>OX376326.1:3038509-4323884 GCA_947369225.1 Hofmannophila pseudospretella
CAAGACTGGCGGTAAAAAATATATAAATAGTGGTGTGGTGGTAATCAAATATTATATTGGTAACTCAGTGGGTGAGAGTCTTATCTTCTAAGTCGTATTCCTCATTGCTGAGGGTCGTGATCATTCTAAGGAATTAATAACATAGAACGACTCTCATGGCAGATTTAATGGGGTGGTTTGCCATTGCCTTCCCCATTTCACACGCTGGTTATCCCAGTGTGCAGGTTTCCTCACAATGTTTTCCTTCACCGTCAGAGCAGTCGGTAAATGTACTTAAGTCTTTCGGAAAAACCGAAAAACTTATTGGTACTGTTGTGTAGGTAGGTACCTTACTTAATAATATGTTATATGTGGGTAATAAATAAATGACTTCAGTCTTGGTTTAACTGGCGTGTTATTTACATCATGGTGACAGCGGTGGGATCCGAACCCACGCCCTTTCGTACATGGCTCATTGGAGCATTGCCTGGTTTCGAACTCGGACCTCCCGCATGGGAGTCCGACGTCTTAGCCACGATGCCACCGATGCTCTAACGGGTGAGAGTAAACACAATAATATGGATAAATATTGAAACATGTTACCAACATCGTCTAGCGTACGTAGGGGCTGCGATGACCACGTCCAAATTGGGGTAGGGTTGCGCCAACAAATGGTGGGCTACGGCTAACTTTTCACAAGCATCAATTCCACAATAAAATGTTCTCCACGCACAATTTTGGACGCATTCTATCGTTCGCGAAAACGACTCCGACATTCGCATATCGATAAAATCTAACTTAGGCACAACACTAAAGAACACAGTCAAAATATTTACATCGCGTAATGGTAAAAATAGAATAAAATTGTACAACAATTAATTCAAATGTTCATTGTTCATTTTCAACAAAAACACAACTAGATAATAAATAAAATAAAGCACTTATACACGTTACATCCGTTGACCGCACATTCTTTACACTGAGAAGATAAGATACGCGTGTCTCGATCCAATAGAATCGATTCAGTAATGCGCGTGATTTCAATGTAATATCGATGTTTCTCGGGATAAGATACGAGATAAGCAATTGTGGGTAGGTATGTGAGGCGATCTATCTCATCTGTGTAGAAAATAATACTGATTATACTATTGCTCTGTATGACCAATCATAGTTCAGGCGACATTTTCTTTTATCTTATATTCGGTGATAACAGACGGTGAAGCGATAACGGTGATAACTCGACGAGTTTGCGCAATAGTGAGTTTATCGAGTGACTAAAACTATATTAATGATTCCAACTTGAATTGCAAATGGCATTGGAATAAAGGAGGTGCTGATTGCTATTATCACTTTGATAGATAAGGAAACAGGCCATAACTTAATTGAGGTTAAGTTAGACAGTTATTTTTTGTAATCATACACCATAACAGTCTATTTTGATAATGAAGTTAAGAAAACAGTAGACGTTCAAAATAAATTAAGATTCACTAAGCCTAAATTGTCTTCCTTTATCTTATCTAAGGACGATTGAATAGAAGACAAGGTAATGAGGAAAACACATTGTAAATCCAACATGCTAAGTCCTATATTATACCATAATAAACGCGTACATTATTGTAATTGTAATTTCAAACCTTTGTACAGTACAATTTTAATTTTCTGTAAAACACTGTCTGAAAAGCATATTAAATGATTTTTTAAATCGACAGAGTTCAAATTAAAAACAAAGGTAAAAGGTTAAAGGTATTCGTGCCCGAATGTTTAATATATTTGAATTTCGAATAGCTCAGGAAAATCCTTTGTTTAAATGTTCAATTGGAAACTTCGTTGATCAAAGGTGCCACGGTATATAACTTCAACGAATCTTACTTTGTGAAGTGAAATCACTTCATATAAGAATATTCCATTAAACTTCAGATTCTGTGAGTGAACTTTATACAAACAACGAACAGGTATTCTTTGAAAATTATAATACTTAGGTTATTATACTAGCTGCTACAACGGGGTTCTGGAAGTTCGAATTCCGTGGGAATTCGTTATTTTTCCAGGATATAAAAGTAGCATAAATACCTAATTCTCCAGGGCTTCTAAGGGAAATTTTATTTATTTTGTAAACCGTTTCAAGATATCTCGTTCAGCAATCGCATCTTCTGAAGCGGTGGTAGCCTTTGCCATTCATATTTTTTTAAAACAACACAAAGAACTGAATTAATTAAGACGCGATTATTAAAACAATAACACTGTGAAGCAAAAACATTTTATCTAATTGATTAGCAATGCAAAGGGACGAAAAGAGACAGCGATATCTTTAATAAACAGACACTTATTAGATACTGTCCCATTCTGTCACGTGATGGTTATTATTATTAATCGAATACACTTAAAAAGAAATCGATTACCGTTAAACAAAAGACACATTATTACGTCATATTAACATTGAAAATAATTTGTAACTATAAACGTAGTAAAAATAATAAATTATATGTTTGTGACTTCGGTCGTGTAAAATCCATGGCTAAATTAAAATACCTACAAAACAATAACTATATTTTGAATATTAAAACATCAGGTTTCTGGATTTGGACAAGGCACTGATGATTCACACTTCAGACAGTCAATCAGTCCTTTTATTTATTATATGTATTTATTTATTATATATTATATATATATATATCTATGAATTTAACTATTTTACTATACCTACATATTTATTTATTACTTTTATTTTACTAAATTTACTGTACATTAAGTAATAGTAACCTTTTTCATATCTTCACACTACACTGTCGCTAATCAACCTTGGGATCTTCAAGGCCAGAGTGAATAGGCATTTACTGGACCCGCATGCTCCATCGTGGACCTCATCGTCGCTTACCATCAGGCGAGATCGAGGTCATATGCGGGTTTAGTAGTAAATTAAAAAATTAAATAAAAATAAAAAATCTCTATATTGTCCAATCAACTTCAGAGGTTGCCTGGAAGAGATCGCTTTAAGCGATAAGGCCGCCTTTGTACATATCGTGCTATTATTTCTGTAGTTTTCACTTTTCCTGATTTTTTTTCCTTTTATTGTTTTTTTTTAACACAAAGTGTTTCTATCTTTTTATTCTATTCAAATCAATCAAATGAAGAAAAAAAAATAACTAACCGTCGTCATCGTCGTCGTCATCCTCGTCTCTATTAAACTCGTATGGGGACAACAAATCACCAGGCACAAACGGGAACGGGTGATTCGCCGCAGCGTTCAAAAACTCAGTCCAAAACGACCTCATGTTGCACTCTCACTCATCGATATATCGATACTTTACGTCGCCACAATCCGCCACATCACTGCATTCCAAATTCAATATTAGAAACTTTTTTAAATAATTAAAATTCGCGTAATTCCAATCTTTTAAAAAGAAATCGAGCAAGTGGGTTCTGCTTTTCGAAATCTTAATTCAAACGCTCGAACGTATTTGTTTTCTTTTTTCAATAGGCATATTTTACTGGCCAGTATAAAGTTGCGAACGCGTCGCGGGCGACTGTTTCTGTTATCGGCGCTTAGTCTTTATTCGGTATCGCGCTGATAAGCCGGCCAGCAATTAGGTGGAACGGCTGATAGTGCAATCGCGGAAAAAGTGAAATTGAAAATGCAATATGATCTCCCGTCAACATGCACGCCTCGTTGGAAAATTTTGAAGTGAATATGTCCATAAATTTCTTTTTACTAAAGGCCTGGTTACACAATACGAGCTGCTGACCTGACAGTAGACAGCTACTGCCACTGTGTACTCGCATGTCAGTAGCTCGACTCGCCTCGGCCAGTCACACAGTGAAGGTCTGGTTACACAATACGAGCTGCTGACCTGACAGTAGACAGCTACTGCCACTGTGTACTCGCATGTCAGTAGCTCGACTCGCCTCAGCCGCTCACACAGTGAGAGCTACTCTCACTGTGATAGTGTGAGTAACCACAGTCACTGTCCTAGACAGCAGTCATCTCCATGATGTCGCAACATAATATATGGGCCTGAGCATACGAGCTACTGACCTTTCGCAAAATTGTGCGAGTAACGTGCAAGTGACGTGCGAGCTCTGCCTTGTGACATAGTGGGGGAAGGCAAATGACGAGTAAAAACAAAAAAATGTTGTAGTAACTCGGCTGCGAGCTGACTGACTGGCACATGACAGTAACTCGTATGACGCGGTCACACGGTGCGAGTAGCTGCACTGCAGTAACTGACCAGGCTAGCTCGCACGCTAAAGGCTTGGTTATACGATACGAGCTGCTGACCTGACAGTAGACAGCTACTGCCCGGTGTAATCGCATGTCAGTAGCTCGACTCGCATCGGCCGGTCACACAATGAGAGTAGCTGATATTGCGAGTAACCACGGTCACTGTCCTAGGACAGTAGTTATCTCCATGATTTCGCAACAAAATATATGAGCATTCGAGCTATTGATCTTTCGCAAAATCGTGCGAGTGACGTGCGAGCTGCTGCTTTGTGACGCGGTGGTGGAAGGCGAGTGGCGAGTGAAAACAAAAAATTGGCATATGACAGTAACTCGTATACTTTGGTCACACGGTGCGAGTAGCTGCACTGAAGTAACTGACCTTGCTAGCTCGCACGCTAACTCGCACTGTGTAACCTAGGCATAACGTTATTCTTGGTTTAGATCTTGGCCATGTACTCGTAGCCTCTAAAAAAACTCAGCCTGTAAAGAATGACCGTTATCGAAAACATGTCTAAGAGAAAATATGTCACGTTTTAGCAAGATCGCGTGACGTCACGCGTCGTTAATGTTCTTAAGGCTTTTTTTCCAATATTTACTGATAATTTTTTTCATGAAACTGCGTAGCTGTTGCAGCGACAGGCCCTGGCCCTTAGTACAAAAAGAAGAAGAAAACCGCCATGTTTTCATGAATTCAGTAATTGTAGAAGCTATAATCTACGTTGCAGGGACTCTCTAAGGGAATTGTTCAGGGAAATGAATATACTGACTGTGGCGGGTCAATATACAGGGTGTAACATTAAGAACGGTCAGTATGGGAAAGTCTGAAACTATAAGACATACGAAGATCTGTTCTTAGGAACCATGTCATCAATTTTAGTAACAAGAAAAACTGTATTCATACATTTTTTTAAAAACCTGTACTCAGCCTGGGAATCGAACCCGGTTGTTTTGAAAAAAAATCCAACACTATTTCTGTTTAGATATCGACTGTGTAGGTCTTAAGGAATAAATGTTAGTATGAAACGTGATGTTTAAAATTAATAAAACGCATTGTTTCCATATCTTTTAATTTATTTTAGTAGGTGTTCGAAATGACTACCATTTTGTAAAATACAACATTCAACTCGTTTAGGTAACGATCTTACTATTGAATTTTGTATCTTCAGGTGGTGAATTTGCGTTAAAATTGTCTCTATGGCTGCTTTTAGGTCTTCAATTGTGTCGTAGCTTGTTTTGTACACTTCATCCTTAACGTAACCCCACAAGAAATAGTCTAGTCTAAAATAAATTAAAAGATAGTAATTAATAGTCTAGTCTAAAATAAATTAAAAGATATGGAAACAATGCGTTTTATTAATTTTAAACATCACGTTTCATACTAACATTTATTCCTTAAGACCTACACAGTCGATATCCAAATAGAAATAGTGTTGGATTTTTTTTTCAAAACAACCGGGTTCGATTCCCAGGCTGAGTACAGGTTTTTTTTTAAATGTATGAATACAGTTTTTCTTGTTACTAAAATTGATGACATGGTTCCTAAGAACAGATGTTCGTATGTCTTATAGTTTCAGACTTTCCCATACTGACCGTTCTTAATGTTACACCCTGTATTTATGAAAATATTATGTATGTACGCAAAAACTTATAGTTGTTTCCAAAAAAACTGTGATAATCATAATTTCAATACCAGAAACAAAAACAAACTTGCAGTCCCACGCTTTAGACTTAGTAAAGTAAACACATCATTTATGGGTCACTGTGTACGATTTTATAATAAGATACCTGACACTGTAATAAATATGACAGAGACAAAATGTAAGACCCATATAAGACGGACCTTATGTAAAAAGGGTTATTATAAAACAAATGACTACTTAAATGATAAAGAGGCTTGGTACAGCTCTGCACATTGTGTACATATATGATTGTATTCATAATTGTTGTAAGATATAATTATTTCAAAAGATGTGCTGCTGAAAGTTTCTTGCGCCGCTTCTTTCCTTTCAGCTACAGCACCTTACGAAGCGGTGGTAGAGTAAGAAAGAAGGACGTTGTAAAAATGTACTATAAGGTACTTATTTACAATAAAAACATTTTGATTTGATTTGCTATAATTTTTTTTATAATTCACTAAACGTATGCATACATCGATAGATTTATGTAATTATGTATTATGATAAATTTATGTAATATATAACGTAAAAAATTAAATTCTAGAAAGAGACAAAACGGTTTCTGTCTTATATTTTTAGTGGTAAAGGAGAATACGAAAAAGAGGGGCAAACGATGACAAGTATTGCAAAGCGATACGCTTTATCAGAACGTGGAGAGGTGCCAAGAAATGCAACCGAGTGGCAACTGGTCACTGGCTAGTGACGTCATTACGTAACGAAGTGGCCAATTCGATCAAGAGAGAGAGAGAGAGAGAGAGAAGAGAAGTTAAGACAACAAGCAAAAAGGCTTAAGCAAGGCTTTAAGCAATAAGGCCACCTTTGTACATATCGTGCTACTTTTCCTGTAGTTTTTACTTTTCCTGTATTTGTGTACAATAAAGTGTTTCTATCTATCTATCGATCTTTTATGATTTTTATAGGGGTCCGTACTCCGTCCGTCTGTCACGAGCTTCTGGCTCCGTAAATGGAATAATATATAGACTTCAAAATTTCATATATTGTATTCTCTTGACCCAAATCAGAATATCGACTTGAAAATTTGTAGAATTATATTTTAGAAGGGGTCTCACTCAAGTGTCGATAAAAAAATGTTTTTGTAGGTACTCAATCGTGTGAAATATCGTTGTTTAGACCTCATCAAATAGAGTCCGAATATATTATTTATTACTTTTCGTATAGAGTCAAACGTGTTAATTTTACCTCACTTTTGTTACCAGGACTATCTCATGAACGGTATTATCTAAAAAATTGAAAATTGGCTACAATAAACATATCATCTATTTAAACAATAAATACTACAACTTGATACATCTTTAGCAGTTTGCAAGTTAAAATACACAAATCTTTTTTGTTTAGTACGGACAGATTCCAACAGCGCGAGGCCTTACAGCACTTGGTCGGTTTTTCTTTCATTTGTTTAGTTTGTGCGTAGGGGTAAGTAAGCATGTGGGGTAAGATCGTTGAAATCAAATTACTGCTGAATCTAGCGACATTAATAGTGCTGTCAAAACAGCTCGCGACGCGCACTTTAATATGTCGTCGAGAGCTGTTTTGCCAGCACTATAAGGGTGGCTTTCCACTAAAGCTGTGCGAGGAAGCGGAGCGGTGAGCGAGGAAAAATTCCACCAATAGGATCGCTTCATTTATACGTGACGTGATAATGAGGCGATCCTGTTGGTGGATTTTTTCCTCGCTCATCCAATCCACCAATAGGATCGCCTCATTATCACGTCACGTATAAATGAAGCGATCCTATTGGTGGATTAATTCCTCGCTCACCGCTCCGCTTCCTCGCACAGCTTTTGTGGAAAGCCACTTACCCTTAATACCGGTAGATTCGGCATAATTTGATTTCAACGAACTTACCCCACATCCGAACTTATCCCCAACGCATAGTATACGTCATATACTTTTTACTATATTATTAAAATATCTGTAGGTAACTGTGCAAACTACGGATGGGTTCATAGTACGTGTGTTCCGGCCTTATACTCACTTCCCGTGTTTCCTGTGGCCCTGGCCTTGTAGACCAGGAGTCAAACATATATTTTAAGAACCAGTAAATATTTTTTTAATACTTGAAATTTACTTCAGATTCGGAAGAAGATCAACCTTTGCATCAGCCTTTGCCACGGCCAACCTTTGCATCAGGTACGACCCGGAGCGAGGGTCACACCCCTCTCCCTGAGGCGACAGCCACAAACTGTTTTGCTTCCGCATCCCAATAACCCGTTGTCTCCACCGCGAACGGGACGAACAGGTAGTTCTGTTGGAGAGCGGAGTATTTATCCCGTTTTTTTACTGCTGCAAATTGGGTTGCTGCCCCGGCCGTTCGTGTCGTACGTCCGAGGTGGCTGGCCGCAAACGTACTAACGCACGTGGCGTCCCACAGCAGGCATTTTCCCTCCCACCATGGCACTAACGTCAAGCCGTCCGGTCTCTTGCCGTCAGAGTGACTAAGACCCGGAGGCTCGACCACGCACAGCACGTTGGCTTTAGTAATATTCAGTACATCTGGTAAAGCAGAATTTAATGGCTGGGCTCCCGATCTATAATTTAATACTACAAGCTTATCACAGCGTCCCTTACCGCCTACCCTTGGTTGGTTAGCTCTATTAATACTATACTATCGACCGAAACAGTTACATAATTTATATTAGCTGTTACACATGTACATAAAGGTACTTATATACACGTAAACTAGAGACTAGAGAGACAGACCGATTTTACCCGATACCCAAATATCTTTCTAAGAGCTCGCGAACTAAGATCTTAAACATCAGAAATTATTCTAACAGGGCACGGTGAAATGGGATATCAAACGATCTCAGTTCCCAATCAATGCCTACACCAAATATGAATCAGATATGAATCAAGTATGAATCTTATTTTGCATTTTCACTTGGTATAAACACTTATTACGAGATAAGTATAACGAATAACAGATTTTCTTACTATCTTTTGACTGCTCATATTTGCCGTACATTCATTACAGTTATAGAGGAGGCGTGTAGGTTAGGGAGGGGGATAGAAATGGAGGGAAAACTCATAATCCCAGAGTGCGGGGTGCATATTTCCCACATGTTTTCCTTCGAAAAGCGATGATAAATGTCGGAGGAAAATCCCAGATTTATTGCAAATAAAATCTTTCGGATAAAACTGTTCGGACCTTCTGTTTTCCGATTTTGTTTATATGCACGGGGTATTTGTTTCGATTTTGGGTATTCCTAAGGGAAGGGTGTGATCATGTTCGCACGCAGGCGGCGACCCTGACCTAATGAGATGACGTCATCGGTGTCTGTATTGCAGTATCGTCTTGTTACCAACGAGGCAGTATTTATTATTGAAATGATAATGAATTTCTTTATATTTTTCATTATTCGTAGCTTATAGATGATAGCGGCCCGTCCCGGCTTCGCACGGGCATTAAACATTACATTTAGATTTGTTAATTTTAACACATTCATAATAATCACATATTCACTCCTTTTTGCGTCGAGCTCCTAAAAAAGAGTAAATTAAAAAAAAAAACCGAGTGACGCCCTACAACGCATAAGTAGCCGAATGGAGTTTATTTTTTCAAAGTTTTAAACTCGTGATATCTTTTGAATGGAATGTCAGAATCGAATAATTCAAAAAGTAATATAAAGGTATTGAAGCAGTCTTAAATAATAAATCATTTATTTTGATAAGGTACAAATAAAGTGCTTTTTGTAGCGGTGGTATTTTAATTTCTTTTTTTTATATAAAAAAACGCTTATTGTGACATGACTATAATAGTTAGAGACACGCTGCCGCTGAGTTTTTTGTTGATAATGGTGTGTTCTAAAAAAATGTTATATATCATTTTGTTCTATCATCAATAGTTTTCGCAGCGTACGCGATGTAAGGAAGTTTTTTGATATTTTTTTACACTTTATCGTAATTTAAGTAAGGATCCCCATTTTTTTGAAAATGAAATATAGCCTATGTCACTCAGGAAAAATGTAGCTTTCCAACAGTGAAAGAATTATTCAAATCTGTTCAGTAGTTTCGGAGCCTATTCAATTCAAACAAACAAACAAAAAATCAAACCTTTCCTCTTTATAATATTGGTATAGATAGAAAAAATACATGATATGAAACATTTCTCGTCTTTCTCTTTCCTAGAATTAGAATTATATATATTTTGAAATTAAATATAAGTAATTAAATTAGGTGGCCATGATACATCGCTGTTTTATAATTAAAAAAACCGATGTATGCTTACTGAAAAAATAACTTAATAAAGTAACTTTATTCAGTCAAACACATTACTTGATAGATACCTAAGACTAAGATCTTGGTTTGGTTGAAGTGAACAATTTCTTGGTTGAAGTGAACAAGCCGACTTTATATGCTCATATTGAAACGAGTGCTTAAACAAGAACATTAATTGTTTACTTCAAACGAAGTAAACATTTTTTTCTTTCAGTGATATCAATCTATATCAGCCCGTGTTTGTCACTGCTGGATATAACCCTCTCCCAGGGCGCGTCACATTACTCGGTCCTCCGCCTTTCACATCCAACCATCGCCAGCAACCTTCTTCAGGTCGTCGGTCCATCGAGCAGGGGGGCGTCCCACACTGCGCTTTCTTGTACGCCGTCTCCACTCTAAAACTCTCTACCCCAACGGTTGTCGGTTCTGCGACAGACATGGCCAGCCCATTGCCACTTCAACTTGCCGATTATATGAGCTATGTCGGTAACTCGCGTTTTGTGACGGATGACTTCATTTCTGACTCTACCCATCAAAGAGATACCGAGCATACCCCTCTCCATAGCCCGTTGAGCGACTTTGAACTTTCGGACCAGCCCTGCCGTGAGTGTCCACTTTTGGGCGCCAGGTAGGAGAGGTAGGACGCACTGATTGTAGACCTTCGTCTTAAGACTTTGTGGTAACAACGACGAAAAGATATCTTCAAGCTTCAGTGATAGCTTCAAGGAAATTAATGAACAAAACTTCTGTAACTTTTCTAGGTACGAAATGAATAATGTCGCGTCTTCAGATTTTAAACATACCTAAGTTTAGTTTACAGTTTCATTAGATACCTATATGTTACGAGTAAGTTTATGAGTTTAATTTGAGTCACACATTTCAACACAAGACTCAAAAGTACAAATAAAAGGCTGTTATAAACACTTTTGACAACATCGCGAATCAAATACACTTGCACTTTCCACATCCTTCCTAACAAGAATGAAAATTATTCGCGATGTATTCGCGGATTATATCTGTATTGTTACAGGTAAGTACATGATGACCTAGATTTTCATCGATATGTAGATACTTGGATCAAGGCCACGAAGGTATATTGTTTTTTTAGGTGATCGAACATGAGCGTCGGTGGCCTAGTGGCTAGGACGCCGGACTCCCAGGCGGGAGGTCCGGGTTCGAAACCATGCATGTACCAATGAATTTTTAGGATTTTTTCGAAGACTTATGTACATTTATCGACTGCTCTAACGCTGAAGGAAAACATCGTGAGGAAACCTGCATGTTTCAGGAAATGAAAAAAAAACTGAACACATGTGAAATCCACTAATCAGCACTAGGCCCGCTCGGTGGATAATGGCCTGTACCCTTTGTCCAAGGGGAGGCCTGTGCCCCAACAGTGGGGATGTTAATAAATAGGCTGATGATGATGGCAGTGGATGGATGGGATAGGCAGTGGAGATCAGAAAGTTGTTACCTACCACCTACAACTTACACAATCGCAAACTCTAAAACTACTTAACTGATTTAAACGTGTCTTCACTAGTTATCAGAACTACATAGATTGTATAATCTGGTGAATTCACATTTAAATTAATTCAGTAGTTTCAGAGTAAGTTGAGCGTTAGTGGCGTCGTGGCTAGGACGCCGGACTCCCATGCGGGGAGGTCCGGGTTTGAAACCATGCAATGTCATGTACCAATGAGCTTTTCGGTACCAATGAGCTTACCGACTGCTTTGACGGTGAAGGAGGAAACTTGCTCACTGAGATAACCAGTGTGTGAAATGGGGAAGGCAATGGCAAACCACCCCAAAGTTAGATAAGATATTCTTATTGATATAAATTACATACGCTATGTATTAATTATGATTCTGTCTAGCGAAGCTTACCTGCAACAAAAATATTCATTGGTTAGAAATTGATTAAAAATAATAAAAGTATTAGTCAATACCAGCATGAGGATCTCGTAACCTAGTTGCGAGCACGGTCCGAAAGTGATCGTGCAGGTTAAGCGACGTTGGCGCGGTCGGTATCTGGATGGGTGACCGCTAGTGGCATATTTCATCTGAGTTCCTCCGTGCCTTGTCGTTCGACAGCTGTCGTTAAGCCATGTCAGAGGCCTACACCAGGCCTGAACAAGTCTGACTAATAGGTTGGCCACTAACCATACGATAAGCAAGCAAGCAATACCATTTGGTCAGGCAGAATGTAAACAGTGATGTGTAATGATTCTTGATGCCACTAGTTGGAGTAATTAATGGAGAATATTGGCAGTGTGTACCTAATACATTACGGGATCGTCCTAGACTGATCTTTAAAGATCAGATTGACAGAGTGCACTTAGATTTTAATATACAAAGTAGACCCCGATGGTTTTTCTTTTCTTTCACTCCATGCTTACGTCTTAGTATCTAATGTTAATTTAAAATTGTATACGTTTATTTATTTATTTTTCCTTCATAAATCAAAATTGTTCCTAAATAGAAGAGCCTAAATCCCTCGACATAGGGTATCCTAGTGCGGGATTTAGAGCATCAACCACTCTTGTATTAATTTAAGTTGCAAAATAATTTTATTTGTATTTGTATGGCGTGCGTGCGTGAAACGACGAATGACTGTAGAGGAAGCAAGAGAAGCGTGCCAAAACAAATCTTCGTGGCGCTCCATTCTCTTTGCCTACCCCGCAATGGACATAGCGTGAAGTTAAGTATGTATATGTCATGGACCAAGTGATTAATTATGGTATTATTTATAATGGGCAGTGTGAATAATGACAAGTCTAATTGGGCAAAATGTCACAAAAACCTAGTGGATGAGAAACTGACTCGGATATTGTAGGTTATGTTAGGTTGCATTTGACAACCACGCAAAGAGCCCCGCGAAACGGGGCGCCTTCGACATCTCTTCGCGCCTCCTTAACGACACTTTGACCAGCTAATTGCCGACTCTTTTTGGGCATTATTCAAACTGTCTGGACATTATGAATAATGTCATATTAATCACTTGGTCCTTAACAAATACATAGACGTAAACTGTTTTAACACATTACGGGATTCTGAACATTATTACCAGTGATTTTGAAAGTATAATGAGGTTAAAAATTAGAGCAATAAAAACATAGTTAGTTGTGGGGAACAAGGAACTGGTTTTTACAAAACACTTTGTTGTTTAAATAACTTCTTTAATAAAGCTAAATCCTAGTCTAGTATCTTCTGAGCCCATTTTATCTGGTGCAAGGCGTAAGGGCCAAGTTTTTCCGGAGGTGGCCCTAAGAAAAGTTATGGCGGTCCTTACGGGGAATTATGTTCAGCGCTGAAGATATACCTTGCGACCCAAGATTGGACCTTAAAGTGAAGTTTATAGTAGGTTTTCTGAGGCTCTATGGATTAACTTGCGTATATCTGAATTTCAGCTCATTAATTTATTGATTTTAATCTAGAATCTAGATGGAAGAAGACATACCGAAAGTTGCAAGAAAGTGTACTAGAAATGAAATAGTATCCATATCCATGCCTTGTATGGAGCCATCAATAATTTACGTCACACGTTAAGGGGGGTGGAGGGGGTCAACAAACTGTGACGGGAGGGGGGGGGGACGAGTCATAAACTTCGTGACGTCACATGCTTAAATCTAAAAGAAGTCATAAATAACATAAAAGAATGTATGGATGGCCCCTATACGACATCACACACGGGAAGAGTTGGGGTGGTGCTATTCTTCAGGGCCGGCACATTTCTACAGCACCATATCAATATTGGCCGTTTTCACATTAGACGATAACGACACCGATATGTATGGTGTCGTGGACGACACAGCGTGTCGGTTTATATGAAACCGCGCCGCGGGTACTACACGGGTTCTTATTACTCGATTTATATTCACCCGCGCGCGCGGTGCGCGGTTTTTATTCAATCAATAAAAAGATCAATCAAGTCGTAAGAACTCGTGTATTTTGGAGAAAGCGCGTCATGTGGCGGTGGGGCGTTTTCATCTAAATCTAGTCATAGTGTGAAAGCGTCTAGTACTACATTATGAGATTTGACAACCGACGATATCGTTATCGTTATCATCTAATGTGAAAACGCCGATTGCTGGTTTTAAATCCAATATTGAAAAAATAAATAAATAAATAACGCCCATTGCTGGATTCAAATCCAACATTGAAACCATAAAAAAAAGAAATAACAGAAAAATGTGTCTTTTAACAGCATCCCTTATGAGATTTGACAACCGACGATATCGTTATCGTTATCATCTAATGTGAAAACGCCGATTGCTGGTTTTAAATCCAATATTGAAACAAAAAAAATAACGCCCATTGCTGGATTCAAATCCAACATTTAAACAAAAAAAAAGAAATAACAGAAAAATGTGTCATTTCTCATTTAACAGCACCCCTTCTACCGCGAGAAAAATAACTTTCTTAAGACCAAACCCCCGTGTCAGCGAATGCGCAATCTCGGCCACATTCGCAGTTAAGTCGCAGGTTTAAGTCGTAAAGGCAAGTGCCACACGTCGCGGCATTGCGGGCCTTGCATGGCCCTTCCTTTGGTTTACTGTTATACTGCTTTCACGTTACGTTAGGATATTTGAGTGAGGACGTGTTATGTCTCGTATAAACGAGGTCTGTGGTGTCGGTGGTGGCAGCATCTTTAGATTGTTAAAAATGTCCAACTTATTTAACTCTGTGGTCTCTGATATTTGTCTAGCGCGTAAGAATGAATATTAACTAGAGATCTGTTCCAGTAAAAGCCAGTTCGGGTCGGAAGTGGGTCGAAATAATTATAAGTAAAATGTGTACATACCAAATTAATAATTAGAAAACATTATTATTTAATTATGAGATTGGTAGATGGCGTATGTGGGACGCAGTCGTCACAGCTCTATTATTATGTGACCCAACAAAATGGAAGCACGGATTCCTTGGCTAGCACTTAGGTACCCTGGGGGCTAGTGGACTGTGAATGTGTTAAAATAAAAATCGACTGAATTTCATTGTTACGTTTGCAGAAAGATCAAGTATCGATATTTATTTTCTATATGAAAAAGAAAGAAAAGAAAAACACATTTATTAAACATTGCATTATCCATACATGATTAAACTTAAAAAGACTTCAAAAAAAACAACCTTAAAAAGACACATGCTCAGCATGTGCTTCAGTCCGACCGGTACGGCAGAACCACAGCGCTGGTTTTCAGCTGAGCCAGGACGAAGGCGTCGCGGGTGAAACAGCAGGTCAGGGACGAAACCAAAAATATATTAAAAGTACAAATAATAAAAGTATAAATAAATACCTAAAAATGAAATAAATAACAATTAAAACTGGAGAGAAAAGGGTATATCGGATATTTTTCTGAACTACGAGTATTCAGAAAAATATCCGATATACCCTTTTCTCTCCAGTTTTAATTGTTATCTATTTCATTTTTAGGTATTTATTTATTTATACTTTTATTATTTGTACTTTTAATATATTTTACAGCTTGCCTGTCTAAGTGAACGTAATTTGTAAAAGTCAGCAAAAATGCACTATTCCTTCGATTTTTACGTGCTACGAGTCTACGCCACAACTGAACTCGCGTAGCTACAGCTTGCTACGGCTTACGACGACGTAGCATACGACGTAGATTGTCCGCAGCGAATTTGTTGAAGGGTGAAAGTACAAAACTTGCCAATTCAAACTCGACTCTAAATAAATAAATAATAAAAGTATTTATTTACTCTCACATAAGTACATAACAATTTAGTGGTAGGAAACTTAAATTGCATAAAAACATTTAAAATAGTAGAACAAAGCTGTCAGAATGGTAAAAAAGAGTGAGTAAGTTGGAAGGGTGAGATAGCCACCTATAATTACCTTAATTACTTTTGTTTAGTTATTGTTAGCATAAATTGTTTTAAATTTTAAGTTATTGTAAAAGCATGACGTAACCAAGAGTTCCTGGTGTCCCGACGGTGTTAATAAATGAGTATGAGTACTTTTATAATATATTTGTTTAATATTATTTTTATCTTCTGAACCTAATTGTTTGTATGTGTGCGCTATTAGATTTAAATTATTTCTTTCTTTCTTTCAAAAGCGTGGCCAAACTTTCTGGCATTTCGCCATACAAATATGCTCATAATATACATGTATTCTACATACTAATTTATCTCAAGTGTGTGCGTTTTGCGTAGTTTTGCCATATATTATTCACTGCTGCTCTGTTTGTGGGTATTTGTTATGGACCAGTAAATCTTGGTTTGGTTACTTTCTTTTTGACTTTGTGTGCTTGAAAATTCGCATCTATTTCGCAGGTAAATCCACTCTATTAGATCTCCATTCAATAGAAGCAAGCAAGGTGTAACAGCAAGTCTATGTAATCTCATCAGAACAATCCAATTGTAGCAGATGTTTGATGGAGATTGTCTTTGTATAATCTGTTCTGTTTGTTTGCTGATCGCCGTGTTTAGTGGCTACGGTTTCCATACAACAAGATTACTTGGGACTACAATGGTTTTGTATTTATTTATGAGTATACCCATAAATAAATACAAGCGCTTTGTTCTATAGAACGCGCTGTGGGGGAAGTGGAATGAAGTAATACGAATGGAAAATGGAAAATCATCCACCAGACAGAGTGGTGGTTAGTTGTGCGTGTCCAGCCAAGTACAGTCCACCGATGGATATTTGGAACGCGGTATATACTCGGCGAAGCCTCTTTGAAAACATCGATAGCGCATTCTATGTTTTGTATGAAAATTAGTTACTTTCATACAAAAATCATACAAAATAGAAGCTGGAATGCCTCATATGCCCGTAATTACGTAATTACGCTGGCTCGCTCACTCTTTTAATTACGCTGGCTCGCTTACCCTTGTAATTACGCTGGCACGCTTACCCTTCTAATTCGAACACAGCAAAGCAAGCATTGTTTCGTTTCTAAATTACAACCAAACAGCTAAACCAATTTGAATAAAACACCACAGTAAACAAATATTCTATTTTTACACCGAGTTGCAAATTATATTTATCGAGTTCCTTTAGTTGGGTCCCCCTCCCTAAAAATATTTTTTACAATTTTTGGTAAATTATATGAAATTTTGAAGTCTTTATCGTAATTTGTTTAGGCGCTTGACCCGCGTGACTGACGGACGGACGAAGTAGCGACAGCAATAGTAGACCCCCGAAAAGACAAGGTAATGTACGAGGTTCATGTAAATGTGATTTATATTGTGCGTGCCCGTGTAATAACCAGAAAGCAGTGTATTTCAGCAGCTCGGGGGCGTTCCAGTAGCGCTTGAAGCGATTGTTAACTTTTTCATTTATGAGCGGAGTGAGTTACGGTGGAACTTTCGAGAGTTGTTGTGGCTACGGGAGATAAAAGAAAATAGGCACTAAATCAGAAAGTTGTAGCCAGTTATTAACGAAACCAAGCTGGCTTGGCCCCCATTTCGTTGCGTTAGGTTTGGTTTGGGTCCTCAGACATAATGACGCATCGACGGTTCATTTACAAAAGTCGGCAATTTAAGACAGGATCCATATTATTTAACAGTTCGTTTTCGTAAAATTATGCAAACAAATCGACAGTTGTTTTTTTTGGGAGCGTCATTATATGGGATTACTGGGGAGGATATACTTACACGTAACATATTCGTCCATTAAAAAATGCGAATTCGCAAAAAAAAATACCGGTGAACAAAAGTTGTTTAGTTATCGACACAGAGCATTCATATTTCGAGTTCACCCTGTATTATCTGAGGGTGGTTATCATAAAATTGACCTCCAATTTTATTACCCACGTCTATAAAAAAGAAACCTCAGAAAATATCGTCCACATAAACATCCCCGATGTAGCCATGACTTTCGTGTCACTGGCGGGTTCGACCTTTCTCTTTATCTCACCTGCCCAGAGGCCAATGGGGAGGGGAGGGCAGCTGGAGAGGCGGGAAGGGGTAGTGTCCTAGATTTACGTCACTTTTTATTGTCACCGAATACGGTCTCCCGAAATTGTTTAAGCTGCGTATTCACGGGAGGGCAAATGTTGCGCGTCATATTGTGATGTGACGGCACGTTATGGTTTAGTTGCCAGTACTGTGAACGCGGGTTTTCGAGATCTATTCTTGGTCGAAAAGGTCTGAGTCTGGGTGTCATTATGTGTATTTATTTCTGTAGATAATCTAGGTATGACACAGGTAATTCCAATATTGGTGATTGAGTGATGTGCTGTGTATTATATTGTGTGCGTTTTTATTCTCGTATTGGCCAACTTTAACAACAAATTGTATTTTTCAAACGCATATGAACCGATCGATCATTGGCTTGTCCAAAACGAAAAACGTGAAGTCGCTGCAATTTAGTTACCCCAGTTGTGCTAAGTTGGCCAGCAATAGGCTATACTTTCCAGATGTTCTTAATTTTGTGATCCTTGTGGTTTTCACAAAAATGATCGGTTGAACACAGAGTCCTAAATAAATACAAAGGTATAAACGCCACACGAGGTATACACGTATTATATATTATATGTTGCGCAACATTTGTCCCCTAATGAACACTCGGCATTACGAAGCGATTTGTTAGTCGATGGGAATCTGGAAATACGCTTACCTTGAATCGATACGATATGGATGACGAATGGTTATGGAAGGTAATACAGTACCGGTATTCTTTGTACGGGAGCTTCCGTTGGCATGTCTATTTGGCACATTATGCCACTATCTCTAAATGACTTGCTGGGGAAAACATCTTAAATGTGATTGCTTATAGATTGGACGACAGTACGAGAGGGTAGTTGTATGTAATAGGAGGAAAATGGTAAATTAACGTTTCTTAAGGTCCTCCGCTGCGTGACGCGGACGTACGCGGCGGTGAATATCCATTGCTCGTTATGAAGTTAAAACGTCAGCGAAAGAACACGATAACCAGCAAGGTACATCGATTTCGACTCATTCCCGCGTCGAGTCTGTTTAACGTAGCGCACGGCCTAATAACCAAAACTATATACTCGTACAGGTATTTCAAGCTAATATTAATATTTGAGAATGATTTCTGCATTTCATCTAATAAGAAGGTGGTATGTCAACCTGAGGTAGAACACCATTTTACCTATTTCTGTCGCAAAGCAGCAATGCCTGAATTGATGTTATTTCGGTTTGAAGGGCGAAAGAGCCAGCGTGACTCATGTGAGGCTTTCTACGAGTATCTAAGCCCTTATAGGCAAGGCAAGGCATCGAAAACCTTCTAATGACATTATGGTGAGGTGAAATGTCTAAGCGCGACGGTGACCACTGACCATCAGATCGTCCCGCTTGCTCGCCTCTCTCTCCACCCACATATGTTTATGTTTCCGAGAGGCGCCCGATAGATGGCAGCACACGCTACTTAACGCGCGCCATGGTTACTGTTTAATTTTTGAAAGCGCACTCTAGCTCTGGTTGTTTGGCAGAGAGATGGGTGTGTTCTATATCTATAGGACAGTCATAGTTCGCGTTTGATTCTTCCAAGGTTGGGTGTTTGTTTTTTACATTAGACGATATAGTCGGTAAAAAAATATTTGCCTATAATTGAACCAAACTCATGACGATAATTTTAAATCATATCGTAGCATAAAATCAACTTGTACTTCCATTTCTCAATAAATATTATTTAATGAAAACAGCATGTTGCTGTAGCGAGCATAAGTTTATTTACATAATTCTGCATGGGGTGTGTAAATTAAAATCATAGTACGCGCTATCTTGAGGCACTGTGACGTCATATTACCAGCAACGTTATACAGGGTGTACATAAATAACGCTCATGAAGTGAAGGTAACAAAAGGTGGTAGACATTTTTTTTATTTTTTTATAAATTGGCTACGACAAACAGGCAGACGGGCCACCTGATGGTAAGTAGTCACCGTCGCCTAGAGACACGTGCAGTACCAGGGGTATTGCTTGTGTGTTGCCGGCCGTGGAGGGAGAGGACTTTTTAACGTTCTTTTTGAAGCATCCCATGTCGTAGCGCTGCGGGAAAACTTCGGGTGGGAGAGAGTTCCACATTTTACAGGTGCGTGGCAGACATGTTTTCGAATCTCAAAAATGTTGTGCGTAAACTGGGAAGTAACAAAAATATTTCGATTGAGAATGAGAAAGGGTCACTATATTCTATGAAACATTGAATTAATAATAAGAATTCTGAAAAATTTGAATTAAGTTTTACGTATCATACAACTTAGTAAACTTAATCAGCTGATCGCCTTGTATGGAGAGATACAGACTTATTGTTTCAATAATTTCGAAATTATACTTAGCTATAAAAAATTACTTAGCAACTGATTTGGGCAAAGGTGAACCTTTTTTTCTCAGGAATGCGTCTCGGAGTATAGAAAATTTCTTGCGTATTATAGGTATTTACTAAAAACTTTAGAAACCGAAATCTTTAAAAAAAGTGTACTTCACTATATCCTTTTCTATCTTTTGTTTGTTGTTTTCTATTTGTGCAATAAAGTGTATATTACGTTTACTTTAGTTTATACATTTATTTCATCTCAAAGCAACAAAACCCATTGCAAGATAAGTCGTACAAAATAATTAAATAATAAATTAAATTAAATAATAAATTTTAATTAAATTTACACTATTGTATTTAAGTAATGTAAATATTACTTAACACATTAAGATTATATTTAACATAATTGAACAGAAAAATACCTATAATAGTACAATAGTGTACAGTCAATAAAAATAAAATAAAAAGTGTGGATACACTGTCAAAATAATTTTAAAATGTCACAGTCACGCCAAGAGTCGTATATATTATATGTCAATTTCCCGAGTCAGGAAATGAGAAAGTTTTAATTTTGAGAACATAAATTCGTTTAGACTGTAGTAGTCATTTTTCTCTAAGAACTTTTTTGTTATGGCCTTAAACTCTTTAGCAGGGAGTTTCATGACCTCAATCGGAGTTTACTTTTGTTCGAAAACTGGGAAAGTCACAAATATATTTTAACTTGTAGTGGAGTGAGATGCGGTCACCATTTTCTATTTTCATTTCGGATGCTAAATTAATATGTGAATAGTAACCGTAAAATGGCCAAAATGGCGGAAGCAATCCCCTGGGTCTGGCCCGTTTATTTCTCGACCTCCCGAGGGGTCGATATGTTATTATAATGCTCACTTCAGTACGTGTGAGCATGAATAATCAAACAGTTTGCCAAAATAACTAGTGAATTTTACTAAAATAAACTTACTACTGATAAAGGTGGCTACGATAATTTTTAATATTTTTGTAAAATATAGCTATCGGTTACCGGTATTTGATGGAGCTCGTAGCCTAGGTGCGAGCACGGTCCGAAAGTGATAGAGCTCGAAAATATTGCATCAATCAACTTACAAGGACAATCTGAAGAAAATTAGATTTTTTATTATTAAATTATTATTTTTTAATTTAATTTATATGGCAATATAAATATAGTGGCTGCCTTCTGGTCGGGAAAAATTTTATTCGGATCATCAACACGAAAGAAGAAGAAGAATAAGGTTCCGTAAAGTGATAGGTATTGTTATAATCTAACAAAAATTTAATCCATATAATCTGAAGATGGATCTGAAATTCAGCAAGCTACGATAAATTTCAAATTTTTTTGTAAAATATCGCTATCGGTTACCGGTATTTGACCAAAAAAAAAGATTATAGGCATTATAACATCATGCATTTTGTGTTCGTTTTTACATGTGCTCCAAAAGATTTAACCGCTTTCGGTCCCTGAAAATGACGTCAATATCTCTACAAGGACTTACTAAATTACGATTCCGGTATTCTCAGATTGTTGACGAGTGCCTGCCTTCCTGACAGAGGTTTCAGGGTCAGACATCGGAAGTGACAGCAGATTTATTATTCAGCCAAATCTCTGGTTGAGATTCACAAATCACTTCATTGAAAAGTCACTGTAGGTGATCCATTGCGGTTACCAATTTTGCCTTTGGAAATCGAATATTTCGTGGTTTGTTTCAGATTTTCAGTGGAGAAATATTGTACCAAAATTCTATGGAATTCTGGTACAAGTTGTTTTGGAAAATTAAAAAAGTTATTTTCATCACATCTGCTCATAAAGCGCTTCTTTCAGTGCTTGCATAGCCTTTATCGAAAGTTGATCATTTCGCATTAATGCGTTTTACTTTTTTGGAACTAGAGCCTATACTGAAACGCAACGGAACACGACTTGCAACTATAAAATATTTTGATTTCGTTTCAGAAACTTAATTAGTGGACGTACATTTTGTAAATTTAATATTATTGACATTGTACAAATTTTAATGACAATATCTTTTTCTTTTTTGTTTTCTTCTCAAAATCTGTATAAACATTATTAATTTTTGAATTTGGTGTATATTGCCTGTAAAGGTAAAGTTTAGTGTGACATGTTTATGCAACTATATCAGCAATATTTGTAATTCTTACCTAAACTTTTACACAATAAATCTTATCTTATCTTAATTATCAGATCCGAAAAGTAAGATTTTACTAATTTTACCAAATTTACAAAATGTACGATTGTTTGTATGTTACACAATTGACATAAAGTTCATTATGCTATGTACAATTACGTTGCGAAAATTCGCTTCCATTCCATTCCGCGGCAATGTAAATTGAGCCTAACACGTGTAGGTACTCTAGTAAACACAGGCTTATACCCTTTAGTACTTCTAAAGGAGTACTTCCAAAGGAGTTAGAGTTAGAAATACTTCTAAAGGAGTTAGAGTTAGAAGTACTAAAGGTATAAGCCTGTGTTTTCTAGGGTACAGGTGACAACAAGCTATAGTATACCATCAGTCCAAAACTTTCAATTAAATCTCAACCTTATGCCTGCACAATATGACACATTTCAGATTCTCAAATTTTGACGTTTTGGGTAGGTTGACGTGTGGTTGACAGTACCTACACGTGTCAGTTATACTTACTTACACCCATCCATATACGAGTACTTTTGAAATAAGTTAAAGCGACAAAGTATGTCGTATAAAAATGTCAAGAAACTGTAAAAAAAAATATGGCGACAGGGTTCCACGGACGCTTGATGTGTCTTACATTACAACCCTCAATATAAGTAACAGCCACAGCCTTAGTCAGCGAATAGCTACGCTCGAATAGGTTTCCTCGAGTTAAACACGCTGCGAGTGATGCATTAGTTCGCTTGGAAAAGTTCCGCCAACCATAACACACTGCCTTATACATTGGCCAACCTTAGCTACAATGTAGAACTATAACAGCCAACGAATAGGTATGCTTGAATAGGTTTCCTCGAGTTAAATGGCTCAGCGAGGGATGCATTCGTTCGCTTCGAAAAGTTCCGCCAACCATGACATACTGACTTGTAGATTTGTCAACCTTAGCTAGAATGTAGAACTATAAAAGTCAACGAATAGCTACGATTGAACAGGTTTCCTCAAGTTCCTCTGTGGGGAATGCATTAGTTCGTTAGAAAAAGTTCCGCCAACCATGACATAATAATTTATAGATTGGTCAACCTTAGCTAGAATGAAGAACTATAAAAGTCAACGAATAGCTACGATTGAACAGGTTTCCTCAAGTTCCTCTGTGGGGAATGCATTAGTTCGTTAGAAAAAGTTCCGCCAACCATGACATACTGACTTGTAGATTTGTCAACCTTAGCTAGAATGTAGAACTATAAAAGTCAACGAATAGCTACGATTGAACAGGTTTCCTCAAGTTCCTCTGTGGGGAATGCATTAGTTCGTTAGAAAAAGTTCCGCCAACCATGACATACTGACTTGTAGATTTATCAACCTTAGCTAGAATGAATGAACTATAATAGTTAACGAATAGCTACGATTGAACAGGTTTCCTCAAGTTCCTCTGTGGGGAATGCATTAGTTTGTTAGGAAAAGTTCCGCCAACCATGATAGATAGATAGATAGAAACACTTTATTGTACACAAAAACAGGAAAAGTAAAAACTACAGGAATAATAACACGATATGTACAAAGGCGGCCTTATCGCTACTTATCGCTTATGACATACTGACTTGTAGATTTATCAACCTTAGCTAGATTGAAGGAACTATAATAGTTAACGAATAAACACGCTTAGGTTTTTTGAGGTAAACGCATCGCAATTGACGCTTAGTTACCTTGGAAAAGTTCCGCCACCAATGACACATTGACTTGAGGTTGGCCAACCTTATTGAAACCTTACCTCATTATTGGACAAAGTAAAAGTTAGTAACATAACTATAATACAAAACATATAAATAGATGTCACACTTAAATCTAAAATACAGCTGGACTGAAAGTATAATTGCATGCTAGAATAGGTTTATATGAATCATGATTCGTTACTTCGATTGGAAGTTCCAATAGGAGTACAAGAAGATTCAGATGAACTTATAGGCTCCAAAATATTCCTAATAACAGCCGACCTCCGGATTTATCGAAAAGAAGAAAAAGAGAACTCATTTTGAGGAGAGTGGGGGTTGGAGGAAGGCTGATTATAATAGGGGGAGACGTAACGAATTTGATCTTTGTGACCCTTTTAGCCCCGGAAAAACTAAGATGAGATTAAAAAGTTGCCTTCCTACTTGAGGTCCAAGTTAGCTCGACAACTTAGTTATGTTACTCATATTTGGACTGAATGTGAAAGATAAGTTAGTTAAGGTTATTTAAGTAATTGAAGTTTTAAGGCAGGTATGTATAATCTACTAATCCACAATAGGCTCTTAAGACAGGTATTCAAGCCTAGTCTTAGTGGATAATGAAGACTATTGGTAATGTGAAAAACATTAGCAATGTTTTTGTTTTAAAAAAAAAAGAATAGCTTAGGATGGTTTATGACCTGTGAAAAGTCGGGGCGAGTCGCTAGGACATTATATACTTTATATTTATTAAAAAAAAATCTTTAATCAGGCACGCGTCCCAATAAGTACAATTTTACAATTGTAGATAGATAGATAGAAACACTTTATTGTACACAAAATCAGGAAAAGTAAAGACTACAGGAATAATAACACGATATGTACAAAGGCGGCCTTATCGCTTAAAGCGATCTCTTCCAGGCAACCTCTGAAGTTAATTGGACATTAAAGAGATTGAATTGATTGATTGATTTGATTGTATTGTATTGATTGGTTATAATTAATTATAACCAATATAAGACTGTAATTAATTTAAATTACTTATACTAAATTATCAATTATTAAATTTAGCATGGCCACCATGGCTTATCGTGCGCCCGAAGTGCCGGGCGCATTCCGAGGTACGCCGACCTGAACGACATCATCCGCCGGGCCTTTGCCACCGCGGGTGCGCCAGCTGTGTTGGAGCCCAATGGTCTGGCTCGGGATGACGGTAAAAGGCCCGACGGTATGACACTCGTGCCCTGGAAGCTGGGACGGTCTCTGGTGTGGGACGCTACCTGCGTCGACACCCTTGCCCCGTCCCACTTTTCAGCCACGGCGGCGAAGGCCGGGTCAGCAGCAGCATCTGCGGAGAACCTCAAGCGGCGTAAATATGCGGGCCTGGGTGGTGATTGCATATTTGCGAAGTTCGGGGTGGAGACCTTAGGGCCGTGGGGGCCTGGAGCCCACTGCCTCTACGGGGAAATAGCCAAGCGCCTCATAGAGACATCCCGGGACCAGAAGGCTGGCCTGTACTTTGCTCAGCGTATAAGCCTCGCCATACAGCGTGGCAACGCCGCCAGCCTCCTCGGGACACTCCCTGCAGGGAGCGACCTCGGTCAGGTATTTTATTTGTAAAATAGTTAGGTATTTTGTAATTTTAGTTTAAGTATTTATTTTATTGTTATATTAGTTTTATTTTATTTTGAATAAAGAAAATTATTATTAAAATTTGAAATTAATATAAATTAAATCAAATTGCATCATTATATTAAATTAGATTAGGTTAAATGTGTGTATGTATTTGAAGATACTTCTTCAGATGCTAATATGCAATTAGCAACATTCAAATCATCTATTATGGTACGCAAACAGATTTAAGCGACTTTTTATTTTTTCCGAATTTCCTATCCATCAACCATCGACCATAGCCTGGCACCAGTAAGCGTCGTTGGCTTACTAATGAGCCCACAAAGGCCGGGTGATTAGTAGCCAATAGTCTTGGGCAGTATAGTTCACCGCGGCACCTTTCAATTTAGTTCACCACTCTTAGGCGAACTAGTTCGTCCTTTTGGTTCGATTAGTAGTGTGCTCTCCGGCGCGGAATCTCGGGTGGGTTTGGGAGCTGCGAGGGCGAGCTCGAGCGAGCGGGTTTGAGTGCGTAATGGAGAGGGGTTCAGATTTAGTGAATTTAGAGGAGATTTAGTGAAACCTAAAAAGAATTCAGATTTGAGGATAACTGTATTGATTTACGTGCGCAATGTAGGCAGGAATTATGAAATTGAAAAACGTTTATTTAACACTGTAAACAAGAATGCAAAAATACTGTAATTGCTGTGAATACAAGTACACAATACAAACGTATACATGGATATAATACATTCAGATCCGGTGCGGTACAGTGAATAATGCTGAGGCAAGCCACAGCGCTGATTTTCAGCTGACCCCTCAGTGACTGCAGGGACGATGGAAGCAACAGTGTGTGCGTGTTGTGTTGTATGAATGTGTGAATTAGGATTAGGAAGAAATTTTTATATGAACTTATGTACTTAATACCCTACGAACGACCTATGAAAGAGCAAAGCGGAGACTTAGTTCTCGGATGCCGTTGGTGGGATCCAGTTCTACGAACTAGGTCGTTCGCGAACTACACAAGACTAGTAGAGCTAAACGAACGTCGTCTCCTGATGGATGGCCGGACCGATCCGAATGTACAATCGGCCACAGATAGAACAATGTTTGATGTCATTCTAAGCACAGTAGACGCAGAGTTCATAGTCGAACGAAAAGGTTTAAGTATTCGACGAGAGTTAGCTACATTTATTATAACTAGTGATCAGAAATTCGGTTGCCATTTTTGTGAATAATATAGTAATACAGTTCCAAAAACATCGAGTGTGGCTTGACCTCCATGGATTAACTTCATGCTTTCATTTTTCACTTTCATTTCATGGTTTGAAATAGAAATACATTTATTGCCAAATACTCATATAAATTTAAAATTTAAACTAAAATCTCTTGAAACTATCACGAAATCATGACTTTAGACTTTCATGGGTACTTTTACACCTTACGGACAATGATGCGATTTATTTATTACTTTTTACTTCTTTTTTAATTATTAAATATTGAGAGCAGACGAGCTAACGGGCCACCTGATGGTAAGTGGTCACGCCCATACTTACACTTCAATGCACAAAAAAAGGTGTAATGAGGCGAGCTTAATGCCTTGCGACATTTTCTACCAGCTATACATGGGGGTTATGCAGAAATATTAAGGTAGGTGCATATAAAATTGAGAGTTGTTATTATTAGGTTACATAAACTTATGTAAGTAAAGATATATAAATAGTTATTCATAATACATATTAAAAATACATATACATAAATCGAAAAAAAAATGCATGTTAAGTATAATATATTATACATAATATATAAACATATAAATACTAATATATAATATTATGATGTACAAATAAATATATAATTGTAAATATACTATCGAGTATATTTTTCTTATAATACAGAGTGTCTGAGAAATCTATAAATTTATCTGTTTAGCTATCGAGCTAAACAGATAAATTTATAGATTTCTCAGACACTCTGTATTATAAGAACTATATACTTAGAATAGGGTATTTGACTAATATTTTTTTGCATCAATCGACTTACATGAATATCCTGAAGATGGATCTGAAATCCGTTTATCGATATATCTACTAACATCAGCTATATTAATAGTTAAAGTTAGTAGTGGGGGGATGCTCTGTCCCTTTCTAGCAAAACAGTCCTTATTATGTAGCCAAGGACCTGCTTGTATGGCGCTACATAACAGTGACGTCACATTTATCTAGTGCCGTCTCTTTCTACCGTTTGATTTTGTATTGCCTGTAGCTATTTTATATTTCAACGGATTGTAATTCTGTTTTCACATTTGACCATCAATTTATGTCTATTTTCTTATTTTTATGAAATGTATTTAATATTCGATATTTGTCAAATACCCTATTATGTACGCTGGATCAGTAATTGTAATCTTTTGTTACCAGTCAGGCGAAACCCGAAAATTTAATATTCCGTACTCCACCCATCCATATTTAATACACCGTACCCATTGGCAGCCTAAACAAACATGGCGTCACAATTTGGGCGACTTTTTAACTGGCGCGATGACGCGGCGACATGGCTACAATTTGGCGCGGGCTTTGTATCCGAAAATTGACTTTATGTATGGACACACGATCACGAGACTCACTGTATGTTTATACTTTGTAATTAAGAATTATATTGAATTTTTACAGGTGTTTGATGTGAAAATTAAAGCGAATATGGCGTGGGATTAAGATCAAGGTAAAGTAAAATACACTTTATTGCACAAATATAAAACAACAAACAAAAGATAGAAAAGGAAATAGTGAAGTACAATTTAGGCGGCCTTGTCGCTAAGAGCGATCTCTTCCAGGCAATCTTCGGATAGATGAAATTATTTAGAGAAAGAGGTAGTAGGTGTGCATTCAATTCAAGGTCAATCACATTGGTCTAAGATTGAAGAAAAAGGAACTTAGCTTTTTTTTTTAAATCACTAAGTTTTCAAACGACATAAGTATACGATTCTAGTGTGTGTAGTTGGATCGATTGTACATCTGGATGCTTAGAATCATTTCATTTCATTTATTCATCTTTTGGTACTTACAGCACACTTAGACATGTCAGTATACAGTATTTAAAATAATTTATAATAACATGACAGATAAATGTCTTTAGTCAATCCTAAAAAGCTAAAACATTGTATTTTTTAGTATTTAAAATTAATACAGATTTATTACTTATTGTGTACAGTGTAGGTGCCCTGTACCAATAAGTTTTTCGTATTTTTCGAAGACTTACGTACATTTACCGGCTGCTCACTGAGATGACCAGTGTGTAAAATGGGGTAGGCTCGAAAGTTCATCAAGGGTCGAAGTGCCGCTGGATTATTCCCGGCCCCCTATCATAAGATAAGATAAGGTAGGTATACAAACTAATATCTGACCTCGTCAGCACAATGCACCAGAGGCACCATAGTCAGTATAAAACTAGTCCCATAAGTACCTTCCTAATAATTAAAAATACTAATACTTAAACACTAACAGCTGCTGTAAAGGGGCATTGTCAAACAATTAAAATTGTTAAAATAATTAAAATTGACTTCATTACTCCTTGGAATATATTTTGAGGTACATGAGTTGTACCTCTTTACTGGTCTACGAGTTAGGTACGTGTCTATATCTACGTCCTAGCCAGGTTATGTCTTCGAGGAGTCATCTTCAATGAGACACCGGACTGGTTTGTTAACTGATATTTATATTTCTAAACAGTATACCTCACATGACGGTGGTAGAGACGACCAGCCTGACGCGGGTGCAGCCGCGTGACATTTAAAACTGCTGACATAATAATTCACTATGTAGAACACAGTGTGCACTGTGTCTGTACACAGTGTCTCTACATATACTTACAAGCCATGTCAGCGGCCTGAACAATTCTGACAATAGATTGGTTTAGCCATTACCATTAACTTATAGATACTATAAACAAAAACCAACGTTGCTCACAAAATTCTTTAAAACCCACGAAGTAAAATTATTACCTGCCTGCTTCTATTTTATGAGTTTCTTGGCTATTAATTTTAGCGCGTAGCTTGTAGCTTCACGAAATCCTCTCACAAGACGTAAGAATAATGAAGACCTTCTCTGACATCGCTATCTTGCGTAAAGGTTGCTTTACACCGACTTACCGTCATTGCACCAAATGTCCATAAAGTTAAGTTTCCTATCTCTAGATAGAGATGACATGAGACTTAAAGAAGCCTTAACATTAAGGACGTTTCTTGCAAAGAGGTGAGTTATAAATTTTGGCTGCGCCTCGTGACACAATCAAGCACTCGTGTTAAAATAGCTATCTTTACGTGACAGAGCGTCAGTGGCAGGCGCTGTGGCTAGGATCTAGGACGCCGGACTTCCATGCAGGGGTTCGAAACCCGTGCAAAGCCATGTACCAATGAGTTTTTCGTATTTTTTCCAAGATTTACTTCATTTACCAACTGCACTAACGGTAAAGGAACAACGTGAGGAAATCTGCATGTCTGAGGAAATTAAAAAAGTTTTCGAAGCCGTGTGAAATCCACCAATCAGCACTGGGTCCGTTCGGTGGATCATAGCCCGTATCCCTTGTACAAGGTCAGGCCTGTGCCCCAACAGTGGGGACATTAATAGGCTAATGATGACGTACATTTACCGACTGCACTAACGGTAAAGGAACAACGTGAGGAATTCTGCGTGTTTGAGGAAAGAAATTAAAGGCACGTGACCACCAATAAGCACTATAGGCCGGTGGATCATGGAACCGTACTCTCTGGTGCAAGGGAAAGCCTGTGCCTCAACAGTAATGATGATGAAACGTGCTCCAAATATGCATATATCCTGACTTCTCAATAATCTCTCTACGACGTATAAGGGCTCGTCTACACGCATCGATCATTCGCCGTTCGTCGTCAGCTTTCGATCAGTCACCGGCCGCTGAGACGACGCGAATAGATCGTCCACCAAATAAATAATGGCGTTTGCGGATTACCTTAAAGCTTAGTTCAGTTTCTGCGCAGTTATTTTACTTTCAAGTTGATATTAGGGGCTTAAGTAGAGTTTTTCTTTTTTAAATAAGCTTAAGTTGTGTAAGACAACGTATTAAGGATTTTTTTTATTAAAAGCAAAGGTCATTAGTAAATTTCTTACCTACTTAGTTAGTATTTTTATTTATTTTTATTTTTTTGTTATTGAGTCAAAATTATTAATTTTATTTGTCTCTACAAGTTATTTTTTTTAATTAAAAAGTTGCTGTGTGTTGTTGTTCTTGACCCTTAATAATATGGTCAATGCAATGTTGGTTGATTCATGTCTCCACTGTTAAAGAACGGGAATAAAAGCGTAGGATCCAAATCAATGAAGCCTTTATTGAACACTTTCTGGGATCAATTTTTTTTCTTCGAAAGTTGTCCAATTTTCGGAAATTCAATTTTCACACCAAATTTTTGCTTTGAATTCAGCGGCAACTTCACAAGTCTTTAACCTTGTATTATTGCATATCGAAAGAAAATAGTATCTACTAGAAAGTAGAATGGCCGGTCTGAATGCTGACATGCTCCGTTGGTTTGGGCATGCATGTAGAAAGAATGAGTGATGAGATGAACGAATGACGAAACAGACATACGAAGCGAAAGCTTCCACTCAGGAAGGTGACGCCGGGTTCGTCCTAGATCAGATTGACAGAGTACTCTTAGATTTTAATATACAGAGCAGACGACCCCAACGGCGAGCATCGTGAAATGACGAATGACTGTAGAGGAAGGAAGGAGCTCGTAGCCTAGTTGCGAGCACGGTTTGAAAGTGATCGTGCAGGTTAAGCGACGTTGGCGTGGTCGGTACCTGGATGGGTAACCGCTAGTGGAATATTTCATCTGAGCTCCTCCGTGCCTCGGAGAGCACGTTAAGCAGTCGGTCACGGTTGTTGTCGTTCGACAGCAGTCGTTAAGCCATGTCAGAGGCCTACGGGCGGCCTGAACAACTCTGACAAATAGGTTGGCCACTAACCATACGAAAAGCAAGCAAGCAAGAGGAAGGAAGTGAGGCATGTCAAGAAAAGGATTCGTGGCTCTCCATTCTCTCTGCCTACCCCGCAAGGGACATAGCGTGAAGGTACATACAAACCTTATGAAAAAAATAGAATACTATTTAAAAATTGTAATCACAAAAAAATATGATTATGTAAATAGTTACGTAAATATTTTTCTCATCATCACAAGTGAACTCAATAGTTTTACAAAAGTTGTAACGTTTAAAAGCATCTTAAGTAAAATACTCAAGTGAATTTCAAACTGAATTACCCTGACTTAGTCCCAGCTGCCCTTATCAGACACTAAATTCAGACTTAAGCTAGATCTAAGTTTGCGCTGGACTGGCGTGGGTTGAGCTAGACTAGCCACGTACGGAGGTGATCCTGTGCGGGGAATTTGCGGGGACTTACAAACTTCCCCGGTACGTTATGTTTATGTGAATGCATGTTCAGGAGACACCAAATTAGACAATTGTTAGCAAATACTTTTACTTTACATGAAAAATCAATATTTCATTCTTTAATAATTAAACCAACATCCCAAGATACTCCAAGATCTTATAACCACTGATACATTTTTCATCAGACATGGCTTAGAACATTCAGCAGGTTAGACCTGCGGCGCCTGAAGGCCGGGAACGCTGCGGGCTTCGCTCTACGCGGAGCTCGGCCTTCGGCCTCGCCATGGCTACCTTAAAATTCCTATATAGCTCCACGTCATTTTCATTTATTTATTGGCCGCCATCCCCTCATCCCCATCCCCGCCGCCATTCCATCAGCAGGGAATCCCCTACAACTTTAGTTCGAAAAAAACCCATTTTACTATTATAGTCTCGGAGGGCTGATAATCTTACAATTCTTCCAGTTTCATATTGTGAAATTTAAGTTCACTAACTTTTTCCTGGTCATCATCAGATCCTCAAGGTTTCAAAAATCGGAAACGCACCATGAACCAGAACATTTGTGCTTAAATTCGAACCATCAAGCTATTACCATTCCGGAGATCTCTTCTGACATCAAAGATACTCCAAGATCTTGGAAACCACTGGTTACATTTTTATCAGACTAGTTAAGAACACTCGCGACAAAATTCTCTATTAAAATCTTGATCCAAATCGGATCATCCGTTGTTAAGTTATGATGCCACAGACAAACACACAACAGACAAACGTGTCAAACTTATAACACGCCCTCCCTCGATCGGTCGGGGGTTAAAAATAGATGAAAAATGGCATGCTCCAGTAGTTCGGTCATGTGGAAAGAATGATCACTCATTTTTTTCTTCGTCACCGAACGAATGACGATACAGGTACACAAAATGAAAATGAGTGGAAGGAAACGCTGGGGACCTCCTAGACTGACCTTAAAATCAGATTGACAGAGTGCTCTTAGATTTTAATATACAAAGCTGTTCTACATCTACACCACGTAGAGGAAGCAATAGAGGCAAGCCAAGACAAAGATTGATGGCGCTCCATTCCCTCTGCCTACCCCACAAGGGACATAGCGTAAAGGTATGTACAATCAAATATACTTGAAAAAATTATAATGATCTCACTATAAAATAAATACAAAAGATAAAAAAACAGTTCGAAAGTATTATTCAGTGTTGCCACTACTTAAATCTTGTACCCTTACTGCAACTTTCAAGTGTTTCGGTGTTCGTCATGACCCCAATCCCCCACAAACAGACCATAAGTTCCTCTTACAGTTGGTTCGTTCAATTCATATTTAAAAAGTTTCACAGCAAGTTTGCGGTGGCAAGATGTGCTCAAAGGCGCTCTGGAAGAGTTCCCAGCAGAGTTATAATGTTGCATACGAGCGGTTGTGAAGTCGTGAAAAAACAACATTTCTCTCGGATACATATTTTAAGTCGACCGAAGTTAAGTAACGTAGACTAAGAACATTTTTTATATGAACCCTGTCTTTCTATTTAAGACGGGTGGAACCGCAAAGGCGCGAGCGACACCAAAATGTAACACTTCTCGCGTGTCTCTGGCTCAGTCAATATTAAGCCGAGCTCAGTTCCGTAAGTGTCTATCGCGAGAGCAATTCTGCGCGGTCATTTTGACATAAAATACATACAAGGTTCTCTGCCCAAAAGTGTAGGCACGATCAGAATTGAACTTTGGGTTTTTTTTAGGAAGAAGGATATAATCGAGCAGAAAAAACTTATTAAAAAAATATCGTTAAAGGGCAATATTATGAGTTAGAAATGGATATTCCATTGCAAAGATAGCGATTAATGAACTAGGTACTATTAGCTGTAAGGTGAAAAGGATTGATAAATTCCATGACTATAAAAATGATTTCATGGCTATCCTTATTTACAACTAGTTTTAGAAAACGTGCAATATTTTGTTTAGTCGAAGATATTTCTTGAAAGCGTTTTAAAAACTGCTCGTTTGCACAGTGCTATAGTTGAAACTGGCCAGCCGCGGGCTCTCTCGACTTATTAATTTACGTTTCATTTCGAGATCAAAGCTTCAACCGAGAATACACCCCTCGGAGTGATGCAGTCGATTCTGTCGACTGTTTCATTTTGTTATTATTACCTACTGCTGTAATAATTCAATAAATATGCGAGTTAACTTGCTAGACTGAAAATAAAGCTAGGGCCACAGAAACCTCGATAAACGGTGGTGATAGGAAAGTAGGTATAGCATAGCATAACTCTAGGAGATAGACAGAGGAACCACCTTCATTATAGGTAGTTGCCACTTTTCGCCGTAAGATTTGGTGAACCAATGTGATAGATGTCGAGCCTACCGCTGTCTACTAGGTGCAGAATAGTATCCACCAACGTCGTAAGATACCCACGGGAAGAGTTGGGGTGGTGCTATTCTTTACGGCACGACACTGCACATAGGATAGGAAAGTAGATACATAATATTATGAGCAGAGTGGATAAACTTCAATTTTTTTTAAAGATTTTTGTTTAAGGCCGTTTAGTCCAAACTTTGTGAAACATGTAATCAGGAATAATTTTAAAAGTGGCACGAGTTAAGAATAGTATCACTTTTGGCACGAATTTTGGACTGTTCCACTAGTCCCTACCAGCTATCCCCCTATTCCACTCCGGAATAAATCATGTTTTTTGGTGTTTGAGTAGTTAACGACCGGGGAAGGTAGCAGCGTGCCATTACCGCACGTTATGTGGACGGTAGAAATTTGTGCGTTCCACAGGAGATCCCGGAGCACTCCGACATACCATGGGGTCTGCCATCTAGAACCAGGGGGTTCTATGGGTAAAAATCCTACCTAACCCGGTCTCTTTCCCAAGAGCCCAGGTCACCTTAAGAAGATGTCAATCCCGTTAATAAAAAATAATAATAACAAACAAATGCAAAACCGATTTTTACTTTTGAAGTTTCAACATATAGTCTGTTTCAGACATTTGCGGTTTGATTCCCGGTTTTGTTTCCAATAATACAACTGTCAAAGCACTACGGGACTCTGAAACGAGTGCGGTCTACAGAACAATGGTTTGCGGTCGAATTGTATTTTTGAAAACCAAAGAACTTATAAAATTTGGAAAGATAAGTAAAGCGCCGGCTATACGAGTCACAATACATATTTGTGACTAGTGTGAAAAGTGAATTGAACCCAACAATGCAGTGCCGTGTTACTTGTGGCCAACCAAAAGCTTTAAATATTCGGAAACCATGGGATTCGTAACTGAGGTTTCAAACTTCCAGATACCCCGATATGGAACATCGAATTTAATATATAGATTAAACGATTTTAATTAGTATTTTATTAACAATCGAAACGACAAAGCTCAAAGGCCAGGGGCCACGAGATTGCAGCGAATCCATCTTTAGAACATTGTGATGGAGCACTCCACACATTTTTCTAGTGAAGATAATTGGTTATACGTAAAACATTACCAATATACGTAGTACGACGATTTCGCTGGGGCTTCCATGTGTTATAAACTAGTTGATAAAAACCAAATGAAAACACATTAAAATACAATAACCATTCACAATTACAGTGTCGTGGTCGATAACAGAGCTTTTCCATTTGCACTGAAGGCTGAGTAAAGGTTAGAGTGCTTAAAGCTCACGTTAAAATTAAAGCTACACCTAGATAAATATCAATGGCACAATCATGGGCACCTTTGCAGGGGGAGCGGCAAGGGGTTAGGTTTATATATAATTATGTGTATATAGATACGAGCTTTCTTCAACGGAAAAAATGACGGTTTCTCGTTGGAAAATCGGAATGGCAATCTAACCTAAAAATCAGAATAACAATGTCGCGGAACTTTTTACGGAATTACTTTTCTATTAAAATGTTACGGGATGGCCCATAACCACTTGTAAATAACATAAAATAGACGGAAGTAACTTTAAACTTGGTTTAATTAGATAATTTAGGAATTCACAACTGACATCAACGAACGGTGAGCACAGAGTAAATATACGTAGCCGGGTCGTCTGGGGTTGCCAGGTGTGGCATTGTGTTTATGTTTATATTCCAAGAATTTGTATAATTATAAAAACAATTTATTTACTTAATTGAATTAGTTTGATATTTATTTAATTTTATTTACGTAAGTTTTATTTTTAAAGCTCCTAATGTAAAGTGGAAAGCTTAGGTTATACAGGGTGGAACAACTAACTGTTAACAGGCGATTATTTCGACACTTGCTTGCTTGCTTATCGTATGGTTAGTGGCTAACCTATTTGTCAGAGTTGTTCAGGCCGCCCGTAGGCCTCTGACATGGCTTAACGACTGCTGTCGAACGACAACAACCGGGACCGACTGCTTAACGTTCTTTCCTAGGCACGGAGGAGCTCAGATGAAACATGCCACTAGTGGTCACCCATCCAGGCATCGACCGACCAACATCGCTTAACCTGCACGATCACTTTCGGACCGTGCTCGCAACTAGGCTACGAGCTCCTCAAATCAATTTCGACACTGATAAAGATATTCAAAATCTTTCAACTGATATTGCTACTAGGTCACAGTGCAAAAGGTGGTAAGTCCGAATTTTTCATTTCTCAACAGGAAAAAGTGCGTATAAGGGGTGTTGAAACTGCTCGTAATACCAAATAAACTGGAGATATTGTAGAAACACGTTTTTATTTTGTAGCAAAGTCAATGGGAAGATATTTCAAGAAACAAAACAAAATATATAAAAAAACCTAAACATGCCTGCCAGTTTCCACAAGGGGTAAATTTCTGGGACTATCCAAAAGGTTTATTTTAACTCTACATTAAAAGGTTTAGTACCAATTAGTGAAAATATCAACGGATCTGAAGATATTTAGAAAATCGATTGAATAACTTCAAATAAACATAATACGGTAGAACTGCCCACCAATAGCACATTTACAATTTTTACAAATACAGGAAAAACACTGTCTGAACTAAGTGCGCAAAGTGTAGTATTGTGATGTTGTCTAAAAATTCCGGGTTCGCTTAAAGGTGATCTCCTTAATTTAATAAACGGTTGACCCAAAAAAAGCTTTTTCCACACATAAAAGCTTTATTTTCCACAAATGGACTTAACAAGTGAAATAAGCCATAATTTAACGTAATGTACAGTTATGGGGTAATTACAGGTCATTTGGAACGTTTGAATTCGTTATAATTGTTTAACTTCGTAGTATATCGGCCATAACAAATCCAAAGTGAATATTATCTGTGGAATCTGTGGTAAATAGCCTAAAGGAAATTACTTATAGAGATAAGACCGCCGAAACTTGATTTTGAAATTATGTTGTGTAGGTGCGGCTAACTTCATTAGACAGAAAAAAATAAGTATGTTTTTGAGCCTACAAAATAACTTAATTCAGTTGGCGCGTACAATCATTTTTTGGTTGTAGTGAACAAACAGCTCAAAAAGTCGAACAAACAGCTCAAAATGAAAATAATAGTGAGTGTTTGAAGTAAACAATTTTTCCTTATAACATTGCAATAAAACGCAAAAAACTAATTACTCATACAAAGCTCATAAAATTACAGTTTATAGACAACACTAATATACACACAGGTAAAATCAGTAACAGTAACTTTGCGCACAGGAAATGAACTTAACCTCTTGATATACGAAGTATAGTGTACTACTAACGAAGTCAGGAAGTCTGAAAACTGAAAAATGAGAATTTCAAATTGAAACTGATAACAGAAGGCATCCATGGGCGTTCGCTACTCAAATCTCAGCGAGAAAGCCAAAATAAAAAGGTAAAGCAAACGTTGGTCAGAGTAACGGAAATTGAATAAAACAACAGACATACAGTGTCGAAAAAATTCGTTCCACCAAAATTCCATTTCACCCTCGAATAAGAACTTTACAGAAAAATAATTACAGAATTGGCATAGAGAACGATCAATTATTATGTCATATTTCCGAAATGTCTTGTCTGTCTCTATACTTTCTACTTACGTGCTATTCCGTGGCTAACCGAAAAAGATAATTCTACGAGTCAAATCAAATCAAAATGTTATTATTGTACGTAAGTACCTTATAGAACATTTTTTTTACTCTACCACCGCTTCGTAACGTTCTATAGCTGAAAGGAACAAAGAGGCGCAAGAGTTCGTTTTGATTCCGTTTCAAAATCGCTGCAATGTGTTAAAAGAGTAGTGACGGATATAAGTAGTCGCAGTCGTAAAGGCGATTATTTTACAAACAAACTTTTTTGTGATTTTTAAAACTTCACAACTCAAGTAAAATCATAGCGAGTGTTTTCCTCCCTGTTGCTGAGTGCGAGAAAGAGAGAAAAGATATTAGAATTAAGCTTTTGAGTAGATATAGAGAGCAGAAATGTAGGAAGCAATGAATGCTAAGTAGACGCACGTTTATGGACCGCCCGCTGGTTTGCTTTTAGAGAAAGCATAAAAGCCAATGATAGCTAGAAATAGCAGTAAAAACGGTATAAACGTAGAAATCATAAAATCTGACGTTAGAAATGGTAGCAGTGAGTAACCTAAGTAGACAAATTTGAGGGTTTTCAAAGCCTAATTCTAGAGTAAAAATAAACAACAGCTACATACAGGGTGTAAGGGAGAAAACACCATTACAAGTTCCCAAAAGGTGAAACAAACTATAAATACTTATAATATTAATATTTAATATTAATACTAAACTTTGTACAATTGTCTGGCATCCAATAATGGTAACACCCTTGTGTGTGAAACGTCATGCAATCCGTACCAATTATACCATTTAAATATTAATACTTATACTATACTTATAGTTTTAATATTTTATTTCATAATATACTTTACCAAGTTTACAGAATTATTCGGAACATGCAACAAATTGGCGACTTTTCATATAAATCTTTTTTTTAAATTAGCATTAGAGTATAGCACAAAGTGCTGTAATTATCTTTGATTTGTGACAAAGTTGCTGACACCAAGCTACAATACAAAAAGTGCTTCAGCTAGTTCTGCTCAAAAACCTCTGCACAAACGGTATACCGTACCGGTGGCGCCGCATCGCCGCCGCCGGCACGCAGCGTGACCGTATTAGCATAATAATGCACGCTGCAAAATATAGTGCTGCAAATAAGTTTAATTCGGGACAAAGTTGTGGGATTTTGTCCCGACACCGAGCTGAAAAACACCCTTTAACCAGCTCTGCTACAAGATCCTGAGCACAGAAACGCACGACGAATGTTTTTGCCCGTTTCATAATAATAATATACGATGCAAATAACCTTAATCATGGACTGTTATTTCGTGGAACTGTAATAATTTAAATATTTGCAAAGAATTTAGTTGCTGAATGAATTTCTAACTTAAGTTCAAGTTCGTTCATTTATTTCAATAACAATATACATATCGTGTTTAAAGTACACATACATACAAAGTACATACATACATGAAAATACATACATACACATAAAAATACAAGATTACTAAAAAGAAACAAGTATAATAAATAAAAAAATTAGAAAAATAATAACTTGCTGGAGCCCGTTGTTTTTTCATCAGTTTATTTTGCGGAACAATCTTTGTGATATCTCTAGCTGCAGGTTTAAGTAGCCCATTTAATAAAATCGCTGCAATCACGTACCTACGAGTACAACCAGGATCGTAGTCTCCTATAATTCACTACTTTTGTTTACCCGCTTCCTGGTTGTTTGTGATTTTATACAAACTTGATTTATTTTACGACTTTTATGACATCTCCAACTGCAAGTAATTTGCAGTTATTTAATAAAATCGCTGCAGACACGGATTTCTTTGGTATCGAAGTTGGAGAGTTTTTGTTTACTAGCTTGATGCTTCTTTGAGATGTTGCATAAAACTTTCGATTATCAAAATTGCATCACAAAAATCAAAATTAAATATAAGTAAATTAGGTATTTAGATGAAGGTATCTGCGTATACCCGTGGTTGAGGGTAGGTGTGCCTAATCATAAATCAGTGCGAAACATACTACCGAAGCTTTGACTCGCTGCTGCCGGTTCTCCCTAGTAATCCTGTACGAATCCATTAAAAAAAATGTATCCAAATAAAAATGTAATAATTTTTTAATTCAAAATTCAATTAGTCATTGCACTTTTCGCACTTGTTTCGAAACATAGGTACTTACGTGTTTTGCAGTGAACTTATAACAATAATAAAAATATTCAAAGTCATGTCGTATTTTTGAAAAATATTTTTATACTACTGCGATTCCAACGATATACCTCGAAGACGAAGTATTCTTTTTATAGCGCCTCTCCAATTACCAAAGGCACTGGACGGTCAACTTGGCCGTATTTTTATTTGCCAAGATACCGAATCTTGGCCTGTACCATATATATCATATATCTTGACCTGGTACCTATCATCATTCAGAAATGTACGGTGAAAATCACACTGAGGGGAAAACAGATGTAGCTATTAAAATAAAAATGATAATTTTTTTTTTATAAATAAGGAGAGCAGACGAGCAAACGGGCCACCTGATGGTAAGTGGTCACCGTCGCCCATAGACATCTCACCTCACTTTATTAAAATTAGAGGGTTTTTGATGCGCTGCTAACTTTCAGGACTAAGATGGATTGCCTCATGTGCCGAAAATTACGCTGGCTCTCTTACCCTTCAAACCGAAACACAGAAATGCAAGCATTTCTGCTTCACGGCAGAAATAGATAAGAGGATGGTACCGCCCATCTTTATTGAAAACATGACAAAACTCATAAATCGAACAATACCCTGACTCCCAAACTAGGCGAACCTGTATCTGTTGCTACATCTGTTTCAGATTACATACTAAACTGATTATATAGTAGTTACGTAGTTACCTACCAATTTCTTTTTCAATGTTTATTACATTATTTATTACATCTGACGATCATTCTACAAACAAGAATTATATTTTTGACATGAATATTTCAAATCGTGTAGCATGAAATAAAATTATTCTATTCTATTCTATAGAAACGGACGAATGTGGAAGTGTTGCATATGGTGAAGGAAAAAAGGAGAATAATGCACACTATAGGAACCGTAGAGCTAATTGTATCGGCCACATAGTCAGACATAATGATTTAATGAAATCCATAATAGGAGAGAAAATTGAAGGAAAACGACAGAGAGGCCGTCCCAGGATTGGATATATGGAGCAGTTAAAGGATTGGAGCGCTAGTTCGTCGTACCAGGAGTTTAAGGAGGCGGGGAACAGAATCGGATGGGGACTGCTGCAGCGGCAGGCGCCTGTAGAAGAAGAAGTAGAACTGACAGAACGGACACGAAAACACTGCACTGACAAGAACCGAAATACCTATATGAGAAACTAACATGGGCGTCTCGTGACCCGCTACGATATAGGACCACGGTAGGGAAAAAATTAAGGCCACCTATCCACAGAACAGCATCTTTCAGGGGTAGTTTCAGATATGCGGCTACTAAGTGCTGGAATAACATCCCCCCTCCAATACGTAGCTGCAGCGGAAAATATACATTTAAAAACAGACTTCGCTCACACTTGCGGTTGGTGCAATTACTGTTGCCCTAGTCTGAATCTGTTCCCTATATCTCCTTCTTAGCATTCCGTACTGTACCCCTTTAGTATAATTATATTTATATATATGTGTGTTATATATATTGTGAGTAGGTATATTTATTTATTTACGATATTTATATATTTTTTATCATTTATGTGTCATGGTAAATGTAGGTATATATATTTTTAACTTATCAATACTACCTGTCTTCAATTAAATTTATTTGTGTCGTATCTTTGTCCTCTTGGACAGGTTTTGGCCAGCCATCGGTCACGGTCCAACAGAATACCAGCGCTGGAGGCATTCTTGTCTGCAGCAATAAGCTGAGTTGAGTCCCTTTTCACAACAACAGCAGACCATCATACATGATTTAGATATGTTTACCTTTGATTACATAATTATTTTATTATAATTATAACTGTTTCGGTCATTGCTGTGTGTGAAATAAACGTATTACTTACTTACTTACAAGACACGGCTTATACAGTCGCTAATGACCTTGAGGGTTTAACCTTAACCTTACGGATTTGAACTCTTGCCGAAAACAAACTTCGCAAAATCCTGCAGATATGATCTCCATACAAACAAGCTTCTTTTTCTTCTTGTTCCTTGGAATGGAACCTTGTCATATCAACAGTGTTTGATATCGTATGGACAGATTACAGATAATGAAATATTAAAACCATCAGTAGTAGCACCGACGGAAGTCGGTGGGTGGGTAGGAACCCACCCCCATTTTTTTGTGCGTATGAGGGGCCATTTTTATAGACCATCCAAAAGGTTTATTTTAACTGTACATAAAAAGTTTAGTACTAATTCGTTAAAATACCAATGGACCTGGAGATATTTTTAGTACATGTTTATTTTCAATTTATCTCTAAAAGGGAAGAGATTTTGACTAACTAGTACTAAACCATTTATGTAGAGAGTTTAAATACACTTGTAAGTACAAAAATGAAAATTTTTGATATCACTTTTTGCAGATTATATTTTTTAAATCGGCTTACCACTTTTTGCGCACTACAATAAAAAAAACGTTTTCAATCGCTCGGTTGAAATCGCTGGCATTAGCTGACAATCGGCTTCGCATATATAGGTGGGTACTGCAGACATATGAAGTGTCTGCAGTTGCCCTCAACCAGTCCCTGGGTCTCCTAATCCATGCTCTCAATTTATGTGCTCATTAACTGGTAAACCCGCACCTGTGTTGGGTGTACCATATCCTGATGTACACTTGCGAGCAAAATAAACGGATACATACATATTATTTTTTTGTTTATTAAGCTATTCAATCCAATTTAAAACCATTTATTGCACACATACATATTACACGTACATATCTTGCCCTTACAATGTACGTAAACTAATTTGTGGCAACAGGAAGCGTGTTCAGCTTATGCTATGGACGGAGTCCACAGCGCTGATTTTCAACACATCCCTTTGTCACATGGAAGACATACTCAAATAATTAGAAAAAGGTTGAAAAAAAATTCACGAGCGAGATTTGAACCTGCGACCTTGCCTTTCCGTGGCACTGCTTTAACTGCTCTAAATCCCGCTCGCGGAATTTTTTTCACCCCCTTTTTTTAATTAAAAAAAATGCTTTTTCGCAATTGTGGAAAAATCGCATTATCGTAATAATTGTGTACGATACAGATTGGAGAGGATTAATTCTTTCGTATTTGTATAGAGAGAGCCAATTCCGAATAGTCGGTCGGTTGTTTTGGTAGTACAACTACTAGTTCCTTTATGATCGTAGGTATAAAATTTATTCTATTTAAATTGTAAAAGTAGACGAACGTAACCGCTTTCCATCCTTGGGCAGAGCAGAATGTCTCATTTAATTGTGAAAATGTGTTTTAGATCAAACTATAAAAAACAATAATTGCATAAAAACTGTTAGTAAAATACAGTCGTAGACCCACTAAATAAACTATATTTATCTGTTAAATGTCTTTACTTAAATCTCAACCCTTTTTTTAAATTTATTATGTTTGATTTCAGATTCTCATAGCGATTTGAGTAGGTTGACCTGTGGCGAAGTAACAACTTTTTCGGATTTCGGAGTTGATACTTTTCTTGCTCCTAAGTGTAAAGCCCGTATAATTACCGGCTTACGCAAAACCCGCATTCTTTGTTCCACATTATTAATTAATTTAAGGGCACGTATCCCGCGGATAAACAATACCAATAACATTTAATTACAACGTTACGTGCTGCGTTTAATAGATTAATTATTGTTTGACCGTTATTAGCGCAATATGTCACAAAACCCCCCCATAAAGCAGAAAGGGGGAGTGTTCAATATCCAGAGCTGAAAAACTATTACTCCACGATCTTTTCATCATTATCATCATCAGCCTATCATCGTTGTCCCCACTGTTGCGGCACAGACCTCCCCTTGTACAAGGGGGTACGGGCCATGACCCTCCGAGCGGGCCTAGTGCTGATTGGTGGATTTCACACGCCTTCGAAAACGTTCAATTTCTTCAGACATACAGGTTTCCTCACGATGTTTTCCTTTACCGTTGAACAATCGGTAAATGTACGTAGGTCTGCGAAAAAAAAGGAAAACTCATTGGTTGGTTGGACCTCCTGCATGGGAGACCGGCGTCCTAGCCACTAGGCCACCGACTATCTTTTGATTGTGACTTTTCATACAAACAAATCGATCAGCTGATCGGTACACAAGATATGGAGAATCGAGAACCCTTTTTCTAATGCGAAAAAGAATCGTGGAATAAAAGTTCCCGCTGTGACATACTAAAGCGAAGTGAATCAAAATATTTTATGTCGCTCAAAACCACAGTGCTCGAAAAATAATTAATTTCGCAACTTGTAACTTTCTTTTGAGTGGTATTAGATTGCTTTTTGATTAGTCTCAAATTGTTACGCTCATTTTTCTCAACCCTAACTGCTTTCTTTTATTGTTCCACTGGGTAATTTAGCTGTGTCAAGTTTGGACAAATTAACTAACAGTGTTTTGTTGGAGTGATGTTTCATAAATTCTTGTCATTTGTTATGACTTTGAGTATTTCGTTTTCTATCACGCGGTTTTAGGAATGCATACATTTATTTATTTATATTCCTAGAACTTCTTGCGGACATCGTACTGAACGCAGTGCTCCGTCATTAATACGTCTTTTTACCAACAAAAAGTATCCATGTCGAAGAGCGTCTGTGGCACAGTGGCTAGGACTTCCATGCGGGTGGTCCGGGTACGAAACCGTGCAGTGCCATGTACCAATGAGCTTTTCGTATTTTTCGAAGACTTACGTACATTTACCGACTGCTCTAATGGCGAAGGAAAACATCGTGAGGAAACCTGCACACTGAGATGACCAGTGTGTAAAATGGGGTAGGCACAAAAGATCCTCAAGGGTCGAAGTGCCGCTGGGGTTATTCCCCTATCATAAGATAAGATAAGATCCATTTCGAATATATATTTATACCGCAAGAAAATAAGACATATACTCGTACAACCAACAAAAATAACATGAATCAAAAATAAAATATATGTCAAAAATATAATATCGCAGCAAAATCCGTTTGATTCGCAGAAATAGGTACCACATTTTATTTAAAAGTCAGGGAAAACGTATGTTTATGGCAGACTATTTTTAGGCAGCGAACCGAGGCAAAAACCGGCATGAAACAATATGAATTATGAAATAAACAAGGGTATACCGTGACTTATGTGTTCAGGAATAAAGATTCCATCATACTGGCTCGTGTATCGCAGAGCGTGAAAACGACGACGATTGTTTCTTGTAGAAATTCACTGTTAACCCAAGTTACATGCCCTGTGATACTCGTATAGCTGAGGGAGTGGATCGCAACGAATCTCTGTCGTAAAGAGTCTCTTTCGCTTAATTAATTTCTTTCGCTCATTCGTCGTAATACAAAGGAAAGTTTTTGATATTTGCCAATCAAACACCGATTATTATAAACTCGAAAAGTGTTATACTACACCTTTTGTACATATTTTTTCGTTAATTAAGTTGTTTTGTATTTTGTATTTGTGTATAATAAAGATTATAAAAATATTCTCATCTCAATTTTATTTTATTTCGAAAGAAAAACCACAAGCGTTCGCAGTTAGCCGGTCGGGATTCCGAAAGAAAATCGGGATTTGGAAAGTCTCTCGCCGCGCTGCTGTCGCGTGTTTTCCGTATCACTAACCGCACAACTATGAGGAAATTTTTAGGTATGTGTCCAGGAATAATTCCGGGTATATTCCGGACATATTCCGGCCTCGGTAACGGCGGGTTGCCGAGCGTCCGGCGCCCGGATACGTTTGATTCATGATGTTTGGACAGTCCGCCGATACGGTTGGCTTGTCCAAAGTTACGTGGATTCGGGGTGTCCCTGATACTGATGACGTTATTTGAGGAGCTGGCTTTATAAAAGAATAAGACATGCTGGTCTTATCGGTAGTGCACCTGTCTTATTAATTCTGGGAAGAATGATTTCTTGCTGTGTGGTGCCTGCCCTAAAGAATAGCATCAAGTGCGGTCAACCATTAACCGAAGAGCGTGTAGGTATGAAGCGATTGACGAGTGTGGAAGAAGCGATAACCGTATGCCAGGATCGTTGCAGGTGGAAATCATTAGCTTTTGCGGGAAATAATCGTGAGTAAAATAAATTAAATGCGTATGTAAATTTTGCAAGGCTAAAATGTCACATGGAACATGTTTTCCTTTTTTTTTATATACCAGGCCACGCAGAAAGTTATGCGAAAAAAGTTTTTATGTATATGAGGCACTGGCTGGTTGTTACTAAGTTCTAAACTACAACTATTTAAAAGAAAAAATACGAACATTCCAAATTTAAATTTCCCTCATTTTTTTTCGACCTAAATAGATATATCGTATCTTACTGAAAAATGGACTTGCGCCGGGAACATTTTCGTGCTATGATTTTTTATGATTTAAAAGTCGCTTAAATCCGGAGGAATCGTTTGTGAAACTTCAAATGGCATTTAAGGACAAAAGCCCTTCCAAGGCAACCATGTACCGCTGGTATAATGAATTTAAGCGCGGTCGACAAACTTTGGCGGACGAAGAAAGAAGTGGTCGCCCTTTAACGGCTGTTTCGGTAGAAAACGTCATAGCAATAAAAAAATTAATTAAAGAAAATAGGCGAATTACATATGAGAATATACATATTACAGATTAGATCTGGAAGTGTGACTTCTTTTTATTCCCCAAAATAAAAAGTAAACTCAAAGGGAAACAGTTTTCGTTGTCGGAAGATGCACTAGCTGCATTCGAGGAGTCTGATTCGGACTGGAGGAAATGTTTTGAAAATTGGTTTAGACGCATGAAACTTTGTATAGACGCTGGTGGAGAGAACTTTGAAAAGATGTAATAATAAAACTGTAAGCTGTCAAACATTTTATTTTATTTTCGCAAAACTTTCTTAGGTTCCCACGTATAATGTACAAGATTTATCGTTACTATTACAATTTTCTTGTTTCGTATTTACGAGATAGAGCGTCGGTGGTACCAACATTATTAGAATTATACCCAACAAAAAGATAATGACGAACCAAAAATCAAATGACGAACGAAGGACAAAAAGATAGGGATGATGACTAGCCAATAATGTCGGAAATCTCTTGTATGCGTTTTTTTTTCGTAGTATGTAATGAAATGTTACATTTTTGTGCTGAATTGTCGGTTATTCCTACAGTCAGCATCAGGTACATCTTAGCGGCCAAGGAAAGAAAGAGCGTCGGTGGCACAGTGGCTAGGACATCGAACTCCCATGCGGGTGGTCCGGGTTCGAAACCATGCAGTGCCATGTACCAATGAGTTTTTCGTATTTTTCGAAGACTTACGTACAGCTACCGACTGCTCTAACGGTGAAGGAAAACATCGTGTGAGGAAACTGCAGACTGAGATGACCTGTGTGTAAAATGGGGTAGGCACAAAAGATCCTCAAGGGTAGAAGTGCCGCTAGGTTATTCCCGGTCCCTTATTATAAAATAAGAATAACAAGTTTTTTTTTTGCGATTGAGAACTTGTGTTTCCCTATGAGGCTGGCATAATGGACCGAAGCCTAAAAACAGTAAGATTTAAAAAAAAACTGTAATCAAATCATCCATTGCTAATCCATTATCATACTAAAGTTTCGGGGAAAAAGTTGCAAAATTGGAGTGTTATAGTTTTCTTTGAACCCTCAGCTGGGAAGGTTCGCGAAAGTTGGGCTCGTTCCGGTAATGGGCGCATCAATCAAATTGGACCCTCCTATGAATAGGAACACCCTGTTGTGTTTACTCGTATCTGAGAGTAGTACTACAGAAAACCTTTTATAGGTTATTGACAAAAAGTACATAAGATAGATCGATAGATTAATACTTTATTGCACGCAAGAAATTAACATAGGAAAGGAAACATAGAATAATTGTACAAAGGCGGCCTTATCGCTCAGAACGATCTCTTCCAGACAACCTAGGCGATAGAAGAATTATTAATAGGTTACCGGCAGTATAGTGCAGAAGAGTGAAATATGAAATATTTATAATACATAACATAAGTAAAGCTCGGTACATAAATACATACATTCACGCTAGGTCCCTTGCGGGGTAGGCAGAGACAATGGAGCGTCTCGAATCTCAGTCTTGGCACGCCTCTCTTGCTTCCACTACAGTCATTCGTCGTTTCACGCATGCTCGCCGTTGGTGTCGTCTGCTGTGTATAAAATCTATGCGCATTCTGTCAATGATCTTTAAAGGTCAGGCTAGGGCGACCCCGGCTTTCTCTTCCATCACTCGCTTTCTCTTACTATATTTCGTCATTCGTTCAGACCCTGAACAGTTGGAAACAATAAGTGATGAACGAAGCAAACGCCAAGCAGCTATTCAAAATTTATAATCGTAAAATTGTAACAAATAACTGTAATTTAAAAATTTAATTAAACCCCCGACTCAACTTTATGTCTGGTCATCATCAGACCAGACCTGGGAGTTATTTGTTACAATTTTATATTTTACGAGTATAGAGATTTTGAATAGCTGCTTGGCGCTTGCTTACCTGTTCTAAAACTCTTCATACACTTTCAATATACAACATATTGAAAGTACACTTTCAATATCCATCAAAATATCCAAGAAATGTTCTGAACAACCCTCATATAGGTTGTATATTGAAAGTGTATAAACATGAAGAGTTTACACTTCAGTAAAATGTAAAATTGTAACAAATAACTAAATAACGAGTATAGAGATTTTGAATAGCTGCTTGGCGCTTGCTTACCTTTCCTAAAACTTTTCATGTGTATACACTTTCAATATACAACCTATATGAGGGTCGTTCAGAACATTTCTTGGATATTTTGATGGATGGGAAGACGGCGGGAGGTCCTAGAGGGCCGATCTCACGCCGAACCCAAATTTACATATTACGTGAATATATTTTTACGTCCACGGCCTATTTCGAGGAATAGCGACTTTATTGATCCTTGTTTCAGGAGATGTCAGGTACTGTTGTTGTTTCAGGAGATGTCAGGTACTGTTGTTGTAAATTTATTTGAAAGTTTTTTTCGCTCATACATACTTACAAACACCCTGACCAGGAACTAAAACACTATGTCAAAAGGACGCCATTGATAGTTTTATAATCTGTGTTTGTAATGCCATGTACCAATGAGTTTTTCGGATTTTTTCGAAGACTTACGTACATTTACCGGCTGCTCCAACGATGAAGGAAAACATCGTGAGGAAATCTGCATGTATGAGGAAATTAAAAGTTTCCGAAGGAGTGTGAAATCTACCAATCAGCATCGCTTGTGCAAGGGGAAGCCGGTGCCCCAACAGTGGGGACATTAATAGGCTGATAATGGTGATGAGAATCTGTGTTTAGTCCCTGCTCAGGGTTCCATACAAACTCACGCCTGTTTCCCGCCGATATAGGCAGTGACTAAAGATTTCCACCTGCAACAATCCTGACAAACCGGTCTCGATACTCCCATAAGAAACATAACGTCAAAATATGGTATTTAAATCATCTCGTGATTTAATTATGAAATCGATATTTGTTTACTTTCCGAAACAATTGGAACGTGGAAACGCTGCCAGCGTGATGGGCACCTTCCCGCCGGGTGCGACTCGGAGCGGTTTATGACATTTTGGATAAGAATTTTGACATTTTGACATGGAATAAATAAACTTTCGTCCATTTATAATAATTTAGAGTTATTACTATTTTGGATGATACGTTATAGTCGACCAAGCATACATTCTTCGTAATAAGATCTCGGTTCAACTTTTCGATTAAACGATAACAGAGCAGCTCGGTAGAACACTCGTATTGGTAAAACTTAGCATCAGATAGACATGAGAAGTTTTCGATAAATGCTAGCTAGGAAGTTGCCGATAATTTGATCAGGAAATTGGGTAGCTTTGCTATTTGAGTATGAGATTTATTAAGCATTTAACCACGCTGTACAAAAAGTGGTTGAAAAAATTTGAAGTCGGCGGCTAAGTCGCGACAGTTCAGTTAGTTAGAACTTTAGAACACTGCCACGGACACGATCGCAAGCTTGTAGGTTCAAATCCTGCTTGCGGAATTTTTTTCAGCCACTTTTTGTAATTTATTTGGTAGGAGATTTTTTTTATTGACTACGGGAATAGGGTTGCAGAGAGGACAGATCCTTGTGGAACTCCGGTGTTGATGGCCAGTTGGTCAGACGAGCAGCCATCTAGGACCACTCGTATTGACCGTTCACTCAAGAAATCCGCGATCCATATGCGCAAACTGGCTGACATAAACTTAACATTACTGAAGATTGAAAAAAAAATATTCCCGGAACCAACTACCTAGTCGCTTTACAGTCTATAGTAGATACTCATACCTGTAATTCTATGGAAGCCTGGCGACAGTATAACTGGAAACTTACCTGCAAAGAACATTAAAACTTAGTGTATTGTAAACAAGCAATTTATTGGTGTAGTAAGTAGTGAGTTTGAGGTATTGTGTTCTAGTTTTAGAATAGGTTAAGTTTTCCACGTACTGGGAGGCATTATGCAATATTCAGGTTGGAAAAAGAACTATAAATATAGGTAAGCAATAAGTTATGTTAAATGTGATATAGTGCACTGTTTAACAAGTTCAGAAATTGTCACATTGCTGTCCGAGTGTACTCGCAATTTGAGCCTAGTCGAGGATTGCGAAACACGAGGTGCGAACTTGGCACACACAATACTTTATATAATACTTGTGAGAAAAATAAAAAATAATTCCGAAAAAAGGCAGATGCTGAAATCACTTTTAACCCTTGACGGACTGAGGAAGGGGTGTTATAAGTTTGACGTGTATATCTGTTTGTATCTGTTAACAGAGAATGTTATCGAGATTGTTTTTACTTATGCAGTGTACGAACTCAAACTTAGTAAAAATCAATAAACAGTGATGTTACCCTATTACCATCTACTACTCTACTACCATCGTCGTGTTATGGGGAAATAGTACAGAATATGTCAATGACTTATTTCTACTCCAGAAAAAGTCCGTGAGGATAATAATTAATATTTATAGCGTAGACAGTTGTAAACTACATTTTGTCAAACTATAACTTTGACACTTACATGCTTATACATATTCGAAATGTCAAAATTCCTGAGAAAACATCAAAATATATTTGAAATGCAATAGGTACCAATAAATCAACGTGTTAGGGGGCGTCCATTAATTACGTGAGGCATTTTTAGGATTTTGTAAACCCCCCCCCCCCCCCCCCCCCCCCCCCCGGTGAGATTTTGTGAGATTTTCCTCAACTCCCTCCCCCCCCTCTCCTAACCTCACGTGAGATTTTTTTAAATTTGTGTTCTGATTATGAACGCGTTGGATTATAAAAAAAAATAAAAAACAAGAACACAATTTATGCTATTATCTTTATTTAGGACTAGCAAAGACTAGTAGTTGAGATTATTACCGTTACTTAAATTCACTGTGATAAAATTAAATAATAAATACTTTAACAAAAATGAATAAAAGATTTATTCTTATTCAGTCCATGGAAAAATTACGTGATATTTTCGAAACCCCAAGGTGAGATTGAGTAAGATTTAGCTTGACCCCCCTTGAACACCTCACGTAATTAATGGACGCCCCCTTACTAGATATGCGAATAAACTAATACTACACCCCACAACCCTTAAAATATATCATTCTAGCACCAATTTTACAGCTAATAAAATACATAACAAATTACCTAAAGAATTAAGAACTGAAACAAATTACAATAGTTTTATCAAAAATTGAAAAAAGTTACTCATAGAAAAATATTATTATGACCTGAATGAATTATTTGATAATAATAACTTTACCCTACGAAGTACTTTATTATTTATAAGGTACTTAGTAATTATTTGATAATAATAACTTTACCCTAATAAGTACCTTATTATTTATAAGGTACTTAGTAATTATTTGATAATAAAAACTTTACCCTAATAAGTACCTTGAATGCAATAAATGTTTGAATTTTGAACACTTGTCTGATAAAAATGGAACCAGTGGTTTTCTAGATCTTGTAGATAGACAGACAGATAGATTAATACTTGATTGCACACAAGAAATTTACATAGGAAAGGAAACAGAATAAGTGTACAAAGGCGGCCTTATCGCTCAGAGCTATCTCTTCTAGACAAGCTTGTAGTATCTTTGGTGTGAGATGGGATCTCTAGAACGGTAATATCTAGATGGTTCTTATCACGAGATTGTATTCCGGTGAGACATGTCTTAAATCTTATTTAATTCTGAACATTCATCATTAACAAGTTTACTTTTCATCTATAGGGGGTAGTAAAAAAGCCTTTACACGGCTTTACGAGTATCTCGTTTAATACAGCAGTCAGTTACGGTCATGAGCTAAACAAACCCGGCCGCCTCGAATGAAACAGGTATCAAATACGGCTATATTCCATCTTCACATATTTAATCTTTTTGATTTTGTTTTTAATTTAAATTTTTTTACCCACCACAATATCGCTCCCACTAACAGCTTAGGATAAGGGGTGAAATGAAAAACAGCGCTGCATATTTGGTACCCGATTATGTCAGCATTTGCTGATTTTCCCCCTTTTGCCAAACATGCATAGATTGCATAATAAGTATCTGCATTAAATGTTAATTATTTTTTTAAATCACATTTATTTGCAGTGTTTTAAAACGTTTAGGCTTTGGCACACATATCATAAACAAATTGATGAAACGACATACCAAAGAGAGGATACTATCACCCAATGTCTCAAAAAACACTTTATTATCTGTGAAAGCAAAAATGTTCCCGAGCCTGATACCTCCATGGTGGTTACGGCTAACTCGCCTAATAATAGTATACTCCATAACGTTCAAGTTTAAGTGCATTTATTTCAATAACAATGTACATATTGTGTTTGAAAGTACATTAACATTATATAAAATATAAAAATACAAGATTACTAAACAAAACAAGCAAAACAAATAAAAAAAATAGAAAAATAATAATACCATCGTACTAGTGAAGTTCATTCGTTGCGTACATTGAGTTCAGAACGCGATGAACCATATATGTACTTCATACATACTTTCCTGTATTCTAATGTATAATTTAAAAATTAAGTACCTTCCTAGTAATATTTTACTTCTGTTTATTAATATCTCCGTTATTTATATGTTCCGGTAGTGTATCATTAGGGAGTGATCCCTGGCACACAGGTGATACCTGAAAATCAGCGCCGCAGTGCTAAATCCGCTGCGGCAACAGGCTGAGGCAGTCCCCTTTTTCCGGTGCTGCACACCACCTTCATCAAACTTAATTACTTTTGTTTATTTATTTTTATAAAATATTTGTTTAATATTATTTTTATCTTCTGTACCTAATTGTTTGTATGTGTGTATTGAAAATAAATTCTTTCTTTCATTCTTTCACTGTGACGGCGGCGTGAGCTTGTTGCCTCCCGCCGGTTACGGCTAACTCGCCTAATAGCCACGGCCTAATACTCCATAATACCCCCGTATCGCGGTGTGGCGATGAACCAAATTCAATTTTTACCCCCACTGGGGTGGAGTAGGGCTGCCATCATCACTTAGGTTTAATGAGAAAAAAAAACAACTCTTGAACTCTTTATGTGAATAAAATAGTTAAAAAATGCAGATCTCTACGTTATTCTAAGGTGAATAGTGATTTTTCGACTTGTAGCAAGTTTATTCTAAGTCGCTTTCGAACAGTTATACGTCTAACATCACCTAATTATCATTAGAAGAACAACGCAAGAACAAGAAAAAAAAATTAGTGGGGGATCGCTTATTGAAATCGGACAATAGTACTAAAATGATCAAGATGAAGTCGAGTATCTCGGCATAAAGTGATCTTACTAGTTTGGGGATATATCTCCCCTGGATCCACTCCCTGGCAATTGCAACAGCGTTTCCTGTTGCAAAAAAAGTGCATCCATGCTATTAGATCAAATGGACTCACGAGGACCTTTTTAAAAAAATATTGGTTATTGACGCTACCCTGTATCTATATTTTAGACTGTGTTTTCGTCCATAAGCATAAAAACCTTTTTCAGCATAACTATGAAGTTAGTTCAAGAAACCTACGCTCTCAATATCGTCAAAAATTATATAAACCTGCATGTAACTTAACATTAGTATCCAAAAACTCGTTCATAATGTGTGTCAAAATGTATAACAAGCTTCCGAATGAATTTAAAACAATGAAAATGAATAAACTTAAATTTACTCTGAAAACATGGGTTGTGGGAAGATGTTGTTATAGCGTCTAGGAATTTTTGGACGATAAACGATAATTGGTTGCTGATTGTATATTTATATTTTAATTGGATTATTATTAACATTTTCTAAATTTAATATTATTGACATTGTATACATTTTAATGACATTATCTTTTTCTTTTATGTTTCTTCTCAAAATCTGTATAAACATTATTAATTTGTAAATTTGGTGTATATTGCCTGTAAAGGTAAAGTTTAGTGTGACATGTTTATGCAACTATATCTGCAATATTTGTAATTCTTACCTAAACTTTTACACAATAAATCTTATCTTATCTTATCAGACTACCGGGTGGCCATGCTGCCGGATGGCGAAGCATGGTAATCACTTGGTAACCATTGAATTATAGTTATAACTGATGGTAACCCTGAAAGCGGACTTAATGAAAAACAGGACGGATTTAAACATAATTACGGCGCTGTGAACCAACGGACGGACATGCCACGTAATTATATAGGATGTATATAGGATATCATCAATCACGGCCTCGAGGTTCGACAACAGCCTGTGTAATAGAAAAATGGCAGTCACGCGAATGTAGTGCGGTTTACAGTTCATAACTTTTATAGTTTTAAAAATAATTTAAACATTAGTTAAAGTTAATGGTGGCGAACCATTAGTAATTAGAGGTCTTATGTAATTTCCATGGCACAATTTTTTTTTCTAAAATGAAAATTTACTATATCAAAGGCAAATGCGGGTTTAGTAGTAAATACAAAAATTAAAAAAAGACAAAAAACCTCTTTTGGTCGGGGGTTAAAAATACGCCATCAATGAGACAAGTATTTTGGTAGGGAGGGCCTTTAGACCCCTTCGACCAAATTTCAAATGAGACAGCTATTTCGGAAAGGGGTTGTACACGTACAGTGGACAACACATTCATACAAATTTCAATGAATTAGAACAAAAACTTATTGCGACAGCGTTCTCCAGAGTACTTATAGCTTGATATGTCTTCCACTGTACCCCCAAATCTCATTCAGTCTACGACCCTGAAAAAAATACAATAGGGTAGTTTCCAAGTATCAGATATTAAATGTGTTTCTTAAAAATTATGAAATAGTCGTAAATTGATGGTCAAATGTAAAAACAGAATTAAAATTCGTTGAAAAATAAAATAGCTACAGGCAATCAAAAATCAGAACGGTAGAAAGAAACGGCAATAACGTACATATGACGTCAGTGTTCCCTAGCGCCATACAAGCAGGTTCTGGCTTATTCCATCAATCAACTAACATGGACATCCTAAAGAAGCATCTAAAATATTTTTTTCGATATCTCAACTAACATCAGAGATATTATTATAGTGAAAGTTAGTATTGGAGAGATGCTCTATCCCTTTTTAGCTAAACAGTCCTTAAATATGTAGTTTGTATGGCGCAGGTAATCACGTGACGTCATACATTGCTATTGCCGTTTCTTTCTACCTTCTGATTGCCTATAGCTATTTTATTTTTCAACGAATTTAAGGTCTGTTTTCACATTTAAGCAAAAATTTATATCTATAATTTCTTATAGGACAATGATTTCGGTTGGTTTAGTCCCATACTCGATTCAAATCCCATCTAATCTACAACTGTGAAGAAAAAAAACCAATTGAATTAACTGACGCGCTGGTTCAGTGTACGTAATACCAACTCCACAAACTAGGTCATACCAATAGCAGTAGCTATGGTTCGAACGTCAAAGTTGAGAACTGTTGCTGTGATGTCGGCAGGCTTTAATGCCGCCAGTGTTGCTATAAGGTCCCTGCCAAGCGAGCTTTTATAACAAGATCGGTATAAAATCTCCTTCGTCAACATTACGAATTGCAGTGTGGATACACTGCCTAACCATTTGTTCTAATGCAGTTTCATTTTAGCATATGATGTGTGTTATTTATTTGTTGTGTATATGTTTGATTATATATTAAGTATTATATTATAGTAGTGTATCTATAATTAACATTTTGTATGTGTTGTCTTACAGGTATTTATTTGTTCGTCTTGAGAGGATGGGTATTTAACCTTTATACTTGCACTCAGAAAAGACAAACCTCTTCAAAATTACCGTTGTTTATTGATAATTGGAATCTCATAAAACTGGACGCTGGCAGTAATGGTCACCAATTGCCATTAAAAAAAATTATAAAAAAATTATATATATTATAAGTATTATATTTCTGTATATAATATATTATAGTATTTACGTAATATTATTACTACTGCACTGCAGCTTGGGTTTAAATTTTTTATTATTGTTATTTTTTATTTGAGGGTAGTATCTATAATATTTCATACGCCTTTTGCACCCGTATATTATGTATCATATTATTTTTCCATCACCTGAAGTTTGCCTGGAAGATATCGCTTAAAGCGATAAGGCCGCTGCACATTGTATTGTACCTCTCTTTATGTTGTATGTTTTGTTTTTGTCCCGGGTTTGCACTAAAGTATATTTGTATCGATTTTTTATTGATATCTCCAATACCATGTAACTAGCAAATTAAATACAGCGTGTTTTGGAGGAAGAAAAAAATTAATAACTTCTACATTTTTCAGTGTATAGTTGCACAACTTACAGTAGGTATAGTAATAAATTGACATTTTATAAAAATGTATGGTAAGTACATAATATATGAAGTTTATTTTTCCTCCTGTAAAATTGGGTCAAAGGGAAATAGGCGGTATTTACTAGTGCTAGCAGAAATACCAAGATCCGGATCTACAAAACTATCATCAGACCGATCTTGATGTATGGATGCGAGATTTGGACACTAACCTTAAAGGAAGAAAACAGACTCTTGGTGACCGAGAGGAGGATATTGAGGAAGATTCTGGGACCAGCCAAGAAGGAAGATGGAGGGTGGAGGATGAGAAAGAATAGGGAGATAGAAGAGATGGTGAACGAGCCGAACATTATAGGAGAGACGAAAGCGGCTCGACTCCGATGGCTCGGACACATCACTAGGATGGGGGAGGATCGGGCAGTTAAACGAGCGTATGTGGGACGCCCTAACGGACGACGTCCGGTCGGACGTCCCAGATACCGCTGGCGCGATGAAGTGGAGAAGGATCTGCGGGAGCTCCGGGCGCCTGGCTGGCTCGAGACTGCGCAGGAGAGAGAGCGATGGCGCTCTTTGGTATCGGAGGCCAAGATCCACTTCGGGTCGCTGCGCCAGCGGAGTAAGTAAGTAAGTAAGTTATGCGGTATTGGAGTATCTCCTACGATAATATTTATCCCAACAGCTTTCGGTACCAACTCGTATATGAAGAATTATTTGTATAGATATAAGAGTATGATATATAATATACTACTCTAAATATATCTCTAAATATTTCTGCATAACCCCACGGTTAGCTGGTAGAAATGCCGCAAGGCATTAAGCTCGCCTCATGTACACCTTTTTTTGTGCATTAAAGTGTAAATAAATAAATAAATATGATACACACACTACAACTATCAAAACAAATTGTTTTTACCCGGGAAAAACCCACACATGCGTAAATACCGTTATTATGGCACCCCCTTTTTGTAAAGGACAATAAAAATCGACAGTAAGCAACATTAAAAACCCTTATACTGTCAGATCAATGAGTCTTTATAAGTTGCCATAATTAAAAGAATAACACATTAGTTTTCTTCGTTTTTTGTTGTTGCCATAGGTAAATTTTACCACACAACGGGCGGCAAGATCGACTTCATAGATTCCAGCGGTACAAAAACATGCGTATGCCAGGAACCTAAACCGTTCCCGATTGGAGATTTTACGAGGGGCTTTACGATTCGTCCAAGTTTCGCGCAGTATAAAACCAAACACAGAATGTTTACAGATGCCTTCTATATGCCTTCTATAAATATGAGCCCCCGAGGATCCCTTGTTATTCTGGTACCCCATATTTGTGTTTCTCGTTTTCGAGTCCGCGAGAGCTATGAAGGAAGCAAGTCATGACGTAATGGAGCAAGGATCATACGTTTTTGTGTAAGTGATCTGGTGCATGCACCGGCCTTTTTTGCGGGGTGATCGAGGGGTAAAGCGAAGTATGATGTCATACGTTAGATAAGAGATATAACCCTGCTTTGCGGATTGAAATCTGTGACAGTCTGAGTGTCAATTTGTCGGCGGGTGAATATACACTGATAGTAATGACGTTAAATCCTTTTGTAAACGTCGGAGAAAGGGTCTGATAACAAGCAATGTACGGCAATATTGAGTCGCCTATGCCGTGTCACGCCTCGCAGAACATTGACCCCAGCGACATATTATACCCTTGACGAGTAACTTCCAAAAAAAAATCCCGTAAAAGATGGTACCAAACCTCACGCCACTGTGTGCGAATTGAAAATAATGCAACACATTTCTCATACAATGAAACTCAAATTAAAATTTGTACTTACGGCGATGTCACAAAGGCGATTATCGGTCTACGTAACTCTTACATAGGATCGAATGATGCACAGATCGATTTCAAACGCAAGGCGTGATTGACTCGCCGCTCGCACTCCGTTTTAAGCCCCGCCCACTTGAGTACACATTTTGTGGCGCCATTCGCGTGCGTCTATTACATTTCTAGGGTGTAATATTTCACTGATTGGCCCTTAGAGGTTGAAGCAAAAGACAATATACTTAATTAGAATTTCTAGTTACGTTTCTAGTTAATTGTTAAGAAATAATGTGTGATGCATTATATTCTCAAGCTCAGTTTTAGTTTTAGAGTTCCTTAATCGTGATTTTCTTAGTTTTAATGCTGTTTTAATAAGTAGATAGTTCAAGCGTCGGTGGCACAGTGGCTAGGGAACCGGACTCCTATGTGGGAGGTCCGGATTCGAAACCGTGCAGTGCCATGTACCAATGAGTTTTTCGTATTTTTCGAAGACTTACGTACTTTTATCGACTGCTCTAACGGTGAAGGAAAACATCGTGAGGAAACCTGCACACTGAGATGACCAGTGTGTAAAATGGGGTTGGCACAAAAGATCCTCAAGGGTCAAAATGCCGCTGGATTATTCCCGGCCTCCTGTCATAAGATAAGCAGATAGTTTGCGATAAATACATCTTGTATTTTTGACCATTCTAAGGTGTGAATGTCAAATGTTTTATTGAACCTTGAACACGGTATGCAATGCACTTCATACTGTCTCTATTTCGGCGACAACCGCTTGTTACCCTCGTGGTGGGAGCCTATTCTAAGGAGGCGGTCTATTTTGGTGTAGTCTCGACAGGTGGAGATTCACACGAGTAAATTGTGTTTGGGTGTCATGCATGATTGTTACCGAATTCATCCCTGGGAAGGTTTCGCAAGCTACTTAAGGCTTGCACGCAAAATTAATCCAGTAGGTACTTATCTTATCTTAAGACAGGGGGCCGGGAATAACCCAGCGGCACTTCGACCCTTAAGACCCCATTTTACACACTGGTCATCTTAGTGTGCAGGTATCCTCACGCTGTTTTCTTCACCGTTAGAGCAGTCGGTAAATGTACGTAAGTCTTCGAAAAATACGAAAAACTCATTGGTACATGCCAAAACATCTAAATTTGAGATTCTGAAATGAATTATATTAATAATGTTATTGATCTGACAGTATATGGGTTTTTAGTGTTGCTTACTGTCGATTTTTTACTCTAGATTACTCTAGGAAATTTAAAAAAGTGTATAATATGTGTGCAAATAAATTTTAATTCATTCATTCATTCATTTTTATTTTCCTTTACAAAAAGGGGGTGCCATAATAAGGGTATTTACGTATGTGTGGGTTTTATCCGGGTAAAATCAATTTGTTTTATATAATTTATATAATTGCACAGACATGAGGTTGAGATTTAATCGAAGATTTATGACAGATGGTATACTATAGCTTGTGGTCGATTGTACATGGCATTGCACGGTTTCGAACCCGGACCTTGGGAGTGCGGTATCCTAGCCCCTGTGCCACCGATGCTCTTTAGTAGGTACTTACATACTTACATATATTCAATTATTAACTTTTAGTTAAGTAAATATATTTTTCCCGGGGGACAGGAGACAGAGATGCGCTCCATTCTCTCCGGCCTACTCTATGTTTTCCCTAGAAGAAAAAGTTTTCTAGAGTAAAACGTCCCTCTAAAAATACTACCCCCTAATTTTGACTACTTCCAAGGTTTTATTAGACAAGCAAACGGACACGGAACGGAACAGACGTCTCACTAAAGTTATTAGAGGGTTTTAGAAGTGCCGCTAGCCTCGTATTTTCCTAAATTTTGATATTGAAATTGCATTAATCTTTCCGGTAATACGTTTATTAAATAAAAAATCTTTTTATTTGGTTGACAATTAAAATGTTTTTTCCACCTGTAGTCAAATCAAATCAAACTTTTTTATTATAAGTACTTACTTAAAGTATATTTTTACAATTTCATGTTTTACTCTACCACCGCTTCGTAAGGTGCTGTAGCTGAAAGGAAAGAAGCGGCGCAAGAAACTTTCAGCAGCACATCTTTTGAAATAAATATATCTTACAATAATTATGAATACAATCATATACACAATGTGCAGAGCTGGAGCTGAATTTAGGACCAAGCCTCTTTATCATTTAAGTACTTATTTATTTAATTTAAAAATAAATAAATGTTTAGTCTTATGTTTAGTCTCAGTAGTAAACCTTGCACACCTACTACCTCTTTCTCGATACCATTTCCTCTGCCCGAACGTTGCCCGGAAGAGATCGCTCTTAGCGATAAGACCGCCTAAATTGTATTTCACTATTTCCTTTTCTATCTCATGTTTGTTATTTTATATTTATGGAATAAAGTGTATTTTACTTTACTTTACTTTACGGTTGTTTTGTCCGCTAATTCTTATAATTGGTCTTTATCAAGAATTAATCTTAAATATATTTAACCGCGTATATAGATTATTAGTGTAGGTAATATAACGAGTCAATGCTTGCGGTTTGCGCTGAAACGATAACCCATCGAAGCGCAGTGCGGTTCGTTGCAAAACACTGCATTAACCTCCCCCACACTGCGGTTATTGCCGCCCTGATGTACTGTTCAACACTGATCGGAATTAGGCAGAGCGATTTGCCGCCCTGGGCCCCAATTCGCCTGAAGTACAACATTTGTAGTCCTATTTCTATCTTCTTCGTTCCAATTCTATTTGAACACCAAATCACATTCTGCTGACACATAACTCTACCTACTCTACTAGGCCACAGACGCTCTAAACATAATATCTTATTGTAATTAGCTCGCCGATGCGCCATGGACGGGAGAATAATATACCTAACCTACCAACGTCTACATTTTTAATTATTTTTTGTTTTTTTTATCAATAATCGGCTTTCATTCTTTACGACAGCTGTAGGCTAGCACACTCTCATCCCGGTAAAATTGATTTACCATATACAGTTACTTCCTTGCTTGTCGTATGGTTAGTGGTCAACCTATTTGTCAGAGTTGTTCAGGCCGTCCGTAAGCATCTGACATGGCTTAACGACTGCTGTCGAACGACAACAGCCGGGACCGACTGCTTAACGTGCTTTCCGAGGCACGGAGGAGCTCAGATGAAATATGCCACTAGCGGTCACCCATCCAGGTACCGCGCCAACGTCGCTTAACCTGCACGATCACTTTCGGACCGTGCTCGCAACTAGGCTTCGAGCTCTTCACCATATACAGTTAACCTATATAATTATTGATCCCATTTAAAAAAATACCTTAGTTGTAAAGAAAATCTTGAAACCTCATATTTATGTAGAAGGAAAGCGAATGAGCAGAGACGTTTTTATTTACCAAATTTTTTAATTTTCGATGGCTGTTTATACTTAACAATTGCCAAATTAGAAAGAAATGCCCTTTCAAATACCGTACCCAGCCTAGAAAATATGTATGTTTTTTTTATTTTTTTTATTGTAGTACTCATTTTACTGTACCTTCCTTTGTATATTTGCATACAGTGTTGTCGTTAAATAAATTTATTATTTAAATTCTACAGCCGATTTTCCGCTACACCTTATTTGGCCACATACATGAGTTTTATGAAACTGCCTTTTGTCCTGGTACAGGTGATCTCTACGTAAAGGATTAAATAATTTTTATGTCTTATTTTAATCTTAATAACTTGAACGATACTTTTCAGTTACTTACGAGGCACTCGCTCTAAAAAGGGACGCAAGAGGTGTAACAGCCACTCAAATTAAGGAGCACCGTCTCCTTAACTTAAACTTTTTACTGGAAAAATCTTGAGTACGGAGTGCTCTCATAAAAAGTTGATACATACATCTTAATATGTAAAAGTATTTTTATATTTTTATTGTATAAGGAGAGCAGATGAACCAACGAACCACTTGAAGTGGTCACCGTCGCAAAAATAAACTTCTCAGCTCACCTATAATGTTATTAGAGGGTTTTCGAAGTGGAGTGGTGAGTGCCTCATGTGCTGGTAACAACGCTGGATCTCTTACCCTTCAAACGATGAAGGAATGAACGCGCACCCGCACCCGCACCTTCAAGTGGAGGGATAATTATTTCATCCAAACTTCAAACCGGAACACAGTAATGCAAGCAATACAAATATTAGAGACAGAAATTTATAAGTTACGAGTTGAAAGTAATAGAAATATATGGCGGGACCATTTCATATCCTATCCACAGCCGTTAAAAATAAAAACTCTACCTTTCATAGCCCGCCTTCTAGAAACATACAACTTATAACAACAGACTTTAGAAAAAGATATAGACTAGAATACATCTTATCTTATGATAGGGGCCGGAAATAACCCAGCGGTACTTCGACCCTTGAGGATCTGTGTGCCTACCCCATTTACACACTGGTCATCTCAGTATGCAGGTTTCCTCACGATGTTTTCCTTCACCGTTAGAGCAGTCGGTAAATGTACGTAAGTCTTCGAAAAATACGATAAACTTATTGGTACATGGCAGATTAGAAGACATACTTTCACCCTATTCTCACGTAAAAGGCGCAACCAATCCGACTTTGATGTTTGTGGATATCTGTAGGTATACAAAATCAAGGCCATCCTATACGTAATGTATATTATGTTTCTAAGGTGAGCTCGAATGAATCGACGCCCCAAATCCATCGATAGTAGAGTCATTGTCAGGCGATACATCAGGTCGCTGGGCCCGCCTCTTCGCTGTCTGACCGACAAAAAGTGCCTGCAACTAAAGGCTTCACACTTTTTGTCGGTTATTTCGACCTGATGCGGAAAATATTGGTTCCGTAGCATCTGTGCGGCGATTTGTAAAAACACATTGGCTGTTTTTGGAGGAAATTTCAGGAATTCAAACAAAGGAGAAGCGCAAGGATAAACAATACTTACCATAAGTGGAATTGCATGTGTGCTGCAGACAACAAATAAACGTTGTTCTATTTCTATTTCAAGGACGCTGTGCCGTAAACTTGATGTGTGAAAACATCTTGCAAATAAAAGAATAAATGTATGGTTAACTTTAACTTCCTTATTTATTTATTTACACTTTATTGTACGACAATACACTTAATAAAAACAATTAAAATGAGACATTGTACAAAGGGTGAACTTATCTCTAAAAGAGATTTCTTCCAGCAAACCCGCGAAAGTGAAAGATGCGTAATAATTTAGAGGTAGACAGACATAGAGTGTACGTCAAATAAAAATAAATACAATATATAAAGACAACTATAATAAATAAATATGCATATATAGACATATAAGCACAGATATGCAATAACTATAAAATAAATAATAAATATCTCTAAAAATACAAAACATATTATACATATACGTAGGTACATACATATATAGGTATACATAAATATTAACAAACTAAGATGGATGACACAACAGGAATCAAAATTGAGAAAGGTAGTGTTCTTTTACTTGTTTTTTGAAAATGAGAATTGTTTGACTCTCACGAATACTTCCTTCCTCATATCTCCTGATTATTTTAGCTTAAATACAGGGTGGGCCAAGAATTCGTTAACATTTAAACCTAACACCCCGCGCTAATACAAGCCGCGCGGGGAGCGGGGAGGGGCGTTACCACTAGCTCGCTTCTCGGAAATTTAGTCGCAATGTATCGCTTCACGGGGCCGCAGCGCGCTTATTGTGTGAAACAATTTTATTTAAACAACAGTTCGCTCATTACAGTGAGACGCTTATTTCGCGTTGAATACGACTTACACGATTTAAATCAGTGTCCGAGTGCTCCATTAATAAAGAAATGGGTTAAGAAGTTCGAAGAGACGGGATCTACACTAAACGTGAAGCAAACCGGCGGCCCACGGACTTCTCGGAGCGAAGAGAACGTGCAGCGAGTTTCCGCATCAGTTCGACGTGATCCAAATTTATCGACGCGCAAACGTTCGGCTGAATTAGGACTATCCCGAACATCATTGCGCCGTATTTTGAAATTAGACATGAAATTACATCCATATAAGATCCAGTTAGTGCAGGAATTAAAACCTAATGATTTAAATTTGCGCAAGTCGTATGCCGAAACAATGTTAGATCGATTCAATAATTTTGATAATCTCTTATTTTCCGACGAAGCCCATTTCCACCTCAACGGACACGTAAACAAACAGAATTGCAGGTATTGGAGCAGCGAAAATCCCAAATCTAAACACGCGAGGCCACTTCATTCTCCCAAGGTAACGGTATGGGCTGCAATTTCAGCAAAAGGAATTATTGGGCCCTACTTTTTCGAAGATTCTCGCGGCCGTTCGGTTACTGTGAATTCTGCTGAGTATGTGAAAATGTTACGGGAGTTCCTGGCACCGAAGCTACTGGAATTTGCTGGCTACAACCGTAACACATGGTTTCAGCAAGATGGAGCCACTTGTCACACATCCAACGAGTCCCTGCCGGTAGTAAAAGAAATGTTTCCGGAAAAGCTGATTTCCAGACGAGGCGACATCCCATGGCCACCCAGGAGTCCAGATTTAACGCCAGCAGACTTCTTTTTATGGGGTTATTTGAAGAGTCGTGTTTACACCCATAAACCAAAAACACTACGTGAACTAAAGGAAAAAATTAGTGAAGAAATGTCAGCGATCTCGCGGTCTCTTTGTCGACGAGTATTCGAAAATTTCGGTGTTCGCTTAGAAGAGTGCAAAAATCGAAACGGTGGTCATTTAGATGATGTTATTTTTAAAAAATAAATTCCAAATAACTAACTTTCTTGTAAATAAACAATTTTAAAAATATGTCAAATGGTTTTCTTTATATGATTTTTTCAATTGTTAACTAATTCATGGCCCACCCTGTATAATACATTTGACTCCAAAATGAGCTTTGTTTATCGATGTTTTCAACGATACCATTTGTTTTTACGTATCTTTAAAATTGACGAAGCTATTAACTTTTGAAAAAAGGCGTGACATGCCCAAACCGGCTCCCATACCTCTCGAGTTATTATAACATGTTTTCACATCAAAAAAACTACTACAGAAGTCGTCACTCAAGCGGTATTCATTTAAAGTTAAATGTGTAGCAGAAAGATATCTAACTACTGGTTGGTTAGTATAAATACAACGACGTGACATATCAATAAAAAAATATGTGATTCTGATTCTGCGGCTTCTGCGTTTTTTTTAACTCAGAAACCTTGCCGGGCATGCTCACAAAACTTACCAAAGTTTCATCGCAATCGGATGAATGGTATAGAAACGCATAGAGCACAAACAAACAAACAATTTTTTTTAAACAAAAGAACCCGACTGCATCGAATACTAAAATGAGAAAAACAAGCCTTTGAATCTCGTATAAGCAAAAGATAACAACAGGCTATGGGAATCCCGTTTGAGCAATATTAAATGCGCTTTGAAATGTGTTCGTGTTCGATACTTAAATTAAAAAACTAATTCTAAAAACTAACTAAATGTAACTTAAATGTTGATGAAAAATATCGCAGGCAAACTTGTCCAACAACCAACCAAAATACCTAATAACTAACTACCATGCCGAGCTCAACGACATCATACGCCGAGCACTTTCCTCCGCCGGAGCGCCAGCTGTTCTTGAACCGAGCGGACTGACGCGCGACGATGGCAAGAGGCCCGACGGAATGACCCTCGTACCTTGGAAGATGGGACGGCCTTTGGTGTGGGACGCCACCTGCGTCGACACCCTTGTCCCGTCTCACCTTCCAGCCACTTCTTATAGAGCCGGGTCTGCGGCCGCTGCTGCAGAAACCCTCAAACGGCGCAAATATACCAATCTGGGTGAAACATACATATTTGAGCCGTTTGGGGTTGAAACATTGGGACCCTGGGGCCCGGGAGCGCACCGCGTCTTCAAGGACCTCGCAAAGCGCCTGTTCGACGCGTCAAAAGACCCAAGATCTGGCTCCTATTTGGCCCAGCGGATTAGCTTAGCTATCCAACGGGGCAACGCAGCCAGTCTCTTGGGTACACTGCCGGATGTGGGGGACTTAACCCAATTTTTTATCTTTAGTTTTCTTAGCCTTAGTTTAGTTTTAGCTTTAGTATTATTTTAGTGTTATATTATACTAACTAAATATACTTAATGTAAATATAGATAAAAAGTTTCGCAGGCTGAGACAAACAGAAGTTACTTAGATATTAAACTTACCACTCTTAGCACTGCCGTGTGCTGTGCTGTGTGCTATGTATTATTTTATTTTTTGTGGCCATAAAGTGTTTTGTCTTTCCTTCTTTCTTCCTTTCTGTGTCATGACACTCCGAATCTTACGAAGCCTCTAAACTCTATTATTGCCACTGTGGTAAGTATAAAGTTAGCTTATTGCACTACTCATGGAAGCAAGCGCGCCATATCGCGCTCATATTAGACAAGTTTATCTAGTTAGGTTGTATATTAGCTCGCGACATCTGTTTGGTTGGTATAGCATTTTATCTGACTCCCACTTGGTTATTAATTCATAATTTATTTATTTTGCCATCAATTATACGAACAACTAACTTATTGCCTTACGTTAATATCCGTCCCCATTTGACATCAGCAGTATTTTATAAGGTTCCGTACTCAACTAGAAATCCTTTTAATTTCGTCTTGTCTGTCTGTTTGTCCGTCCGTCTGTCTGTACCTATATACTATATTTAAACATAGGTGTATTCTGTGACAGAAGGATGTCCTCTGTATACTTTTGAAATACTGTTACAAAAAATCTGAAAAATCTGAATGATGATGCTTGACTGTTAGTGGTAAATTGAATGAAAATTAATATTACGGACCCATTACTAAAGGTATGTTGTGAAATACAAAGTAGTAGTGTAGTTAATTTGGAACAAATTGAAATAGACGATGACGGTAAAAGGCCCGACGGTATGACACTCTTGCCCTGGAAGCTGGGACGGTCTCTGGTGTGGGACGCTACCTGCGTCGACACCCTTGCTCCGTCCCACCTTCCAGCCACGGCGGCGAAGGCCGTGTCAGCAGCGGCTTCTGCGGAGAACTTCAAGCGGCGCAAATATGCTGGATGGTATGGGTGGTGATTGCATATTTGCGCCGTTCGGGGTGGAGACCTTGAGGCCGTGGGGGCCTGGAGCCCACTGCCTCTACGGGGAAACAGCCGAGCGCCTCGTAGAGACATCCCGGGACCAGAAGGCTGGCCTCTCCTTTGCTCAGCGTATAAGCCTCGCTATACAGCGGGTCAACGCCGCCAGCCTCCTCGGGACACTCCCTGCAGGGAGCGACCTAGGCCAGGTATTTTATTTGTAAAATAGTTAGGTATTTTGTAATTTTAGCTTAAGCATTTATTTTAGTGTTATTTGAGTATTATTTTATTTTGAATAAACATATTTCCATATTTTTTTATTTAATTTTTTTATTTAATCGTATGGCAAAAATTACATAAAAGCGATAAGGCCGCCTAAATTGTACTTCACTATTTCCTTTTCTATCTCATGTTTATTGTTTTATATTAGTGCAATAAAGTGTATTTTACTTAAAAGAAACAGCATCACCACAACTACAGCCTATATCCAGGTTATTTAACCATTTTTATAATAGAACGGCTACAGAACCCACATGTGCGTGCCCGCGATGCTGTTGGCTTGTTTTTTATTTTCACAAATTAACTACGCCGAACGAAGGGAAGAAAAACTAACCTTATATACCGTCGTCCAGTCAACAATTTCAAGATTACTTTTCTTCTTTGTTTATCTTTCCGCGTTTGTTTACTTCACAAGTTCGTATCATACGTACCCTATTGTTTTTCTTTGCTTTTAATTTCACTGTGGCTTAAGTAACGTTAAACTTCAACTAAGTTGGGCGAAATACCCAGGTTTTTTTTAAAAGTTTCCCCATATGATCCTATCTTTCGAGCGCTGATTGATTAGTGGGTAAACCACTCTCAATGCGAGAGCCTATACTATAATATATAGTACGATGGTTATTCGGGTTAACCTTGCAGATCGACGTACTGGGTGGCAATTTGGTACCATAGTTGTACACACCCATAGCTTACTTTTAAGGTTTATATACAGGCGCCAATGACCTTGAGGGTTTGACCTTCTGCCACGGTGGCACCACTGGCACTCGGCCGCCATCTTGAAAACATATTTTTCAAGATGGCGGCCGAGTGACTTCTTGATTTTTTTCGAAATTGTACGAAAATGGTTAAGAGATACAGTAAAACGGCGGATATGGTCCTTAATGAATTCTCTACAAAATATTAAAACAATATCTTTTGATGATGTGAATAGTTTAAAAATTACAGCTGGTCAATTGGTAAGAATGGGCGTTTTCACATAAGACGATAACGACACCGACACGTCATTACCTTATAGTACATTTTTACAACGTCACTGTTTTACACTACCACCGCTTCGGAAGGTGCTATAGCTGAATCAAAAGAAGCGGCGCAAGAAACAACCAGCAGTACATCTTTTAAATAAAGATGACGCAGCAAGTTCTTTATAAGGAGACCAGACGAGCATAACATCTTACCTCTCTATAATGTTATTTAGAGGGTTTTCGATGCGCTGCTGACATTGAGAACTTAGACAGAGTGCCTCATGTGCCGGTAATTACGATGGATCTCTTACCCTTCAAACCGAAACGCTGCAATGCAATTGTTGATTTGCGGCAGAAATAGTAAAAGGAAAACCATCCTCTAGTACCACTCCAAGCAGTCTGACTCAGCAAAATGTCATACCGTCCTCAAATATTAGCTTATATGTATATAACGCACACTTTTAAGGTACGAATAATATACTCTCCCAATACATTTTTATTCGCTAACTGTCCAGTATATGTATAGACTATTAGGTTAGGTTAGGTTATACGTTTATTTCACACACAGCAATGACTGAAACAGTTATAATTATGATAAAATAATTACGTAGTCAAAGGTGAACATATTGAAATCATGTCTGATGGTCTGTTGTTATTGTGAAAAGGGCCTCAATTCAGCGTATTGCTGCAAACAAGAATGGTAGTAGTGGTAGGTCCTAATGTGCAGGATCGCCTGGGGAGGTACCACCCTCTTATCTATTTCTGCCGTGAAGCAGAAATGCTTGCATCTCTGTGTTTCGGTTTGAAGGGTAAGAGAGCCAGTGTAATGTCCGGCACATGAGGCAATCCATCTTAGTCCTCAAGGTTAGCAGCGCATCAAAAACCCTCTAATATTAATACAGTGAGGTGAGTTGAATATGGGCGACTGTGACCACTCAGGTGGACCGTTTGCTCGTCTGCTTTCCTATTTATTAAAAAAAAAGGTTAGGTGTCCAAAATTTAAAACTAAAATTAACTTTTTTTTAAATTGACTGAACATTTGGATTACTAGGTAATCTGTTGTGTATAGGTACGATATCTCAGATCACTGCGTTGCGTATACATATTGATAAATTTTTGCGGATATGGAATTTTCCAACGTTGGTGATTATGCGTATTGGACGTAACAATATGCCATCGATAGACTTATTCGATCCTAGGCCATTAGTTTTCAAAAGACGGGTTAAGAAGTCCTCAAGTAAGCTATCCACGCATCTGCTTTATTATTTTTATTTTTCATATTTTGTTATATTTTGTCATTACTTTCACTAGTATATTTTGCTTTCCCAACTCAATTTTGTACAACAACCAATTTTCTACTTCCTAACCATGCTGTGTTTACACATTAATTTCTCTGGTTGTAATTACCTAATAAATAAATAAAAAAGTATCGCCCTTATAATTACAATAATCCATCACCAACCAGAGCCTCGATTTATCTCGGCGGAGTATTAATTAGTATTCTCTCTCTCCCTCCCTCCCAATCAGTGGCGTCGGTACCAATAAGACACTGGGGTTGACAGACTTAGGCTGTCTTGCACGAACCGTTTTCTCTCGGGTTAACTCTAACCCGATGTCATTTTTATATGAAAATCATAGACTTGCTTGCTTATCGTATGGTTAGTGGCCAACCTATCTGTCAGAGTTGTTCAGGCCGCCCGTAGGCCTCTGACATGGCTCAACGACTGCTGTCGAACGACAACAACCGGGACCGACTGCTTAACGTGCTCTCCGAAGCACGGAGGAGCTCAGATGAAATATGCCTCTAGCAGTCACCCATCCAGGTACCGACCGCGCCAACGTCGCTTAACCTGCACGATCACTTTCGGACCGTGCTCGCAACTAGGCTACGAGCTCCTCAAACATAGATAATTCGCGAGTTAACCCAGGGTTAAGTTTTCGCGCAAGCGGGCCTTAAAATATGAGTTTATAAAATTTTGAGTGGCAAGTGACTATTTATTTATTCGAAAAAATCAAAGAAAGTCAACAAAATGTTTGCGGCATAGTCAATAGAGACAGACTATTTACTTGGCAATATTACCATTTTGGAAACAACTGTGTTCTTATAACTTGATCACATGATTTTTAATTATATACCTAATCTGGCAACCCTCTAAGGTTCGATAATTAATATCTTTAAAAATTCAAGATAACGGTTTACGAGAAGCACAGCCACCGTCGTCTCACCCGGTTTATGGGCGTCCCCTTTGTCGTTTCACAATTTCGAGGTTTAATTTTTACATCAACGTCATTATTAAAATTGTTAATTTGATTAATTTCTATTTGAATGCATTTATATAACGTTTTCGGGGAAGGAATGGAATGACATTATGGCCGGTATGTCGCAAGTTTATCTTTTCGTCATTGCAACGCATTATTTCAAAAATACCATTTTTCTTTGTATAAACAAAGACATTATCCTTACATAAATAAGGATTATTATTATTTTGGATTTTTAGATTAGAGTGGAATGAGTGGAATGCGCCATAATGTTCCTGTAAGTAACCTTTTTTTTGTGAATAATGTTACTGACTGGATTTCATGTGAGTCGCGGTCATTTTTTACAAAATATACATTAAGAAAGAAAGTGTAATATGCGACAATTGCAAGAGTTCAACTCTTGTATGAAGAAAAAAAAGATTTATTTCGGATTTAGACCTAGACAAAAACAGTGAAGAGAAGTCAATTAAATAGAGGTAATATGGGTGAGGAAACCAGCCCACTTGCCCTACGAACTTGACGTTCCTTACGTTTTCGCCGTTGAGTATTACAGTACAGATTACAAAACTTCGATTATTTTTTCTTTCCCTCCTTAAAAAAATTCTCCACAAAAAATCCCGACACTTAAAAATATAAACGACGCCCCCCACCTTCCGTTCCAAAGAGCATTTACGAATATTAAGGGCATTACACAGGAAAGCTTCTAAAGAGCGCTGTTTACGTAAAGTCCTTTGAAAGGCTGGCTTTATCTTCAGGCCACAATAGCCCGATACGGCCGCAAAAACTATTCAACCTTCGTCACCAGGAGACACCTGTTGGGGAAACCAAGCCTTATCTGGTCTCGTTTGAAGAAGAGAAGTCCATTAAAACGTGAAGATAAACTGTTAAAGTTGAAAAGAAAGAAAACAGACGCATTCAAAGCAGCTTTCGGTGGTGTATTGTATCAGAAACAGCAATTTTCAAGCTTCGCTGAAACAGTTTATTTATAGCACAGCAACATTGAATTACATTATACCATTATATTTCATTTGAAGAAACATCTTTTTCAGACACCTGCAAAGAGGATCCATATAATTCCAAGGTTGATCCTTGAAGGCAAGATCCCAGAAAAGAGATGTCCAGGACGTCATAAGCGCAAATGCTGGATCATGTCAGGGAGTGGACCAGACTGAATTACCGTGATTTTTTTATTTTTATAAATTGGCTACTACAAACAGGCAGGCGGGCCACCTGATGGTAAGTAGTCACCGTCGACTAGGGGTATTGCACGTGTGTTGCCGGCCGTGATTTGAAAGATGGGATCGCAAGCGAATTTGCATACTGACCTACAAAGTTCATTTTGAAGATGGCACCCGACGATGATGATACCTTAACCAGAAAAATAAAAATCTTCGCTATATTGCTGAATTAAATGAAACTAAACACAGACTAGGACGCCGGACTCCCATGCGGGAGGTCCGGGTTCGAAACTATGCAATGCCATGTACCAATAAGTTTTTCGGATTTTTTCGAAGACTACATTTACCGACTGCTCTAACGGTGAAGGAAAACATCGTGAGGAAACCTGCATGTATGAGGAAATTAAAAGTTTCCGATTGCTGTGAAATTCACCAAACGGCACTGGGCCCGCTCGGTGGATCATGCCCCGTATCCCCTTGTGAAAGGGGAGGCCAGTACCCCAACAGTGGGGACATTAATATATGCTGATGATGAAACACAGACTAGGTATACTTAGCACCAATGGCGCCCCCATTTTTCTCGGGGTATATTTTTGTCGGGTACTAAACCTATTCATTCTAAACGTTCCACACACGTCGCGAAAACATGGTCTTTTTCGTGACGTCAGCGGTTGAGTGAGACTTATTAATGACACAAATGAGTTTGCAAATTGCCCGTATCCCGGCCACTGCAGGGTCTAATTGTCGCGAGACCGCGCCTTTGTCTGCGTCTCCTCGTTAATTCAAATTTTTTAGGGTCCCGTGAACCCATTGACAGCCACGCCATACGCAGGTGAAGTTAGCTACGCATCGTTGTGAATGGCCAACAGAGGGAATATTTATTAATTTTATTTATTAAAAATAGTAGTAGTGGTAGATCCTAATGTGAAAGATCGCCTGGGGTGGTACCACCCTCTTATCTTTTCTGCCGTGAAGCAGAGATGCTTACATTTCTGATTTCGGTTTGAAGGGTAAGAGAACCAGCGTAATTTCCGTAAAGCCCTCTAATATTGATACAGCGAGGTGAGATATCCATTGGTGATGGTGACCACTTATCATCAGGTAGCCCGTTTGCTCTTCTGCTCTCCTTATTTAATGAAAAATAAAATAATAAATGTTATTTTTTATATAATAATTTAAAAAACTTTTATACTTTTATTTATTACCACTAATTTGACCCACTAGTGGTACAGTATCTCGATATAAAGGGCTCGTGGTCCCACTGTCTGGTGAGATCATCAGTCTGCCGTAATGCAGTTGCTCGTGATCCCACTAATTTGGCCATGAACAATATCACAATATTTTAGGAACTGAATATTAATTGGGAAATAGAAAATGGAAATAAATTATAAATAATATACTATTACTGGTAGTCCCACTATGCAGTGGTACCACGAACTTACATTTTCAGGCTAGTGGGACTACGAGTAATGGTGGGAGAATGTATGGAGGAGAAATGGACAGAAAGATGGAACACCTCAGCGGTCCCTAATCGACACTTGATTCAGAACCCAAACAGCATAGTGAACGGTTTCCACCTGCCCAGATCACTGTGGTAGAAACTGAACCGCCTGTGGGTCGGACAGGGACGATGTGGTGAACTCATGCACAAATGGGGCTTCAGAGCTGACCCCGCGTGCTCCTGCGGGGCCGTGTAAACAATGAGCCACCTAGCGGAGGACTGCGAAATATGGGCCATAACCAGGAGGAATCGACAGATTACACTTGCAGGACGACGTAGTCATAGCATGGCTGAAGAATATTTTGCCTTTGTAAAAGAATAGCCTGATTGTGTGATGCTGACGATCGAACGATAAATAAATAATGTAGGTTGGACCACGAGTCGCACATCTTTTATAAACCATAGAAATAAGACTATACCTGCTGCGCCTTCCATTACAAAAACTGTGAACAAATCCAAAGAATCCATTTCGACGACGCACACTCGCGCTTGACTGCTGTTATTTTTTCGCTAGAAAAGATGGCTCTTCATTATTTTGCGAAAGAAAATAAATTTGCGGCAGGCCCCGACGAAATTAATAATAGAGAGTGGCGAGCGTCGGCCGATTTATCGCTATTACCGACGATACATTTATACGAGTATTTCATCGTTTTTATAAAAAGGATAAATGCTGGAAACGGGTGCGGGGTGATGCAAAATTTAATGAATAAAAATAATTTAAAAAGACCCCGAAATAGTAGGGAAAGGACACCCTTGAAACTATATAAAACAATTACAATAAATGCTTACGATCCTCCTTAAATGAGATCTAAATGAAATTTGAGTAATAAATACTACGGCGTAGAATCAATAGTCAAGATCCACCAAGCGGCCAAGATCCACTTCGGGTCGCTGCGCCAGCGGAGTAAGTAAGTAAATACTACGGCGTACTTTACGCCGCAGAGTAAGTATGGAAAAAAATACCGGTGCATATAACAAAATACTACAAAAATTAAATCATTCTATGTAGTTTTCGAGAAAAACAATTATAAGTGAAAATTCACCTGAAATAAGTTTTCATACCAAAATTGTGTGGAGAAAAAAATAAAAGTGTCCTGTTTCAAACGAAAAAGAAATATGCTTTAGAAACCAAAATTAAAAACTACGAAAAAACTAAACTAAACTATGTAAAAGATACTGTCTGCAATAATAAAATTTTATTTTAATTTTTTTAATTTTTTAACTATATCTCCATAGAAACTAAAATGACAAAGCTTTAAAAAAATGCAAAATCCTGTTATCTAAAATTACATTTATTTTATTATTTTTTCTCGAAAACTAAACGGAGAAAGTTATTACTTTTGAAGTATTTTGTTATATTATATGTATCAAGACACGTAACATATTTTTTATTTTTATTTTACCGGCATTTTTTTCCATACTTGCTCTGCGGTGTACTTTAACTATCTTCAAAAACGGCATACCAAACAACAAAGCCAGTCAAATTATTTTTCATACTAAGTTTTATTAAAATAATTCTGTAAGGTTTGACTCATGTCCCATAGAAACAGAATAAGCGAGCGGCCTCCTAACATAATTATAATAATTTTTAATAATAATTTATTTTTGATACATTTCATTACACTATATTTACATTAAACTATAGGACTCCGCACTAGGCAACAGCCTGTATCGCGGAGGCCGGTTCAATCTTATCTAATAATTGCATTAATTTATACTAAGATATATTTATTTATGACATATTTAATTATTATTATTTTATATAAATTTTATTACTTATTTATATTATACATTTATTAAAATAAAATAAACAGAAATAAGGATAAGAAAGTAATTAACTATGGGGTGTTGTACGACGATGAGCGTGAGTGTGCTAGGGTGTCTTAAGGTGAGTGTGTGTGTGGATGAGTGTATAATGTGGTTTGGTGAAAGATGGAGGATATTCATGGTGAGTGCAGTCAAGTGTGCCGTGGAAGTCAGTGATAGAGCGATCGCGAAACAATATTTTCGGTTTCATCATAGGTTAGCGTGAGTAACCATCTTTGAATTTTAGCTTTTGCTTCTTTCGCGGAAATATTTTTAATGTTGCAGTGTTTTATAATTTTATTGTATATGAACGCGTTTCGGTAGTTTCCAAACCGTTTAGCGAAAACCGTTTTCACATGTGGCAGCGGAATTCTAAAAACTCTGCGTTTCAGCAGATCATTATATTCGTTAGAGTTTAGGAGAGTTTTGTGGGCAGTGAGACCGGTTTGCAGCAGATATAATTGTCGCACGGTTAGAACTTTGCTGTCCCTGTATACGTTAGTTGTGGGGTATCGACGTGGCTTCCTCAGCATAACTTTAAGCACCGCACGTTGCGCTCTTTCCACAGGTAACATTGTAGTCTTTGCGGCGTTACCCCAACAGGTGATGCAGTAAATTAAAATCGATTGACAGAGAGCAAAATATACCTGTCTTATTACTTCAAAGTTTGCCGATTCGCGTATTTGCCTCATTATGTTAATGATTTTTCTAACTCTACCCGATATCATTTCAATATGGTTACCAAACGTCAGTTTCTGATCCACCAGAACACCCAGGTATCTAGTGACTTCAACCCTATTTATGCTTTCGCAGTCGCATGTTCCTGCCGTTGAATCACAGGTGTGCATCCTCAGAGTAGGTAAAGAATTCGGCGGAGCAGACGCACTTGTTTTGTGAAAACATACGTACTACGTCTTTTTAGTGTTGAGTGTAAGGAGATTGGATTGCAGCCACTTTGACACCGAGATCATTCCTCGTTCCGCAATGGAGAGGGCACTGCTCCAAGTTTCTCCATGATACAAAATGACAGTATCATCTGCATAGCATATGAGTTCAGCATTCGTCAAGGGAAGGCAGTGTATATCGTTCATATATAAAATGAAGAGAGTTGGGCCAAGTATACTACCTTGAGGTACTCCGAAATGCACGGTCCGTGGATCACTAAGACACTGGCCAACCCTTACACACTGTCTCCGTCCTGACAGGTAGCTCCCGAACCAGTCCAAGGCCAGGCCTCTGATGCCCAAGGCGTTTAGCTTTTTTAACAGAATCGTGGTGGAGACAGTGTCAAAGGCCTTGGCCAAGTCAAGGAAAACTCCCATACAGCACCGTTTCTCATCTAACAAAGATGAAATTTTTTCAGTCAACAAGGAAACTGCATGTTCAGTGGATCTCCCCTGTCTAAACCCGAATTGTCTTTCCGAGAGAAGGTCATTTGCCTCAATATACTTGACTATGCGTTTATTCACTAGTTTTTCGAGTAATTTAGAAAAAACTCCCAACAAGGATATGGGCCGATAATTTTCGGGTTTGTCTTTGGCACCACCCTTGTGAATCGGACAAACTGATGCCATTTTCCAATCCTCGGGGAATGTGCCTGTTGATAGGCTTATATTAAATACCCTTGTTAGGGGTTCAACAATAATATCTACAATGTGTTTTATCAGGACATTGTTCAAGCCGTCCATACCCGGTGCTTTATCATTACGCAATTCACGAATGAGGCTTTTGACTTCAACCACGTCTGTGGGAGTCATAAAAAATGAATTTTCTGGTCTCAAGTCTGTTTTGTGTTTGTCCGCTAGGTTTTCCTTATCACAATTTAACTTTGTGAGGATTTCGTCTGCCAATTTTTGGCCTATCGTTGAAAAGTACTCATTGCAGACTCGCAGAGAATCTTCAGCTGTTCCCTGGATTCGTAGTAGATCTAATGGTTCACTCTTACCTTTATTCATGGAGCAGATGCTCTTGATGGTTTTCCAGAGCTTTTTTGGATCATTTCTGTTCCCACTTAATTCGAGACTCTCGTGTTTCCGTTTCAATTTCTTTAGCAGGTTGTTACAAAAGTTTCGGTAGCGCTTGTATATTAACTGCAGAACTGGGTCCTTCGGGTTTTTCCTAGACTTATTATGAAGACGGTCTCGATGTCTCATACACCTCATCAGCCCCGGCGTGATCCAAGGTTTAAGATTGAATCGGGTTCGACTTACACGGACGACAGTTGTATGTTTATCTATTACCGCATTTAGTTTCTGATTTAACTCAGTAACTGCACTATCAACGTCCGTTTCAGACGATGTAATGGTCCAATCCATATAGGACAGTTCATCTCTGATAGCGTTAAGGTCTCTTTTTGGTTTTACACGGGGTAGTGATTGTAATTTACATTCTTTGTTTTGCAGGATTATACCAGCCACTGCTAGGTCGTGATCTGTAATATCTGTACTACACACTGCGCCTATGGCTTCCTGTGACGTTTTTATAAAAATATGATCCAGGCAGGTGCCGGAGGGGAATCTCGTAGGTAGGCTTATGGCGGGTAGTAGTCCGTATTCTGCTGTTAGATCCAAGTATTTAAGTCTATTTTCTGTCCTTCCATTAGATGGAATGATGTTTATATTAATGTCACCTGCCAGTAATACATGTGTTTTATTTGAGCTATTTTTAAGTATCGATTCAAGCGATGTCAAAAAATTATCCGGATTGTCAAAGCATGGAGGGCGGTACATTCCTATAATTGTGATTAAATTAGGGACATCAATTAAAAGACAGTTAGCCTCATCAACCCCTGGTTCCGATACAGATGCATTCCATTTATCCAAGACATATACAGTTACACCGCTGTTTTGATTAATTATGTTTTGTGTGTAATGTGAGGTGTAGCCTGTGATTTGTGGGATAATGGATGTTTCGTTCAACCAGCATTCTGTTAGTATTAAAACATCAAATGTTACATTTAGACGACATAAAACAACACAAAATCTATCAAAATTTTTCCTAATACTCCTAATGTTGAAAGTTAAGACTTTAAAATTCAGATTTGGTAGTAGTATTTTATCACAGTGTTCCGGTTCATCCAGTCCATAGCAGTCGATGTCTAAAGAGTCCAATTCGTGTTCGATATTATTAGTGTCAAAACGTGACTTGTGCATGGGGTTGGCTCGGGAGTGCTTCGGTGCACTGGTGGAGCTCATCTGAGGAGCAGGGTTGACTCGGGAGTGGTCCGATGCGCTGGTCGAGATCGTCTGCGGAGCGAATAAGGGTTGCTGGTTTCCCTTCGGCTCTACGTACAAAGATTGAGCCGTTTTTGACCCAACAGAAACGGAACCCGAGTGTTTGAGCTCGGTGTCTTGCGTCACGAAATAACCCACGGTTTTCCTTTGTTAGTCTTTGATTTACGTAGATTTTTGTGGATGGGCCGCTTATGATTTCTTCAGTATTTAGGTCGCGTCTGGTTTTTGCAGCCTTGACAAACTCATCACGCTTAATTTGTCTCACAAATCTTACAACAATAGGCCTAGGGAGTTTGGCATCTGTGGTGCCAGTGCGTGTATTTGATTCTGGGGGACGTCGGGGTCCGGCACGAGTTAGGTCATCCAAATCAGTATCTTTTATGTCAACTCCAATCTTTTTCGCGGTCACCATGACGATATGCTGCAGACTTTCGCTTTGTGCTTCAGGAACTCCAATAATCTCTAGCTCGTTATTTAGTTGCTTCTGCTCTTGCGCACCAATAAGCCGGTGCATCTCAGTTACCGACGCTTTTAAGGAAACAATTTCCAAAGCTTGCGCTTGAAATTTTTTATCATATTGGTCTAATCTCTTATCGATTGAGGTTTTTAAGTCCTGTATATCAAGTCGAAGCAGTCTGATTTCATTTAGCACGTCGGCTGAATCGTGGTTGGTGGGAGTGGGCGAAGCCACTCCGTTCTTGGTACAGTTTCGGTTTCCACGAATTGTATTGACATTATCATTGTCACGGGCAGTGTACGTGTTATTTAGGTTGTTAATAGTCGCCCGAACTGGAGTGCCACTGTTGTCGCCTTTTCGGCGGGAAGAGATGCAAGCAGGACAGAGCCAGTTTGCTTTGTATTCTGGTGTGTAGCTTTCAAATACGTCGCCGGTTATATTGAGGCAGTCCAAGTCATAAAGACAATTACATTTATTGCACTCCATGAATTTTATCGTCATGATATTCTTACCACAGCCACCACAAGTAGTTGCCATTTTTTTTGAGAGTCTCACTGAGACACTGCCTACTTACAACTCTGGCGAAATTCTAGTCTTTACCGGGCGATTGAGTCAGAGCCTACGTCACTGCGCGCGAGTACTGCAGTCCAAAATGACCCGTCCGGCACACACCGAGCGATCACTGTCGTTTGCACTCAGAGCCGGTACGTCTGACAGCTGACGCGTGGAGCATATTGTGATATTTTAACACTTTGCTTTGTAATGCATTCAGAAACTGTTATCATTGTACACTATAACGTTTATTACACTTGGTTGCACGCACTGATCATGATACAGCCGAGAAAAATTAGGGTTTGGTATTTAAATTAACTGATTTATTTATGAGGTGACAAAGATTCAATGTTCTTACACCGACCGTCCGGTCAAAGATGACTTATACTCGTATGTTTACTTAAAAGGAGTGCCCCAGCAATGTACAGTCAACCACAGGTCAACCTACCCAAAACGTCAAAATTTGAGATTTGGAAATGTTACATATTGGGCATAAGGTTGAGATTTAAAGGTGATGTGAAGGTTTTTGACATATGGTATACTATAGCTTGTGGTCAACTGTAGTTGAACTAGTAGTCTAAAGGGCTACGAATATGCGTAGCAGAGCTACGAATTATCGGGCGCTGCGTAGCTCCGTAGGCGTACCACTGTTTAAAAAATATTACGATTAAACCCACGTTTGGCCTCAATCTCACCTGGTGGTAAGTGACGATGAGGTCGAAGATGGAGCACGCGGGCTTAGTAAGTACAGCTCTTCAATAAACATTGCCAAAACACCTCAATATCTTCACTTATCAGTTTGCTTGTCAATTTGTTTGTTTGGGTCGCATCTAGTAAGTAATCAGACGTCAAATCTAGTAAGTAATTAAAATGTTTGAAAGTAATCAAAATTTTTAAACATTTCCAATCTTCGAAATTTCTTTTGGACTTTTACTCAAAACAGTGACTGTTTTTGTATTTAGTTCATTGACTGTAGTTTAAAAATACCTTGCATCAGTGATTTGTTGGATCGTTACCGGTAAGGTTGGCACCATTCTCGAGGTTACGCGCCAAGCAAGTTACTGTATATCAAGTCGCGAGGATAAAAACTCCCGCAATGCGATTAAAATTTAACAATACGTTTCCCCGACGCGGTTTGATTTATGTTGCACCTAAGGATTCTTTCCAATTCCTGGTTAGGGTGTAATGTAGGGTTAATACAGGTCCGTATGCAGGAAAGGGTTAGAGCGTTTTCTGTTTCGCGCGGATGCGGCTGAGTCCGCATCCGTACCACAGAATACACACAGAAGGTCCGCTTAATAGCAACGCGCGAAATCGGCTCACGCACACACGGGCTCTTCGTACAGGCGATTTTAGGGGAAGTCAAAGAAACTCAGAATATACGCGGAATACACGCAGTGTAGTGCGATCGAGTGGTAGGTATGACTTATTGTACTTTCAATAAACGAAATACGTTGCCACATATATTTTTCGCAAGGCTGTTTCTTTTAAACTGCGCATTATAACTGCCTTAGCACTACAGCCGAGTGACGTAATCAAAATCGTGGACGCACGGGCACAAAATACATATTATTCTGTTCCCCTACGGTCCGCAATACTCTATTCTATAGTACATTTGTAAATAAAGCGGGGCGTCTGAATCCGGATCCGTCCGCTGCGGAGCTGAATAGCTCCGCGTGCGGATACGTTCTGTTTTTAATTTTGCTGTCAAGCGGACCGTCTACCTACAATATGTCAATATCTTGACGTACGGACGGGTCCGCGTCGCACCCGCATCCGTAAACTGAAAACGCTCTTAGGGGTTGACCCTTTTTTCACAGAAACTTCATCTTATACGTAAATATAATCTTGAAACACCTCCTGAAAGTATTTAAATTACATTACACACATATCAGGAGTAAGAATAGGCGACAATAGCTTAATATCTAGGGAGCCCACTTCTGGACCAGTGTAATAAACCCCTCCAGGATCATTGGTAGAAGAACATGATAGGTAAACCGCTTAATTGTGGGATCGCCTGCGCGGCATGAGGAGCGCGGAGCGGGACGTCAGAGGACGACCACGCGGCGTGCGGGCGGCAGGCTCCACCTCCCGTTCGCCGCACGCGCACCCTCTGACGTCCCCTTCGCGCTCCTCTTGCCGCGCAGGCGATCCCACAGTTAAGCAGTTTACCTATAGTAATGTTTAAGAAAAAGTAGCCTGTCCTTCCCCAAGTTCTAAAAACATCTCTATATCTAAAATTAATAAATAGGTACTTACTGTGAGTTGTAAGAAACATTCTTAATGTTAAGGCTTCCTTAAATCTCGTGTCAACTCTATCTAGAGCTATGTATGTATAGGTATTTTATGTACGAGTATAGCATAACTCTCACCTCATTTATGTGAGTGGAATTCACTTGCTTTCAATCCATTTTAGGATCTATAATTTATTTAGTAAGAGAGAATATTGCCTGCTCTAGTCTGTTCTTGACACAAATATTAACAGGATATAGCGAAATAAAACCGGAAAATAAACGTGAAATAGTGTTTTCATTTTAACAAGAGCCTTGTCTGAATTAACTATGAGTCAGATGTCACGGCGCTACTCCGGTATGAATTGTTTAACGTACGAGAGGTGGGCCTTTTGTGTGGGTAGTTGGAAATTATGGGGTATGTGCTGTGTAGCATACGTTGTTACTTGAACGTATAATAGGTAAGCACTAGGAGTCAAAAAAGTTTCTAAATCTACTACGTTCATAGTTCGTTGTTAGGGTGCGTAATATAAATATCGTGGTCCCACTAGCCTGAAAAGATAGGTTCGTGGTCCCACTGCATAGTAATAGTTGTAGATTACGGCTCGTGGTCCCACTCTATTTATATTTCCAAGTGTAATGAAGTCCTTCAGATACTGGCCTCTGTAGTCACAATGCACTATATATAATATTACAATTGCATGAGGTTGAAGTCCCGAAAATTTCAAATCATTCCTTGTAGCAGATTATACAAGTATTATCTGCATGCCCAAAGGTCAGCTGGCAGAGAATGCCGCAACGCATTAAGCTCACCTGTGCACAAAAGTGTAAAAGAATAAATTAAAAAAGGAAAAAATTGTATCGATGGCGATGCTAGAATTATTGTATTTGCATCAGAAAGAACTAAACAGTTACTACCAGTAACCGTTGAATATTTTTTGGATGGGACGTTTAAAAGTACTCCTAAACCTTTTTACTAATAGGAGTACTTTTAAATAACTCATTATCGGGAGCTAGCACGAGTAGCTCGTAGCAGCTAAGGCCGAACTATCAGCCGAAAAACTTGTATCATCTCAATAATAATAATTTTGCGTTTCCTTTCGTAACCCCAAAGAGTCATTAGAAAGAATTTCCAGCGCAACGTTCCGAAATCCACCACCTTCATAGTTCGTTGTCGGGAGCTAGCAGCGGTTGTTCATTTCCAATTAAGTATATGGGTTTTTAAAGGTGGTTTGACTCTGTGAAGAGTCCGCTTACCAATGTAGATCAGTGGTAGATATGAAAGCCGGCACCACACGGCACAATAACAGAAATATCACAATTTCTGTTTTTTATGCCGTGTGGTGCCGGCCTTAAAGATTAGCACCACCCCAACTCTTCCCGTGGGTGTCGTACGAGGCGACTAAATACAAGAGGCGTGCCGGCAGCGCGGTGCCGGCACGTCGGCGCGTCGCCTCTTCTGTTTTGCACCCGTCACTTTCATACATTTTGTATGCATGAAGCGTCGACCGCGTTGCCGGCAAGCTGCCTCTTAATCTACTTGCATACAAAATGTATAAAAGGGGCGGGTGCAAAACAGACAGAGGCAGCGCGCCGACGACGTTGCACCGGCATCGCGCTACCGGCACGCCTCTTGTATTTAGTCGCCTCGTACGACATCCACGGGAAGTGTTGGGGTGGTGTTAATCTTTAAGGGATACTATTCTACACCTAGTAGACGTCGCGTGATAGGTGGCGAGCCTACCGCCTCGCCATCTATCACGTACGAGTATGTCCACCAAATCTTACGGCGAAAAGTGGGAACTGCCTGTGACTAACGGTGGTTCCTTTGTCTCCCTCGGGGTTTATGGACGTGAGAGAGTATGTATTATATGTACATTTAACTTAGAAACTATAGGTTTGCTAGTAACATAGCTCTACCCACTTTACCGAAGTTAAGCTATGTGTGCTCTTAACTTGGCAAGCAAGTCGAGAAGCCGGCAAAGAGAGGAGCGGAAACTTACTACTTTCTGAACCCCGGTCGATCGATCCGTCTTAAAACTTAGCGCTGCTTATCTCTGGCTACCGGCTATACCTCAACATAGCCTGATCCGGATTAAAACAGTCTGGAGCAATACGGATGCGGATTTTTTTTGCTAGACAATTGAGGATTCGGATATGGTATAAGAAAATAGTAAGTTTCCATAATATTTGCTACAATATTATGGAAACTTACTATTTTCTTTCTACTAGATAACCTATACATATACATAGATACAAAAGGTCCAAAAACGCTTCCTACGCGATAGGTTACTATTATAATGTACCCTGCAAATTACTTGCAAGGAACACGGGTACAATTCTTTAGACATTCGTAGGTTGGTTCAAATAGATGTCGTAATTATTATTGTAATTAATATTATGTAAACTTAGCCGATAGATCTGTCTTAAAACTTAAGCGATTCTTTTTTCGACCACCGCTAACATACTCTATAAAGACTGAAAGCAAATTGCAGATGTAATACTCGTATCTACATATGCGTATATTCGCGGATAATATAACAATTAACGAAATATTAGTTTAACAACATACGAGTACTATTTTCGTGCAAAAAATGGTATTATTTAGAGTCCATCTAGAAACGTGAACACATGGAAATGCGGATAAGCCCTGGGGAAGACTTTGTCAGTAGGGAACAATCATAGTCGATTTAAAAACTGTTGAGCGATGTTTTTTGTCCATATGATAGTCATTTGCTACTCTAATGTCGGTCCAGGGGCCCAAGTCCCAAAAAAAAGACATGCATTATAATTATTGGTGCTCTTTGGTATCGGAGGCCAAGATCCACTTCGGGTCGCTGCGCCAGCGGAGTAAGTAAGTAAGTATTATAATTAGTAATTTATTCTATGTGACATGAAATTTATGCTAATTTATATAGGTAATTTATGTGTTATGTAAAGATTGTATTCCAAATACTTACTTGAAATTAATGATGTTAACTCTAAAATATTTGCATGCCAAAGCTGGCGAAATATGTGATACCCAATATTTAAGCTTTATCATCTAATGTACCATATTTCTGGCGAATAAATAATTCATTCATTCATTCAATTTGCCTAAATTACAACGTTTGTAGTTCTATTTCTATCCAATTTCAATTTAATTTTCGTTCCAATTCTATTTGGACACCAAATCGCATTCTGCTGACGCATAACTCTACCACTGCCACCTTTCGATTTACTATGGATCGGGCAAAAGAACTTATGTTCGATCGTTATATTTGACAGTTGAAGCGTTTTGTTACCGTTCAACTGCGATTCAATAAACTAAACGTTTATGTTTTACGTTAACGCATTATGCTGAGCTGGTGTACCCTTTTTGGCACTGTACCACACCGGATGTTCTGTTCTGCATGTATTAATCTTTGTATACTTCTGTATCGTGTACTTGCTATATTCTGGTGTTTACAGTGCTAAATAAACGTTTTCAATTTCAATTTTTTTAAGTAGAATGCACAAATACGTTACTGTTCGATCGATCCTTGACTCGATCGGAACTTAACTGAAATTGGATCGTTAGTGGATCGTAGCATACGAAACACGTCATAACGAAGCAGTTTAGATTCTATTTAGTTACGTTGTATTTAATGGAATTGATCTCTTGATTTCTGTTGTCGTATTGTCAGAGGCATATATTTATACGGATGGCCTGAACAACTCTGACAATAGAATTCCCACTAATCACACAACAAGAAAAAGAAGATGATACCCTTCTGGGATTTCGAGAACCCTTCCCCTTATTGCATTAAGGGCCAGTAGTCATAGCATAAAATATTCACTTAAGTGTACCATTCATTACTTACAGTTACCTTAGGACAGTAAAATACGGTTACAAGGCAACTATTTCGCCTTAAGTTGCTTTTAGATGACTTTTACAGCCCATTCACCACAACGACATTTAAGGGCGTTACGTATTGAAGGAAACAAGCCCGTTCGGCCCGGATGGAAGCTTGACAAAAAGCTGCTTTGTAAAAATCAAGATGAATTTTACAAAGCAGCTTTTTGTCAAGCGGGGAAGAAAGGTGTATTTAATCAAAGTTTCTTTACTCAAACGCTAGAGACCTATGTAGACACAGAAACTGGACCAGTAGCGCCTTCTCCTCTAGAATGATGATGAGAGCACTGACAGCGAACCAAAGGGTTTGTGCAATTGCACATATAGTTCCATACATTTGACATTTCAATGCCCGAGTAATGTATGGGAAAACACTCACTTCGCATGAGCCAACTGGCAGATGCGGTTTCCATATAAAACTTCTAGCAAGCAATCTACATAGGGTGAATTTCAAAAACCTTTGATGTAGAGGTTTAACCCCGTTATGGTGATCGATGTCAGTGAAATATCTGTCACTGGCATTAGTCATTCATCATTAATTGAAGATGCAGATGTGCAGAGTCAACCTGGGGTGGTAGCAACTTTTTACCTATTTCTGCCGCAAAGCAGCAATGTCTACATTGCTGTGCTTCGATTTGAAGAGTAAGAGAGCCTTCGTAATGACCCGGCACATGAGGCAGTCCATCTAAGTTCTCAAGGTTAGCAGCGCTTAGAAAACACTCTAATAATATCACTTACAATCAGGTAGTCGTATGCTCCCCTTATAAATTCATTTATCGGTCTTTTAGAGGATTTGGTACACACTTACATAGCGAAGTGACCATGTTAGCCATAAATACATTTAAAAAAAGTTTAGCGAGTGACACCCATGGTCTGATTGATAGCACTACCTTACCCCAGTCGCTAGAAAGCTCTTCATACTGTCTCCATACCGGCGGTGGTAAGTACTTTTCACCTTCCTGGGCGTAACAAAATTATTTATTGGATGTATATCATTCATTTGATGGATTGGAGTGGTTCCGTGTTTACGAGCTGCCGTAAATATTAGGTACGTTACTTTATTTGTCAACTAATGTACCTGTCACTACGGTTACTTAACTGATAAATAACGTTACTACATACTACGTACGTATTTAGTTACGATATCATTACCACAAATCTGATAGTAAGTAGGTAGTGTGGGTCTAAATCTGCGAGCATGATTATTTATTTATAAATTGAGAGAATCTCATAAAATTAATATGATGTTCAATTTTTCAGTTTGCCCGACTTTCATGAAATTATTGACACAAAAATTTGCGGCAGGGTGGTACTTGTGTGATGCTTATATACTTTGATTTGATCTAAGCTAATCTAAGGATAAAGTTTTTTTTTTAGTCCCACTGCTGGGCAAAGGCCTCCCCTCCTCCTTTCCTTTTTTCCCTATCCTCGGCGTCCTTATACCATCCTTTTTGGATGTGGTCGATATCGTTCATCCACCTACGCCCGGGCCTGCCTCGGCGCCGCTGTCCCGTCTTGTAGCACCCAGTGCATGGCGATCTTTGCCCACCTTTCCGGATGCATGCGGCATACGTGGCCTGCCCAGTACCACTTCAAAAGAGATGCTTTAGTGATTGCATCAGCAATGCGTGTTTAGGAGTGCAGTGTCGTGTTCCTGACGCGATTCGTCCTTTTCCTGTTTAGTATACTACGCTCCATAGCACGCTGGCAAACCTTGAGTTTGGACGTTTGATGTTTTGTTAGCCACCATGTCTGAGCACACATAACAAAGTAAAAAATATATAAGAATAAATAAATCTAGGCTAAGGTCGCCTTTGTACAGTGGAAGCTACACTCTATAGAACTTTGTCGCAATAAGTGTTTGTTATGATTCCTTGACATTTGTATCAATGTGTCAAAGAAGCGACAAAATATACAGTGTATAATCCGGGGTTATGTTGAACGTTCATGCTGTCATGGCGTGTTCGTCCTATTTTATTGTTTAAAAACGGTTTACAGTGGTAATTTTTTCGTAAAACTAGTGTATTTTACCTAAAAATCGTCCGTGTTAAGTGAACGTTATATAAGACAGTGAAATGGGAGTGAAATACCACAGATGTTGTGGATTCGGCAACCTAACCTCCAATTGCACTTGGAATGCAAAACACTAGGCATTCCTAGTGCACACGACTTTCCCTTAATCTCGACGTTGGTAAACTGTTTTTTTTCAAAACAGACGCCAAACCGTTCGAGTGATTTTCAAGATACTAACACGGTCATTGGCCGAATTGCTGTGTGTACACTAGCAGGAGTCATACATTAAATAAAAAAAGTGTATAAACCTGATGTGGTGTCAACTGTGTATATATAAGGTCCTTTTCTATTAGTAGCAAATATTTGGAGGGGATATGTGCTGGTCATTTGTACAATTTACACGAAAAAATAACCCTGTTACTTGTATGAAAAAATTCCATACTAAAGAAAAATAAACCCTATTATTTTGCGCCTTGGTGGCATAAACTCATCCATGTCGTTATGAATGAAACGGGTTTCATTCATACTTCTTATTTCAGTATTAGAATAGCAATAATTCATTCATTTGTAGAAATTTCGAACAAACAATTTTGTCGGTTTCTCGAAAATTTGATAAGTCATAAAAATGTCTGCCCTATCGTAATTGTTATAATAACCTATAGATTACACCATAGACATATTTGCCACTAATAAAATAGGACCTATAATATGTACAGTGGATATTACAAAGTACATATTATCAAAGAATATATAATTTACTACGTAAAAATATTATATACTTTGTAATGCTACTATTCCTGTAATTTGTACGTCCTATAGGTAATTGTGCACAATAAAGTTCTATCTATCTTTCCTTTTAGAATATTTTAAACAAAATATAGCGACAAGTATCAACAACGATCCAGTAGGTGCACTAGCTATGTAACTTGGCACCGTGCCTCGCTTGGCATTGTTTAAACGCATTCCCATTCTCAGTTTCATTTGAAAATGCTTTTTGGCATCTGCTTTGTTCGTTCCACTTTACAGTGAATATAGTATTACGTATTAGGTGTTTCTGAAAGCTTTGTAAGCACATTAATTAAGCTTTCATTGTAGACAATTAAAAGCAAGTGTCTGTACTGTGTGCTAATTGTTCTTACTCGTATTATTTACGCTTTTGTTGAAATATCCTTTATTTAAAGTGACATTTACGTTCATAAACGTGGCGTTATTATTTGGTAGCTAATTGGTAGAATTTTTTTTTTGAAAATAATAGACAGGCGACTGAAAATCCTTTCGAGAAGCTATTTATAGAATTTAGTTTAATTATTCAACCACGCCCGTTTTCTTTGCATAAAACGTCATAAGAAACGACGGGAGACATCATACGATCTGCCACGATTTTCCCAGAAGCTTCATGGACAAGGGTGGATCCATACACGTCGAGGCCAGGGCTGGCACAGTGCCCGGGGTCTGATTACATTCGAAAGGGATCCATTTCATTCGTCGACTATGAAATAGGTGCCTGTGAATATGAAAATACAATAGGGATGTAGACATTTTATTTATTTATTGAAAATAAACTGGATGTGATTACAATCTCTAACTAAAATAAAGATTATTAAAAATCTTTATAAGTTCTTAACCATTTCTGTTTCTTTTTTCATGAATGATTTTGAGTCAAGTATCCTATTTTAAACCCGCAAAGAAACAATCCCTCATGATGAGAAAGGTTAACGGTTTTTCGGCCATTGCACACTATCGGAGTGGAGGCGTAGCGACTTACTTCGGTAACAATGTAAACTAAACCCTAACGTCTATAAAATACGGTTCAAACGACGTGCCAATAATAAGCGACTCGAGCAGCGGCAAGCGGCGCAATACGCGGAATCCTAGACTCACCCGTATATAAGAGAAGGTTAAAAAAGTCCTCTCCCTCCACGGCCGGCAACATACAAGCACTACCCCTGGTATTGCACGTGTCTCTAGGCGACGGTGACTACTTACCATCAGGTGGCCCGTCTGCCTGTTTGTAGTAGCTAATTTTTTTTTTAAAAAAGAGACTTTAATGTTTAATTTTAATTGTTATCGAAGAAAGTAGCTGCGCCTCCACTCTCCTAATAAAAGCTGGGCCATAGGCAATTTTTTGTAATAAAAATATTTCTTTGTCACTATTAAATAATAAAAAATAATAAAAAAATATGGCAACCCTAGTCCTACACAGCTTACATTCATGTAACCGTCGTTACCCGACCGAGTTTTAATGCGTTTGCAAATTATGAAATTGGTGATGGATGGAACGCATCCAGCTTCCTGAGTGTATGATAAAGGTCGGCTCATCGTTTAGAGCAGGGCTGGTCAACCATTGAGGAGCGCGGGACAAACAGAAAAGAAAAAGTAAAGGAGGAAAAGAACTAGTATCAGAAAAATAATATGAGAAAATAACTAAATTTAAAAATGAAAATCTAGGATGTGGGAAGGTCACCATGGTTTAAAGTTATGTGGCTCGAGTTTGAGCTCAGATGGTTAGGCCATTTGAGCTCAAACTCGAACCACGCAACTGTTATCGTTCGTAAGTTTTTTAAATTGAGACATATCAGTAAAAATTTTGATGTTTTTGTTTTGTTACCTTTATTATTATTTTACTAATTTATTATGATTGATTATTTTATTGGTGATAATTTATGATTGATTGATTTATTAATTGAACAAAAATTTGTACGCGTTCGGGCAGAATATGATGATACAGAAACACAATGTAACATCTGCATTATCCGTATTACAAATAAATGATATTTATATTTCATGATTAGATTCCAATAATATACTGTTTCACAGGTTTTTACTGTATTTTATTAATTACGACCGGTTTCGTTTACACATCTTCAGGTATTTGTTTATAAGATGTGTAAACGATACCGGTCGTAATTAATAAAATACAGTAAAAAGCGTCGTATAAGGAGGTCAAGGAAAGGGCCCTAGACAGGACACAGTGGCGTTTACTACACCGACAAGAGCATAGCTCTTAAATTGAAGAAGAAGAAGTAAAAACCTGTGAAACAGTATATTATTTGAATCTAATCATGTACTACCAGTTTCACCAAGTACCAACAACCGCAAGTATTAACCATTTCTATTTCTATTTTTATTCCAGATATCCTATTTGACGTCAAACAGACTTTAAGATCTTGGAAACCCCATATCCAATTTTTATATAACATGGCTAAGAACAAATCCGCACCAAAATCGAATCATCAGTTGTTATGATCCCGTCAAACTTATAACACCCCTTCCTCGGTCGTGCGGGGGTTAATAAATGCCCTTGATGTATTTGTATGACGAGAGCCGAATTTCAACTTTATTGGTTGGCAAAGTTGCTTATTGTATTCATGGCTGGAGTTGTTTCTGATAACTTTTACGAATGTTTTCGTTAGCATACTGAATATTTTATATAAGTAATGATTATATTTTATATAAGTAATAATTATATTTTATATAAGTAATGAATAGTAATGATTGTTCTCATATTTTTGGATCGAATACAATGTTTTCGCCTTCTGAGAAATTAAACACATTTGTTGTACAAGGACAGCAGACGAGCAAACCTCATAACCTTGAGGACATAGATGGAGTGCCTCATCATCATCATCAGCCTATTAATGTCCCCACTGTTGGGGCACAGGTCTCCCCTTGTACAAGGTGGGCAAGGGCCATGATCCAGCGGGCCCAATGCTGATTGGTGGATTTCACACGCCTTCGAAAACTTTTAATTTTCTCAGACATGCAGGTTTCCTCACGATGTTTTCCTTCACCGTTAGAGCAGTCGGTAAATGTACGTAAGTCTTCGAAAAAATCGGAAAAACTCATTGGTACATGACACTGCATGGTTTCGAACCCGGACCTCCCGCACGGGAGTCCGGCGTCCTAGACACTAGGCCACCAACGCTCCGACGCTGGACTGCCTCATATACCGGTAACTACGCTGGCTATCTCACCCTTCAAACCGGAAAACAGCAATGCAAGCACTGCTGCTTTGCGACAGAAATAGGTATCACCTTTTGAGGTGATCCTTACTCTATACAGAGTCATACCACCTAAATATAATAAGATTTCGCGACTGCAGATACCCACGGCCGCATTCCACAATGCGACCCTCATGTAACCAGCCCTTCTGGCTATTTCTGGATGATAAATGACGCTCACCTCGCCGGACACGTGACGTGCAGGGTCCGCAGTGTTATCTGGTTGGACTTACCTGAAAAAAAAAACATTATTAGAGCTGGTATCAATTTTCACAAAATAAGAAAGTCTACTTTAAAAGGACGAAGTATAACATCGTCTCATTATCATTATTTAATTACTCGTAAATTCTACAAAAAACATTGAAGAGAACAAGCCCGCGCTCGCCTCGAATGGAGAAAGTAACATGTTTTACAGGGAAACAGGTTTCCGATTATTTTGCGGGTAGGTGGTTTGGAGGCTCAGCAGCGGTAGGGGTTTTTATTTGTTCCCACAATCTTAAGCTCGACGATTAAGGGTTTAGAGAGCATCGGTGGCACAGTGGATAGGACACCGGACTCCCATGCGGGAGGTCCGGGAACGAAACCGTGCAGTGCCATGTACCAATGACTTTTTCGTATTTATGGAAGACATACGTACATTTACCGACTGCTCAACGGTGAAGGAAAACATCGTGAGGAAACCTGCACACCGAGATGATCAGTGTGTAAATGGGGTAGGCACAAAAGATCCTCAATGGTCGAAGTGCCACTGGATTATTTCCGGCCCCCATCATGAGATAAGATAAGGGTTCAGCACACTGCAGCGATTTTAAAAGTAATTTGACCGATCCCATAGAAATATAGAATACCGAAATAGAAGAATAGATTTCTATGGGTTCGGTCAGATTCGGTTTTAGAATCGCTAAGGAATGAAAAAGGTTGTTTAGTTAGATGGAGATAACCCCTCGTTTAGAAACATTTAAAACTTTGTTTGTTGTCTATTAAAAATACACAGTAAATAATAAAAAAACATTAAAATATGTACAAAGGCGGGCTTATCCCATAGGGATCTCTTCCAGTCAACTTTATTCATGTTAATTCAAAATAAAAAGTGGACCAGATCGTAATCTTGTTCCGAGCACGGTCCGAAAGCGATCATGCAAGTTAAGCAACGTTGGGCTCGGTCAGTACCAGGATGGGTGACCGCTAGTGGCATATTTCATCTGAGCTCCTCCGTGCCTCGGAGAGAAGAAGAAAAACACATTTTTGCCACAAAAATACATATTTAGTTCGCTCGATAATACTATTTGCAATAGGCACCAGCATTAAACCACCACCACCGGAATTAGCATGTTAAGCAGTCGGTCCCGGTTGTTGTCATTTCGACAGCGGTCGTTAAGCCAAGTCAGAGCCTACGGGCGTCTACGGGCGGCCTGAACAACTCTGGCAAATAGCTTGGCCACTAACAATACGATAAACAAACAAACATCTTACGTAAACGTTGGTAAGTTATAATCCGTTCCTTACAATGTGCTTCATACTGCCTCTTCATACGCATTTTATACGATTGAAGAGTTCTTCAACGTCAGTAAGATCTGGTAGGTACCTACTTGCCAACCCACATTGCATGATTTAAAAGTAAATAAAAAATAAATCTAGTTTTAAATAAAATTGAAAGTTATTTTATTATGGTTTATTGTTTACTATATGGTTTATAATAAACCATATAATAAACAATAAATATGGATAATTAGAAATTCAATTTAAACAATAATGGTTTGTAATGTAATAAATGATAAATGACGTATAATTGAATATATGATCTGAATCTGAATCTCCCCACAGCGGCGACGCAGTAAGTTTGTTACCTCCACGACAAAAACCTACAGCTTGATACACAAAGGAATACTGTAAGCTTTTAGACATTATTTCGGAAACCGGCCCCGGTTCAGAGATAATTTAAATTTCTGTACGTACAGCCACGAAATAAATAAGTAACTACAGAAATAAGTGTTAGTGAAGCGAGGCACTCGCACGTCGTTCGCTACCCGGTTACAGATACTCCGATGGACCGCTTATAAACAAAACCTACTGTATGTAATACGATATAAAGCTCACATTTCAATGCTTTGATCTGACGTGTCGGGTTCGCGTTGAGTTGGTATAATATGCGATGGCCATTATTCCTCGTTCTCGGGAGTATAGCGTTCCATTATTTATAGTTGTGTATTTTAGATATCTTATGTGCACAACTGTCAATATCAAGACGATAGGAGACGTCATAAAAAAAGACAATTCTTATTGTGTCATTACTTTTGTGCCACCTGTTACGTCCACGTCAAGGTAGCCTATGGCAAGGCAAATACTGATGATGATGATGTCCCCCACGACGTATCCGTCGACGGCGAGCTCCTGGCGTGCGCTCGTAGGTGGCTAGCGAAGCCAAACTTCGTCCTGAAGACTCGGTCACAAACAGAGCAGGACGCGTTTTAAGCAGTAAGTAGCAGCAGCAGTCAACAGTGATAACACAGTGCAGTTCAAGTAGCCTGCCAGTACTTCTCAACATATGCACCGGCATAAACGCTTGCGTTAGCCTAGCATGACAAACGCTGTACTGAGATTGCCTTCTGTAAGTACTTTATTATTTTGTGGCACAGCGGCTTAAAATTACAATTTCAGTCGCCGCCTGCGGGCCGTTCCTGTAAAACATTTGCGAACGTTTTTGATGTATGAAAGTGTACAAATCGACAGAGTGATTTTCTGAACTTTTTTAGAAATATAACATTCTTCCCTGATGGAAAGAACGCGCCTCTCCCCTTAATTTTTCTTCATTTAAGCTAAAACATAATTAAAATTACAATTCATCAATATGGAGCCAAGTTGAAAGTCATGTCGGGCGGAGCCATTTCACTCCCACACACGGTTGTAGTAAACTCTCCTAAATCAAAGGTTGGTTGGAAGAGATACCTATGGGATAATCTCGCCTTTGTAACTATTTTAATTTTTTTGTTTTTTTAATTTTCTGTGTATTTTTTTTGTGTACAATAAAGAGACTATAAACAAACAAACGGTCGTTGAAAATTAAAAAAAGAAATCGCCAACCAATCGCCCGAGCCTTCTCATAAAAAACAAAACACAATGGTGTTTTATAATACCGGATGAAATTTTAATCCGGCTCGAAGAAAATGTGATTAGGCATGACAGGTAGACTGGGACACCGTCAAAATAACGACTTTTTAAATTATTCGATGACAATAATAATAATATACAATAATAATATTATATATGTATAATGTAATATTATATATACAATAAAATAATAATACACAATATAAATAATAATAGTGTACAGGGGTGATCCCTACCCACATATTCAGTAGCCTAAAAACTGTATTTTATTTTTTAACTTTTTTTTTAATTTATTTTATTTTTTACCCGCTATTCTTAGTGATATATTACTTAGTGTATTAATTATTTATTTATTGTAACATGTAAAAAGTAAAGACTATACAATAGCTTACATATTCACAATATAATGTAAAATTAGTACCAACTGAACTTTGACACATCTCAAGATCTAATGAGCTATTATTAATCAGGTAAATTACTTAAGAAGGTGTTTATTTAGCCTGTTGAAGTAACAACATCACATGTTATTGTATACCTTAAGTTTAGTTATGCAATTATTAAAAAAAAAAAAAAAAAGTAGCCTAAAAACAATTAGATTGCAAAGTACACATACATCACTCTACAAAAAGCGGCAATATTAAACACATGTAGAATTGTAAGAAAGTTTTTAGCTGCTGAAGAAGCTTTTCTTCTTAGTAACATAGTTTTCCTTAGTTTAAAGCCTCTTAGTGTTGGCTCCGGCCCCACTAATGCTTTATAAACCTTAGTTTTACACCCACCATAATAATAAAAATAATAAAATAATATAATATGATTATTTCATGACAAAAATCATAAAGAACACAACCTAATACACCTATGTAACAAATACATAAGGGACCATTTAAAAGTAAACTTCCAAGCACCGCTAAATTTAAATATTCCCGCCATTTAAACAGCGGCAACACTAAGCATCAAAAAGTTAAATAATCCCAGGAGATTTTCAACGTCGCTGCATTTATCTGCATCGCACAAGATTTAACTCAATTTAAATTCCAACTGCTAGACCCTGGAGTACAACTCTTCTAGAAAGACTTGAATTTTACAACCCGACACCTCCTTTGAGAGAATAAAAAAAACTTTTTTTTTTCTTTTTTATCGGCCGAGCGCCTTGCCAAAGTAATGTCTGGAATTGTCGGGGGAAATATAAAAAGATGTCTTCCATTTGGGGTGCCTTCGACAGGCTTTATGGCGAGATGCAGCGTCTTGAAATGACTTACAATGTTCGTAAGACGGCGTTGGCAAAGAAAATACTGTTTATTTTGTGCATCTTGTACGATGGTAAGGTGGGTAGGTGTAAAAATTTAAGAAAATTGGGTGACTAATACACCAGGGGAAGGATTCTTGTGTAATTTTTGGGCACAGATTACCCCTTTGCACGACAGTGTCGATTTCCGCATTTCGCATGTCTTCGAAAACCTTTTACCTTTTTTTTACAATAGCAGTAGTTGTTGTTGTTTTTTTAAGGCAAAGGGAACTGAGCCCAAACAGCCATGTCTGATGTAAACAATTCTTTCAAGTCTTTATTAAAATGCTGGTGTGACACATTTCAATGCTATCTGTGAGAATCTTCCCCGCTTCTGCACCATACGAACCAAAGAAGAACTCGTCCCGGACGCAGTATGGCTCTTCCAAATCCAGCCAAGTACGGATCGGGCTGCAGCGTCTTATTTGACTTTACTTCACTGTCCCACACATTATTCACATCTTGTCGAAGTTCTTCCAGCAAGAAACACCATTCTTACTAGATAAACACTACTGTAGAACAATTTGCAAGACAACGAAACAAAGAGAAAACTCCAATACAGTAGAAGGAGGCTAATTCGCGATCATTATCATATCCTATTATTAAAAAAGGTACATTATCTATATTTTAGACATCTGTGTTTTCGTCCATAAGTATAAAAACCTTTTTCAGCATAACTATGAAGTTAGTTCCAGAAACCTACGCTCTCAATATCGTCAAAAATTATATAAACCTGCATGTAACTTAACATTAGTATCCAAAAACTCGTTCATAATGTGCGACAAAATTTATAACAAGCTTCCGAATGAATTTAAAACAATGAAAATTAATAAACTTAAATTTACTCTGAAATCATGGCTTGTGGAGAGATGTCTTTATAGCGTCAAGGAATTTTTGGACGATAAACGATAATTGGTTGCTGATTGTATATTTATATTTTAATTGGATTATTATTGACATTTTGTTAATTTAATATTATTGACATTGTATAAATTCTCTTATTCTTTTTTGTTTCTTCTCAAAATCTGAATAAATGTATGGTGTACATGCCTGTAAAGGTTAAAGTTTAGTGTGACATGTTTATGCAACTATATCTGCAATATTTGTAATTCTTACCTAAACTTTCACTCAATAAATCTTATCTTATCTTATCATCACTTACTAAGTACCACGTATTTTATATGTATTAATATTATCCTATTATTATTCTTCTTTCTGTCCTTCTTTCCCTATGCTGTTATTTTAAGAAAATTTGATACGTGTAATCTTGTATTGGCAAACAAATACTTAAAGAGCATTTACTATGTTACAAATTTATACGCTGTAAGATTTCCTGCAATAAAGGAAATAAAAATAAAAATCTCATGAAGTGATATAAGAAAAGAAAAATGGCGGATATCGAAGGACGTGACTTATTGTTATCCTCGCATTATCACCTTCGATATTTATCGAGTCCTAGCGATCGATATGCAACGAGTAGTCCTTACAAGTCGATATTGTTGCCCGTGTGTCTTGAGGCAATGATAAATTGTCCATGCCCTAGTTAATGTATGGTAAGCTTTTTTAGGCTATTGCCGCCATTTTTTAGTGTCCGCCATATGTGTAACGTTAAAGAGACTTATTAAATAGTGGTGTTAAATGCTACTGGAAGTTTTCCTGCTTAGAGAAGATAATCCCCTGATAATTTCCTGATAATCCCCTGCACAAGCTCATCACACTCTGCTATCAACAGATATTCTATCCAATTTTAGAGAATTGGCCTTTAGATCCGATACTTTACTCGCCATAACTATCAAAATTAAAACTTCAGTCGCGATTAAATTTTTCGATTGGATTGGTTTCGAATTAATTTTTTTGGTGAAAGATTTATGCATTGGCCTCTCTCTCATACACACACACACACACAACACACACGCGCGCACACACGCGCACAATGTATTCCCACCGCCCCTTATTATATACCTTTAATATAGTTCTTTTTTGTTTTTCTTTCAAATTTTGTCAGTTTTATATTTTCTTGGCTTGGCCAACGTCTGTTCTGTTACTTGTTCATTTCCACTGGTCACAGAAGCGATGTACTCCGACGATTATCCGAATTAAAAACAACGAGGATTTAAGGGTCTCACAGTCAGAGGCGGTTCAAGGAATTTGTAGACGCGCGTCCACAAATGCCATGGGTCGCGGCCGCGTCTGTCTGTGAGCCCCTTTACTGAAAAATCCCTCCAATTTTATTATTTCTATAAACTACTGGGTTGGTATATTTCATGTTCTTTTTTTATTTTTTATTTACTACTAAAGCCGTATGTGACCTCGATGTATGGTCACAGAATAAATAATAATAGCGTACGTTACGCTAAAAAAGTTACTAGCAGTTTATGAAACGTGCTTTTTCGTCGTCCGATTAAAATATGCTTTGACAAATATTTTGAAGCGCTATTCCGCCCGAACTTCGTGACAAAAATAAAATAAAAAATAACAGTCATAACCCGTATGGAACAATGAATAGAATATTTTCCAATTTAAAAAAAAACTTTATGGCTCGTCTACACGATGGGCCATGATGGGCGATCACAGCCATGCACGATCGAGTAGAGGCTAGAGGCATGGTGTAATCGGCCATAATGGCCTTAAATCGGCGACAATCGGATAGCCATCGTTTTTCGTACACACATCAATGGAATGTGGATCTAAACAAAGCAATGAGATGTATTTCGGGGACTATAAAATCTAATCCAACACAATGGCTGCCGGGTCTGAGAAGGAAGGAAGCCCTCATGCGGGAATATACGAGAATGAAAGAGCTCCGAACCTTCCCATCGGACCCGAGTTCCTCCTACCTGTGCCCCAAAGACTGAAATCTCGACACGCCTCGTACCGGCTTGCCAATAACTTATTTAAAAATGGTTTTGACCTTAAGCAGAGTGGTCAAGAGACTGGAAGTCAAGCACGCTGCGAAAATTTGGACACCATATAGACCCTGGTGAAAAACTGAGAGCTTCACTATCCCAAGAAGTGAATGGTGCCAGCTAAATCCAGTCATGGCTGTAGTGCTCACTATAAACACCGGTGTGGGTGGGTGGATCTCCTCCCCGCAGTGCGACTGCGGCGCCGACAAACAAACGGTGGATCCTACGAGCCTGCCAAGGCGACCTCACTCGACCTAACAGACGCCGCCACCAATTAGCTAAGACACCTGGATGTTTCTTTGTAGATCGGATTATAGCAATGACGTTTTTCGATAACTAATTAGCCATACGAATAAATAAATAAAACAAAGAAATGTGTGTAAATTGTGTGTGTTGGTCGTGTGTGTGTTCACACGATCGTCAAACGCTCATCATGGCCCATCGTATAGTGGAGCTTATAATTTGTGTAATGGAATAAACACCTGGAAAAACCGAGTTACAAGAATCGTGCAGTATGTAATTTCATGTAGAAATTGGTTTCTTGGAACGCAAGTCCTATGCAGTGGTTATTAGAGAAAATTGTAAAATTAAACTTACAATTTCGAGAATTGTTAGCTTTATTTTTGTTTTAATCCATATTTGCAAGCACAGTAATCGAATTATAGTCGTGCCCTCTTCTCTAGAATGATTTGTGAGCCATATTCACATATAAAAGTTTTAGTTCCATACATTTGACACTTGAATGCCCATACGTCATACGTCCTACGATGATATGGCTGGCAGCTGTCAAATTGATACGGAAACCGAATAAACGATAAAAATGTTACGTAATTTAATGTTATGTAGCTACATTAAATAGTATGTATTTGGTCAAGTACCGTAACTAAAAAAAAACGATATTTAACAAAATATTTATTGTAGATTCCTACCTTGTATGTATGGTATTTGAGTTCAATTTAAAAATCCAGCAGTCACAGAAAATTAAGATTGTTCGTACTTATTTCAGAACATGATAAAGATATCTGAGTCAGTGTCTGTAGTATTATTATTTTCCTCCGACCGCTTTACCATATACGAATTACAATAATTCTCGATCGCAGCTGTTTTCATTGTGGTCTCTGGAATTATTTATGTTATTTTGAATCCGGATTTCCGGATGCCGCGGAATTATTAAAAATTCTGCGAATATATGAGAAGTAAAAAAAATTTTTAACCTTCCAGAAGATGCAAATCAAATACCCAATTTTTCATAGTTAAACCCAAAAACAACTGTACCTATCTTGCGAGAAGGTATCTTCAAGATAATTATTTTATTTTATTTTTTTGCAGGAAATCTTAATATTTGTTTACATAGTAAATGTTCTATGCCAATACAACAAATTTAAAAAATTATTTTTTTTTTTATTTTTTTTGCCACATTAAATTTTCTTAAAATAACAGTATAAGAAGGACAGAAAGGAGAATAATAATAGGATAATATATTATATTATATTTAAAATCATTATTGTTATCGTAAAACGCTTTCTATATGAAAAGTAATAAATGGTTTTCTGAGATCTACAGGTTGTAAAAAAACCTATAGAACCAAAAGGGGATGTTCACTATCCATAACTGAACAACTTTTACTATGGGTCTAACTCTGAAATCACGAAAAAAAAGATTCAATACTGACACGACAGAAATATATGAAACAGTTGATTTTTACCACGATTTCAGAGTTGGTCCTATAGCGAAAGTTGGTCTATATTGTAACTGGACCTCCAGCTACACTAGCGCCGCGGCGGGAGAAATTGTCGAAACGTTGCCTGTTACACCCTATTATCTATACAAATAAGTGAGAGTCTACTATATAGACTGTGACTAACTTCTCGACAAAAGCCTCACACATGACTGGGCTCCGAGAAAGACGTAATCCCATGTACTCATTAGACGCAGTAAGCCGATTGTTTACTGTCAAAGTGTATCCAAGCCGTTTGTACTGTCAAAGTCCCACTGACTTCTTAAGACCGTTTATGTAACTTACTTATAGTTCAGTTTATTTAAAGAGGTACCTACTCGTATATCCCGACCACGAATTTACTAGAGGAAGTCACGTCGTGGAATTATTATTATGTGAACTATTTTCTTCATAGCGATCTCCATAACATACTTGTACATTATAATGTAACATTACCATTATTCTCGATATGATCGTGATATTTGTTATGAAATTAATATTGTAAACATTAATATTTTGTATGCCATTTAAATAGGCTGAATACTGTGACATGTGCATTACTTTAAGACCTGTAAGATTGTGTATTCTGACAAACAAATGATTGATTTAAATAGGCTGAATACTGTGACATGCGCATTACTATAAGACCTGTAAGATTGTGTATTCTGACAAACAAATGATTGATTTAAATAGGCTGAATACTGTGACATGTGCATTACTTTAAGACCTGTAAGATTGTGTATTCTGACAAACAAATGATTGATTTAAATAGGCTGAATACTGTGACATGTGCATTACTTTAAGACCTGTAAGATTGTGTATTCTGACAAACAAATGATTGATTTAAATAGGCTGAATACTGTGACATGTGCATTACTTTAAGACCTGTAAGATTGTGTATTCTGACAAACAAATGATTGATTTAAATAGGCTGAATACTGTGACATGCGCATTACTATAAGACCTGTAAGATTGTGTATTCTGACAAACAAATGATTGATTTAAATAGGCTGAATACTGTGACATGCGCATTACTATAAGACCTGTAAGATTGTGTATTCTGACAAACAAATGATTGATTTAAATAGGCTGAATACTGTGACATGTGCATTACTTTAAGACCTGTAAGATTGTGTATTCTGACAAACAAATGATTGATTTAAATAGGCTGAATACTGTGACATGTGCATTACTTTAAGACCTGAAAGATTGTGTGTTCTGACAAACAAATGATTGATTTAAATAGGCTGAATACTGTGACATGTGCATTACTTTAAGACCTGTAAGATTGTGTACATTCTGACAAACAAATGATTGATTGATTGAATGTATTATTAGTATAATTATTTATAAATAACTCTAAACTAAAAATTATAATTACAGTAATTTACAACAATTTATTTCTCTGGTAGTTAGACTTGTAGATAGATAACAAGAACGATAGCACCCGTACTAGTTTTGTAAAAAAACTGTAAGACACAAGTGGGATACAATGAATAAAAAATAATAATTAATTTGAAAAATATGTCACTGTTTTAGTTTTTTTCGAAATTGTACGAAAATGGTTTTAGATACAATAAAATGGTCTATGACGGATATGTTCCTAATAAATTCTCTACAAAATGGCCATACATTGTTTTATAATGTTATGAATAGTTTAAAAGTTACAGCTGGTCAATTGATTTTCAAATTTGGCAACACTAACCTCTCCACTAAGATACACAATATGTAATAATGAAATTAAGAGTAACTTCTTTCGGTTTTTTTGCGACTTTCACAATAATAGACAAAGTTATTCAATAATACCATTTGCAAATGGTGTTGTTAATTTAACAACCTGCATGGATGCTCATTTGTTGGAAACATTTAGTGTCAATAGCGTGTTATAAATGAGGACAAACCGGGTCACTGGCGCTTCGCTGTAGTAACGGAAATAGTGCTCGTGTGTTGGCTATTTAATGGTAAAATGAGGCGTAATTCATACCACGGGTCGAGGCTCGGGTCATATTATGTTATGTGGCACAGTAAAATTAGAAATAGATTAGGCAGGATGTAGAATGCACATTCTCGATCTTTTTGTTTTTGTTAATTTGTTTTTTTAGCTTTGGCAAATTGCCTTTTTTTATGGGAAAATTAGGAAAAAACAAATCGATTTTCCTACACAATCGTGTTGCTAGACACATGATGTCATATGGGTAGGAAAACATCGTGAGGAAACCTGCACACTGAGATGACCAATGTGTGAAATGGGGTAGGCACAAAAGATCCTCAAGAGTCGAAGTGCCGCTGGGTTATTCCCGGCCCCCTATCATAAGATAAGATATGGGTTCAGGGAAAATATACATGGACACGATTCTGCCTTCATTTTGGTAAGGGAGGATTTTGATAATAGAAACGCGGCTTACTGGCAGTTTACTACTAGCTGCATTCTCACAATCAAAGCCAGCTCACTGTATGCTTCCTACTGTGGTTGGTATATCGGTGACCATTGTTGGAGGCAGTGTCCAGGACATTCCGGTTATATTAACAAATGCCTGGCCGCCGGCCAAACGGATCACTTTAGTAATGGAGCCCGCTGTATATGAGACGTTAATGTGACAGTGCGAGCGAGATGACAAATCCAAGAAATGAGTTGGAGTGACAAAGAAAGTGTAAGAAATAGGGGGCAATATGTGTGATGTGTGGTTTTTTTTCAAGATTATAGGCGTCGTCTTCTATTATGGTTTCTGATATGAATTAACAGATCACTTAGTAATGAAGACCGCTGTATATGAGACGTTAATGAGACAGCGCGAGCGAGATGACAAATTCAAGATATGAGTTGGAATGAGAGAGAAGGTGTGTAAGAAATAGGGGGCAGGGATGGGCCAGGGAATGAATATGTGTGATAGATGTGTTATTTTTTTCAAAATTATAGCGTCATTACAGTTTTTACTTATTACAGTTTTTATGTTAATCACATCTTTAAAATCTGTACAGTAACTGGAGATCGATTCCACTAAATACAACGTAACTAAATAGAATCTAAACATCGTTATGACGTGTTTCGTATGCTACTATCAACTAATAATACAATTTCAGTTAAGTTCCGATCGAGTCAACGATCGATTAACAGTAACGTATTTGTACATTCTACTAAAACGTTTAGTTTATACTGAATCGCAGTTGAACGGTAACAAAACGCTTCAACTGTCAAATATAACGATCGAACATAAGTTCCTCCCGAGGTACTTTTGCCCGATCGATAGTAAATCGAAAGGTGGCAGTGGTAGAGTTAGGCTCAATTTACATTGCCGCGGAATGGAATGGAAGCGAATTTTCGCAACGTAATTGTACATACCATAATGAACTTTATGTCAATTGTGTAACATACAAACTAAATACGAGCCAAAAAAGAAAAGTAGCTAGGGGAATTCTCGAGAATGCGCGAGGATTCCCCGGAAGACGCGCGACCTCTTTTTTGGCTCGTATTTAGTTTGTATGTTACACAATTGTCATAAAGTACATTATGCTATGTACAATTACGTTGCGAAAATTCGCTTCCATTCCGCGGCAATGTAAATTGGGCCTTATGCGTCAGCAGAACGCGATTTGGTGTCTTGAATTGAAACGAAAACTAAATTGAAATTGGATAGAAATAGAACTACAAACGTTGTAATTTAGGCGAAATGGGTCCCTGGACAATATAGATTTCACAAATTATGATTGTAAGATGATATTTTAACGGGTAAAAGCACCGTTTTTAGAAAGCACCGTTGGGTAGAGGAACTATAGGTAGATATTATTGTTATTTAGGCTAATTGTGGTTAAATATGTGGTGTTTAAACACCTTGGGGTCAATGGTCGCCAGAATCACGTCGGGGTCACCAATTGTAGGAACACGCTATGGAGGACATGGAATGACGTAATGTCAGTTGTATGAAAGGGAAAAGGGAAGATCTTCCACCAGGCGGGGTGTTGCGCCTGGTGATCTGATGTCCTGGTCCAACTATGGATGTTTGGAACTCGTATATATAGTCCCAGGAAAATTTCGATAGCGCGTTCTACACCGATATGAGTACAAACCGTACAGGTACAAATCGTAGTGGCGCGTCGTGCGACGCCACACTATCATTCCCAAAGGAGTATTCAGTATTATCACTTTATCATATAAGTACATGTATTAACAAACAGTTTGGCTTATTTATGGAATGTTATCCAATACAAGTTGACCAGGCTTAACATTTGGCTCTGCCGCAGACATTTGAATAGCGGCAAATCAATTAATTTGCTGCTAATCCCTTCAATTTATTGCTGCACGGAATATTCGTGCAGCGTTGAACGTCAACAATGGATGCTGGAACTATGTTGGACCGTTTATTTTAGGATGACGTTATTATATTTTCTAATTTACATCGCGCGCGCTCAGTGAAACAATTTTTTATTTTTGCGTTTTTTTTAATTACCCGCGTTTGACCTCAAGCTCACCTGCTGGTAAATGACGATGAGATTAAAGACAGCACACGAGCTTAGTAAGTAGTGGTAGATCCTAATGCAAAGGTCGACTGGGATGGTACCACCCTCTTATCTATTTCTGCCGTGAAGCAGAATTGCTTGCATTTCTGTGTTTCGGTTTGAAGGGTAAGAGAGCCAGCGTATTTTCCGGCACATGAGGCAATCCATCTTAGTCCTTATGGTTAGCAGCGCATCAAAAACCTCCTTATTTAATAAAATAAAAAAATTACAAAAGTACTGGCTCTTCTATAAACACTGCCGAAATACAATCAACGCCGAAGCAAAGACATAATATTTGACGACAGACCTTACGTTGAAGGGTGGTGGAGGTGTGTGAAGGACCCTTCAGGGTCCGCTAGCCAGGCGGACCCTGAAGGGGGTCTACCACCAGCAAGTTACTTGGATTATCCAGTGGTGGTAGGGATATTCTAAATCCGTCCCGTACACGGAAAAAGTATCCGGAGTCTAATATTGAAAAATATTAAGTTAAGTACTTAAAAATATGGTCAAGCGCGAGTCGAGGTTCGCACCTTATAGGGATCTTCAGCCTTCATCAGTGAGTAATCCGTATTGCGATTACAAAGAAACAAGCAATGTAGTGCGCACAATTTACTACTACCTTATTTTGAATATACCTTTATAAAATTTGAAATATATATAATATATTTACAACAATATACAATACATAAACGTTAAAAATTGTTTCTTTGGGCGCTAAGGGTTAAATCGGATACTACTTTGGGCTTGTTCTGGTTGTTCCAATACTAAAAAATTGGTCTCTTCGGTCCAGAAAGAGATGCTATAAGAGGTAAAATTGCAAAAGCAAGAGCCCATTATCTAAGCCACTTTGGACAAAACTCCATTAAAATACATGTCATTGCGCATTTACCTAAAGCTTTAGATGGCTTCAGCTTACCATACTTTCAAATAAATCATATCCGGTATCTCGGGGTATATATTTTGTACCGGACGATGGGTACGCCCTCTAGAGTGTAATAAAGTCGATGCATACTGATACTGGGTACGGCGCCGGTACGACGAATTACTCGCCTATTAGCTACTGACGATACCCAATATGTAAACTGGGTACCCATGGGGTATGGGGCAAGATGAAGAAGCGAAGCGTGGGGTATTGACAAATAATGATATCCGTATTAGCTCACTGATATCACCTGATACTTACCTAGCATCAAGAGTGTCGGTGGAACAGTGGCTAGGACACTGGACTCCCATGCGGGTGGTCCGGGTTCGAAACCGTGCAGTTTTTCAAAGACTTACGTACATTCACCAACTGCTCTAACGGTGAGGAAAGAGCGTCGGTGGCACAGTGGCTAGGACACCGGACGTCCATGCGGGAGGTCCGGGTTTGAATGAATGACTGAATTAAAAAAAAATATTTTTTGAAACCATGCTGTGTAATCCACCAATGAGTTTTTCGTATTTTTCGAAGACTTACGTACATTTACCGACTGCTATAACGGTGAAGGGAAACATCGTGAGGAAACCTGCACACTGAGATGACCAGTGTGTAAAATGGGGTAGGCATAAAAGATTATCAAAGGACGAAATGCCGCTGGGGTTATTCCCAGCCCCCTTGATAGGGGGTCGGGCCTAAATTGTACTTCACTATTTCCTTTCCTATCATTTGTTTGCTGTTTTCTACTTGTGCAATAAAGTGTAATTTACACTTCATTAGACAAATAGAAAACAACAAACAAGAGATAGAAAAGGAAATAGTGAAGTACAATTTAGGCGCCCTTATCGCTAAGAGCGATCTCTTCCAGGCAACTCTCGGGCAGAGGAAATGATTTCGAGAAAGAGGTAGTAGGTGTGCAAGCATTGTGGAATACGTTATTATAAGAGAATTTTATTTACAACAATAACATATAAATACCAAGGTAATTAATTACCATACTGTACTTACTAAGTACATAAAATATGTTTTTAAGAACAACACATCATTATATAACCCTATTGTGCGTATGTGTAGATTTAACGAAGTCTCTTCGAACAGCAACAATAAGCCATCGATAGACTTATTCGATCCTAGGCCATTAGTTTTTAAAAGACGGGTTAAGGATGTCCTCAAGTGAGCTATCCACGCACCTACTTTATAGTCTTTACTTTATTATTTTTATTTTTCAAATAGGTATAGGTTTTTTAGTCATTACATTCAATAGTATTTTTTCCCAACTCAATTTTGTACAACAATCAATTTTCTACTTCCTAACCATGCTGTGTTTACACGTTAAGGGTTACGACCTAGCTCATAACTTTATATTGATTTTTCTGTAATTTCTATGGTTGTAATCTGTTGTGTTTTACCTAATAAATAAATTAAAATAATAAATAGACAGATATTACTGTATAATATATATTACTGTATATGTGTATTTTACTTTACTTATTTTTTATTAATTTTTTCTCTTTAAAATCAGACTGTACCGTACTGTTTGTCAACGTTATGGTTATATAAAACCATTTTTTTTTCTACAATTTAGGGTATTTAACGCTGTAATCTCCTGCCATAAAACTCAAAACCCGCTCGAGATATCTCCACTACACCCGTCCGTTATTAAGGATTGACGGATCCGCAAGGCGTGACGTCACGTCGAACACGTCCCGTAATCTCGGGACGGGACTTATCGCGATGTCCCGCGGGTGCGACGGGACAGGGTTGTCCCGGTTATAAGCTTGTTTGTAAAGATAATGGCTAGTGTTATGTGATGGTAATCTTTAGTTATTGTTATGGGTGTTAAATTAATGGACCTTGACGTGACGTGGTTACGGTAAATAATTTAATCTATTTCCATTAAACATTGTCGCTTCAAAGTTAGTGTTAAGTACGACTTCTTTAGGATTAACTTCACAAGATAAAGCAGCAACTCTATATAAGGTCCTTTTTTATTAGTAGCATATATTTGGAAATATTTGAAGGCGCAAAACAATGGGGTTTATTTTTCTTTAGTATGGTAAATTTTCATGCAAGTAACAGGGTTATTTTTTCGTGTAAAGTGGTACAAATGACCATCACATACCCCCATATGATGGTCATTTGTACTACTTTACACGAAAAAATAACACTGTTACTTGTATGAAAATTTTCCATTCTAAAGAAAAATAAACCCATTTATTTTGCGCCTCATGTCGTTATGAATGAAACGAGTTCATTCATACTTTTTATTTCATTATTAGAATAGCAATAATTCATTCTTTTGTAGAATTTTCAAACATTCAATTTTGTCGTTTTTCACGAAAATTTAATAAGTAAAAATTTTTTTTGGCCTATGTTTATTGTTATAACCTATACTTAGATGACACCCTAGAAATATTTGCCGCTAATAAAATAGGACCCTATATTAGAGGAAGTTTTCCGTCCGTTCGTAAGAAAAAAATATGGCATGTAGATTTAGCATAGTATAGTAGATGATATTGACAGGTTAGTAGTAGTAGTTAGTTAGTTAGTAGTAGTAGTTAGTTAGTTAGTAGTAGTAGTTAGTATAGTTAGGTACTTTTTATGATTCTAACATACCTTCAGCTTGACTCTTTATTTCTGAAAATTTGTAATCCGATGGATACAGTTTTTTACAAAAGTAGTAATTAGGAGTATGTGCCATCGTTTTTGATATCTATGAATCAATATTGTACAGTAAACTAAGATAAAACAAACTTATGAGTAAATAAACAATTTATTCATTTTATATATTACTCCTATGTATGTACGTTTGTAAAACGACTAAAGTTATATTATATTCCATGTGTGGTCGACAACAGAACGGTAGGAACGTTCGCAGAGAAATTAAATATTTCGCCGCCGGCCTCCATGCATAACTCAGTTCTATACCGGCTTCCTGCTACTGTGAATGTTTTATAGCGGTCGGGTTGTGTTACGTTTTAGGCTAGGACTTCACGGGTTCGGTTCCATTCCGGTTCGGTTCTCTCAATCACAAACAGCGTAGTGTGGGACGCCCCATGCTAGATGGTGCGACGGTCTGCGCAAGGTGGCTGGCAGCAACTGGATGAGAAGAGCCGAAGATCGGGCTCAATGGCGCGCGAATGTCCAGCAGTGGACTAGAGTGGGCTGCTGCTGATGATTCACAAAGCGTTGATTTCAAACGGGGGGAGGGCGGAGTGTGATTGGTTGCAGCGAACCGAACCGTGGCTGGAACCGGACTCGTGAAGTGCGGGGTTTAGGTGCACAGTCTACTGACTGTTTAGAATCGGAATTGGAACAAAATATTGTAATGTATAGGCGGAAAACTTTCGTTCGCTACTGAAAGAAAGAAAGAAAGAAAGAAAGAAAGAAAGAAAGAGAGAAAGAAAGGAAGAAAGAAAGGAAGAAAGAAAGAAAAACGCTTTATTGCCACAAAAAAAAACATGTTTAGTTTACTCCATAATACTATTGGCAATAGTATAGGCACCTGGCTCAGCTACTGTGGTTGGCTCAAAGTATTGTAGGGTTTTACCCCTTTTCCTTACGTTCAGAAAGTCTATCCATGATGGAACATATTACCACTGTAAATATTGTATTATATTTTAGTCTATTTTCTTACGTTTACGGCGCTTTGGAAAGAATAGATGGCTACTCTCTTTAGATTACGATAAAACTGAGGCTCTAATCATATAACATAAAACTTTACACACTAAACTCATTACGTTCTTCAGATTATTAACACTTAACTTCCCACACCCACACCCCCACTCACCCTACACTACATATGCACACTTACATCATTACACACTCCCACACAACCTAACACACCCCCACCCGTACTCACTCTTACCATTATCTTTACTAAATTCCTTTATGATTAAATTTTCCAAATTCCTTTTAGGTTAAGAATATAATTTGTAATTTGCTTGCACAGAAAGTGCGACGGAATCCCGACTTACAAGATACAGGTTTTCGACCTAGTTTGTAAGTCGGAGGTCCTTTTTTTGTGTGCCCTGTAATAAGTAAATAAACTTTTTCATTTTTTTTTATCTACACGCCCATTAATTTAAAAAGTGTATTCAGAATTTTCGGTAGTCAATATAGCTTTATGCGCTGGCCGCTTCACCCCTTTTCGACATAAATGTAAGAAAATCTTGATTCCGTTTCAAACTTAAATATCAAAGCCTCAATGTGTGCGTGAGGGGTGAGTATTATATACTCCCATAGCTCTAGGAATCGTGACTCAGTCGGCGACAGTTTTCTTGTAAACTAGTCTGACTAACAAGACCTGCCCTGGGGTCTGCTGATCCCAGAGCCCTGCAAGTTCACGGTCTTAAAACTGCCAAAATTCCTGCAATCTACTTCGTTCTACAATTTTTCTCCGCTTAACATTCTTATTTAATCTATCTCCGAAATAATGCGACCTACCTTCCTGGGTGAACGAGTTTACGGCTGGTGGCTCCCCCTGCGAAGCTCTCTGCTCTCCCTAAGGGGTGGACGCCGCTGCCTACTCTTTTTTTTATTATTTACTACTAAATCCGCATTTGACCTCGATCTTGCCTGATGGTAAGCGACGATGAGGTCGACGATGGAGCATGCGGATCCAGTAAATACCTATTCACTCTGACCTTGATGATCCCGAGGTTTCGGGAAATACAGACGCCGGCAGGCTGTTCCATTCCTTAGCCGTTCGCATAATGAACGAAGAAGCAAATCGCTTCGTACGCACAGATGGGATATCAACAACATAAGGATGGAACCCCTCCCCGCGCCTACTCCTGGGACAAGACAGGGCTGCGCAGCCGCCCACTCTGACCGCCACCGCTAACGTCCACGTCCTAAACCTTGGTTACGATATTCTGAAGTTCCTCTCATTACACTCGAGCCTAAAACTTATCCCAGAAAAATTCTGCTAGGCGCGAGTGCTGCTAAAACGAGATCTAAAATAAAAGACTCTAACATAAGTAAATTTAAGCTCCTTTTCTAGTTTCTTGAAAATAGGCTGAACGAATAATAAAATAACTACTCGTATTTCTTTCTCAATTTCTGTGGTTTACTTTCTCTAGATAGGGAGGCCTCACCACTTTACTTCTAGATAGGTACGACTTAGTTACCTCTTTAGGATTTGCAAGTAGGTCTAACACTACAGTATCTGTATCTAATATTTTAGGCGTACAAATTTCAATTTGAAATGATGTTTTAGAACTGGAATTGGAATAAAATATTCCCAAGATAATAAAAATAATTTAAGAAAATTTTGTCCCGGTTTGGTTCAGAGTAAACTAGCTAATATTTTAGGTCCACAGTTTAGAGGACATAATGTGTTTGAATTGGAACAAAGTACAAAGGAACAAAGTCGCTTTCGAAGCTGTAGTGTCTTGTAATGTAGGTAAATGACAGAAAATTTTAAGGAAAATTTTCGTTCGCTTCGAGTCCCTCCGGTCATTCACCAATTTGCAGTCAAGTTTCACAAAATGCTATTAAAGATAAGTCTTCATTAAATTATAATATGCTATTCCCATTCTACGCCATATGCACGCCCATATAACAGCTTTAAACGTTTTTCTCTATCTAGATGGAGATGACACAAGAATTAAGGAAGAGCCTCAACATTAAGGACGTTTCATGAAACTCACGCGAATTATTTATTCATCACTGTGAATTAACAATACGGTTACCTTAATATCATTCTTGTCTATACAGTGTCGTCAAAAGGATAAATCTAGATCAGAATAATTAAGGAAGCTTTAACATTAACGTTTCTTGCAACGCGCGGATAGTTATTAATCCGTTTTAAGATCAAAATCAACACCTTTCCATTAAAAACCTTTCCAACTGCCGAGTAAACCCTCGGCAACATCACTCGACGTTGCGAACATAAAATTCGCTGCCACCGCTTCGCCCCGCTTCGAGAGAGTTTGCATATGCAAATGTAAGTTGGCTCTAGCCCTCTCCCATCGGGAGGGAAAATATTATCCCTGGCAATTCTTTTACAATAAGATGTTAGAGGATTATTGGAAATAAGTTTCCGGGGTGATGTGAGGGAAGAGTGGCTGGTTACTGAAGAGTTTAACCACGTCGGAGAAAAGAAAATGAATGAATACTCTTTATTGCACAATATTAGTGTGATAATTTAATTTATTTATTAGGTAAACACAACAGATTACAACCATAGAAATTACAGAAAAATCAATATAAAGTTATGAGCTAGGTCGTAACCCTTAACGTGTAAACACAGCATGGTTAGGAAGTAGAAAATTGATCGTTGTACAAAATTGAGTTGGGAAAAAATACTATTGAATGTAATGACTAAAAAACCTATACCTATTTGCAAAATAAAAATAATAAAGTAAAGACTATAAAGTAGGTGCGTGGATAGCTCACTTGAGGACATCCTCAACCCGTCTTTTAAAAACTAATGGCCAAGGATCGAATAAGTCTAACGATACAGTGCGTACAAAACGATTAATACAATCTAGGCGGTCTAATCGCTAAAAGCGATCTCTTCCGGACAACAAAATAAAAGTCCTTTCCATTTAGTTACACTATGATGATATACCCATATATGTATACCCATATAATGACGAGATTGTTGGAAAACCTTGAAATATTGAGAAAACTACACAAATACGAGTAACTTAATTTTACCGAAACTTATTTTTTATGGAAATAACCATATAGAACGACTATCTTGGCAGTATTTAATGAGGTGGTTTGTCATTGCCTTCTCTATTTCACACATTGATTACCTTATTGTGCAGGCTTCGTCACGATGTTTCCATCACCATTATAGTACATGATATTGCATTGGAGTCTGATCGAAAAGTAGCAACCTAAAAAATAAGTTAGTCATGAAAGGATCACGCTATTTTTTTTTTCTTCAACCAATACGTCTAGTCTAAAAATGAACCATCTTCAAACAAATAAACTCTCTTTTATAATCTCTTTTTAAAATTCTGTTATTATACAAAAACATTCCAAGAAATATGAAGATCAACATTTGTGAAGAATCATCGAAACCGGTACAATAGCGAACATACATACATACATATCTGGGGGCACGGTAGTGCCTCCGCAAAGTCGAGCAGATAAAAACCTTTTCTGAAGTCGGTTAAAAATAAGCCAAGTAAAAACAAATAACACAACAGTAAGAACATAAGTATTCTGGTAAACGTAAACCGTATCGAGATGGCATTCGATTCACATTCGCTGAGTGAGGTTGCCATCTCTAATTATCGGGAGCTAATCGATCGGATGGACTATGAACTACGCAAGGTTAGTCTATGATTAGGCAGGTCAGAGTCAATGGGATATCCACTATAGAGGTTTGGGATTGCTACATACGTAAAATAACTACATATCTAATCGTGGAAAAACTGAGAAACATTGGATCTTACGTATACCAAAATGTATAATGACTAATATGCATTATGATACGACTAAAGTTCAAAATCGCAAGTGTATAACAAACAGCGCCCATATATTTAGCCCTTTTCAACCAAGCTTATTGTCCAATTTATATGATTTGTGTACAAAAAATAATTTAAAAAAAGATTCGCATCAAATACAGGTGTAACCTAACAAACGACAAAGCTAAAGGCGATTGTAGCAGGAATTCGTCTCACGTCCTCTGGGACTCGGCAGTGAGGGGGAGGGATTGGGCCGTAAAGCCTCGACGTGATGGCCTCCTCTCTCATTATAATCCGTTAATTGTGAAAAATCACGACTTACCGAAGGGATTTGCGCAGTTCAGAATACGCCTCTATTTTACTTCTAATTGCTAAATGCTGCCGTTATTTGTAAAGGTTAATTTAAGTAAGTGCTAATTCCATTAAAAACATAAATGTGAAAAAGGGGGCAAGTTCGGTAATCGGTAATCGGCTTCTCAGATAAAATGATCGAAATCTAAGTGGATGCCAAGTTTAATTAACCTTCAAAGTTATATACAGAAATATACGAGTATGATGGTGCATCATTTATTTAAATTATTTTGTGTTTTTTTTATTTTTTTTTATTTACGACTAAACCCGCATTTGACCTCGATCTCGCCTGATGGTAAGCGACGATGAGGTCGACGATGGAGCATGCGGGTCCAGTAAACGCCTATTCACTCTGGCCTTGAAGATCCCAAGGTTGTAGATTTCGGGAAATACAGACGCCGGCAGGCTGTTCCATTCCTTAGCCGTTCGCATAATGAACGAAGAAGCAAATTGCTTCGTACGCATAGATGGGATATCAACAACATAAGGATGGAACCCCTCCCCGCGCGCGACTACCGTCCGAAGGCGGAATGGAACTAACTAACTATGAACTATCTTGGCAAGTTTTCACACAAGAGTCATTCAAGAAAAGAAAAGGGTCACCACCCTTCTATGTAAAGTCTGTCGTGGGCGTTGATGTGTTTCGGCGGTGTTTGAGAAGATCCAGTACATACTAAACCCTTGTGCGCCGTCTCCGGCCTCATCGTCACTTACCACCAGGAATGAAATTGAGATGAAACGCGGAACTATGTTTTCGATGTAAACCAGGGGTTCCCAAACTTATTTTGTCTACCGCCCACTTTGAGAATAAATTATTTTTTAGCGCCCCCATTTTTTCCCCTACTTAAAAACGACTATAACTTCAAATTAAATTAATTAATTATTGTGAGCTATATTAGCGGAGATACTTTCATTTCGAAACGAAGCGACCGATTGACATGATTTTTATTTCATATATTCAATAAAACAGGACAGATATATGAACTACGCGGAGAGAAATAGCGAACCGAGTTTGAGCAATCTCTTAACTAATATTAGTTGATGTTCACAAGTTGTAGTTGAGAGTCGAGAGCTCATGCAGTCGGTGTCTAAGAGGCCTCTTAGCTAAATGAAATTACAAATCACCCCCCAAGCCTCTACACAACGCCCCCATTTTTTTTCTGAGTCTCTTACCGCCCCCCTTTAGGCCTGCAGCGCCCACAGGGGGGCGTTATCGCCCACTTTGGGAAAGGCTGATGTAAACAGAGGTATCTGGTCGGTAACTAACCAGATTTTGTACTACAAATCTTTGAAATTCGCAAAAAAATTCCGCGTTGAAAATGTACGTGTTTAGCTTATCATTTTCTATGTAGAATAATAAATCTGACCAACCTTACGGAATCGACTCCATTTTTATTACACCTCGTAGATACAATCAGATACTCCAATACATTAAAGCGACGTTACGGAACCCAGATACCCATCTGTTTGAACTACCCTCGAGCGCAACAAGTCTCTAAAAAACTACAAAACACAAGCAAAACTACACTTTGACTTCATTACTTTACGTTTCAAAATATTTTTTAACCGTTGTTAGATTTAAGTCCAATTAATTTCAACTTTCGATAAAAGGTGGAAAGTCCAATTTTTACCTAATGATTGTGATTACGGAGGTATTTATTTTCGGCAATAGTAATTATCCTGGAATCATTAATTGCTTTTAATCTGAGTCAGGATTTTTTTTCGATCATTAAACGTTCCAATTGAGATTTGTTCTCGAATTAAATTAAATCATTTATGGAATCAGACAAATGAGTTCATTATATTTATAACATTACATTTTGCATTAAGTTTCCATTTAATATTTTTTATTATCATCAGTTGTGATCAATAGTGATCATTAATTTACATTACAGCAATTTCTCTACCAAAAGGTCATACGGACGGAGATTGCTCTTATCGATAAGACCGGTTTTATACTAAACTCTGTGTAATAATTATGGAGTCTCCTTTCTCTCTCTCATCAGCCTATTAACGACCACACTGTTGGGGTACAGGCCTCCCCTTGCACAAGGGGTATACGAGCCATGATCCACCGAGCGGGCCCTGATTGGATTTCACACGCTTTTGGATTATTTCCTCAGACATGCAGGTTTCCTCACGATGTTTTCCTTCACCGTTAGAGCAGGTGGTAAATGTACGTAAGACGAAAAAAACCGAATAACTCAGTGGTAAGTACATGGCAATGGCATGGTTTCGAACACGGACGCCAGCATGGGAGCCCGGCGCCCTAGCCACTAGGCCACTGACGCTCTGGAGTATTATAGATATTCTATGCTGTGTAACGGCCTAACTATTCTAATTTCTGTGACTCAACGTCTAGACGTTATACGTCAAAAAAATCGTTGTCCGAAGCCCACGTCACGTCGTCGGGCGCCATATTTCCATATCAAATTACGTGCACACAAAAACGTCACAGAAACGTGTCGTGTATAGAAACGGGGTAAAAACCAAATGTCCCTTATTCATCACCACAGTTGAGCCGCAGACAATAGAACAAACAGTGAGTCAACGTTGTCCTAAGCTTTAATAAGTACGATCCTACCAAAAACATATATTTTTTATATCTCTATTTAATTTAGGGATTGTAATCACAGTTGATTATGTTAATCCCATCTGTGCACATACCAAACTAGTTACAAATTCGTTATCAATTACCTGTCTTAAACATGGAATAGAGTATTCTAGCTGCACCAGAAATTGGATCAGCTAAAATACTCTGAAATACTCCAATATCCAATAAATTTAAAACATAAATGTGAAAAGGGGCCAAGTTCGTTAGGAATAAGTGGGTCTGTCGGCTTTGCTGTCAAAAGAATCGAGATCTAAGTAAGTGCCGTACTTTTACCAGGAGTTCTGTTCATAAAGGTGAACAACGTTGCCCAATAAATTTTTCCAAAATATGAAAAAAAAAATATTTTTTTTCATACTGTATATAGGTAATAGTAGCGATCAATCGATCGGTTTGTATGAAAAATCCAAAAAAATTGTACTCCATTTTCAAAACTTTTTGGAGAAAGTTGTGCATGTTCCGTTCTTGAGTAGAACTCCTGGTAAACGTTCGCGGAAAGTTTTTGTTAACACACGAGTTACTGTGAAAGACACCTACTGTGCCCACCATTGCTTATGTTAATTAAACACATAAAGATTGCCCCTCGCGAACTGCGAACACGCCAGAGTTTTTATGCTGCCATATTTTCACCAGTTACTGCCAGTACACAGTCTAATTTTTAATTTTCAGCCCGGGAATTAGCAGTTAACTCTTCGTTTTAGTCGTAAATTTAGTCGTTTGTGGTTATAGAGGCTTCGATTCTGGGGTGACCGCCAAACCTAAAGCTGAACTTAAATATAACTGTCACGCTTACTCACATACTAGATTGTATACCAGGGAGCGGGATGTTTTGTTTAGCGACTACTGCAGCAGTTTTTTTTAAATAAAGTGTTCTAATGAAATGTAACCCTCCTGGGTATAATTATGAGATTGTAGAGCCATCTTAATTCACTTGCGAAGAAAAACAGGTATACGAAGCAAAAGTGAGTGGAAAGAAAAGTCGGGGTCGTCCGTAGACTGACATTTAAAGATCAGATTGACAAAGTGCTCTTAGAATTTAATGTAAAGAGCAGATGACGCGACGATGCTAGAATGATGAATGATTGTAGAGGAAACAAGAGAAGCGTGCCAAGACGGAGATTCGTAGCACTCCATTATCTCTGCCTATCCCGCAAGGTACGTAACGTGAAGTTACGTATGTTTCGAACTTACTAGCGCGCGGGATAATCTCCTACACGTCGTCACCTGTGTACATCTTCTATTTATTTAGATAACTATTTTTGTGGCACTAATGTCAACCTGTCAGATAAGAGTCTTAGGGCTGGTTTATACCTGGTCAAGTGGCAAGGACAGTGGCGAGTGCCTGGCCAGTGACAAAAAGTCAAACAAAACTTGGATCCACTTGCATGGGAGGTTGCAAACCAACTTGACTTGCCAATATATTTTACACTACTGTCCTGGGATTGCCTGAAACCTACGACTACATGCCTGTCTACTGAACTGATGATGAATCAGATATATTCCTAAGTAAAACAAGCCCGCTTTATCCAAAACGTATCTGTCGTAGACACATAGCGTAATGGCGCGTTTCTCGAAATGCGTAGGCATTTCACGATTGCTAAAAAAGTTTAGACAGATACTGTAATCGCCGAATTTTACACTATCTGTCTAAGATTTTTAGCCACTTCGTGAAATGCTGGTCCCTAGTTAGCACATAGCGTAATTGTATTGATCTGAACCGCACTTCATGATGCCATTTTGAATCTAAACTAGCGCCATCTCTTTTATTGCCCTAAAATATTATCTTGTTTTGCTTTAACGCACTGTCCTTGCCACTTGACCAGGTGTAAACCAGGTCTTAGTCGCAATACGAAACTACATACTTTTTCTTTATCTAATCTTTTTGGAAGTAAGTAAACGTTAGATTAATATCTTGGTTGTTTGCCTTCTTTACAGCCTGCGTGGTGACATCGACTGCTTACTTAGGTACAGATTGCTGCTTTGCTCACACCTAAGCGACCAAAGCGTTTGCGAAGCGGGAGCGTCAGTCGCGCGGCAGACGCTGCTCATAATATTTATATGTAGCCATGCAAACCTACGCGTCAGCATACAGAAACATCAGCAAAGAGGGACGGACGCGACCACATGTTCTACGAAACAGATGGGACTCTAAAGAGTGTGTGTAACATTGCGTGGAGTAAGTATTTGGTATCCTGGTTTCTTAAAAATATATGTATTCTTCTTGGTGTCGCCGACATTTCTATAGGAACTGAAGTGAATTGACGTTTGAGTGTGCCGCTATGCGGTCGCTCAGGTGTGTATGACTAGTTTCACGTTGCAGACGTTTTCGCATCACCACCACTTCGCAGTCGCTTGGTCGCTTAGGTGTGAGAGGGGTATTAGTCGATACTTTATTATCATCTTTACACGTGAAATTATAGCACGCAGGCGCTTTTCAAGCAGTATCCTTTCAAATTCTGCAGGTACCTCATACTAAGTTAAATAAGTCTTATTTCAATTCTCATTTAAATTCAAATGTCAGAAGAAACATTGTGACTCTCGTCCCCCTTTTACAAAATGTCATACCGTGTTCTGCGTCATACCTTTATATGAACGAATGAATAAACTACAATGAATCTAGGTCGGCCCCGGGTCGTTGTTAAGTTATATATTTTGTCGCCAGGTGAATGGGATGCATAATTACATTCGCTGCGAACTATCATCTCGTTCACTCGGTCGTTCATTCATTCGTTCTTATCTCTGCACCGCAGGTTTTGAATGTAGTTTATTCAAATACGTTGAATAGTTCTGCAGAGTTACAATTTTCAGTCGAGTAAAGTTTGCAACTTTGTAATTAATGGACGTGATGATTTCACGTAATGTACAGCATAATATTATGGGATTCTTAACTAATTCTTAGCAATAGGACACGGGATTGTTACCATGCCGTCGGGGGTAGACTAACACCCAAACCGTGGTAAGAATCCCGAGTTTAACTGTAATACTATTGACAATTAACCACGAAAGGTGAAAAAGTAAAATTCTTAACAATATTAGCACAGATATTTTAGCCTAGTCGGAGTGCTTAATGAAGAATATTGGTTATGTGTAAAACGTTACAAATTTTGTCTCTAAAAAAAATATTTTTATGATTTCATGATTTTGACTTTCCAATGCGGTGGTGCAGTCAGAGAAAAGAAAATGCAGAATATTTAACTTTTTAAGCTTTCGTTTTTATTAACAATGTTATATTTAAATGTATAATTTTATAATGGGAGCTTTAAACAACGCCAAAGCATGGTAAGAATCCCGTATTTAACTATAACAATGCGGAATAAATAAAAAAAGGTTCGCGTAAATAGTGCACGGCGTGCTAACGGCGTATGTTTTGAAACTTGGCTTGTGCACTCCCGTGCGCTTAAGTGGCCTTTTACTATTATGAGAAACATAAAAGTAATTATTTTTTTAAATTATTTTTTCTCTTTCAGACCTCCTGAGTGACTAGTATTAAAATTAATAGCATATTATTGTTTGAGTATATAATTTATAAAACCGATTTAATACTGCTGTTAATGACGTAGCTCGTAACGGTTTTAGTTACTTTAAGATAAATAAATACAATACAATACAAACATCAGTTTTCTGATGTTTATGGTTTAACCATGCAACTGGTTTTTTTAAAACTTTATGATGATTAAAACACAATACCTACACAGGCAGTTGGACAACCTGACGGTAAGTGATCCAGTCGCTGTTAACGCCATATATCGTTATTTTTAAATTACACTATTCACATTCGTAATTATCGAATATTCATATAATTATACCTGTTCCTTTCCTACCTATCACCTAAGAGACAAGACCGATAGAATACGCGTATCGTGATGACGTCACAATGTAATCTGCAAATCAATTTCACTCGTGAAATGACTTCTGTCGCAACGGTCACGCAAAACAAACGCTCCTCGGAAATAATTTATTTCCACGCTAATTTCTCTAATTTTGTAATTGAACTATCGCCGCGAGTGTTCTAAGTGCTCAACTCTTCAAACTTTGGTGGAAACCAGAAGAAACCAGCCGCCGGAGATCAGATCCAGGAGATTCTCAAGTAAGTCTTGTCTCATCTCCTTCTAGCTCTCTGCCGCAAATATTTCCACCAGTCGCCTAGAGACGTTATCTAAAAATGTCGGTCGAGTTAGCGCTTTTTCAAAAACCGTATTGTACTTAAACGAATCGATCGGCATGCCGGCGACATACGGTTTCAAGTTTAACCAGCTATTTGGGTCACGTGCACCTAACTGGGTGGAAACTAGACCGCGACATGCACTCGTTGCAATGACTGACTGACTACTAACCACTAACTATTAATAGGGTACTTGACAAGTATCGAAGAATAAATGCATTTCAGAAACATTAAAAAATAGACATACAGTGATATGCTCGCCACCTGTTCACCCCACAAAATCTTAGACTCAATTTACATGCCGCGGAATGGAATGGCAGCGAATTTTCGCAACGTAATTGTACATAGCATAATGAACTTTATGTTAATTATATATATAATAATAAGTTAATTTGTGACGTCACACTACTGTAGCGCCATACAAGCTATATAAGAACGGTTACTAACTTTAACCATTAATATCTCTGGTGTTAGTGAGATATCTAAAAACGAACTTCACATCCATCTTCAAAATGTTTATGTAAGTTAAGTTAAGTTCATTTTGAGGACCTGATGTTGACCAGGAAAAGTAGGGGATTTCCACAATGGTAAGTCAGGGGTTTCTTGAATTAATTTACAGTTATTATCATGTGTTAGATATAGGTATCACCAGGTGATATAGAAGTCAAACGCGGGTTTAGTCGTCAAAAATAAATATACGCCTGTCTGTCCCATCTCTAGTAATGAATTCTAAATTCAAAGTACCCTCGAAACAGAAACTTCCGGAGTATTTAGCAGCCGTTACCCAACACTCGTCAAGAGATGACTAACTTCGATGGCGTCGATTTCCACTCCACTCAAACATGAAGGAAACAAGCTCGTCCGCCCGGTGTGGAGCAAGTATCATACGTCTTTGACAGAGGAAACCACAAAACCAATTTTTCGGTGATTTAGTTAGAGGCAAAAACGTGAAGCGAAGTGTTGTTCACACTTTTAAAATCTTAATTTTTAACTCATACGTTAGACAGAGATATCACTAATTGTAAATAATGAAGATAGAACCTGATGACATATTTTGAAGTTTTATCCATGCTAGTAAATTTAAAATAGTTCAAATATCCGCCAGAATTACCAAATAATAATAAAAAAGGTGTGTGCGTAATCCATTACCGACTCAAACCTGTATACACTTCTTATTGTCAAATCTAAAAAATAATAATTTTAGAATCGAACCCGGATGGGTTCGACTTTAAATTTTCACATTTTTCTAAAGATTTTTCGCTTCGCATGGCGTACATGATATTGTTATGATATTTTATTACGTGATATTTTAATGAAATTGATGAAGCTTACTTCATACTGACTCCTGGCGGGTGGCGAGGGCTTGTTTCCTCCTTGCTCACAAACGATTGTACCGCGATACGACTGTCAATTTCATTAAAACTTCGCGAAGTGAAGTGACTCCCGCTGTGACAGATGAACAAAATTCTTGGAAGTTCACTCGTCCATCAATCATAGTAGGAAATTAGTGGGAACTTTAGTCAGAACAAGTCCTTCACAATACAAGAGTCCAATTCCACTGTTTCACATCGTTTCTCTAATTAAGTAGCGTTACGTTTCCGTATCGTACCAACTTTAACTGCAAATTGTATTCTGCTAATACAGCGCTTAGTCAAAAGCAAAACGCAGTGCGAACTAAACAGATATTTCTTTGATTCCATGCCAGAAAACTTTAAAAAAAGGCGCGTAGCTAAAAGTGCGTTATTTCGCATATTTTGTGATATGCGATTCTTCTTATCTTATGATAGGGGGCCGGGAATAACTCAGCGGCACTTCGACCCTTTGGGATCTTTTGTGCCTACCCCATTTACACTCTGGTCATCCCAGTGTGCAGGTTTCCTCACGATGTTTTCCTTCACCGTTGAGCAGTCGGTAAATGTACGTAAGTTTTCCATAAATACGAAAAAGTCATTGGTACATGGCACTGCATGGTTTCGCACCTCCCGCATGGGAGTCCGTAGTCCTAGCCACTGTACCATCGACGCATTTTACTTACTTTTCACTTTTATTACTATTATTGTTATTAGAAATGGGTATTTTAGAGATAAAAGTGATAAGGGTTTTTTTATTTTTTATTAAATAAGGAGAGCAGACGAGCAAACGGGCCACCTGATGGTAAGTGGTCACCGTCGCCCATAGACATCTCACCTCACTGTATTAATGTTGGAGGGTTCTTGATGCGCTGCTAACCTTGAGGACTAAGATGGATTGCCTCATGTGCCGGAAATTACGCTGGTTCTCTTACCCTTCAAACCGAAACACAGAAATGCAAGCATTTCTGCTTCACGGCAGAAATAGATAAAAGGGTGGTACCACCCCAGGCGATCCTCCACTTTAGGATCTACCACTACAAGGTACAGGGTGTTATTTATATGCCACGAAACATCCTGAACGAAGTAAAAATAGTGTTTTGATAACTTGCTTCCAGTACTCTTGGAATCAGTATTTGAAATTAACACGATTATTTCTTTTTTCGATTACCTCGCATTATTTAAGAAAAGAACTATAAAAACTCAGCAGAAATAGCTAATTGTTGGCAATGACTAATTTCCTGGCCTCTCCAGTAGGTACAGTCGGCCTCTAGCTAATGTATACCATCTATCAAATTTCTGCAATCCGAAGTGAACCTTAATGCATTCGCCATAGACTTCAAATTTGAATTGTAGAATTTTGACAGACGGTATACTTTAGCCAGTGGTCGATTGTACCTAATGAACTATTGCAAAAGTGTAAAAGTGACCCTCGTTTACAGTTTTCTAGTCACTGTTTCCACGTCACATACATACAAAGGTTTTGTTATAATATAACCAAATAATATATACATCTCATTGCATATAACGAAACATTTTTCTCAGCGTGAACAAAGTCTTACGTAATGTTTTGCTTTTCAAACCAATAAATGTACTTTTAACTAAAAGGATCTTAATTGCGAAACTTTCCCGTCTATTTCGGCAATGTATTTGCAGATGCGACCTACTTCCAGCGCATTCACGGTACTTTCATTTAGTGCCTAATGTACCGTAGCGCCGCGCTTATACGGCGCCCTCGCGCCCCCTAACGACCGAATCTAGTCACAGCCGAACTTCTGATCTTAATCTCTATGAGATTTTTGCTACGCTTACGAGCTCTGTGTAAGCTTATTAAAAGAAAGAAGGTCGGTTCTCTATGTGTATCAAGCTCAGGTCTCTTCATTTAGTTTATCACAACACAACACTATGGAGACGAGAAGTTTAGATAAGATAAGATTTATAAGAATTACAAATATTGCAGATATAGTTGCATAAACATGTCACACTAAACTTTACCTTTACAGGCATATACACCAAATTCACAAATTAATAAAAACTTATATTTATACAGATTATGAGAAGAAACAAAAAATAAAAAGAGAATGTCATTAAAATGTATACAATGTCAATAATATTAAATTTACAAAATGTTAATAATAATCCAATTAAAATATAAATATAGAATCAGCAACCAATTATCGTTTATCGTCCAAAAATTCCTTGACGCTATAAAAACATCTTTCCACAAGCCATGTTTTCAGAGTAAATTTAAGTTTATTCATTTTCATTATTTTAAATTGATCCGGAAGCTTGTTATAAATTTTGACACACGACCATGGAGCATTATGGAGAGCAGACGAACAAACGGGTCGCCTGATGGTAAGTAGTCACCGTCGCTTATAGACAGCTCATCTGACTATATTAGATAGTTTTTCGATGCGCTGCTTCTCTGCTCTTCTCACGGTTAGTGAGAACTCACATGGAGTGCCTTATGTGCCGGTAATTACGCTGGCTCTCATACCCTTCAAACCGAAACAGAACAATGCCAGCATCAATAATTTGCGGCAGAAAGGTACCTCCACCACCCCAGGATGACTCTGAACAGAGTCATACCACCTTCAAGGAAAAAGGTAACTACCATCCCAAAAGTATTGTAAACAACCACGAAAAGTTATACCTATTGATTCTTGAAACATTCATCCAATGCAGGGCAACTCAATACACACAAAGCATTGAGTCTATAAAAAACATGGCTGTATTTTTCCCATAGGGATCGATCGCGCGGCGCCAAGAACGCTGTCTTCAGTTCAGCTAGACGCTTTGAGAAATGGCTTCGGAGCTAATTGACCGGGACCGATCTACGGATTCTATCACAGGCATGTCGAAGAGATAAAATGAAACTTCAGTAGAAAGAACGTCGAAAGTAGGTATATACCTAAGTTTGACGCATTTTATATCTGTTTCTCGGTTTAGGTTGGGCGGGCGAATCATATTTTTAGCCGGGGGTTAAAAAGAAAGGAAAAAATCTCTGCATGCGTACGAGTAGACTAGTAAAAAAGTAATACGATTATTTCACACTTAACAAAACCGAAATAGTTAAGAATAACTATAATTCAATAATTATGTAACAAAGATAAGTATAATACCAATAATATATCTAATGGTATCCTGTTCCGTCAATCATATTCTCTCTCTTCTTTCCGTAACTCCATCGAGAATTTGGGGTTTGTTAAAGACGTCTCAATGCTTCCGTGTCTTGCGCCAGGTCGCGAAGCCTAAAGTTTATTTTTAGTCGTGAAGTTCTCAATCAAAACAAAAATTGTATAACCAAGAGCAAAATGCTGATGCAATTTGGCATATCTTTTTGCATTACTACAAAATAAATATACAAATAATATACAGAGCAGACGACTCCAGGCGCCTGACTGGCTCGAGACTGCACTGGAGCGAAAGCGATGACGTTCTTTAGTATCAGAGGCCAAGATCCACTTCGGGTCGCTGCGCCAGCGGAGTACGTAAGTAAGATGACTCCAATGGCGAGGATGCGAGAAACGACTAATGACTGTGTAGAGAGGCATGCGCATGCCAAAACAGAAAATCGTGGCGCTCAATTTTCTCTGCCTACCCGGAAAGGAAAATAATCGTTATTCTATATAGGTAAGCACTACACCAAAACTCAAAACCGACTCACCTGTCGCATACGCCGGCTCCAAATCATCCTCATCGTCCGTATGGTGTCTACTGGACGCGTGCGAGTGAGAGTGGTGTCCCACTCCCACATGCACCGGCTGTATCGGCTGCTCGTAGTGCTTGTGGTGGTCCACATACACCCGGTGGTGGTGGGGACACGGCGTCGGCGGCAGGTAGTCCGCCAGCGTCACCCCACGAGTCAAAGTCGACCCCGCACTTAATGTCCCACCGGAACACGACGCCAACGCACTTCGCACTGAACCAAGGTCCAAAGACGGTCTCCGAGATAACTCCCCGTAACTTTCACCGAAAAGAGCACTAGCTGGCACCGCGTGGCGAACCTCGTGGTGATGCGAATGCCCTCCGTTTGACGACGAATGCGGAGACGCGGAATGGTCTCGACTGTCCCGTGAAGTCGAAGCGGTGTGGATGATGCTTTCGTCGTGTGTTTCCATCACTTCTCTCGCCGTTGGCGGGTTCGGATGCGAGTGGACTGCGGATGTCCCGGCCCGTCGCGGGCTGCGGCCGCGATCCGGCATCACGGATGACGCGGACCAGTAACCCCACGCCATCTTTCAGTCTTTTAAGCCGACAGTCATAAACACTGGGAAGACCTTGAAGTGGACGACACGATTGTATTCACTAATCCGAGCTGAGGATAGACCGAAAGCCGGACTTGAATTTCATATCTCACTGAAGGTCTGAATGAAATGGTGATGAATCGATGCGGAAATACCTAAGACCCACAAAATAGTTTTTGACTGCTTGAAAAGCGTTCTAAAGGTACAACAACCAATAAAACTTGTTCCCGATATAATGTAGTGTGTTTTTGAACGAGAGGTCGAGTTACACGTGCGTTGTTACCGTAGCAATGACTTAAAACCAGCACACCCGTTGACCTCGCATACCATGTCACACTATATTACATCGCGGTCAATTTACCTTGGCTGTCTATATCTTAGGAAAGCTTCCTACGGTGCTTCCAAACTATTTTTAGGTTCTCTACGATATTCCGCGCCTATCTATTTTATTTAGACCTCAGTAAAACATGAAATCCCTATCCAGCTCCTAGTCGAGGTTGTAAGGAACGGCAATTGTGTAAACGTGAAGCTAATCTCCTTTGACGGCTCAGCGGGACGCCGGGACACAAAGCCTCGTGACCGCATACCGTGGTGATGTCCCGGACTGTTTTTTTAAACACTTTTGGTTTAGATACAACACTCATGTGGTTATTACGGACGACGTAACAAGAATATTAAGTTACCGTTTCAGTCTTTACAATGTCGAAATTGAATCTTTTGTTCGCTTGAGAATGTAAATAATTTAGTATGATGGCTTTAATAGTAAGATTTTCGATTTAAAATGGAAATTTGTAACAACTTTTTGTTTAACTTAATATTTACCTAGTTCAAAACTATGATAGAGTTCGCACACAACAATATAATTTGGTTCTTTTTCTGAGTTATATTATGTCTTTCAAATAATATCAGCATCACCATGAAACATCAAGTCGTGTTTATATCGCGTCCAGTGAATTTCATTTAATATATCGATGCGTTGATAGGATCCGGCGGTGACGGAGCTGTACTAAATTTTTCATTTTTTAGTTATTTAACAAGTCATTGGCAACACAGGCCATCAGCCTAAACATTAAGCGATTTAAAACAGTTTTTAGTTTTTCAGCATCAAAATGTTGTGGTGTAGACACATTTTAACACTCCTAGGAGTTATGACGGAAAATTCAACCGGTCTAGTCTCTGGTGAATTCTCATGGCCCGCCGCAGAATCACAGAGTGAAACTACACAACGAACCACTAACGAGAAGTTTATTTTAAGAGTTCAAGACATTGTCACTGTTACTGACGTTTGCTAGACAAAACTACACCGATTTTAGCTATCAAAATCACTAATTTTTGACCAATAAATTAAACACCGTAGAACCTTATCCAGTGACTTTCCCGCCAAAAGTCCACCGTACTAATTCGAGGGTGCGTTCCGATACCCATCGCTGTCAGAGCAGAATAGATTCACTGGCGATACTACGTTGGCATCGGGTAGAAACGATATGAGTTTATCCGATGATATCCGAATGAAGCCTTAGACTCGGGCTACACGCGAGTACGCGAGCGCTACAGAGAATAGGAAGAGGAGAGCGAAAAGCGAAAGGAAGAAGTTCCTCTTTACATTTATTTTCGGTTATACAATACAACCAAAGCGAATCAGAATGTCAAGCCCATATAACGTAAAACCCATATAACAGTATCAAAACTAATTCAATAATAATTAACCAGTAAATATTAAAGTGTACGATAAATATGGAAGTTTAACAAATCGACATCGAACACAATTTACTAACTATATTCAATACTACAAATCGCTTTTAAAAACAAATAGATCCTAATCTGCTCAGAGTTGATATCACCCAGTTTGTACGTACAACTAGAGGCTTGCGCAAGGGAGGGCCTTCGCTAAATGAGATGGAAACTGAGCTGATATAGAAGGTGTTCCTTTTGTTAGAACAACGAAGTAATAAAAAAGTAATAAATAAGTTTAATAAAAAAATATTTTGCCTTGCCTTAAATTACCAAGTATGCCATACTCTTTATCCGAGTTGGCAACGTCGCATTTTGATTAATTTAAACATGACATAAGTTATTAATGACATGCCTTTTGTACTTATGATTGGAACATATTTATTAACTACGTGGCAGCGAATACAATTATGATTATACAAACGAAAGCCAAATTGTTTGTTATTGTTTTGTTTCAGGTTTTCTTACGGGCATAAATAAAGATCCTTACTCATTGTATAACTCTATTAAATAAAATAGCAAGTATCTCGAAAACGAAGCGTTGATGATGATCACTTCTATTGTCAAATATATTATGTAAAAGATATAGATGTGTTTGGCGAAGTTATTGCACATCCTCAGGAACACCTTGTATAGCGATATACAACCGGGAGGCCTAAACGGCACAATTATTGCTGAGTATTGAACCGATAAACAGAGGTGCTGAGAGCTCGAAGCCTACTACGTAGAAACTCGAAGCTGTATGGTCCATTCGCGTCCAAATGCCGCCCGCTTTCACCCCGTGGTTAGTCAAACGATGACTATGGTTGATCGTCTAATGTTGATAAATCAAGGATAGGTTTGTTTAAAAGTCCATTCGCTTAAATAGTCTCGCTCTTTGAAAAGCGAGCGCGGGCGGCACTTTCAAAGAGCGTGACGATTTAAGCGAATGGACTGTAAACTGAACTGTCAAAGTCACCGCGCCCCGCACCTTCCGCTCTCCCACTCGCAGTACAGTTCGGTGCACAATCTAACGAGTAAATTTCGGACAATTTGTAATCAGTTTATTTCTGATTAATTTTATGGTGTGACGTAATTATATTAGCATATTTTTTTGTTTTCTGCTTTACGTCGTTGTTTTTACACGTATACATTTTACCGACTGCTCTAACGGTGAAGGAAAACATTGTGAGGAAACCTGCATACTGAGATAACCGGTGTGTGAAATAGGGAAGGCAATTGAAAACTACCACTATAAGAAAAAGAAGATGCAATGGTAATGCTTGATGACGAAAAACAACTTAGGCATTTCTAGTCTATGTCTTGTGTCTTTAACTAGACGAGTAGTATCATAAACAGTTGTAATTGATACACCAACCTTAATAATTAATCATGTAATGAGAACAAGCGTGTAGAAGAAGAGAACATCAAAGCATACCGACTCGTCTTGAACGTATCCGTTAATTGTTTAATCGTGTATGTACGAGTACATATATAGGGTAATACCGAAAACTTCCGAGAAAATACGGTGGAAATTCTAAATTTACCGTCAATCTGAAGATTGAAAATTATTCTTCAATAATTCCGGAAATTCGGATGAAGAATTCGGAAGGTTACGTCAGAAATATATTGATCATAATCTTGTCAAAGAGATGTTTTTGGTTTCAGTGACTTAAATGTTTTAGGAAAATGACTATTTCTTAAGTACCTATTTCCATTATTTTTCTTTTTTACAAGTAGAAATTGGTCGGTGAATATTGAGACGAAATTAATGTGAATTCAAAAGTTTCTTAGTAAATTATTTATTATGAATACTAATCGGTAAAGCGGTTAATATAAGTTGTTACACCAATTACCTTTAGATTTGTGCCAAATATAGAAGCTTGAGAACAGCCTTCTGATTTGGAATCACGATTTTGGCATAAACTTGGGTGTTATTTAAAAGACTATTTTGTTTTTAAAAATAGTTAATATTTTTAAACATTACTATGGTTACTAACAACTGAACGGGTTGGGAGAGGGGGAGCATCCCATAGATTTGTTCACCTGCACACTGACCAAATTCACGGAAGCAGCAATCCGACGTTTGTCAAGCATGTATTAAATTAGTTTGTGGTGTCCGTGTGTATTTGTAGTGGTTTTTATGTTTTTAGTTGTTTTTATATTTTAGTTAGCTAGTTTAATTATGTGACATTTAAATAATTTTTTTAATATTATTATAAAACTCTTGGTGCAGAAGTTGGCCGTGGCGATTCAGCGTGGCAATGCCGCGAGCGTCATGGGGACCTTTGCGCCAGGGTCGACACGGGGCGGAATTTTTGACTAAGGCTTTTCAGTCTTTTTTTATTTTATTGACGTAACCTAGATATTTAAAGGTATATATTATTATATTGTTAATGATTAAATATTTTTAGCTAAAAAAATATAGCTTTAAGTAATATAATATACCTAATTTGTATGGACACTGTGTGAAATATATATATTGAATTGACATAACTATTATTATAAAATATATTTCAATAATGTATATAGTATTATGACTAAAATTTTGAGTTGGGACATCCTGTCATAAAATTGTAATAGGTTTTTCAATAAATAAATAAAACAATCTTCATTAATTACTCCAATGGTCCAAAGGTGGAATCGATCCGGCGACGCTTGCGGCTCAAGTGTGAGCAGTGACAATCTCGTGTCCTATAAAGCCTTTGAGTCATTGTCGCATCGTTATTCTCCATTATTATTTCATTATTCTTTAGCTTAGGCTTAGTTTTAGTTCTTTCATTGTCGTTTATAAATAAACTGATATTAAAAGACTTCACATTTTACGATTCGGATACTACGCAATGAATTACAACGATAAATTAAATAAAAAATAAAAATCTCTTTATTTTCATGGTCACATTAAATAAACCATGCTAAACGTTGGACTCCGCACTAGGCAACACTGTATCGCGGAAGCCGGTTCAATTTTCTTATTTTTTTTAATTTCAGAAACTCACATATTTAAAGTTTCATTTCACCAATGTTTAATCATGTATGTACATGTATGTAACAGTAATACATGTATGTAACAGTAATACCGAATACAATAAACCAAAAACAACTTATCTAATAATTTACAACGATGATTGACAATAGTGGATGAAGCGTAAGAGGGTGTGCTGAGATAAGCATGCGTGGCGTTCTATTCCCTCTGCCTACCACCGGAAGGAACAGCGTTAAGATTATGTAGTATGTAGAGAACACGCATACAATATCGGTTGTCGAATCACCAGCTCGGAAACTCATTGAATTAATTTTCATCATATTACTGTAAAGATAAGTGATGTAGTCATTGTGAGGTGACACGTTTGGTTTCAGGTAATGGCAGGTCTATACCTGATTTATATTTTGGACACATTTTTGTTGAATACAGTCTGACATTCTATTTTTTTTTATTGAATTAGTTTAATGGAAAATGATGAAAGTTAAATTGATGAAGTAATTTATAAAGTAATCGAATGTTGATTTCATTATACTCAATAGATCATTATGTAGAAGTTTTTAAAGGAGAATTAATCATCCTCTGCCCACATTAATTTAATATTTCTAAGAGAATTCAAAAAATACTAATTTCAAATTCACATATTAGGACTTACCTAAGCCTCGAATTAGGAAGAATTTCAACTTCTAATTTCAACTACTTAAAATTCAACTTCTAATATCAACTTAAAGTAGGCTGATGCCTGCAATTAGACCTTAAACTTTGAAGGGCGGCTGATAAGATGCTACCCTTTGAATTCCCGCATTACCGGGAATTGGGGAATTCCTCAGTGTTCCCGAATCTTGTTAGCCCGAATAGCGGGAATACCTGTAAACAGCTCACAGGCGGCTCATCGGTTTCTTATCTAAATATTTGTGGCTGAATATTTACATTTCTGATGCGGCAAATACTGTTTTCTTACTTACTCTTGTTTGCTTTTTACCATTTTCTTACATCTAATGTAATGACATACGGTGAGCATGCGTGAAACGACGAATGAAACAACAGAAGCGTGCCAATAGAGAGATTCGTGGCGCTCCGTTCTCTCTGCCCACCCCGCAAGGAACATAGCGTTAAGTTATGGAAGTATGTATGTAACGTCATACGGTGACTTATTTATATCTCACAGCTTCTTAGTCGTATTCCTCATCGATAATTCTATGGAAATAACCTTTTTCGGCAGATTTAGTGGTTCGCCTGCGTGTGTGAGCCTTCCCCCTCTGGTTACCTCAGTGTGCAGGTTTCCTCACGATGTTTTCCTTCACCGTTAACAGCTTCACTGCTCTAAAGCAGTCGGTAAACGTACGTAAGACTCGGTAAAAAACGAAAAAGTAACTGGTAATGACATTGCATGGTTTTGAAATCGGACCCACGTTGAAGTCCTAACCACTACAAAACCAACGCTTACAATACCTTTAGAGGGTAGAAGGGAAAACATACAAATCCCTTTAGGATGTGAAAATATTCACAAATGTGAACAACTTTATAAGAAAGAAAATTCGGACGTCGCATATGTTAATATCGAACTTTTCACACAAGTCTGTTATTTAAAGTCACGTATTGTAATGCCAATTTTGTTTCCGAATTGCATTATTTTTCAGGTTAAATATTCAATTTCATGGGCACATTTAAATAGTGCATAAAGGATAAGGAGCCCCACGTTGGGCGCCATTACAAAAGATACAAGTAAAACTCCCTGTAAAGTCCATTCGCTTAAATAAGCTCGTTACACCCAGTTTGATTGCGGGACTGCGGGTTTAAATATAAATTGAGAAATTTAATAATACACAACTGGAAGCAATCGACACTCTGCGTCCTCTGTTGTCGTGGCGGCATCCTTTGATTAACAGCGGCGGCGCAAGAGCGGATGGCATTTTCAAAGAGCTAGTTGGCCCCCACAACACAGGGTATCCTAGTGTGGGAGCCAGGGAAATCTGAGAAATGTAATAGATACTGTCTGCATGAATATATTTTTTTAAATTTATTATTTAGTTTTTTTAAGCGAATGGAGTTGACATTAAAAGGAGTTACGACATACGCATGTGACAACGCGTTACCCGGTTCAAGGTTCGTTCATCAAAGGCCTGTAATGTGAGCTACACACGCCCTGACCTTGTCGGGAAGACAGATTTAAGTCTACGCAATCTGCAACTGATCATTATGTAGGACTACTGCCAAAACAGCCAACTTCTTTCTGATAAAACTGTAAACCAAAAATACAGCTTCTATGTATGGAAAAATTCTATTTTACTAAATCAAACGAGAATGCTAAGAAACTGCATAATATAATTCGTTTAAAACTGACAAACATGTACAGAAGTATAACCGTAAATGACATTTGTACTACATAATATTATTTATTGCAAGTACATAATTTATTTATTTTTGTATTGTAATGTTTGATGGGTTTATAGCATAATGAAATTATATTATTACGGAACAGAAGTATCAGAAATAACAATAAGCTGTGACACCCATCATTATTTAAATCTCATATTGGCTACGCACCAATAGGGTAGTTTCCAAGTATCAAATATTAAATGCATTTCTTAAAAATTAAGAAATAGTCGTAAATTGATGGTCAAATGTGAAAATAGAATTAAAATTCGTTTAAAAATAAAGTAGCAACAGGCAATCAAAAATTAGAACGGTAGAAAGAAACGGCAATAAGTTTTATGACATAACTGTTCTCTAGCGCCATAGGAGCAGGTCCTGGCTGCATATAAAGAACTGTTTTGCCAGAAAGGGACAGAGCATCTGTCCAATACTAACTTTAACCATTAATATCTCTGATGTTAGGTGAGATATCGAAAAACTATTTTTAGATCCTTCTTCAGTATGTCCATGTAAGTTGAAAGATTCAATTTAAAAAATAGGCTAATACCGTATTAGTCTGTTGATTGTAGTCGGCTGGCTGACGTGCCTTTTATTCTGAAAAATCATGTTCATTTGATAGATTCAGAACGTGTTCAGTACTAACTTGCAGGGCCGTTAAAATCTAGGTGTGAAATTTCAGCAGGGGTTGGATGACCTTTCAAGGTGGGACGAGGTTTTAGAAAAAAAGGAGATCTAAAGATTTCGGGCGACTTGAATATCAAACCGAAAACCTTGAATATAGAGCTGCCATCAATCTCTAATGGTCTCGATAATACCCACCCAATATATGTAAGAACTTACTCGTACATCTATGTAGGCGTGTATTCCCCGCCTAATGGAATAAGTTTATTGTGATCAAATGCGTTATTTCGAGCTCGATTCTCTACTACACGAGTGTTAAAGAGGGTTTGTTAACGAAATATGTATGTAGGACTCTTGATATGTTTTCATCCCAAAGCATCTTTATGGTGACACTTTTGTTATTTTTGGAAGAGACGAAGCTTTACGCGTAGATGCGCGATACGAGAGGTGTAAAATTCTTTCATTTCTTGAAGAGGATTCGGAAAAGACCTCAGGTAGGGTGGTCTATGTTATTATATTAGACTATTTCTTCATCATCAACCTATTAATATCCCCACTGTTGGGACACAGGCCTCCCTTTGCACAAGGGGGTACGGGCCATGAACCACCGAGCGGTGCTGATTGGTGGATTTCCACGCCTTCTGAAACTTTTTAATTTCCTCAAACATGCAGGTTTCTTCACGGTGTTTTCCTTCACCGTTAGAGCAGTCGATAAATGTACGTAAGTTTTCGAAAAAATCCGAAAAACTCATTGGTTCTTGGCATTGCATGGTTTCGAACCCGGACATGCAACCGAACCGCATGGGAGTCCGGCGACATAGCCACTAGGCCACCGACGCTCTATTTCTTGTCAATTGGAAATGAACCATGTGCTAGGTTAGTTTCAGTTTTAAAACGCAATGCCTACAAACTAAAATGAGTTTCATACATAGGCTTAGTTACTACGTTTTCCACATTTTGGTCATGATCGACGTTTCATTTTAGTTATTTTGATAATTATGGTTATTTTAGTTATCTTGGTCATTATGGTACTTAAAAAGAAAAATGTCTCAAATAATTAAAATGCTGCTGGATATGACGGAAAATTGCCTGTACTCACGTAGTTAGTTTGTGACGTTATTCCAAACGTGACACGGTGGCTAGGACACCGGACTCCCATGCGGGAGGTCTGGGTTCGAAACCACGCAGTGCCATGTACCAATGAGTTTCGTATTTTTCGAAAACTTACGTACATTTACCGACTGCTCTATAACGGTGAAGGAAAACATCCTGCGGAAACCTGCACAGTGAGATGACCAGTGTGTAAAATGAGGTAGGCACAAAAGACCCTCAAGGGTCGAAGTGCCGCTGGAGTTATTCCCGGGCCCCATCATAACACAAGATAAAAGATATAGTGACGTTACAACAGTGAAGTCATGTTAAAAATGACATTAGGTCTTTAACTGTGTGCCACATAATACACCATAAAAACAAACCAATTCGATTCAATTGTGATCTTTGTGCCGTATGTGTATCCGCGTCATTTCAACAGTCATGTTTCAGTTTTAGATGCCTACAATAAAAACATTATATCACCAAGTAAAGACAAACATAAAGCAGACATCTAATACATACTCGTATATAGCAGTCATATAACCGCCATACACACTTCCCCAGGCAACTAATTCGACAGGTTTATAGCGTCGAAGCATCGTAAACTCAACTAGATGCTTCCTTCAAACTCTATAGCCGTGCGTAGGTGTACCAGCACCTTTAGTCAAAGACTATATTACCTATATAGGTGACACACGTTATTGTGCCGGATCCTACACTCCCGTGTAATATACTCTATGTGGAACACAGTCGCAATAAGGTTTTTTTGTGTTTTAACTTTCGTATGAATCAAGGTCAAGGGAATACATGATATTAGATATATGTGAAATTTTTAAATCTATATCTAGTCCCGCGATCTAAAGTAGTATTTTTTATTAGACTAACTAAACTGACGTTTCCTGTGTTGCCAGTTTTAGCTGTAATATAAATATTGTTGTGACCAAAGATCGAGTTCACCAATCAAAGTATATTTTATTTTCTTCTGTAATGTCGTGATTTTTTTGAAGTTAAAAAGTTAAATCGCTGAGCCTCACTTTGTATGGGAGCGAAATCCATCTTTCAATATATAATTTAACGTTATCTTTTTGGCTCACTGTTTGGGTGAACTAAGGGAAATGACTCACATGTGAACTGAACGCATCACTATTACGTTAAATATGGCAACATTATTTTACAAAGTGACATTAGCACCTGTCAGTTTAGACAGCTAATAAAAAATCTACTTTAGAAACATGTGACAGATGAAAGAACGTACGTCAGAGCGATAGCGATAAAAACGAGAATGGATTAAACAGCCAACGAATACGGGCTAAATGTGACTAAATTCATACAGGATTGTACAATTTGGAATACGAGGAGTACGCTGGTCCCCCAGAGGCGCTATTATTTTAAATTGGGATTCCAAAACGGCGCCATTTTTGAAAATCTTATAAAGCTTTTAATTAAATACGAGCGACGTTCAATTCGCGCGCGGTTCAGTGGTTCCGTAGGGATGTAGCGGATATCCGCATCCGCATTAGCTAAATTGTATTTAAAACCCGAATCCTGATGACGTCACATTCTTATTGTGTGACGTTTATTTGCGCTGAATATTTAACAAGGACGGACCTTTATTTTTCTATTTATAGCAGTTTAATTCCGTGCGTCTGGGTTTATAATAAGCCTCTTTTTGTTTTCTGTTATTTTGAAAACGACAGATTTAACTTTGAGATAAGTTAAAAATATCTAATAACTGTGATATATTTTACAGTTAAAAATAATACGTAACATTGATTTTGTAAATAATAGCTATATATCTTTAAAAACTTCAATAAAAAAAAAGGAAACCTGTTTAAACTTTGTACAGAAAACTATCTGACCCCGTCACACCAGTCCTATTTATTTTGCTAAATGCAGGGAGGTATACAAGGTGTTACAATGTGAAAACCTATAACTGGATTTCCGCTGTTACTCAAATACTATTTTTGTTAGTCTTAAGATGTTGGTTGTCGAAGCAATTTAATAAAAAATATTTTATGATGAAAATAAATATTTATACTTTTTCAAAACATACTTAAATAGACGGACTTTAGTGTAAAAATGTGTAATAACGCACTGACTAATAGAATAGGTAAAATTCAATCTTATGGAATTTCATTCGCATGGGAAAATCGGCAAATCCTTATCGATGTTCCCATCCGTCTATTCTGCAACCCTAGTGGCGGTGAGTTTAATCTTGTTGTGGGTTAATATATCCTCTTCAATTGGCCAGGACTCCCATCGATATGTGAGAGCTCCATCCACAGAAATAAATCAAGATAGAAGCCATAAGACACGCCCCCAGAGTGAAGTGATTACGAACGAAATACCTGCTTTTGACCGATTCACTGTCGTACCTGTTGTTCTTACAATTATAAACCGCACAATAAGACATTTTAGCACTGCCGCTCTGAGCGGTCCGCGTCGGAAGGCGCTGAATTAATAAAATCTTGCAGAATATTGCAAGATTGAGACACGGGTCCTTCGCCGTCCTTGATTTATTTCTGTGGCTCCGTCCGAATGTTATCTTCGCTTTGTTTTGTTTTATTTTCCCCGTTTTTTTTGGGAAACCACTCGTCTTTTTGAGTCAATTTTCATCATTATGAAAGGGTTTATCATGATTTTGTATGATATTTGGACGTTTTGTTTTGCAATTGTTTTGATTTATTCTTCAAACGAAAATTACACTTTTATTTCTGTTCGTAAAGTTTTAACTGGGTGAAATACCGAATTATACCTAGGTACTTATTTAATATAGATTTGTCGTTTCATCGAGTGACTGAAATCGGTACCTACTTAGAAGCTCCAGTCCCTTCTAAACTGGCCCTTCAGCCCTGCTAACAGGTTCTATACCTAAAAAGAAATTGAATTTTTACATCAATACAAGAGGCATAATAAATAAATAATAGGGAAATAATGTCACATTATGAAACAGTTTCCTATGTAAGAGTTTCGTGACCGCACTTCATATATTAACCTACGTACTTCCCGGTTTAAAGGGTACGTGACTTAAATCACCAACAATAATCTAAAATTACGTAATAAATTGACTATTTATGGTAAAAGTGGGTGTTCGACGATAGAATGCCATGAATTTTGAATAATTTCCTTATCGTTACGTTACATCGTAAGTTACTCCTACATACATAATCTTTGTCAAAATTATAATTGCAATTACTATCGCTCCCACTAACATCTTGGGATAAGGGGTGAAATGAAAAACAGCTCAGCATATTTGGTACCCGAGTATGTCAGCATCTGCTGACTTTCCCCCCTTTTGCCAAATATACATAGACAACGATAAACAATATTGAGCAACGATTTTGTCTTTTCCACTGATATGCTGAATATTTGTAGAAAATATATTATTTTATCTTTACTCTCAATAAAGTGTTTGTCTTTCTTTCTTTCAAAGGACAGCATCAAATTGTATATTGCCCTGAGGCGTAACTTGCTGAGGTATTAATAACTGTGCAGACTAAATTAATTCAGAAGATAAAAATACGACGCAATAGTTTGAGAGTTAATCAAACCGTTTCAATTTCGTTACCCATCTTAGCACTACTGCATAACACTACCAGCAGTTCGTTTCAGAAGCGTGGACAAATGAAAGTGATATGAACTTTGTTTTATTCTTAGTTGCAACCCTCATTTATTAGGGTCGTGATCATTCAATGGAAATAACCACACAGAACAACTTTCTTTGCAGTTTAATGGGATGGTATGTCATTGTCTTCCCCATTTCAGGAAACTGTTTTTAATGCACGTGACAAAGGAATTTGTAGACGATAAAAAACACGAAAATTTTAAACTCAGTGCCAGGCGAGGAGTAGAACCACTTACGCCCTTCTGCCGAACCAAATTTGCTCAAAGGTTCCGCAAATTTTTAGCACCTCTCGTGTTAAGGAAATTTCTGTAAACTGAAATTAATGAACGTACCTACTCTAAAAAAGGAGTTGAAATGTGGATTAAGGATCTGGATTATAATGACACAGAAAATATAATGGAGACTACAAATTAGCCAGACATACTAACAATAACAGGTGCACACACACACACACACACACACACACACACACACACTCACAACAGGATAATATTTATCCAATTTTTATATAAGTGTATCCCCCAGGCCATTAATTAGACTCTTATCTACTACGCTGCAAGACGGCCGATGAGGCCAGTGCAGGTAGTGGATACCGATATTTACTTATACATTGTAACTACACTATTGTTAAGTGATTGTTAAGTTAAGTAATTTCACACACTGGTGATCTCAGTATGCTGGTTTCCTCACGATGTTTTCCTTCCGATAGTGTCTACTAACAGTCGTTAAATGTTCGTAAGTCATGACTTTGTAGGAAACAAGTAAAGTATTGTAACATGGAATACGATATCCTGTAAGTTATTGGCGAAGCTATGACGATGGTATAGCTAAAAAGTTCGAGCTAGAAAAAAAAGACTAATTGCTGAAAAGTCCTGTCAAACGCTAAACGCTAATACGAAATTTTCCTGAAAATTCTCATTCTTTAACCGTCAGCCGTCATTAATTAGGGGAAAGAGCCATTAGAGACGATTATAAAAAACTTAAGAGGCTGCGCGGAATATAAATATGCTGCCTCAAAAGTGTAAATGCTATGACAGCAGATAAATTCGGTAACAAGATTTAGTTTTTTGGTTAGCAAAATATAATTTCGATAGAATAAGAATGAATAATATTTGGGAACCGTCAGAACTAAAATGCATTTAGAAAAAATATAATCTCAAAATGATCTAGTGGCTTCTAAAACAATCGCGTAGTTACACATTTATACACAGGTCGGTGAAAAAATATGTTACGAAGTGGTTTAATAAACTACCCGTTATTGGAGCACAAAATTACAGTTCCTCGAAAATTAATGACACCGATTACACGCATGGAGTCTTCAGCTAGATTACCGAGGATTAAAGCAAACAAATTTCACGCTGGAAGAAGCAATTTAGCTGCCGATGCCTATCTAAATGAACAGAAATATAACTTCTATATTGCTCCATAAACAAACAAGGTCTCAATTGTACAGTTTTAAGGTCGACAAGTTGGGGTGAGCGGGCGCGGTCGGGTTACCCCATTAAAGAAGGCCACTTTTCCAGCGAACACTTTTGTGTGAGCACTATTTACTCTGACAGCGATACAAACACACATGGCGTGCCATGGCAATGATAAACACGGTGTGATCGATATTTTGGATTGTTTTTCAAAAGATTAGCTTCGTTTGGAACTGTCAACCCGCTCTTACAAGAATATAACCAAACACGTGTTGAAGGGTGAGTTGGGTCATGAAACCACGCTGGTAAGATGCGGGTATTTTGGCCGTGATTCGCACTTACGCAACGATCACGTGGTAAACAGTTGATGGATGCTAATAGAATGGAGGGCTTTACAAACGCTTAGGAGGCAAGTGTGACGAGTAACTCGCACTCACGCGAGGTGTGACGAGTTGGGACGAGTTCGCGGGGAGGCAGCGGGCGAGTCGCCGCCTGGTCGAGCTCCCGAGACGTCCTGCGGGCAGCGCGGCCGGACCGGGACTGGGCCGGTTTGCAGCCGCCCTTCTAGCGTTTAGCGCTGGAATTTGAGCTGTCGAACGCTTGATTAGGCTAGACTGGTGTTTTGTTTTGAGCGCTGCTTTTAAAAGACTAAATTTTTAGCTGCTAAAGTGTTATTTTAGCAGTTTTTATTGCCGGACAGATACGTTAATCTGTTGTTTTCTCCAACAATTTTTACGTAACGGTTATTGATCTCATTCATCGAAAAATCCATGCACTCTGGGTTTAAGCCAAGCAAACTAAAATAAATACGAAAACTAAACGGGTAGAAGAAAGTACTAACGCAAGACGCGAATCAATAAGAGATGAATTGACAAAAGGACCTTCAAGCGTGAATAGTTTTTACCCCACAGATGGAAGAATCAGTTACAGGTCTATCCCTCACTATTTACGCTGTGTTCTGCGAAATTTGGCCGCAGGCTGCGGTGTTACTGGAACCCTTTTACAGCCCTTGAAGCGCTAAGTTACAAAAGCACGACAGGGCCGCCGGCCCGCGCATGCGCGCTCCGCCCCGAATCCTCCCCCGATTGATGTAATATTTATCTTGGATTAAGAACTAGATAAGGAGCGGTCGCGAGACTCCCTCCGAGGTACATAAACCCTCCATTTCGCCGAAACCTTGGCCTATTTTAGTTTTAGCTTGCTTTTTGGGTTTTCTGTTGACTGGACACATACCAGGGTATTATAATTGTTCAGAGATTTTTCTTCCACTATCAAAAGCGATAGGCTCATTTGATTAGCGCTTCGCGGAGGCTCGCCAGATCAATTCGGAGCGCTCGCGGGACATCGCTTTCGGGGTCGCTCGGTGACATTCGGGCGCGCTCGGCTGGCTCGTGACGTCACGCACGACGCACGCGCGGCGACAGGTGGGCGCATTGCGCCGCACCTATCATCTGATTATGACGTTTCCTATTGGATTTGCCGACGGTCGGCTGGAAATTGGTTGCGGTGAGTTCGCGCGATCCGCGTGTGAAGCGATTCCGATTATGTGACGGTTTTTTACAGCTCGTGTTAGGAGGTACAGTCGCTTATGAAAGAAGTTAGAAGTATATTGTCGCTAGAAAGAGAAACTGATCCAATTTCTAACAACATCGCAATAAGTATGCTTGTTAGTATCGCAATAAACTGCGCTTCATCCGCACGTAATTCACATGTTAGACAAATCAGACCAAACACTTTTTCTAGCGATGGTACCTACGAGTAAGTATATCTATTTCACTATGTAGGCATTTATTAATAAGAATACCTTATTTACAATAAATAGGATTTCAGGTAAAACGGAGTGGTTTACCCACGAATTGGTGTAAGTCGATTTCTCTTTTCAGAGATGTTGTTCATATACAAGGGTACTTTCACTCCTTAAAAGGATTAGTAGATTTTCTCTTCCATCCTGTACATGACCTAGGCGAGGTTCTGAATGCCGCTTTGCGGACTTTTTGCCGCGACAGTCGGCTGCTGCCAATAAATCGGTCCTGCTTGTAATAAATCGTATTTTTTGCTGAAATTCGTTTGCATTAATCTCTCTGGTTCTGTGGTCATATTTTATTGTCTTTTAGTCGCCAGTAATAAAGTTTAAAAAATATATATCAAGTTTTGATGATTATTATGTTTTATCAAGAATAGGTACTTGTACGTAATAACGTTAGGCATCATTGTATCTGAAGGTAAGTGGAAATTAATACTCGACTTATATAAATGCGCAAAAAGCACATTATTGCTTCCACGTGACTGCTACTCAGCTAGCTACGGCGTAGAGGAGCTACGCTACGAATTACGAACATAAATATTACTACGTTATTATGCGTATCAATACGAACAAAAACATTCATACATAAATACTATTTTAACTCTATAACTGCAATAAATCTTAAAACACTCTTTCAAATGAAAGAAAGCGCATCCGAATTGGACCACTGGTTATAGAGTTATATCACAGACAAACATACAAACGCGTTAAACTTATAACACCCCTTCCTTGATCGGTCGGGGGTTAATAAAAGGAAATGCGCAGGGAATATTTTAATGAGTCTGTGAATTTGACAGTATTTAATTTTTTATAATTAATTAATTGAGAGTTTTTACTTTATGCAATGGATTCGTAAAAGTATAAAAACTCCCGAACATAAACAAGAACAAAAATTAATACCATTATCCGGGTGGCACGAGGCAGATTACAGTTTAAAATTAACACTGCTACCACAGACTAGTAAATTGACATTTTCACAGTTGTTCAACACCTTTACGCAGAGCTCGGAGCCGTGGTAGGGTAACGTAGACAAACGTACAGTCGACCACAGGTCAACCTACCCAAAACATCAAAATTTGAGAAGCTGAAATATATCATATTGCGCAGGCATAAGACTGAGATTTAATCGAAGGTTTTTGACAGATGGTAAGGTTGTGGTCGACTGTACATGTGAATTATGAGATATGTGCATGTTTATTTCTTTCTCTCTAATTCTAAGTCAAGAGTAGCAGTCTAACAGACTACATTAACTTGAAGCTTTGTGCAATTCCAACAAGTTACCACCACAACCTATCTAACTGCAGTAAAGAAGGTCTTTTGGCTGACGACTTCTTTCTTTATGAGCTAATGGTTGCTCTTAGTATTCCAACCAACGGCAACCGATTTTCTGTACTGGAATTTCCCCCTTAGGTATGCTCCCCATCCACCGTTAATATGAAATCACGGTATATCCTTGTATCTGTCTTTTATTTTATTTACCACTAAATCCACATTTGACCTCTATCTCGCCTGATGGTAAGCGACGATGAGGTCGACGATGGAGCATGCGGATCTAGTACACTGGAAAAAAAAGCAGCTTATTTGATTCTGAGCATATAAACTAACTACTCAGTTGGATACATTATTTGATAGACACGATAAAGGTTTCGGTTGAAGTGAAGACTACTTGGTGAACTCTTATTGAAACAAGTGCTTGTTTGAATTAAACCATCTCTTTTTCAGTGTAATTGCCTATTCACTTGCCTTGTCCTTCGGACTCCCTGACTTACTGTTCGTTATTAGACTGGTGCACAGTGGCAGCGCCAGTGGACGGGCCAACCCCTGTCACAGACGACAGAAGGGTTAACTGAGCAGGCGGTCGATGTGACGTGCGCATGAGTACTTTGAGACGGCTTAATTTCGTGCAATTATTGTTTTAGCTAAGTTTGGAAGATATTCTAATTACATTTCGGCCGTGTAGGCATTGAGCCTTCGTATGGAACAGCTGATTTTTCATAGAGTAGGCCCCATAGTGGAAATTGTTCAGTTATGTATTTTGATTCGTGTATAATATACACTAAAATTGGCATACAGAAGGAATTCTGCCTAGTCGCCTTAAAAATGGTCCTGCTAGCCAATTTAAAACTAATATTTCCAAATGGCTTCTAGTCAAATGTTATTACTCCATAAAAGAGTAACTCAACGACTCTAACAAATAGCAGAAAAGATTTGCACACCGTTGTCGGTGGAACATATGATACCTACGCTTTTTAAATCACCTGTAATGTTCACTGTGTTCTGGTAAATAAATTTCATTTCATATAGAAATACATTTTTTTCTGTTCATACATCATTGTCAAAATCGGTTTAGCCGCTCAAGCTTTTCTGTGGAACTAATGAACGTAATTTGTCTCGTAAAAAATATTATCCTCAAAGACCCGAAGCCTATCTTCATGGAATAGTAACAGCTTTAGTTTTTCATTCTACCCCGCATATGAAATACAGCGAACCCTTCAACTTACGTAGACTCAGAGGTTACAAAGGTTAGACGTTTATGGAACAAAAACCGGAATTAACCGGTATTATGAGAAAAGCGTTTGTTAATGAATCGTTTTTGTTTGCCGTTTCAACGCCGGACGAACGGCTGATTAAATACTGCCTGTTGCATAGTAAATAATTCACGATGACTGTACCTCGGAGCTCATATTTAAACTACTGTTATAATTAATTAGTCCAGGGGAATGACAGGAGTTTTAAGATTTTTTAAACCAAACTAGTTGTATATCACTGACCAGGGGCCCAATTCGCCTAAATTACAATGTTTGTAGTTCTACGAGTATTTCTAACCAATTTCAGTTTAGTTTTCGTTCCAATTCTATTTGGACACCAAATCGCATTCTGCTGACGCATAACTATACCACTGCCACCTTTCGATTTACTATCGATCGGGCAAAAGTACAAAATACAAATATACTTTATTGCACACCCAGGAAACAAAACATACAACATAGAGGTACAATACAATGTGCAGAAGGCGGCCTTATCGCTTTAAGCGACATCTTCCAGGCAACCTTCAAGTAATGGAAAAATCATAAGTACCTTGGGAGGAACTTATGTTCGATCGTTATATTTAACAGTTGTAGCGTTTTGTTACCGTTAAACTGCGATTCAGTATAAACTTAATGTTTTATTAGTATGCACAAATACTTTACTGTTCGATCGATCGTAACTTAACTGAAATTGGATTGTTAGTGGATAGTAGCATACGAAACATGTCATGACGATGCAGTTTAGATTCTATTTAGTTACGTTGTATTTAGTGGAATCGATCTCCAGAAATATATAAGCCTTATTGCGCAATTAAATGGAACTCTTTTTTCACAGAGAACTCGATAACAGACTATATAAGTACCAATGGCGCGCTCTTGACACGGTTTTTGTATTCCTGGTCAGGTTGTAACAACTTTCTAGATCATTATTTGCCGAAATAAAGAAGGTGTTAGGTCTTTATTAGAGCATCACTGGCGTAGTGGCTAAAACGCCCCGGACTCCCATGCGGGTCCGATTCGAAACCATGCTATGTTACGTACTATGCGTTTTTCGGTTCGTTTCGAAAGAACGTGCTTTTACCTACTGTTCTAACTGTGAAAGAAAACATGGAGAAGAAACTTGCACATGTGGTTATTCCAGTGTATTCATATATTAAGTAGTATTAAGCGCACTAAACCCGATCCACAAAGTCACTGCTAGCTTGACACAGAGACACGTTGACACAGATCGTCCCACCGTCTAGTAGAGGGGCATGTAGGTACCTACGTAGATAACAACCTACTTATTATTGAACCGCAAATAAATATTAAACGAAATCTATTCCGAGCGAATTCCGTAGCGATTGATCCAAGCGCCTGGTAGACGTGCTACGAATAGTACGAGCTACGGGCTACGTGCCGTCGTAGCGCTACGACGGCTATTTTGCTGTTTTATGGGTATTAGAAATTGTTTAACGGAATAGAGCTTTTCTATAAAGAGGTTACATTCGTGTTAAGGCTTTTTTGAACTTAAATAGTGGCTTGATGTCTACTAGTAAAAGGTAATGGCAAAGTAGTTAGAACCCATGAAGGTCCAGGATCTATTGCGAATGAATGTTTACGGAATGGAGCTTTTCCGTATAGAGGTTACGTTCGTGTTAAGGCCTTTTTGAACTTTAATTGGGCTAGATGTATACTAGTAACGGTTAGTGTAAAAGTTATTAGCAAAGTAGTTAGGATCCGAGATCCGGAATCCGTTCTGGTGACTTCATTATGCTAATGAAGTCACCAGAACGGATTAGGTTAGGTTCATGGTGCGTTTTTGAATGAATGAATGAATACTCTTTATTGCACAAAATTAGATATCCAACCTTGAGGATCTGATATCTAACCAGGAAAAGTAAGTTAATTTCAATTTCATAATATGATAGATTATCAGCCCATAGAAATTACAATAGTTAGATGGGGTCTTCTGGAACTAAAGTTGTTGGAAATCCTGAGAGATAACAAGAGATAAGAAATAAGAGACGGCGGGCAAAAATAAAATAAAAATTATATGCAAGCAGAGATTTTAAGATAGCTATGGCGAGGCCGAAGGCTGAGCTCCACGTAGGGCAAAGCCCGGAGCGTCCCTTTCGCCTTTCGCCGAAGGCCTAACCTGTCGCGCACCGTAAAGTAACCTCTAGATTTGGTTCATTGAACAGTCTCAAAGTGCCGCTTTATCACATTGGATCTTAAACAGGCCCTCAGGTCTGATGATGACCAGAACAGAACTAACAGTAACAGAAGCATATAATCGTAGTAGGTAGCGTATACTTTCTGAGTAATAAAGTTTGTACGGAACCCTCAGGGCGCAAGTCCTCTCGCAGTTGTCCGGTTTTTTTAAAACTAAATTTTACCCAAATCGGCTCTAATAGGTCTTAGAGCCACTTTAGATAAAAAGGTAAGTCTATAAAACATGTGTTTTCTTGGAAACTTTAGGTCATATCAAGTTTATACGTAATGCAGAAAGCCAGAATTCAATGCAAACATCATTCAACCATGTTTGTGGTTACAGCACAGAGTACTATAATATATCTACTAGCATGAAACTACATACACCTCCCAATTTCACGCTCCGATTGTTACACTATTTAATTAATTTGATTAATCCTACATTTAGCGTTTATGCAAAACGAAATTTTAGGCTAAATTAATTAAAATTCGCGAAGAGACGGCAGATTGGAAAATATGAATGTTATAATTGGAACAACATATGTCCGTTAAGCCCCGATATCGTACGTAGTTAAAAAAAAGGTGTAACAGGTAGCCTTTTCCGGTGCTGCACACTACTATAAATCAACAAACTAACTAACAAGGGTTATTATAAAATAAAAGACTACTTAAATGATAAAGAGGCTTGGTCCTAAATTCAACTCCAGCTCTGCACATTGTGGCTATGATTTTATTCATAATTATTGTAAGATATATTTATTTCAAAAGATGTGCTGCTGAAAGTTTCTTGCGCCGCTTCTTTCCTTTCAGCTTTAGCATCTTACGAAGTGGTGGTAGAGTAAAAAAAATTACGTAAAATGTGCTTCCTTACAATAAAAACATTTTAATTTGATTTGACTACTTACTTTTTGTTTCTTTTCTATCTTTGTTTGTTTGTCGTTCATTCATACGTGTTGTCAGTTTGTTTTAATTTTTTTTGTTTCTTATGTGTGCATACTGGGAGTTAACCTTCTATTCTATTTAGTATCTGCTATTACAAACGCCCAGGCGTAGGTGGAAGGACGATATCGACCACTTCCAAAAAGGATGGTATAAGGACGCCGAGGATAGGGAAAAATGGAAAGGAGGAGGGGAGGCCTTTGCCCAGCAGTGGGACAGCCTATAGGCTATTATAAAATAAAAATAAAAAATAAAAATAAAAAATTACAAACGCCAACTACTTGGATTTTTAATTATTAAGTTAGGTACTTACCTCTGAACACGCTTGCACTTTGTTATTTGGGGAATAAGTATACCGGCAGCAAAGTTTCCCCAAGGTATCTAACCAAAACCCTTAATTAATTTGTCCCCTAGAGTTCACCCAATACATTACCAGTCTAGACTGCTAAAAAAGTATTACCTCCCTTGGGAGTCACTAACGAACGGGTAATGAAAAGACGCCGGCACATAATTATGAGCCGAGCTTAACACCTGATGCCTACTTCAGTTAGATAGACTGCCGAGTTGTATGTACATACTTACTTACCCTTATTGTACCCATCTTTAGTATGGTTATAACTTTTTCTACTGATATTTGGTAATGTGTATAATACAAAACCACAATTATACTTGTTTTGTCGTTGCGTTTATGCTGTCATGGCGTGTTCGTCCTATTTTATTGTTTAAAAACTGTTTACAGTGGTTATTTTTTCGTAAAACTTGTGTATTTTACCTAAAAATCATCCGTGTTAAGTGAACGTTATATAAGACAGTGAAATGGGAGTGAAATATGGATGTTGTGGATCCGGAAACCTAACCTCCAATTGCACTTGGAATGCAAGACACTAGGCGTTCCTAGTGCACACGACTCTCCCTTAATCTCGACGTTGGTAAACTGTTTTTTTTTCTTCAAAATATACGCCAAAACGTTTGAGTGATTTTCAAGATTCTAACACGGTCATTAGCCAAATTGCAGAATGTAAATCACTAACAGAGGATATTCATTAAAGAAAAAACAATCAATAATACAAATTGGTTCATTCTTAAATTAAGGTCGTTTTAATAATGAACTCCTTGCATGAAACAGTGTTTGGATAGTGCAAATTAGTTTGTATTTATTTAGATATTCACTCGTGTTATCTATTGTGAAACTCAGCTGCGCCTCGTTTCAGGATATTAGCATCTGTGTTAAAATGAGTCATCTATCAAATGTAATCAAGACTGTAATTAATGTGTTATTCAAAATAAAAGATTTCAACTTTGATTGACTTTTGTTCCGGTTTACACTGATGTGTAAACCGGAACAACGGGGCACAGGCCTCGCCTTGCACAAGGGATTAATGGGTCATGATCCACCAAGCGGGCCCAGTGCTGATTGGTGGATTTCACAAGCCTTCGAAAACTTTTTAATTTCCTCAGACATGCAGGTTTCTTCACGATGTTTTCCTTCACCGTCAGAGCAGCCGGTAAATGTACGTAAGTTTTCCGAAAAAACCTAAGACTCATTGGTACATGAGTGCATGGTTTCGAACCCGGACCTCCCGCATGGGAGTCCGACGTCCTAGCCACGACGCCACCGACGCTCCAAATTTTATAATACACACGTTCTAAGTTACCGAAACGCCTGACGGTAAGATAAAGTTGTAAATTGCTGCAGGCTTGTCCGGCGGTGGTCACTCGCAGCTCATTTAACTTGCCGAGTGGTCTCGCAGAGCTCACTTTATACTGACTTTGAGTGTCGGAATAGCGGAGTATTGTAACGGAAGGTACTTATAGATTTATTCAGGGACCGATAATGGATACCGAAATCTATTTAGGTGAAATCTGTTTAGCCTACGCTTGAGCCGCAAGGAGAACCGCACTCGATATTCGTCAACATTTCTACTAGGTTACGTGTGCGTGTGAGCAGTACCTCCTGTACCGTTAGAGGCAGTTTCAGGTATCTGGCAACGAAATGCTGGAACAACCTGCCTCCGCCGTGAGGGATTCCAAAACTAAGGGTACATTTAAAAAAAACTTATGACTTTATCTGCTTTATTTCGGTATATTGAACAATAGTAACTAGTAGAAGATACTTTAATTCTTCCTTCAGTTTCATCTTCATTGCTTGCTTTATTTTTATTTTCTCTATTCGATTTTATACAATAATACATACATACATACCTTCCTGTATTCTAATGTATAATTTAAAAATGAAGTCACTTCCTTCGTTTCCTAATATTTTACTTCTGTTTATTAATATGTCCGTTATTTATATGTTCCGGTAGTGTATCATTAGGGAGTGATCCCTGGCACACAGGTGATGCCTGAAAATCAGCGCCGCAGTGCTAAAACCGCTGCGACAACAGGCTGAGGCAGTCTCCTTTTTCCGGTGCTGCACACCACCTTCATCAAACTTAATTACTTTTTATTTTATTTTTTATAATATATTTGTTTAATATTATTTAATCTAATTGTTTGTATGTTAGCGCTATTGGAAATAAACTCTTACATTGTTTCTTTATTTCTATTCGAGCCGAAATACGATCGAAATAGGTGGAATGTCCCTCTGACTAAACCCGGTTATACTATAGCCATTGTATACTCGTATTGGCGAAAGTTTACAAACCGTTATAAGTGGTTTTTATGAATATTACTCGTGTCCAAAACCAAAGTTTACTAACCGCTATGCCTCTGTTACACTGGGTGATAACGGTAAGGGTAGCCATGACTCTTCTACCTCCACCAGGGATCAGTGTAGTGTAATTAGAATGCAAACCATCGGCGTGCTGCGACTCTAACTTGCCAGGTATACTGTTACTAGGTCCGCCTAGATGGACCAACCCCCGTGCTCCACCGCCTGATGGTAAGATGAGATTGTGGCCAAACGTGGTTCTAGTCCGAACATAAAAAAAGAACTCCGTAAACAGACTATAAAAAGAGCTTGACAGGGGTTTTATGTTCCAGGTCAGGTGTTTTTTGTGAAATATCGGTATTGGTTTGTAGATTCAACCTTAAAGTGATGCGTTTGTGTTCAATTTTACATGTGCTTCGAAATAGTAAAAAACAATAAGTCTAAAAAAACGAACCCAGCTTGCGATCCCTGGAGTTATATGCAGTTTTCATAATCAACTTATTTGGAACAGAAATAGGATAATGGATAAAAGAAAACTTAGGTCTTACGTTTCTGGAGTTTATTGAATGTTTGGTCCTCAAAACCAAGTCTTTTTTAGCGTTGAAGAATCTGTGCTCTTGATTTCTGAGAAAATGGAACATCAGGTTTTCAAGGATGGGCAGGAATGGATTCGGTATGGACAGGCGCAGGTACGGGTTTCGAGGCAGACTGGAAGAAAAAAGAATAAATGTTATACTTTATTGAGTTGGTTCAGAAGGTAGTTTAGTTGCGTGCATGGTCCGAAAGTGATCGTGCAAGTTAAGTAACGTTGGGCGCGGGCAGGACATGGATGGGTGGCTGCGGCACGTTTTCATCAAAGCCCCTCTGTGCTTCGGAAAAGAACAAGGAAGCCACTGTTAAACTGTCAGTCCCGGATGCTGTCTTCTGACACCAGTTTTTGAGCCATGTTATTATTATTATTATTGGATTAGCAGGCAGGCAGCTAATGCTGGTTAGCCTGTTTCTTCACATTTCGTAAGTGACTGTATTAATCTTTTCTTAAATTGGTTTATTGTTTCAGCATTCACAACTTGGTCAGGCAGACCGTACCAGGGGATGACTACCCGGTTGAATAGGAGATGATGTTTTGGCAGTGTTTTGGCCGTGTTCCGTACTATAGTTGTGTGCAGTGTCTTCTTGAGGGCTCCTTCAAGTTCAATATAAAGAAATTCTTCAGTTCATCTGTGTTATAATAATTGTTTAGAATTTTGTAAGTCCATATAAGGTGGTCTCTGGTTGCTGTTTCAGTGACGGCAAATTCAGTCTTTCCTACCTCTCCTCATACTCTAGGTCTATGTTAGTTAGAGACCTAAGGGCGGCCTGCACAACAGGATAATCCTTGGTCGCTAACCATACGATAAACAAACTAACTAAAGAAAGAAGTTAAGGTTAGTACCCTAATCAAAATTGTAACCATGCTTCGTGCAATGGCTGAGACTTACCAACCATCATCGATATTCCGAGTACGACGCAAAAAGTTGCAAAACATGGTTTCAGTTGCAATTAACGGCACACAGCCAGGCGAGCCGGTGTGGGCTCTCATTAAAACTTCTCCCTTACACCTGGCACAGGGGCGCATTCAGGCAAAAAGGGGGGTCAAGCGTGAAACTGCAACGAACAGAGATCTTGTGAAGTAAGGTAAAATTACTGAAATCTTTTTCATTGAATTCAGATCCGCTTTCATTGAATTTCTCACTTACACCTGACATAGGGGCGCATTCGGCAAAAAACCGAGGGGGAGGGGGGCAAGTTTGAGGGTGCTACGAACAGATTGTATGCAGAGGCAATGACAATTGTTTTTTGGATAAAGATTTTTTTCGCATGGCGAGCATGCTACGAGGAAAAACTGATTTTTCATGGTTCTATGCAATGATTTCAAATCAATTTTCATTGAAATTCTCCTACACATCACAGGAGCGCATTCAGGCAACGAATTCAAGTGTGAGGTTGCAACGAATAGATGTATGCAGTTGAAATATTACGATGTAAAGAAATACTGTAACTGAAATTTATTTTTATTTTTAAAGCTTTCAATTCAGTTCTCTCATTACAACTTCTCACTTATAACTAACGCGGGCGCAAAAGTTGAAAAAGTTTCACTCCTCCATAAGGGAACCAGAGTAATTACCGGCACATAAGGCATTCCATCGAAGTCCTCAATCTTGCTAGTATTAGCAACGCATCGAAAACTATCTATCTATTCATGGGCGACGCGACGGCGACCACTTACCATCATATGGCCCGTTAGTTTGTCTGCTCTAATCATATAATATATATTTTTTATCAAAAATATTCAAAACAAGTCTTGTAGTCTTGTTTTGAACATTTTCCGCGGGGAAATGTCGTATGTACAGTCGATCACAGGTCAACTTACCCAAAACGTCAAAATTTGAGAATCTGAAATATATCATATCACGCAGGCATAAGGTTGAGATTTAATCGAAGGTTTTCGACAGATAGATAGATAGATTAATACTTTATTGTACACAAGAAATTTACATAAATTTACATAGGAAAGAAAAAATATAATATGTATACAAAGGCGATCTCTTCCAGGCAACCTAGGCGATAGATGAATTATTAATAGGTTACCGGCATTATAGTGCAGAAGAGTGAAATATGAAATATTTATTGGTTTATATACTTTTAATAAATAACATAAGTAAAGCTCGGTACGAATACCAAAATACTATGGCCCTAGCCATAAAACAAGACAGATGGCTTGTAGTCGACTGTACACAAGTACGAATATTTCAGGTTCCAATCTAATTTCAGATAATTCCACATAGGTACCTAATTTAGACCGGAATTCCAGCAATATGCTCCACTCGTAGATAAGTCGAATGAAATATTAAATTTAATAAAATAAACCTCATCTCGAGACTCACGAACTCGAAAGTTTCGCAACTCTTCTTTCTGAAACGGATTTAGAACTCTCGCGGGAGCTTTAAAAAGTGTAGCCTGGAAAGATACTGCGCTGGTATAAAAGCATCTAGGTTCTTGTTTTACAAAAAAATATTAAAAAATAATTCCGGGGGTAAGACGGTCTAACAAAAGTTGTATAAGTAAGTAAAGTGTAGTCTGGAAAGATACTGCGCTGGTATAAAAGCATCTAAGTTCTTGTTTTAAAAAAATATATTAAAAAATAATTCTGGGGGTAAGACGGTCTAACAAAACTTGTATAAGTAAGTAAAGTGTAGTCTGGAAAGATACTGCGCTGGTATAAAAGCATCTATAGGTTCGTTTTAAAAAATATTTTAAAAATAATTCTGGGGGTAAGACGGCCTAACAAAAGTTGTATAAGTAAGTAAAGTGTAGTCTGGAAAGATACTGCGCTGGTATAAAGGCATCTATAGGTTCTTGTTTTAGAAAATATTTTAAAAATAATTCTGGGAGTAAGACGGCCTAACAAAAGTTGTATAAGTAAGTAAAGTGTAGTCTGGAAAGATACTGCGCTGGTATAAAGGCATCTGTAGGTTCCTGATTTATAAAATATTTTAAAAATAATTCTGGGGGTAAGACGGCCTAACAAAAGTTGTATAAGTAAGTAAAGTGAAGGCTGGAAAGATACTGCGCTGGTATAAAGGCATCTATAGGTTCTTGTTTTAAAAAAATATTTCAATAATAATTCTGGGAGTAAGACGGCCTAACAAAAGTTGTATAAGTAAGTAAATTGTACGCTGGAAAGATACTGCGCTGGTATAAAGGCATCTATAGGTTCGTTTTAAAAAATATTTTAAAAATAATTCTGGGGGTAAGACGGCCTAACAAAAGTTGTATAAGTAAGTAAAGTGTAGTCTGGAAAGATACTGCGCTGGTATAAAGGCATCTATAGGTTCGTTTTAAAAAATATTTTAAAAATAATTCTGGGGGTAAGACGGCCTAACAAAAGTTGTATAAGTAAGTAACTATTTTAAAGTAAGTTTTGAATAACATGGTTAGGTCATGTGATTCAAAACACTGGTTTTAACAGAATTTCAACAAAAAATGAGTTAAGTATAGGTGAATAAACTTTTTCAATTTCATTTTTTTTTTTTTTCATTTTTTCACGTTTCTTAGTGACGGACGCGACGAAAGTCACGAGATTGTGGTCATAGAAAGACTATATAGGGAGGGTGCAAATATTTTCTTTAATTTCTCAAAAATTACGTTGACTTTCTCGTTTAATCTTTCTCTAAAGTTATTATTGTGGTGTACAGTGGAATACACATCAAGCTATACTCTGTGGAACCTCTCGCAATAAGGTTTTGATATTAAGTTAAAGCGACGAAGTAGTCTGTGATGTCTTGTCAATGTGTTGAACAGTAGCTGGCGCCGATTAAGCACCAAATGAAGCTAGTTCGCACATGTATAACACTTCACAATTGTCAAACGAACCAATCGCGTGTTCGTGATGACACCCCCGTACACCCAAACAAACCCTTTTTTTCTATACGGTCTACACTGTTGGCCTCAAACGGCCTTTACAGTTTCACCGGGTTTAAAATTGATCACTGCGCAAACTGTCATCATCCCTCAAGTTAAGAGTGACCCAAAAACAATTTACATCAGAGATTTTGAAATTCACCAAACTACATAATTCCTCGTTAGAGAAGTTTTATATGTAAAGCCCGTTGGTACATTTTGATATTGACTACTAAACCCACATTTGACCTAGTTCTCGCCTGATGGTAAGCGACGATGAGGTCGACGATGGAGCATGCGGGTCCAGTAAATGCCTATTCACTCTGGCCTTGAAGATCTCAAGGTTGTAGGTTTCGGGAAATACAGACGCCGCCGGGAAATGCACGCGCTGTGAGAATCTCCAAATACATTGGCCATTGAAATGCCAAATGTATAAAACTTGCCATAAATATTACGCACATTAGCTCACTAACAGTATTTACAACATCATTTTAGAGGAGAGGTCGCTACATTTCGTCCGATTTGCTACTAAAAGAGTTACACCCCTTATAGGAGTCGCGGTCAACATATTTACCCCCGAATATGCTGACGTCATCCATAATGCCGACAAGTTTATTATAAGTTAGGTTGGCTACCAACCATCGCGTTAACCAGAACAAATCACCAGTTCATCCATCAGCTGGAAACCAGGTCAGCCACTTACCTGAAAAGAAAAGTACAGTTGTATTAAGTGGCATGAATTCAAGTAGGGAAATGAGAGCACTTCAGTTCTCATAGGGTTGGTATACATTCATTTTTGAGATAGATTTTTATATGATATAGAAACTTTTGGGATATTACTGGAAAGTGTGACGTTTGGTGCTAATATTACACAATTTCTGGGATCAGTTTTATTGTTGAAAATTGTTCATAATCTGTAATCTGTATCGGTAAGTTTTGACTTTGAACTGAATTCCTTAGTGATAAGCTGTGACATCATCACAATTTAATTAAAGTTGACATTTATATTATAATTAATTAAAAAACTTTATTATATCTATATATACATTATTTTAATTAATACAAAAATACAATAAATTAAAATAAAAAAAAGACTTATGAAAAGCCTTAGTCAAAAATTCCGCCCCTTGTCGACCCTGGCGCAAAGGTCCCCATGACGCTCGCGGCATTGCCACGCTGAATCGCCAGGCCCAACCTCGGCACCAAGAACGACCCGGAGCGGGGGTCACATCTATGTATAATAAAGTTATAAATCTTTATTATTAATTCTGATGTAATTTTTTAAATTGAGACATCAGTAAAAATTTTGATGTTTTTGTTTTGTTACCTTTATTATTATTTAGAAAAAATTGTTATGATTGATTATTTTATGATGATAATTTATAATTGATTGATTTATTAATTGACCAAAAACTTGTACGCTTTCGGGCAGAATATGGTGATACTGAAACACAATGTAACATCTGCATTACACATATTTACAAATAAATGATATTTCTATTAGTGATTTTTTTTTACTTATTATAATTAATATTGATGTAAGTTTGACAATAAAATTTGCAACGTTCGATTCATATATCAGCATAGCATAGGATGGCGTAATTGAAAACTTCGGGATTTGAAAAAAAATCAGAATATTTATTACGTAGAGAGATAGTCTACAATGATAGTTTGGAGCCTCTAATAGGGATATTATGGCAATCCTATGCTGACATATTGGCAGAAGATAAAAAAAGAATCATCAACGAAATAATAATATGAAATATATACTTATGTAATTCATAATAAATAGTAATTATTATCATGTAATGTGTGTTCAATTAAATTTTAATTCATTCTGACAATTTAAGCCTAATTGTTAATATAACAGATTAGTCAAACACTAATCAACGTAATGGATTCAAACAAAGTTTCAAGATATTTTGGCAGCCCTAAGCGTGCTAGTCAATGCGGCAATTAAACTGATTGTGAATGAGCGCCTTATGCCAGTCAACTTGAATGGAGGCGAGTGGTGCAGTCACGCGAAGCAAGTGATAATTGTTTCGGTAACCGAATGTAAATTCCACTTTTTGTTGCTAAAGTGATAACTACAGGCGTTTCCGTTGCGGCGACATTTGATTAGTATAATGTGACTTTGAATCAAATTAGCAGTAAAAGTCTGTCGTGACTTGAATATATTCACAATATATTTAACGGACTCTCTTGTGTTAGGAGTGCCGTGCTCCCCTACTGCCATTGGGCCCTCAACGGCCTGGTCCGGCGCGCCCTCACGACCGCTTCTATATCGAACCTGGAACCCCTGCGGCATGCAGCGAGATGACGTCAAGAGACCAGACGGGGCCACACTGGTACCGTGGTGTCTCGGCCGAGCACTGGTGTGGGACGCCACCTGGGTAGATACCCTGGCTCGTCAACGGCACCGCTCGCAGGGCCGGAGCAGGGGCGGAAGATGCACAAACCCTTAAGCGGTGGAAGTATTCACAGGTCAGCATACACTACGAATTCGTGGCGCTGTCTGTGGAAACTTTGGGTCCGTGGTCCAATCCTGGTGGTAGTATCCTAAGAACTTTACCGCATGGGAGCGCCCTAGACGGCGTGTTCGCTTTGTAAATATAGATAATATTGTAAATACGATTATTTATCTGTAATAGTGTATAGTTAATTAATTGTCTTTATATTGTATATTTTATTTAAACATCTAAAGTACTCCAACCTGGAATCTAAAGTACTCCAACCTGGAATCTAAAGTACTCCAACCTGGAATCGATGTACGACTTCGTGCCTTTGGCAGTTGAAACCGCGGGACCATGGGGCTCCGAGGCCAAGGATCTGATTCGCGCTGTGGGGAGGCGAATTAAGGAGAGAGGAGGTGATCCGCGTGCCGGCCACTTTTTGGTACAGCGCATCTCCCTCGCCATTCAGCGAGGGAACGCCGCGAGTATTCTGGGTACTTTCGGCCAGGGGGCACTTCGCGGGGGGCTGTTTGACTGAAGTTATATTAATTTTTTCCTAGTTATAGTATGACATTTTACTGATTGGTTTTTTTATTATCATATTGTAATTAATTAAGTTGACATTATTTGTAATTTACGATATTATAATATTATAATAGTTTAAACATTGTAAATAACTATATGAAAATGCTTAGGTGAAAATATTTCAAGGTTACAACAGCACTGAAAAACTGAAAAAGTTTAAATTTATTACATTTTCGAGCAAAACTACAAAATTTTATAATTATAATTATTTCGATTTTCCTAGCACAAGCATTTTAACCTTGGAGTGGTTAATGTAGAACGTTTTATACATTGTACATACATTTATGCAGAAGTGGTATGTAAAAGGTATTTCTAGTGCCTATTTATTATAGGGTCAAATTGAAAGCGCTTCTTTTGGAAAGGAGTTTGTATTCTATAGAAGAATTATAATGTAAGTAGGCGTCGGAAATATGAGTACTTAGCAGATTATAAGTTATTGTATTGTATTTGTTTTGACAATAACTCTTGGATTCAGTATTAATTTTTAATATTTTTTGTGATATGGATTTTAATATAGATTGACACTGAAAGAGTTTAATTATTATTTTTGATAATTATTTTTAATTATTATTTTTTGGCATGTTTATTTTTGTATTCAAACACAATTTATGATTCTTTATGAATAAATGATATGATATGATGATATGTGGTACTTCTAGTGCCTATTTATTTAGATTTCGGTGCACCCAACCGAATCAATACGGTTGGAAAAATAATGAGACAACGCGAAAAAGCGACCGAGCGCACAATACCCGGAAAATAATTACACGAGTAAACGCGAGTTTGCCATGAGAAAAAACAATAGTTACACTGGAAAGAAAATTAGCTGAACTATTAAGATATATTGTATCTAATATAAGCAATTAATACCTAAAGTTTAGCTTTTATGAAGGTTGAAAGTTGCCTGGAACATATCGCTTAAAGCGACAAAGCCGCCTTCTACACATTGTATTGTACCTCTCTTTATGTTGTATGTTTTGTTTATGTCCCGGGTGTGCAATAAAGTATATGTAAAGTGGTCAATGTGTGTACCTATGTAATCTCCACGACACAGGCCGTGACTTGTGTGGAGGTTATAGTTTAATGTGAAATGTTAATTAATGTGAGGTAAACGGATTTTTTTTTCTATTTTCAATTTCTTTTCACTTCATACCTACCTACCTACAAGAGAAATATCTTACTAAAGGAATGTTTCCATTATACAATATGCAGGTTGATGGTTGCTTGCGATTGGTTGGTTAGATATATAGACGCCTTATGCACAAAAATACACGAAATGGAAAATGAAATTTCAAATGGAGGTATACAAAGGCCTTATCGCTCAGTGTCATCTCTTCCAGACAACCTAATGTTATTGTGACGTCAAAAGCACAGGTTCTAACCTGCACATGAGTAATGGAAACTTGGATAATAAGAGAGGATCCACAAGGTAATCTCCACATTGGTAAGAAGCGGATTTCTTAAAAAAAAAAATTGGTTTAGACGCATATTTCCAATAATGACCAAAATAACTAAACCCTCATACACACACCTAAATACGCGTATATTCAGCATAAGGAGCTTACAAAGATAAACCAACCAATATAGATTTTGCGTCAAAAATGTCTATCAAAATGTTCCATGCAAAATCGTGTCTGCGAATATTATGAAAATACATTAATGAAACATTAAATACCTATTAAATACTCTCATTAACACGGAGACCTTATTTCCACAACACAAACAAAACGCGTCCAACCATCTGACGTCATTTATCTGCCCAACAAAGCCTTATTTTACCGCCCTCAAATAACGAACTCACCTTTACCACCGCGACATAAGGTTGTAACACGAATGCCAACGGGTTTGAGAAAGGCAAAGGTAGGAAATTCCCGTGGATTTGATGAATGCTCCCAATGTGAAATAATTTCTTCCATTCATCCGCTAAAATATTACGGCTCGTCTCTTCGACTAATGAGTTCATTTCAATGGAGGCTTCGATACTGGGCCATCGATAAGCGTGATGAATAGAGGGGCGGATGGTTCATTCTGATGACGGGGGATTAGAGGAATCTGGGCATAGAGGCAGTTTCTGGAAGTTACATGAGTTATTTGGCAAATAGGGTTACAAACTTGTGAGATTGATGGAGACAACCATGGTAAATTAGTGCCGACGCTATGTATGTTATGCAACTTATAGTTCAATCGGATATTACACAGATTCTTAATGAACCATCCATCTCGAGCAAAGAATGTGAAAGTTTGCTTTAAAAGTTTGACACCCAAAGTATCGTTTTGAAGATTAGAGCCCACGCAGATCACCGCTGGCATGACATTGTTACACCTACCAGGGCAGTTTTAGTATCGTTTTCGTATAAATAAAGAATGACTTATTCATTATTGGAACAATACCTTCACTATTCCATTGAAGAATAGCGAGAAAAATAACAAAAAAGTTAAATTGATAACAAGAATTTAGATCTGTTTTCGTCGATAACGTTAAAAGTAATGCAAAAATTACATAAAAATACTCTTAGAAAGTCACATTATTCTGAATGTACGTCAAAAAATTAAGTGTCACGCGGGGTAGCTTTTCTATACTTATCATAAAAGCCGTTCTTCTTCAGCTAAAAGTTGATGACACTACTGCACTTACCGCAAGCCAACAAGCCATTTTGGTAAAGACATTAAGCTATATTTTAGCTTAACTAAGAACCATTAGCGCTAATTCGAGATCCAAGGAAGTTTTAACGCCATTACGTTGTAGCGCAATAAATATAGCGCCAAAAGTGATTATTGGACCCAAAGGGATGCATTGACTCTAATTGCTATATAAACGGCTACATTCCAACGGGTAAGCCTAAGCAAGCAACATTCTTAGGGTTCCGTACCAAAATGGTAAATAAGGAACCCTTATGGTGAGACTTCGGTGTCCGTTCGTCTGTATGTCCCAGCTGTTTTGCTCAGGAACTATCGACTTGAAATTTGGCACAAACTTGCTTGCCCCCCGCATCTACGAGTATTTTAGGTAAAATATATTAGGAAATAATCTATTTTTTATTGAAAATGAGGGTTTGAAAGAGAGGGGTGGCGAAATCTGAAAGTGGGATAGGGTAAGTGGAGGTTTCATATCATATGAAACATGTACAGTGGAGGAGGAAATAATTGGTACCCCTTTGGGATTTTTCTTGCAAAGCTGTCAATTTTGTACACGCCGCGTGACGTCTTACGTGAACATTATAAGGTTATAAGTATCCATTGCTTTCCCGGCAATGTACATACAATAGTATACCTAGATGTAGACCCAAGCCAATGCAGTATTAAGGCAGTTACGGTCGTTACTTGCTGAAAGTGTAGTGAGTGATAAAGGTGCGAGTGGCGCCGAGTGGGCACTAAATTGTAGCGGCACCATCGGCGGGGAAAAACTGGCGACCGAATAATTTATATCACTTACACACCTTAATGTTTCTGCTACCTGCCCCTGAGTGAGAAGCTTGGGCAAAATCGAAACGATGCAATCGTGAGACCTTCATCATCATCATCAGCCTATTAATGTCCCCACTGTTGGCGTGCAGGCCTCCCCTTGACCAAGAGGGTACGGGCCATGATCCACCGAGCGGGCCCAGTACTGATTGGTGGACTTCACACACCTTCGAAAACTTTTCATTTCCTCAGACATGCAGGTTTCCTCACGATGTTTTCCTTTACCATTAGAACAGTCGGTCAATGTACGTAAGTCTTAGGAAAAATCCGAAAAGCTCATTGGTACAGGCATGGTTTCGAATCCGGACCGGATCCTAGCCACTAGGAAACCGACTCCTTGAGACCTTGGATGAAAGAAAAAATGTCTTCCCCATTTTTAAGTTGATATTACAAGTGTACCTAACATTTGGGGAAAGACTGCACTGAAAGAAAAGCTTGTTTATTTCTAACAAGAACTTGTTTCGTTAAGTCTTCATAAATACATGCTACCTCTTTCTACGCCATAGCTCTAAATAGAGATGATACGAGACTTAAGGAATCTCTAACATAATATAAGGATGTCTCTTGCAATTCACGGTTAGTAACTTAAAAAGCTATTGGAAAAGTATACCGAAGAATAGAAAAAATATTTTGATATGTTATAACACGTTATGTTTGTTATGTTGTAATAACGAAGATAGACAGATGGATAGATTAATACTTTATTACACACAAGAAATTTACATAGGAAAGGAAACATAGAATTAGCAGATACAAAGTGTGCTAATACTAGAAGCATTGTGAAGTTCCATACACACTGAACTGTAGTCCGAACTCTCGCCACGGTTAAATCCGAAAAGAGTTTTTGTTTGGTGTGTCCTATGTATTTTGCATGTTTTGTAATTATTTTGTAAATAAAAAGAAAAAAAATGATACGGGCTCATAAGGCCCGAGGTCATTTCTGTATTGAGGTTTTTTAAAACTTATGGCTTTAGATTTACTGGCTAGTGAAGTGTATTGGGATTATTCTCTGATACTTATATTTACGAGCACAAGTACAAAACAAATATTGAATTAAATTCATATTTCTTACTTGTACTTTAAGTATTGTTAACTTTAATTACTTCATAATGTATTTTTTTAATCGGGTTTACTTTTATTTTATCTATTTACTTACAGTCAATGTCTTAATTGGAGATACTAATTAAGTTTAACAATAAAGGCCTAAGAGTCGACCCCTGAGGGACCCAATTTAACGACTGTCTTAATGATTGTCCAGATCCAAGTTTTACTTTCATGGTAACAATACACGTATCAAAAGAAATATCTCTAGATATAGATTATAGAGCTTTCTTAGGTAAGTAGTTTCAAATGATTGGCAGAAAGATGACCCTGAGAATTTCAGGGTTAAAGAAAAGGGTTTCAAAGAAAGCTCTAAAATCTATATCTAGAGGAATTTCTTTTGATACGTGTATTGTTACAGAAGAATCGATAATAATATATAGAGAAATTAAGTTATTTTTCTAGTTGAATACGATAACAATCAATCAGCTTAACGCTGCACAGAAAATACGTCACTTCTAAGACACAAATATATTTCATCCCAAGACACCATCTAAAAATAGGATTGAACATCCTGAAGAAAACAGTAAGACAGTTATGAGACTCTCGAACTCCAGTGATCCAATAAACCCTCTAAAGGTGCACGTAAAAAATAACTTGGAATATTAAACTAAGCACCAAGTACACGTTCCGAAGCCGCTCTCGAACGTAACATTTCTCTTTCGAAGGCAAAATATACGGCTATCGAGTTATGAAAAACCTAGCTGATTGTGAATGCGGCAAATGGGATGAAAAAGTCGGCGGGGAGCGGAATTGTGTTAATGTTATCACGAATGTAAGAAATATGGCGCCGTTGTTCGTCGGTATTGATTTTGTTGGATTCATTTAAGGTTTTATGGAAACGTCTTTGGCGTAAGGACTGATGATGTTGGTTTGGGGTTGTTAGATGATTATGTAACAATAGGAACAGAAGTAGCTGCTTAGATGAAAGAAGGAGGAAACTTAGTGACTCTACAATTATTCAGAAATGCTGTCCAGAAAAACGTTAGGTATAAGAGTATAATAAGTCATTATGATCGTAAATCATATCACAATGAAAATCAGCGCCGTGGCTTGCCTCAGCATTATGCTGAGCTGGTGTACCCTTTTTGGCACTGTACCACACCGGATGTTTTGTCCTGCATGTACTTATTAATCTTTGTATACTTCTGTATTGAGTTCTATGTTCTGGTGTTTACAGTCCTAAATAAACGTTTTAAATTTTTTTTCAAAATAGTTGGGTATGTTGATCAGGTCCTTTACTTAATATAGGTATTGGATTCAGTATGTACTGGATCAACTCAACCAACAGCTGCTTCAAAATAGATTTAAGATGCCTTATCCAAAGCGTTTGTAGATCAAATGCACCGCCGTCGTTAGACTACAAACTAGCTGAAGCTAAATGTAGGTGAATACGGAATCGGTAAAGTGCTGGAAAGGCGGCCACTTGCAAAGGCTGCGTGATTTGAATGCCATACATGGACTTCTGCTTTAACAGAAAAATCAAAAGTATCCTGTAGTGCATCATTGTTTAAAGGATTATTTTACAGTTCGTATTATTTTTATAGATATATCGGAAGAGACTGGCCCCCACAACACAGGGTATCCTAGTGTGGGAGCCAGGGAAGTCTGAGAAAATTTAAAAGATACTGTCTGCATCATTAATTTTTTTTCTTTTATTTTTTTAAATTATGTGAGTATACTGAACATTAAAAAAATAAACAACGAGCTTTGGATTAACAAAAACCGTCCAACTTTTAACAGAAATTGTACTGAATCATTTTTGAAATCTGTACAATATTGAGAAATGAGTTTTGGATAAACGATAATTTTCACAGAAATTGTACGCTGATTTTTTTATTTTTTTCAAGGAGTCAGAAATATGTTCGGTAGTGGCTCATCATTGAATGTTATTAATAGCCCATAATACATAAGGTATAAGGGTGACATTCTACCAAAGCTGTGCGAGAAAGCGGAGCAGTGAACGAGGAACAAATTCATCAATAGGATCGCCTCATTATCACGTCACGATTAAAATGGAGCGATCCTATTGGCGGATTTTTCCTCGCTCACCGCCCCGCTTCCTCGTACAGCTTTGGTGGAAAGCCACCTTCATCATCATCATCAGCAGCCTACTCTGGACATAGGCCCTCTCTCAGGGCGCGCCATTAAGCCCGATCTTCGGCTCTTCTCATCCAGTCGCTGCCAGCCACCTTGCGTAGATCGTCGCTCCATCTAGCACGGAAAGCCACCTTATATTCCGATAAACTTAAAACGGGTAGATAGACCTGTCACGATGGATGGCTTGAACAAACCCCGCTTTCTTCCCTATCTCTCTGCAGTAGACCTGTCCTTCATCGAACTGTCAATATTAATGTTAACAGAGTTATTCGGGGATCCATTTGTTTCCCTGATTGATTGATTATCTGCTTAAAACACGGCCGGCCTTGATCGACTGCCGAAGTTAGTAATACAGAGCCTTGGGTTGAGTTGTAACTTTGGACTAAGCTAAAGTAACACATTACTGCTATAGGTTACGTCTCTATTTATATTTCTTGTGCTCATTACCCGTGCCTGTTTAGAAAAGTATTTAGTTTTAATGTGACTAATTTTAATTAGTCACATAAAAATTGTTATTGTAATTGTTGTTTTTGTTATTTTTAAATAAAGATCAATCAATACATAACTCTAAATTAAAAATGTATGAAACAAGCTTTACATTGTGGAGATCCCCTTACTTTTTCTGGTCTTCATAAGTTCCTATAGGTTCCAGATGTGAGAATGGCTCCATGCTCCTAAACAGTTGAGCTCAAACTTGAACCACGTATTAATTTTCAATTAAAAAAAATACCCTTCCTGATATCCCATTTAACATCAAAAATACTCCAAGGTCTTGGAAACCAGTGGTCCAATTTTAATTTGACATGGCTTAAAATACTCTCGGCTCATAGGACCATTCGTTGTTGAGATATGATACCACAGACATACGCGTCAAACTTTTTTTTTAACACCTCTCTTTTGTTTGCGGGTTAAAAATGGTCAACAAAAGGGTGAATGACCACCCAGTTTCAATTTATTTATTTTCGACATAGGAAGACGTTTAAGAAAATAAACTCTAGGTCTACATCTAGAGTTTATTTTCTCTAGATCTACGTCAATAAAGGAGTAGATTGTAATGTATAGTACCAGTCTTCACTGTTGAATCGTCTATGTGATTCACCAACATTGATAGACCATGACTAAATAAATCTTTTGAAATTCATTGACAAGCTGATACTTACAGCTACTTACAACTACTTACAAGTAAGTAAGTACTAAGTTAGGGGTGGTTTGGGAAACCAGGTTAGACGAATTGGGAGATGAATAGACCGATGGTACGGTACCAAAGGTTCGTTGTTAGATAGAGTATCTTCCGAATGCCTTTGAAAAGTTCTTCTAAGCAATTTCAATACACAGTTATTTATTTATATAAGCATAGAAAACGAATCATCTTAAGTTCATCTTGCTGAACTTAAGCTGGCAATTTGCCAAAGAAAAATGGAGAGAAGCATGTTGGGTATTAGAAAATTAGATAAGGTGAGAAACGAAGATAGAAAGAAAACAAAAAATACCAGCATAATTAAAAGAATTAGAAACCTAAAATGGAAATGGGCAGGTCACATACTAGAGGATAACAGGCGGATGAAAAAAGTCACGGAGTGGTACCCAAAAGAAGGGAAAAGGAAAAGAGGAAGACCCTATAAACGCTGGGACGATACCTTTGCAGAGCAAATGGGATCACACTGGACGAGAATGGTGAGGGACAGGGAACACTGGAGGAAATTGGGGGAGGCCTATGCCAGAGAAGGCACATACTAAAAAAAAAAAAGAATATATAATAAATATTGACATACCTATAATAATTTAGAGAAATAATGGAAAAATGACATGTTAATTTTATTTTAATTTATCAATGATTGTGTATGAGTGGTAGAATTAAAGGCTGTTTTTATTTTATTTTATTTATAAAACGAATATGCTTAGAAAAGATCTAAGATCAACATCTGGCGACGACTCGAGTTATAATCTCGTTGAACACGGATTTCAGTGCACACTGAAACACTGAACACTTTGACTTAGACGTATGAACACTTAACGATGATTGATACTCCTGTAAGCGGTCTCGTCTGAACACCGTTTTAAATGCAGCTATAATAATTCACGTTGGATTCTAGACCTTAACATTTTGAAATAAAGTTGGTTGAATTCAGATGAATCGCGTGGTTTGTCTAAAGCTTGGAGTTTTCGACCGTTTCACAACGATATTTAAGTTCAAGATTGCTTAACAGGATTTTTATTTGGTTTCAAGGAACATGGTCTAGAAGTCCAGACTAAGTGAGCCCATTACTGTGAAACGGGAAAGCAACGGAAACTAAGATACAGTTAAGTAAAGTGATGGCTTAGTTGCGAACTAGTGCGACTTCTAAATGGCAACCGTAAATACGAAAAAGTGAACATTTCCTTGGATTCATTGAGTCAAAGAATAGTGCTTCTTCTTCTTTCGTGTTGATGATCCTAATTAAATTTTTCCCGACCAGAAGGCAGCTACATCGATAGCCCTCTGGTTGGCCTCGAAAAGGTCCTCCCGCGTGCAGGTGTTCGTACACGCGGGACAGCAGATCAAGTGCTCCATAGCTTGAGGGGAGACACCACACTCACACTTTACTTGATCGCTGGAAAACCCCCAATTGTGAAGATTATCTCCGCAAGAATAGTGCTCGTATATGTTGATACATCGTGAGGAAACCTTTTTTCGAAGACTTATGTACATTTACCGACTGCTCTAACGGTGAAGGAAAACATCGTGATGATACTTGCATGTCTGACGAAATAAAAAAAATCCAAAGGCGTGTGAAATCCACCAACAAGCACTGGGCCCGCTCGGTGGATCATGGCCCACACCCTCTTGTGTAAGGGGACGCCTGTGCCCCGACAGCGGGGACATTAATAGGCTGCTGATGATGATGATGTTGATACTAGGTCGGAAAGTGAATAAATGTAAAATTCTACAGCTCGAGTTTGCAATTACCCCTCATGACGTTTTTCATCAAACCTAGCGACCAAATACAAAGAATAAATATTGCATTCGTTTGTAGTATTAAGATAAATCTTTGCCTGTGTGTTACCTTTGAAGTCGCATAGGTAATTTCTGGTGGTGTTAAATTATCTGAGTTGGTGTCACTTGAAATATATAAGGTCCTTTAACATTAGTAGCAAATATTTGGAGGGGGTATGTGCTGGTCATTTGTACCACTTTACACGAAAAAAATACACTGTTACTTGTAAGAAAATTTTCCATACTAAAGAAACATAAACCCCATTATTTTTCGCCTTGGTGGTATAAACTCATCCATGTCATTATGAATGAAATTAGAATAACATTTTTTTTAGTTAGTTTTGTTTTTCATCCATGTTTGCAGGTATATCAAAATGTCCACAGAACCTTCAGAGAGCTTTCGCAACTTTGATGCAACATTTAATTTTGTACAGTCAACTACAGGTCAACCTACCCAAAACGTCAAAATGTGAGAATCTGAAATGTATGATATTATTGGTGTTGAGATTTAATCGAAGATTTTTGACAGATACTATAGCTTGTGGCTGACTGTACTTACCCAATTGTTTTTATACAAGTAAAAAAAACGTTTTATTCACGTCGGAAATCACTCGTCACTTCACTTGGCAAACAATCCTTGCATATTTATACAAAATTAACCCCCGCCGGCTGAGAAATGGCACGTTTTTGCGCCATTTTTCGGAAAACATTGTCCGATCGCTTGGTCTGGGTCCAACTAGGTCGTATCACCACAAAATAAATGAATACAGAACCGAATGTACCAGTTATGACTGCGCGGAACGGAGGCACTCATCATCAGCCGTTTACACACGATATGCGACTGTGCGCTATATATTAATACTCGTGATCTCATTGAAAGAAAGAAAGAAAAAACATTTTACAGCGCGCTTAACATTGCAGTGATTTGATGGTTTTCGCCTCTAGACAGGAAACATTGAATTAACAATAGGAAAAAAAAACAACTTATGTGTTAGCGTGGTGTTATAGCAGAATATCGATTTACAGTTCAATATAATCGTTACATATTTAGAAAAGAAAGACAAACATTGTAAAACAGTGGAGTTGTGCTCCTGATCTTCTTCAATATAAGCCGCCCGCCGCACTGTACGGCGCGCGGCGTGTAATTGTGTAAACAAGTACCTTAACGGACGAACGCTAGATTCATATCTGTAAGTACTGATATATTTTGTGGTATCACCCCTTTGTCGGTCGACGAAGCGCATGTGGGTTCGGCTATCGCTGCACTATATGATTTATGAGATGAATCTACGTTTATAACACGAATTCGAATCTGAAATCCATTGGTGTTCGAATCGGATAACTATTCGAGTTCGGAAGGAAGGAATCGAGGATTCGAGTAGTTTCGTGATTTGAATATTTAGTGTGTAATTGGTGGTGATATAACTAAGTATTCAAAATCGAGTCGATTACGTAGTATTCAGCATTTTCGAATAGTTTTCCTATTGGTTTATTTCCAGGAAGGGGATTCTCGTAGTGGAATGTCGAATTCGACATTAGTCCTATCTCTTTCGCTCACATTACAAGTGTGAGCGGGACAAGACGTTTGTAGCGCTCGACTTTGCGTCGACGCGACGTTGCGAGAATCGGCCTCCTGAAGTAGAAAAATATTGCCTTTATTGAAGTTTTTCGAATCGATTATGGGCAACTTCATATTCAACTTAACATTTTCGAATTTTTAGCACAAAAATTTGTGTGTGTGTTTGTATGTCTACGGGTTTGGAGCATCACCTATGGGGCAGATCGAGGACAAATTGGGATCGTAGGTTAGTTTTGTTAGTTTTTAAATACTAGATTTTACGAATCTGGAATTCTGAGAGTGCATTATGTGAGTCTAGCAATCTGCCTGTCTGACATTATGCGTTTTGGCATTAAACGTTAAGACGGTCTAATTTACCAAACTGCATTCAGTTGAATGATATGAATACGAACGAGAGACAAATGTGTTTTTAGGGATCCGATCCGTACGCGGAGTTTTTGTTACCGCTGGATCTCTTAAACGGCTGTAAGTAGCCGTTTAAGAGATCCAGCGGTAACAAAAACTCCGCGTACGGATCGGATACGGATCTAAGTAAAAAAGTAACTCTTTTAAGTAGTGAAATGTAATTATCGTGTTATTTATATGTGTGTAAATAAATTTAAATACATTCATTCTTTCATTTACGAGTATCTAGTAAATTGAAAATTGGCTACCACAATTTAAACAACACAATATAACTGGTTACGTACTAGTGGTAAAAATGGAAGGAAAGACGCCTCGAGGACGTAGTCCGATGCGCTGGTCCGACCAAATCCGCACCACCCTTGACTCTACAGTTCACGATGCTATCCACACCGCCGGGGATAGAAATAAATGGAGGAAGATCATCCGCCAGAAGGTGATACCTAGAGGTGGTCACGATCCTCAGCATTGAGGATTACGACGCGAGGAGGAAAATTGGTTACAAAGTTGTGATAAAACAAGCAAACGTTTCTTGCTCAAAACCTTTGCGTACAGATCTCTATAGCGCGAGTCCCGACTCGCCAGTTTTTAAACATCTGTTTGTCAGTGTCTGTAGTTCGAGAGAGTATAATGCATTGCAGATATTATTCCATGATTTAGAGACCGCTGGAGGTTTCAGAGTTGTTCCAAACAAACATGTTGTTTTAGGACATGTTATCTCATGAATATATGCGATGATATATGAGAAACTCAGTGAACTATGTAAGTTATAAATAGTTCGTTTATAATGCATTCCCACCACCCCTTAATAATATACTAGGAAGTTCCTGTATCTCGGAGGACAGATCTCTTCTGTGTGTGTGTGAAAAAAAAAGAACAATAATAAAGGCATTCCAACCACCCCTTATTAATATTAGGGGTGGTGGGAATGCCTTAATTATTGTTATTTTTTTTTCTTTCTTTCAAATTTTGACACTTTTATATTTTCCCATGTTCTGTTACATGTTCATTTGCACTGGTCACAGAAGAGATCTGTCCTCCGAGATACAGGAACTTCCTAGTTCGGAGGTCAGCGCTTATTATAACTAACTTGTTGCTCACTAATTTTATTTAGTTTAATATAACATATGCTTAAGTTCCTACTGGTGTATGGATTATAAATCCTTTGTAATCTTACCGCACAAATAAACTTATTCTTATAATAGTTTAGTAATTAAAGTTTCTTGCGCCGCTTCTTTCCTTTCAGCTATAGCACCTTACGAAGCGGTGGTAGAGTAAAAAAGAATGACGTTGTAAAAATGTATTATAAGGTACTTACAATAAAAAACATTTTGATTTTGAATACAATATGATACTCCATACATTTTCACAATAAAATTCGTTTGAAACTAATCGAATCCGAATAAAATCTATTTTAACCGCGCGCGACTGATGTTCAATGCGTGAATTTTGACAGTTAGGTATGCCAGATCGATATTATATGTCATTACGTTAGTAATATATCTTTGCGTGTTATACATATAGGTTAAAAATTATACGTACCGAATTTGCCAGGCTATAATAAAATTTTATGGCCATATTAACAATTCGTACACAAAGATATTCTTTATGGCCATTAAATTCTTTTACGACATTACGCAAGCAGTGATATGAAACCATGGTGCATAGTTGTTTTAACGTTTATGTCTTGTCTGCGATCCGGTCCCGAGGACCATAAAAGTGGTACCACTAAAATAAGTTAAGTATATAAGTATATAAGTACTCTGGGTAAGCTCGTGTTATAATTAAGTTTACTTGCTGGTAGGAGATTTAAGAAACTGAGCAATTGTAGATCAAAGTCAGTCTGGGGTGCATACCACCTTTTTAACTACTTTTTTACAAAGCAGCATTGCTGTGTTTCCGTTTGAAGGGTAAGAGAACCAGCGTAATTACCGGTAAATGAGGTATTCCATCCAATTGTTCAAGATTAGCAGAGCATCGAAAACCCTCTAATAACACTATAGTGGTAGATAGATAGATAGAAACACTTAATTGTACACAAATACAGGAAAAGTAAAAACTACAGGGAAAGTAGCACGACATGTACAAATGCGGCCTTATCGCTTAAAGCGATCTCTTCCAGGCAACCTCTGAAGATGAGATATATCTATGGGCGACGGTGACTTACTTACCATCAGATAGCTCGTTTAGTCGTCTGTTTTAATTGCGGCACTTATCTCTTTAAACGCAGTAGATATCTTAAGCTGCAGGTAAAAATGTGGCAGCAAGCATAGAAATTTTTTGCTGTCGCGTTGTGCTGATAGGTTTAAAACAAGTTTGAGCTGAACATAGTTGGTACATGACAGCAACTGACCCATTTCGAGAGTTCCCTAGTTGCGGAACTAATCTAAACGGATACTACTACATCCATACTATTAGACAGAATATGTACATTCTGATACTGCATAAAACTTTTAGGAAATTGGTATTACGCAAGTAAAAGGAAGGAGGGATGGTAAAAAGAAGAGCAATGCCAAACCTAAACTAAAATAGACCTGGAATTCGTTCTACATGGTTAATACCATAGATAGAACGGCCGCGACTGAATAAGTGAGGATGGGATTATAGACGGAGAAGAGGTCTAGCGTTACGAACTGCAGCTACCATGAAATACGAATTTCAGTTGTAGTTGTAACCCGCCAATCTCTCTGCCTTAGCCATAAATTATAAAGAGAGAGAGAGAGAGAGAGAGAGAGAGAGACTAAACCTCCCCCGGATACTATGAGTCATGTTTCACGTAATTTGGAATAAGTACAACATAATAATTATTTTTTCTTTAATGGATGGCCTCTGCTAGTGATTTACACTGCAATTTGGCCAATGACCATGTTGGAATCTTGAAAATAACTCGAACGAACTCGAACGTTTTGGCGTCTGTTTTGAAAAAAACAGTTTATCAAGGATTAAGGGAGAGTCGTGTGCACTAGAAATGCCTAGTGTCTTGCATTCCAAGTGCAATTGGAGGTTAGGTTGCCGGATTCACACCATCTGTGTAGTATTTCACTTCCATTTTACTGTCTTATATAAAGTTCACTTAACACGGACGATTTTTAGGTAAAATATAATAGTTTTACGAAAAAATAACCACTGTAAACCGTTTTTAAACAATAAAATAGGACGAACACGCCATGACAGCATGAACGAAACAACATAAACCCCATTACATTTTTTTCGTACTGATAATTGCTGTTGGTCCTAATGACCTTTACAGGTTCACCGGGGTTTTTGGGGCGAGCGCTAAATGCGCTCCAGCCTAGAGAAGGACTTAAAAACTACTTTAAGAAGCGATTGCCTAAGGGCACCCAGGTGGGTACGGACCTCGGCTTAGGACGTCGCTGGGGAGGGAGGGGTCGGGGAGAAGCGGCCTGGAATACGCCGATAGCGCGTGTAAGCGCCAGAAGCGGGTCGCCGCCCGCGCCGCGGCGCGGGCGGTATGTATGTGCTGTATGTGAACTACTATCGGGTGGGGGAGAACCCCATTACATTTTTTACATTTAGATGACGGCGAAAGCAAGCTCGAGCATTGTCTGCTCCGATACTTAGTCTTATAATGTAAAAACCCCATTACATTTTTACATTATAAGACTAAGTATCGGAGCAGACAATGCTCGAGCTTGCTTTCGCCGTCATCAAGGAGAAAAAATGTTTTCGAATAAACAACTGTATGTAAGTTCTTAAACTAGCAAAAAATCGCCTCCACGTGTAAAACATTGATTTTCGTCAAACAATTCCAGGGAACATTATTTTCATAATTACCTACATCGTGCAAGTCGTGTAACTAACGACGAGCGTAGGAAACTGGCCCGGAAGCCGGCCCAATACACGAAAGGCTGCAATCATCTCGCCCAAATTACACGGTATATAACATCATGACACAAAAGACACCAGAAAGCACCAGAAGACCCTCAATACAAACGCGCGAAATCGGCTCACGAGTAGAGTTGCCACGAATAGTGATTTGGCCGAATACCGAATATTCGACAACGCTGTCGGCCGAAGCGCCGAATATTCGTCACAAAATACATGGTTGCCGAGGGCGTAAACTCGTAATGGACAGGCCGCAACCTGTCTCATTACGGTGCATACGGGAGCGACGGGCGGGTATTTGTTTCAATTGCGAGTAAATCACGTCACGGCACGCTTTGTCAGATCATAATAATACATAAAACATTAATATTCTGCAGATATAAGAACTATTCTTCTTATTCAATTATTTGTTCGTTAAAAGGTTTACAAAATGACACCAATTAATAAAAAATCGCCTATATGGGAATATTATGAGATATTATCCATCACAACCTACCATTGATCAATATTACTTACTAATGTATTGTAATTTGGTAATAGAATACATATAATCTTGAGTAATATGTGGTTTTGTTTCATGATTTGGTACCAAAAAGTGGCCGAATAGGCCGAATACCGAATAGTAGCCGAATATTCGTGGCATCTCTACTCACGACCACACGAGCACTGCGTTCAGGCGATCTCAAAGGAAGTCAAAGGAACTGGGGTGCAAAATACACGCGTAGGCATAATTTTTTGTACTTTTAATACACGAAATACATTGCCAGAAATATTTTTCACAAGGCTATTTCTTTTAAATACTTAAAGAGCATTTACTATGTTAAAAATTATACGCTGTAAGATTTCCTGCAATAAAGCTAGGGCAGTTATCCTAGCGCTACGGTCGAGGGACGTAATCAAAATCGCGGACGCCCGGAGCGGACCTTCTGGTGTATTCTGTGATCATGACGTCAATTTCCAGCGGGAAAATAACTCAAAAAATTATTGGAATTATACCCAACAAAAAGATAATGACGAACCAAAAATCAAATGACGAACGAAGGATAAAAATATAGGGATGATGACTAGCCAATAATGTCGGAAATCTCTTGTATGCGTTTTTTTTTTCGTAGTATGTAATGAAATGTTACATTTTTGTGCTGAATTGTCGGTTATTCCTACAGTAAGCATCAGGTACATCTTAGCGGCCAAGGAAAGAAAGAGCATCGGTGGCACAGTGGCTAGGACACCGGACTCCCATGCGGGGAGGTCCGGGTTCGAAACCGCGCAGTGCCATGTACCAATGAGTTTTTCGTATTCTTGGAAGACTTACGTACATTTACCACCTGCTCTAACGGTGATGGAAAACATCGTGAGGAAACCTACACACTGAGATGACCAGTGTGTAAAATGGGGTAGGCACAAAAGATCCTCAAGGGTCGAAGTGCCGCTGGGATTATTCCCGGCCCTATCATAAGATAAGAAAGATAGCGGCCAAGGTGCCATATATTTCTATACATCCAAAGTGGTAATTAATATCGATACAATTTTCCAGTAATTAATTTTGTTCTAATATTATCGACCATTATAAGTGTTTAGAAGTATTTGAGCACATGGACCGGTTCGATAGATCTGATGCTAACTGTACAAAGTCCTCCAAAGTCAGACGAAACGCAACTTAGATCAACTTCGTAATTATAGACGAAACGCTATTAGACCAGCGACTACTGAATCGGACATTTTTACGAAAATCTCTTAGGCCCGCCCACGTCCTACAAACGGTGACCGACTTTTAGTAGGAGGAAAATAGAACGTACTGATTGCAATAGTATAACGCACACGTCCTACAAAAAGTCGGTCAGAAATAAAATCGGTACATCCCGAACGATCCGATTGTCGGTGAAAAATGGAACGTCCGGAAATGTATGCGTTAACACTCTCCATGACGTGCTACTCCCTCGAAAGCTACAGACAAAGTGACGGCCGTGTGCGTTGAGTCGGTCACAAAATCGGTCATAAGAATCGGAGGAAAAATCTGCCCGATTATCGGTCCTACAAAAAGTATGACGTGGGCGGGCACCCTTATTGTACTAGGAAACTACTATTTCTATTCTATCAAAACATTGGCAAAGAAAAATCGGCTTCCTAATAAAAAATGATCAAACAAGTACTAAAAAAAAGTCATGACATCACGTTCAATAAAAAGGATCTAGACGAAATTATACGATGTGCCTCAATTTTTATGACATTATTTACGAGAAGGCGTTACATTTTCAATCTACCCGTGTTCCGCCATCAATTTGTGTCATTATTTGTGAGTTCAGTAAAAAAAAACATATATTTTGCTTAAAAATATATTTATGTTGGATTTCCTTTGAAGTTGACTCCTCATTACTGAGGGCTCAGTCAGTATTGAAAATCAGCAAAATAAATACGACATTCTGAGTTCCTTTACCTCTAAAGCCTACCTATATCCTTGACAACTATCACTTCTTTATATTTTTTGAAGATAATATTTGAAGGTATCGATGTTGAATTAAGGTCGTACGACTGTGCAGTCAGCTTGGGGTGGTACCATCCTTATACCTATTTCTGCCGTAAAGCAGCATTTATAGTGAGATGAGATGTCAATTCTAGTTTCGTACTAACTTAATCACGCAGAATGTGAAACGCTTGCCGTCGCGTTGGCTTTCCGCCTCACACTGAGATAACATTAAGGCGAGGTATTCCGCACACTAGCGCCGCCAATCGAAAAAGATGAGACTTGATTTGCCTTTTAATAAAAATATTTTTTTCACCGTGTCGAGTTGGGACTGTGTAGAGTTGGGATGCGACCCATTTATCACTGGTCAACTCCACCACCAACTAATATTTCTCCTATTAAAAGCGTATACGAATACATACGCCCAGAAGTTGGCTCGCGCATTGCAGCGAAGTCCGCATGCATTAGTTGCAGGGAATTTATGGCTGTGACCCAAAAATTTACGCCCTGTCCAGGCCAAACAACTGTCCGCCAAGCCGGAAATTCGTTAACGCTACGTATAATCTGTGATACTGAAAGCTAGTTCCCGCATCTGTAATTTATTGGTCAGTTTGATTATAGACCAAGAGTTAATGGAAAACATTTAAAGTCTGTATCTTATATCGTTTAGGTGTTAGAACCGCGTGACAGACGGACGGACGGACTACGGAGCGACAGCAATTAGGGCTCTGTTTTTCCCTTCGGGGTACGGATCACTAAAAATAAAGTGAGATGGAAAAACAAACATTATACCCATTACATTACATTACATTATTAACTTTATTATTATAAAGACTAAGCGTCAGTTATACGAAACGCCCTTACAGTGAAGTCTTCATTAAAATACATGATATCCCTTTCTATGCCATAGCTCTAAAAAGAGATGACAGGACTTATGAAAGGCTTAACATTAAAGATTTTCCTTGCAATTGACAGTGTGACATTATAGCAATAGTGTCCCAACAGTGGGGACAAGTTGATGACGTAAGCCATTTGAGATATATCTAAGACTTTTTTGTTTTGCAAGAAATTAAGATCATCACTTGACGTAAGTTAAGATATTAGGCTAAGTTAATTTCAGCATAATATAATGTGCTACACACATTTTAGGCCACAGTTCAGTGTCCGTCCTCAGTCAGGAATGGGTTGTCAACCCTGGTCTAGTCCAAAGAAATAAAGCCAATTGTCAGCGAACAAAGGTTTTACGACAAAAGTGCGGCGGCTCTGAGTTGCTAACCGTAGTGATGCGTAGAACTAGACTTGGTCTCAACAAACATATTTGGTGAGACCAAATTAGACCAATTCCGAAAAGGAAGAAAAGCTGCTCGGTTTTGGTCTTAGTTTTCCAAATACTTGTCATAAAAGCATGCCATATGTATGGCATGGACCAAAACTATATGTACAATGGAAAGACACATACCCGATGGAACCCTGGCGCAATAAGTTTTTGTTGTGGTTTCTTTGACATTTACATGAATTTAAAAAATGACAATTAAGTTAAAGCGACAAAGTACTAAATGGTATAAGCCTGATGTACTGTCCAATGTTCACTGTACCTACACCATTAAATAAAAATATTTTTATCACAGAAACATAGTTATATTGCGAATAAATTTTAACATTCACTTTTTTATAAGAATTTGTATGTTTAAGACGCGTTTCCGCTGGACTAACTGTCAAATAATACATCACCAATAGGACATAAAACGCAAAACGTTACGTAGATGGAGCCACTAGCACACTCCGTAAAAAGAAAAGCAAAACGAAACGTCATTCTTGAAGATTCTCATTATTTGGGTTAATTTAATTTAATTTTTCAAAGCTATTAGTAAAATTGTGATGATATCATGGCATCATATGGCCATTTCAAAATAGCAGACAAATCTAAAGGGTAAAAAAAAGGTTTGATGGAAAGGAACGTATCTCTATGTTGATGGGCTACGTACCATTGTGCTAGTGGCGCCTCTAGTGGTAAAACATTGTAAGATTATCTCCTATTGAATAAGAATCAGTGCACTTAATACCCTTCTCAAAACGATGAAATAGTGTTCATGAGATGGCGTGTTAAACAGAGACAATGCTATAGCGGAGGTATAGTCCTCTCTGTCTAACATGATATCAATACATCCTTCTGAGAACGGTAATAGTTACATAGATCTACAAACGTTCCAATTTTTTTTTACCGATGCCCGTGGTCTAATTTGGCCGCATGGGTTTCGGTCCCTAAACCCATAGCAAGTTAGAGTCTAGTGTAATAACAACACTCTACCGCCGCGGGAGCTATCATCACGGGATTTTGAGTCATAAAATTTTAATCGGCGCGAATTTAGGACATCGGGGATCGCGACGATATGAAGTTTAATAGCGGGAATACCGTCTGTGATAGTGATCTTCTCAACCGCATTAACCGCATCGAGATAGACCTGTTACTTTTAAAGTACAGTGGAAGACACATCAACCTGTTCGCTAGGTGTATGTCGTTAGCGCCGCCTAGCGTTCGCAACTCTGTGGGCTCTCACGTTTCTATCCAAATATTGTGATAAATAAGATAAGAGCGTCGGTGGCGTCGTGGCTAGGACGTCGGACTCGCATGCGGGAGGTCCGAGTTCGAATCCAGGCAATGCTAAGTACCAATGAGATTTCCGGTTTTTTCGAAAGACTTACGTACATTTACCGACTGCTCTGACGGTGAAGGAAATCATCGTGAGGAAACCTGCATACTGAGATAACCAGTGTGTGAAATGGGGAAGGCAATGGCAAAATTAAATCCCACCCGGACCCTATTAACTCGGACACGAGAGTCGTTCTATGTGATTAATTTCTTAGAATTATCATGACCCTCAGGAATGAGGAAAACCGACTTAGAAGATAAGAAAATTGTGATAAAATAGAAGAGAAGAGTATTGCTCTAATTTGTGTAGACAAAGACTTGTGAAACTGTTTCCGTCTGCTCTCCTTATCTTCCTCTTCAAAGTCGTATTGCTCATTGCTGAGGGTCGTGATCATTCTAAGGAATTAATCACATAGAACTACTCGTGACAGATTTTAATTGCTCTCCTTCTACAATAAAAAAACATGCAAACTAACAAACGATATGCGAAAATCATAACCATTCCTCTTTTCGGTCAAGAATTAAAGCCCATAATTAACAATTGTAATAGCTATTACTACAAACACGGCACGCCATCCTAACTTCAGTAAAAGTACTAAAACTGGGGGCTATAATTTCAGGGCGAGCTGGCCGCATCGTAGTTCCAGAGCTGCAGTGCCATAAATAGACGGTATTTAGCTCCGGTTCACTGCGTCCGCTGAAATTTACTATTTAATGACCTTTTAGAGGTGCCTTCTGCCTAGCCTAGGCACCTATAACCTAGGAACTCTAGGACAATTTTGTATCTGTAGAATGTTGAGTAATAAAGAGGCTTTAAGGCTGCGTATATACAGGAAACAACTAGCACCACTCTGATGAAAAAAATCATTTCTCTATACAGGTTAATTTTGATAAATGTGCGGGATTTTACATTGTTCTACATATGAAGTCAATTTTCAGACATTAGTCCATTACATGATTAGACTCAAATAATATACTGTTTCACAGGTTTTTACTGTATTTTATTAATTACGACCGGTTTCGTTTACACATCTTCAGGTATTAATCTATACCAATATTATAAAGAGGAAAGGTTTGATTTTTTGTTTGTTTGTTTGAATTGAATAGGCTCCGAAACTACTGAACAGATTTGAATAATTCTTTCACTGTTGGAAAGCTACATTTTTCCTGAGTGACATAGGCTATATTTCATTTTAAAAAAAAATGGGGATCCTTACTTAAATTACGATAAAGTGTAAAAAAATATCAAAAAACTTCCTTACATCGCGTACGCTGCGAAAACTATTGATGATAGAACAAAATGATATATAACATTTTTTTAGAACACACCATTATCAACAAAAAAAATCAACGGCAGCGTGTCTCTAACTATTATAGTCATGTCACAATAAGCGTTTTTTTATATATAAAAAAAGAAATTAAAATACCACCGCTACAAAAAGCTCTTTATTTGTACCTTATCAAAATAAATGATTTATTATTTAAGACTGCTTCAATACCTTTATATTACTTTTTGAATTATTCGATTCTGACATTCCATTCAAAAGATATCACGAGTTTAAAACTTTGAAAAAATAAACTCTATTCGGCTACTTATGCGTTGTAGGGCGTCACTCGGTTTTTTTTTAATTTACTCTTTTTTAGGAGCTCGACGCAAAAAGGAGTGAATATGTGTGTTATATTATTATTATTATTATGAATGTGTTAAAATTAACAAATCTAAATGTAATGTTTAATGCCCGTGCGAAGCCGGGACGGGCCGCTAGTATATAATATAACACATCTTCAAATATAAATACCTGAAGATGTGTAAACGAAACCGGTCGTAATTAATAAAATACAGTAAAAACCTGTGAAACAGTATATTATTTGAATCTAATCATGTACTACAAGTTTCACCAAGTACCAACAACCGCAAGTATTAACCATTAGTCCATTAGATTATGGACGTGAGGGTTAAAATCAAATCAAAGTGTTTTTATTGTAAGTAAGTACCTTACAGTACATTTTTACAATGTCACTATTTTTACTCTACCACCGCTTCGTAAGGTGCTATAGCTGAAAGGAAAGAAGCGGCGCAAGAAACTTTCAGCAGCACATCTTTTGAAATAAATGTATCTTACAATAATTATGAATACAATCATATACACAATGTGCAGAGCTGGAGCTGAATTTAGGACCAAGCCTCTCTATCATTTAAGTAGTCATTTATTTTATAATAACCCTTTATCTTTTGTGTTATATTTTGTGTTGTAGTCGTGACTTTATGTATGTATGTTTCCTATAGTTGTCTATGCGGAAAAGTTTATTTTCAGTGGTCACTTTATACCATCTTACACTTACACGCAGACGACTTATGTCTAAAAAAATCACTTACTTGAAAAGAACAAAGTGAATCCCAGATTTTTCAAAATTATCTTGCATTAGGAAGAAATCTATTTTTTATCAATGTGGCGCTGGTTGTTTCCTGTTAAATAAACTACCACCAGTTGAAGTGAATTTACTATTTATGAAGCCTATAGCGTCAGTTGTACAGTGGCTAGGACACCGAATTCCCATGCGGGAGGTCCGGGCTCGAAACCACGCAGTGCCATGTACCAATGAGTTTTTCGTATATTTAGAACACTTACGTACATTTACCGACTGCTCTAACGGTGAAGGAAAACATCGTGCGGAAACCTGCACACTGAGATGCCCAGTTGTAAAATGGGGTTGGTACAAAAGATCCTCAAGGGTCGAAGTGCCGCTGGGTTAAATCCCCCCCCCCCCCCCCCCCCATCATAATATAAGATCTTTGTAGCCTAGTAGGTAACTTTAAATCCTACAGATACTAGGTATAGGCAAAGTTCTAAATTACCCAAGAAGTGCCTAGAGATAAAATATTCAATAGTTTATAACCTGTTTATGACTTTAGACAGGAGTTAATTCGTTTAGTAACAGTTTGAGTACAATGGAATGGTTAAGTTGAGACTACGCAACGTTTACTTGAAATTACTTGGGTAAACCTGCTGAAAATCGCCGGATTAGTCAGAATGTTTACAAGTTACTGATGAATTAGAATATATATTATACGAAATTGGATTAGAAGATAATTCAGGTTCAAGACTTGGTTGGCATGGCATCAGGAGATCGATTCCACTAAATACAACGTAACTAAATACAATCTAAACTGCATCGTTATCACGAGTTTCGTATGCTACTATCCACTAACGATCCAATTTCAGTTAAGTTCTGACCGAGTCAACGATCGATCGAACAGTAACGTATTTGTGCATTCTACTAAAACGTTTAGTTTATACTGAATCGCAGTTGAACAGTAACAAAACGCTTCAACTGTCGAATATAACGAACAAACATAAGTTCCTCCCAAGGTACTTTTATCCGATCGATAGTAAATCGAAAGGTGGCAGTGGTAGAGTTATGCGTCAGCAGAATGCGATTTGGTGTACAAATAGAATTGGAACGAAAACTAAATTGAAATTGGATAGAAATAGAACTACAAACGTTGTAATTTAGGCGAATTGGGACCCAGGTTCAGTTAACACTCCCTTAATACTGGCCCTAAAGAACAGCACCACCCCAACTCTTCCCGTGGATGTCGTACGAGACGACTAAGGGATCTCAGTGGATACTTACACCTAGCAGACGGCGGTGGCGGTAGGCTCGCTATCTACCACGTTTGTCCAATAAATCTTACGACAAAAAGTAAGACTAGACTGCCTGTGATTAAAGGTGGTTCCTCTGTGTACCCCCTTGGAGTTTTTGAGACTTACGTATATTTACCGACTGCTCTAACGGTGAAGGAAAACATCGCGAGGAAACTTGCACACTGAGATAACCAGTGAGAGAAATGAGGCGCGCGGGGGGGGGAGAGATTTATCCCCCCCACCTATCCCCTACGATAAGCAAGCAGGTTCTATAATCAATTAATCACACATGAAAGGGCAATCAGACCTTATTATCAAACAATTCCAGTAATTCTGTAATCTAGTCACGATCTTGATACGATGCGGTTAATGCAATAAACAGGATAACATGATGAACAGGTCAATTGTTTAATCAAGGCTTCTATGTCAGAGAATCATGGCGTAATTAATGCAAATTGCACTCAAATGTCCTCAATTGTCCTGTTATAATTTGAGGACCACACGGGAACGGTCATGTATTCACCTTTGTATAGAAATTGACTTATTCACATAGAAATGTTAACTAACACATGTACGAGTATACTCTTACACATCCTCACACACGCGCGTACATTTGTATTCCAGCAACTAATTATGCAACTTTTTAGGCACCTATAATAAATTAAAATTTAATATCGTTACAGTATTCATTTTTATTTCATTTTGTTTACACTTTGAGCTTTTATATTGACTTATTTAGTTACTAATACGATAAGGTAAAAGAGCGATGTCTGTAGGTATTTCGTACTTAAAAGGAGGCATCGGCATTGAATTAGATCTTAAGACTACAAACTGCATAAATACTTATTTTATTTTCAATTTTAATTTTTAAATCATTAATAAATTCTCAATTTCAAACACGACAACAGACTATATCTTTCGTTGGTTTTGAAACTACAGGTTATCGGTATTTTTTTGGTTAATTTCCGCCATACATTTTATACTAAAATCGATCCAGCATTTTGAATCAACAGGTCTATCTTTTAATCTACAGTGGAACTAATGAACACAGCTGAGAAATAAATACATAGATAATTGTGTATTTATTTTGCGAAACATTATTATGTCATCTTAATATAGATATATCGAAGAGACTGGCCCACACAACACAGAATATCCCAGTGTGGGAGCCAGGGATACTGTCTGCATGAATAATTTTTTCACACTAATAATTTAATAACACTCTTCTTCTCTTCCTGTCACCCCCTGCTGGGTTATAGGGCTCGAACAATTGCTGTCCACTTTTTGCGATCTTTCGCGGCCTCTTCGAGTTCCTGCCAGGACATTTGGATTGTGGCTGCCTCGTTTTCAAGTGACCGGCGCCATGTGGATTTCGGACGACCAGCCTTGAGTTTACCTGATGGGTACCATTTCAGGGCCTAGCCACCGCCACTTGCGAGTGAGGACCTCCTTTTCCACGATATACAGACACAACACTTGAAATTCATTACCATCTCGTTGACTTCACCGTAGTCGAGTAAGATACCTACAAACTTTGTGTGAACTCCAAAGCACGCAGCGACTATTTGAGCGTGTAATATTCAAAGCAAATTGGAACAGCCAAATTGAACGACTAACAAAAGAAAACTACCAAACAAGAGATAAAAGGGAATCTACATAAGAAACGCCAGTTCGTGGCAGCGCTGTTACGGATTCTATGAATATTTTCCGCGATTATTTCCATTCAGCGCAAGAGGTGCGGAATTTCCCGAAGGGGAGCGGGGGCGCTGGTTTTTAATGGAAACTGTTTATAAGTTATGGTTTGTATACGTCGGTGACGATTCGATTCCGTAATATTAAGGTTGAGCTAAAGAAATTGCATCGTGAAGTGTATGTATCCGAAAATAAAAATCACGTCTAGAGAGTGCCAGGCACCGTGCTGTTGGTATTTTTACAGTCTGTGTTATGGAGTTCGCTATGAAAAAAATAGTTCCATTAAATTCCGCAACATGGCGAGGGTTTTATAAAAGTCCACCGATGGATCTTTACAATGTATTTGTAATGGAACTGAGTATTAGATAATTAGAATTGTATCATTTTTTTTCTTCTAATTTCTTGTAAAATATATGTATCTATTATATAAATTTGCACACCACAATGTGGTAGGATATGCTGGAACAACCTATGTAATTTTAAGATCGTTCATACATGACGTATATTCTTGCAAATAAAATTCATTTCATTTGTAGCGAATTGCAAGCGTATTTCCAGCGGAGCGATCTATCAACGTACGTGCCGATAGGCACAAACATGAGTGGCTAACCCTAAAGGGGTTAGAACACTCTAAGAAATTCATTGGGGACAAAGTCACAGGCTGGAACAACAAGATTTGGGGGCTGAATAGACGTCAAGTGCGTCTACTGGTCGGTGCCTTCACCGGTCACTTTAGCACCAATTCCCACCTACACAAGATGAAGCTGACTGACAGCACATCTTGCAGAGCCTGTTTGGAGACCGTTTCACATCTCCTATGTGAATGTGACGCTTTCACGGCAAAAAGGATGGGTCTGCTAGGCTCTGCCTATCCGGACCCAAGGAAATTGAAATCCCTCCCACTATGACGCATAGTCTTGCTCATGCATGACATATTCGGTGATGTGGTCAAGGGATAGGTACAAGGGGTTGAACACAAAAGATCCCCATGGGTCGAAGTGTCGCTGTGATCCCCGGCCCCCATCCAAAGATAAGATCAACGTATTCGCCGGCGCGTGTCCGTGACGAGATCGCCTTGTGAAAAAGTATTCCGGTTTACAATAACTACGACTAACGGCTGCAGGGCAATGTCGAGCTCGTTTACCAACAATCCCGGTTCGCTTTAGTTTCCCGGGAAATCCCGGCTGTCCCGGGCTCCGTAATCTTATTAGCTTGCTGCCGCAGTCGACGTTTCAAAGAAAATCCCAAGGAAAGAGTAATTTTTCAAATGTTTGGACTTTCCAACCTCGTTTGTATACGAACAAACTTAACTCTTAATTTACTTTAAACGTAGATATCAACCTCCTAATTGTTAACGTTCTAGAATATCTATTTTGACATGAAAAACACAGGTGAGATTGAGGTCAAACGAGGGTTTCGTCGTAAATTTAAAAAAATACTCGAAGGTCTTGGAAACCACAAAACAAAACCAATAGTCTCAACTCTCCTAAATCTAAGCCTAAATTAAGTTAATTTAAATTTAATGTATCTTAATTTGTAATGTGTGTGTGTGTGTGTGTGTGTGTGTGTGTGTGTGTGTGTGTGTGTGTGTGTGTGTGTGTGTGTGTGTGTGTGTGTGTGTGTGTGTGTGTGTGTGTGTGTGTGTGTGTGTGTGTGTGTGTGTGTGTGTGTGTGTGTGTGTGTGTGTGTGTGTGTGTGTGTGTGTGTGTGTGTGTGTATGAGAAGACCATGTTTTGTGCTTCTGGAAATAAATATTTACAATTTCAATAAATCAAAGGTTGGCTGAAAGAGATAAGCCCGCTTTTGTACATATTTTAATGTTTTTTTTTATTTTCAGTGAATTTTTTTTTGTGTACTATAAAGAGGACTACATACAAACAAACAAACAAAACCACTGGTCAAATTTTATCTGACAAGGCTAAGAACACTCTCTGTTAAGTATAATAAAACCGGGTCCAAATTGGATCATCATTGTTGAGTTATCATGCCAAAGACAAACAGACAGACAAACATACATATAAACAGACAAACAAAACCCTTCGAAAAAATCGGGAACAATACATTACACAGGTTGACATTAGAATTTATCTATACGATGTTTTCATTACGAAACATAATATGAGAGCTCGCGCCGCTTAGAATATTCAATTCGGCTGAATAATGGCCTAACTCCGCTTGAATTATGAATTTGTGAGAGAAAACTCCCGCGGCGTAACGGCATATTAAAATAAAAACAGTAGGCTATCTTCGTACAGGTCGATTATCTAAAGCTGGCACGTACAACACATTCCCACATTGCGTTTGTGTACTGTCTGTAATAAGCACGCGGTAAGACGTCACACTGCATACGCAACATGAAAAGTCACTCTATCTCACTCGCACACGGAGAAGCTTATGAGCGTGACTGAGATTGTTATTGTTTTGTTTTCTGTGATGTTTATATAAGTTTAAACCTATCGCTCGCTAACGTTAGCGCTCAGTCATCCGACCGACGCGCATTATTGTAAATATTGTTTATTTTGAGGTTAGAATACAATGTCTTCTGAAACAATTGGATCTGGCAACACTTTAAGAGGACAATCTCGTGAAATTATGTATAATGTTTAATTGCTACAAACTGTATAATGAAATTGCTTTGGTGTGAGTACTGTGAACGTGCCAGCGTTAGATAATCGACCTGTAATAACGCATGGGTGTCGTAGGCTTGTTTGATTCGGGGCTATCACAACGCACAACTACATTGAGAGGTCTCACTTCTAGTACAAGAGCTGGCATGAAAATTACCCACGTCATCTGATACCTCTTTCGCATTATTATAGGTCGTTGACCGCATTTTAGTTTATGACGTAGTGTTTACCCAAAAATATGTCCTGGTAAGTTGGTATATCTCAGAAACGGACCAATGAAACCCGTTCAGGCACTAGTTTACTTACATATGTAAGTAAACTAGTGCCTGAACTCAAAAACGTTCGATTAAATCTCAACCTTATGCCTGCGCAATATGATACATAAAATAATAAAATAAATAGATTCTAAAATTTTGACGTTTTGGGTAGGTTGACCTGTAGCTTGTGGTCGACTGTACATTGTGTTCACAAAACTGCAGAATCGAATATACCCGTAGACGCAAGACTTCCCATTCGTAAATCAAATTGATAAATAAAACATTAAAAGAGGCTATTTTAGGGGACTTCTGTTATTTTTCTACTATGGTAACGGCCACTTTTGCACAATGACGGCGTATAAAGCGACCGTTTTATCTGGACTCAACTTTCGGTGTAAGTATGTATCATTTTAGTCAGAATCGTATAAAATTGTAAACCACACCAAAACCATATTTAGTAGAATTACGGCGCAACTTTATGTAAAAATAAAAGGCAAGAGAGGCAAGAATCCGAATCTCTTGGATTCGGATAGCACTCCATTCTCCCTGCCTATACCCCGCGAAGGACATAGCGTGAACTTATGTAAAACAGATATGTGGATGGTTTTCGAAGCGCTGTTAACCTTGAGGACCTAGATGAAGTACTTTATGTGTCGGTAATTACGCTGGAAAGAGATCCACCATCACACCACCACAGATCTCTAAGAGAGCCTTTACACATGGCGCCGCACGCGGTCAAACTCCTTAGATTTGCGTCGCATGCGGTGCGGCGTGTGTAAAGCGCAAATACAAATTTAAGGAATAATACATCCTGCGGCGCGGCACGCACCGTTACCCTTCAAACCGGAACACAGCAATGCAACCATTACTGCTTTGCGGCAAAAATAGGTGGTTGTCCCACTACTGGGAAAAGGCCTCACCTTCTACACTTAACTAGTGAAAATGCAATAATATGACAGGTCGTAATTAATGCCTATAATATGCTTTTGAATATCAAATCAAATCGAAATGTTTTTTATTGTAACTAAGTATCTTATAGTACATTTTGAGAACGGCCCTCTTTTTTAATCTACCACCGCTTCGTAAGGTGCTATAGCTGAAAGAAAAGAAGCGGCGCAAGAAACTTTCAACAGCACATTTTTTGAAATAAATATATCTTACAATAATTATGAATACGATCATATATGTACACAATGTGCAGAGTTGGAGCTGAATTTAGGACCAAGCCTCTTTATCACTTAAGTTGTCATTAGTAACAAGTTATTCGAGTTCTAAAAGCTGTTTGAAAATATGTTAAGTAATTAAAACGGCATTCTGCAGTACATACACGTCAGAGAAAATCCCCATGTCTCATGAAAAATTCCAGTTCTGCCACTGAAAAATGCAGCGAGCTTAGCAGTGCCTGGCACCGCAGCAGAATGCGCTCAAACTTTACAACTTTAACACTTCGGGACCGAGTTTGGCCTGCCAAGTGGATTTACGGCGTTTTTATACTCTTTGGCAACTTTATCCAGTATGCAAGTAAGCCTCGGACTTCACGGGTCCGGTTCCAGCCACGGTTCGGTTCGCGGCAACCTATTACAAGCGCTGATGTCAAGTGGGAAGAGGGCGGAGCGGAGAGCGAATCGAGCCGTGGCTGGAACCGGACCCATGAAGTGAACCCTAAAGGTCTATGTTGCAATAAAATATGCTGGACCCGGTATTTAAAGGTCAAAAGGAAAGGATGTTATAAGTTTGTCTGTGGTATCGTAACTCAACAACCAATGATCCGATTTGGATGCGGTATTTATAAAATTAGACCAGTGGATTCCAAGAGATTTCTAGATCAAGGGAATTTTTGATGTCAGGTAGGAACGGTAATAGTTATGTGCACTGATCGGAGTAGGTAGGGCTCTTTCGGGTCAATGTCCTCAAAGGTTATATTAATATGGATATGATTTCGGGATCCCGTTTTAAGTTATCGAGCAAATGTTGTAAATTACTTTTATAAACCTCGCCCTTACTCGGCGGATTACGATTTTTTTTAAATTGTGAACTTACGAAGAAGTTAAAACACTACCATAGGTACACTAGCGCCATGAATCTTAAAAAAAAATATTTCTTCACCAATCTTAAATGTGTATCAAAACATATACAACGTTAAAAATCTAAATAATATATTTATTCAATCCCGGAAATCCCGGGATTATTGGGCATACTTCTCCATATTATGACCGTATGTGGCAAGTACCAAAAACAGCCCTACCTACTCCGATCATAGGTTATGAGGTTTAAAAAGTTTAAAATTAAATTCCGTCTCTTTTCTTAAATTTTTAATTTATAGTTCATTCTTTTCAATCCCCAAACCAACCCAACACTTTACAGAGGGTTGTCTTGTCAAATTTATATCATTTTTACAGCGCCACGGGGAGGGTTACTGCCAATTTTATAGTTTATTATCTTTCTAGGAACAGAAATACCGGCTAGCATTAAAACTTTATGGTTCCTGCTAGGGTAGCGGCAACAGTATTATTTTCAATTTATTTTCTATCCAATTTACTTTACGCAGAATTACTGTACTGGGTGTAACAAATACCCCTATAGAGCGCGTATCCATAACTGAACATCTTTCACTATAGTGCCAACACTGAAATCAACTGACTCCTTTGCTGTCAAGGCAGCACACCTATGGAACTCACTTGAAGACTGATATCTGTGTCGTACCAGATACTACACTGACTCCTTTGCTGTCAAGGCAGCACACTTATGGAACTCACTTCCTCGTCTAATTCGGCATTCGGAATCCCTGGCTTCGTTTAAAGCGAGTCTCACTCATCATTGTTTGTCATTGTAGTTGTGCATTTTATTTTCATTATTATGTATATTTACCTATTTATTGTTTACTATCTATTATATATGTTTATTTATTTATATTATGTATATCTATGCATTTAACTATTTTAGTATACCTACATATTTACTTATGTATATCATATTACTTTTATTTTACTATATTTACTGTATATTAAGTAATAATAACCATTTTCATATCCTCACACTACACTGTCGCTAATCTCTTTAATGTCCAATTAACTTCAGAGGTTGCCTGGAAGAGATCGCTTTAAGCGATAAGGCCGCCTTTGTACATATCGTGTTATTATTCCTGTAGTTTTTACTTTTCCTGATTTTGTGTACAATAAAGTGTTTCTATCTATCTATCTATCTATCTGTTCCATACAAAACCTCAATACCCTTAATTTTGAAATGTATGATTCAGCTGTTTCATACAAAAGAAAGAAAGTAACAAAAAAAGGTACTTATTTCAAAAATCGCACACATACAAACAATTAGGTACAGAAGATAAAAATGATATTAAACAAATATATTATAAAAATAAATAAGCAAAAGTAATTAAGTTTGATGAAAGCTCAATACCTACTTTTTTGACAGAACAGACTTGACAGAAATGTATGAAAAGCTGTTTTTTTTTTCGCGATTCTAGAGTTGCCCTATAGTGAAAGTTGTTCAATTAAAGTCAGTTTGTTGTTAATTGTGGATACTGAACACCCCCCTTTCGGCCCTATAGGGTTTCTTGTTACACCTTGTGCTTATTTCAGATTATCTAGTAGTGATAAACTGATAAAGCTAGGTAATTCAGAAACCTGCAGTAGCTATAATATAAAGCTTCTTTGTTATACTCAAAAATGAGCCTATTTATCGACTAAAAACACATTCCCACATATTTGTTTTTGTAGAGTTGTAACGATGTCGACTTCATCGTCCATATCAACCTCCTTGCCATCAACTTCAACCTCATCGTCAGCGTTTATCTCATCTCATTTCGTATTGGCATCTTCATTTCTTCATTTAAATTCAAAATCATGTTCCAATTCCATTTTTAAATTTCATTATTCCATTAATTTCATTGTTTTATTTGTACATTCACTTTTTATCTGTATTTCGTCTCGAACGGACGTCTCCCGTCCTACTACCTATTTTCTGTGTTACCTACTATGTGTTCTTTTCCTCTAAATATATTATTTAAAAACCAATTCTTCTATTTCTTCATCTGCGCACTGTCCTAGAACCCTGCTAGCCGGCAATAGAGGACAGACTGTAGCAGAGTAGTTTCCCTAAAATCCTTATGCAAATGAGGTAAAACTGGACAAATGACAGTTAAATTATCTTATAATTTTAAATTCATAAAACCTGATTATTTCCCTCTACAAAAAGATTTTAGAAACGTTATCCATATTCATGAGACGACACTTTTCCATTAACTTTGGACTGGAGTGATGGCATGGCAGTCAGCATTGTACAGTCAACCACAAGCTATAGTATACCATCTGTCAAAAACCTTCTATTAAATCTCAACCTTATGCCTGCACAATATGATACATTTCAGATTCTCAAATTTTGACGTGTTTACCTGTGATCGACTGTACGGTTTTTTCACCGCCACGTCAATATTTAAAGTCGCCATTCAAACGGCAAACCTATGTTTGTTATATTTTAAAAAAAATATTTTAATGTCTTTTAAGGTTCAATATACCTTGTAGATATATCCGTCATTGGCGCTGAAAAGGAAAAACCAGTATATACAACTAGTTTAAAATGTCTATGTGTCTATGGATCATTAAAAAATTGAAATTGAAAACGTTTATTTAGCGCTGTAAACACCAGAATACAGAAGTATACAAAGTTTAATACATGCAGCACAGAACATCCGGTGTGGTACAGTGCCAAAAAGGGTACACCAGCTCAGCATAATGCTGAGGCAAGCCACAGCGCTGATTTTCAGCTGGCCCCTCACATCACAATGGTACAGAGCGGTCTGGGACCCAATCCGCCTAAATTACAACGTTTGTAGTTCTATTTCTATCCAATTTCAATTTAGTTTTCGTTCTAATTCTATTTGGACACCAAATCGCATTCTGCTGACGCATAACTCTACCACTGCCACCTTTCGATTTACTATCGATCGGGCAAAAGTACCTTGGGAGGAACGATCGATCGTTATATTTGACAGTTGAAGCGTTTTGTTACCGTTCAACTGCGATTCAGTATAAACTAAACGTTTTATTAGAATGTACAAATACGTTACTGTTCGATCGATCGTTGACTCGATCGGAACTTAACTGAAATTGGATCGCGTGGATATTAGCATACGAAACACGTCATAACGATGCAGTTTAGATTCTATTTAGTTACGTTGTATTTAGTGGAATCTATCTCCTGGTCGGTTGCGTCCAATAAGTGGATTCCATGCGGCGACGCTTGCGCTGCAGCCTTGTGCCTTTGATCCATTGTAGCTTGTTTCCGTCTAGCTTCACAGGTTCGGTAGACAAGCAGATGGTACATCTGATTTTGGGTGTTGTCGTCGGACTTTGGGTATTCTAACGGTTCCAAGCTTATACATTATGGTTCTGTTAACTGATGTTGTGAAACATAGATATCTGTTTGAGACTGACGAAGAAATGGAGCTACGAACGTCTACAAGGAGAAAGGATTTGAAAGATGTCATACACCCCGTACTGACTGTTGTTGAACACTGTGCACGATATCAGGCAGTGAGACTCTACAACAGGATGCCAACTGACTTTAAAACTATAACAAATGTAAATACTTTTAAACATAAATTAAAAACGTATTTTTTAGAAAAGTGCTGTTATTGTATTGACGAATTTTAATTATTGACATTGAAGGTAATATGTATTTTAAATTGACATTGAAGGTAATATGTATTTTAAATTTTAATTATTGACATTGAAGGTAATATGTATTTTAAATTTTAATTATTGACATTGAAGGTAATATGTATTTTAAATTTTAATTATTGACATTGAAGGTAATATGTATTTTAAATTGGCATTGAAGGTAATATGTATTTTAAATTTTAATTATTGACATTGAAGGTAATATGTATTTTAAATTGACAATGAAGGTAATATGTATTTTAAATTTTAATTATTAACATTGAAGGTAATATGTATTTTAAATTGACATTGAAGGTAATATGTATTTTAAATTTTAATTAGTGACATTGAAGGTAATATGTATTTTAAATTTTAATTATTGACATTGAAGGTAATATGTATTTTAAATTGACAATGAAGGTAATATGTATTTTAAATTTTAATTATTGACATTGAAGGTAATATGTATTTTAAATTGACATTGAAGGTAATATGTATTTTAAATTTTAATTAGTGACATTGAAGGTAATATGTATTTTAAATTGACATTAAAGGTAATATGTATATTAAATTTTAAATATTGACATTGAAGGTGATATGTATTTTAAATTTTAATTATTGACATTGAAGGTAATATGTATTTAAAATTTTAATTATTGACATTGAAGTTAATATGTATTTTAAATTGACATTGAAGGTAATATGTATTTTAAATTTTAATTATTGACATTGAAGGTGATATGTATTTTAAATTGACATTGAAGGTGATATGTATTTTAAATTGACATTGAAGGTAATATGTATTTTAAATTGACATTGAAGGTAATATGTATTTTAAATTTTAATTAGTGACATTGAAGGTAATATGTATTTTAAATTTTAATTATTGACATTGAAGGTGATATGTATTTTAAATTGACATTGAAGGTAATACGTATTTTAATTTTTAATTATTGACATTGAAGGTGATATGTATTTTAAATTGACATTGAAGGTAATATGTATTTCAAATTTAAATTATTGACATTGAAGGTGATATGTATTTTAAATTGACATTGAAGGTGATATGTATTTTAAATTGACATTGAAGGTAATATGTATTTTAAATTTAAATTATTGACATTGAAGGTGATATGTATTTTAAATTGACATTGAAGGTAATATGTATTTTAAATTTTAATTATTGACATTGAAGGTGATATGTATTTTAAATTGACATTGAAGGTAATATGTATTTTAAATTGTTAAATTCGAATCATAACATTTATAATTGTAACATTGACATTAATTACTTTACATTGATAAATTAAAACTTATTAAAATTCAATTACGTAGAATTCGTTCCAAATATTTGATTTTATTATATAATTTATTGATATGAAGAATGTAATCCATTTCCAGTTCTTATTGTTGATTTGGCTGATACTTTATTGTTAAGTCCTAGACGTGGGAAAGCGGGTTGCGACGCTAAAATGGCGATGGGCGGGACACTTGGTTAGACGTGGTGATGGCCGGTGGACCAGAGCCCTCACTGAGTGGTGGCCAAGGTTAGGGAAAAGAGGAGTAGGTCGTCCAGCAGCCAGATGGGCGGATGACATCACCAAAGTCGCATCGAAGACCTGGATGCGACTATCACAGGATCGTATAGGGTGGCACAAAAGAGAGGAGGAGGTTACCCTGCAGTGGGACGACATGGGCTGATGATGATGATGATTATTGTTAATTATTATTTTACTATGATTGATTCGTTAATTATTATTGTTTAATTTCAAACACAATTTTTACTGTTAACGAATACATAAATTGAATTGAAAGTGGCTAACGTCGCATATACTGCAACTTTCTTGAACTATCTGACTTTCTAGCTTGGTACTCCATTACGCCTTTGGCATAGGTGCTGCAGCTATTTGCAATCGGACCGAAACGAAGATCTCTACAGGTCGCGAGACTCGACTCGCCCTTGACCATTTTTAGTACTATTGTCCGATTTCAGTAACTAATCGAGATCTCAGAGATCGCTCTGAGCGATAAGGCCGCCTTTGTACACATTTTCTATGTTTCCTTTCCTATGTAAATTATCTATTTATCTAATTAATATTTTTTTATCCGCTCCTGGGTTGGTCCTGAGTTTATGAATCGACTTTATAAATACGTGCTTCAGAAACATTTGCACATGAGATTTTTCTGTGTACAATTAAGAGATGAAAGATTTTCGCATTAAAGTTGAAATCTTCCGCAGCTTCCGTCCATCGAGTTATTTCCTTTATTTAAGACTAAACCCTGATATGTAGGTTAATGGAACATCTCTCATCCCCATAATCACCCTTAACCCCTTCAAACAGTGGTCATTAACAATTTTAATTGTAAAGGGGATACGTGTAATTAGGTGGGGATGAAATTAAAGCCACGGGGGCACGTCCGGATTATTCGCATTGCAACCGTTTTCTAGGTCACGTTTTGTTGAGATTTAATTATAATGCTCGACGATTTGGTACTGAATTTTGTTTATCATTCAAGTACTTTCAGAGCGTCGGTGGTCTAGTGGCTAGGACGCCAGACTCCCACGCGGGAGGTTTGGGTTCGAAACCATGCAATGCCTCGGATTTTTTCGAAGACTTACGTACGTTTACCGACCGCTCTAACGGTGAAGGAAAACATCGTGAGGAAACCTGCATGTCTGAGGAAATTAAAAGTTTCCGAGCGTGTGTAATCCACCAATCAGCACTGGGCCCGCACGGTGGATCATGGCCCGGATTCCCTTGTGGAAGGGGAGGCCTGTGCCCCAACAGTGGGGACATTAATATAAGCTGATGATGACTTTTAGTACGTACATACTGAACTGAGTCGACGCTCTTTTCATAATAACAGCAGGCTTTACACATGAACTGTACTTTATCTTTTATAAACACAGTTATAATATTACAACTGTTTCGGTCTAAGTTATTTGTGGAATAAACGTATTAGCACTTACTTGTGTTTACCTAATAAATATTTTGGTTGTCGCATTACTGTTTATGAATAGCGCTTGCGAGCATCCTATAAAAGGTTGTGTGTGTATCACACATGTTACATTATTTATATATTTTATTTATAATACGTTAATGATATACACACACACCACACCACACTCTCACACACGCATACACCCTCAAACACCCGCTCACAACAGGTATGAACAACAATATAATGGATAAATAATTCTTTTTTTTTATTTTGGTTTATTTTTTATACAAGTGTATCCCAGGCCATTAGATTGTTGCTATCTACTATGCTGCAAGCTGGCCGATAAGGCCAGTGCAGGTAGTAGAGACCTATAATTACTTATATATACATTGTAACTACACTATTGTTAAATGATTATAATTTGAATATTGTTTGGCTTAATAAATATTTTTGTATTTGTATATATATTTTTTATATTTCTGTCGTAGATTTGTGTGACCAACAGTCGTGAGATATTGGACACACAACAGGAATAAAATAAAGCCATGTTTTGTGTTTTGGCTGCACTCGTTGTATCCTTAAGATAATTATATCTTTTTTTTTGGAGTGGGTTGTTGGGCAAACACAATAGGAATACACCGAGAGCTGTGATTGCAGTATCCGCATCTGTTATTGCTCATCCTATTTCAAGCGATATTGGATTGGTTAAATAGAGTTTTGGTCGCCCTGTCAGCTGCTGATATTCATGCTGCAGCAGCACCAAATAGGCCTCAGCTCAGCATAATGCCATACTCTAGAGTAGTCTAGAGCATGGCGCTGATATTCTGCTGTAGCCGTTCGAAGTCGGAGGCGGAAACCAAGCGACGATATTCCTGGGATGATTTTCTTTAATGTGGGGTGGGATGTTGGGCAAACGCAATAGGAATAGTTAATACTTGCGGTTGTTGGTACTTGGTGAAACTTGTAGTACATGATTAGACTTAAATAATATACCTGAAGATGTGGCGACGCACGACGCGCCACTACGACTAGTGGCGCGTCGTGCGTCGCCATACGACGACGACCTATTCACATCGGTGTAGAACGCGCTATCGAAATTTTCCTGGGACTTCGTATATATACGAGTTCCAAACATCCATAGTTGGACCAGGACATCTGGTCACCAGGCACGACACCCCGCCTGGTGGAACATCTTCCCTTTCGTACAACTGACATTACGTCATTCCATGTCCTCAGATAGCGCATTCCTACACAGTATATTATTTAAGTCTAATCATGCAATAGGAATATCCCGAGTCACGATTGCAGTATCCGCAGCGGTTATTGCGCATCCGATAGTCACGCTACTGGATTGATTAAACCGTGTTCCGGTCGTACTAGTCGCATCCAGCGGTTTTGGGCACGTTTTCAGCGGTTTGACGCCCCGTGCATGTCATGATTGGTACAGTTTCCATCGCAAATGAACGTTAGAGGTTTTGTGCAGTGAAATATTGCAGTGAGCTAAATACGACAAGAATACTACACAACTCGTATGGTTAGTGCACAACCTATTTGTCAGAGTTGTTCAGGCCGCCCGTAGGCCTCTGACATGGCTTAACGACTGCTGTCGAACGACAACAACCGGGACCGACTGCTTAACGTGCTCTCCGAGACACGGAGGAGCTCAGATGAAATATGCCACTAGCGGTCATCCATCCAGGTACCGACCGCGCCAACGTCGCTTAACCTGCACGATCATATTCGGACAGTGCTCGCAACTAGGCTACGAGCTCCTCGTCCTCGTCGCGTGGTTACCTGGTGGGTACGTGGACCCACCCGACTAAATCTAAAACGAAATTAAACTGTTACGTTAACTCGATTGAACCAGAATAAGGGTGACGTGACGTTTAGATTTTATTTTTAGCAAATGACACTCCGGATATACTTAGGAAGTACTTATTTAAATTAATTTAATGTGTCCTTTGGGTTAATATTAAACAAAACAAAGGGCAAAGTTTCCAAAAACATTGGACAAAAATACAATAAGATTTAATAAACAAAGTGTCAGTCACAAAACACACCATTCAACGCAGCGGAGGGCTCTTCATTAAAAAGTATTTAATTTGCCCACTTGCCCGCTCGCCGGGAGCTCTCGCAAATTAATACGGAAAAGAACCGACACAGGGTTGCCACATACACAAAAATAACAGAAAATCCTTCAAAAACTCACCATGTGAGGATATCTAAAATGTTTATTGAAATTCTAATTTTTTTAATCTTATTTTTCAATGGGGTCAGTGGCTCCGTACCGTACTGACTTTGTGCAACTGGGAATACTGTAACTATTATTTATTCTTTAAACTGTGTTATTGTGTCTGAATCTCTATTTATCATATTTTCATAATCAAAATGTCCGTATTAAAAAAAACTTGAACTAAAAATTAGAAAACACTATATTTTTTGCAGTCTTTACATTCTCCTCGGTAACTATAGACCAGAGGTAATTTATTGAAATTGCACTAAAATTTCTTAATAACCTAAAAGTGAAAGTTTCTAAAGTGATTAATAAAGTGATTTTTCTTCTTTTTTATTAATAAACAAGAATAAAAATCACTTTAATGCTCATGGGCCAATCGCGTGGTTCTAACTAGGCAGTTTATCATCATAAGGCATTCACCAGTCTACGTACATTTGTGCCAAACAAAAAGTGCTAAAGTCCCTAAAAATACAAACCCAACGAAGTTTTGTAGGTGCCAACCCTACGGATGAAACCTCGAGGGTCGTCGCAGCCAGCCGGCTCGATCGGTACTTACCTGAAAGGATAAAAATTATATTGTTCAAATTGTGGAGATGGCTATCGTATCGATTTAGTTAAAAACGTTATTCTAGCTATTTGTCTAATATAAATAGTTTTTAAGGCAGTACCTATGGTGAAACTAGCGCCACTTCCGAAAAAAATTAACTCTCGTGAATTAAAGCATTGATTATATTCGCTGTTTATATTAGCTGCCAGCGTGATGGCCACCTTCCCACCGGGTGCGACTCGGGGCGGATTATTAGACTAAGGATGTTGATATTAATGTAATATTTTGACATGAAATAAATAATTTTTCAAGCATTTATTTAAAAGTGGACAGTAAAGTTGTTCCACGTATGAAGAAGAATTGTTTAATGTTTCTGTATCTTCAATTGTAACAATAAGAAGTAGAAAGCGCAAGTGCTAAGTGCGCGTGTGCTTTGGACATATTCGCTTTCTAATTCTTATTGTTTTACTAAATTAAAACATTATTAAAGAATTATACCTCCGTGAAACAATTCTACTGTCTTTTTAATAAGTGCTTTAATTTAAGAGAAAATGTTTTTGTTTTTTCGGGAGTGGCGCTGGGTTCGCTCGGGTTGAGCCTTAATCAGAATTTCTAAACTTATTATGTTTTTTTCTGAACACGTAAATCAGGGAACCTAAACGACATGTTCGTCCTTCAGTGTTTAAGTTTCATTGTGTTTTCTGTGTTTCTTTAAATATTTTATTTGTCAATAAATATATTAATTGAAATACCCCAGGGGAAAAATATATATAACAGGCGTGCCGGCAGCGCGCTGCAGCGCAACGTCGGCGCGCCGCCTCTGTCTGTTTTGCACCCGTCGCTTTCATACATTTTCATTTATTTTCATACAATATATATGAAAGTGAAGGGGCATAAAACATATATAAGAGGTGTGCCGACCGGCGTGCCGTCAGCGCACCGCCTCTATATGTTTTCCGGCTTAGGCACAAGACGTATGAAAGCGACGCGGTGCAAAACAGGCAGAGGCGGTGCGCCGACATTGCTATGAATAATCAAAATCTCCATATTTTCGTGAAAATGGGAGTGTACCATTTTAGGGATTATCTTATCATAATTAATTAGATTCCATTATTCTTTGTTATTTTTTGGCGTGAATACAGAACATAGATACTTAGACGATTTCCTTACAATGTAAGTGATTTGCACTCATGTACAAAATCTACGTATTTGATTAGCATTTCTCTGTAAAATACATCAGCAGCCTTTTAATGTCCCCATTGTTGGGGCACGGGCCTTCCCATGCACAAGGGAGTACGGGCCATGATCCACCGAGCGGGCCCAATGCTGATTGGTGGATTTCACACACCTTCGGAAACTTTTCATTTCCTCAGACATGCAGGTTTCCTCACGATGTTTTCCGTCCGTTAAAGCAGTCGGTAAATGTACGTAAGTCTTCGAAATAATCCGAAATACTCATTGGTACATGGCTGTACATCTCCGTAATATACGCGTGTTATATTTTACATCAATTAACCAACACTATTAACGTAATGAATGACGAAGCATTTCGGCTAAACTAAAGTACGACTCCAGTTTAACAAAACAGATGAAATTAAGGGGATTTTCGACCTTCCAAGAATCTGGCATTCCTATTTATAATACCCTCATTAATTAAAGGAAACTGCTGAAATTAACATTCTGTAACGAGCTTTCGATTCCCTTTGACCTTATTCCAATTCATTCATTGGCCCTCTGATTCCTTTTGAAGAGTTTAAATTAAATTTCCAAGTTGTGAGCGTAACAAATAACAAATAACAGTACACATTCGTGGAAAAGTTGCGGACAAAGTTGGAAAGTACAACATTGCCCGGCCCATTGAATAATTTGTACTCGTATCTTTCAAGTTTCACCAAAATACATGGAACAATGAATATTATTTTGACATATGACCATGGAAATAATAAGTACAGTACTTATTATTTCCATGCAGGACTATATCTGATGTTAGGTTACAAGGAACATTGCCTAGGAATATCTGTTAGTACGTAGATTAGATGTACAACCGATTTGCGTTGTGTTTTCTCATATACCAGACAAAGTTGATAATATATAAGTAGGCTATCAAAACGCTACTATGACCAAATGATAATAAGCCTTTAATTTTTTTATTGTATAAGGAGAGCAGACGAGCAATCGGGCCACTTGATGGTAAGTGTTATGGCGGGTTTTCGATGCGCTGCTAACTTGAGCACTTAGATGGAGTACCACATGTTAATAATATAATTACCTTCAACAATAAATAAAATAATATTTATTGAAAACATCATAAAACTTGTAAACCGAACAATACCCTGACTCCCAAACTAGGCGAACCTGTATATTGGGAGACAGTGCTTTCCCAAAAAGAAGGTATTCAATAAAGGTCAGCATTCATCCCATAGATAACTAGGTAGTTAAAAAACGGGATAAATACCGCCCCCAAAAAATCAAACCTTTTCATTACATAAGTTATTATTATGAATGAAGCAATTTGTGTGTACTCTCTCTCTCTCTCTCTCTCTATCTCTCTCTCTCTCTCACACACACACACACACACATACACTCACTCTCTCTCTCACTCTCTCTCTCACTCTCTCTCTCACTCACACACTCACACGCACACACACACACACACACACACACACACACACACACACACACACACACACACACACACACACCTCTATTTTTTAAATATGATATATTGTTAAAGAAAAACTTAAAATATTTCAAAAGTATGTTTATAAATATAAAACAGACACCAATCACCACTTGGGAGACAAAATTGTAATGACAATAAAGATTTTATTTATATTATTATTTATTTAATACAAATAGACAGTTTATGTAACAATTACAACATAACGTTACACAATATATATTTAATACAATCGACAGTAAAAATTGTCGGTCACGGTGTCGGTGACTCGATCGACAATGATCGCCGTTGTTACCGGCTAAGACAATGGGGAAAGAAAGCGGATCGAACCAATTAAAAGCGGATATTTATCGGGCCCGTTATACCTTGTATCTACTTGTAGGTTTAAATGGTTTGTTTGGAAGGTTTTCTAGGTCAGAGGGAGCTTACTTTCAAGACACGTGAAGCGAGCTTCCTTCCCTGGTGTTTTATGTTTTCAATACTGATGATTGGTTACAGCATTAATTAGTGGTCATTTTGTAAATTTAATATTATTGACATTGTATACATTTTTATGACAATATCTTTTTCTTTTTTGTTTTCTTCTCAAAATCTGTATAAATATTATTAATTTGTGAATTTGCTGTATATGCCTGTAAAGGTAAAGTTTAGTGTGACATGTTTGTGCAACTATATCTGCAATATTTGTAATTCTTACCTAAACTTTCACTCAATAAATCTTATCTTATCTTATAAAGATGAAAAAAATAAAAAAAAATTTCGTTACAATTATTATTAGAAAAATATTGTAAAATGATTACTAGAATCTCTTGGTTGGTAACAATGAGCTTTTCGTCTTTTCGAAGACTTATGTACATTTACATGAATGGGAAATATCGTGAGGAAACCTGCCCACCGATATGAAGATACCAGTGTGTGAAATAGGGTAGGCATCCTCTTCTAAGTCATTTTTTCCTCATTGCTGAGGGTCGTGATCATTCTAAGGAATTAATCACATAGAACTACTCTCGTGGCAGATTTAATGGGGTGGTTTGCCATTGCCTTCCCCATTTCACACACTGGTTATCTCAGTATGCAGGTTTTCTCACAATGTTTTCCTTCACCGGCAGAGCAGTCGGTAAATGTACGTGAGTCTTTCGAAAGAACCGAAAAACTCATTGGTACATGGCATTGCCTGGTTTCGAACACAGACCTCCCGCATGGGAGTCCGACGTCCTAGCCACGAGGCCACCGACGCTCTTAAAGGTAGGCATTAGGCAATGGCAAACCACTGAATTAAATCTGCTAAGAGAATAGTTTTATATGGTTATATCAAAGAATTATTACGATCCTCATCAATGAGGAATAGGACTACAAAGATTGGAAAAATATTTGGATCAGCTTCTACGATATAAGCGATAGCTGATCAAGGTATATAATTATCATATCTAGCAATCATCATCAGCAGCCTATTCTAGTCCACTGCTGGACATAGGCCTCTCCCAGGGCGCGCCATTGAGCCCGATCTTCGGCTCTTCTCATCCAGTCGCTGCCAGCCACCTTACGCAGATCGTCGCTCCATCTAGCAGGGGGGCGTCCCACACTACGTTTGCCCAAACGCGGTCTCCACTCCAGAACTCGTCTACCCCAGCGGTTGTCGGTTCTGCGACAGACGTGACCGGCCCACTGCCACTTCAGCTTGCTAATCTTACGAGCTATGTCGATAACTTTTGTTCTATGCCGGATCTCCTCATTTCGGATTCGATCCAGCAGAGATACTCCGAGCATAGCTCTTTCCATAGCACGCTGAGCGACTTTCGTTCATATCTAGCAACAACATTAAAAATTATAAAAAGAATTTTTTTTTTCTAAATGTAATTTTACTCATTAGGGTGTAGCTACACGAAATAAAAACTAAAAAATTACAGTTATAATTATATAAACGCTCATCACAAAAAAATGAATAAATGATTATTTATTAAACGCAATTGAAAAACATTCTATGTCAATCTTCTTTTGCTATCTATGGAAAACTTCCATAGGTCTTTCTTTCGTTGAAACCCTGAACTAGTATACTCTTCGTATAGATAGACTATACCTCCCAGTCTTACAAAACGCCTTTGTTTATTCTTGAGGGACGAAACTTTCCTTGGAACAGACCCCTGTGTAAGTAGGATCAAAGGTAGAAAACCCCAGGTTGACACACGCCAAACTCCTTAATTCAATTCCGAAGGACCTGGAGACCAATTCTTGCAGCGTTAGACATTTGTCGAAGGCAAAAAGTCGAGCGCCATGTAGACATGTCAAGCGCTAGGCTGTTGGCCATATTATGTCGAAAAGCGACGTTGTGAGAATACCAAAAGGTTGTTTCACGAGTGAAACAATGTCGATGTCGAGAACTCGAGACATCCGCCATGTTGTTTTTCGACAAATGTCTCTCGCGATATTTAGTCGAATGTACGAGAATTTGCGTAACGGATTCTCTTACGAGAAAATTAAAAAAGTTGTCTGAGTATTTGTACCTACAACAACTTTGTATCGAAGTGCGTGAACCGTTCCGAATGTTTTCAACAGATCATCGACATCACCCCCATTCTCACTCTTATCTTATATTATCCTATGATAAGGGGCCGGGAATAACCCCAGCGGCACGTCGACCCTTGAGGATCTTTTGTGCCTACCCCATTTTACACACTGGTCATCTCAGTGTGCAGGTTTCCTCACGATGTTTTCCTTCACCGTTAGAGCAGTCAGTAAATGCACGTAAGTCTTCGAAAAATACGACTCACTCACTTATGAATACAATGACATTTGCATGTTGGACATTCAGCGTATTCACATTCTGGGTTTTCGACATTCTGGGTACCTATTGGATAATATGCGCGTTAGACATTTTGCTAAAATGACCGAAGATGTCCAGTTTGTGTATTAATTTTCTAAGTTCTAGCAACTAAGGACATTACCGACGTTTCAATCTCTATTAGATTTTGTGTATTTTGAAATGAAATGACATTCTGGTTGTGTATTGTAGGTACAGATAACAGAAACGTTCCATTTCAATTAGAGTAAAGCTACACAAACTCCAATCCTGTGAAACACTGGCATCCAATTTCAATAATAGAATGTATCCTGTTAACCTATTCATATACGAGTATCATATCCTCGTTTGATACCAATTAGTTGATGAAAACGGCATATGTACATGTTATAAATACATGTTACTTTACATTTTACCAGTTTATTTCCGTAGGAGATCAGATCACCTACGTTCGTGTCGTTGAATTCGCCTCATAAATTGTTTACTCGGCGGCAGAAATGCACTCTTCTAAGAGAAAACACGTTGGCGAGACAAAATACCCAGATACGCTTCACAATACGGCACAAACAGGTTCTTATCTAGAGTCAGATATTCCACATACTTTCTGCACGTGATGCTGAAGTACTGACTGGAAATAAAAAGACGGTGGTTCCCCCTTTGGTGAGAAAGCTTCTTTTAAACCATGTGGTGGGCACATGGAATGGGCGTTAGAAGTGTTACTGTTTGTTTGTGGCATCCTAACTCAACAACCGATGATCAGATTTGGTCGTTGGGTGTGTTTGTTTAATAGATAATTTTGTTGAGAGTATTTTTAGTCACGACTGATAAAAATTGGATCACGGGTTTCCAAGATTTTAAAGTGTCTTTGATGTAAGATGGGATTTCTGGAACTGTAACAGTTAGGTGGTTCGAGTTTGAGTTCAAATGTTTAGGACTATGGTCCGCTTCCACATCTGGACCCTTAAGGACCTGATGGTGATCAGAAAAAATAAGGGAATCTCTACAATGACAAGTCGTAGTTTCTTAATTTTTTAATTTAGATTTATTCTTCTTACAGTCAGTCGCATACCTTAACTTCCTTACATTCCAAATGGCTTCCGTGGTTTGAATCATGAACCGATGTTCAGGTATTCATTTTGGGAAAATAAATTCTTAGAAATATACAGTTCATTACAATCAAAACAAAAATTACCAACTTGTCCCCTGAAAGTAGATTTTCCAGGGGGAGATAACCCGAAAGTTTGAAAGTCTCCGATGTGACCTAATGGGATTAGTTCTGCTTCAGAACTTTTACTCAGATGAAGGTATTTCGATTCAGAATGTTTCCTAAGAAGTAAGACATCTAAGTCTAAGTGGACGTCTTACTTCGAAGACGCGTCATATTGCAAAACATTGTTGACCTAGAAATTAAATCAACATTCAAATAAGAATCAATCGCTTTTCTTATGCATTAAAAGTATATAAACTAATAAACATTTCATATTTCACTTTTCTGCACTATACTACCGGTAACCTATTAGTCAATCTATCACCTAGGTTGCCTGGAAAAGATCGCTCTGAGCAATAAGGCCGCCTTTGTACACTTAATCTATCTTTTCTTTCCTATGTAAATTAGTATTTAAAAAAGTATGAAAGTTCCATGAATGGAGAAAAATAGTACTGTCAAAAGTGGCCAAGGAAATATAGAAACTTAAAACTAAAGCCACGTTTCTAGTGACACCATAATCGGACCGTCATCGTTCGTCTCAGATCGCGCACAATAGCCAAAGACCACCGATTGGGCCACTCTCGAGATTGCAGACCATTCAGCCGCTACAAATGGAGCCGTGAAAGCCTTCGGACATACCGGACATGGAAATTGACCATAGTAAACGGAACAAGCAGTATCCAAGCTCTGATCACTGGTATAAGAGTACTAAAGATCTGTCTACTCTAATTACTCACCTACAAACCGAGGGTCCCGTCGCCCGGGGGATGAAGCAGGTGAAGAGGAACCCACTCTCGATAAAACAATTATTATAATATGGACCTTAGAATGTAACAGGAATCGCGCTCATTTGTATTTAAAAAGCACGCCATCTGGCGACGAGTGGCAAAACTTTTAAAAATTTACGTAACTAGACAAGTCAGTACGTAGTTCTGGCTACTGCACAATAGAGAACTAATGGTGCGCCTTAAGGATTATTATGATTTTGTGAAATAAAAGCAGATTTAGTACATACCTATAGTATGTAATGTTGCTGTTGGCCTTATTTTGTTTCTTTTTGGTGTTTTACATAACAGGCCATTCGTTGGTCAAAATTTAAGGACGCAGAAACGTCTTTCACCGTGTGCGTGTCGAATACAACTGATGGAGCAAATGGTTAGTATCTGTGTTAGTAGCCAAAATCTACCACCGGTGGGACCTCTGCCTACTAATGTCACTGGCTCAGATGGAGATGTTGCTGAAACGTAGCTAACTTTTCGGCTAAATGGAGGGTAGTATGTACTATCGAGAGTAATCCAGTTTTGGCAAGGGATGAGGTTCAGTTTAGCAGAACCAATAAATTTTTCTCTCTCTTGTGTATCAAGAAATGGTGCACGCGCCCCTAACCGGTGGAACTGACTGAATTTGATGATCTATGATCAGTAATGGACGAATACGGGCTGTAATACAGCTCACTTAAAATCCATAATTCGTCCCCTATTGAGCACAGGTATCACCACATTCAGTCGGTTCCACCGGTCAGGGGTGAGTTCCACATTTCGCTTTCTGATACACAAGAAAGAAAATCTATCACCCCTTGCCAAAAACTGGATTACTCTCATGGTAAGTAATTATCCACAGTTAGATATGATGCGTCAAAACATTCGCTCTTCCATTTTTCTCCTACAACCTTCGCCAGACTCCCGACTTTCTACCAAAGAACACATTTCCCGTCGGTTGTTCCTTTGCGAGTAAGCTGGGTTACTGTTAAACAGGTTTACTGTACCGTAAAACCTGAAACCGCCTGGGGACTTTCGTACGTTACACCACGAAAATTGGCTTTCAGTCTGTTGATGATTGGTCTCGGGAGAGTTTTGGAACAATAGTATACCGGATAAACGGGTTAACTAATTTTGACCAGAGCAACGGCCACTGATTATAAGTAAATACAGTCCAAACCCTGCGTTGTTTGACCCTCTTTGAATACTGATACGTCAGCTAGAAAGGGTAAGATAAATAACTGAATCGAATGCATCAGTGATGGTTAATGGTCGGGCTCAGAATGTCATTTTTGCAAAATGGTTAAAACTTATCTTCTAAAAATTTTCCATTAAAAAAAAAGTAAATAGAGTCCTTTTTCTTTAAGACCGGCAGCGCATTATGAATCCCGCTGGTGACAGAAATCGGACTAGTAGCGCCCTCTCCTCTAGAATGATCACAGCGTGCCAAGGGTTTGGTCAAATGCATATATAGTTTTGACATTTCAATGGGCGATTGAACGTTTGGGGAGATGCTGAAAGCGCATGTGCCAACTAGCAGACGCGGTTTCCATATAAAACTTCTCCAGCGAGAAATCTACACAGGGTGACTTTTAAAATCTTTGCCCCTGGTATTGCCAGTCTATAAGCGACAGTGACCACGTATGCAGTATATTTATATAAACGATAAAGTGAGTTAAATTAATACGAATCTCGTTTGAAAGAAAGAAAAAAATAGATTTACGAGTATTCCGGAATGCATACATAATAGTTACAAACTAATAGATAAACAAACAAAAACAATAAAACGAAAGATAGGTAAACAAACAAAGAAGAGAAGATGTAACATAAAGTAAGTAGTTTGTTGATGGTGGTGGGTGTGCAGCCCCGGAAAAGGCTACTGCCACAGCATATTGCCGCAATGCTGTCAACACTACGGCGCTGAATTTTTATTTTCAATTGCAAATATTCCAATTAGAGGATTCAAAATTCCAGTCAAAATTGATGGTTATTCCAGAGATACATTACCCTTTCACGTAATAATACTGAAAATCTACGGCCAATAATAAGTAATAACACTGCCTTTATCCGAGTCATATCTCAGAGGGCACGAAAACGGTATAAATTTAATGGTAGAAGATAATATCCGAGCACCGGTACCGAAGGCTCATCCGTTTCATTCTGCTTCTTATCTCGATAAGGATATTAGGCCTGATATTATCGGTAATTGAACTGATCAGGGTTGAATCTAAGACATAATTAAGGGCTCATCTTATTGGTATCTAATTGAAACAGGGTTGAACTTAAGGCCTTTATAAAGTCGGTATGTAGATAAATTTTGGGGTTTCTAAAAAAAAATTAGAGCGTCAGTGGCGTCGTGGCTAGGACGTCGTGCTCCCATGAGGGTGGTCCGAGTTCGAAACAATGCAAGTCATGTACCAATGAGTTTTTCGGTTTTTCCGATAGACTTATATACATTTACCGATTGCTCTGACGGTGAAGGAAAACATAGTGAGGAAACCTGCACACTGAGAAGACCAGTGCGTGAAATGGGGAAAGCAATGGCAAACCACCCTATTAAATCTGCCACGAGAGTCGTTCTATGGGGTTAACTCCTTAGAATGATCACGACCCTCAGCAATGAGGAATACGACTTAGAAGAAGAAGAATAAACGAAGGTTTTGCTATTTCTTCAACAATACAAAAAAACTTATGTAAACCTTTGAGGAATAAGACAGAAGAAAAAAAATATTGAAAAATTGATACGGAAACCGAATAAACGATACGAATGTTGCGTAATTTAATGTTGTGTAGCTACATTAGATAGTTTTTTTTGTAATTTGTACGCATACCTGAAGTACGCATTTGCAACAACACGTTCCGGTTACGTCCTACTGAATGTGCCAGTCGTAACATCGTAGAACGAATAGATAATAGGTCAAGTTTAATTTAATACTCTTTATTGTAACACAGATATATTACAATCTTAAACAAAAATATGTGAAGCACAGAGGGTATATACAACTTATCTCTAAGAGAGATCTTTTCCAGCAAACCCCATAAAGCGACAAAGTCAAGGTGAAGCTCTAAATAGAATTAAGACTACCAAGACAGACATCCGGACATGTTTCTGACTTGCCGTGTCGTATGGAACATGTAATCAGGGAAACAGACGTAACATCATAACTTGATCTTATGAGTGACATACAGGAAATTGTGCCGGGAAAGGGCAGGGTCAAAGACTGACGATTCGGATGTACCCAGTTATGAAGGAACGAACGCCTGTCCCTGGGGGAGAAAGACTTTCTTTCTTTTATCCAAGAACAGTACAATAGAAATATAAGAGTTACAAGTTAAGTTGTCGACAAAAAACCAAAACGCTGAATTTTTTTTTGGGAATAAATAAAGGGTATTTAAAAAAAATATAAATTTGCTACGACAAACAGGCAGACGGGCCACCTGATGGTAAGTAGTCACCGTCGCCTAGAGACACGTGCAATGCCAGGGGTATTGCTTGTGTGTTGCCAGCTGTGGTGGGAGAGAACTTTTTTAACGTTCTTTTTTAAGCATCCCAAGTCGTAGCGCTAAGGGAAAACGTCGGGTGTAAGAGAGTAGAAGAGTAGAGAGTATGTACAATATCAAACTTACTTTAATTGGTCTTTACTATCTTCACTCGAAACCACTCGAGAAAAGAATTGGTTACCTTTGGTTCCCGGCACAGGCCATGTCTAGTGCGGGATCCAAAGTTAAAGAAGAATATTAAGAATTTTTAAGGTATTGAAGTTCTAGTAATTTAATAATCAATTTAATTTTACATAATAAGTAATGGTTTGATATCAAAAATATAAAAATAAAATAATAAAATCAATGTCATACTATAACTAGGTAAAAATTATATAATATAATATATATAGTTTTAGTTAAACTAAAAGAGAAGAAGTGTTTATAGAAGAGCTGTACTTATTAAGCCTGTGGGTGCACCTTCAGCCTCATCGTAACTTACCACCAGGTGAGATTGAGATAAAACGCGGGTTTAGTCGTAAATAAAAAAAACTTACACTCCTGAATGATTAATAAGTTTTCCTTACAATGAATGTCGTTAAACGAGAAATGTAAAAGCAATAAGGACACAACAAAATAAGCATTAGAATTATTCGACTAGGCTTCGATTTATCGGTAAATACAAAGTCGTACAAATCCAAGGCCAACGCGGATTACCTTTTAAAGTAAACCGAAAAGCCTATTTCCTTTATTTCGACGTTTCCGAGCTACCTCCACCCTCGAGAGGTAATCGATTTTTTTAAAGCGGATTAAGAAACGTTAACACTTGAAATAACTTTTGTTTTTCTCATTTGTTTAACTTTTGTATTTCACTCCTCAGGGTTAGCAGCACATCGAAAACCCTCTAATAATACAGTGAGGTGAGATGTCTATGGACGACGGTGACCACGTACCATCAGATGACCCGTTTGCTCGTCTGATTTCCTTACACAATAAAAAATAAATTAATAAAAAAAACCACAATGGAAAACCCTCTAATAACATTAAAGTGAAGTGAGATGTATATGGGTGAAACCATTTATCATCAGATGCCCGTTTGCTCGTCTGCTCTCCTTAAACAATAAAAAAAAAGTTCTAAGCAGAGGGAACGCCACTATTCAAGACGCGGTTACATATGATCGTTGATCGACCATCTGGTCGGTCACACCAGACGGTCACCGACTATATGTGAATTACCAGTCCTCGACCGGTTCCGGCGAACTTCAAGTTGTCATCGAACGAATTACGTTGGACGACTTCGGCCAACGACCAAGTGTAAACGGAGGTCGGTGACCGTAGTACGGTCGCCGAATCGGTAAACGACCATGTGTAACTGCGCCTTCAGACCTCTGTGGAACAAGTAATATCTTTGATCCGACAGTGACTCCTAGAGCACACCATTTCTAATACCTACCCGTCCCACATGACCACGCCTGCACATTACGCCATGACATAGTCAATTTGCCTGATGATCCGCATCGAAGGTGTGGCCATAAATAACCTTGCCTTTGTGCGTATGCCACGGGAAAAGCATGGGAAAGTGAAACGCCCATGATTTATTCGATGCCTTTGTAGTTTTATGGAGATTGTAACGTGTCACGATATGTTTTTGAGTTCCACGCATTTCAGGTTTCACTTTAGGTCAGCTGTCACGTGTGGCAGGTGGCGGAGTCAATGAAAGAATGTATTTCCAAGAGCGCATAAATACAAACAATTAGGTACAGAATATAAAAATGATCATAATTTTATAATTTATTATTTTATTTAACGCTTTAATGCACAAAAGTAGTACATGAGGCGAACTTAATGCCATGCGAGATTTTCTACCAGCTAACCATTGGGTCATACAGATATTGCAAGGCAGGTGCATATAAATTAAATAGAAGAGATTTATTAATTATTATCTACTATACTATAAAATACCTACTCATATAATATATAAAAATATACCTACACGTATGCTACTACATAACAATTTTAAGTACATAAATACGAATACTTACATATACACAGACACTAATACATATAAAATACACATATATTTATATACATATATAAAAGAGTATATGAAAGAGAGAGAAAAAATATATCAGATAAATAGATGAACACCGAAACTTATAAAACATGCATGTGATACCAAGCATAGCAATAAACACCTTATTGACTGGAACGTCGCAGATGTTCACGGACAAACTTTTTGAACAGGAACTTGTTAGGGACTGACATCCTCAGGTAGACTGTTCTACAAGCGGACTGTTGAATGACTGAATTTTAAACAAATATAAGATAAAAATAATAAATAAACAAAAGTAATTAAGTTTGATGAAGGTGGTGTGCACCGGGAAAAGGGGGACTGCCTCAGCCTGTTGCCGTAGCGGATTTAGCACTGCGGCGCTGATTGTCAGGAATCACCTTTGTGTCAATGGTAACCCGATATAATATGACTTCTATTACGGGTCAGTAATAACTTTTGCATAGGATTGAACTGATTCCATTGGCAGGTTTACACGGAGTTTCTGCTGGAACCATAGCTGGTTTACGGCTTCAACCTATGGAAAACCCAACAAGTGATTGCCTTATAGACAGGTACGAAGTCAGTTACTGATTGATGTGACTAATACCAGTATTAGCACTGACTTTTCATCATTTTCTAAACGATTGAAAACAAACTGGTGGTCAGGGAAGTCTTTTTTTACCGTTTGGATACGGAACCCTAAAACATTGGTAATGTTTTATACGTTGCCAACATTTTTGGTAACCACTCCAACTACGCTGAGAAGCCTGTGCATAGGAATATAAAGGTGGATCAGATCCGGCCAAGCTTGCGTTGCAGTCTCGTGCCTTTGATGAGCCATTGTCGCTTCTATTAGATTAGAAGTCTAGTCTTTTTTTATTGTCTACTAAACCTGCATTTGACCTCGTTCTCGCCGGACGGTAAGCGACGATGAGGTCGACGATGGAACATACGGGTCCAGTAAATGCCTATTCACTCTGGCCTTGAAGATCCCAAGTCGTAGTCATCAGATTTGTACATTGTTTCTTGGTTACTTCAAGTATCTTAGATAGAAGTAGGTCAAATTCAGCTGCAAGATTTAATCTAGCAAATGGAATGAACAAAGCTATCTTCAATAATGGGCTCCTTGCGTGGTATAACACGTTGTATACCACGGAGGGCAAGAAAGACAATTTATAACTCTCTAATAAAGTCACATCTTATCTATCTAATTGAAATATGGGGCAGTGCAAATAAAACTAAACTATCCCAATTACAGGTAACACAAAATATATTGATTAAAATGCTTTTCCATTACCCCTATTTAACACCAACCACCACAGTTTACAAGAACACAAATTTAATTAATATAAAACAGGTATACTTCTACCACGCGTGTATTCTAATTCGTAAGATACTGACCAAAGTCATACACACATCAATATCACTTACTCAAGTAAAACATGTAACTAAACGCAGCACGAGACGTGCTAGTTATTTAGTTCTGCCAAAGACGAGAACGAACTATGGCAAACGAATGCTCACATACGAGGGTGCGCGCTGTTATAATAATCTACCTTCACCGATTAAAAACACAAATTCTTTAAATGCATTTAAGCAAAAATTAGCGCAGTTTGTTTTTTTGAAAGGTGATTTGTTCCCGTCATCATCATAATACTGTACTACCAGCTTTGGTACCACAATTTTAGTGCGTTGCGTTCTACTAACTATATATTATATAGTGTTAGTGAATAGTGTAAGAAGCGAACATGCATCTTTTTAAGTCTTTTTCACATGTACCTAAGTGGCAATATGTCTTTAGTGTGAATAAATATCTTTAAACCTAAAGCTTATAAAAAAACTGTAGCAAATGTGTATAAAAGCTTCGGTACGAGGTTCAAATCTACAAAATTAAACACATGTTACATTTAAAGTCTCGTTAAGAAACTAAAGCTAACTAAGCTACTGAAACAAATATTGCGGAGATAAACCGACGTAAGTACAGGTAAAACTATGAAGATAATAAGCGCCTGCCGCCGCCGGAATGGAGAATGTATGAAGTATGAACGAGGTAAAAATAAGTTGTGTCACTTGTACCATCAATGGTACTAGTCAATGGTACTACTGATCTAACGGCAAAATAATTACATTTATTTATTTAGGTACGGATTGAAAACTCTGAACAATATATTGTGTAATGACAACCTTATAATGTCATGTGTTAAACTGATATCTTCTTTTTAGTGGCAAGAGTGAGTTTTAAAATCTATTATTGAGGGAAACCTCAGTATGAGTTAAGTTTGCCATTAAAGTATGAATAAATACCTACTGTGATTTCCCCTCTGTCTCTCAACACCAGCAAAAAAGTCTAACACTAGTTGCCCTATAAGAAACGTATGATACTTGCTCCATTCAGTGTGGGCGGATGTGTTTCTATCATCGGTAAAACGGACGATATTGCTCCGAAGCGAAACAGCTACGCTTTTTCTGTGTACTTTGTAAGTTGTAACACTGGTGTGGAAAAGGGACGGACTGTCTGGTACGAATGAAACAACCGAGAGGGTGACACCCGTCATTTTGACAGTTATCTTGATATTAATACGTGGGTCAGTACAGTGGGTTATGTTGTTGCGTTCATGCTGTCATAGCGTGTTCGTCATATTTTATTACCGTGTTACTTAAAACGGACGATTTTTAGGTAAAATACACTAGTTTTACGAAATAATAACCACTGTAAACCGTTTTTAAACAATAAAATATGACGAACACGCTATGACAGCATGATCGTTTACTTAAACGATATATAAGACGGTGAAATGGGAGTGAAATACTACAGATGGTGTGGAACCGGCAACCTAACCTCCAATTACACATGGAATGCAAGACACTAGGCATTCCTAGTGCACACGACTCTCCCTTAATCTCGACGTTGGTAAACTGTTTTTGTTTTTTTTTTCAAAACATAGTTCGAGTTATTTTCAAGATACTAACACGGTCATTGGACAAATTGCAGTGTGTAAATCACAAGCAGAGGCCATTCACTAAAGAAATAAAAAGTCAGTGTGGTTGTTTTATTGTTAGTTTGATATACAATCTGACTTAGCAAGGATATGTAACAATCAAAAGTACCTTTGACACAACATGATACCCCCCTTTACTTTCAACCGCAGTCCAGTACCCGGATGATATTACTAATCGAGTACCCGGATGCGACTAACACAAGGCCAGAAAGGTTGACAAAATAGAGAGGAGACATGCGGCATAGCGCCTTCTTTCCCATTATCTTTTTACTGTTTGGGCATATTATTCAAAATTTAAAAATCATTCATAATATAACAAAATTACTGACACTTCACTTTTATCCATCAGTTTTGCTACGTTCTATTTTATTTTGTAATTTCTTTCGTACATTATTTTTAGTTTTACGAGTTTAATACAAGTAATGTTATACAACCATGGACAAAGAAAAAAAAAGTCTAGTTATTGTTTATGGGACTATGTGTCCCATGAACAATAACTTATTATTTATTGAAAATCCGCATAATTTCATTCAAAAAATTTACATTCACAGTGTAACAAAAACCAATATAGGTTTGTTAAGAACACTGGCAGACCGTCGACGCATAACTAACTTGACGCATTTATAGGAAGTCAGCTCGCTAGTACATACGAGCCCTTACGCACGCAGTCACACCATAGAAATACGTTTATACTGCCGCCATTGCTTTGCTTCAACAATGTCTTAATGACATTCACTCCGTCTTTTTTTTTACCCTCATGTATACAACTATAACAATTTATCTTCATTCATCTTCTGCCACTTTTCCCCCCGATACCTACCTTCGACTGGCGTTAGACCTGATATCCTCTGTGCCGCCGAATCGTACAACCCACACCTACTGGCTGAGCTCCCAGTGAAGCAATATATACCCAGCTGTGGGATGATATAGGCTGAAGATGATGATGAAAAGGTTTTCCAAGATGACACTGGAGGTGACACCCTGTAACCTCCGCCTCAGGTGTCACCTTTTCCTTACAACGACTCTGTTTTGCGGGATAAAGCAGCACAGCGTAGCCAACTAACGAGTTTTTAACTTTTACGATTAATAAACAGAAAATAACGGCGGGCACCGGCTTTCGGTAACAAGTTTAATAAGCTACGTACGTAAAAAGTTAGTGTACTGTGTTGCTAGGAATCAACTATTTTTAGAAAAAAATTAGCGGCTAGGTGTGGATGGTATAACTACTGATGCTTAACGCAAAGACCGAAGACCTAAATGCGATTGTCATCCAAGGAGGTTGATGGTATTTTATGACAGACAGGAAAATTGTATAAGAACCTTAGGTATTACGAGTACAGTAATGAAATTACACACTATATAACCTACAGCAGTCTGTGATACAGATAAAATCTTCAGACTGCAATTATTACTTATACAGTGATGTAAAAACTACTACTTATGATAGGGGGCGGGAATAACCCAGCGGCTCTTCGACCCTTGGGGATCTTTTGTGCCTACCCCATTTCACACACTGGTAATCTCAGTGTGCAGGTTTCCTCGCGACGTTTTCCTTCACCATTAGAGCAGTCGGTCAATGTACGTAAGTATTCGAAAAATACGATATACGTTCGTGAAACTCATTGGTACATGTACCGTGCAGTGCGCACGGTTTCGAACCCTGACTTCCCGCATGGGAGTACGGTGTCCTAGACACTGCGCCACTGACGCTCAAAAACGCTAAAAACTACTACTTACTCACAATAAAAAAATCTGATTTCTGTTATCTATTAAGTATATTAATTATATTGAAAAAAAAATATTTTATTCATTCCTATTTAAAGCTCAGAAATCGGACTACAGCGCCATCTCCTCTAGAATGATGATTGATGAGCACTGACAGCGAGCCAACTAGGATTTGGGCAAATGCGCGTATAGTTCCATACATTTGACAATTCAAGGCGCTTACAGCACATGCGTCAACTGGCGGACGCGTTTTCTATATTAAAAAAACTTCTCTTCTAGCGAGCATTCTAGATAAGTTTCTTTTAACATGTAAGCATTCTCATTCGTATAGAATTTTTTATTTTTATTTATTATTATATTAATTCAAAATGTTTGAATCTATATTAGTATTGAAACTTTGTTTGTTAAATTGCTGGTATTATAGCCTTATTTTTATGTGAGTGGTGTGCACGTCTGTAATTGGATTATATATTAGAACGTTACCATATAAATAAGGTCGAATAATCCTAAAAGTATAATCTGTTGATGTGCCAAATAAATAAAACAAAATAGAGTGAATTTCAAAATCTTTAGCTATACCTTATCGATATTTATTTTGAGAACGGAAATATCTATGAGAATAGTTCCCATAACATGCTAAGTAATACTATTACCTCATCGACGCTGCAAGATGGATCGCACAATATCCATCATATTACCGTACCGATACTACCCGATGTGATTACATTACCTACCAAGTTTCTAAACTTACAAACTAATGGTCCCAAGTGTAATGTTATGGACATGTAACAACTTATATACATCTACTTACTTTAGACGAATAGCAATATCTGAATGGAATACAGTTAAAGGAAAAGGAAGTGATAAGAAATTAACTAAAATAAAAGTTTAGGTACGTAACTGTTGCAATATTTACTTTGTAGATCCTGATGTGAAGGATCGCCTGGGGAGGTACCATCCTCTTTCTATTTCTGTTGTGAAGCAAAAATGCTTGCATTTCTGTGTTTCGGTTTGAAGGGTAAGAGAGCCAGCGTAATTTCCGGCACATGAGGCAATCCATCTTAGTCCTCAAGGTTAGCAGCGCATAAAAAACCCTCTAATAATAATACAGTGAGGTGAGATTTCTATGGGCGCCGGTGACCACTTACCACCAGGTAGGCCGTTTGCTCGACTACTCTCCTTATTAAAAAAAATGTGCTTAGAAATAGATAGTTTATATAAATTGAGTTCAAATACGCGTTTTCAAGCGGAATACTGCTATTCATTCGGATCCCATTCATTTCATACTCCCTCAGTCATTATCACATCCTTAGGAGATCGCATTTGTTACCCTTTGCAATTGTAAATCCTCTGGATTTGGTTATCGTTGGGGAGGTATTGGAATTTGAGGCTTAGTGGCGGGTCCTTCTTCCCCCTTCTTAATTTTGATAATTAATAAAGGATTTCCGCAAAGTAACGCCAAATTCCATCAGGTTTCTTCTTCCCATTGCGTTGTTTGTATCAATAGAAGGGACAAAATAATAATAAAAAATCCTTGTCCAGTCTTTCCCTGGCAATTCAGCGCGGCAACGCGGCTTGCATCATGGGGACTTTTGGACGAGGCACAACCCATAGACCCCACAACGAACTTGATGACGGAACTTTTTAAGTGTTTAATTATGTCATTTTTAGATTGTTTATTTTTAATTATTTACTTATGTTGTACGTAAAAAATCAAAATGTCACTTGGTAAAAGTATTTCAGTAATGTAAGTGCACCCCAGGTGATATAGACGAGGCACTCGCAAACAGAACCTCGTTCGCGACTCTATTAGCTAACGAACCGCGTGGTAGATTAATGACAAACTTGATTGCAACCGAAATCGGAACACGAACACAAACCGTCGGATGTGTGGAGGTTAGCGCCGCAGTATCAGTGGGAAGTTCGTGATATGATTAGTGGTGTGAAGTTGAGTACAATTACTGTGGTTAAAATTCTGGTGGCGTGTTTAGGTGATTCAGTTGCTTTTGCGATATATAGAAACAGAGTTGAGTAAGTAGTCTGAAAATAAAGAGATACGTATGTGTTCTTGAAACTGAACAATTAAAGACACACTAATATTGATTTAAAAACGATACATTATCATAATGTAGTATAGATAAAAACAACAAAATGTAAGACAATGAAACCGAATTCGAGTTTTATTATGATGAACAAAGCGAGTATAAAACAACATTGCATCACATATTGCTCAAAACGTAAATCGAATTGAAAACTCAACAATCAATTTTGTAACACATTGTATCATAAAATCGCAAATGCATACCAAAACAGAGAAAAAACTAAGGTAGGTAACGACAAAAGATCATTAGCAAAAACATCAGAATACAGCAATAAATAATAAAATGGGGGATGGCGGTCATTTCCTCGAATGAAAATGAATTGCACCGATGACGTCATTTCCAATCAGACAGCGCCGAGAGGGACAGACGATAACATCTCGACGGCGACGGTAACGAGGTTTTACGACGGCCATCTCAATCAGAGCGAGAGGAGCAATTTGCTTCAATTGAAAACAAATAAATGACCTACGCCTTCACAATTCTACACGCCTCGGCCGATAACAATTTTATTGTACGCTCTTATTTTATTGCTACGTTTGACTTTGAAGCCAAAGTAATTATTGGGAAAAATAATAAAATGTACAATTGATTCTACGGCTCAATTGCTAAATGAAGGATTTCCAGTGAGAAACGAAACGACAAAAACACACAAAACCCAGAAGGAAACAAATATTTCGTAATACTAAAAAAATTTAATTAATCTTGGTTAAAGGTTATGTTAAGGTATGTACCCCCTTGTATAAGGAGAAACCTTGTGCTCCAACATAACAGTGAGGACGTTAAAGGCTGATGAAAGTTTACCAGTTGGATCCGAGACAAACTTCAAAACTACTTACTCCGCTGGCTCAGCGACCCAAAGAGGATCTTGGCTTCCGCAACCAAGAAACGCAATTTCTCCATAACCAGTGATAAAGTATTATTATTAGTGAGCCAATTCCCTAGTACCATATTGGGAAGACAGATAGCTCTTACCATCGGGATAATATCACAAAGTTTCAGAGAAACGGAAGCAAATAGATCACGTAATAAAACCAAACAGTTGTAACCTCGATAGCAATAGGAACTTGCTATCGAATCTTACACCTTATGTGATCGCACGGCACATATTTTACGAGCACCGGGACCCAAAAGGATAATACGGCTTTCCGCTTTGACCTTTAAACATCACCCAAGGGCATCAGCTTGGAAGGTACTCGAGGGTAGTTCACACGCACTTTATTGTGTTAGAAACTGTTTTCTAACTTCGTTTTCCTGCACCGCCTGAGACCAATCGATACCTTTTAAATTAAGTTTCCAAAATCTAAGCCCAAATCTAAACAAAGTTCGACTGGTGATCGTTCAAATCTTGAAATACGAGTATGTCTAGTTAAAACACTTACCATTTCTAGAGATAACTCTCCTCAGCATATGTCCAAACCGCCGCGCTCCCATACACTTCCTTTGCTCTCGAACCACTTCATCCAAGGAATCACTATCCATCGTTGAATCATCATCACTGTCATCCTCTGACATGAGAGATTCCCGATTCTCACTATTCTCCTTATAACTCAAAATTGGTTCACTAGCCCCTAGAGATTTAGAATGATCTTTAGGTTCTGTCCAGTCATGATCATTAAATAGGTCATCTAAATTTGTTTCTAATAAACCTTTGGCACTACATATCACTTTGCTTTTGGTATCGTTGTGAGAGATCGCGTCTACGCTGTTGGAAAGGCACTTTTCTCTTCTAATACTTTTTGCGTCTTCCATTTCATGTGTGTTTATGTTTTCATGTGTTTTCGTTCGTTGTTTTATTCTCAACGAACTCTGTGTCACTAGTTTGTCTTCTCTGTCACCAGAAGTTTTTATCTCCATGTGTCCCATTTGTTTTTGAGGATGACTCGCACGAAATATATTGGAGAGGACGAGCATTTTCACTGTTTGTAAAGCACTTGCACTAGTAAAATATTCCATCACTGCATTCCTTTTTTATTTCACCGACATCGGCATTTCCTGTAAGTATATAGTTTAAGGTGGTTTTGTGTTTTTAACGTTCACGTTGACGATACTGTAAACGTGTCGCAAGTGCAAAACGGTCTGCAGTTTTTGTGATGTGTGAGCGCAGTATGTATGAACTGCAAATGTAACAAATGTCATTCGTTTGAAACATAATGTCCTTCGTGAAATGTAAACAGTCCGCAACACGGTCGTATTTTAAACAAAATCCGCCTGTTGCAACGGGGAATGCAAATGCTTTCTTTATAGAAAACTGGGCATTATTCAAGCGTATAGAATATTCTCAAGGCTCCGGGGTTTAGGTGATATTTCGCTCGGCGAGGACGGACGACGAGTTTGAATAAATAAAATATCAGCACTGAAACAATCCGGCACCTCTATGAAACTTTACAGGGGTTCTGAATATTTAATGTCGCAAAATAAACTGAACTTTTAATTAAGACATCAATCTTAGTTAAATCCCTTGAAACCTGAGGATCTATGGATTAATTGGAGCTTAAACGTGACTTTTCACCTGACAAACAACTTTGTATTTGAATTCAGAAACCATTCCAAACCATACCATAACCTGTGATCATCAGACCATCAGGATTTCGGAAAGTATCAACATTTTGGGAAGTATATTCATTTTGCCACATAATGATTTAATTAAATCCTTAATAGAAGGGAAAATTTAAGGAAAACGACAGAGAGGTCGTCCCAGAATTGGATATATGGAGCAGTTAAAGGATTGGAGCGGTAGTTCGTCGTACCAGGAGTTTAAGGAGAAGGCGGGGACAGAATCGGATGGGGACTGTTACATTGACAGGGGCTTGCCCCTTAATGGAAGAAGATTCATTTTGGGAAGCGAACAATTTTGATAAAGCGAACATTCTGGATCTAACGATTTAATCTAAGTCTAAAGGCACTTTTGTTACATATTCTATCGTTCTTCATATAAGGCACTTGAAAACAAAGCTTAGGAGCAAACCATATTGTGAATTGATTTACATTATTATCAATGTTTATAACATTTTTACAAGGAAATTGTTAGAAACATTGACAATACAATACCATCCTTTATTGATAACAACAAGTTACAGGTCATTACAGGTCGTACCATACTTACAGAAGTGTGGTCAATAATGTTATAGGTACCATTAAATCCCTGGTTGGGTAGGCAGACCATAACTTGAGATACAATTTCAAATTACGATAACTACACTGCGCGAAAGGCTTCTTTCTTACTTACCAATGTATGTATATGTGACATAGTACTTATTATGTGTATTCATAGTTCTTAATTAGTATTGAAGCCTCTTACTCAATTATTTGTATGAAACATCCGTCTTAACGGCGGCCAAATCCCTTCGAGTGGTATGCTTTTGTCCATACGTAGCTCATGAATTAAATAGCTTTTTTTCACTTAGTGTACCCAGTTTTTAATCCTAATTCTATGAAGACGAAGTCTAGAATACTATGCTATTTAACCAGAATAAATAGTATACTAAGTCGCCACGAAACAAGGACAAGTTTTTTGAAGGACTTTCTGGCCGCGTAAATGTCATCATGAGGTTAAGAGGCTTTCGCCCCAGCGTTACGTATTCTATGCCAGTATCGGATCAGACACGTAGTTTCGATAGAAAGAACTTTTACACCTTTCAAGGTTCCGTCAAAAGTGAACCGTGAAAGAAAGCTTTGATTTGTGGCTCATCTTAAAAAATAAAAAAATAAAACTGTGCTATTATTAATGCAAGAGTGTGACGGTAACCCGTACTGATATAAACGTATTTGTTTTATATTTTGGATTAATTTGAAAATATAAGTAGTTTAAGTATGGTATAAGATCCTCATGGTAAGTGGTCAACGTCTCCCATAGACATTTCACCTCACTATAATATTATTAGATGGTTTTCGATGAGCTGCTTAACTTGTGGACTTGGAGTGCCTCATAGGCCGGTAATGATGATCTCTTACCCTTCAAACTGAAATACAGCAGTGCACTGTATTGTAAAGCAGCAGATATAGGTAGAGGGGTGGTACCACCCCAGGCTGACTCTGCACAGAGTCATACCACCTTCAGCTATGAAGGTTCCTAAATCCAGTTTCTTTTTAGATCGTCATTTAGAAATAAATAAATTAATTTCCTTGATAACATTATCCTATTACGTATAAGCTAAATGATTTCAAAATTGTTACTATCAGACGGTCCGTCTGCTCGTCTACTTTCATTCTACATTTAAAAAAATATATAAGTATCTTACATTACCAAATTGCTATATGACGAGGCACTTTTTCGTGAATTTAATTCCTCAATAAAACGGAAAGCACATTCTCATGTAGATTTCTCTCTGTCTAGTCGCAGATTTAAAATATGAGTGGCATTTCGGAGTGACTACACGTAGGTTCACTCTCGACTCGGATTCACTGGTAACGCAGCGCTCGTTAGTAAATGTAAAATGTACGCGACGTCAGAATAGGGACGCGCAAGGTTACCACGGTTAGCAACTCACGCGGTTTTCGCACGATCCTTGAAAGGAGCGAAAAATGTGAATTAATAGTGGTTTGATTCATAGAACGATAATAGGCTATTAACGATTAGTTTGAATCATTTATTTTACACGTGCACAAGTCGTGTTTTGATATCTTGAAAGAAATATTAATATCTTAAAAGATGTAGGTAGTTATATTTTAATATTATGTATATATGTGTGTGTGTATGTAGATATTTTATGTATTTTGTGTTTTTAATGCGTTCTTGCCCCGCAGTTGCATCAACTTTAATAAGTTGTGTATCGCACACAACCTGGACTTGTTCTGCACCAGCACCACTACAGTTAGACGAATCCTGACACAGAACTATTTTAATAACGACTAGTTTCCCACACTCTCTGTCACATAAATGTTGAATTCTTTTTTTTTTATACGTCTCTTTTATATTCTTAATATTGTTGTCTTTATTTATTTTACAACCGGCCTATACCTGTAATCTTCTCTTTATATATTTTTATTATTAAGTGAGTAATAATTACTTCTTTTTAAGTACTATATTTATACTGTTATTTATAAGTGGAAATTTATTATTAGCATATTTTTATCTATGTATTCTAAGTCTATTGTTGTTATGTATTTGTCTGTTAATTTCCCTAATAGAATAAATAAATAAATAATATAAGTATGTGTATAAATATATATTTATTGTATGTGTATATATTATTGTAAACGGTGGACAATCTACCTTTTTCTACCAAAATTACTCCACCAAAATTTGTCTGAAATAGATCGCTCTTAGCGATAAGACCTCCTAGATTGTATTAATCGTTTCGTACGCACAGTGCGCATTCGCACTATTTTTGTGCAATAAAAGTGTATTCTTTCATAGAGAGCGCAAAATAAATTCTAGAATATACTAATTTTCTCTAAGAAGATGAAACATGCAAGTATCTCAAATGAAAGAATCATTATCTCGATCGTTCGATCGAGCTTGCTAAACATAGCGAAATGTGTTTCAAAACACAATTCGCTATGTTTAGCAAAAACAGGTTGTTAACAAAAAAAATATGTTTAATCTTTTCTAAAGCCATCGTAGTTAGTGTAGATTGCAATTGAGGTGAACTCCGATCATACCGTTCGCAGGCACCAGTATTTTATCTAAAATATTTATTAGCACATGTATTTCTCTCACAATTTACCTCTTTAGTACAGTGCAGCGATTTCGAAACGTGATTGTACCAAACCTATAGATATATATTTATTACATTTCTAGATTTATATGGTTTCAGTCTGGTCTGCTTCCATTTCAAAATAGCTGCAGTGTGAAAGTCCAAATAATTATAATTTTTCAAAAAATAATAATCATATCATGATTTTTTTACAACGGAACACTCGGTGCGCTATTCCGACTCGCACTTAGCCGGTTTTTTGTACTTAAAATAACCGAAAAACATTGTCAGAAATATTTTTCACGAGTCCCTCTTTTTAAAACTGGGATCTGTAGCTCCTTTAGCACTACGGTCGAGTGACGTAATCAACGTACCTACGTATATTAGAATTATATACAGTTTACCTCTCCCTGTAGTAACACCTACCTGTTGTTTATTAATTTATTTAATGAGCACATACCATGGGGCAGTACTTAGATTGTCGCAGTTGTTAGTTAGTTAACTATATATAAGGACTGGCTGAAAATCAGCGCTGTGTGTTTACACGCAAGTGTATTCACTCAAGCATCAGCTGAGCCAGGTGCCTATTGCCAATAGTATTATGGAGTGAACTAAATATGTATTTTTTTGTGTGGTAATAAATTGTTTTTTCTTTCTTGCTTTCTTTCAAAATGGCGGACCCCGGAGCGGGCCTTCTGATATTTTGTGAGAGCAATCTGATCGCAACAGAACACTAGTTTAGTGATTGTATCCAAACTTCAATATCATCTTCATCATCATCATCAGCCCATGTCGTCCCACTGCCGAGTATAAGCCTCCTCTCTTTTGTGCCACCCTATTCGATCCTGTGATAGTTGCATCCAGGTCATCGATGCGACTTTGGTGATGTCATCCGCCCATCTAGCTTGCTACTTTAGTACAAACTTCAATATGCGACTTTAAAAAGGTAATAAAAACAGCAACTTCCTGTTCGACCTTAACCACCTATAGTGGAACACGTTTTTCTATATTTAATTCTACAATAATTACTTTTATCGCCTCTATTTGTGACTGTATTGCTTGGTATTCAGTAGGGGGCGGTATTTATCCCATAGATAACTACCTAATTATCTATGGGATGAATGCTGACCTTTATTGAATACCTTCTTTTTGGGAAAGCACTGTCTCCCAAGATACAGGTTCGCCTAGTTTGGGAGTCAGGGTATTGTTCGATTTACAAGTGTTGTGATGTTTTCAATAATTATTAATTTAATTTATTTATAAGGTTATTTAAACGTGTGTGGTGTTCAGCATCTTGTGCTTCAATATAGTGCTAGAAATAAAAACTTTATGTTTCATTACAAGCGAATTACCAGCCGCTCTAAACATTGTGAGGAACACAATGTGCAATACTTTCATAGCCATTCCCAAAGCGACAACTATGTGAGTTGATGAGTTGACGGTGGTACCTCAGATCGCTATCGAGGTGTATCCCGGCACCTCCATTATGCAGTGGCTTACGGCGGCCGGCTTTTTGCTCTAATCTTGTTTAACAAACGTGTTTCGACTACGATATTTTTTGAACTTTTTCAACATTTATATCTATGGCGATGTTTTTTTATTATTTACTACCAAACCCGCATTTGACCTCGATCTCGCCTGATGATAATTAAAAACATGAAATATAGAATTTTAATTTGGCCCGATCACGCTAAAACACAAATTGAATGGGTAGATAATTATAATAAAACCTTACTAAAACCAACAACTCTCCGCCGCTCGCGCAGTTCTTCTTACTACAACTAATAAACATATTAAACAGCTCAGCGCAGTTAAAGCGGAGCAAACACTACCAAAATGTACCTATACAGATTGGAAACGATAAGTGATCTCATTCTATAAGTCCTAAAAAAATACTTTTTTATTGACTACTAAACCCGCATTTGACCTCGATCTCGCCTGATGGTAAGCGACGATGAGGTCGACGATGGTGCATGCGGGTCCAGTAAATGCCTATTCACACTGGCCTTGAAGATCCCAAGGTTGTAGGTTTCGGGAAATACAGACGCCAGCAGGCTGTTCCATTCCTTAGCCGTTCGCAAATCGCTTCGTACGAGCAGATGGGATATCAACAACATAAGGATGGAGCCCCTCCCCGCGCCTGGTAGTCCGAAGGCGGAACTGGATTTGTTTAGAACTGTCTGACAGGCTTGGAGAGCCTGGAGATTATCCTTTATTCAGTTGCAAGAAGCTTCCTTGTGTTATTATTCAATTACGTCAAGTGACATCTCTTTTTCTAGAAAAAGAAAAGAAAGTGAAAAGCGTAGAAAGTGATAAGAAGGAATGTATAATATTTAAAGTAAGGATGTTACGGAGGTGGTTTTACCGGAACCGGAGTCGAAACCGAAGGCTTTAAATTTGATTTACCGGAGTCGGAACCGGATTCGGAACTGGAGTCGGAAGCGGAGGTAGAAGAGAGATGTTCAGAAGAGAGGTGTTTTAAACCGTTTTGTAATTTTTATAGCTGAACTGGCCAATATTTTTATGATGACGTTTGCGGCAGTAAAACATGTTCCTTTATATAGTCCTACACTATTTAAATAAATATTGATATTTGAATATGTTTGCTCACAAATCTTCGGTATAACCTCCCATTCAAAATTATCGGAGCCGAAGTCGGAGTCGGAGGTGTAAAATCAATCGGAAGTTCCGACCTTTCGGAGTCGGAGTCGAAGCTCCGTAACATCCCTAATTTAAAGATTAAATTTTCTAGCATGTAAGGAGGAGGCCAATTATTTGAATTCATCACAATACATGCTACCCATTTCTATAGATAGAGATGACACGAGACTTAAGGAAGCCTTAAAATTAAGGACGTTTCTTACAACTCACAGTAAAAACCGTATCTACATAAGTGAGCGTGAACTCCAATTTATTAACACCTATTAAATACAGGGTTATAATGATTGACTTAAAACCTTGAATAAAACAATAACTAATGAACTATACGAGTTGAATTTTCCATCATTGCTTCCTTGTTTTGTTAATAAGGCACCATTTCTACAAATTACTAGTCGTAAAAACTTAGTTCAGTATTTTTAGGTTTTTGTAGTGAGAACTTCTTTAGGGCGCACCTTGCGCTATAAAGAATTGTTTTTCCTTGTAGATAACAGTTTTAATTTTTGATAGTACCATCATGGAACTACTCAATGGAACTACTGGGATCAAACGAACTCGGAAACCCTACAGCTGTTTGTCTGGTCTACAGTTCATTGTACAAACTATGTAACTGAGGGGCCAGCTGAAAATCAGCCCTGTGGTTTGCCTCAGCATTATGCTGAGCAATTGTACCCTTTTTGGCACTGTACCGCACGGATCTTTTGTGCTGAATGTATTATATCCTTGTATACTTTTGTATTGTGTACTTGTTGTATTTTGGTGTTTACAGTGATTTTTTCAATTTGAATTCAACTGCGACCGTTACAAAGAAAAAAAAACGCGCGCGCGCTAAAATATTTTACAACGAAAAATATTTATTTTGAGAAAGGAGCTCTCGGTGCGCGAGTCCGACTCGCACTTGACCGGTTTTTTTTTCTATATCATAAAGCATCTTGTAATACATTAACATGTATCCTAGCGTGAGACTAGCTTAATTTAAACAAATTGCTATTATGCTATTATTATTGCTTTATTTTTTTTTATTTTCTCTCAAGTTTTAAATGTTATCTGTTTCATCTTTAGGTATTTATTTATTTATTTGTACTTTTAATATATTTTTGGTTTCGTCCCTGACTGCCGTTTCGCCCGCGATGCCTTCGTCCTGGCTCAGCTGAAAACCAGCGCTGTGGTTCTGCCGTACCGGTCAGACCGCAGCACATGCTGAGCATGTGTCTTATGTAATTTTCTTGCTATTGGAAATTACTGGAACGATTAAAAAACCCCACAAAACCATTTATATTTGCAAAAACCTTCTCACTACTACACTAGGTACACTTCTCACACTAAACACGATGGTAATCTCTCAAAGTTTAAGTAATCAAGATGAATACGAAAAAAAAGCCAAGGCCTTCTCAAGGTTGGTTAAGTTAGGTTAAGTTTAATTGCTTATTCGGGTTCATCTCAGTTGGGATCTCTCAGGACATATTTTTTTTCGGGGGGAAACGCTCATGCTTACCTCTTCGCCGCAAGGGGGAGACGAAGAGGTTATGCCGGACTTTTACCGGCCAAAAACCTCCCGGTGTTCCTGCGCACCGCCTGACGGCGAAGCCACGGGAACGCTTGCGCATGACTTCCGCGACTTCGCCAGCGGGTGTCCGCATTACGGACCCAACTCTGGGGACTGGCTTCCCCATTCGGCTTATGGTGGCGTGCCGGAACACGGGCACGCCAGACCAACTCGAGGACCTGTTATCAGGCAATAGACTCCCCGTGTCCATTGCCCGGAGGCCCTCATTAATCTCTCAGGACATGCCGGAACTATGATATAGTTATAAGCTGTGACATCATCAAAATATAATTACGGTTGACATTTATATTATAATTAATTAAAAACCTATCTTTATTGTTAATTCTTATGTAATTTTTTAAATTGAGACATATCATAAAAAAAAATTGATGTTTTTATTTTGTTACCTTTATTATTATTTTGCTAATTTATTATGATTATTTGTTCGTTTGTGGTTTCTTTATTGCAAAAATACACAGAAAATTTAAAAAAAACATTAAAATATGTACAAAGGCGGGCTGATTACATAGGGATCTCTTCCAGCCAACCTTTGGTTTAGGACGGTTTAGACTACTTTTATGGTATTACTATTACTTATTAATGTACTTTTATCTTATTATTTATAGTGCTCCAAACCTTACCCGGTTTGGAGCACTATAAATAATAAGATAAACAAATTACAATAATAAATAAAATACATACTCAACAATTATAATGATATATACAATTACATATATTGATTATTTTATTGATGATAATTTATGATTGATTGATTTATTAATTGTGTAATGTTGATACTGAAACACAATGTAACATCTGCATTGCCCATATTTACAAATAAATGATATTTCTATTTCATGATTTTACTGGATAACAATTATCTACAGTCTGTGATCTCTTACAAGGGGATTCGGGTAAAATGTTACTGTCTCTGTCTTACTACAGTCTTAGTGTATTCGCGTAACGCTATCAAAAACCATAAGACCCGAACGATCAAGGCCATTTCTAAAATGTCACGCACTGTACTCGGTAACTATCAAAACTGCAAATAGGTGGAAAAAATGTATGTCAATATCTATTATTTAAGCGTCATTTACACGCACGAGTGTCTCGCCAGCGATAGCCTCGTCCCAACACCAAATGCAATAATAAATGCACGATCTAATCTACACGCGGCGATTTCAGCGCGACGGGGATATTACTAACACGTCGGCCTCTAACTAATATATATCAGTCAAAATTCTGTAATCTGAAATGAACCTTAATAAAATCGCCATAGACTTCAAATTTGAATTGTAGAATTTTGACTAGAATACGGAATAACGGCGAAACACTCTTTCATAAAACCTATACATTCTTCTTCTTCAGGTATGCTAGGATACCGAGCCTTATAGACTCGCAAAAGTTGGGTAACCTCTCCATGCACTGGGACTGGCACTACAAATTGGACAAAACAATAAGAGATGCACCGAGTGAAACTGCATTCACATTGAAATTAAAAGAAATGCTGATGCGGAGCGCATTGTATACGGTTGAAGAGTTCGGTAGATCGATATAATTAGGTAGATCTGGTAGGTGAGTACCTACATATCGCATGATTAAATAAATAATACTTAGTTTTAACTAAAATTGAAATTAATTTTTATTATGGTTAATTTAAATTCAATGTAAATAATGATGTTTTGTGATGATAAATGTATTTGACGTATTATTGAATATTATAAATAAAGACCTGAAACTGATGCCATTTAATTCATAACTGTAATAAGTATGTCTCTTTGTACAATAAATAAATAATTATAGTATTTATATTTCCCAATCCAAAGATCACGAAATAGCAGCACACCGTAATCAGCGCCCTAAGGCTGTCATTACACGGTGGAACGTGCATACAAAGTGTTGCAATGCAATCAATCAGCTCTGGTGTAGTTGTGAACTTAGCTCGTTGAGGCTAGTTTGATGTGATCATTACTTGGAGCCTAGGCTAGGCTTTGGTCTATTAGTAACATTTAACATTTAGTATTTAACCAAATTGCACGGATGGATAGGGACCGGTGGACCAGAAGAACGCTGGAGTGGAGACCACGGCAAAACACGCGGGGACAAGGTCGCCCACCTATGAGATGGGTGGACGACATCCGGGGAATAGCGGGCCACAACTGGATGCGCACCGCCTGCGACCGTCGGAAGTGGAAGAAGTTGGAGGAGGCCTATGTCCGAAGGCGGACCACACGTGGCTGAGATAGATAGATAGATAGATTTAACCAAATAAGCAACAACCCTACTATATCAACATCTCTTCAACAGTAGTCCTGAATCCGTAAAATCCTTACTTACTAACGAGATTTCCTCTGCCTATTTGTAGTACCTACACCGTATCTAGATTAAGAGTTGTTTTGTTATTAATTTTACATTAATTGTGGAAGCTTTTGATTTTATAAATGCATATATAACTTGTGAATAAGGCTGTAAGTTACCCTTTTATTTTTAGTAACTATTCGGTAATCTGTGCTTTGGTGGTTACTTTTGGGTACTAAAGTATAAAATGTTTATAAGACATTGTTTGTTTCGTTACCGTACGGTTAGTGACCAATCTATATTGTCAGAGTTGTTCAGGCCGCCTCTGACATAACCGAACGACTGCTGTCGAAAGACAACAACCGGGACCGACTGGATTAACGCGCTCTCCGAGGCACGGAAGGGTTTAGATGCTATATAAAATTAGCGGTCACCCATCTTGGTTCTGGGTTTGCACGAGGCTTGCACGATCACTTTATGACTCAATATAAAGCATTAATACTGCAGAAGAATGAAAGTGCATACGCTAAATACAGCTTTTTTTTTCGTACTGATAATTGCTGTTGGTCCTAATGACCTTTACAGCTTCACCGGGGTTTTTGGGGCGAGCGCCGCGCCGGCGCGGGCGGTATGTAGGTGCTGTGTGTGAACTACTATCGGGTGGGGGAGTGGCTTCCGCGATGGAGATCGTGATGGCGTCGTCGGGGTCGTCTAGGACGTGTCTAGGCCGACGCCGTCGACGGGATGTCAGTAAATAAGCGGCGGCGCTTACTACTAGAGGGTTTGGGTGGTAGGGAGCTTGCTCGAAGAAGCGTCGAGACGCTAACTTCATGTATTGTGGGGAGCTAAGTACAGCGCGTGCGAGCTATAAGTATCATCATAATCATCAGCAGCCTACTCTAGTCCACTGCTGGACATAGGCCTCTCCCAAGGCGCGCCATTGAGCCCGATCTCCGGCTCTTCTCATCCAGTCGCTGCCAGCCACCTTGCGCAGATCATCGCTCCATCTAGCAGGACAGCGTCCCACACTGCGTTTGCCCAAACGCGGTCTCCATTCCAGAACTCGTCTACCCCAGCGGTTGTCGGTTCTGCGACAGATGTGGCCGGCCCACTGACTTCAGCTTGCTAATCTTATGAGCTATGTCGATAACTTTTGTTTTATGCCGGATCTCCTCATTTCGGATTCGATCCAGCAGAGATACTCCGAGCATAGCTCTTTCCATAGCACGCTGAGCGACTTTCAATTTGTGAACTAGTAGCACCGTCAGTGTTCACGTTTCGTCTCCGTAGGTCATTCCTGGTAGGACGCACTGATTTAAGACTTTTGTCTTCAGGCGTTGAGGTATGGGCGACGAGAAGATGTAACGTAACTTCCGAAATGCTGCCCAGCCCAGCTGAATTCTTTTTGAATCATAAGTAAAATTGAAAATTGAAATTGTAAACGTTTATTATTAAATATTTAGCGCTGTAAACACCAGAATATAGTACACAATACAGAAGTATACAAAGTTTAATACTGTGTACTAAGTGTGCTGCATAGCACAGAACATCTGGTGTAGTACAGTGCCAAAAAGGGTACACCAGCTCAGCATAATGCTGAGGCAAGCCACAGCGCTGATTTTCAGCTGGCCCCTCAGTGACTGCACGGACGAAGAAAGCAACATTGTATTCGTGTTGTGATGTATGAATGTGTTTCTTTGTATGAATGAGGATATTATTAGGTACTATACGCTAATTGAAAAATGCAGCGACAGAAAGGTTTTTCATGAATGAGTAGATTAACAGGAATAATAAAGTATTTTACTTTGCTGGTAGCAACAGAACGTCTGACGTAAATCCGAGAGTAACTTTTTATTTCGTCAATTTCCTGGCATCCCAACGGATTCCTCGAAGAGTAAACGTCGCCTCCGCTTTACGATTCATCCCGCTGTTCATAGAAACAGGCAAATACTTGTTGGCACAAAGATTTTGCGTAATGAAGGCTGCGTTTATACTAAAATTAACAGGAAACAAGTAGCGCCACATAACAGTAAAGACATCTTGAATTACAGCGCGGCATTCGAAGTAAGCATGAATACGGATTACCGGATGTATAGGTATTTTAGATAACAATATAGTGATAAAGTAAATGCGATGCCATACTGATGCCAGATGCCAGATAATGGCTCGTAGCACAGGCATTTTAGCCTAGTTGGAGTGATTAATGAAGAATATTGATAATGTAGACGTGGGGGAGACGAGTTCTGGAGTGGAGACCGCGTTTGGGCAAATGTAGTGTGGGAGGCCACCCCTGCTAGATGGAGCGACGATCTGCGCAAGGTGGCTGGCAGCGACTGGATGAGAAGATCCGAAGATCGGGCTCAATGGCGCGCCCTGGGAAAGGCCTATGTCCAGCAGTGGACTAGAGTAGGCTGCTGATGATGATGATTGATAATGTGCAAAACATTAACTAATTTTTTTAAACGTGTATTTTGAAATAAACACCTTGTGAGTATTTTTTAAAATTTATGTCCCCTGCTACACACAGCAATTTGGCCAATGACCGTGTTAGTATCTTGAAAATCACTCGAACGTCTTGGCGTTTGTTTAAAACGTCGAGATTATGGGAGAGTCAGGAATGCCTAGTGTCTTGTATTCCAAGTGCAATTGGAGGTTAAGTTGCCGGATTCACGCCATCTGTAGTTGTTTCACTTCCATTTTACTGTCTTTAATGAAATGTAATTATCGTGTTATGTGTGTGCAAATAAATTATAATTAATTCATTCATTCTTATACAACGTTCACTTAACACGGACGATTTTTAGGTAAAATACACTAGTTTCATGAAAAAAATACCACTGTAAACCGTTTTAAACAATAACATATGACGCAGACGCCATGACAGTAAGAACGCCCAACATAACCTCAGTTGGGAGTTAAAATGTATGGCGTCCAATCACGAGGAATCGATTTGCTGTCAGTATTTCATATGTGCTGTGGCCATAGAAACAAATTGATGTGATTTATGTTGTCTAACACGTCACATCAATTTGATATCTATTAGCTTAGTCTAGTAACCAGAAATTGTTGTCATGAACGTCATATCAATTTGATTTCTATGGCCACAACACACGAAATACTGACAGCAAATCGATTCCTCGTGATTGGACGCCATACGCTATAACGCAAGTGGTTATTTATATGAAAATATAACGCGGTAACGTGATTACATGGGGGAAATGTGGTTTGTTTCCCAGATTGGAAAAGTTTAGGGTGACATAGAAAGGTCAGGAAATTTTTAGGAGAACATCTATAGACTAAGTAGTTGGATTAGTGTAAACTAACTCCAGTTATAGAAACCTTATCACTTTCTTTTATTTTATTCTTTTCTTATCTTTTAGCTCTACCTGTGTACGTCAAATTTCTTGTTGATTCTTTTGTGATTTATGTGTGCAAAATAAAGTATAAGTAAAGTAAAACTTAGCTGTAAGTAAAAATATACAAAAATATACAAAATTTGAGTAAATATTATATAACAAACTATGCCATTTACAAGCTTTCGCCTATAGAACGTCTGTAAATAAATGTTTAATGGTCTTATAGATATATACATAGGTTGAGCAATAAGTGAAGATAGTAATATCGAAATGCAAACAAAATAAATAAATAACAGTAAGTAGGGTAGCTAAGAAAATTCAGTGAGAACGTACATACTTACTTAAAATGATAATCTTAAATACTAGGAAGGATAATAATTAATAGAAGCCATTAATGAGTGTTAACCGAAGTCATTGGCGACAAATGTGGCAGGCGTAGCATTCTTATTGATGTGCGGGTACCCCGTAATATTGTAGGAGCTTGGACATGTAAACGTTTTTAAATGTAACTTTAAACAAGATTTCTACCCATTTTTGCCTCCGATGTATACCATGATCACAGAAGAGGTCTGTCCTCCGAGATATAGGAACTTCCTAGTTCGGAGGTCAGCGTTTATTGTAAACTAATTTGTTGCTTACTAATTTTATTTAGTTTAAGTCAGTTTTATATTTTCTTGGCTTGGCCAACGTTTGTTCTGTTACATGTTCATTTCCACTGGTCACAGAAGAGATCTGTCCTCCGAGATACAGGAACTTCCAAGTTCGGAGGTCAGCGTTCATTGTTACCTTTTGCTCATTCATTTTATTTAGTTTAATATATCCTATGCTTAAGTTCCTACTGGTGTATGGACTATGTGTACTTTGTCATCTTACCGCACAAATAAACTTATTCTTATTATTCTATCATCATTTTTCTTCAGAAGTGCCAAAGAAATCCTTGATGTCTCATTCTGATGCAGTTTTCAAAGGATCATTCTCGATAATCTTTACCCATCTGTATGTATATTGGACCATCAATCGCGATCATAGCAGTTTACGATATGATCACACAAACACGCCAGAGCATAAACAGTAAACAACCAGGCACGGTGTCTGACACCAATAACTTGTACCCGATACCCAATTTATGGGGTAATTGGGAAATTATGTTTGTTACGGGTATAAAAATTGCACCTATATTCTTTTGTATATTGGGTATTTTCAGTATAATGGGGTTTATTAAAATCTCTATACCTATCTACGTAAGGTTAGTTTATGAAATCACTGGTATTAAGAGAAATAGCAATAAATAATTCTAAGTAAATGAAAATTTTAAGAAACCTCCGAGTTACCACTGTACCATTTACTTTTTCTTAGTCATCATCAGGTCCTCAAGAGTTCCAGATGTGAGAAGGGTTCTATGGCTCTAAATATTTGAGATATGATGATGCCACAGATGATGCTGCAATAGACATACGCGTCAACCTTATATTAACAACTCTTCCTCGGCCGGTCAAGGTTTAAAAAATCGCGATATCATACGATTTTATCCAATTGCAGGAGTTTTTGTTTCCATGGTTAAAAATACTGATTTTACTGACCGAAACCGCCTAAATAATGAGCCCATATCATTGTCCCCTGATTGCTGATTTGCTAATAAGGAAATTATTTTAGTGTTTGGCCTCTATCATCCTTAGAACAGGCTGCGACCAGACTAAGCTTTCTTTTCTTTACCAGTAAAATTATAGCAAGGTTAGGTAGGAAGGCTATGACGGGAGCAAACAAAATGAGTTCGTAGCGCGAATTCGACACAGATGTCGAAATATGGGTCTGATTTTGCAGGAGTGGGTCCCCTAAGCCTAAAAAACTGACCATTTTCAGAAGTAACTGACTGACGTTTGTAAAAAACTGACTATTTTCAACCCCTGCAATTGGTGGCGCTTATTAAGCTATAATAGAACTTTAAAAGCTCTACCTATTCCATGTCTGCGGATAACTGATGCGTTATGCGTTATAAGAGTTGTTGATATCCCATCTATTCGTACGAAGCGATTTGCTTCTTCGTTCATTATGCGGACGGCTAAGGAATGGAACAGCCTGCCGGCGTCTATATTTTCCGAAACCTACAACCTTGTGATCTTCAAGGCCAGAGTGAATAGGCATTTACTGGACCCGCATGCTCCATCGTCGACCTCATCGTCGCTTACCATCAGGCGAGATCGAGGTCAAATGCGGGTTAAAAAGTCAATAAAAAAAAATAGAATCTTATTTTTCGAACTCAGCCAATTCTATTCTTATACCTTCATTACCCGAAAGTTAAGAACTAATTACTCGTATTCTTGCCACGCAACCACTGACAAAGTTACACCAACTTGCAGGTAAAGTTGGACGTTAGTGATATCTGTATGGAAACATTGTTAGTGAAACAACATTGCCCCAAAGTCACGTCGTCGTCTACTGCCTTCCAAGTTTTTCTATTGCTAGCATTTCGATAGGTAAGTATTAAACAGGTATTTTTATAAAATGTTATTAGTATTTCTAAACGTAAATATTTAACTGGTTAAAAGATTTTTCGGTAATAGATATAACCTAGACCTTGCTAATCGATATTTATTAGGTTTTTTCCTTTTTTTAAATTTATGGCCTTTGGTATTGTGTTTTAAGCCTCGTATCCACTAGGCAACATTTGGCGCGCGACATGTTGCACAACATGTAGCTCAACATGTTGAAAGTTGGCGCGAAACATTTGTTTAACAACGTTGTCTGTCATTCGAACTTTAGTCGTCGACAACATGTCGCCAGAGGAACTAGTGTTGATTTCAGCGGCAGTGGTTATAATTTTATCGAAAAATGCATCAAAAAGAAAAAAGTCACGTTGGTGGGTTAGAAACTACCTACAAAATAAAGATAATGTATTCAGTGATCTTCGTGTGATTTATTTTTATATTCTTGGTGGGCAGTATCCCATAAACATTCACAGTTTTGGTATAGTTCGATTAATTTGATCACTCGTTCGTTACTCCACACTACGGGCATTGTTGCGCGTCACGTCTTCACTCGACAACAATTGATGCTGAACTAAATGACACTCGCAACAAGCAACATGCCGCGCGTCATGTTGCGCGCCAGCTGGCAACGTCGCGCGCTGTTGAGCAACGTTGCACGCGGCACGTGTTGCGCGCCAAATGTTGCTAAGTGGATACGAGGCTTTAAGGCACAATAATTCCGCCAATTCACATTGTAAGGGAGACACATCGTGAAAGTGACCGGTTATGAAATTGGTTTATCGAAATTTAGAATTTTGCACATTTTGTCAAGATTGTCCGGAAACTCCACCTAAAACCGAAAAAAAACTTGTATTTGCTCTCCCCACATGTTTATGTACGTAGGTACAACTTACCCTCTAACACAAGACATAGTCTATAATTGAGCTGAGCAAAGAGGAGGTTCGTTGGCGACTGTACTCGTATAATCATTCCAATTTGAGCACTTATGAGACCAATTATCACAAACTACTGATGCTACCGAATCTCTAACTGCTAGTTCACATACACCCACGATTTTCATATCTGCTGGTGTTGTTTGTATTACCATTAATAACGCATTATTATCACTGAAACAACACTCTGTAAATACATTGCAAGATTCTAAGATAGTTAAGATAGTACTTAAGTTGGAGATTACTCTGCTTGGGGTAAACCCAAGCAGAGAAAATTTCGTTGTTGTTGTGGAAAATGGAAAATATACAGTCGACCGCAGCAACCTACCCAAAACGTCGAAATTAGATAATCTAAACTGTATCATATTGCGCAGGCATAAGGTTGAGATTTAATCAAAGGTTTTTGACAGATGGTATACAGCTATGGTATATGGCTTGTGGTCGACTGTACAATGATAACTAGTTTCATTCTTAAAGATTGGATGGAATACGGAATACAGAGAAACGTTATCGAATCAGAGTTCACAAGCTTTAACTTTTAGATAAACTACATCTAAGTTGATATAGCCATTTTAAAGACAAAGGCAAATGTGAAAATAATTAATAGCAGGGTCGCGAGATATTTTTTCTATACTTTCTACCTCTTTCTCTAACACTTTTATACGTTATCGAATCAGAGTTGACAAGCTTGAACTTTTAGAAAAACCACATCAACATTGATTTAGCCATTTTGAAGACAAAGGCAAATGTGAATATAATTAATAGCAGGGTCGCGAGATTTTTTTTCTATACTTTCTACCTCTTTCTCTAACACTTTTATACGTTATCGAATCAGAGTTCACAAGCTTTAACTTTTAGAAAGACCACATCAAAATTGATTTAGCCATTTTAAAGACAAAGGCAAATGTGAAAATAATTAATAGCAGGGTCGCGAGTTTTTTTTTCTATACTTTCTACCTCTTTCTCTAACACTTTTATACGTTATCGAATCAGAGTTGACAAGCTTTAACTTTTAGAAAAACCACATCAAAATTGATTTAGCCATTTTGAAGACAAAGGCAAATGTGAAAATAATTAATAGCAGGGTCGCGAGTTTTTTTTTCTATACTTTCTACCTCTTTCTCTAACACTTTTATACGTTATCGAATCAGAGTTGACAAGCTTTAACTTTTAGATAAACTACATCTAAGTTGATATAGCCATTTTAAAGACAAAGACAAATGTGAAAATAATTAATAGCAGGGTCGCGAGTTTTTTTTTCTATACTTTCTACCTCTTTCTCTAACACTTTTATACGTTATCGAATCAGAGTTGACAAGCTTTAACTTTTAGAAAAACCACATCAAAATTGATTTAGCCATTTTGAAGACAAAGGCAAATGTGAAAATAATTAATAGCAGGGTCGCGAGTTTTTTTTTCTATATTTTCTACCTCTTTCTCTAACACTTTTATACGTTATCGAATCAGAGTTGACAAGCTTTAACTTTTAGAAAAACCACCTCAAAATTGATTTAGCCATTTTAAAGACAAAGGCAAATGTGAAAATAATTAATAGCAGGGTCGCGAGATTTTTTTTCTATACTTTCTACCTCTTTCTCTAACACTTTTATATGTTATCGAATCAGAGGTGACAAGCTTTAACTTTTAGAAAACCACATCAATATTGATTTAGCCATTTTAAAGACAAAGGCAAATTTGAAAATAATTAATAGCAGGGTCGCGAATTATTTTTTTCTATACTTTCTACCTCTTTCTCTAACACTTTTAGCACACTGTAGCGCTTTTGAAACGGATCAGACCGAAACCAAAACACAAAAAATATATTTCTATGGGTCCCATTCCTTTTTAAAACCGCTGCAGTGTACAGTGGACATCAAATCAGGTTATTTACACATTAGGTTTTAGTACTTTGTTTGGCTATAGTACTTTGTCGCTCTAACTTATATGACACACACACATTCATACTATGACAAAAAATTATTGCGACAGGGTTCTATAGAGTATGGATGTTATGGAGGTGGTTTTACCAGAACCGAATTCGGAGGTAGAAGCGAGATGTTCAGAATTTCAAATTTTAAACCGTTTTTTAACACTGCCAGCTTGATGGGCACCTTCCCGCCGGGTGCGCCTCGGGGCGGTTTATTAGATTAAGGCTTTTGACAAATGTAATATGTTTATATTATATTGACAATATTTGTAAACCGTTATTTAATTTTTATAGCTGAACTGGCCAATTTTTTCTTATGATGACGTTTGCGGCAATATATCATGTTCCTTTAGAGAGTAGTGTAGGAATATATAAATAATAATACATAAATGTATTCCTATACTATTTAATAAAATATTGATATTTGAATATTCGGTATAAACTCCGATTCAAAATTATCGGAGCCGAAGTCGGAGTCGGAGGTGTAAAATCAATCGGAAGTTCCGACCTTTCGGAGTCGGAGTCGAAGCTCCGTAAATCCCTACTATAGAGTATAGCTTGATTTGTCTTCCACTGGACTTACTAAAGTCTTTTAATGTACCTTTTCCGTTTCATCGCTAAATAATGCCTAATGGACGGAAGAATAACTAAAGCCTTACTAACACTTAGAGACTTAAGGAAGCCTTAACATTAGGAACGTTTCTTGCACCTCGCGATAAAGACCCGCTATTATTTTAAGCGAGGACGCCATCCGGAGTACCGAGTCTAAATCAGCGCAGTGAAGGCGCTCAATTGCGGCCAATTATCTTCGCAAATAAAGACTGGAGCTCACTAGGCTCGGCTCATGAATTTTGTGTAGTTACTCGTACCACTTGGCATAATTACTACTTGGCGCGCCTAGCCGTCCTCCGCAAGACATCGTTGCCATTTTCTACAGGATTTAGGGGAAAGCTCACCATTTTGATGGTAGAACGCACCTATTATTACGAATGCTGCTGTGAAAAACAGTGGTCGAAAGTGGGCATTTTAGGAAGTGGACATTGTGAAATCTGTAAGGAAGAAAACGGCATGTTTAAAACGCTTGCTAGAATTGTACCTATTACACTGCCAAAAAATCAAAATCTTTACCTAAATGAATAAACCTCCCATCAAATTGCGTTGACAAAGTATCTTGTAACTGTAACCATTTTTATGTTAATTTTGCTTTATAAAAATAGTTAGAACCGGGAAATGTTACTTCCAAATCAAATATTTTATGTCATTACTAAATAGGTATTACCAAGATTATATTTAATGATTTTTCAAATAAGTCATCCTAACTGAGGCAAAATAAATAATTATCGACGATTATAATATTATTCAGACAAAATATATTACTTCATTCCAAAAACATATTCCTCATTTATCGCTTCATAAATTACCTTAATAAATTATTTTTATTACAATGGCAAAATAAATAATCCTTTCTCATTATTACAGTATCAACCCGGCCCGGCTCCGTGACCTTGGGACTACGCATGTGAGCGTTAAGCCACGTGCGGAATGTCCGCTTTACGCCGCGCATCACACGCCGCACTAAGCTCCGCGTCTCCATGAACGAGGCCTTAGGCACAGAGAGTGGAGGACTCTGCAGGGAGGCGCGACGGGGAGCAGTCATAGCCGTAGCCGTACGGGTGGCGGGCAATGTAATTTTATTTAGCTAGCCAGTAATACATTTTGATGTCGATTATATAACTTGATTAAACACAAGCTATTATGAATACAGCTTTTAGTGTTATTGTTTACAATTTAGTTTAACGATATTTGATGGAGATTTAACCATTTTGGGGACCAAAAGGATTTATTGTCCAAAACACATAATTATTTTATTTTGGAACTAAATGCGTTCTTTTCTGTTCACGTATTTAGATATCAATTTAATTTATTGCGAGTCTATTTATTTTATTTGGTACTCAGCGTTGGGGTCTAAAAATGTATTTGATGGAGAACTATCGATATACACAAAAAGGGCATTCAATTAATTTGGCTAAACGAATGGTGAGGAAAAATCTGAGTCTCATGATAAACTGCAACTCGCAAATAAAGACATAATTTTGTCTTTCGCCTATAGCACTTCAACTTTGCCATATAGGTATATGTATTTCACAGTTCATGAGAGCGGAATGTTAGGAACAAACAGCTCGAAGTGGAGTCGTCGATTAATACAATAACCTTTGAAGTTGACTGAAGATAAACAATAATTCTGATTGTCTGCGCTTAGATTCTGAATATTTAGAATTTGCCTCTGTGAGTAAACGAAACGATGTAGATCAGCCAGGGTGGCTAAACTTAGGCTTTGACGCAAGCGAAATGGAAGTCAAACAAAAACCCTAAAGTCAATTTTCCATACTAGCCGTACTTAATAAACATAATAAATTAGACAATGGTTTATTCTATTCATCTAAGGCGTATTGCTCGTCGATGAGAGTCGTTAATTTAATTCCATAAAATAATGGGATTTAATGGGGTGTGTTACATAGTGAGATAACGGACTCCTTAGATAAGTTAAAGTCATTAAGTGTAATTAAGTATCTTTAGTCAATAAGCCATTTTGTTTATGTTTAATGTTCTCACAATTAGTTGATTTATTTATTTACTATTTCCATCCCTTAAATACTCCATCCCGAAAACCCATTCCTCAGTTCCATTCCAAACTCCAATCGACATCGTCACTCTGCTCAAATAAATAACTTAGTTTTTAAAAAGTTGTTTTTAGTCGCCACCACGTAACAGGTGGTACCTGTCATTGCCTTCCCTATTTCATGATTATCTCCATGTGCAGGTATTCTATTCTATATAGGTGCTTGTAGGTAGCTTATCGCCAAACTTCGTTTCTGTGTTAATGTGTTCAGGAAGTGTTTAGAAGAGTTCGTATTTTCTAAATTCGCCATCTTTCGCCTCAATATCACTTACTACATCAGGTAAAGTGAAATTATATCGACATTTCTTGCGTTACTTTACCTCGTTTATGATACGAGTAAGTATTAATGCGTGAGAGTGCGAGAAAAAATGCAGGAATTCATTGAGCGACATTGCATTCGACCTTGATGCGGCACCAACCGTGCATGACTTGTTCGAATACCAACATTTCAGATTGGTATCAGGAATCCATATGACATTCATAACAAGTTTTCCTTTAAAAAAGTACATATTTGATTGAAAAAGCATCAATCTAACAACGAAACAGATTTCAAGTTACGGTGTTCTCCGAAACTTACAACATCAGAATCTTCAAGACAAGGAATAACTAAGGGAGGCCCGTGTTTCCCGGGAGATCTTTGCTGATGGGGTTGAATAAAGGTCAAACGCATTTTTAGTAAAAAAGCACCACAATTAGCAAAATTGACTGCACAAAACTATCACCAATTTATTTAAGTGCCGATATTGTACAATTTTGTTTTCCCATGGTGATCTCAGTGCATACAAACCCTATCAAAGGCGAGCTGGTCAAGTGTTGCGAGCTAAATGGGATACATTAACTCTCGAGTGTTATTCTTTATGAGAGGAGCTGATGACGTCACGCGTCATTGTTTTGAGACCGTTGACAGTTGTGTATGATACATTCTCTTGACGATGGAGGATAGATGTTGCGTAATATGAGAAAATTCCTTATACGATGGATTGAAGAGAGAGAGGTGAGAGGACTACGTCCAGAAATTGATTGTTATAGATTGATGACGATGATTGATAATAATAAATATAGGTTAGTAAGTAGGTAAGTATAAGTGCTAATTTAAAATGGACATACGTAAATGAACTACTATATTAAAAGGAACATAAAGTTGAGTGGATGGCAAAGCGATCCATTTGATTGGCTGCATCGATATTCGTACAAATGACGAAGAAACCGTATAAGAAAAATCTTTCAGACGAGTTAATCGAAATTGACATATAAACCTAACTAGGTACGTGAAATAGACGTCGACACTAAAGATCATAATAAAAGACTAAGAAAGACAATATACGTTGGTTATATAATAACATTCTGGTATGCAAAGAAATGGCACAAAAGGCCCCACAAACCTTCAAGCTCCACATAGAATTAGACAACTTCGCAGGAAGACCTTCAAAAGCTAATGACCATAATGACTGTATCACCGAAAGAGGTCGCTGTCGGTTGCGCACACGCAACATGAAGTCACAAATTCATAATGTAGAAAACATACAGTGAGCCATGGATTTAAAATATTTGTGGGAATGACTAGGTTCAATTAAAATCGTGGAAGACAGCTATATAAGAGCGGAATAACAACAGTATGCTCCACATTTTTACAACACCAAAACTTGAGACAGCGATCAGACGAGAAAAAAGATACGGAGAAACATAACGCAATTTTCAACTTACGAAATTCAAGCGGAACTTTTTGAAAAACCGTTCAGGTCAGTTGGAGCTCATCAACGTCGTTTTTTGGAGCCACAAGAGTTCAGAGTACATCAAATTATTTCCTTGGACGTCGGCTCACCACACGGCGCAGATTGCTCTGAAATTCTATAGACTGTGACGAAGTCCCAAACGTCAGAAACGAAACAAAGACAGAATAACGACTCGACTGTGTGAACATTCACATGGGTGACATTATAAACAAACAATTTTTTTTCTTTTCAACGAATTTCTAATTCTCAAATGACTTATTAAAATCATTGTGAACGTATTCGTGATTTCGTATTCATGCTGTTTTTAAGCTATTCACATAGAACATTAACCGCCAACAGAATAATAAAAATTGTTCAGGTATCAAGTTTTATTTTAGGAATCCTAAAATAAAGTTTCTGGCGTATGATCATTAGCAGCAAAATCTGAAAATACATTATGGAAAACATCCAAGAAACCACTTAAGGTACGATGACTAATTAAAGACTAAATGCGTGATGGGTGCCATCAAGAAAATAATGAGGACGGAGAGACAGGAATGAAAGGTTAGGAGAGCAACACATGGGGGCTGCCAAACGGACGTTATCCGGTCGATCCCCAGTTATCGCTGAAGAGCTACACGCGGTGGTGATACTTGCATTAGTTCTAAGTTAGCAAAGTAGAAAATTACGCAGTACAGATAGTAGACACTTGGTAGCAGCAGCCAAGATCCATTTTAGGTCTTTGAGACAATGAAATGATTGAGACAGGAAGCGAATGACATTAAATTAAATAATGTTAAGTGTGATTAACTACACGACAAACATTACACTTTGGATTCAAGTGGAAATTCTGAAACGTAATTATCAGTAAGATTCTTTTGGATGTAAATTGATTGTGGATCGAATTGAATAATTTTGTTTCACGAAATAATTCACAATTTTTTGTTGTTCCCTATAAAATGATAAGCCAAGAGTGCAATATCAGTACCACCGGCATCATCAAGTCTACTACGCTTAGAGATATAGCTAGTTATCAATTGTTCTACATTGCGAGATAAAATCAACGATAAAGCAGCATAATAAAGATAAGTTTATTTTTTTAAGAGACTAAACATGCGTTTGACCTTAATGCGTTTGACCTTAATCGCATATGGTGGAAACGATGAAGTCGAAGATCGACCACAGGACCACGCAGGTATGGAAAGGACAGGTTACTTGTCCCAATAATGTCTCGTTTAAAGGCAAACCACGTGTCGAATTTGAATTCAAGTGCACGTTTTCTAGAGTACTTTGGGAATTCAACATTTTGCCAGTTCAATATTTTAGGAATTCAGCATATACTGCATATAGCAAGGCTATATACTGACGTGACAAAGTAACCACTTATCTACTAAAGTTGGAAACCACTTAATACTGACTATTACAAGGACAGCACTAAATATTCTAACTCAATCTAGAGTTTGATGTTACCTCTTAACGTGACTGCTACTCATTTAGGTCCCATTCATTTTACACTCCCTCGATCCTTTTCACATCATTTGGAGGTCGGATTTGTCTGGATTTGATTATCGTTGGGGAAGGCGAACCTGAGGATGAGAAGTGGGTCCTTCTTCCCCCAATAATATTAATAATTGTAATGGCTTTCCCCAAAGTGATTCCTGATTCCATCAAGTAAAACAGTTTCTCCTTGCCAAGCACATCAACGCCGAAGCGACGATATTTGGCAATAGAAAATGGTATAATGCGTTATATAGTCTAGCCAGGTACCCAATAGGTATAATGTAGATGTAGGAGGGAGAAAGGAGGATAATGGGAGCATGATGAGGTTCAGATGGAAGATTGTCTGAATTGAAGGTGTATGGTTTAAAAGTAGAACGATTAGAAGTTGCTTGAAGATGTGCTTGTCGGTACAGTGAGTTGAAAGAGAGTAACTTAGGAAGAAAGAAATGAAGATGAAGAAAGATATTATACAGAAAAAATAAGTGTTTTTTGGTTTCCCCGGCTGAAGAGTCAGAGAAACCAGAAAATACCACATAGATTTACCGAGAAAAAAACAAATTGAAGCAACATTAGCAGCCGCGGTCACAGCCACTAGACTAGACTATCATTTTAGCAATACTTTCACCCAGTCTAGGTCTACGGCGATCCGTCACATTCTGACACTAGCAGATGGACATTTGCTGGAAAGCGACACACATCATAGGAGAGGAGCCAGATGAAGAGATTTTACTACATAAAGTTCAAGTGGGATTCCAAATTGGTATCCGAAGTACCCAGGATTCGAATTCCGGAATTTGAAGCAGCTACGAAATTATTTATTTATTGAAAACGATTACAATTTTATAACGGGATATCCCAAATCAAAATTGTAGTCAATATTCATAATACTATACCTAATTAACATTATTAAAATATATGAAATTATTGTTTTTTTTAAATATCAAATAAGTTAGCTAACATGTAACAAAAAAAATATAAAAACTACTACAATTAATTACTGTCATAAATATTTACATTATATTATGGGTTTCAAATCTTTTATACCCATTGAAAATATTTGGAAATCGGAGCAGATAATTTTCTTAGCCTTTAAACCCCACACAAAATGAACAAACTTGACCGAATTGTATCGTTTGCAAAGTACAGAAAATATTATTGTTAAAGTATTCCGATTCTTTCATTAAAAAAAAGATGGCAAAAGATATTCATATTGGGCCCGATATACTAATACAACGTAAACTCAATAGAAACCAAATTACAGCGACTTGCTGTATTTCGTTTGCCACAAGCCATGAACCGTTCGATTAACGTTTTGTTTCGGTCAAGCCAAAGATCGATCGGTTAACATTGTGTTAGCGTGGTGTTAATACGATTTGTAGTTAAAGTTGCATCGATACTAAAACGAAATCACTACAATTGTAAAAGAAAGACAAACGTTGTAAAACTAAGGGCTCCTTCACTCGTAAAAAGGAAAGTATGTTCTCCCGTACACCTTATAAACTGTTCGTGCCTTTTGTAAGGTAGGTTTCAGAGATACGACTCTCGGTCACCAACGGTATGTATGACCGGTGCATTCGAGCGGAACCGGGATCCGCCATTTGTTATATTCGGCCTTGGGTGAAAGTGGTTGAGTTGCGAAACGCACGCGCAATTTTATTGTGGGTGTAAGTAGAGGTAAAACTGTTCGATAATACTGAATGTTGGGTGGTCTTTACAACGTTCGAAATGTAATTACACTTAAGTTCTTATATAAAAGTTATGCAACTACTTCTGGCCAAATAAACAGTTTGTTGTGAAGGCCTTTTTGTAGGTATTGATAGAGAACATCGTGAGGAAACCTGCATGTCTGAGGAAATTAAAAAGTTTCCGAAGGCGTGTGAAATCCATCAATCAGCACTGGGCCCGCTCGGTGGATCATGGCCCGTATCCCCTTGTGCAAAGTGAGGCCTGTGCCCCAACAGTGGGGACATTAATTAATAGGCTGATGATGATGATGATTCATAGACACTGGTATCTTTGTGGTTTCTAAAAAGGTCTATAACTAGTTTATGTTTCTTATGTACTAATACCTAATAGAAACTTAATACTTTTAATTGTTATACTTTGACCTTAAATCAAATGGGGTTTTTTGCGTAACTTTATTTGACGGCGAAAATTACCCACATCTATAGCATATTACATTTATATATACGAAAAATTTTTATGATATGGGTAGGTATCTGCATTTATAACCTGCCCGATTACATAAAAACAGCAAGATATACATTTAAATCAAACTGATAAACTGACTGGCACATTGTGTTTATGACTTAAAAGAATATTTGAGTCATCCAGCCGCTAGACAAGGGCAATAAAAACATCATCAAGTATTATCCTAGAATTTATAAGCTATTTATAATCCTTGGTCCAAATTCAGGTGCAAATAAAATGTATTTGCTCTTGATTACAGTGCTCCCACGGATTTATGGTGATCATAAACTTGGTAAGTGTTCAACTATTATATTATACATTATGCTAATGTATTTTATTGTGGGTATGTACTATGAGTCATAGTTTAGGTACTTAGTATTGCTACAGGGCTTTATTTCTTTCTACTCGAAAAGATAATCAGATCAGGAGGTAATTTTCAATGTTGTCCAAAGTTTGAATTTTAAAACAAAAAAAATACGAGGTGATTTTTTCTACTGAGAATTCTTGACAATTTCATTACAATAAAACCCCTTTGAAAATGTATTAAAATTTCGGAATATTGTATTTTTATTTACTATTAAACCCCTGTTTGACCTCAAATCTCAACTGATGATGAGGCCGAAGATGGAGCACACGAGCTTAGTATACTAAGTACTAGCTTTTTGAAGTTTCATATAATAGCAAATGAAACGATTGTGGCCTTGATCAACTATGATAATTATCTCCTGATATATTATCTATAAAGTTGCAATAACTCCGATTAAAGTTAATCTTCCATTAGATATAACAATATATCCCTTTCAAATTATAGCTCAGAGATGTGAATTAAACTGGAACCATTACAATAAGGAGCTTTTTGAAAATTAGCCGCAAATCTTTTACATTCGGAAAAGTAATGAAACCTTTCGATCAAATAGTGAGAGTCTGAATTAAAAAAATCCGATGTGATTTTACGTCTTTACAAACCTAGTCTTGCAAATAAGACTAGATAGCAAATCTTAGGAAAGAATTCCAGCTAAAACAGCAACAGGCATTGCTAATTCGAGATCACGCAGGAAGTACTTCACACAAGTGTTCTAATTTCGGCGAAAAACTCTATTTCTGGCAACACTAGTCACTATACGAGATCAAGGTTACCAGGGCTATTGGCCTATCAAATATTACATGAAAACCCCAGACTATTTCGAGTCTTTGTCTTCTTTTATGACCAGGGGGCTATGTTAACACTGTATTTAGCCTTCGTTTAGTAATTTACTGCTATTGTTTGTGTATGCAATCTGTTTTGTATGTTTTAGGAAGCATTTAAAGGTATAGCGTGAAATTACGTCATACGTTTGAGTATCTCATAATTTGCTAAGTGTATTACTGAATAAGTACGCTAATTTATGCCTCAGTAATACTTCAGCCTCAGCTGGGTTAACTAGGTAAGGTTTTCATTCGTTAAATTTTCATCTTTATAGAGCGTCGGTGACCTAGTGGCTAGGACGCCGGACTCCCATGCGGGAGGTCCGGGTTCGAACCCAAGCCATGTACCAATGAGTTTATCGGATTTTTTCGAAGACTTATGTACATTTACCGACTGTTCCAACGGTGAAGGAAAACATCGTGAGCAAACCTGCATGTCTGAGGAAATAAAAAATTCCAAAGGCGTGTGAAATCCACCAATCAGCACTGGGCCCGCTCGGTGGATCATGGCCCATACCCCCTTTTACAAGGGGAGGCCTGTGCCCCAACAGTGGGGACATTAATGGGCTGCTGATGATAGAACCCAAAACGGTATTGGTTATCTGTAATTGACCGAAATAACTCGTTGTAGGCCAGGCCCGTAGACAGGAAGGCGGTTTTAGGGGTTGTTTTTCGTGTACTGCACAATAGATGTAGGCAACCGCTTTCGATTTCTATTCTTGACCAAATACACAAATAAAGTTTATACTAAAAAAAATACATTTAAGTCAGTAATTCGGTCGTGTTTCCCCTACACTAGACAGATAGTCAAACAAAAATAATTATTTGACAATGCCGCTTCACAGCAGCTTTTAGTGTTTTATGTATTATTATTTTTAATTATTAGATAGGTACTTATAGGATTAGTTTTATACTGATTGTGGTGCCTCTAGTGCATTGTGCTGACGAGACAGATATTAGTATGTATACCTACGCTATACATTTTAAGTACTGTATACTGACTTGTTTAAGTGTGCTGTAAGTACCAAAAAACGAAATAAATGAAATGAAACACTTTATTGTACACTAGGTCTGCTGTTTGACACTATAGAGTTGAATATACTATTGTAACTTCGGCTCTTGTCCGGTTTGTTACCGCATAAAAGATACGCTGACCTTCTAAACTTGAGCAAAAAGTGCAAAAAAATTGGGTAACGCAACGCTGGACTGAGTTAAATTAAACTAGTTTGCTTGTATGGTCTCACGGTGTACGTATAAACTTTATGTATGAGTATGACTAATGCGGGTAGTTTTAGTATACTTAATGTACCTATGGAATATACGTATAAACTGGTTCACAAATTGAAAGTCGCTCAGCGTGCTATGGAAAGAGCTATGCTCGGAGTATCTCTGCTAGATCGAATCCGAAATGAGGAGATCCGGCATAGAACAAAAGTCATCGACATAGCTCATAAGATTAGCAAGCTGAAGTGGCAGTGGGCCGGTCACATCTGTCGCAGAACCGACAACCGCTGGGGTAGACGAGTTCTGGAGTGGAGACCGCGTTTGGGCAAACGTAGTGTGGGATAGCCAGCCACCTTGCTAGATGGAGCGACGATCTGCGCAAGGTGGCTGGCAGCGACTGGATGAGAAGAGCCGAAGATCGGGCTCAATGGCGCGCCCTGGGAGAGGCAGAGTAGGCTGCTGATGATGATGATATGTATAAACTATACATATTATGTTCAATACTAATGTAGATGAAAGGTAAAAAGGTGACACCGTTGAGTCAATGGAACACTTGCTGTGCGAATGTGACTCGTTGGCTGGAAAGCGTATCGAGTCTTCTGGGGGTCGCCTACCCGAAACCAGAGGACTATAGGCTCCTTCCTGTAAGCTGTATAGCGTCCTTGATGCAAAGCATCTTTAAGGAACAGGAAGGAGACTAAGGTAAGGGGTGAGCACAAAAGATCCCTGAGGTCCCGGTCCTAATTATTAGGTACGATCTAGATTTATTTCACACACAACATTCAGAAAGGTTAAAAAAATACAGATGTAGATATAGCCATGAGCTAAGTCTTTAGTTATATTTTTTTTAAATAATACCTATACTGCTGAACTTACCATAAGACACTAAATTAAACACAGGCTACTTTTTACCATGAAAAAAAACTACGTTTTGTACCTTTGAGAAACCTCACAAGGACGAAGCCGCGGGCAAAAGCTAGTACAGTGATAAGTCGATCGCTAGCTAAATTAAGTCTTAGATTAAATCTCAACCTTATGTGCGAGTAATATGATTTACTTCAGTTTCACAAATGTTGACGTTCTGGGTAGGTTGACCTGAGGTCGACTGTATTATAAAGACCGCAGTTTTGATCGTGTAGGTATCCAACTAAATCGCTTCTATCAATTTTCTCCTTTAGATAATAGAATAGTGAATTCCTTTGTGTTACGAACAGAACAGACGTTTTGAACAGTTCACGTTTGTTGGAATACGATATCGATGCGAATTCCGATTGTACAACTACAAGGTGGGACACAACGTTTTGGTTATGGCACAGACATTATTGGGTATGTATTGTATATTTATCTTTACTGTAAACACTGGCGGATCCAGGGGTGGGAGGCAGCCCCCACAAACCTAAAAGATCCCTATATTTTTTTGTAGTAGTTTTTATATTTTTCGTTAGCTAATTTTTTTAATATTTGACATTTAATAAAATTCAATATCTTCACATATTTTAATAAAGTATTATAAAGTTATTGACTACAATTTTGAATTGGAACAACGCGTTATAAAATTGTAAATAGTAATTAATAAATGTGGCGTGAGGCTCGACTATCCCCTGACCAGTTTTAGTACTTTTTTCCAACTATAGTCTATATATAGTCTTAGTAATTTCAGACAGAAGTTGAGGTCACTGTTGTTGCAGAGGTGTTTCTACTCGATAACTGAATTTATAGGAGCATAAAAATGTGTATATATTATTAATTATTATTGACCATTGCCAATGTATATACATATATTATTAATTGTTATTGACCATTGCCAATGTATATATATTATTAATTATTATTGACCATTGCCAATGTATATATATTATTAATTATTATTGACCATTGCCAATGTATATATATTATTAATTATTATTGACCATTGCCAATGTATATATATATTATTAATTATTATTGACCATTGCCAATGTATATATATTATTAATTATTATTGACCATTGCCAATGTGTATATATTATTAATTATTATTGACCACTATTCCCATTTATTGTATTTTTTTTGACATGTAATGTAATATCCTCAATATGTTTTGTTAAATTTCGGACACAAATGTATATTTGTTTGCGAATAAATAAATGTATGTATACTACATACTATAGCCCCCCCCCCCCCCCCACTTATTTTCTGGATCCACCCCTGATTGTAAAACGGCAATAGCTTAAAATGACACTGAATCGAAATTACTTCTGGTCCATTGTGAACCAATCCTAAGCTCCTAAATCCTAAGCAATCCGAATAAGCTTTTAGCAACTGAATTGTTTTTTCCTTAGCAAGGGTTGTTCCACTATCGCTGCGGGGTAAAGGCCTCCACAATACAAACATCCCAGATTTGTTAATAAAAAAATTAATCACCTCACCATAAACATATGCCAATAATATGAAGGTTTGCTCAAGTTGCGTAATTTTGTTACTTTCGCAATATGAATATTGTTTGTGAACAAAGTAGTAACTACAGGTATTTTATAACACCCTCAATTCAACGTATATAAAACTACAAACATATGTAAATGTATATTTAAAAATATCACAAAATGAGTAAGATTATAAATTGAACATATTTCTTCATTCATTCTCCTCTCCTTAAAATAACACTAGGCATACCTACATAATTCAACGGACAGAAAACGAAACAACGCAACACCTCAAATCCCTTTATCGCAGCAACAACGTTAAATACGCGACAGCGGCGAATCCGCGGGTGAAATTTCGAAATCCGAACGCGACGTGTGCGCAGCCTCTGATGTGGGTCAGCGTTATCGCAGGCGCCGGCGACAAGGCGACAGCGGATGTCGGGCAGAGAAAATGCTCTTAAAGGAGACTAAAGAAATGTTTAGACATAATTACAGAAATTTTTGACAGGAGCTCAGGGCAATTTATGCAGTTGGTTGTAATTTTTGTCAAGAATACGAGATCAGCGACTCACGGCGTATTACAACAAGTGAAATCGAAATAAATAGAAATACAATCATATAAATTTAAAATTATAGTATAAAGCATTATATGTAATGTATATTTGACAAAAGGGAGAGAAAGTCAGCAAATGCTGACATACTCGGGTACCAAATATGCAGCGCTGTTTTTCAAGTGGTGCCTTCTACAAAGATTCTCATGGTTAGATGACTGTAATTGGCTTTTTATTGTTAGTTTGGTTTATATTTTATTTTAAGTGTTGTTGGTATTCCAATAAAATTAAAATAAAATAATAATCACAACACAAGTCTGCATAAATGGGAGGGAGGCGGGAAAACCCTGTTTGTTGCGTTGATAATAATCATAATATGAAAATGTCAACATTGTTATTGTTGCTAGAGGCAAGGGTTACCTCTCTTTTATAATATTTTTATAATAATTCAGACACAACAGATTTAGATATTTTCACTGATTACTCTTCCTTAATAAATCAAATCAAACAATACCTATATTAACGCAATAAATTCCATCAAAATCGGCCCTCTAGTTACCGAGAAATTTCGAGACAATTCCACGTACATTACACGTAGAATTGCGAATCTGTCCTTTTTTTGGTAGTTGGTAAAAAGTATACAGCTAGTATTATGTACATATCTGTTTATGTTCCGATGCACTATAGCAAATATGTGTTTTATTTTAATTGTTATAGGTCTATGTAACGTAAATGGATAGGAGGAGGGGAAGCCTTTGCCCAGCAGTGGAACAGTATATAGGCTATTTTTTTAAAATGGTCACACTTGCCATGGCTAAATAATAAATATATTTTTCAAATATAACAATACGCCTTATCTACATGTAACCTAATACATTTATGAAATTAATCTGAAATATTTTAATCTAAAATTCGGACAGAGTTTATTCAATTTTAAAAGTTAGCCGTGTCTAGTGATTTTTTGAAAATTAATAACTTTATGAAAATAAAATTGGATCTCATAAAATTTCAAGGTATGGTAAATGGTTAAAGATTATAGGTACCTACCTAATTGAAATGTAAGTACTTACTTATCAATAGTGTCGAATGCAGGGTAGAAAATTATGAAAAATAAATCTTATGGGCTACCATACCAGTATTGACCGGTTTCGACTTTCGGTATAACAATAGTGCTATCAATTCCAGAACGGTCCGTCACTATCATTTAGAATTCCACGAAAAAATACATCTCAAAGTTTTATCAAGAAATACAGGAGCTTCTCAATAAGTATTTTATTGGGAAGCTCCAGTTTTTCTTGATAAATGAACAGACATACTTTGTTTCATACTTGACATATGTTATTTTTAGAGAAGTATGCTTACTACTAAATGTTGATTATTTTTCCGAAAAAATGGGCATCCACCGATCCATTAAAAGAGTAAAAGTACATCGAAAAGTGAACAACTACATACTAATCAAAATAATCGCAAAAGAATATATACATGGTCATTCAAGTTCATTGTATGTTTACAAAGTTCACTTTCACCCTTCAAAGGGAAATGATGGGTTATACCCCTACACCCTGTAGACTGTTGTCTTGTTACTGTTTCCTCCGCTCCGGTAAACAAAACAAACACGTCAACAGAGGCGAATGAACCACGAAAATGTTTAGCAACAAAAACTGGACCGTTTCGCGGCAAAAACACAAAACCACCTCAGACAAGCTGTCCCCGCCAACAACTGCAGCGGGTTCAACGAATCCATGACCACTGGCACACGAATTATTCACTGTTGTAGTACTTGTAGATAACCAAGCAACAACACTGGCTCAAAAACACACAGCCGGATAAATGTCGAAACACGAAATTGTCGCCGCGATCACAATCACGCGCATGTCGCCGCGAAAAACACGCGCGGCCGCTCGCTTTTTCACAATACCACTGGCTGTGCGCTCGCGGCGGTAGATCGCCGCCAATTACACTTTAAGTACGATCAACTTTTTTTACCGGCGGCGGAACACCGAACTACTCGTTACAGTATGAATTTTGACACGTAATCTACGCCGCTAGCGCCGCTGCGGTATACATAGATGTGGTGGTGTCACGGCAGTATTCGATTATCGAAACGATAGTCGCGAGCGAAGGCTTGAAGTGAACAATGAACTGGTACAATAAGATGACGGACGGAAATTTACATAATTTAAAAGTCCTCATAACAGTGGTCGATTGCACACATTACCACATATAAGCAGTGTTAAACAATTTTTGGCTTAACTTAAATTAAGTGTCAGATTCTTCAGAGAATAGAGTACGAGCAAGAGTTCATTCAAGGGTCAAAAGGGAAAATGGAACCCTATTGCAATCGCTACCCCGTCTGTCCATCCCTCTGTCTAGCGCCTTTAAAATTTCACATTATGTATTCCTTGACCCAAATTCTAATATCAACTTTAAAATTCTGTAAAATTGTTTATTAAGAAGGGGACTCTGCCGTTTCTTCAAATGCGATATACTTAGATATAATACCGTGAAGATGTGCATGTAAGGCTGTACAAGAATGCGGAACTGTCCACGACGGCGTCAGCAATATTCTCACATATTTGCCTCGCTGTGATTGGCCAGCGGTAATCATATCGAGTGGAGACCGGATCGTAATTTTTATGATGAGTCCAAATTGGCGCGGGCGACGCGTGACGTCACGGGACTGATGCGTGTGCGGCCGATGCCCGGAACACTTAGTGGCATGACATGCTTTTAAATATGGAGTATTTCATTTTCTGCATTAATAGAGAGATGGATGAGTTCTATGACCAGTGACCGGATTAGGTAGTGAAATTCATATATTTAACGACATCTATAGAGCAGAAAGAAGGGGGGGGGGGATCAGTATCCACAACTGAACAATTTTCACTATGGGACCAGCACTGAAATCGCGAAAAAAAAAACAGTTACATACATTTCAGTCGTGTAGGTACGTATTGAGCTTTTGTATGAATTAACGGTTGTTTAGATATCATGTCACGGATATACAGCCAGATATACGAGGTGAGGTTCGAAAGTTTCCGGTCTGACAAAGAAAAAGAACACTCAAGCTCATGAAACTATTTTTATTTTTCAATAATTAGCATTTCTATCCAAGTATAAAATAGTAAGAAGTTTTGTCTTCGAAATGGGCGAAAACCGCAGCGGACACTTCATCATCAGTGGAAAATCTTTGACCCCTTAAGTCTGAATTGAGTTTTGAGAATAAATAGTAATAACTGGGAGTCAAGTCAGGACTATAGGGTGGGGAATTTCAGTGAAGCCACACTTTGAAACAGCAGCTTTCGCAATGGCGGTGGCGTGGACGTGCGCAATGTCTTGGAGAAGCCGCACACCTTTGCATATTTTTCCACGACGTTTCTGCTTGATTACTTCTCATAACTTCTCTATAAGGTTAGCATAATAGCTTCCAGTCATCGTAGTATTCCGTTTTTTAATGTCTATAAGCAATATTCCTTGGCAAACCCAGAATATCGAAGCCATAATCTTTTTAATGGACTGGGTCACGTTTGCCTTTCAAGGCGGTGCTTCACCAGAAGGGCACTACTCCATCGATTCACTTTTGGAAAAGGGAATCATAATAAAGAACCATAGTTTCATCTCCAGTAACAATTGACGATAGAAAATCGGTTCCATTTTTCTGAAAGACCTACAGAATTAGAGTTAGAACACGCTACTTGTTCATTTCGTTGCACACTTGAAAGAAGTTTTGGCACCCACCTCGCAATAACTTTATTCATGTGAAGATGTTCATGAAGAATTCTAAGGACTGTGCTTTAGGAAAGCCCTGTCCTTGCTGCTATATCTTTCGTCTTTAGCCGTCGAGTAACGATATTCTAGTTTTAACATTTAAAATATTTTTCGACTTCCTGTTGTTCTAAAAATCGAGGAATCACGACTAATAAATGTCAGGTTACTTCAACGATAAATGATAATTACAATGACGTATAATTTGTTTTTTTAGACATCTAGAAATATGTCTGGCCAGAAACTTTTGGATCTCACCTCGTAGATCCAAAAAACTCATTGGTTCATGACATGGTTTGACTCCCGCATGGAAGTCTGGCGTCCTAGCGACTAGGCCACTGACGTTTCAATAACCGTTGCCCCCTTCTAAATTATTTTCTTTTCCTGGTACTTAGTCCTAGTTTTATTATATTGCTGATGGTACAGCCGGTATACGCTAGGTACACCATTAGCTAGTAGGCAATTAAACTATGAATTTAATATAGAGGTAGGTAGTGGAAAGTTTGCGAAGGGCGCGGCCTCGGTGGTTGCTGCGAAATAATGGGGGTTTTACGCTTTCAGGACACTGCAGCGGTTTTGAAACGAAATCGGGCCTAACCCATAGAAATCTATTTTTTCACCCCCGACCGACCGAGGAAGGTGTTATAAATTTGACGTGTTTGTCTTTACGTCTGTCTGTCTGTCTTTGGAATCATAACAACCGATGATCCGATTTGTACCAGGTATCTTATTAAACAGAGTATTTTATATAAAGTGTTCTTAGCCATGTCTGATAAAAATTAGACCAGTGGTTTCCAAGATCTTGGAGCATCTTTGATGTCAGATGGAATCTCTGGAACGGTAATAGCAAGATGGTTCGAATTTGAGCTCAAATTTGTCAGTCAGAAAATTCGTTGTAAAATATAATAGCTACAAGCAATCAAAAATCCGAACGGTAGAAAGAAACGGCAATAAGTTGTATGACGTAACTGTTCACTAGCGCCATACAAGCAGGTCCTAGCGGCATATAAAGGACTGTTTTGCTAGAAAGGGACAGATCATCTGTCCAATACTAACTTTTACCATTAATATGTCTGATGTTGGTTGAGATATCGACAACACTAATTTTAGATCCTTTTTAGTATGTACATGTAAGTTGATTGATGCAATAAATTAGGTTATTGTTCCATGAATTTTTTAATAATGTTTAGTATCCTCATACTGAAACAATAAGAAGTAGAAGAACTTGAGCGGTGTATAATGGCCTCTACACAGGGTTACATTAATTAGGGCAAGTTCGCGACGCCATCTTGCGCTCCTGTGGTCTCCTGCAGGTAAGACATGCCCTTTGTTATGAAACTTTCAGTTATGACCGACACGAAGAAAGGTTTATGTATAGCATAACAGTTAAGTGACGTGTAGCAGTTATAGATTAATTCCAGGAACTCAATTCCACTGTTGTACAACGTTTGTCGCTCTTTACCTAATTTAGCAGCGATTACGGTTTCGTATTAATGTAACTTCATTAGATATAGTATTCTGCTAACACCTTGATATAAGCGGACCGATCGAACGATGGCTTGACCGATATCGTATACTGATACGTCAGTATATATAGTACTCTGTGCCACCATGAAAGAAGGAACGAGCACCCGCCCTTGTTAGACTAAGGGAGAATATCTGATCTTTCACCCAAGGTCAATTATGATTAAATACGGATTACTCACTGAGAAAAGTCGGAAGTCCTCCGACTAGTTTCGGTCTAATTCGAAAGCCTAGGTCACGGAGAGAGCAAAGCGCCTGTCGATATGGCGGCGGTTTGTCTTTCCTCATCCTCATGCAATACTATACGTCTTCTTACTGTGAGCTTTATTTTCAAGCTATTGCAGCTATAGGAACGTACAAGCAATATTCCAAACAATGCACACGTGAAATGATAATCAACATCACGTGTGCTCATAGAAACAGGCAAGGTGCCATCACAAAGCACGAGTTAGCAAACTGCAATCCAATTCAAACGAACCACGTACATTCAATTAACAGAATTGGATACACTACAATACCTACATTCCACAGAGCAATCCAATGTTGGGCGTTGGGCGTCAATATGGTTTCAGCATATTTAAACTATAAGTACTTATGTCATTAAACGAAATTAAAATCAGTAAATGGAATACTTTACTCCTGCCGTCTCTTGAGCCTGTTCACTTGCCAAGGCTGTAGAGTAAGGGTGTGTATGTTTGCCACTTGCACATGGGATGATCTCGCATGATGGATTGTGATCTTTTTGAAGTCACCTAAAGTTCGAGAGAGAGAGAGAGAGAGAGAGAGAGGTAGAGATCGCTCTTAGCGATAAGGCCGCCTAAATTGTATTTCACTATTTAGAGATACCCGTTAATTTTCTGCAAATGATATCTACTCAAAAATTTTAAATTGTGCTGCTGATGCATTTACATACAATACAAACTGCTCATAATAACTTCGAGTATTATTTACAGCAATTTTATTTATATTTTATTATTATACTGTAATGCTTGCATTTCTGTGTTTCGGTTTGAAGGGTAAGAGAGCCAGCGTAATGTCCGGCACATGAGGCACTCCATCTTAGTCCTCAAGGTTAGCAGCGCATCAAAAACCCTCTAATATTAATACAGTGAGGTGAGATGTCTATGGGCGACGGTGGCCACTTACCATCAGGTGGCCCGTTGGCTCGTCTGCTCTCCTTATTTAATAATAATAATAAAAAAAATATATAATAATGTAGTTTAAAACAAATACTTTACACATTTTTTTTAAAATAAATTCATTATGAAACGGCTAAATGAATTAACACTTCGATCTGGCAACCCCACCAGAAGCAATAAACATAATAATAATATATATATTTTTTTGTATAATATTTTTTATACTTCGAATTCGAAATGTCACTATGAAAAAAGTAATGATCGCGTAATTCTGAACGAACATTCTGAATTCCAAGAAACCACTTTGCTTGTCAAACATCACTTTGACATTGACGGGTATCTCCAGCTAATGAAAAAATGAACTATGGCCATTGACGTGCCTGCTTTCTGGTAGTGCAAAATATTAAAAATAAAATCTCGACTTTAAGAACCATTGACCGGAAAGAAGTATGTACTAAATCATAAAGAGTCGACAACAATAAAAGTAAAAGACACCCAACAACGACAATTAACGAAACGGGCGCCCAAAGCGCATAACAACAATGCAAAACACAGCGGGAGCCACGTATTCAATTAGCAGAATACGACTCAGAACCGTTCATAAGGACAAAGTTAATTAAAATATCCCTAATTGCGCAATGACAGCGAACAGGGTGGGCCCACGGTGGGCGCCAACACGCCCCGCAATGTTTGTACTTTATTAGAACAAGTTTATCCGCTGTTTGCACACAAGTTTGGGCCCGCTTCCGTTTTATTTGCTCTCGGTTTGGAACGCGCCAACTTCCATATAGACCTGGAGTCGTGCTTGAAACACTCAAATTACAGAAAGTTCAAATGAAAATATAAAACCTCCCAGGGATTACAAAAACTTACTTGTTACAGTGTGAAGAGGGTTAATAATTATTATAAAAACGACTAGATAAGTTTTCTACAGAAACCGCGTCTGTCAGTAGGCGCATGCGATGTGAGTGTCTTTCCATACATTAATCGGGCATTGAAATGTGAAATGTATGGAGCTATAGGCGCACTTATCCCTTTGCTCGCTGTCGGTGCTCACATCATCATTCTAGAGGAGAGTACACCACTAGTCCAATTTCTGTAATTCTCACCTATAGATAAAGTTCGCGAGGGGTATAGATTTTGACAGCAAAACGACAGTCGCTGAATGAGGCTGTTTTTAACCCCCGACCGATCGAGGGAGGGCGTGTTATAAGTTTGACACGTTTGTCTGTCTGTTTGTGTGTTTGTCTGTGGCATCATAACTGGACGACGGATGATTTTTAGCCATGTCAGATGAAAAATGGATTAGTGGTTCTATCTTGGAGTATCTTGGGATTTTGGAATATGATGGGATCTGGAACGGTAACAGTTAGATGGTTCGAGTTTGAGCTCAATTGTTTATCACCATGGTGGGTGACCTTCCCACATCTGGAATCTTAAGGACCTGATGATGACCAGGAAAAAGTAAGGAAATCTCTACAATGGTACGTCGGGGGTTTCTTAAATTTTTAATATAGAGTTATAATAATTCTTATCAACTCTCGTCAAAAGGACTACAGTGGCGTTTAAAACGTTCTATATGGATATGGATAGCCCAGATAACTTGACCGTGCTGTAATATGACGAGAATTGGCAGTCAGGCGAGAAGTTATACTTGTTTCAAAGAGTTCAACTCTGGCAACTAACTATGCGACCAAAGAAACCAGTGTAATCGTTAAGCCTGCGACTCCTGTCACTCTATTATTACATCACAGCCAAGTTACTTTGCCTGTCTATATCTTTGCAACGCTTCCTATGCAGCTAGCAAGACTTTCGGGATCCCTAGGAGATTCCGCATTGACCAGATAACATTTCATTCGCACCTCCTTTGAGGTAAGAATTTCCTATTTCCTACGGACAGAACACTAAATCCTCCAGAGATGTACTATCGAACTCGTGTGCAATCCTGCACGGACGAGATCCGAAATTCCCATTCGGGATAACAATAACCGGTGTGCAAATGAATGGATCGTAATACTGGGATATCGTTGTGTCCCACTCTGAAAGTGATTCAGTGATATGCAATTCCAACTTCGATTAATGTTCCTACTACTACCCAAATGAGTCATATTGCTGATAAAGCTAGTGAATTATGTCTTTGTGTGCCTTTTTCTACATCTATTATCTATCTTTATATCGGAAGTTTTTTTAGACCACCTGGGAAAAATATATGCCAGGTAAGTGGAGTACAACCACGAAGATGTTTCCAAAATGACTAAGTACTTTCCAAAAATAATTAACATGTGACAAAAACCACGAAATTTGCAGAACCTGACTTATGTGGAATTAACCAGATAGAACGATTCTATTGGCAGATTAAATGTGATAGTTTGCGATTGCCTTTCCCATTTCACACGCTGGTTATCTCAATGTGCAGGTGTGTTTCCTAACGATGTTTTCCTTCACCGTTAGAGCACTCGGTAAATGTACGTATGTCTTCGAAAAAACCGAAAAACTCATCGGTACATGAGTTTCCATGGTTTGAACCGGGAACACATGGACGAACTACGCCACCGACGCTCTTTGCAATCAACGTTAGTTACACGAAATCCCTTGAGATGAGGCAGCCACGGAGAAAAACAATCGTGCAAATAGAAACAAAGCTATTACTCAAACTGAAGCTCGCTGGGACGTGACTGGATATATGCGTGATCACTCCCTCTTGGTGAAAAAAGGTCAGATATGAACCGCGTTTGCATGTCGAGGGTTCTGCCTACCCCAGGTCCACAGATATTTCCATAGGTTCGAAACCAGGCAATGCCATGTACCAATGAGTTTCTCGGTTTTTTCGAAAGACTTACGTACATTTACCGACTGCTCTGACGGTGAAGGAAAACATCGTGAGGAAACCTGCACACTGAGATAACCAGTGTGTGAAATGGGGAAGGCAATGACAAACCACCCCATTAAATCTGCCACGAGAGTCGTTCTATGTGATTAATTCCTTAGAATGATCACGACCCTCAGCAATGAGGAATACGACTTAGAAAAAGAAGAATAAACGAAGGTTTTGCTATTTCTTCAACAATACAAAAAAACTTATGTAAACCTTTATTTTACTAAAACGGTTTACGGACTTCGCACCAGGTTCTATACCCGTATCGCGGTAGTTCAAAACCAATGTTGCTTGATCAGTTATATGTAGAAGTCAGCTTAGTTTATTAGTTTACTAATGTTTATTAATACTCATTTAACACTATTAATAATTTTATATTGTCGAGTATGGAGAGAGAAATGATGTGTATACATTATGTACAATATATTATATGTATATATTTATGTAGAATAAAAACATTATATGTAAGTATTGTAATGTATTTGTTATGTAATGTACACGCAAGCGTTACTTTCAGATGGCAAAAAACGCTTTTTACTTTATATGGTGTTTAAAAACTAGTGTACCGCTTACAGTCTAATGTAATAAGATAAGAGAGCAGCAGTTAGGCGAAGAAACATTAACGTTTCGATTTAATATGTACACAAGAATATCTAAATAACAATATCACATGAGGCTCTCCATCTAAGTTCTCAGGCTTAGCAACGTATTGAAAACCCTTTCGCAATAATTTAGTGAGCTGGCTATGAGTGACATTGACCACTTACCATCACGAGCCCATCTGCTCATTGCTTCCTTCAACATATAACTCTAAATTAACTATTTAAGAAACCCCCGTCGTACCACTGTGGAGATCCCTTTACTTTTTCCTAGTCATCATCAGGTCCTCAAGGTTCCGGATGTGGGATGGTCACCATGGTCATGAACATTTGAGCTCAAACTCGAACCACCTAACTGTTACCGTTCCAGAGATCCCATCATACTCCAACATCCTAAGATACTCCAAGATCCTATAACCACTGATCCATTTTTCATCTGACATGACTAAGAACATTCCGAAGGTTAGACCTGCGACGCCAGAAGGCGAGGGGACGCTCTGGGCTACGCCCTACGCGGAGCTCGGCCTTCGGCAATTTTCAATTTAATTTTTTGGCCGCCATCTTTAATTACTTTTTATCTTGAAATGTGTCAGGAGTCCCTACAACTTAAGTTCGAGAAGATTCCATCTAACTATTATAGTTTCGGCGGGCTGATAATCTTCTAATTCTTCCAGTTATATATTATGAAATTAAAGTTCACTTACTTTTTCCTACTCATCATCAGATCCTCAAGGTTTCAGATGTCGGTGACGCACCATGAACTTAAACATTTGAGCACAAAATCGAACTATCTAGCTATTACCATTCCAGAGATCCCATCTGACTTCAAAGATACTCCAAGATCTTGGAAACCACTGGTCCAATGTTTATCAGACCTAGCTAAGAACCCTCTCGACTAAATTCTCTATTAAATTTTAAAAACCGGGTCCAAATCGGATCATGTGTTGTTAAGTTATGATGCCACAGACAAACAGACCGTGTCAAACTTATAGCACGCCCCGCGATCGGTCGGGGGTTAAAAAACAAGGATTTTCTAAAGCTACGGAGCAGATGTCAAAATGAATTTAAAAACAAAGTAAAGAGCATTCAGACGGAGAAAACGATATTTCTCTTTCACTCTAATATTTTTTACAGAACCCGAAAATAGAACAAGGAATGAAACGTCGACGGAATGCCAATCTGAATATGGAAATGGCTGCCAACCGGATTCGCAATGCGGGGCAGATAAGGGCTGTTATTGCGAAAATCTACAGCATGCGGCCGCAACGGGTGCGAAATGTGGCCGACAAGTGAACAATATACCGGGTGACGGAAGTGCCTGATAAGGTAAGGGTGCTGGTTCCACAAAAACTTGAAAATTTCCTTTCAAGGACCGTCGCTTTGTTTGGTTACAATAGCGCAGTCGATTTGGTCTCGACTTTACATCGCTGACTCAGCTTTATTCAGCAGCGATGTACATTGGGAACATCAAGCTACACTCTGTGGAATGCTACCGCGATAAGTTTTTATTATGATTGTTAAAGCGACAAAGTACCAAAGGGTGTATATGTTACGGTTGGAGTGATAAATTGAGAATTATTAATAATTACCGGTTATTATTAATCTTCTGCTTCTTCTTTTCAGCCTAAAGTAACCCATCGTTGGGTATAGACCTCTTCATGTGCACGCCATTCTCCTCGGTCTCTAGTCGTTCGCATCCACATCCTCCCCGCCGTCCTCACAATGTCGTTGGTCCACCTTGCGGGCTGCCTCCCGACACTTCTGCGCCCCACTCGGGGTTGCCACTCGAGCAGCTTATTATTAATACATACCAACAAATGCGTTTGAAGTGGTTTTATCACATTGACCGGTTTTTAGGTACAAACCACAACACACACTCCCCACCACAGCGCCCACGACACAGGATTACCTAGTGTGGGTGATAATCGTAGGCTCGGTATTAGGAAATATGTATGTTATTTTTTAATTTAATTTTTTGTAGTATTCATTGTACCTTTCCGTTGTAGTGTTGTCGTTAAATAAATTTATTATTATAATATTATTAATAATTCCTTTATATCCGTGGTAAATTTAAAAAAAATTGGAATGGAGTAGTGTGTACCTGTGCCGTTTAAATTCAAAGCAAGAAATTATTTAAGTACATAAGATTCGTGTAAATACTGTCCGATAGTAAGTAAGTGACCAGTAAGTGCTAGTTGGATTTTTGGCGTAATGCCTTAAACTAGAGTCCCTTCAAACTCAGTAATTCAAGACTTCAATACGACTTCAACGCTCATTTTCCGGCTTTCTGTTCCCATTCCAAAACAAGGAAATGAGTTTGGTCTTTTGCATCAAAAAAACTCTTTAATGCTTTTGTTTGCAGGCTGACAAAAGAGTGACACGGAAATTTAGTGCGCCGACGGTTGCAAATAAATAATTTATCCGAAATAAATTATTCATTTATGTTAATGCCTGATACGTCGGCGGCGAGCAAATTTCGAGTTTTCTTGACATTTTAGAAGACAGGGAAGATGTAATTTTGTTAACATTGTGGAGAAAATTGAAAGTACATCTGGTCTCATTAATGCAGGGGAGGAATGAGGGAGGAATGAAAGTATGGTCGTCTTGCGTCTGCCGTTAAATCTTCGGTTAACACTGGTGGTCAATTTGTATGAAAAGTATAGAAAAGTAATCGAGGGTTAAGTGTTTGGTGCCAGTCCACTTTAGGGGCCTATGCACACCGCGTATTTTATATTATATGCGTTTATGGCGCCGTAGAGCTCAAAAAAGCGGCTTGTTTGCGTTTGTATCGATGAAAACGCGATACAAACGCGCGTTTAAGGTGTGTTTGTTTCGATGGAAACACGCAGAGACGCGATACAGACGCGCGTTACCTGCGCGTTTTATCGATACAAACGCGGATCTACGTGTGCAAAGGTTTACTGGCTGCGTCTGAATCTCGTTTGAAGCGCGTATAAAAAACGCGGTCTGCATAGGCTCTTGGAGTCAAGGTGTATCCAATAGAGTCGGTTATTTTTATAAACAAAATTTTATTTTTACGAGCGAAAGGAGACTGCGTTCAATATAAACAACGTTTAAAAATTGGTGTATCATAGAAAAAATAATTCATACTCAGTATCTAAACTCTAAACCAATTTCATTTGTTTAATTTCAAGAAACGCACTTCAAACGCGCTTCTTGCGCGCGGTAATAGTGCGTTTTTTGAAATACATTTTTGCGATACAAACGCAAACAATCTACTGCTTTGTTCTCGAAACGCGCGTTGTCTGCGCGTATGAAAAACGCGGTGCGCATAGTCCCTAAGGTTTTTTTTATAAATAGGCTAAGACAGACAAGCAAACGGGCCACCTTACGGTAAGTGGTCATAAAAGTAAAACAATGAGGTTAATAACAAGCCGTTGACTAACAATTTTTGGTCCGCCCCACGTACGTACGAGTACATTATCGAAACGCCCAAGGAGTGGCAGCAACGAGTGGCTAGTTAAAATGGTGATAACGTGCGAGTTATACTAATTAAACTCGAATAGATTCGTCAGGACCAGAAGAACATCTACATTAAAACTCTTACTTCCGCAAAAAATCAAGTAAATTAATACGAACGTAATGTAATCTGAACTTAGGCGACTCCGGGTAAAACAGGTAGTGTAGTATGTTTTATTTATTATGTAATTTAATCCAAGGGTGGCGTCTTCCAGCCCCCATTATTTTTATATTCAGTAATTTTTAATTACGGCCTAATTAATGGTAAATAGAAATAGAACAGAAATATTATTTATTTGTAAATATGGGTAATGCAGATGTTACATTGTGTTTCAGTATCACCATATTCTGCCGGAAAGCGTATTTTTTTTATTCAATTAATAAATCAATCAATCATAAATTATCATAAATACTCATACTCATATCATTTATTGATTTTCATGTCTAACAATTGGTCTTAAAATATATATATTATATGATCATACATGAAACCCTGAGTCACCTGAGGCACAGCAATATAAAATAAGAGATTATAATAAATTATAATAGTATAATAAATGCTAACGGGATAAATTAAATTAAATGTCATTATAAGTTATACATAATTGATTTTATAGTTAAGTATTGGTTTTATCATCAAAAAACTCGTGCAGTCAATAGAAACATAATAATAAAATAATTAATCATAATAAATTAGCAAAATAATAATAAAGGTAACAAAACAAAAAAATCAATTTTTTTACTGATATGTCTCAATTTATAAAAATACATAAGAATTAACAATGATCGTATTGAATTATTCAGTGTAATTACGGTAAACACTATTTGCTTCTATCTTCCTTAGTATTACGTAACAGCGCTAAGCGTAATAATAGAACAGTAAGCTAGTCAAATGAGCGAAATTAGTCAAGACTTGGAGTAATGTCTGGTTGCATCGCTTTGCAATGTTAGAGTCGGAAATATTTGTTTCTATATCTAATCTAACTGAACATTGATTGTAAGTATAGTTAAAAAAATAGTTTTTTTTTAAATTTCTATTGAAACTTGAATAGAAATAGAAAATCCTTTATTAATAGACCATTTTTAGCTTAAAATACTACAACCATGCGAATACATTTTTTTAAAGGTATGGCTTAATGTAGTAAACATATGATCTATTAAAAGGGTCAAGTTCAGCTGAGTGTCGCTAGATGTAAGATACCTATACATCTAGCGATGCTGGATTTCAACTTGACCCTTTCCAACTTATAGCTATAGAGAGCAACAATGTCGTTATGTCTGTTTGTCTGTCGTATTGGCTCATCTCCTTTCATGTCACACACAATTATTTTCCGAAACTCGACCAGTATCAAACATCTGGAATTCAATCATAATCTACTAAACCAACACAAACAGTGAATTAGGACTGAAGGGACCTCAAAATCCTGTCGCCATTGATGAAATGATTTCTAAAATCAATATACTGTGACTGTAAAACTATTGTTCTATACTTTTTCTTAAAAGTATGCAAGTTGACAATACTCCGTAGGGGGTGGCGGATCATTCCATATTTTGGCGGCCGAATATTTGAAACTGCCCCTAAATCCTTCACTCCTATGTTTGGGGATACACAAGTTACCAAGTAGTTAGTGTAGAACGTGTGCTTATCTTATAAATGAATAGAGTAATTATTAGTTAGATTATTAATAGAGTTATTATTAATAATTTATATTATTAGTACATATTCAATTATTATTACTTTCAATTAATTTAATTTTATATGTTGATATTTTTGATGTTAATTATTGATTATTAATATATTAGGGGCCGTTCAAGTACGTAAGCCGAATTTTACCCATTTTTAACCCCCCCGTCGCCCTCGTCAGCGAAAATAAGCAAAACTAAAACCCCCTACTTCCTTTGATGCTTACGTAATACTTGAACGGCCCCTTACAATTAGCATTGTTTATATTTTTAAGATAAATTAATTAATTAGTGAATAATGTGATGTGACGTGTAATGAAGATTATGAAATAAATGACTATTGAGTATTGATTTTGATCAGATATAGCAAAGAAATCAAATTCCTAGACAAGCCAATGAGTTTTTCGGATTTTTGTTCAAAGATCTAAGTTCTTTTACCGACTGCTGCTGAAGAAACCTGCACACTGAGATAACTAGTGTGTGAAAATGGGGAAGACAATGGCAAATCGACCCATTAAATCTGCCTAGAATATAGTTCTATGAGGTTCATTAAAATAGTTCTTAAAATTATGGCGAACCTCATCAATGAGGAATACGGGATAGGATAGAACGAGAAGATGAGTTAGATAGAATCATGATAGAATCTTCTCGGCAGAATACTCTTTCGTATCAATCAAATCATCTTTTTCATACTTAAAAAAAAAAGACATCGCTTTTAGCAATAAGAGCGCCTAGATTATATTGCGCGCATTATTTCACACTGAGTTTTCGTGCAATGCTTGCTTGCTTATCGTATGGTTAGTGGCCAACGTATTTGTCAGAGTTGTTCAGGCCGCCCGAAGGCGCGGCTTAACGACTGCGGCGAACGACAACAACCGAGACCGACTGCTTAACGTGCGAAGCACGAAGGAGCTCAGATGAAATATACCACTAGCGGTCACTCCAGGTATAGCCGCGCCCAACGTCGCTTAACCTGCACGATCACTTTCGGACCTTGCTCGCAACTAGGCTACGAGCTCCTCGTGCAATGAAGTGTATTTATTCATCATCGGTTCATGAGATATGAAGCCACAGACAAATAAACAGACGAGTAAAAGAAACTCCTCCATTTGGTGCTGCCGGTTAAAGTGAACCATTCCAAAATAAATTACGATTCATTTTAGAACCGCCTTACGTTTCTTTTCAGATGAAAAGTGGCTATCACTTAAGGAAATGACAAGGTATTTAGGTGAAATGCTGTTAACAATGGTTAGAGGTATTTGAAGACATATTGTTAGACGATAATTAGGCAGTTTGTCTTTTTAATTATTTGATGGCAGGCTGTTTAATAGCTTTATCCTAGATTCAAATGGATGACCTGTTAAAATGGGGTCTGAAAACTTCAGATCAGACTACAATGGTTTGGATTTCGGGGTGGCCGCCATATCTAAATCTAAATGATACTGTCACGCTCATTCATATTCATGTCTAGATTGTGTACGAATGAGCGGGATGTTTCGTTTAGCGATTATCGCTAAATTTGGTGGCCACCTCGGAATCGATGCCAGTGAGTATGCATTTTTATGTGTGTTAACTTTCGCCGCATAACGGTGTGACCACGATCTTCGAATAATAAAATGATGATGCCTAGAATAAACAGAGTTTAAATAAAATAATAAAACCACTTTGGCTGGTAAAACCATTTGAGATTATAAAATGTGTTTTTATAAAGTTCAGTTTAATTATGTTAGTAGGAATAAAAGATAGTGATAATCTTATAGGAACCTTATTAATTACTTACGTCTACAACTATCTAACGTACAGTGTACTGTATACACTTCCAGAGGCTTGCAGTTTCTTAAAAAGGTATGTCAGCTCTCTGGCAGAATTTAAACGTATTATACTCACTCATACTGAAATCGATGTGACAGTGCGTGTGTATATATATTCCTTTCTGTAATTATTTGTGTCTGGTTGAACAGAGCTGACTAGTGGGACACTAGCTGTTTCACCAATCCCATTACAAAACGGAAAAAAGAAATGGCTGCAGATTTTTGTTGCACTACTTGAATGTAATCTGGGAACTTTTAGCTTATTAGAAAATTTTTTTAAACTTTTCGTTACGCCCTTTGAGCTCCGTATTATACATATAACTTAAGTCCCAGGTACTTACCATGAACAGTGAGCTCCGAGTCCCGGTTCAGCTCATACAGCCTTAGTGCCTCGTCCAACTCCAGCTGAGTGGATATGGTGCACGGGTCGCCTTCCTCGTCCACCCACTTCATTGTGAACACCTGGAAAATCATATGAGTTCGTTAAATATGACAATGAAGAAAATTATCCTAAATTGACTACAAAAAAAATTGTTCCGCCAAACGTCAACAGTTTGATGGGATGGTGGAACCTAGTTTTAATGCTTTATCCTTTGTTTTTTCCTTACTATATATAGTCTATAAATTCAAATCAACATACAGAATAGGCAACTTAGTCTAGGAAAATATAATTCAATTACATTTTTATTCAATTTAACTTTAAACTTTAAGAAAGGCCTGAAACTGATGGAGTTGTCCATTATTTTGCTTTTTTTTGGAATTTCCAGTTATCTTTAAGCACAGTCAAAAATTAGAACTGTTTTGTTACTTTTTGTATTCCTTTAAGTACAAAATGTAACAAAACTTATAATTTTCCATAGTACATAAACAAAAAAATAATTCCAATTCTCTTTTCGTGTTTCGTCTAATACGCGACATTGGTGGAATTATTGTGCCTGAAACACAATAAAGGCCATTATTAAAAAAAAAAGATACAGAGCAGTCGAGCGGTCTACATAGCAGTTGTATGGTAAAATTGTCTTGGATATAAGTATTAAAAATAAAGATGTACTACACTTAATTTTCATTCATATTAGTTTTGGTTTGCTGATGTCAATGTTGTTAGAGTTCATACAAAGTGAAAAATGGCTGCAAGGCTAGCGCACGGATCTGCGGCCCAAGTGTCAATGGAACAATTCCACCATTGGACCATTGTGGTGGACCACATCTAGCATAGGTACTTTAGCATAGTTGGAGTTGTTAATGAAGAATATTGGTACTTTTTTAAATACAGGGTATATTGTTTGAAGATAGTGTCATTAAAACAAACCTGGTCCGGCAAGAAGCGGCATATCGCAACCATCTCCTGGGTGAACTCCTCCAGGGTGATGTTATGTTTGATGTATGCTATCATCACATCTCCACTGTACACAGTCTTCACTCGCACATCGTTGGCATGGTTGTCTTGAGCCACCAGTTGTGTTGGCATCATGACAGTTGGCACTACTGCGTTCACACTAAGATCTGCAATTAGTAATGAGGTTTATTGGTGAAGAGGTTTTATTTTGTTGGTCTCAGGATTAAGGTGTGTACTTGTGCTATATAAAAAGCATATAATTCTTATATGTCTAGGTTATATTTAACCCTAGATTAATTCACGAAATGTTTATGCTTTTCATATAAAACCTCAGGATAGAGTTAAGCCGAGAGTTAACGGTTCGTGCAAGACGGCCTTACGAGATAAGTAGGGTTGTTTACAGTTATACCTACAATTTCTATGTAGGTAAATGTTACCTTAGATAGCTGTAAAGTAGCTAAATCAAAGACCAATACGTGAGAAAATGCGGAAACGATTGCACCGTGCACTGTCTAATAAGATGTAGGGTTTCTTCTCAGAGACAAGTTTCATAACCTCACATTCGAACAAGATTAAATGACTGTGATAAGAGCAACTCACGGTAATTTATTTGCAATCAAACTAACAAAGAATTGATTGGTGATGTATACTTCCTGTTTCAGACACTATATTAGGCGCTATAATGTAATAATGCAGGTAACATTCCGTATACGTGAATCATAGAGGTACATAGCACAAACCTTAACAAATACGCCGTTTGAACACGACGAAGGCACCGTAGTATGTTATAAAATAGGATTAAAATCTCATTGATAAAAATGTAACTGTATCGCACGATATCTAGCGTAAATAAAAAGTAATATCAACAAAAGTTTGACACACACAACATTGGAATGACAAAGTTGACAAACTGAAACTGACATTTCAAAGGAAATTGGAAACAAGAAAAGAATGATTAAAAAAATTAAGCACCTACCTATGCACGACCGAAATATAGCTTACCTTGTCTTACTGCGCAGATAGCTAATAAAATAAACAAAGATAGATATACCGGCGTCGCAGAACAGGTAACATACAAAAAATAAAATTGATGTTAAAACGACTTCCGGGTGAATTACTCGCCTACCTCACATGCTAAAATGAATTAATTGAATCCCAAGAAAGAGCCACATATAAAAAATGTATAGCTCTATCTCTGTCACTCTTATTAATGTAACTCGTTATGTTTCCTAATAACGAATTAGGTTATTTATAGTGCCAACTAGTGCTAAATCTTTCAAAAGTGGCAAACTAATAATCTAATTATTCGTTTAGGAATAACTATAAATTATTATAATAAATATTTTTATCTGAATATCTACCAGCGTGCATAAGAAATGTGTGCTTTATGTTCATATAATAGAATACAAATCTATTTGCCGACGACGCAGCTTTTGTTGCAAAGACCCCGCACGAGCTCCAGGTTCTTCTGGACAAATTTGCCGAAGCGTGCTCTTTGTTCTCCATGATCATAAATGCGAAGACGGTAGTGATCTTACTGGATGGCATGCCTCTGACGGTAGTTGACAGGTTCTGCTACCTGGAGTCCACTGTGTCGAACAATCTCTCGCTCGAAACAGAGATCGGTATTCGCATTGGCAAAGCGGCCACGATGTTCGGGAAGCTTAGTACAAGAGTATGGGACAACAAACACCTCACCACCAAAACTAAGATGACTGTGTACCAGGCCTGTATTCTGAGCACTCTCTTGTATGGAGCTGAGACCTGGACATCGTACGCTAAGCAGGAGCGACGCCTTAACACCTTCCACATGCGATGTCTTCGGAGTATCCTAGGCCTATCATGGAAGGACAGGGTCACGAACGAGAGAGTGTTGGAGATGGCGCAGCTTCTCAGCGTTTCTGCTACTCTCAAACAGAGGCGTCTACAGTGCCTGGGGCATGCGTACCGCATGGGCAGCACTCGTTTGCACAGAGAAATCTTGTTGAGCCAGGTCGCGCACGCCAAGAGACCAGTGGGAAGACCCACTCTACGCTACAAGGACTGCACGAAACGTGACCTAGCTGCGTTTGGGATTGATACCAGTCACTGGGAGAAACTCGCCGTGGATAGAGAGGCATGGAGGCGCCTGGTGATCGAGGGCCGCACTTCACATGACATCGAGTGGTTCCATAATTTAGCTGACAAACGAGCTAACCGGCACAGACACCTTGAAACACCTGCTCCAACAAATTCGCAGTTCACCTGCTGCACGTGCGGCAGAACTTGCCGCTCTCGCATCGGCTTATTCAGCCATGAGCGTAGATGCCGACACAACGCTGTTTAAATCATCTGTCAAGATGTACAAGATCAACGACGACGCATAAGAAATTTGTGCTTTATGTTCATATAATAGAATACAAATAATACGGATCCATTCAATTTATTTGACTGATAATTCAATTTATAAATATGTAAATAAATATTATTTTTTAGGCTACGTTCCAAAACCAGTTGATATTATTCACGTTTACAATTATACATTGTCCATTGCTTGTGTCAAATAGAAGTTCGATATATTTTCTGCTAATAACGCGGTAATGGAATATTTATAGTTGTCAATATGAATTATTATACTCTTATTGTAGAAAGCACTCAATAACAGTATTTTGTTTCAGAACGAAAAATTGCTTATGTCAAGTCAATTCGAGATTTCGGCCAATTTCGGGAGTAGGATTTATTTTTTGGTAAAAATAAATATATTTTTCAGTTTATTTGTTTTTTTATAGTTAGTGTTCAGATAAGCATAAAATAAATCATGGTAAGTTATTTCCTCCTTCACTTATTTTTATCACGCCCTGAACTTAGTTGGATTACTATATTGTTATGATGACTAATACTTCATTTTACTTACTACTGGGGATTACTGATTACTTTTCGTAATTACAGACGGAACAGCAGATGGATTGTGCTTTAGACTTGATGCGGAGGCTGCCTCCTCAGCAAATCGAGAAGAATTTAACAGATTTAATTGATTTGGTGCCAAGTTTATGTGAAGACCTTCTTTCATCAGTGGATCAGCCTTTGAAGATCGCTCAGGACCGTAGTAATGGAAAAGACTATTTATTGTGTGACTACAATCGCGATGGGGACTCGTATAGGTCTCCTTGGTCGAATACATATGACCCACCGCTTGAGGATGGCTCAATGCCATCAGAAAGGCTAAGAAAGCTCGAAGTTGATGCTAACCATGCATTTGATCAATACAGGGAAATGTATTTTGAAGGTGGCGTGAGCTCTGTGTACCTGTGGGACATGGATCATGGTTTTGCAGGTAAATTAAAATAGACAATTATTCTGTTATATATTTTTTATCATTGACATCCTGTTTTGCTGATAATTCGATGAATGAAATGTTCCATGGTTATAAAAATGTAATTAGTGATAAAAGTATAATTACACAGAATACACCAGAAGGTCCGCTCCGGGTGTCCGTGATATTGATTACGTCACTCGACCTTAGCGCTATGGCAGTTATAATTTCCAGTTTTAAAGGAACAGCCTTGTGAAAAATATTTTTGGCAATGTATTTCGTTTATTAAAAGTACAAAAAGTTATACCTACCCTACTACACTGCGTGTATTTCGCACCCGAGGTCCTTTGACTTCCTGTGAGATCACCTGTATACGGAGCCCGTGTGTGCGTGAGCCATTTTCATGAGTTTGTATTGGATGGACCTTCTGGTGTATTCTGTGATAATTCTTAGTAATTAGGTATGCGGTTGTTATCTAATAGGTACTTGTTTTAGTCCTGTAAATGCTGATAAAACTTTGATTTTACAGTATTATGTGATAAAACATATTTTTTAAACATGCTTTAAATACAGTTACTCTTGTCTTTGAGAAGCTCCTAGCTGGCATTGGTAATAGTTCTGATTCTATTAAAAATAAAAGGGTTTGTTGATTTAGAGCATTTACTCCAAAGCGCATGTTAATTCATTTGTTACATTCATCCATCAATCTTATGTACCTACATCCCCACAGATTGAGGGATTATGTGCCCATTAAATATTTAATTATGCATCCCTTTTTTATAAAAAAAATTGAAATTCTAGGGGTAATACTTATAAAGAAAGCCGGAGACGGCTCCCAGAAGATCAAAGGCTGCTGGGACTCCATCCATGTGGTCGAAGTGGTAGAGAAGAGCTCTGGAAGGAATGCACATTACAAGCTGACGTCCACTGCCATGCTGTGGCTTCAGACTAATAAAGAGGGCAGCGGGACGATGAATTTGGGAGGGAGTTTGACTCGGCAGGTGAGAAATCAACTATTATAACTTTTATTACTGATATTCTAAGGAGTCGAAAATTATAGCAAGCTATAATGGGGTCATATCATACAACATCTAACCACAGCAATTAAAAATAAAAAGTCTATCCATGCACCTTATTAGATATTAGAAAAAAACTGTCAATGTAACTTGTGTCTCCAGGCAGAGCAGGACTCCGCTGTGAGCGAGGTGACGCCGCACATCGCTAACATCGGCCGTATGGTCGAAGATATGGAGAACAAGATCAGGAACACCCTCAATGACATTTACTTTGGTTAGTTATTCACTTCACTCTTTTTTTTTATAGAAATTACCGAATTACGGTATTTCTGTTTGTGAGGCACAGATTTTCTTTCACGGATTTATTTCTTAACCCTGATCATGGATCCAACAACACGTAAAACATATGGTGTTTTACGCTTAAGTCTGTGGCTTCATAGATATAAATGGAGAGATATGTTGAGGACATCATCCAATGACAAGATTTGTATTTGTTAGTTTTATTTAAAAAGAAGGCTACGAGCCCTAGCTGATCAAAGCTGGTTTTCAAGATCTCTATCTTCAATATTACTGATGAGATCTCATGAATGTATTATGGGCTATGATTCACAAATCGCCACTGTAGAGTGGAAACCTCGGTAATGCTTATTGCCCATATAATTTTATTTAGATTTTTGTAGGAAGGGCTTGTAAGTTACACGCAATGTTTCACTGTAATTCACATTTAAAATCAGCTCTTTGTGATTGGATAGAACTGTAATAGAATCGACCCCGTTAACTCTGTGGCTTATTGCCTGACCTTGTCGCCACTTAACCATTTAGTCCCGCTTGCGCGAAAAGTTTACCCTGGGTTAAACTCGCGAATTGTCTATGGTTTTCATACAAAATTGACATCGGGTTAGAGTTTACCTGAGAAAAAACGGTTCGTGCAAGACGACCTTATTGTCATTTGGCAGGCAAAACGAAGGACATCGTGAATGGTCTCCGGAGCGTTGTGCCAGCAGACGTGGCGCGCAAGACTGCCGCATTGCAGCACGACTTGGCCGTGGCGCTACAGCGCCGACATGTGGCGCGCACCGACTGAGGTGCGCTCTGATGCGTATGTATTTTTTTTGTGCCGTGTCGTGCCAGCCGTAAAGAATAGCACCACCCCAACTCTTTCCGTGGGTGTCGCACTTGGCGACTAAGGGTCTTATTGGATACTACTCTACACCTAGTAAACGGCGGTAGCCTCGCCACCTATCACGTTTGTCCACCAAATCTTACGGCGAAAAGTGGGAGCTAACTATAATTAAGGTGGTTCCTCTGTCTACCCGCTCGGGGTTTATGGAAGTGATTGTTATGTACAGTGGAAGACACATCACATTATACTCTATGGAACCCTGTCGCAATAAATATTTGTTATGAGACCTGAAGACACATCAGGCCTATATCCTTTAGTACTTTGTCGCTTTAACTTATTTATTTTATTATTTTTTATTAAATTAGGAGAGCAGACGAGCAAACGGGCCACCTGATGGTAAGTGGTCACCGTCGCCCATAGACATCTCAACTCACTGTAGAGGGTTTTATTTCACACATTCGTACGAATGTCAAGGAATTATAACAAAAACTTATTGCGACAGCGTTCCATAGAGTATAACTTGATGTGTCTTCCACTGTACACCTGAGTATATTTTCTTTTCTCATTTTCAGATGGGGTGTTGATATTGGGGGACAGAATACCAACGTCTAAGAAAGAAACTACAGTGAATATTTTCTCTTCAGTGTAAGATATTTTTAAATAAAACATACGTTAGGAATTTTAGAGTAACCGATGCAGCCATTGTGGTGCTTTGAACAAAATAGTCCGTTTTTCTTTACGTGAACTTGGATTTAAAGTGTTACATATTTAAAAAATACAAGATTCAAAAAACAAAGGCCATTTTATCAGGAGCTCCAACTATTATTATTTTTCAAAATATTTAAACCCTCTATTTATTGTATGGTGCAATACGAATTTATTATATTGGTATTCAATTATTTTTTTTAAATGGTTTTTGTGTATGAGAGGAACCCCTGATAAAATTTTGGCTTTTTGTTTGTTAAAATTGGCATCGATTTCGCGATCATCGTACTTTCACAGTCTAGTATTGAGTGAGTGACAGTTTCATTTAGATTTGGCGGTCACTCAGAATCGATGCCAACACGCTCACTATTAGATTGTGTACGAGTGTGCGGAACGTTTCGTTTAGGAATCATCGCTGGCGGTCTGAATCGATGCCAGTTTGTAGGTAACACTCTAAATCAAGCTCAAAGGATTAAGGCCTTACTGATAAATGAAATAAGCTGCGTCTTAATTTAAATTCCTTGTCACAGTAAGTTTACCGTGAGTTGCAAAAATAATCCTTAAGTTAAGGCTCCCAAAAATCTCGCGTCATCTCTATCTAGCAATGGCGTAGAAAGGGATAGCATGTATCTTTTTAAACTTTCATCGTTATTGCCAATACTATAGTAAGACACCGGAGCTTAAAACAACCCCAAACTGTGGTGAGAATTAGAATTTCGTATCTAACTATAGTAGGGGCAGCATGTATGTATTTTAATGAAGACTTAACTCTAAGGTCGTTTCATGCAACTGATGGTTAAAGACAAAAAAATTAACGTGGCTTAGATTTTTCATTGGTAGGGAGGGGCTTTATAGACTAGTGTGTACAAAAATGTTAAATATTCATTTAAATTTTTTAAACTGTTAGACTTGATGATTTTGTGACCCAAATATTGCCACTTCATGTTGTCAAATTGCATTTTTATTGCTTAGTATTTTTTTATTGTAAATTAGAGGATTATTGTATTTTAAAATTAAGGCTTAACGTAAGAGATTCAGATTTTACAGTTGAATTTTGAATTCATGGAAGATAGTAGATTTTTTTTTACTTCTTATACAAGGGGCATTTATTGAAAAGCTAAAAATATTTCCAGACTTAATTAAAATTTACTTAACAGATATCTGAAGCTGAATAGGTCCATGAATTCAAGATTAAACTGCTTTAAAATAATACAAGCCAATTTTTTAATATTGCAATTTATTATTTCGCAATCTAACATAGTTTTGAAATTGGCCTCTCTAAATAAAGAAATTATTTATCTGAAAAGATTTTTTTAATAGAAACAAACTTCGATTCAAATCAAATAGGTTTCAAACAACAGAAGAGAATATGACAGACAATTTTTTTTAATAAAAATTCATTCAATACGATTCGAAAAGCAAAACTGAATTGCAACTGAAATCGTAAGGCTCGATTTATATGTAATTAAAATTATGTAATTATATTTTATCAAACAGTAAGTAAATGAATAAAATTATCTATTTTGATGAAACACGTCACGCTTTGGGTTATTGGGCGTTTTCATATTATAAGCCAAGCCAATTTCCTGAATATCACCGCTCAAACCCACCTAAAGACTAGCATTAACTTCTTGCAGAGTGGCTCGGTATCGGTAAGTGGTAACCTAATCTGTTTAACCCCCCACCTCGGCGAGCAATGGGTGTCATATATTTAGATAGAGATCTTTATTATCAATTGACGCGTTTTTCTGTCTGTGGTATCATAACTCGACAACCGATGGACGACAGGTGATGATAGACAGATGGATGAACATTTTTGTTGCGTTATTTCGTTTGGCATAATATATTTAGCAAGATCGAGGATGTTTTTTTTTGTAAAAGTTAAAACTGCTGGGTGTTTTGGCGGGAAAGTAGCTGGAGAAGGTTTTTATTTTATTGTTCAAACATTGTTTTCTGGTGATATTGATAGCCAAAATCGGTGTAGTTTTGACTAGCAAACGTCAGTAACAGTGACAATGTGTTGAACACTTAAAATAAACTTCTCGTTAGTAGTTCGTTGTTTAGTTTCGCTCTGGGATTCTGCGGCGGGCCATGAGAATTCGCCAGAGACTTAGGTCAGAGACTAGACCGGTTGCTTTCCGTCATAACTTCTAGGAGTGTTAAAATGTGTCTACACCAACATTTTGATGCTGAAAAACTAAAAACTTTTAAATCGCTTAATGTTTAGGCGAAGGTTTAGAACAAGGAGGAGGGGAGGCCTTTGCCTAGCAGTAGGACAGTTTATAGCTATTAAAAAAAATGTTTAGGCTGATGGCCTGTGTTGCCAATGCCTAGTTAAATATAAATAAAAATAAAACTGCTGGCCAAAGTCATAAAAAATAAAAAAATAAATCTCAACTGTTGGCAAATTTTCGTCTATAATTTAGTTTTCGTTGATTCTTCGCTTTATAATTTTGTTATATTTTCAGTAATGATAAGTTCCGAAGAGCCAATGCAAATATCCGACGATGATAATGTAAACGAGGTATGTAAATAGTTTGTATCGCCTGTATTCTTCATTGTTTCCGATTTCACAATGTTTCTTCGGTCGATGTAGTATTTTGATAAATACCTGCATTGTTTCAACTCCTACGGTGTCTGTTTGTAGAGACTACAAAAAATAATATTAACAAGCAGCACGCAATGAACTTCATACGCCTAAAACTTAGAGTACAATGATTCTTCCACAGAGTACTTTTTAATTAGGATTCCTTCGTTCCTACTTTTATGGCACAGAAACTGTTAAAACATATCAATTCTTATAAATAGTAAACGACCAATGTTTCCCGGGGTAACTCATTCGAAACCATTTCAGTGGGTAGGTAATAATGAAGTTTTGGTTATCATTAAAATGTCCTTATGTTATCACCATTAATTATATTACTACACATATAAATACATCACTTATTATGGTATTATTTATATGGGTTTTAATTCCAGACAGAAAATAGAAACATTATACAACAGACAAATACCTCGGAAACAATCGAAACTATTGTGATTGATGACGAAAACTTGTCGCAACGAAGTACACAATCTGAGAACAACAACATCATAATTATAAATGATAATGATTGTAAGCCAAGTGAAAATGGATATTTAAATAATAGACTAGACAACATATACAGAGAGAACAAACTATTAGCAGAATTTGTAGAAAAATGTCTAGGTTTGGAGCATACAGAAGGGATGTTGCGAGTAATAAATAAAAATCTATTAAAGGCATACAAAGAAGCAGACGAGAAATATAAAAAGTCATCAACATTTGAGAGATTGTTAGGTAAAGGCATAGGTCTGTTAGAAACTGAACCACTGCTTAAGTTTTCTCATGTAAAGAATGTGTACGAGACATTGAAGTGCCATGGAACTAAAAAGAGGGCCAATTTGATTACTTTAGCAACAAACTTGAAAGGTAGGTCTAGCAAAATTATTAGGTATCTTACAGTACCTAGTACTTCTTTTAGTACTACCTAGACTACAGTCTAATTTTAAAGAGAAAAATAATGGCAAATTGATGTCAAATCGCAGTGACTTTTCTGTACATACATTCTACTTTAAAATTAAACTACACGTACATAATGAAAATTGTATGGAGTATTTTTTTTTATTTCCAGAAAATGGTGATAAGGTCAAATTAAAACGAAATGGTATTATTGCTAATAAGGCTCTAAAAAGACAAAAGGTAGATGCCATAATAGAGTTGGATGATGATGAAAAAGATGGTGTAATTATTAATTTAGATGACTATCAAAATGATGTCATAATTTTAGATGAAAGTATGCAAATAGATGAGGAAAAGGAAAACAAAGGTGGTACCAAAGAAAATAATTTTCTAGTGCCTCAAATAGAAGTTACTTGGGACCCTAATACTGATACTATAGAATCTGATACTAGTAATGTCAGTATTGTACCAGTTATAGAAAGGAAGGTGTTACCAATAACTTACGAACCTGAGCCAGAAAGAAGTGAGGATGAAAATATGCAAAAGATAAAGGAAATCGAAAAACAAATAGCATTTTATAAGGAAGTTATATTGAAACTTGATGAAACGGAAGTCGATGATGATAGTATAGTATCACCTTACATACAAAGTGAAAAGTAAGTATTCGAAATGTATATCTATCGAAACCCATCTAAATAGCTACTTTTCCACTTTTTGGGGGTACAACAACATAGGTCAAATTCACACGTTTTACATTTTTTATTATTATTTAAGGAGGTCAAACTGATGGTAAGTGGTCACAGTCACCCAAAGACATGTCATCTCAATATTATTAGAGATTTTCCTTGAGGACTTAGATGAGTGCCTCATGTGCTGGTAATTAGATATGTTGGCTTACCCTTTAAACCAAAACAACAAAAATGCAAGCATTGTTGTGTGTTGTGCTTTACGGCAGAAATAGGTTTTAAAAGGGTGGTACCATCCCAGACTGAAACTCCATAAGAGCAGACCTTAGAGCAGTCAGTAAATAATTAAAAAAACTTATTTGGTCCTCAAATCATATCATATTTTATTGGTAAAATTCCTGTGTTTTCAAGTCAAAAGTTTGAAAAGGTACAATATAAATTAGTCAATCTTACTTACAAAGCAGGTGAAATATATTTTTTATAACATAATTTCAGATATAAAGCAAAAATAGTAGGCCTGTACAAGGAACTATGTCACCTTACGGGTGCAGAACCAGTCAAACGACGGAACGTAAGGTTGCAAGTTCGGGAAGGACATCCCTCAGGGCCCGTGAGACTGCTGGAGATGTTTATTAACAACAACATAGGGAGTGATGGGACTCCGCCCTTCCCCGACTTCAGCGATGTCGTCAAGTGTGTGGTAGAGGCCAATGCGATGGACGGATTAGGGTGGACTAAAGCGCAGATCATGAATGAAGGTTAGTTGTGAAGTTATTCTCCAAAGCACTGGTAGACAAAGAAAATCTTAATTCAACCAACACTCAACGATACAGAAGTATGTGTACATAAAAAATACCTAGGTAAACAGAGTGTAATAATACAAAAAAAATATCTGTGCTGCAATGTGCTGCCAAACAGGACTCCAACTCAGCATAATGCTAGTTATTATAACTAGAGCTGATTTTAAATTAAATCTTGTAAAATTAAAACATCGGTAAATAAAACATCACTCTCATTCTTACAAAATCTAGCATATGAGTAAGCTTGACATTTTCAGATGCCTAAATCGGTTTCGGAACTGGCACTATTTCAACTGTCAGGCAATAAGTATCCTATGTCGGGAAATTGGTGTTTTGGAACGCTTCCCTAAACTCTCTGACCAACATCCCGAATCAACAAAAACCTATATTTACCGACTGCTCTAACGGTGAACGAAAACATCGCGAGGAAACCTGCATTCCTGAGTAAATTAAAAAGTTTCCGGAGGCGTGTGAAATCCACCAATCAGCACTGGGCTCGCTCGGTGGAACCCGTACCCCTTGTGCAAGGGAATGCGGAAACCAGCTCGTTACTAAACTGACATTTACACAACATAAATCTAAATAAAGTATTTTTTTTCTCAGCAAACGGCCTCTTTACTCAATGCGGCCGCGCGCTCCAGAAACAGCGGCAACGGCGTGAGTGGCGCGACCTTCTGTCCTGCGTCAAGTCGAAGTCTACAGACGTCGACCCTGCGGACTCTGATCCTCAACTCCTGGCCAAGTTGGAGGAGAATCGGCGTGTAGCATTGAAGAAGGAGCGCGATTTATTAGAATTGTGAGTCTAGATTTAATTTCGAGTTTTTATATTGTGTAAGGAGAGTACGTGGCGTTGGTCAGTTGATAGCGAGGCTGCAAACAATCTGTCCTGGCTGGGACTTGAAGAGGCCGTACAAGATCGCAAAAAGTGGAGTATATAATATAATAATAGTGGCCAGGAATAGTTCGAGCGCTGTACCCCAGTAGGGGGTGACAGGAAGGAAACAAGATAAGGAGAGCAGACAAGCCACCTGATGGAAAATTGGCCACCGTCGCCCATAGACATTTCACCTCGCTAGGTTTTCGATGCGCTGCTAACCTGAGGACTTTGATGGAGTGCCTTATGTGCTAGTAATTACGCTAGCTATCTTACCCACCAAAACACAGCTATGCTTTGCAACAGAAACAGGTAAAAGGGTAGAACCACCTGAGGCTGGCTGTTCACAGGGTCATACCACATTCAAAGTGGTGGTAACCCGTGTGGGGTGATAGACAATTGGGGAGTTTGATGAAAAAATTAAAAATGACTAATTCAAAAGAAATCGCGGGTTTATTCTGATTATATTACGAAACAAACTATATTTAAGTAAGTAAGTAAAATCTTAGAGCGTCGGTGGCACAGTGGCTTGGGCACCGGACTCCCATGCGGGAGGTCCGGGTTCGAAACCGTGCAGTGCCATGTACCAATGAGTTTTTCGTATTTTTCTAAGACTTACGTAGGTATATTTACCGACTGCTCTAACGGTGAAGGAAAACATCGTGTGGAAAAATGGGGTAGGCATAAAAGACCCTCAAGGGTCGAAGTGCCGCTGGGTTATTCCCGGCCCCCTATCATAAGATAAGAAGATAAGAAAGTAAAATCTTTATTTTGCCTCACACATTACAATCTTTACAAATGGTTAAAGTGTAAAATGAAATTTACATACACATACAAAATGTATGATGTCGTGTAGGCAAAAAAGGAGCAGCGTTGGGGCTGCTATTCAGTTGGGGCCTGTTTTGACAGCCTCTGTTTTGGACAAAATTTGCAAAATGTGCAATGGCTTTGTATCTAAAAAATAAAATAGATTATTTAGGTCAGTAATTCGATGAAATCTTTCCAGGTACACATCCTTGCAGACTATGTCCGCACAACAGAAGCCTGGATCTAGCTCAGAAACTGTTCAAGGAACTTCTAAATCAATGCCTTGTAATGGTGATTGTTATAGTAAGTCAGATTTGGACTTAGAATCACCTAGTGCTACCACTAAAGTTGTTAGAGATACTGAAAGTAGTATTAAAAATATTGCAAATGATCATGTAAATGGATGTGTAAATTCGGACTTAAAAGGTCAATCAGATTTGAATGTACAAGGTCGAGTAGAATTGAACTCTCAAGTTCAAGCGAATTCAAACTTACAAAGACATGTAGAACCGAAATTGAAAATTCAAGTAGTTTCGAACTTACAAGGACATGTAGAACCGAACTCTAGTAAAGTTCAAGTAAATACGAATTTACAAGGACATGTGGATTCGAATTCTTGTAAATTTCAAATGAAATCGAATTTAGAAAGCCATGTACAATTGAAGTTAGAAGTACAAGTAGATTCTAACATACAAGGTCGTGTAGAATCGAATTTTAATATAGTTCAAGTCGATTCAAACTCAAAAAAATGTATGGATTCGAAATCCCAAGAGAATTTAAAACCAAGTAAATATTCAAACCTATCTTTACGAGGTCGTACAGATTCGTCCTCGAAAAATAATTGTGTAAATTCTAATCATGCGGATTCGAATTTACAAGGTCGAGTAGAATTGTCCTCTCGGGTTCAAGCGAACTCGGACTTACAAGGTCGAGTAGAACCGAAATCGGTGGTTCAAGTAGTTACGAACTCTCAGGGTCAAGCGAACTCGAACTTACAAAGCCGTGTAGAACCGAAATCGGAGGTTCAAGTTGTTTCGAACTCCCAGGGTCAAGCGAACTCGAATTTACAAGGCCGTGTAGAACCGAAATCGGAGGTTCAAGTTGTTTCGAACTCCCAGGGTCAAGCGAACTCGAACTTACGAGGTCGCGTAGAACCGAAATCGGAGGTTCAAGTAGTTTCGAACTCCCAGGGTCAAGCGAACTCGAACTTACAAGGCCGTGTAGAACCGAAATCGGAGGTTCAAGTAGTTTCGAACTCCCAGGGTCAAGCGAACTCGAACTTACAAGGCCGTGTAGAACCGAAATCGGAGGTTCAAGTAGTTTCGAACTCCCAGGGTCAAGCGAACTCGAACCTACAAGGTCGCGTAGAACCGAAATCTGTGGTTCAACTAGTTTCGAACTTACAAGGTCATGTCGAATCGAACTCTAGTAAAGTTCAATTAGATTCAAACTCACAAGTTCAAATGGATTCGACCTCAAAAGTAGATTTGAACTTACAAGATCATATAATCTCACCACAAACTCCTACAGAAAATGTGCCAGAGGTGAAAATTAAAAAAGAGCCCATAGATATAGCAGCGCTACTAGAAGAGCTAGGTGATAACTTTACCTCTGATATAGTCGATATAATCGACCCTTTCCTTGTGATAGATATATCATCTGATAGTTCGGATGAAGAGGATCTCTGATCGAGGTGTACCCATCTGTCGCCTACGATAATTTTAGTACTGATCACCAGTGATCGGAGTAGGTAGAGCTCTTTCGGGTCAATGTCCTCAAAGGTTATATTAATATGGATATCATTTCGGGATCCCGTTTTAAGTTATCGAGCAAATGTTATAAATTACTTTTATAAACCTCGCCCTTACTCGGCGGATTACGATTTTTTAAAAATTGTGAACTTACGAAGAAGTTAAAACACTACCATAGGTACACTAGCGCCATGAATCTTAAGAAAATATATTTCGCCACCAATCTTAATGTATCAAAACAAATATAACGTTAAAAATCTAAATAATATATTTATTCAATCCCGGAAATCCCGGGATTATTGGGCATACTTATCCATATTATGACCGTATGTGGCAAGTACCAAAAACAGCTCTACCTACTCCGATCACTGCTGATCACAAACATTCAATAAATAGTGCTTTTATAGGAGCAAACTTCACAATTATATGACAATAGCGTAAACACACGTATAGGTGAGGAAACAGAATGTATGGCGAAAGTAGTATACTTGTAAGGTAGCTTATAAGGTACCTATAATAAGTTACATAATTACATTTCTATGGCGGACTGTCATTTTTTTTGTTACGCATCGAACAGTGGCAACTACTCGATCCTGTATTAGTGCATAATATAATGAACGCTAGTGAGTCTGGTCAAGTTATGCTCTGTGGAACCCTGTCGCATTTGTCTTATATATTGTTTTGCAGTGGTGTTTTTCATGTAAAATTGGTGTTTTTGCTTGAAGAACGTCCATATGATGTGATGATGTGTGGGAAAGTGAAGTCAAAAAAGACGTAGCCCGATCCGTACTTGGCTGGTTTTTGAAGAGCCATACAGCGTCCGGGACACTCCTTCTTTGATTCGGACGGTGCGGAGGCGTGGCAGACTTCCCTAAACAGCATTTTAATGAAGAAGTGAAGAAAATTATTTACTACAGATATGGTTGTATGGGCTTGGATCCCTTTGCCTTTTCCAGAATGAAAAGAACTATACAGAAAAAAGATAGAACGCGAAAAGTACTAAATAAAAAATATATATTGAACCTGATGTGTTGTCCACTGTACTCAGAGTATGTACACTAAATTACGTTACGTTTGCTTAAAATATTTAATTTTCATGTTTATGGTACTGACAAATGGCTTGTACAATGTTAGGAAAATAGGGTATTTGACTCCCTTTTTATTGCACTAACTTACATGGACACTGAAGATGGATCTGAAATTCGTTTTTCGATATCTCAACTAACACCAGAGATATTAATGGTTAAAGTTGCGGGGTGATACTCCATACCTTTTAGATATTGTGACGTCACAAATTGCTATAGCCGTTTCTTTCTACCTTATGATTGCATGAAGATATTTTATTTTTCAACGAATTTCAATTCTGTTTTCATTATTGATCATCAAGTTATTTCTATTTTGTATTGTTTGTAAAATGCATTGCAAACTGGTACCTATGTTAACTTTGTCACCACAGATATCGGACTACTAGCATCCTTGTTACTGTTTATAGCGCATTTTAAATATTGTTACGTGCATGTGTATTATAGATTATATGTTTCATAAATAAATACATGATTTCTACATAGGTATTTTTATTGTGTTCAGAATCTTTACATGCATAAAACGTCACACTGCAGTGATTTTAATAACTGCAGTGTGACGTTATGATAACCCAGAAATACTTAGATATAGCTCAACGCACACCGGCGGAGTGGAGTGAAGGCGCGGCCGCGCCTGGAGACGTCGAGCTGCCGAGAGCCTCCGCGGGAGTCGCCGAGTGCTGCCTGTTTTTTAGGGATCCGTATTCCGTACCCTGTGGTATTCCGTACCCGAAGTGGAAGTGGAAGAAAAGTGGACCAGGAAAATAACGGAATGGTATCCTAGAGATACTACAAGAAGCCGAGGGAGACAGTCAAAAAGGAGGGAAGACGATTTAAAGTAGGTATACGGCAGGTGCTATATGGACTAGACGCAAAAGATCGGAAAGAATGGAAGTCATTAGAGGAGGCCTATGTCGGAAGACAAGCTGTTATAGAGGAGGGAGACGGAAGATAATCCGGACACCGATCACCTATAAATTATATAAAAAAATAAAATTGTATAGATATAAGAAAGTGTGTAAAGAAACACCTTTTTTTTCGAACTGACAATTGTTTTACAGCTTCATCGGGGTTTTGGGGGCGAGCGCTAAGTGCGCTCCAGCCTGGAGGAGGACTTAAAAACTACTATAAGAAGCGACTGCCTAAGGGCACCCAGGTGGGTACGGACCTCGGCTTAGGACGTCGCTGGGGAGGGAGGGATCGGGGAGAAGCGGCCTGGAATATGCCGATAGCGCGTGTAAGCGCCAGAAGCGGGTCGCCGCCCTCGCCGGCGCGGGCGTAAAAAAACCCAGCAATAAAGGCTTATATTATTATTATTCCGTACCCTGAAGTGAAAAATGAAACCATATTGAGCTCGTTACGCCATTCGTTCCTCTGTCTCCATTCATCCGTCTCTCTGCCGTATATCCGGCCGACCGTCTGTCAACCCATCTTCAAATTTTCACCTACCTATGGACTACCTATGGACTTTAAAATTTATTTATTTTATTATTACATTGATTACCTTTTGAGCAAAAAAGGCAAAGTTTTTTTCACCCAATACTTACAAATATTTCTTAAAGTAGATTTGACATCAATGAATGGAAAGTTGCCATTATTTAATTTCTATTCTTTTTTGACGGAGTGTACATCTCTGGTGTAGTGCACACACGCTGCAAGTTCTTTAAATTAGTTTGTATGGAGCTGAATGCACTTCGCTGCGTTGCCCTGCACTGCTGACAACTGTCGGGGATGGGATTTGGGCCGCGGGGTGCGGGAAAAGCAACCGCAGCATTTTGAATTTTGACGTGCTGCCAGCCATAGACTATATTCTACCCAGCTATATTGTGAACTGTCATTAAAAGTAAAAAGGAGATTAAATCTTATTACTATTATTACAAGATTGAAAACTGAATAGTCACGTCACAGACGTGTTTGCAGTGCTGCGCAGCGCAAGTGCGTTCAGAACTGCCGCTGCATTGCAGCGTAAGTGCGTCAGACCTTTAGAGTGATAGATGATAGTCATTGCGCGTCACATACTTGAGTATTGGACATATACTCTAATCTGTGCTTGAGTACGGAAGCCTCGGTGTGCGACTAGCACTTGACCGATTTTTTTTATATTTATTCAATCGATTGAAAAAATTAATCAAGAATAGTAGGTTCCTAATAAATAATAAATAAAATAAAATGTCTTTATTGTCAGGTTATACACCCATAGTGCCTAAGTTTTATAAAAACATAATTAAAATTAGAATAAAACATAAAAAAAATTAAATAATAAAAGAAAAATTGAAAAGAAATGAAAAAAAACAGAAAACAGAAAATTAAATTAAAAGTAGAAGTAAAGAAGTGAATGAACACAATACAATAAAATAAAATACATTAAACATAATAAAAGTGAATAAAAATGAATTTTCAACTTTTTATTCGCAGTCCGGTGCATCTTCAGCCAGTGTCCATAGAACCTATTTCTATGGATATCCTGACCGACAACTTTAAAAAGTCCTTTATTTGTGTCACATATTTTCTGCCAGAACATGGCGACCCTGCTCCTAATGATCGCGAAATAGTCCGGGACCCTGGCGTCCGCGAACATGCTCGACGCGCTGCACTATCTTGGTAACTTCATTAAGATACGAAAGGCATTGTTATATTGCACTCGAAGTATGCTGAAGGCTTTCCTTGTATACCTGGTCCATAACTGGCACGTATAAAACACTGGCAAAATGCTTTAAACAAGGTAATCTTGACATCCTTCGAGCACTTTGCAAATCTGCGCGCGAGCATATTGCACCTGACCGCCAGTGCCCGCCGCTCACGCTCGATGTCGAGGTCGTCGCACATGTTCTCCGTCAGAATGTGACCCAAATAACGGAACTGCTTCACAACCTGAACCGATGGACCATCTACGTACACCGGAGGTACTCTCTCCGGACCCTTGCCCGCCTGAAACACCATCATCTCTGTTTTTTTCACGGTATATTCCATTCCGTGCCTTCGGGCAAAGCTTTCGCAGACAGAAATAAGTTTCCTTAGTCCACCGATCGATCCTAATACATTAAGGGCGTAATAATTATGATTTAACTATTTCATCATCTTTTCTATTATTTATTAGTTATTTATTACCCACAAAACACCACTAATACAATACAAATTGAAACAAAAGTTTGAAACAAAACCTGAAACGAACAAGAAAATAACAATTAGCGCCATCTATTATTTTAGTGAAGAAACAAAAAATACATCGCTGCTTACTTTAGAAGCTTTTAGTTCCTGCTAATCAGAGAAAATGGGACAGCCAGATTATTATTGATTTTGTAGTAAGTGAAAAAGAGATAGCACGATACAACTTAAATAGAGAAATTAATATGACTACATTATGATCTAGTCCATTATTAACGTCTTGCTTTCTGTTTTACTTTATTCACAAATGTCTGCCAAGTGTCTGCCTGGTGCTTGCTAAATAACTCCAACACTCCCAACAGCAAGCAAGCAAAATAATCGCAATTTTTCAGCCAACGCACTCTTCCATCTATAGGCAACGGTTAGTACTAAATCTACATTGTAGGTTGTCGGTAAAACAGATTTAGCGCCGCACGACTTTTACGAATCAATACTGCAAATTTATCAACATTTTTATTGAAATTAATGCAATACAAGTTAATAAATCGCAGGTATATTTATTTTAGCTATATTTTATTATTTTAAAGAAGCTTGTTTTATGACTACATTATTAGATTTATATTTGGCGCCAGCAAACGGCGGCGTTTCGGCCATCTTGCGAACCCCGCGACAGGAAGTGAGTGTTGAAGGTGCTACGCAGGCGCAAATTGACCTTTCGGTTGAAGAACCCGTCGGTCACATGTGAGTGTCGATAAATATCTTAATTTTACTGTGAATCCTTTCTAAAATAGTTATCATAATTGTTTTCGTAAGTATTTTATGTGGTGAACAAGTTCTTGTGAAAGTGCGGCGTTACTGCGGTGTGGTTATCGTGTAAATATTGAAAATAAATGATACCGCGGCGCCGGCACGTTTGTCAAGCTGCTATTTTTCTTTCGATAACTCGGATTTGGAATAAAGATCAAGTTCATAATTTTCTGCTTCGATTGTTAACGTGCTCTGAGGTATTGTGAGGGTGAAAATACGGTGTGTGGTTTGTTATTTCGGAGTGCATTGTTCCTAATGAAGACAATATGCCTACAAGATGTCTTGGAAGCCACATGTTCGGATACCACACGGCCAAGTCTGTCTCATCACCACCTCCTCGTGTCAGGCCTGAGTCATTTACATTCTATAATTATCTGTCATCTACATTTATTAACTTCAAATACATTTTGTATTCTTCCCTTAGAAGTTTCATACATAGGTTTTCCTAGTCTTTGTAGGTGGGGTTAGGTCATGTCAAAAATTTCTAGAAATCTAATTGTACAGTGATTTAGCTGTATTCAGCAGGTATATATTATGTATAGGATTTAAAAAAAATATAATTTGACCAAAATTGAACATTAGTAGCCAATAAAAGCTCATGTGTTGCCTGTCTGTAGCTTTGACATCAGAAATGGTTTATTCTAAATTATTTGTGTATTTCAAATATTGCATTGTTATTTTCACACTTTATTATAGTAAATTCCTTCTCATATCAGTAACAAATAACTTGCTTCCTAACTATGCTATAAAGTATGGTAACATCTTAATTGAACACATGTATCAAGCTAGTATGATTTTATATTATTTTGGATGCCTTTGCAAATGAATATTAGGTAATTTATATAACTGATGCATTTTGTGTTGTTATTTCACTGATATACATACTATATCTGTTGAATCTATAACCAAATGTAACATCCATATGTTTTGTAATAGTGGTGTGATTAACAGCTGGTATCAACTACCAAAGCTATTGCTTTATCAAAAAACTATGGATGTTTTCAAATAGGTAGCTGGTTTGTTTCAAAACCACTTTTAATTATTACCTACCTGACAAAGGGCACTCATTGCTCAAAACGGTTTTTAGACCAGCACTATTTCAACTGTCGGGCAATGAGTACCTTTATTGGGTAATTATTACCTGTTTTGGAATGTTTCCTAAAAAAATTATGTTATTGAGATTTTCTTATACATTTCTTAGTTGAGCAAGTGAAAGTTTTACCTATTTTATAATCTCATACGTATTTCTTTCAGTATCCTATTAATTTTTCAGTTTATTGAAAGATAATTTTACAAGTATTTTGTATGGTTCATACAAAAATGGATCAGTGTAGATACGGCAGGCAACATGATAAGTCGAAAGAGCTTTGCATGGTTGTCACCTAACATAACCTAATCTATCAGACTCTGTTCTGCATCCACTGGGTTTCAGCGAAACAATTCGTCTTCTAACTCTTTTTTCTCAGTGCACCCTTAAACCTTCAGTAAGACATGCAATCACATTTAATAGAAAATAGTTCCTCGATTGTGGATATTAAGTAAAAAACAAAGTTGCGAGCCCATAGAGTCGCGAGTGCGGTCCCGTACTGCTCTCGTGCTGAGGGTACTCGAAAATTGTACGCCAGGCCCGACTATGCGTCTCGTTACACAACTGTGTTACGGGATCACCGTCCAGGGGCACATTTTAGTGATTTTAAACTAGATGTACTGCAAAAAATTGTGTAAAATTAAACTTTATTCATCAGCAGCTTAATTAGACTGTTAACATATAGTAGCAAAAACAAATTACATAATATGGTCTGCATTGTCATTCTAGGTAGGTATTTCTGATGAGGGGAATGAACTTGTGATCATTCTATGGAAATAACCACATAGAACGACTTTCTTGGCAGATTTAATGGTGTGGTTTGTCATTGCCTTGACCATTTCACACATTGGTTATCTCAGTGTGCAGGTTTCCTCACAATGTAAATGTACATAGGTATGTAAGTTTTTCGAAAAAACCGGAAAAGCCACAACGATGTTCCTAGGTAATCTACTTTGCCCCAATGGATAGAATAAAACCTGAAGTTTCACTTTCGTCTTTTCAGCAGCATACTTCAAGTTCACTGACTTGTCTGGGTCAACAACCTGTGTGCTAATATTTTTCGTCACTGTCGTGTGAATCATGTCCTATAGTTATTGCCAAGGTTCTAATGGTTAGAGGTGTTTTATCTGATCTATCATATTATCTTAATGGTTATCTGATTTTATTACGTCCTAGTGCCAGATATTTGAAGATTGTCATTTGAAAATTGTGTTTGGTAGGGTTTGGTTGTATTGTCTAATTTGCATTATTATTTATTTCCTCGTTACGTACATTTCTGGTATTGTTGGTGGTATTTATAGGTAGGTAGTGTCAGTAGCCATTTATTTACCATAAGGTGGACTGTCTTGTCTACCAGATCAAATCCTTATCATCTTTCATTATTTGTTAATTTTAATTAGGAGTTTGAGGATGTCCAATTGTTTGGTTTTTGCAAATAGACTTTGTATTTCAGTTTGTATCTAGTTCTTATAATATAATTGCTTTGTCATGAAGTCAGGGCCCTGATTGTAAGTAAACACTTAGATCATGATCTACTCTTCTCTAGAGAGTAGGTAGATACCTACTCTTAACCTTTCCTTTTCATGACTTCTTGAGTAGTAGTAACCTATGGTAAGTAGAGACTTACCAGACATTGTTGGCAACCGAGTTGAACATACGCCAGTCGACAAGTCCTACTGATGGTGTTTTTTTTTTGATATTTGTAACTGATCACAATCTTCTCTCATTCACCAGATCACTCCTGACCGTAGCTAAAACTCGGCACACAACATGGGTGACATCGAGGACACACACTTCGAGACCGGGGACTCCGGCGCCTCCGCCACGTTCCCCATGCAATGCTCGGCCCTCCGCAAAAACGGCTTCGTCATGCTCAAGGGCCGCCCCTGCAAGATCGTCGAGATGTCCACCTCCAAAACCGGCAAGCACGGCCACGCCAAGGTCCACTTGGTTGGCATTGACATATTTAATGGCAAGAAGTGAGTAATCTTTTGTTTTTACACTGAATTACAGAAAATCCTTTCATTTTGCAAGATAACGAAAAGACACAAGCCAATCCCTTGGGATTGTCACAATAGGTGTTTGTTATATTCTTAACTTTTCTATGAATGAGTCAAATAATTTACAGTGACAAAGTACTAAAGGGTTATAGCCTGATGTGTTGTGCACTGTACAGCTATACTCGATGGAACCCTGTCGCAATAAGTTTTTGGTGTCAAATAAGTTAAGGGGACAAAGTACTAACTAAAGGGTAGGTAACTTTATAAGAATTTAGTAGACAATCACAGCAAAAAGTTATGACTGTCTTGAAAGCGAAATCAATAGTAATAGCAAATTTTAATGTCCATATGATGCTGATGACTGGATGAGTCACAGTTTCCTTAGAAACAAGATTATTCTTCCGTAATAAAAGCCGCCGCAACGTAATCTCACGTTTGCAAACATTTCATGCCCTACTGGTTTTTGTTTCCCAATTCTATAACCATTATTGCATCATACAATATATCTTGCTCAGATCTGTCTGCTTGACCCTTCACACATGCCTCGTGGTTTTTTCTAATGGGGATAGGGACGGGAGGGTACGCAAATCATCGTTAATTCTTAAAGTAATTAAAAATTTAAAATTCAAAAATCATACAATCTATTTAAGGGCAATTTGACCTCAAATTTTACAAAACAACCCCCCCAGGTGGTTGCGGTTTTACGATGTTTGATTAACCAGGTTTTTGAGAGGGTTCTGATATTATCATGCATTAATGGACTGTAAAATTACGATTTCTTGATGGCACCTAAAACTGTTGAAAAACTAAAGACAGCCCTGCATGCTATGCTGACTGGTTGGAAACCAGACATATTTTAATAGAAAATGGTTTGCTGTACCGTGGATATTAAGTTGAAAACAAAGTTGCGAGCCCATAGAGTCGCGAGTGCGGTCCCGTACTGCTCTCGTGCTGAGGGTACTCGAAAATTGTACGCCAGGCCCGACTATGCGTCTCGTTACACAACTGTGTTACGGGATCACCGTCCAGGGGCACATTGCCATGCTAGACATACTCAAATGAATTAGAAAAAGGGTGAAAAAATGAGTATAGCTCAGTTGGTTAGAGTAGTGCCACCGAAAGGCAAGGTCGGGTTCAAATACCGCTTGCGGTTTTTTTTCCACCCTTTTTCTAATTTCTTTAATTCTTATTTTACTCAAAAATTTCTAACTCGATAAAACCACAGTAAAAAAAATACATAACCTTATTTAATTTAAAAAAAATTGGTTAAATTATGTTTCTGAATTTTGATTATAATTGAATTTGGTTTTAGTTGATCCTGGCTGAGTTAGCCACCGATTTTAGGATCAACTGAAATAAACTCGTTTATAGAGCGTCGGTTTCTTAGTGGCTAGGACGCCGGACTTCCATGCGGGAGGTCCGAGTTCGATACCATGCCATGTACCAATGGGTTTTTCGGATATTTTCGAAGAGTTATGTACATTTACCGACTGCTCTAACGGTGAAGGAAAACATCGTGAGGAAACCTGCATGTCTGAGGAAATTAAAACAAACCAAAGGCGTGTGAAATCCACCAATCAGCACTGGGACCGCTAGGTGGATCATGGCCCATAACCCTCTTGTACAATGGGAGGCCTGTGCCCCAACAGTGGGGTCATTAATAGGATGAGGATGTGTTTGTTCGTAGAATTTGAGAATCAGGGAGCTGTTACAATGACCGATTGAGCACACACATTGTTAAAAACAATGAACATTCTGTACTAATTCTATAAATAGGTGTTAAAGTGCCGTCAGTCCCATGCATGAGGCTCCTGTTTCCGTATTTAGACATGTAAGCAGTTAGAGTTAGAGTTAATGAGTAATTTTCACTGCAGAGAAATGAGAAATTCAGAGAAACGAAAATAGTCATAATTACATTCTTAACTTCACGTAATGTCTTCTTGCGGGATAGGCAGAGACAACGGAGCGCCACGAATATCTGTCTTGGCACATATCTCTTGCTTTTTTAAAAATTGTATTTGGAGAGTCACGAGCTAACAGGCCACCTGATGGTAAGTGTTCACCGTCTCACCTCAATATTGATTTAATGTTATTAGAGGGGTTTCGATGCGCTGCTAACCTTGAGGACTTGGAGTGCCTCATGTACCGGTAATTACACTGGCTCTCTTACCCTTTAAACCGAAACACAGCAAGCAAGCATTGCTGCTTTGCAGCGGAAATAAGTAAGAGGGTGGTACCAACGCAGGCGATCCTACACATTAGGATCTACACCTGTGCATCCTTGAAAAATAGTCAGTGACAAAATATAAAAAAACAACTTTAATGTGCTGCTGATTATTTCTTGCGCCGCTTCTTTACTCTTAGATACAGCACCTTACGAAGCGGTTGACTTGTAAAAATTACTTTTGAGGTACTTATTTGAAATAAAAAAAATATTCATAAGCATAACTGTCACGTCCATAATCCCCGAGGGAGTAGACAGAGGAACCAACTTCATCATTGGTAGTTCCCACTTTTCGCCGTAAGATTTGGTGGTCAAAATTTTGAATTTTCACCCTCTTTTCCAGATATGAAGATATCTGCCCATCCACCCACAACATGGACGTGCCTCACGTGAAGCGTGAGGACTACCAGCTGACCGACATATCTGACGACGGCTACCTGACGCTCATGGCTGACAACGGCGACCTGCGCGAGGATCTGAAGATCCCAGACGGCGACCTCGGCACCCAGCTGCGCTCTGACTTCGACAGCGGCAAGGAGTTGTTGGTGAGTTGGCTTACATTGGTACCTCTGTTTGATGGTTTGTTTGTTTATCGTGTGAGTGGTCAACCTATTGACAGAGTTGTTTAGACCGCACGTAGGCCTCAGACATCGCCTAACGACAGCTGTCGAATGACAAGAATCAGGAACGACTCTTTAACGTGTTCTCCGAGGCACGGAAGGGTTCTGACCTCGCCTTGGCTTAATTTGGACGATCGCTATGACCATACTCGCAGCTAGGCTATGTATGCCCCTCTTTTTGATTGAAGAGATATAATGGCATCGATTCCGGAGCGACCGCTAAGTTTGGCGATGACCTATATGAGTGAGCGTGCCGTTGAAAGGTGGACGAGTCGATATCGAATGTACATTGTTGGTTATCGTGTTCTTTCGCTAACGTTTTAACTTCATAACGAGCAATGGATATTCACCCACCGCGTGCGTCTGCGTCACGCAACGGAGGCTAACTTCAGCTTTGGCGGCCCCCCGGAATCGAAGCCATTATAATATCTTACTTTCTAATTAGTTATTTCCATAAGAAGTTACAATATCTAATCAGTAATCACTTTTCGACTTATTTTGTTGTAGATCCTTAAGGTTCAGAGCTGATAAACATTACACTCAGCATTCACTTATATTATAGATGTCTCCATATAAAAAAAAACTAGATTTCTTGTGTCATGACAACCCAACTAGTTCAAGAGAATACATAGGCATACATAGTACACATTGATCATGGTTTATACAAACTATAGGATCCAACTTGACTAGAAATCAAACCATGGCCATCGCATATTATACCAACTCGACGCGAACCCGGCACGAACTCCACTCGGAGCAAAGCATTGAAATGTGAGCTTTATATCGTAATACACACTGTAGGTTTTCAAAATGCAAAAGTAGAAGGTGAAGTAGTCGTCGATGAGTTGTCAACGCGTGGGGCCACTCGTTGACAACTACTTCACTTGAATTTTGAAAACTTACTGTATGTATTACGGTATAAAGCTCACATTTCAATGCTTTGCTCTGAGTTGAGTTCGCGTCGAGTCGCTACAATGTGCGGATGGCCTTAACTCTGTCAGGTATTTTAACTAAATTAAGGCTAGTTTTGCACCCTATGAAAAAACTCTTGAAAAGATTATTTCTTATCTTTAACAACGATATTCTTGCTCATAAAACTGGAGCTTCACACCTAAAATACTTCTTTTTATGAGTTATCATTTGCGTTTTAGTCACTGTTGTAACGATGTCGACTTCATCGTCCATATCAACCTCTTTGCCATCAATTTCAACCTCATTGTTAGCGTTTCTCATCTCATATCGTGTTGGCATCTTCATTTCTTCATCTATATTTTCAAAATTCAAATCATATTCCCATTCCATTTCTAAATTCCATTATTCCATTAATTTCATGGTTTTTATTTTCTCTCTGTATTTTGTCCTTAACGGACGTTTCTCCGTTTTATAAAATTGTCTGCTATTACTACCTATTTTCTACTATTGTGTTGTTCAGTTCCTGATAAATACTACTACCAATACCAACTACCAATATCTACTATTACCAATTTCCCTCTATTACTTCATCTGCACACTGTCCTAGAACCCTGCTAGCCGGCACCTAGAGGGCAGATTATTCCTCGAAACATCTCACCAAGCCATTCTGAATAAAGCAGACATTAATGTATGCTCGTAACGCTTCATAAACGGCCTTCGCCTTGCTTAATCTTGACCTCGCCTCATTTACATATTAATATGTGTATCAATCAATATAAGAAGCTACGCACGTATGGTAGGTTTTGGCGTAGCTAACTTATGACGTCATCTTTAACTGTTCATGACGTGTTAAGGGGATATCGATCGCGCAAACTATCGCACACAGAAACTGGTCTCTAGGACAATGACGTGAGCACTGACAGCGAGCCACGGAAAATTGACCCATAGGTATATTTTCATACATTTGACATTTCAGTGCCCGACTTATGTATGGAAAAAGCACAAACTGCATGCGCCAACTGGTAGACGCGGTTTCCTTATTAAACTTCTCTAGCGAGAAATATAATAGGGGACTAGGGGTGAATTTCAAAATTCTTGCTATCGCCCCAATCGAAAAAAAAGAACTATTGTTACATTATTACCATTATCCCATCAGGATAAGTAGTATTTTTATACTAGCACCCTGTTTGAATTCCGGAACTTACAGTACGCATTTCCACCATTTTTGGCGGAAAACTGAAGTGCACCTCAGATCAGTTTTTCAATAAAATGTAATAAAAAACGCATGATACAATTTAAGGTTGCGATTGGTTGCTTGTTGTTGCGACTTAAAACCTGGGCGTTGGTTCTAGCCAGCCGAATAGAACCTGCGCTCAGGACATATACCGAGTATAGAGTCTCCGACACGCTTTTCTTGCGTGTTGGTGCTAAATCTACTCGAAGAATATTGTCTCTGCCGTTTACCTGGGCTAGTGTTTATCACAAGCTATATGGATTATGGGTTTGAGTACATGCATCACGCCATAACTCCTTAGATCCCGTTCCCGCAGCATGCACTACGTCAATGATAGAACACAAAGTGGAGATATTTATGAGCTACTAAGATTGAGGGGCTAGCAGGGGCCTAGCAGCGACCATGGTCATAAAGTGATCGTGCAAGTTAAGCCACGCTGGGCCAAGTCAGAGGCCGACGGGCGGCCTAAACAACTCAGTAGGTTGGCCACTAACCATACAACAAAAAAACAAACAATTAGAAATATTCCTTGTTTGATGCTAGATTCACTTCCTAGTGTCATTTTACCCTTGCGCTAGTCCCAGAATTAAAAAAATCGAATCCCTTGTGTAATATATTTGTTTAATCATATTTTTATCTTCTGTACCTAATTTTTTGTATGTGTGAGCTATTGGAATTAAATTTTTTTATTTTTATTTTCCATTTTGTGAGGGACTGATGAATACATTGCATTGTATGTTATTTTTACTCATGATGGACATCAAAATTAGATGACCTAACTTCACCTTAATTAGTAGATGTTGATTCGTAATTAATTTAAAAGCAGTTAAAAATAATAATTAAGTGTCAGCTAAATTATTTCAAACAGACAATGATATTGATTTTGTTTTATATTGTAGTTTATAATATATCATTTGAATTTATCCATTATCTAATAGTAAATGCCGTAAGTTCTGGCGTATAATATCGCTAAACGAAACGTCACCCTCACTCTTACAAGATCTTCTATAGGAGTGAGTGTGATAGTTTCATTAGGGTTAGGTTTTGCTTAAATTTGGCAGCCAACACAGTAATCCGACTCCAATGTCTGCCTAGTAATAGTTATCGCTTTTTTGCCAGAGATTTGTTTTTTTTTACATAAAATTAACTATATATAATAGATAACCTTTCAATGCTTATATAATTATTTGACTATATTATAGTCATATGTGTATACTTTTTTACCTACTAGTTATTTGTACACAATAACCGTCTCATTTTGATAAACTTGAGGTTATTTACTTGCTTAAACGTATTACTTTGTTTAAACAGAAAGACTAAAGTTTCATGAATCACTCGTTTTACTTTTACATACAAAGAAAATAATGATGTCATACTTTGATAGTCTTTTGTGGTTTATCAATTCATAATCTTGATAAATGTATGTTTATATGATATGTTTAGTGTAAATTATCAATAAACCGGTCTTCTATAGATATTACTAAACCTTTGTCAACACGTTCTATCGTATTTGTTATCAAAGGTTACTTATTTAGGCAACCGTATAACTATTACCTGATTTATAGATAAGCATTTAATGTTTCGTTATTTATAAGTCACTATCGTAGCCTATTGAGACAACTATATTAGCGACGGTTAGACACATTTTCCATCAGCTCCCAGAATCACAAATCCATATGTATTCATAGCATAGTGTAAATTGTTCGGGCCTGCCGCCCGCTCGCCCTCTGTCGTCTCGCGCTGCGGCTTCTTGCCGCGTAGGCGATACGCCAGTTGCGCGGTTTAGTGAAGAGATACACTATGCCGAAATTACGCGACCGAAGTTCGGTATTTTATTCGGTAGTTTGTGTGAGTTTTCGGCTCGTAATTTTCGTCAGCATTGTGGCGTAACCGGGCCGAAAATTCCGTCGCGTATTTCGGCAAGTGTGTCGCTTAAGTAGTATTTTTTATTAGACGGACTAAATTGACGTTTCCTGTGTTGCCGGTTTTTGGTGAAATAAAAATAATAGTGTTGTGACCAAAGATCGAGTTCACCAGCTCAGTTTTACTTTGTATGGGAGCGAAATCCATCTTCTTTCAATATATAATTTAACGTTATCTTTTTGGCTCACTGTTTGGATGAACTAAGGGAACTGATTCACAAGTGAACTGAACGCATCACTATTAAATTAAACATGGCAACATTATTTTACAAAGTGACATTAGCACCTGTCAGTTTAGTCCGTCTAATAAAAAAATTACTTTAGGCTTACCCATTGTCGACTATTCGATCGACCGTTATTCCCTGTTTTAAACTTTTGTTAATCCTAATTGAGTGACACGTTTCCCTTCTTTTGTTCCAGTGCACCGTGCTCAAGTCTTGCGGTGAGGAGTGTGTGATCGCGGTTAAGGCAAACACGGCTCTCGACAAATAAACCAACACAGCATTTATAGGGATATAAAACAAGCGTATAATTTTTTTACAATCAACAACTCTTACATATGTAAAACATAATATTATGTATAATTTAACGTAAAATATTAAAGGTTCGGCGCGGAGGTTGCGCCTCTACCCCTCGCTCCAGCGGGCGAATTGAAGCAATAATCTGCGTAGATCGATATAGAATGCGGTATTTGTATTAAGGATTTGATTCTAGAGACGTGTAGACGGTTCGATGGATAGCAAAGGACTCTAGTCCTTATACTGACAAGCTATCGCTGTGTTAGCACCTCATTTTGACACAGTATTGTGGGTATAGGGGTGAGGCGATCTGTTTTTTAGTAAAAGGAATCGCTGGCCTACCGACATTGCGTCGACGAGAGCACGATTATTGCAAATGACAAGTGCGCGGGCGCTGCTTGAGTAGTCCTCTATGAAAATAGAGGTTCGTGTTAAATAACTTCTGTGAAAAAATCACAGTGATCTGTGGGTTACTGTGACGTAAATATGACAGTTTAAAAAAATATTATGTGACAAAATCACACTGCTATTAATGCCCTATGACTATATTACATTATCGTGAATAGTCGAAGAGTCGAATACACACAGTGACGTAAACAGAGACAATGGAGTAGATAACAATTATCGTTACCGACTGAGTACAGAACTGACTGACTGAGTAACTATTATAGATATTAGTAACAGTGTGACATAATCACCTGGATTTGTCACAGTGATCTCCACGGAGCAAGAACAACAATCGCTGTTTTGAAAGTGAGTTTCCCCATCTCTAGATGAAAGGGGTTGGTAAGGGGTATAGAGGGGTGGTGTGTGCGCAGGCGCCGCGCCGGCCGGCCGCAACTTCATGTTTGTTTTTTGTTTTGTTTGTTCTCTTTTCGCTTAAAACGTCTCGCGTTCACTTCGGTGATCGATATCGGTGTGAAGAAATTCAGTGTGGTGGATATTATAAAAAATGTTTTATAAACGGTTTATAACCTAACGAAAAGACGGACGCAAACTTGGAGTTATTACCATATTTTAATGCTAAATTAATTAAAATACATACTATAAAAAAATCAAGTAAAAAAGTAACAAAAAAATAGAAATAAAGGAAAATTCTTGAATGTGATGTGTGATTGATTGGTCCTTTGGGGTTCGTCGATTGATTGGGTGCCTTGCCACCAAAGCTTGCGAGGAAGCGAGCCGGTGAGCGAGGAAAAGATCCACCAATAGGATCGCACCATTATCACGTCATATCACGTGACGGTTAAAATTGAGCGATCCTATTGGCGGATTTTTTCCTCGCTTCCTCACACAGCTTTGGTGGAAAGGCAGTCTTAGACGCGCCTCGCTTCTGCCCGAGCGCTTGCGTCGCAGGCGCCGGGCTTTATATCCCTTCAGGTGTAACACTTGCCGTCTGTTCAAATAAGTTTCGAAACTAATCTTCTATTGATCTTATGAACAGGTCTCAAGGTGCTTCTAGACGAGTTATTTTGAAGTAATCAAGCCTGCGATATAACGCAACATGTCGAGTAAATGTAGTACAATGTCCAACACATACTTACCCTTTGGTACTTTGTCGCTTTAATGGGTTTATCACACTTGACTGAAAGTTAAATCATTCAGTACGGTTAGATTTACAGCCTATAGACAGAATACTGTCTAGTTTCGTCGACTGAATCCAGTCTAGTGTAATAAGCGCATAACTTGACACATGCATATGATGTCAAGAAATCATAACAAAACTTTATTGCGCCAGGGTTCCACAGAGGAAAGCTTGATGTGTGTTCCACTGTACACAGGAAATAGGGAACAAGCTATAATAAGTAAAATTTTGTAGTTCTCAGATACGAATTACGTCTAGAGGCACCTTTATATGGTCTACATCTACCAACGTTATGCTATAACAAAGACTGACTAAGAAATGTCTTATCCTGTGTAACCCAATATATTCAGACTGAAAATGCATTTTAAATAGATGAAATAGTTTTTTTATAAATAAAACAGAACGACTGCGGCCTTCCTTGCTGTCTTTATTTTTACAGTGTTCAAAATACACCAGTTTGTTTAGTATAATTCAATTTTCTAATACTTCAAGGTAAAACATTCTAAATATTAATACAGGTGGAATTTTAAACAGCTTTATCTACATAGCGTGTCCTATTTTTATTCTGGTAAAAATATTTTTTACCTGCAATTGTTTTTCAAAACTTACCTTCTGGTAGGTTTAATTAGCTTCTACCTAATCATCATTCATCGGTATTTTTTTTTGGAATTTTCCATAAAATTGATTTATTAAAATCTTATCGAATGAAATGTCTGTATTTTAATGGAAACTTTAAACTGGTGTATTTTAACTTCCCTGCGCATAAAGGAGTGTACTGACGGAGCATTACACGAACATGCTCCCGGTCAGTACACTCCCTTATGATGCACTGGCTTTAAAAAAATAATTAAACTTTAATAGAATGACTGCCAAATTTCAATTTTTTAGTTGCAAGTGTTGCCTACAAGGGCTTATAGTATAGATAGGTTACCCTTTCACTTGTATGTCAGTGGACGTAGAATATCAACTTGATAATTTAAAAGAGACATCAAATTGTCAAAGACGATATGATATACGAAAATTTAATGTAAGAACGTTAAGGTAAGGCCCAATAGGAGAAATATTTTTTTATGCATTCAAAATTCGTACGTAAATTAGTCTGTTTAAAAATAAACAGGAGTACACAACAGGATTATTTAGAGTTCAGAAAAATCTGTAATTTTATTTCGAAATTGCGTAATCGTTATTGTTGGTGAAAAGTTTTTATACCTAGCAGCTTGTAATCAGGTTTTTATTTTATAAAAAACCTAAGGTATTTGTGAAGGCATCGGGAGGTGTACAATAAAATACTTTAGTAAAACATAGTAACTTTTCATTGTGTGACGAATAATTATCGTTTCCTAGACTTGCGTGTGAGTTGTAATCTGTACGGATATTCGATTATAAGGTGCGTTGGGGTAAAGATCGTTTGAATCAAATTACTGCCAAATCTAGCTGGAATAATAGTGCTGGCAACACAGCTCCACGCCATTTTCTCGCTTGCGAGCTGTTTTGCCAGCTTAATTTGGCAGTCATACTGCTAGATTCGGCAGTCATTTGATTTAAACGATCTTACTGCACATCCGAACTTACCCCGACGCACTGTAATGGTTCATTTACACTGCTTCGGCCGTGAAGTCAACTCGGACTAGTGTAAACTTGTATACGGCGGCCGGATACGTCACAAACAGTAATTCCGAGGCAACATGGTGACCAACGGGGGGAGGAGGATTACGTACCAAAATATGTTAAGATCTCTATACGCCGCGAGGCTCGACTCACTCTTGACCTGACCTTTTTTAGTACTACGGGGTACTATTTTACCGATGACATTTTTTTTTCTGGATCAATCCCTGATGGTGTCTCGACGGTCTTGGATGTTCGGCCGCCGTATACGACCACCGTAATGTGTAAACGATGGCATCGCGGAACTCGCATTTATTTGGGGGCCCTGTATCGGATGATATGAAAGGAAGACCTGTCGAATACCGATTAGTCGACTATTGATTTAGGTATCACAATTTTTATTTTTAAGGTACTTTTATTTAGAAACATGACAAATGACTGGTCATACTGTCGTCACTTTTGCCATTGCGACATCCGCATCCGCAAATGTTCACGGCATCCGTATTTCCAAAATAGACCTCCGTAATCCCTCATTAGTTTTCCAAAGTGTAGAATGTCTGAATTATTCGTACCCATTTTAGAAAAATATTGGTGCACATAAGTTAATGTTAGTAATTGAATGTTCTCTTGCGCACATGGTCTGTTAGTGCTTTAATAGCTGTAACTGACAAACCTTAATAATTGGGATTTGGGACATAAACATAGAATGCTTCATTTGGGGTATACAATCTTCATCCTTTGGTAGGTAGAAGTTATAAGTTTTTGTTAATCAGTATTGCCATTTTAAGCATGGAAATTACAAGATTACTATGTGAATCGGGGCCTTGGAGTACCAGTTTGCCAATTCTAGGGTAGATGCCAAAATCGGATTTGTGCTTGGTGTTATGTATAAGGGTGAAGGTTAATGGGGATACTGGTAATATCCAGTGTGATTGTTAAAATAGGGGTAAATTCAGTGTTGCCAGATAGTTTAAATGCCAGGTTTAAAGGTGAAAATGTATGTTCTTATATTTAGAGGGATATCTTTAGACATGATTATTTAATATACATTTTATTTAACGCTTACTTATTTTTAAGGGATTATGTTTTGAAATAATTAGAGTCGGTCTGTCTAAGGATAAGATTGGAAAATAAATTAGTTGTTCTTAAATGATGGTACTAAATGTTGCAGGAATTTTAAGGTTTCACCTTCAGAGAGAAGAGGAACTGGCAACACACTTAACTTGTATTTTATAGGGATAGACCTTGTGGCTTGAGAATCAAACTTATTAATCCTAAAATGTGCGAATTTTATTTAGGAAATCTTAAATTATTTTTTTATAATGGGGCGTAGGTATGATTAAATAACTGAATAGTGAACTGTATATAATATTTGAGAGCGATGGATAAACTTCTGTGACCCACTGTATCAATGTCTACTGTATGCATGTAAACTACATAAATAGTTTTGAACTCAAGTTGTCATGTTGTCAATTTGAACTCAAGTTGTCATGTTGTCGATATGAAAATGAAAAACAGTACCGAATTTAGCAACGGCCAATATATGTAAATGCAGTAATTATTTAACACTGTCGAATTAAATCTGTACAAAACGGATTACCGTGAGTTGTGATTCCAAACCTTTTTGATTTTGTAGTTTAGCTTTTTTAGTTTTGCAACCCTTTCTTTCAAAGAGGTCCCACATATTTCCAATCATAAATTGTTAATCCAAGCCCAGGGTAGCTATTACCGTTCTCAGAACGACGGAATAACACCATGCGATGGCGTGCAAAACAGAGTGCTCCATCTTCTGCCTCAGGGCCCGCCCACGTCATACTTTTTGTAGGACCGATAATCGGGCAGATTTTTCCTCCGATTCTTATGACCGATTTTGTGACCGACTCAACGCACACGGCCGTCACTTTGTCTGTAGCTTTCGAGGGAGTAGCGCGTCATGGAGAGTGATAACGTATACCATGTCATGAATCTTAAGAGGAAGTTGGATATACAGAGGAAAGTTTGTGTTTTATTTCTGACCGACTTTTTGTAGGACGTGTGCGTTATACTATACTATTGCAATCATTACGTTCTATTTTCCTCCTACAAAAAGTCGGTCACCGTTTGTCGGACGTGGGCGGGCACCCTCATCGTCACTTACCACCAGGTGAGGTTGAGGTCAAACGCTGCTTGAGGTGTAAATAAAAAAGACGCGCTATGTCAACGCGATAGAAATGTCAGTTTAGCACGTATTTCATGTCGTGATGTTGAATGGTCTGGAATTGTATAAATAATTCGTTTGGGGGCAGAATATCAATTTTCCAAAAAGTCTATTTCCCATTGGATTGAACTATTGGGGTATTCCTCGTGGCCTAACTGATTTGCCTAACTGCTCTATAAATTAATTTAATAGAAATTTTCCTTCAACTGTTCTCATTAGTACACTCGAATCCATAATGGTCGTGGGTATGTGGACGGGGGGAACGATCAAAATAAAAGACGACCGGAATAACAAAAGAAATAAATTATTGACTGTTAATTAGTGAGTTGTATGGAGGTTGTATGGAGAATGTATATGAAACATTTGACACTGGATTCAAACTCGGTACTAGACAAATGTAGGTATTATCTGATGTAGCTTCCCTTCTCGTTGGATACCCTATAGAATGGGTAATTTTGGTAAATAGAAATTGCCTCTGCACCCAAATGAAAACATCCTTCAGGATCATATAATGATATAGTCCATGCCGTCTCATTGTACGCTTCCTATAACTAAAGAAACATTTTAGAATGGATCTTAAAAATAATAATAATATAAGCATTTTAAAATAATCACAGAAATCGAAAGATAATCACGGCAGACTAACCGTCACACAGCCTGTCACACCAGTGTGGCAAGGTAGTGCAATAATAAGGAGCTAAAAAAGCTTCAAAACTGAATCGTAAAAAGGTCAACGCACACCTACGGAGGATTGGCGGCGCGGTGAGGATCCGGTAGCACGGCCGCGGCCTGCAGACGCCGCGCGACTCGTGAAACGTCACCGAGAGCCAACGAAATTAAACTCAATTACTTTTGTTTATTTATTATTATAATGTATTTGTTTAATATTATTTTTATCTTCTGTAATTGTTTGTATGTGTGCGCTATTGGAAATAAACACTTTCTTTCCAACGCCCCGATTCGCTTGCTATTGTCATACCATTTTAAATCGTATTTCAGTTAAGGTTTAGTTCAATTGTTGTCAAAGTAAAATGCCGCCGTCACTCCAGGCGGTGTGCCTTGGGCCTTAGAGCTGACAACTAGATGGAGCTACGCAAGGTGTCTGCCAATTTGATTCGTGGTCCGTGTGATACTCAGCTCCGGATCTGGATCGATGGCAGTGGCGTGGCACTCCTTGGAAGAATCTACTTATATAACTAACCCAGGTATAAATACCTACTGGCGAAGTCGCGGAAGTTATGCGCAAGCGTTCCCGCGGTTTCGCCGCCCGGGGGGTTTTTGGCCGGTAAAAGTCCGGCATAATATGTCTCTCCCTTGCGGCGAAGAGGTAAGCATGAGCGTTTCCACTCGTAAAAAAAACTATACCTATGTCTGCCTGGGTGCGCCGGTTATGTAGATAACCGGCCAAGTGCGAGTTGGCCCTAGCCGTATCTATAGGGACACTGTTGCCATTATTTAATTTCTACTCTATTGACGGACTGTACATTTCTACACTACACGGTATTTTACCGGCTCCGTCATTTGCCGGACGATATTGTTAAAAAAATTAAAAAAAATATCCGTCCGTATGAAATATTTTTCGTCATGAAAAAATATCGATAGGTACGTAGGTACCTATTAGATGTTTTCTCACAAATTATAAATATTTAGATCTTCGTTTTATTTTCCCCCTATAATAGGGCAGTGTGCCCAGTCCGCGCCGGCCGTCAAAGGGAGTTGTAAACTTAATCTATCGCCAATTACATTTTCTATGTTTGGAAATACTATTCGATATCTAGCTACTCGATAGAGGGCTTATAAATTATTTTTTGCTTAGTATGCGACATAATATTGCAAAATGGACTTTATACATCTTTACTTTAACGTTTATTATTTAACATTATTGTAGATACTTTAGTTTGACATTGAAAATTAATGAAATTTTTTATTAGTCTTAGTTTTAATACGCACCCAATGTAAGTAATTAATTGAATTGAATTATTTTTAAATTTAATTTTCCAAATATTTCACGCGTCAGTTTTGCCGTGTCCGGCCCCTGGTGGCCGGGTAGTGTCCGTCCACCTTTACGAAAGAACTCCATATCACAGATTATAAAACTACCATGGCACAATTTACGTAGTACGTATAAAGTTATTTAATACCTACTTCCATGCTACTAATAACCCTTTTCCATAAAAAAGAACTATCATTGTAACCATTACACAACAAAATCCACAATGACCAGCGAAACTCTTAATCGTTCCGTAATAACGACATCAATGGTTTCGTAATTGTATCTTTCTATTGTTAAGTCGAAGGCGAACCCAGTAACGCCGGATTTTTCTACCCTCACTCGCTTTTCCCAAGTGATTTATTAGACAAAGCTTTTAAACCCTTGCGCGGCCATTGTAGATTTGTGTCTTGTATTATACGATGGGTCATTACTGAGATATACTCAGATTTGCGTCTTGTATTATACGATGGGTCATTACTGAGATATACTCAGATTTGTCTTGTATTATACGATGGGTCATTACTGAGATATACTCAGATTTGTGTCTTGTATTATACGATGGGTCATTACTGAGATATACTCAGATTTGTGTCTTGTATTATACGATGGGTCATTACTGAGATATACTCAGATTTGTGTCTTGTATTATACGATGGGTCATTACTGAGATATACTCAGATTTGTGTCTTGTATTATACGATGGGTCATTACTGAGATATACTCAGATTTGTGTCTTGTATTATACGATGGGTCATTACTGAGATATACTCAGATTTGCTTTATTAATATCATTGCTTTTTAGGGTTACCAGGGTTTCGTACCAAAATGGTAAAAAAAGGAACCCTTATGGTGAGACTTCGGTGTCCGTCCGTCCGTCTGTACCTATGTCAGCTATTTTTCTCTAACTACTGAAGCAATCGTTTTAAAATTTGGCACAATTATAGAACTTGATTGCCCGCATCTGTTCTATGTAAAAGAAATAAAGAAATTATTTTATTTTAATTGAAAATGGGGTCGAAATCTGAAAGTGGGGCAACTAGGGCAAGTGAAATATAAAAGAACTCTAATTGCACATTACAAAAATCTGAAATAATTCAGACTCACAGATAATCACCCATATTTTACAGGAATAATAAAACGAAGTTTCAAAAATAATATTATTTGAGAGTTAAAAAATATATTATTAAGTATTATATCTTAACGACAGAAAAAAATCTGATATAAGGGGTTATATGTATTCCAGGAAAAATAAAAATTATGATTTTTGACAAAAAATAAACAAAATAAACAAAACACCGAGGGTACCGTTCTCAAAATAAATTTTGAGAACGGTACCCTCGGTGTGCGTGTCCGACTCGCACTTGACCGTTTTTTTAATTAAAAATTATTTTAAACATTCATGTCGTTGTGGAATATTTTATAGGAATTACTATTAAGTCAATCAAGCTGTCGTACTGTAACCAATAATACATTTATTACAATTTATTTTATTAAAAGGTTTAGAGTTTAGGTATTTAAGCTCTTGAAAGTTTTTACACAAATATTGAAAATAGAAAATTAATCGTATAGTCTCACTACTTGACCAGAGAAAGCTTTTAATTGTTGTGTTACTAATAAAGAACTTATTCTAATGAGGGATTTTCCAGCTTAAGTTTCTGCCATTCGAGATAGATGGAGCTACATCTAACAGGAATGTCAAAGTGACAGAAGAGTTGTTTTGGCATAATTTTTTTCATTGCATAGTAGGTAGCTTTTTATAATTTTCCAATGATAAAACAAGAATTATGAGCAAAGAATAAAGAATTAATTTCGACGATCAATTAATAAAAAAGATTTTTTTTTAATTTAAATTTTATGGCCTAGGTACATGCTAGTTTTTACCATATTTTGGCACATTTTGACATTCCAGTATACACTCAGCGCTATCTGTTGAGTTGATTGGAAGCTGCTGGAAAATCCCTCATTAACAAAATCGTTAGAAAACTTTATCCAAATTGATACCCTGATATAAATTATGATTTAATAAGGAACATCTCTCCCAAGAATACACTAAGATGGGAATAATGAACAAACCATGAAAATTTAAGCATGGCTCTGCTAATCCAAGGATTAATTCGTCGCGGTAATGTTGTAAATGCCCATTTAATGTTAAATTTTGATTACCTCGAGACATTAAGGCTGCCTACTGCGAACAAGCTTAAGTTTGTTGTTAATTATGAAGAAAGCAGGTCACCGGGGACCCTTAATACATCTTTGGTTTCTAAAACTGAGGCCAAACCAACGCAATTAGCTTGTCTCGCTGTTGTTGGGAGGAAAACGAGACAGGAACCACTAGAAAAATCATATTAAAAAAAAGAGTGTCTTGATATGGGTCAAAGTTGGTCAGTGTTAAACCCTTGCCCTTTGGTCAGTGCAAATTATAGAAAGAGCGGAATTTTCTATTTGTGGATTTACTATAGAAAGTGCTATACTTATAGTTTTCGACCCCGAGTCGCCCTGAGCAAGTGGATAAATGAGTTTTGTTGGCCCGCTTGCGCGAAAAGTTTACCCTGGGTTAACTCGCGAATTGTCTATGGTTTTCATACAAAAATGGCATCGGGTTAGAGTGAACCCGAGAGAAAACGATTGGCGCAAGCGGGCCTGAGGGTGCTTTGAGAAAACTCGGTTCATTAAATCCAAAAATAGATAACGTACCTACTCTTGGTGTCACATCACAAACAGTATCAAAAGTAGATTTCGAATCAGACAGGAAGCAGCGAACGGCATTGAATATGTATGGGGCCGGCATAAAGAGCTATAAAACTCAAGTGGTGCAATAAAAGCTCACAAAATAAATTCGGCGCTAAATGAAAACGCTACGGACAATGGAGCGGCGGGACTTTCCACGCGCCATTACCCGCCCCCGACGATTACTCGAAAACGGCAATTCAAATGAAATCATTTTACCATATTATTTTCATTTGGAACCCCCCTCCCGCCCGCAAACTCCATTTCGCCGCCAAAACTCGTACGAGTGGCTCAGCCAGTCAGCCAATTTTTTAAGTGTACCCGCTCAAAATAAATTATGTAGCAAATGGGAAAAAAGGCGCGTGGCGGACAAACGGGACAAACAAGAAATAAATAAAACGGATGAGTGCGACTCTAGCCAGAGCAGGACAGCTGTATCGCTCACGCTCCTCCTCCTTCCCCCCCTCACTTGTATCTCCCCCCCGCTCTCCACCGTTCCACTTGAAGACGGCCCCGAGAGCTAAGCTTCCATTTTATTGTCACTTACACCTTGACTAAGATTTGTTTATGTTTACCCCTAAAAACGACTTGCAAGTTGGAACATCTAACTAATATCCTATTGTTGAAATCGTAAGGTTCTAAATCCTTACCAAATTGAGTAATAAATAGTATATCTGTAGAGTTAAGATAGAGTCCGGAAGTCAAGTAAATGTTGAATAAGAGCTGTGATTAAACTGGAATTGATAGAAGACGCTCAAAACGATTGCTTAAAAAGAATTAAGTAGCTTATTTTGGATTTGGATTGTCCGAGAATATTTTGATAATGATGTCGTTTCGTGCTTTGCTGAAAACTTTGAAAGGTTTTTGCAAATCATGTATTAGGACTAACTGTCAGGAAGGGCTAACTGTCATTAGCACTAAATGTCCTAAGATACATGCTAAACAGAATTTAAGACAAAATTAACTAAATGGCTTATGGCAATATAAAAATACTTAAATTCACAGTGCGAGTATAAAGTTTTAATGTCGATGGGAATAAATATGTCATATAATTAACGACAAACATTTAGATTTTAAGATTGTTTGCAACTTTATTTTGTTCGAAACATTTGCATGACATAATGTGGCTGAATTCTACTACTATATATACAATTATAAGATCTTTTGTTATATAGTATTCTAAGCAAATAATCAATTTCTATTTCTATGCCTTTTTACGCCATAGCTCTAGAATACTCTAGATAGAGATGGCACAAGACTAAAGGAAACCTTAACTTTAAGGAAGTTACTTCCAAATTACAGTTTATCTGTAGGTAAATAAGTAATCAGAGTTCCTCAGGGAAGAAAACGCAGTTATCTTGTATGTAATAAACAATTAACTTAATAGGTTAAGTAAATTGATTAAATGATGAGGAATATATCCACTACTGTTAATTCTCGATTCAATTTTGAAAATGGCGAATAAGAACTAAAAGATTGCTTTATGTACGTGCGTACCTATAATTATGAAAATACATATAAGTAGCTATAACCTACATAATTCGTTGTTTTAAAAACTAAGTAACGTAGGTATACCCAAGCAGCAGTTTGAAAAAATGTTAATTTGGAATTTGCTTGAGGAATTCACAATTTACTTCACAATTCCTCTGATTTAATATCGTCCTAAGTATAAGTATAGTTAAAACAACGAATTGTTTTAACTCACTAGTGTAGGTACTTTACTAAAAATTAGTTACTTAGAGCTGTATTAAAAATTAACAACGAAACAGAATTAAAAATTAACAAGAAAATGTTGTGTCTTTTTAATTTAATTTTCTTTTCATTACATTTGCAAATATAAATAGAGTGGGACCACGAGCTGTAATCTACAACTATTACTGGTAGTCCCACTATGCAGTGGGACCACAAAACCTACATTTCAGGCTAGTGGGACTTCGAGTAATGGTGGGACAATGTAGGTGGGACACCGACTTTGGCCGTCCATTGGCGGGCGACCCTGGGGAAGGCAGCATGCTATGGCCGTACGCTGTTGTGACGGGAGGAACCGGGAGGTGGAATGTACACCTCCCAGGAGGAGCCCTAGGCAAATGCTAGGAGGGCACCGGTGCGTTCCACTGGAGATCCCGGAGCCCTCCGATAAGCATGAGGCCGGCCATCGAAGGGGTTTTAGTGAGTAGAAATCTCACATAACCCAGTCTCTCCCCCAGGAGGCTGGGTATCTTTCGAAGATTACCAAAAAAAAGGTGGGACACCGAGTCACACCGAAATTTTACGAAAACAAACCTTTATTTTCTGTGATTGCTAGATTTTAGGCTAATAAATCTATGGAGAAAAAACATTATCCTTCGTTGCTAAAGCTAATAAACATCGAGAATAAATGATTGAAGTAATAGTACGGTCCCTCGAGGTAAGGTAACTGAGCTCCGGTGAAACAGTTGTTGTTAAAGGAGTCACGAACGCCATTAGAAGTTAGTTTACCCACGGCAGTAGGTAATGCTAATACAATGACAGCTAATTGGATAGGTTAACAGCGGTGGGAATTACAGACCAAGGAGTGTGCAACCTGAAGGCTTAGAGGTGGCTTTAGTTTGCAAAAATGTCTTATAAAGATTGGCGGGAGATCGCTTCTTGACATGAAGGAAGGCGTTAGATTGTTTTATTAGAAGTAGAGTACGACGTTGATTGTTTTTTTAAATTTAATTGTTTTTAAAATTATAATCAGTATCAGACCCACACTCTTGAATCGGGATTGTTGAAATACTTTTTGTGAATGGGGTATAAATTATTTAAAAAACATTCGCTACGTTTTACCAGGAGTTCTAGTCTTGAATGTGAAAAACTTTGTCGAAAAGTTTTTAAGGGGCGTACAGTCGCCAGTTGAAGGGAGGTTTTTTGGACTATCGTACTAAATAGATGAACTACATTAAAGTGAAACGTACGATTCAATAATATTCTATAGAACTTTTATTATAATTAATTTTCAACTCTGAATATTTATATGAAAACCTTCAAGTCATAAATGACCTGTAATAAATTTTTGAATTTGTGATTTGGCGATAGTACAACAGCACGATTGACTGATGGTAATAAATAAATAATATATCAGTAAAATATTACACGAATAAGACATGAATGTGATAAATGACTTGTACGAGTATGTTCTTATTAAAATCGAGTCGTAACGCTGCACTTTAGCATTTGTATGACGGTCATTCTCAGACGCGTAAACCCTCATTTCCGTATCTCTAATTTCCGTCACGTCAAATTACTACCAATTTAAGTTTGAAAATCGTGACGGAATAATGTTTTTCAGTTATTCTCAGAAACAGTCATAATCTCCGCATAATTGTCGTCTTGATTTTTAAACAACAAACGTGATTTTCAATTTCAAATTGATAGTAGTTTGAGGTGACTGAAATTAGAGATACGGAATTGAGGGTCTACGCGCCTGAGAACGAGTTGTACGAGTATGTTCTTATTAAAATCGAGTCGTAACGCTGCACTTTATCAATTGTATGACGGTCATTCTCAGGCGCGTAGACCCTCATTTCCGTATCTCTAATTTCCGTCACGTCAAATTACTATCAATTTGAGTTTGAAAAACGTGACGGAACAATGTTTTTCAGTTATTCTCAGAAACAGTCATAATCTCCGCATAATTGTCGTCTTGATTTTTAAACAATTCAATTCAATTTTCAATTTCAATTGATAGTACTTTAAGGTGACGGAAATTAGAGATACGGAAATGAGGGTCTACGCGCCTGAGAATGACCGATGAAATGTCAGAAAAATTTTGTACTCCATTTCCAAAACTTTTTTGGACAAAGTTGTTCACATTCATGAATGGAACTCCTGCATAGTAATAGACCGGCGAATAGCATGTAGTTATTTTAAAAGCGATCAAATCGACTATGTTGGGAGAGTATTAATCAAATCACTTAATCTACCTCTTCGTAGTAAGTTAGGTGCTTAGGTACTTAATTGATTTATTGGGTAAACCTTAGTCCTTATTCAATCCCTACTATTCATGTTCGTTTCTTCACTCTCTTGTTGTTCTACCTTAGGTACCTATTTATTTTCTACTTATAAGCTACCTAGAATTCTTCCTTTCTAATAAGTTATGAGTTTAGGAAAGCCATCTTTTAATAAATATTAAATTACATTACAATTAAATTACAAATAAAATTACATTTTTAAATTATTTTTAAATTTTTTATCTGAGGTTTTATAACAAAAGTAAAAATATATTTTATTCTTGTTAAATTTTAAAAAGAGAGAAGAAAAGATTCTAGAAAAAAAAACTTTGTTGTATAGTGCATCAGGCTAGGTTCGTGCTATTTTTCAGTTTTTACGTTTTAAAGTTGAACATTGAATAATTATGATACAGGCTGTTAAATTAAAACGTGCTAGTACAAAAACCATTAAAGTTCCATAAAATATTCTCAAATATCCCGTGCATTTTGGTGTGAATTAAAACTGTTTAATATTTTATTTTAATTTTATTTATTTTCGCGAACTTGACAGCTTTACACATACATTACAAACATATACAGCCAATTATGAAGTTTGACTTATTACAAATATTTGAAAACCGAGGAAAGGTTTAAAAAAAGGTAGAAGATAAAAGACAACAGTATGCAAATTAACCTAAATCCCAGTATATTGAATTTACACAAAAAAACATATAAATACCAGGGTAATTAATTATCATACTATACTAGGATAAAACTAAAGCTAAAACTAAACTAAGGCTAAGAAAACTAAAGATAAAAAGATAAGATATAAGATAAGATTATCCCAGTGGAATTGTCTGTCACGTTGCTTGTATGTGAGGTTGAGTATATGTGAGTGTAGTGTGAGTGTTAGTGGAGTGTGGTATAGGTTCTGTGGTCAGGAGATATGACGGTTAGTGGCTGCTGTGACCGTCTAGTAGCGCGAATTATGAACTGAAACATATTTTTATAATATATTTGTTTAATATAATCTTTTCTTTTGTACCTAATTGTTTGTATTGGAAATACATTCTTTCTTTCTTTCTTTAAACACGATTTATGTACTGATTGCGCGTGAGAAAGAAGAGGTCCGCGTCACCGAATCTCTTGTCATAGGTACCTATAAAATGTAAAAAATATATTTGGAAGTATTCTAATTAGCTTCTTCGATTCAAGGAGTGTTTAGATAATATCTCAAAATACTGAATGTGAGGGTATACTTCCGGAACCATTAAAGCTACATGAAAATCGTCTTATCCGAGCTCCTGTGACTTCTGGAGTTGGTTGTAAGTGTATTGACAGATTTTTGAAAAATGGTCCAGACAGCAAGAAAAATGATAATTTATACTTTTTAATTTTTTTTCGGCGTTTATGCACGAACTTTTATGGATAGTTATTATACCTACTCTTTGTGAACATGAAAGAGTGAACAGCCCGTCTAATTTACATCTCAAAAGTGATCATGGAATGAGTATAAAATTTGATTACCATCATCGCGTCCCGCGCGGTAATCTGCCCGGCCGGTCACTTAATTCTGCTCGTTTTAAAGCAATCTTTTTCGGCGTCCCGAGCACGCCGTTAAAAGTATTTCCAAACGTATAAATAATTTACGAAACGAGGACATAAAGTTTGCGGAGCGACCCCCGCTCGCATGCAAATCGAGTTGGAGGAAAGAAGTGTCCGCGACCGCGACGCCGTCTCGTTCCGCCTCCACTTTTCTGAACGCGTGCGAGGGGAAGAGGAGACCCAGAGTGGATTACCATTTGAGCAGGAGCGAGAGAGAAGGAGTCGGTAGTTGCGTTCGGCTAAGTGAATCAGTGCCCGCGTTCGCTATTAAATCAGGGCGCGGGAGCGGGGGGAGGCGCGCGTGCTAAAATGCTCTTTACGGCGGGTGGGGTTTTGTTTGCCGAGGGCGGTTTCAGAGCGATTACTCGCAGTTGGGTGTCCGTAGCGTGCGAGTCACTCGAGTCAGTCGCACAGTACCGCGGCTCGCGAGTGCGCGCGTGTTTCCGAACGGATAATGGGACTGTCATCGCGGTGACCGCGCTTTTTCGCACGCGGAGTTAGGCGGGAAAATTTCCCGCCCAAAACACAACAAAATATTTTCGGACGCTAACAAGGTAATTGAGCTTCAGAAAGTTATTTATTCTGAGATGTGACGGTTTTGAAGTTTACTGAACTAATATGTAAGTTTTAGTAAATGTTGCCAATTTAATTTGTGAGCGATTAAAATGTTTTTCTTATAAAAAAATCAACGATTGATCGATATAGATATATTTTTTTAAAAGCGTAAAAGATATTTTTTTACGCGATTTTTTGTACGTTTGGTAACTAGGTACTAATTTAATTAATTTCTCTACTAATCTATTTTTGAGACTGAACTAACACGTGAATGTTTTTGTGAATATTTTCTGAAATTATTTTAGTAAAGTTGTTCACTTGGACAGGTAGTTCAAATTGGGATTTATTTACCATCAGGTCAATCGTGTTGTTATACTACAGTCGCCGATTTAAAAGTATATTACAATTTATTTTATTAAAAGGTTTATTTAATCACTTGAAATATTCGTAATATACGTGGGACACTCAGAAAGTTTCGCGAAAATAAAATATAATGTTATACGGCTTACAGTTTTATTATTACATCTTTTCAAACTTCTCTCCACCAGCGTCTATACAAAGTTTCATGCGTCTAAAACTCTAAACCAATTTTCAAAATCAGACACCTCTCGAATGCAGCGAATCTTCCGACGACGAAAACTGTTTCCCTTTGAGTGTATTTTTTTATTTTGAGGAATAAAAAGAAGTCACACTTCCCGATCCAATCTGTAATATGTGATGTATCTCCTCATATGTAATTCGCCTATTTTCTTCTGTTAAATTTTTCATTGCTAGCACGTTTTCTTCCGTTACAGTCGTCAAAGGGCGACTACTTCTTTCTTCGTCCGCCAAAGTTAGCTTAAATTCGTTATACCAGCGGTACACGGTTGCCTCGGAAGGGCTTTTATCCTTAAATGTCATTTGAAGTTTCACAAACGATTCCTCCGGTTTTTTTAATAGCCTCTAGACCGTCCCACACCGGATTTAAGCGACATTTAAAATCATAAGAAATCATAGCGCAAAAATGTTCCCGACGCAAGTCCATTTTTCAGTGAGACACGATATTTCTATTTAGGTCGTAAAAAATGTGGAGTTAAATTTGAATTTGGAATATTCGTATTTTTTCTTTTAAATAGTTGTATTTTAGAACTTACTAACAACCAGCCAGTGCCTCATACAAAAACTTTTTTTCGCATAACTTTCTGCGTGGCCTGGTATTGAAAGTTGAAAATTAATCATATTATTAAGGGTTCTAAAATATTTTATTTTTATATCGGCGGCAGTGAAACAGCATGACAGAACTAATAGTATTCCAATAAAATATTCCACTAGTACGACATGAATGTGTAAAATCATTTGTATGAAAAAAAAAACAAATCGTAACGAAGCACCGTACGTGTAATTACTCGTATGCCATATTTTTTCTTGACAAAAGAAAATTCATCCGGTATTAGATTGCATTTAGACGGTCAGCTCTGACGGTCGGTAGATTCTGACGATATTTGTACTGGGGCTGATTCTACTATTACAACATAAACTCAATATAGAAATTAAATTGCAGCGGTTCGATGTTTTCTGTATGCCACTAGTTACGAACAATTCGATTCGCTCATATCAATATGTGTTGATAACGTACATACATAAACTCACGTCTACAACACAAAATATATAGATAATTAATAGATATTATATATAGATATGTGTTCCTAATCCCCGAGAGCGTAGACAGAGGAACCACCGACAAGTTAGTTCCCACTTTTCGCCGTAAGATTTTGTGGACAAACGTGATAGGTGATGAGTCTATACCAACAAAATAGTGAAATTGTCATCTGGGTTTCATGCGGCACTCCCGAAAAAAAAATATCTCCCGAATTAAGGCATTTATTAAAAAAAAGTGGACTCTAGAATTTATTTTTCATCCCTTTCTACGCCATAGGTAACTCTAGACAGAGATGACACGAGACTTAAGGAAACCTTAACATTAAGGGCGTTTCTTGCCACTTAATAGCGTAGTATATTGATTAAATTGATACGTATGAAATATCAATTGGCTTATTAAAAACGTCACTATGCACATCGTCTCAATCGGCCGGCTGTAATACAATAAAGGCCAATAAGCGATGCGTCCAATCAGCTCAATTACTGGTAAATACGTGTATTGTATTGATATGCAATCATAGCCGGCGCCCGCGCAATCAAACAGGCGAAATATGTATATATGTGTGTAGACTGTTTGTGTTTTTTGGAGTTAGAGGGGTTAAAAAGACTAGTTTATAACAAATACTTGTAGAAGACGAGAAAAGGTACCAATCCTATTAGAATTTAAGCTATACATATTTTTATTTACAACTTAATTTATATTGTATAAAACTGAACTGGGTGAACTTATCTCTAAAAGAGAGTTATTTTGTACAATGTCTCATTTCAAATGTTTTTATTATGTCTATTGTACAATAAAGTGTAAATAAATAAATAAATAATATAATATAAAATATATAATACCTACTTATAATTATAAAGGGAATACGAGTAGTACTTAACAAAATAAATAAGAGAAAATATACGTAAATAAAAATGTTACTCAAATAAAAAAAAAAAAAACTTTATTTGTCAGAATACTGTATAGAAAGTAAAAGATCTTAAAAATATATTAAAGTCAAAGTATTCAGCCTGTTAAAAGGCGTACAAAATGTCAGGTACCTACAAAGAATATAAATTAAAATAATGTCAATTTTAATGCTAATGTGAATGTTCATTATACTCCTTCACACAATAGAAAGGATTTTCATGCAGCCATTTCATTAATACAGTTTTATATTGACTAAATATTACAATCTAGCCTAAGGGCTGGTTTACACTTGGTCAAGTACATACCCTTTAACACCCTCATATCATGAGGTAATTTGTTGTACACTGTTATGTGTACTGGTCAGCGTATTTATATAATTTATCGAAAGTGCTACGAAACCGCTACGACATTGCTACGCGCAGGTAGAGTTTAGGATTGCTCTTCAATACACAGTTATTCCGATAAATAATTTATACAAATGTCTTAGTATTTGTCTTGTGTATGGTGGTTCAGTGTGGATTGACCAAAAAAAGAATCTATTAATAAAAAGATGCGCTTGAGCTGAAATGATAAAGTGACACTAAACTTGGATGAACGAAAAATGTGGGGAGGGGGACTTCATGCATAAAATAATGTCAACTGAATTATATTTACCTACCTCTCAAAGTGTTCATCAATAATACCTAAAGAGACAAAGGAATTACATGTCAGTCAGTGGACAAACTCGAAGGGTTAGTTTACTCTTGGTCAATATATACAGTGGCTAGTGCAAGTAAAATTTACAGTGGCGAATGCCTGCCAGTATGTACTTAACCAAGTGTAAACCAGCCCTTAGGCTAGATTGTAATATTTAGTCAATATAAAAAAAAAACATTTACCTCTCAATGTTGTAATAATGTCAGCTATACCCGGTTGCCTGGAAAAAACCTTTTTAACGATAAAGCCGCTAAGATTATAAGAGTAAACTAGCCCTTCGAGTTTGTCCACTGACTGACATGTAGTTCCTTTGTCTCTTTAGGTATTATTGATGAACACTTGAGAGGTAGGTAAATATAATTCAGTTGACATTATTTTATCCCCCTCCCCCCATTTTTCGTTCATCGCTTTATTAGATACTTACAGGTATAGTCGACCACTAGCCAAAGTTTACCATCTGTCAAAAACCTTCGATTAAATATCAACCTTATGCCTGTGTAATAATTTTTTTTTTGTAGGTTGACCTGTGGTCGAATATGTTCATGTACTAGGTACAATAATGTATACCTATATTATTACCCACGCAGACGGAAAACACAAAATTAAATACCAATTACAATTACCTATTTAAAACTATTTAATTTTCAACTCCCATCCTAAATTCTAACAACATAACCTGTTTAACAAGGCAACTCTAAATCAAACTTGTCTATCTACACATTAAGCAAAACTCAGTTAAAGTTGAGGCACTAAAAGCCTTCATAATTCAACTCTAACTTGATCCAACATACAAGGGGTTTCAAATGTATGAATAGCTGATATATTGTTATTATTATTTTAATTCACTTTTTAGGTTTTCTCCCATTTCTGGGGTCAATTGAGAGCGTGTAATAAACAGGGTACATTTCAGTTTCAAAAAATTTGACGTATTTGTGACTTTGGGTAGGTTTACCTGTGGTCGACTGTACATTCCTGTCCTAGGTATTATTATTATTATTTTGTGTGTCAATTGTACACGCAAATAATATATAACAAACTCAGACAAAATATGTGAAGCACAAATGGCGTGACTTATCTCTAAGAGAGATCTCTAAATATTTATAAAGAATATGTATGAGCGATTCATTTAAATATTGAACTACACGTAAATCATAAATTATGGTTTTTTAATAACAATAGAAAACTACTCTACTATAAAAATTACGTAAAATAACATACATCTATAACCTTCAGGATCGAATGATGACCAGAAAGATAGGAAGTGGATATTAAGGAAGGTGAGTCGGGGTTTAATTATATATAATATTTTTAATTCAGAGTGGGAACTCGCCGGGGACCTAGATGACGTGTTCGTCTTATATTTTAGTTTTGTTGTATAATATTTATTAATAAAAAGTTTTAAAGTTTAGTTATTAGAGTGTTTAATTAATGTAAGTAATGTTATGTCAATAGTATAAATGACATGCCAGAGGATTTAGTTCCACACCCCTTAGTTCCTCTGCCGAATTATTATGCACGCTTCCCAACTAGAGGGGAGCATTATTTGACTGCCTTTTGTGAATAGTAAAGTAGTAGCGAATTGAGCTGTTTGTATACCTATCTATTGCTACTAATTGGGTATTTGACAAGTAACAGATATTAAATATATTTCATAAAAATAAGAAAATAGAGATTTTGAAAATAGAGAAATTGATGGTCAAATTTGATAACAGAATTAAAATCCGTTGAAAAATAAAATAGCTACTTCTTCTTCTTCTCCTCCTCCTGTTACCCCCTGCTGGGGTATAGGGCTCGAATAATTGCTGTCCACTTATTGCGATCTTTCGCGGCATCTTCTAGTCATTGGTATTGTGGCTGCCTCGTTTTCAATTAACCAGCGCCATGTGGATTTCGTACGACCAGGCTTGCGTTTACCTGATGGGTACCATTTCAGGGCCATTTTTGAGGCATGATCGTCCGCTCTTCTGAGCACATGACCTAGCCACCGCCACTTGCGAGTGAGGACCTCCTTTTCCACGGGTTTCTCATCAGTTAATCTCCATAAAATAGCTACAGGCAATTAAAATTCAGGACGGTAGAAAGAAACGGCAATAAGTTTTATGACGTCAATGTTATCTAGCGACATACAAGCAGGTCCTTGGCTACATAATAAGGACTGTTTTGCTAGAAAGGGTTTTGTTCTTATTGGAGACTTTTGTTTTAGTATAATCAGGAGTTATAATGAGTTGCAGAATTAGAGCCAATGTACATTGCTGTCTATAGTGTTCATTCACTAACGTTTTAATTTCTTAACCAGCAATGTATATTGATACACCGTGTGCGCTCGCGTCGGTCAACTGAGGCTCTTAGGTTAGTTTCTTCATCAGGTTATTGTATACCATCGGATCTTCAGAATAATTTTAAGAGGAAATTTATATTTGAAATTAATATCAAGTTAATATTGATCTAAATCAACCCACAAGACATACAAGTATATACCACAAATGTATAAACATCCTAGAGTTTAAAATTTATGGTGGTGGATTGAATCTATAACCAGCCATATAAAACGAGCTTCTCTGCTGATCCATCTCTCTAATGTACCCTAATGAGTGGTAATTGAATTTTGAACTGGCGTCCAATAGTGCCCGATACAACTTCTGAGTACATAGTTAGATGCTATTAGTTTTGAGTTAATTTTCAGTTTAGTAGTCGAGACCTCTTTGATTAAACGTTTGAAGTACCTAGAGGAGTAAGTACCTTGAAAGTCTAGTAGAAGATATTAATCTTTGCATACAAGAGAAAAGGAAACATAGAATAGAATACAAAGACGGCCTTATCGCTCAGAGAGATCTCTTGCAGGCAACCAAGGTTACCTGTAAAAGTTAAAGTTAACTGCTGTTTTGTTTGAAATTGGTGACGTCACTATGATATTTACATGTCTTAGTTTATAGTGCTGCCGTTGAAATCCAATACACTGAACTTAAAAACATCGAGTTTGAGATAAACGCGTAAATATACAGTTTTACGCCTTGTAATTGTTAGAAATACAGTGTGTTGTCTGTTATCATATCTCAGTATCAGAGTCATAGAGCTCGAAAGTAAACACTGCAAACAGCACAAAACAAAATAATTAAACTTCTCTTTCATTACGACTATCTCACCCCAACAAATACTGTGTACAAGGAAACCCGACTGATGACTCTATCCCAAATATACAAATATAATACATGTATACTAGTACAGAAAAATCTGAACAAAAAAATCCATACCCAAATAACTTTTACAAAAAAATCACAGATTCGGAAACGTGTATTGAGGCGAGGTAGTGATATTCATTTACAAACACCACGGACAAATTATGGAAAGAAAAATATAATGTATGAGGGTTCTCAGCTGTATAACAAAATTGCCAAATTGTATCAAAGAAGCAAAGTCCTTACTTTCATTCAAAACTAAATTAAAGCACCACCAGCAAAGCCAATTTACAGAGTTTAAATAATTGATAGTAATTGCAATATCTATCACCAAACCAAATGGCATCTGCTAGTCGATACTTAATTGAATCCTAATTATACATTAGGATTTGTGTGTTATTCGTCTTCTGGTTACCCGCAGCTAAGAAAAACTACAGCTCTTCAATTAGATTATATTATACATTAGTAATTTAATTTATAAGCCTTATGTCTACCGTACACTGTTAATTACAATAAGTTTATCTTATATTTCCCTAAGCAAAGTGGATTATATCCTTTTTTTAGTGAAATAAATGTCTAAAACCGTAAACCGTAAAGTTACAATACCAAGGTACTAAACAGATAATTAGAAATCAAATAAGGGCTATTAAATCAAAACACTATCTTAACATTCAGAGTATTGGATTTACAGGGCAGAGTGGCTAGGACGCCGGATTCCCATGCTGATCTAGATTCGAAATCTTGAAATGTCATGTACCAATGCTTTTTTCGGTTTTTTGAAAGACTTAAGTTTTACCGCTGTGTGAAATGTGGCAAGCAATGGAAAGAAAGAGGTTCTATGCGGTTATTTCCATAGAGTCAATAAGGAACATTTATTTCATTTCACTGTTTAAATGAAAATGATTTAATGGGACAACGTCAATGGCACTTTGCGACGCTTTTCATGTCGCGACGCGACGTCCGCACTGTACGTAATTGTTCATAATTGCTGTTGAAAATTGAAATTGAAATCGTTTATTTAGCGCTGTAAACACCAGAATACAGAATACAGAAGTATACAAAGTTTAATACATGCAGCACAGAACATCTGGTGTGGTACAGTGCCAAAAAGGGTACACCAGCTCAGCATAATGCTGAGGCAAGCCACAGCGCTGATTTTCAGCTGGCCCCTCAGTGACTGCACGGACGAAGAAAGCAACAGTGTGTGCGTGTTGTGATGTATGAATGTGTTTGTTTGTATGAATGAGGATATTAGTGTGTATGTGAGGTACTGAGTGTGTGGGAGGGTGATAGCATGGTGCCAGGTAAATACACCCGTATTTACATGGTATTATGTGTGTTCGCGATGAGTTGTGTGTGGATGGGCGAATGGGCAAAATTTACGAAAGGCGCTAATGTGAACGAACTGAGAACTTTACCAATAGAGAAATTGCACCAACTGTGACTCAATCAAATCAAATCAAAATGGTTTTTTTATTGTAAGTACCTTATAGTACATTTTTACAACGTCATTCTTTTTTACTTTACCACCGCTTCGTAAGGCGCTATAGCTGAAAGGAAAGAAGCGGCGCAAGAAACATTCAGCAGCACATCTTTTGAAATAAATATAAGTTACAATAATTATGAATACAATCATATACACAATGTGCAGAGCTGGAGCTCAATTTAGGACCAAGCCTCTTTATCATTTAAGTAGTCATTTAATTTATAATAACCCTTTTTACATAAGTTACATCTTATATGGGTTTTGAATTTTTTCTCTGTCATATTTATTACAGTATCAGGTATCTTATTATAAAATCGTACACAGTGACCCATAAATAATTCTGAAGAATGAACTCATCTTTGGGTCGTGAGGTGATAGGCTATTATAAGATTTCATTGACACTTCCCTAGGGTAGGAGACGAGGGGGGGATTGTGTTCTGGTTTGAAGGGTAAGCATGAGGCATTCCATTTAAGTTCTCAAGATTAGCAGCGCATCGAAAACGCTATGGTAATATTAAACTGAAGAGAAATGTCTAGTGATAATTAGGGCCTTCCAATAATTAGGTAATTCAACTTTAAAATCAATTTCAGTTCCAAAATACCTACCCTTATTGCACGACTCAAATGTAAATACACAATTAAATAAAACAGCATTAAAGCAGTAACTAATTACAGTCAATTCGTGTAATTAATCCAATTGATTAATTCGCTGAAGTCGGATCGGAATTGAACGGTACAAATATAATTTTGCCGTCAAATCGTGTTTGCGTTCGTTACGAGTAGAGATTATCGGGTAAATACCTAATTTTATCGGGTAAATATCCATTTCAGTGGGTAAGAACTCTTGGTTCCAAAACCGTTTTCTATGAATGTTAATCTATAGGTATTTTGAAACTACTCGTAATTAAGCATCTTTAATTATATTATTACTACTGCTTTGCAGCTTGCAAAGGTTTGCATTTTTTAAATATTTTTTATTATTGTTATTTATTTATTTGAGGGTATATCTATTTCATACGCCTTTTGCACCCGTATATTATGTATCTTATGATTTTTCCATCAGCTGAAGGTTGTCTGGAAGATATCGCTTAAAGCGATAAGGCCGCCTTCTGCACATTATATTGTACCTCTCTTTATGTTGTATGTTTTGTTTTTGTCCCGGGTGTGCAATAAAGTATATTTGTATTTAATAGCATTGTCAAAAATACACCAAAATGCTTGATTGATCGCTTGCATGATGCACTTTTAGTTTCGAAAAAAATAATTAACTTTCATAGAAAACTATTTTGGAAAGCAGAGTATCTACACGCCGAAATAGGTATTTACCGGGCAAAAACGGGTATTTACCCAGGGGTGGGTTATTACCTCGGGATAAATGCCCATCACTAGTTACGAGCGATTTTGATGTTTGCTCGGCAAACATGAAGATCGGAGATTGCCTCGAGGGTTCGTTTTAATATTATATTTTGCGTTATTTTTGGATTTGTCTGATGATATCGAAAATGTAATTAAGTAAAAGAGATTGCCCAATATTGATTACTACCAACGTAGGTCAAAATCCTTTAGTAGGTATTCAAATCAAACCTATTTCATTTCATAGAAAATTTAACAATGGGTCTCGAAAGCCCAAAGTTTTATATAAATAAGCACCACCAATAGACTGTATGCAACAAAATTTCAAGCTAGGACAAAGCACACGCACACAATGGTGACGAACTAATGCAAATGCAAGTATTCTAAATAAATAAAGAATCACATAAGCAAGGTCAAACACATATCTGTTGTTCCCCAAATATAGTAGTGAGATTCACTAAACGAGCTTTTTCAAAAGTAGCAAATTCTAGCTCGATACATTACCTATCAAATGATTTGTACCTAGATGTTTTACCTACGTGGTATGTTCTAAATATGGAACCTTAAAAAGGGTAAATGTAAAATATTTAAATACAAAAATCTAAAAGTTTTATAGTACCTGTCTTTTAATTAATTAGTTTCGTAATATTTGATCTGTATATTATGTAAGTCGGAAACAGATGCGATATTATTTATTTAACTGGAAGCGATACTGATTACTGCTAATGCGAATCGCGATCCGTCGAAGTTGGTTATTGAATTTGGCGAAATTCACTCAGGGTTGCCACGTTATTGCAAAATGTAATTTAATTGATTTTCAAATTGTCAGATGCTGTAATTGGGTTAAATAGAGGTAAATTCCATATTTGTTTCCAAGCATATAATAAAAAATATATATAAAAAAATAGCAAAAGAACTGCGTCTCTGCTTTGCAGGCTTCGGGGCAGCTCCAACAGCATCCTGAACGTGATCGCGGAAAAATACGATTCCCCTATCCTTAAACACTTCGTTCGGGTGCTGATCGAATGATGTTAACTTTGATCAGCGTCTGATCGAAGTGTAAAAACTCGTAAATTTTGCTGAATACAAACATAGTTTTTAAGTACACTAACACAATGGATCAAGTTATCCGAAAAATAAAAATATTGAATTGAATTGAATAGTGGAAGCATTTACAGAGTCCTTTTTTTGGATAAAGTGTAGATACTTATGTAATAGTAGATATGTACTCAAATGGTATTGTAGAATACATATCATATATGGGTCATAAATACAAAGTATTGACAAAATACAAAAACAGATTCAGAAGGTATAAACAAGCACAGAGGTATACCAATATATAAATATACCTTTATATAAATATATTTTATTTCAGTGTAAACAAGAAACAAATACATTTCGTAAAATGTACCTAAATTCATTCAATTCAATTGAAACAAATCATTTTACGATTCAACCCGCTCGACGTCGATCTAAACAATCAATAATATTTACTCACGGCTAGTTTCCGTTCATTCGATATCGAACTTTTATAAACTGTAATGGAGATCAATTGATCAGTTTAAATTAACCATTAATAGCGGCAATGGTTCAATCGGGGTGCTACAATCAGATCGATGGAAAAATAAAGGCAATGGTAATGACACCATTTTAAAAATCGATATGGATGTCAAACAAAATTAAATGTAGATACGTTCTACTTTACATATACTACTATACTATAATGTACTATACATACCGTCACCTTAAATATAGATGTTCAAATATATAATAATATGGCGATACGTGATTAACTACTATAAACTTGCTTTTTAATACTAGTGATTTGAACTGACGATTGTAAAAAACTATGCCAAGTAGCCATAATAGAAAATTTTGAATCTAATGACATAACGAGCATCTTCTTGTGCCATGCATAAGTCATGAACCAAGTGATTAATGATGTCACTATTTATAATGCCCGGGCAGTATGAATAATGACAAGTCGAATTGGGCAATATGTCACAGAAACCTAGTGGATGCGAAACCGACTCGAATATAGTAGGTTATGTTAGGTTGCATTATGACAACCACGCAAAAAGCGGGGCTCCTTCAACTTCTCTTTGCGCCCCCTTAACGACACTTTCTTTGACCAGCCATAGTTATTATCATATTGCTGCCTCATTTTGGGATTATTCAAATTGTCTGGACATTATGAATAATCACTTGGTCCATAACACATACCTATACCGAATACTGAAACATTTGTCATACTGGAGTTTTTTGTTCATTCTGTTCTATACTGGTAAAACTAATACTTAGTAGTAAAGGACTAACCCAGTAGTATTATAAAATTATAACATAGATAGGTACTTACTAAAAATTCTTTTGGCGTAAAAACGTCTTTACACTGTGCCGATAGCCTGTCGAAATTTTCACCGTCACATAATCCAAAAAGATTTCAACTATATTTTTAACTGGTATTTTATTTCTCTTGATCAACAAACAGCAGCCCTAGGACCACCTGTCAGTCATCATTTGCGTAACCGGGTCTCACTGGCCTTTAATCGGTTTATGACGATCTCATTGCTCCGTACGTATTTGTTTCGATTTTTACTTTTTTGCAATACAATTCTTAATAGATTATGCGAATAAAGATTATATAATTAAACGTAAAAGCTTTGGACAAATTAAAGGTACTTATCCTTATCTAATTGGTCCATTTTTTATAATACTCGTCTTTTTATATATAAATTGGCCACGACAAACAGGCAGACGGGTCACCTGATGGTAAGTAGTCACCGTCGCTTAGAGACACGTGCAATACCAGGGGTGTAAAAAAGCCAGAGGACTTTTTTAACGTTCTTTTTTGTTTCAATGATTCTCACCTTACTTATGTAATAGTACTCGTAAGTAATAAAAATAATAGTTTACAAGAAAAGCGCTGCGGCAAGATGCTGAGTATTGGTGAGGCAGTCGCCTTTTTCCGGTGCTGAACATCGCCATGAACAATCTTACTTACTTTTGATTTTTTTTTTCTTGTCTTTCTTTCATACGTGATGTATGTTTGAAATTATAAACATGTTTTATCTTGTGTAATTGTTATGTTGCATTCTGGAAATAAATTATTTCTAAAGATATATTTTTTAAATTCAAGAATTCATTCTTGTACTTATAAAAAAACTGATAAGTCATCTTTTCTCACAACCTGTGACGGTCGGTTCCTCACAAAAGATCCTTTGGATCTTTTATTTCTCAAGGAGTGTTGTACTGGTGACAAGAATCTCACCTCTTTATCAATCCAATTGCGTAAAAAGAATAAATTCGTATTCAGCCAGCTATTTTGAAATGATTAAAAAATAATCCTTTGAATTTCGAATGCTCATTCGATTTTGTTTTTAATTTAGCCCTGGATTTGTAGGTGCGTAGCGTGCGATTTTAATGAAATAAGTGGCCAAACTGATGTTATCTTTTGTGTTCTAAAAGAACTGAAGTGCGATTCAACACTTCCTTTTAAACATCGTAGGGATGTTTTCTTTGATTTCTTTTTCTATAGCCGAACGTTTAACCGAGGTTTATTATTTATTATCTGTCACTACAACCCGGTTGAGCAGAGGTCGTTTGATGTTTTATCATTCTTGTGATAAATAATCCGATTATTTTATCAGTCTAAAACAAATTGATTGCAAGTCAGGGAAACGAATAAAAGGCAAGGAGAGGCTCAGGTGAAAATGTGCCACCAGCGGATAACTTTCGGACCAATTTCGGATCATGCTCGTGTGGCGACCCACGACGCGCCACTACGATTAGTACCTACTCATATCGGTGTAGAACGCGCTATTGAAATTTTCCTGGGAATTCGCATATATACGAGTTCCAAACATCCCTTTTCCCTTTCATACAACTGACATTACGTCATTCCATGTCCTCACATAGCGCGTTCCTACACTTGCAACTAGATTATGAGCCCCCTGTTTTTTAGATGTTTAGAAAATTGTTGTAAAAATTAATAATATAAGCAACAAAAATATAAATTTTACAAAGTCAAATATCCCCCCATGTCAAGGTTAGCGGTGCAGCGCGGATGCGGCGCGCTGTGGGTGTGTAATGTGGTAATGACACAATAATATAAATAGGATTAGCGATCGGACCCCACGCGTGCAGACAGGATGCGCCAATACACACGTAGAGTCTGCCCCGCTTCGGTTTACAGGCTTCGGTTCCAACTTCGTTTCCGGTTACGTCGAAGACTTCCATATTTAGCTCATAGTTAGCGTTTTATTTGGTCGAAAGTGGCAACTTTAAGCATCTTAGGCTTACTTATGTTTTACTTACTCGGCTGGCGCAGCGACCCGAAGTGGATCTTGGCCTCCGATTCTAAAGAGCGCTATTGCTTTCTCCTGCGCAGTCTCGAGCCGGCAGGCGCCTGGATACTTCTCCACTTCATCGCGCCAGCAGTATCTGAAACGTCCAATAGGCCGTTGTCCGTTCTGGCGTCCTACATCCGCTCGTTTTACTGCCCGATCCTCCTCCATCCTAGTGACGTGTCCGAGCCATCGGAGTCAAGCTGCTTTTGTTTGTTTCTCCAATAATGTTCTGTTCGTTTACTATCACCTCGATCTCCCTATTCTTTCTTATCCTCCACCCTCCGTTCTCTTTCTTTACTGTTCCCAGGATCCTCCTTTCAGTCCAGGAGCCTATTTTCTTCCTTTGGCTAGTGTACAAAATATATTCCCGCATGTAAGCGGTGGCTGTCGGGTAGCATAGAGTCCAGTCCTCAACTTCGGTTTTTAACACTTCGGCTTCGGTTATTATGACTTCGATTTTGGTTTTAACACGAGCTCTAACTTCGACTTCAGTTCCGTCTTCGGCTTCAGTTAGTGTTGTATTAAGTCATAACAACATTAAGTCACAAATCACATAAGTCGCACCTTTGGTTATGATTTGATGAAAAAATATCTTGCGATAACAGGACGTCGATTCTGGGGTTGTCAAACTGTCACGCTCACTAGATTGCTAGATTGTGTCAGAGTGAGGGTGAAGATTCGTTCAGCGATGTGTAATTTAGCGAATGAATCCAGAATCAGTGCCAGTTTATACTAGATAGAGAGAGAGATAGAGAGTCAGAGACACTATACTACAACGACAATGTAGAGTCGAACTAGAACTGCCTTGACTACGGTTTCAGTTCCGATTTCCACTAGTTATTCTTGAAAATATCTGATCTCAAATTCCAACTATAGGTAGGATAGGATTTACCTACTTTATGCAATCAGGGAGTTTAGGGATCATAACATTCAGTGAAGAAATATTTGCAATTTTTTTATATAACACTTTGATATAATTTCTTTAAAAAAGCTTTTCCGAATCAATTCCGTGTGATATTGCTGTGAGGAGTTTTGGCGGAAAAGTCGCTGGAAAAGGTTCTACGGTGTTTATTTTATTGCTCAAAAATTGTTTTCTGGTAATTTTGATAGCTAAAATCGATGTAGTTTTTTCTAGAAAACGTCAGTAACAGTGACAATGTATTGAACTCTTAAAATAAACTTCTCGTTTGTGGTTCGTTGTGTAGTTTCACTCTATGATTCTACGGCGGACCATGAGAATTCATCAGAGACTAGACCGGTTGAAATTTCCGTCTTAACTCCACAACATTTTAATGCTGAAAAACTAAAAACTGTTTTAAATCGTTTAATGTTTAGTCTGACGGCCTAGTTGCCAATGCCTTGTTAAATTTAAAATAAAATAAAAAATGATATTGCTGTGACGTCACAGCCGGCACCGAAAGCGCCCGCGCATCGTTTAGCCGCTCCATTGCCCCATTACTGTCATTTATACAAACGACTCCGCGCGAACCGCACGTGGGTCATCGCAGCTGTAATGCGTGCAATTGGATTTCATTGCCATTTTCCTCTCGCAAATAAAGTTATGTCACAGTCTGGATGTAAAAAAAATCTAGAACGCAACCGATGCTTACATTAAAGCAAATTGACGTTAATTTGAAAGAATTCAATTCAATTTGATAAGCTTCTTGTATGGTCAGTTAGAGCAACTTCCCATTCATTTTCTATCGGAATACTGCCCTTGTATTCACATCCTACTGCGATTATCGGTTTTTCATTGCCCACCTCTAATTAGTAATTACCGATCAAGAACCGTGACGGACGGGATAATATTTTGTGAGTAACCAACAATATTTCGATAAACCAATAGTAATGAAATAAGTTCTATGATTTTATTCGTTTTTAAGAAAGAATCAACGAGTCTTAGGCGATTTGTAATGAATTGTTATCAAAGTTATTTGCAAATTAAAATGAATTTCTCGAAAAATATTTACATTAAAAGGTGTTTTAGTTATTGCTTCGCAATTGCGATCAAGTCAATCGTCAATTTTTTTGAGTGGCCTTCGCGCCATTGCGATAAACCGGATATGACAACAAATATTCCTAAAAAGACCAAAACCTTAATATACTCCTTGTTCCATAATATTTGTTACTGACATGACAAGCGAGATTAGTAAAAAAACTGAAATGACCACTGTCACGTTATGCTATATAAATGGTCAAGTACGAGTAGAATTCGCGCTCTAAAGGTTTCGTACCTACCATTATAATTTTTTGAATATAATGAATGACTAAGTATAGGTTTCTACATGGGAGTCAATATGAAAATAAAATTTTCAAAGTAGCCATTTTGTAAAAGAAAATATTCTCTGATGATGGTTTAGGATTCACTAAAATTGTTTTCGAGAAGAACCTGCTAAGGTTTCTGGTAATATTTCACATTCTTCCATTTTAAGATTATGGCCACAATGGAGCCACAGACCTCAGTAATTGATATTAATTTCAACTAAGTAAGATGGTTTATTGACAAAAACAAGTAAGTACCAAAATCACACTAAAGTACATAAAATAAAAGTACAAAATACCTAACTATTTTAAATATAAAAGACCTGGACCAGGTCGCTCCCCGCAGGGTGTGCCCCGAGAAGGCTGGCGGCGTTACCCCGCTGCTGTATGGCGAGGCTTTCAACTTAATACCTTTAGCGCTTCTGAGAAAAGCGGTCTTGACGGACAGGCGGACAATAAAGTGAGGGTTTCGTTTTTACATTTTGAGGTAAGAAACCCTAAAAAGGCTACCACCATGCCAATAATAGTTATAAGTATGTATTTAAATTCAAAGTAATTAAATATAATAATGGATATAGGACGGACACTGCTGTGTAATGGATCACGAGACCAATATTTCAAATCGAGACCATTCGCTCATAGTACCTACTTCTCTAATTCTGATTGGCACTACCGGCCCTACAGGAGATATCAGCCTACAGGAGACATACAGGAGATATCAGCCCTACAGGAGATATACAGGAGATATCAGCCCTACAGGAGATATACAGGAGATATCAGCCCTACAGGAGATATACAGGAGATATGGCGGCGCGCCGCTGAGAAATAACAAAGTCATGTCATGAGTCATGACTCATGACTATAGTATTGAAATAAATACCTAGTATTATTTTGTTACTTATTCGAAACTATTACCTCCATAATGATATAATTAATAACAACCATGTTCCGGCGAAGGAAAACCACAAAAAAAAACGGACATTGGGTATTATCTATAGACCAACTCATTGACCAAATATAGTTCAGATATTAGTAACCCCCTAGAGTCAATTGTTTGCATTAAATTAATGAAAGGATATTTGATTCAGTACTTTTTATTATTGTTTATTGTGAATTGTATACAAGTAAATTGTTGTGATATATCGGGTAAATTATATTTATTTAGGTAAAATATATTTATTTCAAAAGATGTGCTGCTGAAAGTTTCTTGCGCCGCTTTTTTCCATTCAGCTATAGCACCTTACGAAGCGGTGGTAGAGTGAAAAAGAATGACGTTGTAAAAATGTACTATATGGTACTTACAACAAAAAAAACATTTTGATTTTGAATAGACATAAATAATATACTGTTTCACGGATTTTTATTGTATGTTATTAATTACGACCGGTTTCGTTTACACATCTTCAGGTATTTTCCTGAAGATGTGTAAACGAAACCGGTCGTAATTAATAAAATACAATAAAAATACCGTGAAACAGATATATTATTTGAGTCTAATCATGTACTACAAGTCTCACCAAGTACCAACAACCGCAAGTATTAACCATTTTGATAATAATTTTGATTTTGATTTTAATTCAATTTGGTCATGTTTTCAGTCACCGACTAGTCCGTCTGGGTAGAGAATATTGCAAGTGCATATCAGTTGCACGATGCAATTCAGTGCAGTGCAATCTAGCAATTTACTCATCGAAATTAATTGATTTATGTGCTCTGCGTCCTTTGCTATCGTAGTTCTGATGCGCTGCGCTGCCTACTCTGCGGAAGTGGTTGGATTCAATAAAACGCGTTTGATGTCTCCATATGGTGTAGGTGTAAAGTATGTATAGAGGCAGAGCTCAAGAAGTTTTGTCATACCAACAACATTTTTTGTTTAAACTTTAGAAGTAAACGATTCGTCGGGAAATGGCAAAGTAGTAAAATATTCAGTAGTCCAAAATGGAGAATGTTAAGATCGTAGAATTGAGACAGAAACTAATGGTTAAGATAAGATAAGATTTATTGTGTGAGTTACAAATATTGCTGATATAGTTGCATAAACATGTCACACTAAACTTTACCTTTACAGGTTAATAAATTGGAATAGTTAAGTTAATTAATCGCCCCCTCGTTTTGACAACTTTAACCCTTTATCAGGCATAGTACGTTTCATCAACCACATAAATAATTTGAGTTTGTTAGAGACCCTTAGCATTTTTTAAATTAGCATATACATTATTATATTACTTATATGTGTAGTTTTCGTTGTAAACTTTTTTACTAAACATTTCACTTTGTGAAAACTCATTATTCAAAGTATGTGGCAAATTCATGCCCTACACCTGTCTAGGGTTTGTTAGATATAGGCACCGTTTCTATTTCTAAGGAGGGAGTAGTTCAAAGTACTGCTAGTATGCAGTTTCCTTTACATAGGTAATAATGGAAACAGATATATACAGCTATTTTTGGGAACAATTTTATTATTTATTTTTAAAATAGTTAATAGGGATATATTCCTCAGGTAAAAATATGGATTATATCATATTTAAATATATTTTTTTATGTCTGAACTAATGGGGCCTGATAAAGGGTTAAGTTCCATTCAACGCTGTCGAATAAAATAGGGGTATCGAGATATGCTATCGTAATCCACGAGTCAAGGGAGCACACAAAGGTTTAAAAATAAAAAATATATTTTAGCAAGCATGGAGTGAATTATAATATCTTCTTACTTCGAGAGATGGCGAGCAGGCCTTCCCCGATACTCCGTACCTATATGAAAAAAACATTTACCCTCCTCCTGGGGCAGTCGGGTAATAACCCGTTTAGAGAAAAATAACTCGCAAAATCAAATCTAATTCCACCAAACAACCATACAAAATCTGAATCTAGTCATTACGAAACCGATCTAATACAAATACATCGCATTACCATAGAAACGACACCGCTTTTAATAATAAGGCGCGATCACAATCGCAGGCCTTGATGCGCGTGCGCGCGGAATTTTAACAACGCGCATGCCATAGATCGCTATTGCAATTGTAGATCGGCGTCGATCTCTAATCATGGATCATTAAATGTTAGTTAATTCATAGTTTGATTCGATATAATTTTGTATTGTATTGTGTCAGATTACTTATGTATGATTACGTCGGGTAGGTAGGTTTATATGAAGATGTTTTAGAAATCAAATAAATTTTTATTTGTCCACAAGGTGTCGATATTAGAACAATACTAAAAAATCGGCATTATATAATTATTTGCGACAACAACAAATATGGTAGGTACCCAAGGATCGAGCACTCTCGAAGCGCTACATTCTTTCTGCCTAAAGGGACAAGGGACATAAAAATGGTAAAAGAAGGTTACTGAATAAACAATAATCATTTCCACGTTCAGTTAATTCGGCGCATTTTCTCATTAATGCACCGCTCACACCTAAGTGACCAAGCAACTGCGAAGTGGTGGCGATGCGACAACGTATGCAACGTGAAACTAGTCATACACACCTGAGCGACCGCGTCGCGGCACACTCAAACGTCAATTCACGTCAGTTTTTATAGAAATGTCGGCGACCAAGAAGAATACATTTATTTTTAAGGAGCTCGGGTAAAATAAACACGTACTCTTTAGTGTTCCATCTGTTTCGTAGAACATGTGGTCACATCCGTCCCTCTACGCTAGGTGTGCATGGCTATTTATATATAGCCAATAATATGAGCAGCGTCTGGCGCGCGACTGACGCTCCCGCTTCGCAAACGCTTTGGTCGCCTCGCTTAGGTGTGAGCAGTCCTTAAATTGGCAATATTTACTTTTAAATAAAGTTTTACGGCTCTGGATACAAGTAAAGGAACATTCTTCTTTTTCTTACAGCTGGCGAGCGGCGGCGGCGGCGGTCGCAGCCTGTTCTGTTACCACTGCCCGCCCAGCTTGCCGCCGCACCAGCATCGTCTGCCCACATTAGAATACCCATTCACGGCCTCCCACCCTTGTAAGTATGATACAGTGGCAGCCAACCATCATTATTACACTGGTGCCCCACGTTAGGTGCAAGTGCCGCATAATCGCTCAGCCAGCACGAAGGAACAAACGCCTGCCACTAGGGATGGGTTCCCTCCGTCCCATAGCGGTGGGCGTTTGTTCCAGAGTATTTTTTCTTTCATTCAGTTTCTAGTCAGCCAGTACGGGTAGAGTTAGTAAGACGTTGGTAAGATTGGTTATAATTAAATACATATTAGGAACGGCTGAAAAAGCATTAGCTTTTATTTTGACCATCTTATTAATGAGTAGGTTCCTAACCCTATTCAAAGGCAATAAATGAACCTTTATCTTTACGACTTTAAAAATAACAATTTTTAATAAATTATTTCAGCACGTTTTTATCACGGGTATTCTACTGTTATTAAAGCTATTTACCAATTAGTTATTAATCATACTAAACAAAATGGATCGCCTAACAACGTAGGATCTATAAACTTAGTATAAATGCGTATCGTATAGAACAGGAGCCAGCCGTCGATTAGTTCACTTATTGGTCGGCAAACTTCCCTAACCGAGTTTGTGGAGCCACGGCTCCCGGCCTAATGGCATTATTGTCGTTAAAGCTCTTGTCTTGTTAGCTCCTGGTTCGATTTAACAACTCGATTTCACTGAACTCTATTCGATTTCTCGATTACAACTTAGGTCTCTTCTCCACAATAATTAGATATTTGATAAATCTATCCGTAATTCAATTTTGACAGCTAATTCTTTATGGAATTATGGTCTATTATCATCAGTGATTTCTCGTTTAGCGGATTTTAACATTAGACAGGGTTTACTTCGCAAGAACGAATAACGATTGGGCGACGCACATGAATCAACTAGTTTTTAAATGTAATAGTCCTTGGACCATTTTATCTTAAGATAGGGGGCTGGGAATAACCCCAGCGACACTTCGACCCTTAAGGATCTTTTGTGTCAACCCCATTTTACACACTGGTCATCTCAGTGTGCAGGTTTCCTCACGATGTTTTCCTTCACCGTCAGAGCAGTCGGTAAATGTACGTAAGTCTTACGAAAAATACGAGAAACTCATTGGTATATAGCACTGCATGGGTTCGAACCCGGACCTCCCGCTTGGGAGTTAGGAGTCCTAGCCTTGGACCATAAATGTGGGACAATAATTTAATTCGTCAAAATAATATTTTCCTGTTACAAGTTATATTTTAATGAGTTTGCAAAAAAGTTCTCATAGGTATATATAATATATCAAAATAAAATTTATATACAAAAGTTTTGCTTTCATAACAGCGGCAACATCGTAAGGCAACAAAGACCTCCTTATTATTATATATTCTGTGGCCAAACCTAATTACGGTACAACAAATTACCAAACGGGTTAACTTAACCCAAAAAGGTAAAAATCAGTTTCTTTTCTACCCTCACCCACGTGCTGGGGTGGTAATGTGCTAATGAATAGATCGGGCGGGGGCGGGTGGCGACCTGCCAGGGGTGCGAGTGGGCGGGGCTCCCCCGGGATTGGTCGCCGCCGGTGCCATCTATTATTCATAAAATAGTTTTTAGTCGCGCCGGCGGCCGCTATAACTCGCTTATACAACTTAACTCAATAAGGATCATGTCACTTTTGATTAGTCCCCAGTTTTGTATACTCCACGATCAAAAGCAAAGAGAAACGACGTTAGTGACTGCCCTTATTTTATTAGGCCCGTCGAAAATGACAACCCTCCCTGGTAATTGCGTAAATGTATTAATTTTTAAAATCTATTAACGAATTGCTACTCGCCGGGCGGTGGGAGGCCCCTCTCGGTTTTAAAAAGCGCGGCGAAGCGGTCGGCTAGTGGATGGAATAAAAAAGCGGCTTAAACGAATCTATTAAAAATGTATAAAGCAATTTTGAGCTTTACTGGAATGCTGGCTTCAGGTGCGCTCTTATTAGAGCGCAATCACATCGAGCTGCCTTAACACGATCACCTTGCGACTTTTTCCAAGTGAATTTTTTTCAAAATGTTCTATAACCTATCTAACGAAGATTATTTGAATGGTTACTGGATAAATGTATTAATAATTATTTATAAGAATAATAGATATTATTTGTATGTATTACGATCTAAATGACATTTATATTTTATAATTTATCTGACTATTATATTATTTATTTTTTATATTTGCATGTTCATTGTTGAGTAGACTAGTATCGGCTCTTTGTTTAGGAAATATCATCTTGTAATTAATGTACCTACATTCTGGACGAATAAATTAATCTGAATCTGAATCTAAAGAGTGTATTGAACGCTATCAACAAATCCATTTATTGCACTATACATTTTACTTTAGTTCAGAGGTTGAGCGTGATTCTGGGGTAAATGGAGTGGCAGAAACTAAGATAGGAGAGTTACGTATGAGCCATGAGCCCATGACTTCCTTATTACATTCCCTTACATTATATACCTACAAAGGATGATGGGCACTTTTGGTCCAAGCCATCCGCGGCCACTTTAGAAACTTAAACGAAAGCTTTTATTGTGTACTACAACTGCAATTAATATTAAGGACCCAGTCGTTCCTGACATTTTTTTAAAAGTTTGACGAAGGTGTGAAACTTAGATTATACTCCACAGCCACTGCACTGTATACAAAATGTTGTTATATCTAGGCTCCAAATTAGAAAAAAATATTTGTGAAAACTTATTAATATTATGGTTAATACTTGCGGTTGTTGGTACTTGGTGAAACTTGTAGTACATGATTAGACTTAAATAATATACTGTTTCACAGGTTTTTACTGTGTTTTATTAATTACGACCGGTTTCGGTTACAAATACCTGAAGATGTGTAAACGAAACCGGTCGTAATTAATAAAATACAGTAAAAACCTGTGAAACAGTATATTATTGAAGTCTTATCATCTTATTAATATAGTCTTTTAAAGAGCCCTTCGCACTGGCACCATTTCTTGAAGTAGGTAAAGCCGCTTATTTTTTCTTTGGACATCATAGTTTTCGCCCACTTATACGATAAGCATTTAGCCTGCTGCTATTATAACATCTTTATAACACATCCTTAGGTACCCATTGCACCACTCGCAGTGCTATTTAATCCGCCCAGGCGCCCAACATTCCGTTGCACTCAACTCAACACCGGACTACCGGACACAGTTCACTTTTTAATTTCCGCTGCCAGGGGATTTTTCTAGAGCCTCTGATGAGCGTTCAATTATTAACATTCAATTAATGAAAATATTTACAACTCGCTTAAGCCTGGAGGATTTAATTCTTAAATTTTCTTTTTTGGAAGGATTTAATTTGAGTGGTGAATATTGCAGATTGTTAGCTGGAGCTTTGTTTTGGTAGATTATTGTAGATAAGAAAGAGGATCTTGATAATAGTATGGCTCTGTGAGAATAACCAACCTTTCACATATTTCTAACTCAAAGGTAAGAAAGCCAGCATATGGGCACTTCATCTTAGTCCTCAAAGGATAACATCGCATCTAAAACCCTCTAATAACACTATACATTGAGGTGAGATGTATATGGGCAACGGTGACTTTAGGTAGCCCGTTTGCTCGTCTGCTCTCCGTATACAGTAAATTAAAAAAAATAGGTTTGGAATTATAATTTCAGTTTTAAGATGCATTCATACAAGCATTCTCGTTTATAGTTATTAATAAAGGTTATTTAACTTGGCTATAATTAATTTAAACAGTATCATTATTAAACCAGACCATCTAGATTAAATATTTAAAGTCTGCACTTCTGAAATGCAATGGGAATCTATCTCAATTTAGAGCAGTTGAGGTATAAACAAAAGAAAACTTCTGAACTTTGGAGATCTCATAACTGCGATCATTCCGTTGTAGGTACTACGTTTTGAAATACATTTGGTTTATTTAGTTACATCAAGTAGAACATAAACCAACGCATACCTACATAACCGAAATCAATTAAGTGCGGTTATTATAAAAAGCGTTCGTTAAATTAGCGTCAGTTATTCCATATTTTTGTGCGACTTCAAAGCGTCTAACCTGGCGGACTAGCGGACTGGCGGACTGGCGGACTGGCGGACTAGCGGACTGGCGGATTAATGGAGTGAATTAATTGGTCCAATTTGTATCATTGCTATTCACTCGCCGGATTAACTTTATCGCGTATGTACGAGTAACGTACCTACTCGTACCGTATATGTTTATTTTGTTTGGTTTAATTTTGATGAAATTCGCTCACTCGCTGTGATTTGCTTTCGTCAGTTTCTTTTGGATTTAAGAATAAAACCTGAGACTGACTATTTTACCTTTTATTATTACAATTATATTATTATAATAACTGTTTTGGTTTAAGCCGTCGGTGTGTAGAAACTCTTGGTTTTCCAAAACATTCATAGAAGCCGATTTTGGAAAGCCAAGAATTTCTACCCGTTGAAATGGTGGTTTTGGGGGTTGAAACCTCCCCCCGTCCGAAATTTTCCCGTTATATACGTATTTTCTAAGTATCCATAGATATATAAATGTCAATGCAAAGGCCAGTAGTCTATTAGGCGTAGGTATGCCACATCATTTTTTTATTAAAACATGTGTTTTTGTTACTCAAAATCAAAATGTTTTTATTGTAAGTACCTTTTTACAACGTTATTTTTTTACTCTACCACCGTTTCGTAACGTGCTATAGCTGAAAGGAAACAAGCGGCTCAAGAAACTTTCAGCAGCATATCTGAAAACTCATCAAAACTCCCTGACCGCTGATCCTGGCTACGGGCCTGGCAGAAACGGGTAAATAGCCTGTAAATACCCGCCGGGTTTTTACCCGTTGCCCATCTCTTATCTTATCATATCTTATGATACGGGGCCGGGAACCCAGCGGCACTTCGACCCTTGAGGATCTTTTGTGCCTACCCCATTTACACACTGGTCATCTCAGTGTGCAGGTTTCCTCACGATGTTTTCCCTCACCATTAGAGCAGTCGGTAAATGTACATAAGTCTTCAAAAAATACGAAGAACTCATTGGAACATGGCACTGCACGGTTTCGAGTCCGGTGTCCTAGCCACTGTGTCAGCGACGCTCTTTCCCATCTCTAGTCGCAATTGATTTCTCCATAAAGAGTCATAACAACACAACAATTTGCACACTCATTGTGCACCCTCCTGTACATACACAGGGGTGTAACAAAGCGGAGCGAGCAGGTGTCGACGCGACTAATTGCTGCTCGACTGTGTAACGACGCACTCTACTGTGTTCTATGTATACTGGAACATGTTGCTTTTGCCACAACTATACACACTAAAAGGGAAAACAAAACCAAAGAAAAATCCAGTTCTTAGGGTTTCCGTCAGTCTGTATGTTACATACAGCTGTTTCTACTTGTAGGACACATTTATAGGACTTGCTTGTCCTAGGTATCCTAGGTAATTTGTATTTTTTATTTTATATTTATTTATTTTTATGTACATACAAAGTTACAGTATTTAAAAATCTTCGCGCCCTGAAACCAAAAAGCTGGTTTGTCTGGGCACTTCACATTCCACTCTGTTAAATTAAAACACAAACTAAATATAAAACAGCTTAAAAATACAAACCAAAACATGACCGTAGGTAAAAATTGATATAATAACGGCAGGTTGGTTTGTCTTGAGGGGTTGCAACCTGAAACCTCGACAACTGGAGGAAATTGGGGTATCATAAGTTACCTATTACCTACCTTCTACCTATGAAGGGTATTTGATGGTTGCACATTACAAAACTATTTTTTTGAAGTGGCCACTTTTTGCACTTTCACTTTCTACTTCTTATTGTTTTGTACCTACTTCACTGATTGATTATTTGATTTTGAAAGTTCTTTATTGTAACATAAAACACATAATATAATAATTAGTAGTACCAATAACACAGTCATGCTCATGGTAGACCAAAACATAAAGTACCTACTAAATTTACCTTTTAAAACTAATACAAAGAATATTTAGATATTTTCACACATAAGATTTAACATTTAAAACATAACGTTAAAAATATAATGGACATTTCAGTTAAATACAGTTTAATACATTTCATACTTAACAGGAATAATATTTATTTTATGCGAGTAGGTAGGTGACTTCACTGTGAGAATACTAAAACATTATTAAGAAAGTTCCTATTCATAATTCTACTGTCCACTTTTAATAAATGCGTCGATTCGGTTCCTAGTTTTATTCGGAATGATAGTTTCACCACTGGTCTGCCTTAAACAATAAAACAAACGTAATTACCGGGCGCAGACAGAAATAATAGCCGCTATTAAGGGTGATTCCCGTCTAGTAACGTACGTACGGACGGAATGACATTATCTGTTAGGATAATAGAAAAGTTAGAGGGCGGAGAGGAACATTTGTCAGTGAATCTATGGCGCCGCTGTAGGGTGGCGATGACTAGCTTTTATTGCAGGACGGATTAACTCGGGTTATTTTGACAAATTAATAATCAAAAGGTTATCATTGCTGGAGTCAGTATCCAGGAGGTATCCAGAAAATAAGGGGGCCGGTTCGGGTAAAAAATTGATTGAAAAAGCACTGAGGTGACGTTAGGTATAGGTACTAATATATATTGTTCTTCTTAGATAGGTACTTATACTGGTAGGTTCAACAATGCCTCTATGTTGGCATTTACTCTAAAGGACTTCTGAAAAGTCGAAGGATCACAGGATCCAGTATGAAGATAAACTTTCACATCGTTTAATATTTGTCAGTTTCATAAAATGGGGCCTAGAAAGATGTATTAGAATCATCATTGCAATAATTACAGTCAAAATCTACAGTACATTATTAATATAGATGTCATGGTGTCTCTACGCCATCAATCCCCATAGCGGCGCGGACACCATACGTAACTGCTGGGGTGGCGATTTAGCACTCCCGCGCAATGGGGCTCGCTTCCGGACTCCACTTTATGGCCAGAGATAAAAGAAAAACTCTCAACAGGGCTCGTATAGAAAATTAGCAAATTATTTTTAACAAAAAAGAGTCCTTGACCATAGCCAATGGATTTAGAAAATCTTTCACTGACCATACCTCAGTAATCCCTATATAGTTCTTGTTCACGAAAGCTCAACCAACCCCTTCCCCCATCCCAGAACAACCGAACTCCTGAACAAACTGCAAAACTCCCCCGAAAATTAATAACTGGCTACAGACATCTCATCTCTGCACAGTTTCACTTTAAACCATAATTATTATCTGAGATTATGATTTTTTGACGTGAGTAAATCTGTATAATTCAGTGAGGCTTCGAAGAAGACAGAAGTTGGCTCTAATAACATTATAGTGAGGTGAACTGGCTATGGGCGACGGTGACCACCAACCATCAGGTGGCTCGGTTGCTCTTCTTGTACAATAAAAAAAACATGGGCAGCCTTCTTGTGAAACTAAGCTATGGCTATAGGTGGTGTAATAAGTTAAAACATTCCCGTTAATATTCAATTCGTCCGTTAATATTAAAATAATATTTTATTAGGAATCTGTATAGTTAGTAAACATGTAAACATGTTACAAAACATGTAAACATGTTACAAAACATGTTACATGTTACAAAACATGTTACATAACATGTTACATAACATGTTACAAAACATGTTACATGTTATGTTACTTGTTATATTATCTTATCTTATGATAATTTTTTTTCCGAAAACATACCCTTCCTCAATGTGGGTGGGTGACTGACGGCAACCTGGCCACTGTTATCAACTTATCACATATAGTAAGAATGACCGAGACATCGCATCATACGACATATCAAGCATTCCGATCGGTTATCTTATCTTATGGTAGGGGGCTGGGAATAACTCCAGCAGCACTTCGACCCTTGAGGATCTTTTGTGCCTACCCCATTTTACTCACTGGTCATCTCAGTATGCAGGTTTTCTCACAATGTTTTCCTTCACCGTTAGAACAGTCGGTAAATGTATGTAAGTCATCGAAAAATACGAAAAACTAATTGGTACATAGCACTGCACGGTTTCGAACCCGGACCTCCCGCATGGGAGTCCGGTGTCCCAGCCATTGTGCCACCGACGCTCTTTACATGTTATGTTGCCTGTTATAATAGTATTGTTTGGTTACAGACACGAGCTACTCTTACCACCCGGCGATACACGATGACACGTTCGTGCGCCGGAAGCAGAGGCGCAACCGCACCACTTTTACATTACAACAGGTCAGTTCCTCCTCTGCGCCAATCAAATGCATTCATACACACTTCCTTACTTACTCCTTACTCTTCAAATAGCCATACATATCCCTAAGTTTCGATACAGTTTTGTATACACGTCTAGTGTTTGAATGAAACGTACGTACTCGTACATCCCATTTTCCTTTTTTTTTGGACAACATCTTATTATAATATTTGATGTAAATAAATTGACGAAATAATTATATTATTTTTATTACGAATTGGTAATTTATGATCCTTGTACGAGTTCTTATCTGACATGTAATCTAAACAGTAATAGTTAATTAATTTTTATACTTTTTTTCTAATTGCTTGTAAAATGTATCTATTATATAAATTTGCACACCACAATGTGGTAGGATATGCTAGAACTACCTCTGTAATTTTAAGATCCTTCATAACGTATATTCTTGCAAATAAAAATTCATTTCATTTCATGATAAAGCTGTTCTGTACCCTGGAGGAAAATTGGGGGACAGATGGACAGTTAGTCGACAAATCGAATTAGTACAATGATTTTAATAGAGATAAGTGACAGCGCGTTTTCAGGACGCCTGTATGCCTCTAACATAGTTAGATACCGATAGCTTAACCTGCTCTCCGAGCCACGGAGGGGCTCTGAAGAAATGTGCCAACTGCCATAACGGCCACTCATTCTAGTTCTTAGCTCACCCAACGTGGTTTAACTTGCACAACTTTATGACCATGCTGGCAGCTAAGCTATGAGCCCTCAAATTTATTAATAAAACCATTATGTCTGCAGCTGGAGGAGCTGGAGACGGCATTTGCGCAGACGCACTACCCGGACGTGTTCACGAGGGAGGACCTGGCGCTCAAGATCAACCTCACAGAGGCCAGGGTGCAGGTGAACATTTACAGCTGTTTTATTATATAGGATCCTATTTTATTAGCGGCAAATATTTCTAGGGTGTCATCTATAGGTTATAAGTCGTTATAACAATAACGATATATAAATATGTATTTTAATAACAGCAGGTGCTGATTCATAAAAAACTAAAAAGCATTAAAAAAAATTAAATAAAAAAATGTAGATAATAATACCTACAAAGCGAGCGAGATAAATGCGTGTGCGCGTAATAATGATAAAAAAATGTTATCAACTGTGAATTTTTTTATAAACTTTTCTAGTAGTCTCGAGTCGAGATCATCTAAAAAAAGTGAGCATATTTCTCGAGAAGTCTCGAGCAAAAATCCCACTCTTTTATTATTTTGTTGGTCGCCTTCAGTAAGTAGAGTTATATTTCTTAATTTTAATCACAGAAATCAAATATTATATATCTCAATATAATATTATTATTATATATAATACGCATAATTTACCCTTAGGTTCGTTCTGCTGAGGAGCACCTGAGGGTAATTTAAGGGTAAATTATGCGTTGCAAAACACACACATAAGACAAAGACTTAGGGTGAGAAATATTCAGGACGGTGTAAAGTAAAACTCACCTTCCTTTTTTAAATTAAAAACATTGCATAAATAGTGAGTAAGAGTGGGACGGATAACACATTACCAACATTCAAACAGTGCACGTCAATCATGTTGCCTCTGCTACATTATATTGGTAACTCTGTGATTTTAATTGAATTTTAAATCTATACTGTACTTACCAAGGCGTAAATGCATATACTTTATGGCAAGGAGATGTTCAACGGTTGGAATGGAATGAAGGACTGTGTTCATGCACTTATACACATGTGTAAATGCCTTGCGGTAGTAAAAATATCAGTATTGGTTTTATTATATGTTAAATATGCCCATGGTACGTAAAACAGTAAACTTATACCTAATATTACAATAAGATGGAGCACGAGGTTCGACCCCAACTTTTGATCACAAAAAGACTACATTTTCAGCTCCCAAAATTCCTTACAACTTAAATCTATCGCGTCTTTGACGCTGCCTATAACCATTGAAATATCCATAAGTTAGATATTCGATCGTAAAGCTATGATTTACGGCAGCCTAGGAGGGATATCTACGTGTAGAGTGGATACGTTTTATTGAAGAGGAAGGATCTCGCTACATTGGGGTTGACTCGCTGTAAATTGTCGACTTTACGTCAGCTCCAGGGTCGTATCCAGGGACAGGTGTGGGGAGGGGGAGAAGGGGGGCTTGACTCTCTCGTATAACCTGTCCTTAGGAAAACTCTATGGTATCGTGTCATCTCTATCTAGAGCGTAGAAAAGGATAACATTTATTTTAACCAAATTCTTCAAAAAATATAAAAATGTTTTTAATTGTGGATAATCAAAAAAGGTCAATTCTACTTTTGACCATCCTTGAATTTACGCGCTCTCTCCTGCGCTATTTTCATGAAGAAATGGATAACATTTATTTTAAACCAAATTCTTCAAAAAATAAAAAAATGATTTAAATTGTGGATACTCAAAAAAGGTTAATTCCACCATTATTGAATCCGACCGACGTTTACGCGCTCTTTTTATGGTTTATTTTATTAATAATAGCTTTTTTGGTATGTACGTAACCCATGTAAACATTTATCTACTTACCGAATTCACAAAATTACACACGAACCATTTTAATATTCAAAATAGATCTAGCAGGCAAGCGTAAATAACTGGTTATACCCAGTTCGTGAGCCGGGTAGGCGAGTCGCCGCGACGCCTTGCCCGGTTTTAGGCAAATTGCGCCGCGCAACCGGGCGTATTTTATTTATGTCCGGATAAAAATTGCCCAATTCGCCAGCAGAGCACGCCACGCCTTACTGAGGCTACAAATTCAGTGGGAATGTGCCATAATGACATGTACGTGATAAGGTTTCACTGGAATTGGATCTAGTTAAGTGTATGGCAATAGTAATGTTATTAAAATGATAATGGACAAATGTAGATACAATCTTTCATTGCATTTAGTAAGCAAAAACAAAAAAAACTTATCGTTTTTCTCTCTTTATTTATTTTGCGAAGGCTAAAAAAATAGATATTTAAGGGCATGGAACATTTTACTATGGTGCCTTGTACACCTACATTCCGTGATTTTGAAAAAAATTACGACTTTTTGGCGATCGATCCCAGATATTCGATAGAGGACATCAATAGAATCATAAAACATATCTTGACAAAAACTCCTAAAGTATCTCTGAACCTAGGTATTTGATGTCGAAAGTTGCAATATTTTTTAGTAAGATTCCTGGGTCAAATATCTGAGTTCGGAGATACTTTAGGAGTATTTGTTAAGATATCTTTTATGTTTCTATTGATGCCATCTATCGAATTATTAAGCTAGGATCGATCGCCAAGAATATGTCATTTTTTTCAAAATTTCGGAGAGTAATGCCAATAAGGTTCCATAGCCTTTAAATTTCATTAAATAATTATGTCTACTAATTATACGTAGAAAGAAGGAAGCTTTTCTGTTTTGATAAGATCACTAAAATGCACCAAAAAATGTCTTAATAAATGAACAACTTTTCATTCGATACGAGTACGTATGTATTTCGGTTTCGCGTACGATAGAAAATATTATATCGAATCTGTAAAGAACTAGGACAGGATAGATAGATAGATAGAAACACTTTATTGTACACAAATACAGGAAAAGTAAAAACAGGACCTTTCAATCCAAACTGCCAATAATGTCAATGTCATTTCAACCGGAAAGAAAATGCCATAAACCTACTACGTGTTAGTGTCTAAGTTAATCGGCCCCTCAACCTAATCGACGTAACCAACTCACAGACAAGTAAGCCAATACCGTCCGATACCCAATTTGGTCCGGTCGATCTCTCGCATCCACTCCCATTAGTTAGGCGTCCATTGTCAAAATCCACTCTAGTTCGTTGCCAAAACCACCAAAACAGTTGAGAATTGAACGTCTACTTATCCAGTCCTATTTGATCTTTGGGTTCTTATTGGATTGTCCGGATATGGTCCTAGGTTGGAACGTTTTAGGAAGCGGGGGAGGTCAGGGTAGGTTGGCGGTCTGTAACGTGTTTAAGTCGCTCATCTCGGAATGGTATTACGGTATGAGGCTGTTACCCCGCCCCCTGGGCCTCACCCCCTCGCACCTCGCACGTGCTACTGGGATTAAGGGGTGTCTCTGTGCAGTTGAACTTGCTATAGCGGCTTGAACCTAAGTGGTTTACAAATTACAGCCTTATTGGTTTGCCGCTTACACTTCAAGGGAAGTTGCAACTATGATACGTTCTAGAAACATTGCTTCATATAAGAAATTAGGCAATAAAAATGCCAAAAGCAATGTTTCTAGAACGTAGGTATCATAGTTTCAACTTCCATTGAACTGAATTTCTTATATGAAACATATCACTGAAAAACATGGTACATAAACTTAAGTAAATATATAAAGGACTTACTCACTTAACTCAATTCAGACGATCCAATTCTATATTTTAAGTTCATGTTAGGGAGTTTTTGTTTGTGTATTTAACATTTACTTTAATTTAATAAATTTATACAACACTTACACCAAGAACTAAAATGCATAGACTTAACAATAACTTACAAGACGAACACGTCGTCTAGATCCCGGTGTATGGCGTAGTCCCAAGGACGCTGGCTGCGTTACCTCGCTGACAAGGAGTCTCTGAGCGAGATAAGCGCCGGCCCTGAGGTCACAGGAGGCCAGAACCAGCCGGGTGGACAAATCTCTGTTTATAAATTTAAAATTAAATTATAAAAATGAAATAAAACAAACAAACACAGATCAAATTGTACTAATAAAAATCATGTAAATGAATAGGCGAATGAATGAACGTAAACCATTGTAAACCTGGCAACCCTGGGAGAGCTTGGTAATATAATTGAGTCGGCTTTCAATTTGATTCGCATCCTCGTCCGGCCGGGGAGTGTCGGTGATAATTCGCCCGAAAAATATAAAAAGGTAGCTCTGGGAGCAGCTGTCAGACATATTGGATTACTCGCGCGAGCTGGGTACCGGCGGACGCCGCGGGTGTAGGTGGAACGCACCTTTTTGCTAAATGTTGTATTGTAAGTGGTATTGAATTTGCGTTGTCTGATTGGAAATATTCAATGTTTTAACATCATCGTGTTCATGGAATCCGGTGTACAAAAATGCGTTTGAGTTATATATATATAGTCCTCCTCGTCGAAACCGACGATGGCGACCCCTTTCAGTTTCTAACACTGCAGGGGTCACAAGCGCGTGAATTATTAAAGTGGACAAGCAGTTGCGCCGGTGCAGATCCACTCTCTCGTCTTCCATTTCCTGGCACCAGTGGACCAGATGACTGATACGACTGATAAGGAACAGGAGAAACAGTGATTAGCCGCATGTCATATATAGATCCTGACGAGCGCCCTTCAAGGGCTGCTTCTGCTTTTGAGTTATGATGCCACAGATAAACAGTATTATACGTCAAACTTAGGTAAGTACTTATAAGGCCTGGACTACATGATCCGGTTCCAGCGACGGTTTGGTTCGCTCTACGAAGCGCTGATTTTAAGTGGGGGCAGGGCGCATGTGATTGGTTGCAGCGAACCGAACCGGGGCTGTAACCGGCGCATGTAGTCCAGCACTAACACCCTGTTATAATTGGAGTGAGGTGCAAACAGTTGGAGTCCAGTAGGCCCACTGGTTTCACATAATTCGCGTTCCCGTAGAGTACCAACAAATATTCCTCAATGGGGACTTCTGGCCTGAAGTTTCGGCGACGACAAAAAACTGCCATCATCTCAAGCTGCACCAAAATGAATTCTTTTTACTTATATAATGTATGTTAGTCTATAAGGTGTTTATCTATGGCCTTTTGTATAGTTGGCTATATAATTTGTTGCCTGAAAATAAACAATGGATTATTATTATTATAAACCGGTCGGGGGTTAAAAAGCGACTTGCAAGATTTTTTATATTTTTTAGTTATAATTGAAATCTACAGTTATTAACTTAAAGCTAGAACTTAAAGAAGGCCAATTACAGATTTCCTCGTTTATACCTTTAGACTTGTATACCTTTAGAACGCGGTTAACTTTTGACTAATAACACAATAAACTTTTGAGAATTAACATGAATTTTTTTTATTTTATTTTATTTAACCTAAACAAAGTACCTACCACGACTGTAAAGTTAACTTTGTAACATACCCACACTGGAACTCTACACATGACTTAAGTCTTTGAGCACGTATAGGAAACTTTTTACCATCATAACTTCAGTACTTTCGCGTTCCTAATCAAAAATAATCAGCGGACCCCTCAACACCTATCACTTCAGAAAAAAACAAATTAAAATTCGTCCTCACCAAGACGTAAGGGCCCTTTAAAACAATAGACGACAGCATAAACAACAAAACACATTACAACAACAACAACAATGGCACTTGTCGTTGTCGCCCGAGGGCGGGAAAACTGTCGCGGAATAGGGTTGCTGTTTGGTTAATTTTATTGTTAGAAATAATTGATACTTGAAATATAACAGCTTGGAGTGGAGAACTGTTGGTTTTGTAATGTTGTTTGTTTGTGAATGTATGAATAATAATTATTGTGTAAGGGTCTTTAGATTGTAATTTTGGTATTGTAATCTTTAAGGCAGTACCTATGGCTAGCGCTACTCGCGAAAAAAAAAGTATTGTTCCATGGATGAAGAAGAATTTTAATAATGTTATAGTAACCCCATAGTGAAACAATATGAAGTAAAAAGCGAAGGTGCTAAAAGTGGGCACTTTCACACATTCGGTTTCTACTTATTTAATCTTTTTCATAAAAAAAAGTACCAGTTGAAACATAGAAATCGGCCAAGTAGGTTTTATTTCAAATCTTTGTACAAATAATTTGTATCAAACTACAATACCTTACGTATGTACTCGTACTAAGTAACAATACCTGTAATAAAAAAATTCTGTAACATTTAGTCCTTTATGTAAAACACACTTGTAACTTGTAACCCAAAATAACATAATAATCATAAAATAAGTTATCAACTTATACGACCATATTTAGTTACTGCTCATCGAGTAATAAGTTCTAATCCCAGGGGAGGCAACCCTACCCGCGTGCGATCGCTAACGACGCGTCATATCGAACTCTTGTTTATTTGTAATTTTCTGGAATATACGGAACTGTATTGTATACGAGCCCGTACAACTTAAACCTACATACATATGACGACGATTTTTCTTTGGCTTTTATACATACCTTCACCTTCCCTTGCGGGGCAGGCAGAGAGAACGGAGCACCAAGAATCTCTGTCTTGGCACGCTACTCTTGCGACCTCTACCGTCATTCGTCGTTTAACGCACGCTCGCCGTTGGGATCATCTGCTCTGTATATTAAAATCTAAGAGCACTCAGTCAATCTGATCTTTAAAGGTCAGTCAACCCAGGCTAAAAACTATGATATCAAAAAAAGTGTAGGTATTTTTTGTAAAGAAGAGCAGATGAGCTAAAACGGACCGGACCAGCTAAGGTAAGAAGTCTCCGTCGTCGCCTATAAGCATCTAACCTCACTTTTTTTTTCTTTTTTTTCTGATTCTCTCACCATTCAAACCGAAACCCGGCAATGCAATTATTGGGACACTCACCTTACCATTTAACAATTTGCGATATGAATGCAGTATTGTGTTTTATAAGTACATCATTTGGCAGATAAATAGGGGGTCCACGGATCGCGTACCTATTTAACTTACTCAGCTATAAAGACAAAACATCGTGAGGAAACCTATGAGCTCTTTATAACACTGTTATTTGTAACGGTGACCACCACCTGCCTTCTGAATTGAGATGTGCCAAACAACAGACCATTTAAGATGATAGATAGTTTTATTTTATTTACCTTCTAAGCTTTTTACCGCTACGATTAAGTGCCCAGTAATTCCCCGTGTATTTTCATTGATCTTCATTTCACTTTTGGCACTTGGCGCGTGAGGCGCTACGTTTAGGGCTCTTCTAAAGCTCTTTATCAATCATTTCTTTTACACTGACGTATACCTAAAAGTGGAAGTGAGAAGAAAAAGTGCGAGAAGGAAGGTTTTGAACATATTCGCTTCGGAACGGTCTGTAGACGGCCTACGCCGTAGCTTGACGAGCGTAGGCTTGGCTTTCCTGCTCTTTACTCGTAGACCATTTTCTTATTTTTGTCGTGTGATTAGTAACCAACCTATTGTCAGAGTTGTTCAGGCCACCCGTAGGCTTCTGATATGGCCGACTGCTGTCGGACGTAAGACGGTTTCTTACTCATATACTTAAAAAAAAACGTAACTACAAGAAAGTAACGTAATACTATTACTTATTTATTACTATTATTACGTACGTAGATATTTTTTTTAAAATTGCACTTGTAAATTGTGTAACTGTCATAAACACTAATGACATTAGGAGACGTCATTTGTCGCAATCCTATACGCGTGGGACGAATGACATCGAGTGGGTAGTTTCAACCCCTTTGCTTTTGTAACGGAACCCTAATTCTTATATTAAGTCATGTCAGAACAGCTCAAAATAGTACCCGCTATTGAAAGTCGTTGTCGGAAAAAAAGGTTAAAATGTAGATCATGAAGGAACGAACGCGCGCTGCCGCCGGGGGGAGACTATTTTTTCTTTCATCCAAGTTGTAGATAGTAATACGTAATAGGTATTGAAATATCAATCTTGTGAAATTATTATTCAATAGACCGAGGTATGACCAATCTGTGCAATTTTCCACTATTCTATTGGAAGAATTGAACCGCCTATTACGGTTAACGTAGTACTTATATATTTTATATATGGGCTGAGAAATGAAGAAATACTTCGATTCATTTTGAATCTCCTAGTATATCTGCCTTACGCTGGCTCTCTTACCCTTTAAAGTGAAACCACATGCAAGCAGTGTTGCATTTCGGCAGAAATAGTTAAAGGGTTAAAAGGGTAGTACTACCCCAGGGTAATTCTGCACAGAGTCATACTACCTGCACTGTAATAAATGTCGTATTAAGTAACAAAAAAAATTAATTAAATATTTCGTGTAATTTATGAAGACCAAAGATTTTTAAATTCACCTTTAGCTATGTTATGTATATTACTCGCTAGAGAAGTTTATATTATGAAAACCGCATCTTTCAGTTGGCGCATGTACTGTGAGCAATCTCACTATTCATTCAGTCGGCTATTGAAATGTCAAATGTCAGTGCCCACATCATAATTCTAGAGAAGAGGTCGCTACTCGTTCGATTTCTTCTTTTTTCCGATTGGTTAACGAGTTACGGAGTTAGTATTATGGTCAAAGTTCCCAATTGCGACCCCCCCCCCCCCTCCACTTGAATTTCAAACCGGCCAAGCGAGTGTGTAGACTGTACTTCATGCCAAAAAATCAGCTGTTTCATACATTTCGGTCGTGTAACCTTTTGTATGCAATGGCTGATTTTTTTCGCGCCTTCAGTGGTGGCTATAGGGGATTGTAAGTCGGGACTATAGGGGATTTTATTACACCCAGGATTAGCCATAGACACGGCAAGTCAACGCCACATCCACAGTCCAGAGTCTGATAGACACGGCAAGTCAACGCCACATCCACAGTCCAGAGTCTGCCAGACACGGCAAGTCAACGCCACATCCACAGTCCAGAGTCTGATAGACACGGCAAGTCAACGCCACATCCACAGTCCAGAGTCTGCCAGACACGGCAAGTCAACGCCACATCCACAGTCCAGAGTCTGATAGACACGGCAAGTCAACGCCACATCCACAGTCCAGAGTCTGATAGACACGGCAAGTCAACGCCACATCCACAGTCCAGAGTCTGATAGACACGGCAAGTCAACGCCACATCCACAGTCCAGAGTCTGATAGACACGGCAAGTCAACGCCACATCCACAGTCCAGAGTCTGATAGACACGGCAAGTCAACGCCACATCCTCAATCCAGAGTCTGCCAGACACGGCAAGTCAACGCCACATCCTCAGTCCAGAGTCTGCCAGACACGGCAAGTCAACGCCACATCCTCAGTCCAGAGTCTGATAGACACGGCAAGTCGACGCCACATCCTCAGTCCAGAGTCTGATAGACACGGCAAGTCAACGCCACATCCTCAGTCCAGAGTCTGATAGACACGGCAAGTCAACGCCACATCCACAGTCCAGAGTCTGATAGACACGGCAAGTCAACGCCACATCCACAGTCCAGAGTCTGATAGACACGGCAAGTCAACGCCACATCCTCAGTCCAGAGTCTGATAGACACGGCAAGTCAACGCCACATCCACAGTCCAGAGTCTGATAGACACGGCAAGTCAACGCCACATCCACAGTCCAGAGTCTGATAGACACGGCAAGTCAACGCCACATCCTCAGTCCAGAGTCTGATAGACACGGCAAGTCAACGCCACATCCACAGTCCAGAGTCTGATAGACACGGCAAGTCAACGCCACATCCTCAGTCCAGAGTCTGATAGACACGGCAAGTCAACGCCACATCCACAGTCCAGAGTCTGATAGACACGGCAAGTCAACGCCACATCCACAGTCCAGAGTCTGATAGACACGGCAAGTCAACGCCACATCCTCAGTCCAGAGTCTGATAGACACGGCAAGTCAACGCCACATCCACAGTCCAGAGTCTGATAGACACGGCAAGTCAACGCCACATCCTCAGTCCAGAGTCTGATAGACACGGCAAGTCAACGCCACATCCACAGTCCAGAGTCTGATAGACACGGCAAGTCAACGCCACATCCACAGTCCAGAGTCTGATAGACACGGCAAGTCAACGCCACATCCTCAGTCCAGAGTCTGATAGACACGGCAAGTCAACGCCACATCCACAGTCCAGAGTCTGATAGACACGGCAAGTCAACGCCACATCCTCAGTCCAGAGTCTGATAGACACGGCAAGTCAACGCCACATCCACAGTCCAGAGTCTGATAGACACGGCAAGTCAACGCCACATCCACAGTCCAGAGTCTGATAGACACGGCAAGTCAACGCCACATCCTCAGTCCAGAGTCTGATAGACACGGCAAGTCAACGCCACATCCTCAGTCCAGAGTCTGATAGACACGGCAAGTCAACGCCACATCCACAGTGCAGAGTCTGATAGACTCGGCAAGTCAACGCCACATCCACAGTGCAGAGTCTGATAGACTCGGCAAGTCAACGCCACATCCTCAGTCCAGAGTCTGCCAGACACGGAATGCCAGTAAGCGCGTTAGCGATACATGCTCCGTTTTGCGCGAATTACACCACTCTCGACGTAGAATCTAATTACATGCGGTCGCGATGTGGGAAGTTATACGGAGGTGGCATGGAGAACGAACCTTGGTTTAGTTGACTACAAATTCACATATGTTTATGTAAACAAAACAAACATATAGAGTAGAAAATAAAACATTTGGCGTTCTTATAGCTTTAAGTCATTTTTTTGGAGCTAATGTCAAATTCCTTGAAGTAGGTAACTTGAAATAGGTAAACCAAATTACGTCCGCGCTCACCTCCCATCCACAGCCGTTGTAAATAAAATAAAATTCGAAACACTGTTCATTTCAACTACCATCCACAAAAATAATAAAACCTGACCACTTAATCAAGTTTAAAATTAAAATGGAACTTAAATAAAGTCCGAGTTGTACAAACTACGCATCTAAACATTTCAACTAAATTGTATAAATGCAGCTTTCACGCTATCGCCTTCAGAAAGCTTTCTAACATCCACACCGAAAAGCTAAGAAAGCTCTCCGGATCTTAGGCGGGATAAAGAAGATTTGCCGGATCCCAGAGTTGCGGAGCTTAGGGGTGTTAGGGGTGAAGGGAGAGGGGTAATTTTCCCCTAATCATGTGATGAAAAACTTAACACCAGTATTGGGAGCTTGATTATATGCTATGTGGGTTAATATTGGATTACGTATCGATTTTTGTGTTTGTTTGATGTTAAGGGTGTTAGTTTGAGAAATTGTGGTTGGTTTTGTGTTTACCAGTATAGATAATATATTTTGTGTTCTTGGAATATTGTCTGGGTATAGATGGGTAATTCAGGAAAATATAATTTAAAACTTGGAAAAATTTCGGAAAATATTTTGACCCATTTCTAATATTCAGTAGATTTGAAACTTTGCATACACCACGAGATTCGGGTGACAATCATCGTCATCATCATCCTCAGCACATATCATCCCACTGCTGGGTATGCTATCGGATGCCAATGCGTTTATCGATATGTGATTTGTAGACTTTTGGAAAAATAAAGAAGAAATTCTTGAAAATTTTCTTTTATTTTTCACGGAAACAATTCTATGACCTATCTTTAGATCTGGGTCATGCAATTCTAAAATATGCTTTTTCTTCATTACTACAGGGTAATTATTTACGAACCTTACCTACAAAATAAATATCACACTGCTACCAATTCTGTTTCGAGTGACCGCGTTGATGTCTAATGTACTAGAATTTGTCAAAACGACATCGTCGTCTTCTTGTCATCAAATAATTATTATAAAACAATGTCCTTCTTAGCTGCCCACGTAAAAAAACTTAATTATTTGTCTAAACCGGAAGTATACGGAGAGTAGAGATGGATCATGGAAATTTTCCATGAAAAATAAAAGGAAAATTTCATTAATTTCTCCATTACTATTCCAAAACTCTACAAATAATTCGTACCCACCTGGCACCTTAGGCAGTCGCTTCTTATAGTAGTTTTTAAGTCCTCCTCCAGGCTGGAGCGCACTTCGCGCTCGCCCCAAAAACCCCGGTGAAGCTGTAAAGGTCATTAGGACCAACAGCAATTATCAGTACGAAAAAAAAAGGGAAAAAAATATATATCTACAAATAATATATCGGTAAACGTATTGTCATTCGAACCGCATAAGTATGTAAAGTTTCAACTCTATTAAATTAGATATGGATAAAAAAACGAAATATTTTCAAGTTATATTTTCCTTATTTTTATATATATGTGTATATGTCAGTTTCACAGCATATAACATTAAATATTTAAACATCAAACAATTAAAAAATCTATATATGCCAATTACGAAACCAAACTGTTACAAAGTTAAATAAAATTAATTGTGCAAGTAGTTACGAAATGAAAGAGCGGATATTTAAATAAAGAAAATAAAACAGGCTTTACGATATGTTTGAGTGTGTGTGTGTGTGTATGTGTGTGTGCGTGTGTGTTTGTATGTGTGTGTGCGATGAGGACAATGGTAGTGAGTTTGTAGTGTGGGAGAGAGAGAGAGTGGAACAGGAGAAGAAAATTAAAACTATAATCAAATTAGATTTTACGGATAATTACCCATCCATAACAAGGAGTGAAATATAACGTTTTAATACAATTTGTTAGATATTGTGTCGACATTTTCTACACACCTACAGGAAATTTTCCACAAATTCTCCACCCACCGCCGGTCGGCATGAAAGATTAAAAAGTTGCGGCAAATTAACGAGGCGGGCATACGGGCGGCGCATTAGCGTCTTTTAATAAACGCCAGTCGCCCGTCTGCCGAGAGCATTTTAAATGTTTAACTTGTTGCTTAAGGTGATCACATCGCTAAACAGAAAATTTTGTTTTATTTTCTAATACATTGGCTTGTCGCGTGTTTTCAGATTTGTTTTCGTAGTGAACCTTGGTTTGTAACATAATATAAAATCGGTACCTACGAATAGGGTTGAAAATCATTGCAACCGATTTTGTACCTGATTTCAAAGCAAAGTGTTTTTTTCGACGCTACCTTGGCTTTTATTGTTAGTGTTTTGAACCAGTAAAAACAAGTGAAAGAACAAAATTAAACTTATTTTTTTTCTAATGGTTAAACAGTGTATACACTCAAAACATTTCTTCACGCATTGATAATTTACATTTCCGTTATTATTTTGACTTTTTATGATTTCAACATAATCTGACATGAAACATCATATGACAGCAAATATCAATACATTTCCCCGCATCAAGCCCCCTTAACACATACCTGTCACTTATCGCGCAAAGTGCATTCCCGCGTATTTAAGGGTACGGTGGTGCTGTCCTCTTAAATGAAAATATTATTATTTTTGCTACAATAAAATACATAGAAAATTATAAATATATATAAAAATAGACCCTCTCAACGTTTAAGCCGCTGCAAACAAGGCAAACAATCACATTAGCACTCTGATTTCCTACATTAGTCATACACACCGTTACGTAGCAAACAGTGAAGCCAGCATATCAGTCGGTCTGCTGAAGTTACTTAAGTTTTTATTTATTCGTATGGCAGTTGGAATTATACACAATAACAGTAGGTACTGCGATATGTCACAACCAAATATCCAGGTTTCTTAGCCATTCAGCGGCGTCTGAGGTTAGTAGGATGAAGTCGTCAGGGTCACCGGCGTATGCTCGCAGGGGGCACTCGCGCCGCGTGATGTGCTCGACGGTCTGGGACTCCGCGCCGCAGACTACTTAAATAGGTATTTTGTATTCAAAGCTCAACTAAAAAGAAATAAGCAAATGAAAAAATATATTAAAAAAACTCCAGATTTTTTTCTTTTTTGTGAGATTTTTTACCGATTTAGTATTTTTAGTTTAACTTCACACTCATTCACTCCGCTGGCGCAGCGACCCGAAGTGGATCTTGATCAAAACTTAAAGAACTTAACTTTACAAAAAAAGACTATGTAATATTGATAAATACTTACTGTTATTCACTTAAAGCCGAGTTTTTGAGTTTACTAATTATCAAGTATTTTTTTTTAGAGTTTGTTTTTGATTTATACTGTTTTTCGGTATTGAATTTTTCGGTTCGAACGAACATTTTTGATTAACCAAAAATTCTAGCTAGCTTCACCAACGGTCTAGCGACCAAAAAAATGTTGAATTACGAGTGTACCTGGTGGTAATTCTTTTTTTTTTACTTATCAAAGCACAGGTAGGACTGAGTGTGATATGGAACAAGTGGCATAATACAACATTTTCTAAAATTATGAGTAAGTACCTATTTATATTTAAAAAATACATAGTGGTACAAATATTTATAGAAGTAGGTACGACCCTTCTTATCTTACCTTATGATGGGGGCCGGGAATAACCCCAGCGAATCGACCCTTGAGGATATTTTGTGCCTACCCCATTTTACACACTGGTCATATCAGTGTGCAGGTTTCCTCACGATATTTTCCTTCACCATTAGAGCAATTGGTAAATGTCCGTAGTCTTCATAAAATACGAAAAACTCATTGGTACATAGCACTGCATGGTTTCGAACCCGGACCTCCCGGTGTCCTAGCCACTGTGCCACCGACGCTCACAGGTACAGACCCTTAACACATAACCTGTCACTTAGCACGTAAACTCGCGTTCCCGCATACTTAAAGAGTTCCCCGAGTTTTCTTAATATTTCACGGTAACTTTCGGTAACTCGCGTATGAAGTGTTTTAAAACATTACCGTACGATGACGTAATTAGCGGTAAGTCGCCTCTTAAGTAGGTGAGAGGTTTTTACTTAGCGTTTTAATGTGGGTTTGAGTTCGAGAGAGTTTTCGAGTTTGTCGAGCGAGTTCGGAGATAAAATTAGATGTTATGAAAAGATTCTGATACTGAAAAAACATGCTAAAACATACTAAATTTTCCCCCACATTTGACCCATTTTTAAGTAGAAGTTTCAAAACGTCTATGGCCTAGATTGCAATCTGGACTTATTTAAATATATCCGCGAATACTCAATCCTAATGTGTTCAGTAGTTTTTACGTGATGTGCGTTTAAACAGAGAGACAGACGAACAAAATTTTCTCTTTTACGATTTTATTAATTTGCTATCACGCTCACCCTCGATTCTTGTGAGCATGGATGCCGGAATCCCATGCGGAAGGTTCTTGTTCAGAACCAATGGATGCAATGTCCTTACCAATAAGTTTTTAGGTTATTTCGAAATACTTACGGACATTTACCAACTGGTTTAACGGTGAAGGAAAACATTGTGAGGAAACTTGTACACTGAGATAACCAGTGTGTAAAATGGGGAAGCCAATGTAAACCACCCCTTATATCTGCCAAAAAAGTCATTCTATCTGGTTATTCCCATGGAACATGACCATCGTCAATGAGGAATACGACTAATTGTAAGAAGAGAGAGGATTTTACTATGTACTATCAGGGACACTGCCGCCTGACCACCTTATGGTTCAATACTGGCTGCAGCTATCGACATGCCGTTCTCATTTGGCATGTGCTCAATAAAAATAGAGCTGGGAGCGTGATTTATGTAGGTTGACAAAAAAAACCTATTGTTGATTGTTTTGTTATCCATCAATGAAATGATCATCAATGAAAGTTGACAATACGAAAACATATTGTTTCGGTCTCACAAAAAAAGGGTTGACGTGTCCTATTGCTCAACGCACATTAGAGGGCGAGCTCCTACGCGTCGCTTGCAAAGCATAAAGTTTTGAAACTGATCAGGCGGCGGTGTCCCTGATGGTACTTACCTAAGCAACAGTTTCAAACAAATTTTAATGACTATTAAAACTTAATGACTCATTTGACTTCATTAATCTTAATAACCATCAAACAAATTCACCTTCTACGAGTACCGCACACAAACTCAAAAACTGCTATAACTTCACCCATTGTAACGAACCGTTAACAAAAGAAGCAATTACTGAGACCACCCGTTAAGTACCATTACTGTTTCACACTAAACAATGTATTTGTTACTGTTTAACACTTGGAGGAAACAAGCTAGTATCCGGATGGAGATAATATCAAACGTGTTTTTACAAGAACCGGTGACTGTGAATTGTGAGTAGTTGGTGTATTGGTGCAATTTCTCAGTTGGTAAAGTTATTATTCACATTCGCTCTTTACAATTCAAAGTTTGTATATTTATTAATTTTTAACCAATTGGGACATTTACAGCACTGCGTTTACGTCAACATAATATGATACGCATTACACAAAAGCGTTAAAATGAAATTTTTGCTTGGCTTAGCTTTTGTTCAATATGGGCCAAAAAGCTAGAAATTTTTGGAATTTCGATTGGGGGAAGTTTGTTAGGAATCGTTTAGGTCCACTCTGGTTTTAGCCTGTGGACTGAATCGCCATTTTGATTAAATAATGGTGAAGATGGTCGTCGAGTTATAAAAAGGGTTTAGTTCAAATACATGTTTATTTATAAGCTTACGAGAGCGTGTGTGAAACTGCGCCACCGTTGATCAGCTTGTTCCCTAAAATGTACTTTATACTGACTCCGTCCCTGCGATGCGGCGGGCGCTGTTTACCTTCATTATTTAACCCTAGTGCACACTCGACAGTAAGTAAACACTCGCCGTTTACCGAACAGTAGGTAATTACCGCGCCCCTGCTGTGTGCAACACCCCTTATGTTATATTTGTACCGTGATCCCTTGCAAAAACCAGACACTCTGTATGGGTGGTTTGTTTTGAGTGGTTTCATTCAAATAATCGATTATAAAAAAGCTAAAGGTACCAACGAGTTCTTATGGGTTTTGATTCTTATGAGTTCCTCGGGATGGGTACGGAAAGTTCTCCTGGATATTTCATCTTCGGCAAAAGCAATTAAAATAAATTTTAAAAAGTGAATTAAACAACATCATAAAATATAGCAACTTAGTTTTTTTATTGTATAAGGAGGCAGACGAGCAAATGGACCAAATGATGGTAAGTGGTCAGAGTGGTCACCGTCGCCTATAGACATCCACATACACATACATAAACTCACGCCTGTTTCCCGCAGGGGTAGGCAGAGACTAAAGATTTCCACCTGCAACGATACTGACAAACCGTTCTCGCTTCATCTCTCCTCAATCGATACATCTCACGTCACTTATTGATATTATGCGCTGATAATCTTGAGGACTAGAGCGAGTGCCTCATGTGCCGGTAATTACGCTGCCTCTCTCACCTTTCAATTCGAAACTCAGTATTGAAAGCATTGCTGCTTTGCGACAGAAATAGGTACCTACTTAAAAGGGTGGTACCACCGAACTCTGCACAGAGTCCACCTACAATTGTTGAATAAAATTTTTGTTAGTTTTGTTACATGTTTATTGTTGTTCCGTGATATATTATACCCAAGTAGTTTCATCATCACCATCAGCCTATTAATGTCCCCACTGTTGGGGCACAGACCTAACCTTGCACAAGGGGGTGCTGCAAGACCCAGTGCTGATTGGTGGCTGATGGCTGACTTTCCTCAGATATGCAGGTTTTCTCACGATGTTTTCCTTCACCGTTAGAGCGATCGGTAAATGTGCGTAAGTCTTTGAAAAATTCCAAGAAACTCTTTGGTACATGGCATTGCATGGTTTTGAACCCGAACCTAGGAGTCCGGCGTCCTAAGTAGTTTATAAAACCCTAATTATAACAACTCAAAAACCAAACTTGAAAAAAGAATTACCATGAATTCACCCCTACGACAAAGAATCATGGTTATGGCAAGGGGTGTGGGCTGACGCGTTCAATTATTAATTCTACCCTTGTAAGTAAGAGATAAAAACTATTAGGGAGCCGGATTATGGTCAGATTATTATTTTAACGAAATTAGCTTACGATCGTCGAGGGAGCCAGGTTGCTTTGTGATGCGGCAAAGAATAAATGAAGACAGAAGCGAAGCAAAGGTGTGAAAAACGAAGGTTTTTGATCTATTTTATTTGTGATGGTTCATGGGTTTTTGCACCGGCATAAACTTCCTAATTTTTAAACATGTTTTATGTTGTGTACATCACGTGCGGGAAGATCACAAGTCGCACTCATATATATCCACAACACTCGCCTATGGCTCATGTTGCGAAATAATACTTGTAGCAATAATTTCGGAATACACCTCCACGAGAAAAAATGATTAAATTAATTAGAAAAAAGAGCTACATTGGAACTACCAACTAACCACTTTTTCTTAGTACACAATAAATAGAAATTGGTTTAAGAAGTAATTATATAAAATCTAAAGTTTTCACTACTCTAAAACGTTATACAATACGCATTGTACTGTATACTTACGTAAAATCATTTAACTCGGGACACCAATTAAGTAAATTAACAAAGCTTTTACCTAACTCCACTTGTACGGACCATAATCACTACAAGATTTCGTAGCACTCCATCTGAGGGCTTATTAAAAGTAAATTGCGAAAATAGCACCGCAAATGTGGCCCTCTCAACATATTTGGCTAACCAGCTTACATTTTCCACCAAAACTTGACCTCTCGTAGCATACAATCACTTCGACAACAAGGTCTTTCATTTTGGACATAGCTATGTTACTGCCATTATCAGTTGGTTCGTCGTAGCATCAACTAACTTCTATAAGAGAGGTCAAATATAATTGGTTGATTTTATACGTTCGATTATATATGGCCAGTATAAATTAAGCTATCGAAGCGTTGATTGGTAATGGCGGAAGGGGTCAATGTTACTGGACTCTTGTTTAGGCACCCTTGCTGGTATAACGCGTGATCTGTAATCTTTGAGTTATAGCAGAGGGGTAGTAATGATGGGCTGTTACATTCTACTAGTGTTGACAGCTCGGGTATGGAGGATTATGGTCGTAATGTGTTATTATTTTTGGGTAGGAGTAATGTCTTATTTGTTTTGGTGTTACCGTTACTACAGATGGGGATCGATTAGTTATTTTGTGCATGCATAAAACCAGACACTTTGAATGTAATATGACTCTGTGAAGACTCAGCCTAGTATGGTACAAAACTCTACCTATTTCTGCCGCAAATCGGCTTCGATCTGCTCTGTTTCGATTTGAAGCATACATATATATAGGTACAATTTTACGATTTATTATACTTAAAATATCCAAGCTGATGATGTCATTTTGCCGGCAGGTGTGGTTCCAAAACCGAAGAGCAAAATGGCGCAAGGCGGAGAGGTTAAAAGAGGAGCAGAGGAAGCGGGAGGGGGCGGAAGTCATGACCAAGAGGGACCCCGCGGATGATAAGGTGGGTTCTTACCGTAACTGAATTAAAAAAGTACGACATGAATGTGCAAAATAATTTGTATGAACACCATGTCGTATCGTTGCACCTGAAAGGAGTAACAGTGGCAGGAGGAGCGGAGGCGGATATGTCCCGTCAATAAAACCTTATAGTATTTCCAAAATGGTGACTTTTGAATGTGTTTAATATACGTTTTATAGTGCGCCTGTAAGAGATGAAAGTTTAACATCATGCTTATCCAAAACGGAAATAGATACAAGAGCGGTTGTTGTGTCATTCGATAAGATGGATCTCGAACCTAAATCTTTAGATTCGTTCTAAACAAATTGGGTGAACCGAGCGAGGGGAAAGCGCAAGGCATGTTTTCGGCTTCACGTCGCTTTTAGCCGAATTGTAAGGGGATCTTGGCCCTATTTCAACAACCACAATCCTTGTAATTACAAGTCAAATTGTCAATTAATATTTTCCATTTATTGACAGTATTTTAGGAGTAAATGAGGAGGATCCGGCATAGAACAAAAGTTATTGGCATAGCTCATAAGATTAGCAAGCTGAAGTGGCAGTGGGCCGGTCACATCTGTCGCAGAACCGACAACCGCTGGGGTAGACGAGTTCTGGAGTGGAGACCGCGTTTGGGCAAACGTAGTGTGGGACGCCCCCTGCTAGATGGAGCGACGATCTGCGCAAGGTGGATGGCAACAACTGGATGAGAAGAGCCCGAAGATCGGGCTCAATGGCGCGCCCTGGGAGAAGCCTATGTCCAGCATTGGACTAGAGTGGGCTGCTGATGATGATGATGACAGTATTTTTGTATGGATTTTTTTACTAAAGTTGCCATTTTAAATTTGTATTTACAGGGATGGTTGTTGCATAATATGAGGTCCTCTTGTGTATTTTCAACCAACCCTCTCTGTTCCAGGGTTCCTCCGAATGTATGTCGCGTGGTTCAGCCGAAGCGTCCCCGGTGTCGGGCGCGGCGTCCCCTCGCGCCTCCCCGCCAGTCACGCCCGGCTCGCCGCGCCGCTCGCCCAACCGCTCGCCGAACCGCTCGCCCAGGAACGAAAGGTATTAAAGTAACTGTTAAGAATGTGGAGTTTCTTGCTTCTCGTTGCCGTTAACGGTAAAGTTTGTGCAATTATCTGGAGCATTTTTGAAATTCACCTTTTGTAAACTACAAAGGATGAATAACTACAAAATTGCTAGAGAAGTTTCATATGGAAACCACGTCTGCCAGTTGAAGCATGCGATGTGACCATTTTCCCATACATTAGTCGGGCATTGAAATGTCAAAATTTATCATGTCAAATGTAAAAAAAAGTGCATATGCACAAATCCTTGGCTCCCTGTCAGTGCTCACATCATCATTCAAGAGGAGAGGGTGCTACTAGCCTAGATTTCTGTGTCTGGCCGTTTTGGGCGGAAATGCGTACAGTAACTTCAGAATTCAACTAGGGTTATTAATGCTGGTTTAAAAGATACTAGTTATATATTTTTTCGGAGTGATTTCGGATAAGTTTTTTTAAATTTTATTTCATTTCATTTTTCATTTATTTCATTTCATTTCATTTTTTCAAATTAAACTTAAAAATGAAACAAATATGATTTTTTTCCGATTGGCGCGCCGGTTTCGTATCGATTGTGCGGAGATCGCCTTCAGTTGATGACTAATGTTCTTGTGCTTGAAGCGTCACAAAAATCGTAATTGTTTTGCCTGGTGTAGAGCTATCTTCTGGTGCCATGATAGAACCTAACTATTGTCTGTTCATTTGGCGCCAGCAGGTCTGAGGCGAGCTGTCCGTCGCCTGCACCGTCTGTCGGCAGCGCCGGCTCCAGAGACGCGATGCCGGAGCAGCGACCAACTCACCATCTGTTCTCACCTTTCGATCAGTGAGTACCTTGCTTTAATTTATAGTCTCACCTTTCGATCAATGGTTCCAAGCTCTAATTTATCGCCTCACCTTTCGATCAGTGAGTTTCTAATTCTAATTTCTATTCTCAACTTTATATCAGTGAGTACCTAGCTCTAATTTATCGTCTCACCTTTTGATCGGTGAGTACCTAGCTCTAATTTATCGCCTCACCTTTCGATCAGTGAGTTTCTAATTCTAATTTCTATTCTCAACTTTCTATCAGTGAGTACCTAGCTCTAATTTATCGCCTCACCTTTCGATCAGTGAGTTTCTAATTCTAATGTCTATTCTCAACTTTCTATCAGTGAGTACTTAGCTCTAATTTATCGTCTCACCTTTCGATCGGTGAGTTTCAAATTCTAATGTCTGTTCTCATCTCTCGATCAGTGAGTAGCTAACTCTAATTTATCGTCTCACCTACCGATTAATGAATGCATAATTTATCTTCTCACCTTTCTATTAGTAAGTATAATACCTAGCATTAATTTATCGCCTCTCCTATTGTTGCAAATGTATCGTTAGCTTTTAAGACATAGGTTTGGATTTCACAGTATCTGCAGCTTTAATTCAATAAATTTATTATTTATTTTATTATTCTTTTCGATAAGTGAGATTCTAATTTATCTTCTCACCTTTCGGTCAGTGAGTACCTAGCACTAATCTTTGATCTGGATTGTTGATAAAAACTGAAAAAGAAGAAGACACATTTATTTGATACTGTATTACGAGTACAAAGGGAAAAGAAAAAGCTGGTAGAAAATGCAGCAAGGCTATTTTTTATTAAGCTCGCCTCAAGTACACCTTTTTTGTGCATTAAAGTGTAAATTAATAAAAAAAAAGCTCGTACATCCGCCATGGGTCGTATATCAATAACTTACCAATAAAGATCTAGGCCAATGTACTACGTATTTAGGCCACACAATGTTCCATGCTTGTAGGGTATCTGGGTCATAAACTCATAACTCATACTACACCAGTGTTGTTAATTGTAAGGTATTCGTAAACAGATTCCTTCAATTTAATGAATGAGTCAATCACACTGCTCTGGTGTGGTCCTATTGATGTGAGGTCGAATTAATTTTTTATTGGTTGTTGATTGGTTGTTATAAACTTATGTACTTATTCGTTTGATGAAATTGCACGAGATTTATTACATTTGAATGGTTAATACTTGCGGTTGTTGGTATTTGGTGAAACTTGTAGTGCATGATTAGACTTAAATAATATTATATACTGTTTCACGGGTTTTAATTGTATTTTATTAATTACGACCGGTTTCGTTTACACATCTACAGGAAAATACCTGAAGATGAGTAAACGAAACTGGTCGTAATTAATAAAATACAATAAAAAGCCGTGAAACAGTGTATTATTTATGTCTATTCAAAATCAAAATGTTTTTTTATTGTAAGTACCTTATAGTACATTTTTACAACGTCATTCTTTTTTACTCTACCACCGCTTCGTAAGGTGCTATAGCTGAAAGGAAAGAAGCGGTGCAAAAAACTTTCAGCAGCACATCTTTTGAAATAAATATATTTTACCTAAATAAATATAAATTACCCGATATATCACAACAATTTACTTGTATACAACGGTCGTAATTAATAAAATACAATTAAAACCCGTGAAACAGTATATTATTTAAGTCTAATCATTATTACATTTGATTTGATAGTCATAATATAGACAGGTTTTTCTATACGTTTTTAATTATTTTTTTTTGTCTCAAATTGATCCAATACCCGCAATAGCTCAAAGGCTGGGCCACAAAAACATTCTCATAATGTGCGATTTAATTCGTTTATATGTTTGGATTATTGGATTAGTCAATCAAAACATGATTAACTGTGTAGATGGTACTTTATACTCGTACTTATGTAAAATATTTGATCAAATTTTTAATAAGTTTGTATGTTCCTACAGTAAGTACTTATCTAAAGACATAAAAAAAACTCTATTTTTCTAATTGAATGTTATTTTGTATCGGAACCTATCGCGTCACTCGAGGTGGGTGAGGTGAGGTACGGGGACCGGGAAGCATCTTTGATAGCATAGTTCGCGCTCTGTCTGTGAGACCAGAATAACATACACCGAAAAGAGTTGTATATATGCATTATTTTGTTACTTACGAGAATTATGAACTCCAGATGTCCCACTCTTTCTATCAGAATAGCTTTGCACAAATTTACTGCGTAATTGACCATTTTAAAGTATATCTTTGCAATGGAACATTCGGGTTAAGACTGACACTATGAAAATTGCCAACTGACATTTCCCTAAACTAAGTTCAACCATGCGGCCAGACGAGACGATAAACATTAGCTCTCCACAGGGGCGGGCGTTCCTACCTTCATGCCCGTGTGTCTAGATTACATAAGCACGCTAACTTCGTATAAATTACGTTCTTAAAATAACTAGATTGGCCTTTGACTCTGAAAATTATTAAATTTTAAGACGTCAGTTTAAATAACTGAGACTTTAAACGGAATTAAGTTGTAAGTTTCTTGAACTTCGCGTTTAAGTTAAAAGAGGCAGTTTAATTTTAAATCTTAATGCATTTTCTACTTTATAGTGATATTTAAAAATGTAAGTCAATAAGTCATTTTATGTCATAAAATAGGTAATAGAATAAAAGGTTAACTGTAGAACATCTGGCCTAAGATCATAATTTGAGATTTATGTGCTTATTTTACAAAATATAAATTAAGATAATTCAAAATACTTAAATCATTGGAATTCTAAAATTTGTTTCTTCTAAATTACTTTCTTTTATAGGTAGGTTGGTTCTTTTTCTTTCTTAGATTTTTTTTAATTCTTATAGAGTAGTTTTAAGAACATGGCTTGCTTGGAAACAAATTCCAATCTCATAGAAGTCAGGCGTTTCTTTTCCCGCTGCTTCCTCCTTTGTGCACCACCCTCTCAGGCTCGTCTACTGTAGCCGAAGTTGGTCGGAAGATTGCCTGTAATCGAATCGGTCGCTTAATTGTCAATAATAACGATCCGAGGTTAACTCTGGCATCGCTCCGCTCGAGAAATTCAGTTTTCAACTTTACTCTCGACTCGATTAAGCACTTTCTTCTAGCTTAATTGGTATATTGGGAATTAGGCTAAGTTGATTTGACTTAATTTGAAATCTTTATTACTTAGCAGGCTGTATTTTATGTACAAAATTAGACTAGATGTTAGAAATTGAATTATCTTTTAAGTCAGGCAGCCAGTCATCCTCTCTTCCAATTTCGATGTACCAACAGGAATCCATTATGAACTAATATTTTTCTAAACTCACCATGGTACTATACCACATTATGGTACACTATATTATTATTATTATTAAGGAAAACAAACAGCTAAAGTAGTACATAATAATAGACAATATAAATAACACAAAGGAAGTGAAGTTTTCACTGAAAGTACTAAAAAATAGCCAATAATGTGATATCACTCGCGTAAATACTATTTTAAATTCTATTTTAATTTACGTATTAATAACCCCATCATATATTGCCATATTACCATATATAGTGTACCATAATTGGTACACTATATCCCATTATGGTGTGGGTACTATTTCTATTCATTCATTGTATATTTGTAATATAGGTAAATTATTTTGGTTGGCAATAGACCTTGGTTTTCATTTGGTATGACTCTGTGCAGAGCCAGTCCAGCTGGGGTGGTACTACTCTTTTACACATTTCTGCCGCAAAACAGCAATACGTGCATTGCTGTATTTCTGGTTGAAGGGTAAGAGACTCAACGTAATTACCGGAAAATGAGGAACTCCATCTAAAACTTCAAGGTTTGCAGCGCATAGCAAACCTTCTAATAACATTAGGTGGCCCGTATCTACTCTCCTTATACAATAAAAAAACGCTCATTTTGTTCCGTTTTATGAGCCCACTTAGATGTGCCGCTCATACTTCTATTCACCAGTTTTCTTTAAGTGCAAAATCCGGGTAGCATTGCCACACAAGTTGGAAAACAACATGGCGTCGCATCCGGTCCAGTCTGACCGGAAGAGCCGCTAATGCGATCCGAGCCCGGCTTATCGCGCCTACGAGTCGAGATCGTGTGAATGTGCCTTTACATTATTTAATACAAGAATAATCCGTGACAGAAAAAGATTAATATCGACAATGGCTCAAAGGGATTGCAATCGAATCCATCTCTGGACCATTGTGGGAACCACTTACCTACTACAGGAGTTTTAAAAATTTATTGAGATTAAGTTGTATTAATCGAATTGGTCCCCAAATGCTTTCACTTCTAAGGAATGGAATGGTGCATTTTATCTTAATTTGGCGTCGATTCCGGGGTGGCGGCCAAAGCTACAACTAAACCTAAATGAACAGTCACGCTCACTCGTAAAACTAGATTGTATATGAGTGAGCGGGACGTTTCGTTTAGTGATACCCAGGAATTTATGCCATTATGTGTATTATATTCTACAATCGGGCCCCAGATTCTGTTTCTTCTAAGGAATGAATTGGTGCATTTTGTCTTACAATATGTAAATATTACTGGATGACTTCTACCACCCGTATAGGAAACGAAAGGTACCAACAAACGAGTGTAATTAATAGTCTGCCGTATCCGCATGCGACGTACATACATGATACGTTTCATTATGATAATGAACGAGCGCACACGACAAATAGAGTTGTGTAATTGAAGATACGCGTCTCGCCACCCCAGCTCTGCGGGATTTGCATAATTTCCACAATTATTCTGTTTCAAATACGAACTTAACTATACCTGGGGCCCAATTCGCCTAAATTACAACGTTTGTAGTTCAATTTTCAATTTATTTTTCAATCCAATTATATTTGGACACCAAATCGCATTTTGCTGACGCATAACTCTACCACTACCACCTTTTGATTTACTATCGATCGTGCAAAAGTACCTTGGGAGGAACATATGTTCGATCGTTATATATGACAGTTGAAGCGTTTTGTTACCGTTCAACTGCGATTCAGTATAAACTAAATGTTTTATTAGAATGTACAAATACGTTACTGTTCGATCGATCGTTGACTTGATCAGAACATAACTGAAATTGGATCGTTAGTGGATAGTAGCATACGAAACATGTCATAACGATGCAGTTTAGATTATCTTTAGTTACGTTGAATTTAGTGGAATCGATCTCCTGTCTTAACATATAAATTAAATAATAAACGTTACTAAAGCGGTTTTAATTTAGTAGTTGTTTTTCACATACGAATACATGCCCTTTACGGAGCAATCAGAGATATAGGAGAGCCTATTTCCTTACAGTACCCTGGTTTTTGCATCGACAGTATTTATAATACAATGGCATCGATTCCGATTTAGCGATGATCGCATGAAATGAACGCATCGAAAACATCCCACTAACACGTACACAATCTAGTACTGAATAAACGTAATAGTTTTATTTAGATTTGGCGGTCACCCGGAATCGGAGCCAATACAATACAAAACATTTATTTATCAGATAACCTAGATCCATTGTATTAGTAGTTCCTATACCTAAAAACTAACTATGAATTTAATTTACCCGCTTGTTTTAGAATTTATACTTGAGCCGCAACGTTAAAGCGGCAAAGTAAAAGAATACAACTTACCTACTTACTTAAAACTTGAACCCCCTTTCAAAAGTACCATAATTTAAAATAACACCATGGTCACTAGCCACTGTTTCGATACGATCTAACGATCAAATTATAAAACAAACGCCATAATTACTGGCACGCTTTCACAATGATGACGCCAAGCGGTCATTTCATTAAAAAAATAAAAGCGTCGCAGTAAAATTTAATTTAAAAACCTCAATTAAAACATCATTACGTTTGTACAGTCGTATGAATAATTAGGTCACAGTGTTACCATATACTATACCCGTATCATATCACAGGGCAGTTTGCCAGAGGCGGACATGCTCTTATGGCTCCGCCCTGGGCCGTTATCATTTACTCAGCGAATATATAGGAAACTTACTAGTTTTTGTTCGCGAATTCGTCCGTGTGGAATTTGAAAGAATTATCCCTCGGGAATTTCATGTTTAATCGGGATGATATATCTTTTATCTTATCTTATGCAGCAAAAATACAGCGTCATACAGGAGGGTCACTCGAATGTTTGGTTGTACAAATATAAGTAGACTAGAGTCTATTGGGAGTTCGTAGCATGAGTCATAATTACAACTCTATTAGAATTGGTACTTTTACTTCTATTGATTGTAGCGTAGCGATCTCAGTGTGCGGGTTTCCTCACGATGTTATCCTTCACCGTTAGAGCAGTCGGTAAATGTACGTAAGTCTTCGAAAAATACGAAAAACTCTTTGGTACATGGCACTGCACGGTTTCGAACCCGGACCTCCTGCACGGTATTCCGGTGCCCTAGCCACTGTGCCACCGACGCTCTAATCGGGATGATAAAATAATATCCTACGTTCTTCTCCGGACTTCTGGACAGTTGTATCAAAATCGGTTCAGTACCAAACGGTCGTGAAAGAGTAACAAACAATACCACCTTCAAAAAGTGGACGAGGCTTTAGACAATTACACATCAAAATACGAAGGCATTCATCTGGTAGTAGATTGTACAATGAACCCTGTATTTCGCGGGTACAGTAAAGTAACCCTTCCCGCTCGGGGCCCGCATGGTGCTCTAATTGCCCACATTAATATGACAAATAGATTTACATCGACGCGTTTCACCCGCAATACGGTCGGTCAGCAATCGCTGTTAACATCTTGCATTCGATCCTTTTGAAGAACCTTATATAATCAAATTCAAATATTGAACACTTTAGGACCACCGTAATCAGACTACTGGCGCCCGGTGAATTTCAAAACCCTTTGCTTAGGATTAGGGCAAATAAATAAAAAAATATCATTAGTTATATCCGCGAATTTACAACAAAATACCAGCTCCTATACGAAATACTAAAACGTACAACTGTTTCGTTATTAAATTTAAAAAATGGTTGATCCAAAAGGCCTATTACTCTGTCAATGAGTTCCTTGACGAATGATGTTTGAAATGCTGTAGATTTATATGAATCCTTTTTTATTTTATTTTTCAACCTTTTTGACATTATACTTACTTTAAGTAATTTTTTATTAATATTAATGTATGATCATGACATGCTAACATTTTATTATTTATTTTTTGACAATGTATGATCATTACTGAAATAAATGAATATAAATATACTTACTCTATCGACCACTGGTCAATTTAATTCAAAAGCATGACAAACGTGCCGCCAACTTTCTTGGTGTTCTGTAAAGTTACCACACGCACGGGTCTAACATAACATTTAAGTTTGTACCTTTTCTTTTATTTCTGTTTCATATTCATCTTTGCAACAATTTAGAAAGTTTTTCAAAATCCAACTTTCGTGATTCAAAACAGATAGTTCTGGCCATTTCTCAGCGCGCCAACTAGCAGCGTACCTAGCGGAAAAATTTAAAAAAGATTGCGAGAAGAGCATGGCGCCGTCGGTCCGCTGCTCCGATAAAATTATTCATTAAAAACCCAAAATAAATACACACGTAAATAAACTTCTTCAAAATCAACATTAAAAAAACACTCCAGCGCCGATATAGACAAGATTCACAACGGCACCAGCTCTTGGAAGACAAGAAATCTTGGCTGCGGCTGCGCTGGCGAGCCTAAAATCCACTGCTATCTGAACTATCGAACCCTTTTCAGAACAATTTCTTTTTACTTTTCCTTTTGAAATTGTATTAAGTATATACATAATTTTAAGTTGTAATACAAAATAATAAGTATTTTGTAGCATCCAATACGTGATCATGATTTGGAAAGCACAATGCGCACGATTGTCGCCGGGTTAAACTCGTTACGCGACCATTTGTCGACACGAACGCGCTCGCTAATTCCACGCGACTTAATCCCGTATTGAGCTCAAATTGGATTGGTCATGTGAATGTGTTTTATTTTATTTTATGTTTAGTGTGACCTCTGTTTGTAGACGTTAAGAGGGATAGAATGACCAAAGAGAGTGTTAGGGTATTATTGTAGTAAGCAACTCACAAAATATCATATAAAATATTTTTATTTAACACATTTTTACATTCTACCTAAGCGGTAACTCATTATTTATTGATATACAAATACTTAAAGTTATAGACACTATACAATACTCTGTATATACTATAACAATATAAAGACTTTACACTATTCAACTACCTATCCTTACCTATATTTACAAAGCGAACACGCCGTCTAGTACGCTCCTATGCGGTAAAGTTCCCAGGATGCTGGTAGCGTTGCCCCGCTGAACGGATAGGCGTTGATCTCCCGACGCGAGGATATAAAATATTTGTCTTTCTGTATACAGTCCTATAACAATATTTATGTGTCAATAAGAGTCAAACTAATACCGCTACTCGATTGAAATATCGCTTGTACATCAATAACACAACTGATATAACTATAAAGTCGTATAATTTGCGCCTAAACCCCCTGGAGAACCTATATAGACGTTTATATCACGGTTATACAACTGTGTGTGTGAACTTTACACACAAGCGAAGTCAAGAGCAGTCCCAAGTTTGCAGAAACGTCGGAGTATAAACTCGATTCGTCATAATCACAAGTCCTCGACTCAGTCCGTCGAACTAATTGCTTGTCTATTTAAGTCAATTCAGCTCTAATTAATGTAGTTAACGAACGCTGAGACGCACTTCGCTGCGGCCGCGCACGCGAATGAATCATTTCATTTGCGGGGTCCAAGTTCATTCCGGACGTGTCTTCTTAATCTTTATTTTTCAGACGATTTCTGCCTATTGCAATATGGGCCCCTTCCTTCAGGAGGTACTCAATACGGTCTTGTGCTTGTCCTACATTTTGACGACATCGTCAGACCAACGGGTTGGTGGTCTACCCCTGACCCTCTCCCAGGAGATCACTCCATCGCTGACTTGGTCCATCATCCGGACGTAGGTATACCATGGTTTTATGATCAGCTATATGTAACTATAGAGCGTCGGTGGCCTAGTGGCTAGGACGCCGGACTCCCATGCGGGAGGTTTATCGGATTTTTTCGAACACTTATGTGCATTTACCGACTGCTCTAACGGTGAAGGAAAACATCGTGAGGACACCTGCATGTCTGAGGAAATGAAAAATTTCCAAAGGCGTGTGAAATCCACCAATCAACACTGGGTCCGCTCGGTGGATCATGGCCCCTTATGCAAAGGAGAGACCTGTGCCCCAACAGTGGGAACATTAATAGGCTGCTGATGATGATGAACCATAAATGTAATTCGTCGAAAATCAAGCATTGACTAAAGGCCTGGGGTGACGGATGACGTAACAGCTATAGAAGCCATCCCCGCATGCTTTTCCACCTCACGTAACTGAAGCGTTGTCTCAAAGCGGTAAGCTTGTAAGCTTAGTGCTGGGATAGAAATGTCGTTAATGTTAAGGATTCCTTAAGTCTCTTATCAACTCTATCTAGAGCTATGACGTAGAAAGAGATAGCATGTATTTTAATGACGGTAACGTTGGCCTGTAGTTTCAGTTTTGGTTTCATTTCAACTACGATTATTTGAGCCGACACTGAAAGCTGAAACCATCCTGTACGCGAGCTGTTAGCTAGCGTCTCTGGGCGGGATGCATGATCCAATTGTCGCTAAATTGATAGTGTATTTGGCTCAATTAAGCATTAATTAGTGGACTAATGAACACAGAGCCGCTCTATTGTTGTGCGTTTGCGCATGACTCAACGTGACTACGGCTTTTTGCTTCGTTTTGTGTTCATATTGAATTGAACATAATTACTTTGTGTTTAGTAATCGCATTCAAAAAAATCGATTCCTCAGTAAAACAAACATCGGGAAAAATCTCTAATTATACAGCGATTTCATCGTCACAATCTAATCTACGTTCACGTTACGAAATTATACAGGGTGTAACAAAAACCCTCTATAGAGCCGAAAGGGGGGTGTTCAGGACATAGATAACGATCGAACATAAGTTCCTCCCGAGGGTATTTTGCCCGACCGATAGTAAATCGAAAGGTGGCAGTGGTAGAGTTATGCGTCAGCAGAATGCGATTTGGTGTCCAAATAGAATTGGAACGAAAACTTAATTGAAATTGGATAGAAATAGAACTACAAACGTTGTAATTTAGGCGATTTGGGCTCCAGTACCCATAACTGAACAACTTTCACTATGGAGCCAACTCTGAAATCGCGAAATTGGTCAGCTGTTTTATACGGGGCGAATCGGACTGCCTTGACCTAACTAACTGTACGTGCCGCTTGCGGGTCCCTGACAGCCATCTTCGTACTTACCTGCGTCCTCGTAATCATGGCCTGCTGGCAGTGCCCTTTGCGCGTACCGAGGCACGCAGACAGTCCCCTCTTGTGCGAGCGCTAGCGGACATTAATGCGCTCCTGATATCAGCACCTAGGTGCGACCTGTTCGCTGATCGAAGGCCGAGTGTAATGAGAGAATGCTACAATTTTTGCGAGACTGATGCCTGAATGTGTTGCGTCCTTAATGTTAAGTTTATTCTTTAATAATGTAAATAATGTGTTTCTTAATAATTTTCTTTGTATATATTACTTGTATAGTTTTTAAGTTACACTGTCTAAATTGTCCAGCGCATTGGTCCCGACTGTAATGCTGTTACAATAGTTTTTCAATAAATAAATAAATAAAAAATAAAAATATATTTCGGTCGTGTAGGGTAAGGATTGAGCTTATGTATGGAACAGATGATTTTTTTTCACGATTTCAGAGGTTAAGTTGTTCAGTTATGGATAAGTATTGAACACCCATTTGTCTCTATATCGGGGGTTAAAATACCTAAATATTTTATTTCATTTTATTCTATTTTATTCTTTTCGGAAAATTTACAGCTAATATACAACATTTGAGAAAATATAATATAACAAACTATGCCATTTACAAGTTTTCGCCTATAGATATAGAGATTTATGCACCATGTTTAAAGCACACATTAATAACTGACCTTCTTGTCCATTATTATCGTTAAACGTGGTGTAAATCCCAATCTATCAATACATCGTAACTTCCCCATTGTCGCCGCTTTTAACCACTCCACTGCAGTCTATAAAAATAATAAAAACGTCACACAACAACACATCGGAACCGATACCAATCAACAAGCAAACAACGTCTGGACAAAGGGCGCGTACACACTGTCCGTGATAAATCTCGCCGACCCGACGCGCGGGTAAAAAAGCGGAAAGTCATCTAAAGCCGCAGAAGTGGAGGTGACAAGCCACTGGAGTGGAGACAATATAAATTCTAGCCTAGAGAACAAGATAGGAAACTATTTTTCGGAAGGACTGTAATATTGCATCTGACAAATGTAACGCATTGGAATATTTCCTGTCATGATGCATTATTGACTAATTAATTAATTAATTAATTTAATGAAATTGCCCTTTTAAACAGTTCCAACGAAGGAGAGAGTAACGAACGTGTTAAAGAGATTTTATATCTCTTTTCGGTCGTTGTTTAGGTACTTACCTACATATAATCATACATAACATAACAAGAGGAATTAAACAGCCTGATGTTCTTGTATAAACCGCACGTCGTCGTACTTTGTAATAATATAACACTATCCTAGCCAGAAACTTCAGCTACTATAGGTCGAGTTGAGTGGAATGTAATGGCTACTTTCCAGACATCGATGTCAAATCGCAATAAGATTTCAATACGATTTCAGTAAAGGTTGCCATTAATAAAAAATCAAACTGTACGATGGTTTCAATTTTTTGGACTTATTTCAAAAGCAGTCTCACTCCTGGCTAAAACCTATGGGTCGGACAGACTTGTTGTCTCCACAGTCACAGGGGTGTGTCGCCCCGCGATCGCTTAACGCTAAATTGCCTCGAATCTGGCGCACGAACAAAACGCAGCGAATGACACGTGACTCCGGAGCGTGCGCGCTCGAGAGCCGCCATTGATGCCAAATGTACCGTAATTGCATCTTGATTCCATTTCCATTGATGGTTGTTGTTGATGAGTCATTTAGAGAGGATCAGGAGCTTTACGGGGTAGTTTTAGGGGAGTTTATTTGTTTATTCACTTGCTAGAGAAATTAACAGCTGTTTTCCAATGAAGACTTACGTCTGGAGTTCATTATTTAAGATTTTGAATACATTATTAAAACTATATTTGGTTGAATTCGTCTATGCAATATAAAGAAATTTTATGAACTACATGTACTTTAATAAAACAGGCGTTTTTAAATCAATCCACATTCTTAAGTGGTTACTAACAACCATTTCAATGGGGCGTAAAGTTTTCTGTCTATTTATTTAACATATTCTGTACAGTATTATGAACAGTTACGTTACACCAACCATTAAACATTTTTTTACACTAACCACGTCCACCAGTCGTCCGTGCGACAATAAGCTCGCGCCCCGCTGGGTCGCCGCGGGCGCCGACAGTATTGTGCTACACACACGTCGCGCGCGAGCCGCGACCCGCACGGCAGTGTAAACGCAGCCTTATGTCATTATAGTACCCGGTAGAGCAACAGCGAGCTGTAAACAAAAGTTTTAAGAATTTTGTTGTATGAAAATGTATATCATCCATTAATTACGATAGTGGTATGATTGACTCTGGACAGAGTCCGCCAAGGAGTCTATTTCTGTTGCAAAGTAGCAATTTTTGCATTACTGTGATTCGGTTTGAAGTGTAAGAAAGCCACCATAATTACCCGTAAATGAGGCACTCCATCTAATTCCTCAAGGTTGGCAGCGCATCGAAAACCCTGTAATAACATTATAGTGTAGTGAGATGTCTATGGACGACGGTGACCACTTACCATCAGGTGACCCATTTGCTCGTCTGCTCTCCTTATAAAATTTGTGAGTTAGAAATAACTCTTTTCTGACATTTTTATATCTTTTTGTAGTTTTTTTAAATCAATGTTAACCACATCATTTCCGCTATCAAAACTAACCCTTCACCGAGATTAGTAACGCCTGCATAATGCTCACAATCGAATAGGATCGTTTAAAGTGGTCATAAAAAATAAATCAGACGCCGCACGCGCAGGATCGCTGGCGCGTAAAGATTGAGCGGCGATGTGAATTGACCTTTTTATTGTTAACCCTTTGCCGGCCGCTCACGGTCATAACATGCGGGCGTCGCCAAAATGTTGGACGGGTTAATTTTGTTTAGTAATTTGTAACGGAGTTGCAAGAAGCGATTAAAGTTAATTACTTTATGGTTTCTAAGGATCGGTCACTGTCATTCATATTCTCATGGCATTCGCGATTCTTCATCTTTACTTTTGCCTCATGCCATTATTTGGGGTCGGCTCTCTTGTGGCCGGCCTTGAAATATTTCATATTTCACTTCAAGTAAGTTTTAAAGAATCGGGCAGTTGTTTTTAGTTAACTTATTTTCTTATATAGAAATTAAAGAATTTCTTATAAGTTATAGAATTATTTTTCTTATAGTATGAAGATAAAAAGGCTATAGATTGCGAAACCATATAAGCAAGAAGAAAAAAACGAATAAACTTTAACTTTAACACAGCAAACTCCACTAGCCCTGAACTAACTCATCCAATAGAGTCGGGCTCGTTACTGTTAACATAACGAAACTAACGGAAACGTAACAGAACTAACTGGTAACGGGATGTAGCGAGAGTAACGAAGTTACGGCGCGTTCGGTTGTTGCGGCCGTGGAGCCAGGAAGAGGAAGGAGTCGGTTTCATGTCCAGGTTTTTATGATTTTTGGTGTAGATTTCGAATTGTAGGGACAATAGATCAAATTACGAAAGAAGTAATTTCGTTTTTCAATTTCAATTTCATTACAATTTGTTTACAATTTGTTTGCTGGTGTACCCCTTTTGGCACTGTACCACACCAGATGTTCTGTGCTGTGTGTATTAAACTTTGTATACTTCTGTATTCTGGTGTTTACAGCGCTAAATAAACGTTTTAAATTTCAATTTCAATTTTACAAATCTTTGCCACAATGAGTTTTGTAACTAAACTCCACAATCAATAAATTAAATTGTTTTGTACAACTGGAATGGCTGATGGCAGTGACGAATAAAAAAAGTAATTATTTTTGTTTTTTTTTAAGATAAAAAATTACAGTTTACCCACTTAGGTATTACAACGAAGTTACTAGCACAGATGATACAACCGTAGTGAAATTAGGTACAAGTTGCACCGAATATGGGGCTAATTAAGGATCCAAATAACAAATTAAAATTTCGCCAAGTTATTTGCTGCGAGGGGCTGCCGGTACACCAGGCTATCATTCCCCACAATTTGCATTGCAATGCTGCTGCCGTACTGTGGCCACGGTTCAGTGGTTTTGGGAGGACAGTCTTATGTGTTTAATGTTCCTTTGCACGTCCTTGGAGTAATCCTATTCAATTACTATTGGGATTTTTTTTTCTTTAATGAATGTCCCTTGCTAGTGATGTACACTGCAATTTGGCCAATGACCGTGTTGGTATCTTGAAAATAACTAGAACGTTTTGGCGTCTGTTTTGCATAAAACAGTTTACCAACGTCGAGATTAAGGGAGAGTCGTGTGATCTAGGAATGCTGTCTTGCATTCCAAGTGCAATTGGAGGTTAGGTTGCTGGATCCACACCATCTGTAGAATTTCACTCCCATTTCACAGTCTTATATAACGTTCACTTAACACGGACGATTTTTAGGTAGAATACACTAGTTTTACGAAAAAATAACCATTGTAAACTGTTTTTAAACAATAAAATAGGACGAACACGCCATGACAGCATGAACGCAACAATATAACCCTATTGCTATTGGGATAATAGGTAACTTTTGGAATATTGTTGTTGATGACGTCAACAGACGTCTGTGTGCACCGTTAGCAACGCACACAAAGACTCACGCTGACGTCATAAACCGCTCCATTCCAAAATATCCTAATAGCAATTGAATAGGATAGTACATTAAATCAATGGTCCCATCATAGAGGTACTCGGTTTTGCCACGCATAATTTATCCTCAGGTTCATTTTGCTCCTCTATTTGATTTCCGTGGGTCCCATTGATGAATTGGTCTTTTTTTAGCCTATAGACTGTCCCACTGCTGGGCAAAGGCCTCCCCTCCTCCTTTCCATTTTTCCCTATCCTCGGCGTCTTTATACCATCCTTTTCGGAATTGGTCGAAATCGTCTTTCCATCTACGCCTGGGCCTGCCTCGCCGCCGTTGTCCATCTTGTGGCACACAGTGCGTAGAGATCTTTAATAATAAATAATAATAAAATGTCTTTATTATCAGGTAATACACCCATAGTTCCTACAAGTTTAGTAAAAACACAAGTAAAAGTAACAAATTAAATCTTTGCCCACCTTTCCGGATGCATGCGCTTCTTAAAATACTAAAATGAGTTGACAATATGATTACCTTCTTCTTTTTTTGGGTACTCCCAGGTAGACAAGTAATCAGTGAAAACACAGAAATATTCTCGTTACACTTTCTTAGTTTTCTAAGAAAGTGAGGTGAGATGCCTATGGATGACGATGGTGACCATTCAATATCATTCAGCTCGTTTGCTCCTCTGCTCTTCTATACAATACAAAAAAAAGGTTATAGAGAGAAGAACAGGGCCATTAATATAATTTTAGTTAAAAAAACTCACACTTAAAGTCTAGATAGGTATGTAGGGACACTGTGTACAGACACAGTGCACACTGTGTCCTACATTGTGAATTATTATGTCAGCAGTTTTAAATGGCACGCGGCTGCGCCCGCGTCAGGCTGGTCGTGTCTCTACCACCGTCATGTATGGTATACTGTTTGGAAATATAAGTATCGGTTAACAAGTCCAGTGACTCATTGAAGATGACTCCTCGATGACATACCCTGGCTAGGATACGTCTTTTACGTCTTTTTCCGTCTATACCTACGGGTATAGACACGTGCCGAACTCTTAGGCCAGTAAAGAGGCTCAACTCGTATACTTCTAAAGGTGGTTCAAAAGTCCCAAAATCCAAAATAGTAACTAATATAATATGGCGACCCTACCAGCCATGGGCGAGCCACTTTTACAAACTTGGCGTGGAAATAATTCAGGCTCCCTCGCCGGGAATGATTTAGCTAATAAAAATTATGCTGATCAATTTACAACTTTCATCATTCCATCTCCACACAATTTGCGCTGCCGCCTCTTATTTACTCACTTATAGTGATGGGCGAGTGAGAGACCGAAACCAAACTGCCTTTGAACCTTAGACCGAACGAGAAGTTACCCGTTGAGAATAAATGAAAGGGTGACGAATGCAGCCTTATATTATAACCTTAACCTGTTTACTTAAAGCAGAAGACCCGGTCTTCTTTCTTTTAATTACCAATCAAGGCCAAAGTCATTCAAAACCATCAGAGCTCTAGCACGCTATTCAGTATAGACAGAGTAGAGCGCAAAACCTGTGACTTTATCTCTATAATTTAAAAAATTCCGCGCCGTCATTGAGTCTCAAAATACGACTATTGAATATTTTAAATTTCTATCTCTTGGATCTGTTTGTTTGTGTTTGTTTTGTTTTTGTAGTTAATATCATTTTATTTTCACCTATACCTTATTTCTTGCGAATAAATGTTATTTCATTTTACTTCAATGCGAAACGAAGTACATAATAATAATTCATTGTTTACAAATACATGATGAAATGCAAAAATAATAGCATTTTATAGTGGCCTATTTCTGTCAGAAAATATACCTACGTTAGTCAGACAATACAAAAGAAATTTAAAATAATTGTCAGACCAGTCTCTAATAAGACCAAAACCGGAGAGCATTTTTCCCATCACTACCCACTTATGTACCAGCTTTCCCGTCAGTAATGGAGTGTGAATAATAACAGATTTATATTCGACAGCTTCCATTGTCTCCAAATTGTGTTTTCACATTTCTTTTTGCAATCAAAACACATTTGGCACTCCTACGCGATGTCTAACGGAATTTTCTAGTTTATGTATGTGTGTGTGACTAGAGGATTCATACATTATACAGGGAGGAAAGGAAAACTCACTATGTATGTGACAACGAATTCTTATAATATACTCGTATACTTACTTACCTAACAAAAATCTCATACTTATACAAATCGGTCCACCGATTTCATATTTGTTCGATAGGTAAGTTCCTATCACAGAACATCGTATGATAAGCACTAATCATTCATTAGTCATGACTACTCATGACTATCGATGTTAGTCATTAGTTTTCAATCAGTTTGAATGTTTCCCAACACTGCATATAATACTTGAATCTTATAAAGCGTTGTTTTCCTTGACTGTACTTTGCATTGAATTTGGATTAAATTAGGACGTGTGACCAGTTGGGGAAAACAAAAAGTGGTTTATTTTAAGATCTCGTCACACATACTTTTAATGAAAAAACGTTTCGTGACCAGTTGACAAAAACAAAATATCGTTTATTTCTACTTTCACCATCTCGTCCCGCGTATGACCATTCCACGGGAATAACCCGTACGTACAATAGTTTTTTTCGGAAACGCGAGATTTACCTTTAGAAAAATTTTTAAGTGTGCAAGTATTTTCTGGTAGATTAATAGATAATACGTTTATTTGTTGTTATAACACAACACAATACAAAACAATAAACGCTTACACACTAACATACACTAGAACGTAAGTAAGTATTTTGTAGACAATGAGTTATTGTAGACATATGTATGTCTTATATACATATATAAACTCACGTCTACAACACAAAATATATACATATTTTGGACACGAAATATGGATTATGGACACAAAATATGTATAAAATATATACATATTTTGTGTCCATAATTCCCGAGAAGGTAACAGAGGAACCACCGACAGGTAGTTCCCACTTTTCGCCGTAAGATGTGGTGGACAAACGTGATAGGCGAGCATATCGCCGTCTACTAGATGTAGAATAGTATCCACAAAATCCATAAGACGCCTTGCACGACACCCACGGGAAGAGTTGGAATGGTGCTATTCTGTCAAGTAAAAATATTATCTGACCTCTAGGATGTTGGTTTCGTAACATCCTGTACCACGTATAGAGAGGGACAAACAAGCAAATCTTCAAACGGCACTTGTGAGAGCACGTCAAAGGCACGAGCGATTCCTTCTAAATTACATTTACGCGTCCCGCGGGCGCGCCTTATCGAGTTTTCCCTCAAAGAGCCGCCATTTTTAAAACTTCCATCGACTCAGGTAGATCGATGCTCGGTACGGCCAATTGTGGTTCCTCTTTGTTCTTTACCTCCTTTATAGGGTTGACGAAGTTAGCGAGTTTCGGCGCACGAATAATTTGTGTTCCGGCCGCCGCCCGATGCGATTACAAGAGTTCTGAGGTAGAGCGAGAGCCGGTGGCTGAAAGGATTACGATATGGATTACCAGAATTTAATACAGAGATATTTATTTACCAGGTTAAAATATAGAGATATCAAGTTCAAAAATAGATATTTCCTGGGACTGGATATCGTAAGTTCGGCGGGTAATCAGACAGTCTATCTGACAGTAAGCTGCCATGAATGCCGACGTATTTTCAGACCCATGGAGCAGTATTTGCAAAAGAAGTACATTTTTTTTAAATTCGGGTGTTAATCTTTAAGTTAAGTTTAAGCCTTTGATGATTTTATGTTTACTTTGTATCTGTAGGTAATTGTAAACTACACATATATAATTACTGAATGCCTGGTGCTTTGGAACATTCTGTAAACCAGACATCATTATTGTTATAAAAAAATAAAGAAATCTGTCGCTCATAGACTCAAGTAATATCTATGATAATAATCTGATGTGCGGCCGAGTTTGAGAAGTGGATTCTCATACTCATACTCTTTATTTAAAATCATTGGAATACTTCATTACGTCACTTACTAATTGCAATTATATGATATGGTTGACAATTGGCAAAGAACAGACCAGAAGAGAAGTAGCATAATACACTATCTTGACTTAAATATAACAAAATATAAATTATAAGTATTTCTAATAATAAATTAACAGTAACTTGTAAAGGGGCATTATCATACAAATATAATTAAAAAATGTCAAAAAAGTAAATAAATATACTAATAATATAGATGCTGCTGTAAAGGGGCATTGTCATACAAAATATTTGAAAAAATAAATAAAAATGTCTTATAACAAATAAATTGACGCTGCTGTAAAGGGGCATTGTCACTTAGATTTTCTATCGGAACACATAACTGTTAATCGTTTCATATTTAATTTTGATGATAGATTTTGTATAGATAACTATTCTAGCGCTACCCACTTTGGGCGAAGTTCAGAACTCCCAATTAATTCTTTTCTCTATTTTTGGAAGACTAGTCAGTTCCCTATTCCACAGAAAATCTGGTGTCCAAGCTATGAAGGAATGAACCCTTAGCGGGAGACTATTTTTAATTTCATCCTAGGTCCATAATGACCTTAATTTTAATCCTAGGGAACTAGAAGTTTCTCTAGATAATTGCTGAAATAAATAATTCAATATTCTGGTACTCAAAGACGTAGCCGTTTCTACACCCAGCTCTCGGTCTAAGAATCCAATCCGGCAGTTTCGAGAATCGAATTCCGGCGGGCGCTTGGGCGGATCGAGTTGGCAGCGGAACTTCATTTGTTTGAATTACAATGCCGATCGCGGCAGAATTAAACTTGAACGAGTTATCAAAGGAATCCGGCAAGTGTTTTCGAGATTTCGGCGGTAATTCGTGGTTTAATTATTAATTTATGTTGTTTCTGTTGTTTGGTTGGCGTAAAGTAACACCTTGTCGTATCTTATCTCATGTTGTTATCTTTCCTTAGAAGTATTTTCAGAATTTTTTGAAGTGATAACTTCTTTAAAGTAAGTAACCGGGTAGGTACCACTCTGAAAAGTTGACGCTGACGTCATGCAGTGCCCGTCACGCTGTGCACTGGTTCGTGTCACTCGATGACACAACTTTAAATTACAATAGCTCGGAGACCAAGTGAGTGAGGTCAACGAGTGAGGTTGTCTGGTACTTACAAAATAATTCGGTTCCCTTCCCCCCTCTCTACGAGAGATGGTTTTAGGATATAACTAAATTATAGAAATTCAATCCGCTATAAGCAGCCATACCTCGAAGATGAAGTGAGGTGAACGAGTGGCATATCAAAGGATAGAGCAAGATTGTCCGCTAGTGGAGAAAAATCTGGTCTGCTGTTTTCACTTTTAACGTCTAAGTTGTAGCTCTGAATACAAATTGCACATTTTTTGTGTAGTTATGTCTGTGTCATTCTCAAAAAATGTGAGGACCCTGGAACACTTAATTTAAATGACACAAAATTATAATTATAATTCTAAGGGCTCGTTACGCTTTTTACGCTTTTTAGTCAACGATTTAGCCGATTAATTAGACAGACTTCTGTTTACAGGTTGTAACTCAAAGACCTTATAACCTTACTGAATGAATTTACACTTGACTGAATTCAGTCAGACTGAATTATGTCAAGTGTAATAAGCCATCCTCCTTCTTTGCACAGTTTTAGGTTCCTTTCGATAAAAAGTTGCATTACTTCCACCTAGTCATTCGATAGTAGTTGAGTGCTTAGGTAGTAGGTACATTTTAAATTTTAGATCGAACCCTTAGAAACTAAGATCGACCCCATAATCTCGAAAACAGTAAACTATAAAGTTTATCAGCTAAAACGTCTCATCCTTATGAATTTACATAACGTTATAGGGGAAAAAGCGGAGAAGAGGAAATGAGCTCGTTTCTATTCAACTGGCAAACAAACGCTAACTCGCGAAAACTTGTGGAATGTTCGGCGAACGCACGCGAACGCGAACGTACGCGAACGCGCTTATTAGAGGAAAATAAAGGAAAACAAGCTAACGCGGTCCGCGCATAAGTTAACATAACATTCCGTTCCTTGTTAAAAGATAAATTAGACCGACGTGGAAATGTACGCGAGGGGCTGCCATAAAACACGCATGAGGCATCAGAGTTATAATGTCATTTCATTACATTTTTTTTAGAAAGTAGACGAGCAAACGGGCCACCTGATGTTAAGTAGTCACCGTCGCCCATAGACATCTCACCTCACTGTATTAATATTAGAGGGTTTTTGATGCGCTGCTAACATTGACATTAACGTTTACATTAATTCCTAATACCTAATAGAATTAGTTTTGCCATGCTTAATATTAGTTTACTATATAGAGTTAAGTATCTAATAATTAAAATAAGTTATTAACGATTTTACAATAATTTACTTATTTATTAGTCCCCACAACACAGGGCATCCTATGTGGGGATTATACGGCTCATACGTTTACCGATTGTTTTTGTTTTTGGCACACATATATAAATTGTGTTATGTAGGGAAACAATCAAACGCTAGAGCTCCATTAGGACTGAACACTTTATTAAACGTACGGTAGATATAACTTATATCTACCTACACAACAAATTGAATTATTTATTTTTCATATTTTTTATGAAACCGTACGGTACAACTCCTATAAATTCATAAACAGATTATAGCCAAACGTGTAATTTTTCCATTGCCAAATTAAAAGTAATTTAATGATTTCGTTTCCGTTATGGGACTAAGCTATAAAAAATATCTACAACATAGCACGAAGTAATGACCTACGGAGCCGAAACGTGGACACTGACGGTGCGACTGGTTCACAAATTGAAAGTCGCTCAGCGTGCTATGGAAAGAGCTATGCTCGGAGTATCTCTGCTGGATCGAATCCCAAATGAGGAGATCCGGCATAGAACAAAAGTTATCGACATAGCTCATAATATTAGCAAGCTGAAGTGGCAGTGGGCCGGTCACATCTGTCGCAGAACCGACAACCGCTGGGGTAGACGAGTTCTGGAGTGGAGACCGCGTTTGGGCAAACGTAGTGTGGGACGCCCCCCCTGCTAGATGGAGCGACGATCTGCGTAAGGTGGCTGGCAGCGACTGGATGAGAAGAGCCGAAGATCGGGCTCAATGGCGCGCCCTGGGAGAGGCCTATGTCCAGCAGTGGACTAGAATAGGCTGCTGATGATGATGATGACAGCACGAAATGAAATAAAGTGTTTTTTCTAAGAATGTAAACATTTTCACAAAATCAAATCAAACAAAACTCCACGTGTTTTTCTTTTTCAAAGATACTTACAACCTTGTTTGCCCTTTCCGAGGACGCCTATACCCGACGTGGTGTGCTGGCAGCCCCTGGGTCCTCGCGAGCCAATCTCTCGCTCCCCGAGGCGCGCACGTAATTGCTTAAGAGAAAAATCCAAATGAGAAATGAAACGGGAATCCCTTTCCGAGGAAAAATTATATAATTGAATATCTCTTTCGTAAGCATTATGAGATATAAAATATGATAATCGAGTTTTTTCTTTGCTATACCCGCCATAGCGGGTCGGGGAGTTTATCATTTTAGATGGATTTGAAGGTAGAGGACTTAATTCGGATGATGGGATTATTTGTTTGGAGGTTGATTTCACTGTAGGATTGATCTCTGGTGTTTGGCATGCTAATATCGAATTAAATTAATTCCTTCGTCCTATTGTATTGGGATATTTTTTTTTTTGCTGGCACAAATCCTTTTTGAGCGTATCCAAAGTAGAGTTAACATTAAGGCAGTGATACATATTACATGTTGTTGCTAGAAGAATCTATTTATGACTCCGTGCAAAGTCAGCCTGGGTAGGTACCGCCAGGTTACCTATTCGTAGTCGTGGCAGTCCCTCGTTGCGAGGATGACTTCTGCTAATCTTAGTTATATTGTTGTTGTCTCTGGTGCGTCTTGGAGTGGCTCAAGAACCCGATCCTGGAGTTGCACTCGCGACCGCATATGTATTATGTCACTGTTGGCAGCCTGTCTCTCAAGGTCGGGTTTGCCTCCTTACGTCTTTTCTCTGCTTCAGCTTCTAAAAATCTCTTGGGAGGATCGTCGTACAAACGTCAGTGTACTGGAGGAGGCAGACATCCCTAGTATCGAGTCGCTTATTGTTAACCACCAACTACGATGGACCGGACATTGTTTATTGTGTCAGAATGGACGACACCAGGCCACCAAAATCCCTTTTATATGCACAGCTGACAAAAGGAAAGAGACCACAGGGCGGTCAAAGGAAGCGCTACAAAGACACCCTTAAGCACTATCTGAATAAGTGCAACATCAACTTTAGGATACCAATTACTGCCGTTGTTGCCGTAAAGCAGCAAAGGCTGCTTACTGCTGTTTCGGTTTGAAGGGCAAAGAGTATCATAGCATAACCACCGGCACATGAGACGTGAGGCACTCCACCCGAATCCTTGGTTTGCATTACAACGCATCGCATCGAAAACCCTCTAGTAACATTATAGTGAGATTAGATGTCTAATAGTCACAGATTTCATTAAATTTTTCTGAGTAAGAGAACACCGTAATTACCGGCACATGAGGCAATTCTCTCACTCCTCAAGGTACATCGATAATCCTCTAATAACATTTAAAGTGAGGTAAGATATCTATGGACGACAGTGACCAGTAACCGTCAGGGGTCAGTTTGCTCGTCTACTTTCCTATACCGTACCGTACCATACCAGTGTCTCACCAGCCAACTGTTCTGCTCCAAGGACTCAAGGGTAGGTTTACAGTAGGATGGCACTACCACCCTTCATCTGTTCGTACGAAGCGATTTGCTTCTTCGTTCTATATGCGAACAGCTAAGGAATGGAACAGCCTGCCAGTGTGAACCTTGGGATCATCAAGGCCAGGCTGAATAGGTATTTACTGGACCCGCATGCTCGAGGCGAGATCGAGGTCAAATGCGGGTTTAGTAGTCAATAAAAAATATAAAAAAATCCGTAGGCGATATATAGGTACAATAAAAACATGTCATTTTAACAAAAACATACATGTATTGCCCAAACCCAAGAACTCGATGTCCGAAACAAATCTGAGCGGTCGTCGGCAGCGACTGCACTGCGCTTGCATTACGAAGTCGAGTCACGACCGCGCGCGACAGTCGAGTCGTAACGACTTTACGCCAAACACGACTGATTGCTGGCGATAACGACCCCCGCACAATCTTGTTACTGTCGTGCGGAATACGGGTGCGACTGGTGATGTGATTTGTGAAAACTGGTGGAATTTTGGTGTCACAATTGTCACATTTCATAATGCGGATTTTCAACTATTTAATGGGTTTTTGTTTCTGTTTCCAGAAATAATAATGAATATTTTAGCCTATGATTCATTCAACTGACACAGAATATTGAATCAACATTCTAAGATTTGTCATTAGCAAATAAGATTTATTACATAAACAGAATTTCAAGCATCGATGCTCATGCTTTGAGATAGTTTTTCGATTTGGTACACTGAAACTAAGATTAACCGTGAATTGCAAGAAACGTCCTTAATAATAAGCCTTCTTAAGTATCGTGTCATCTCTATATCTATTCATAAATTGATATATTTTTTGGAAACTGTGGTCTATGTAGTTGGTAATGCATTTACCTTATACTTGTATTAGTTATGTAAACTTTAATGTGTGCGATCTCTAATAAAAAAAAATAGAGCTATGGCGGAGAGAGGGATAGTATGTATTTAAAGACTTAGCGTTAAGGACGTTTCGTGCAACTAACGGAAGTAGGGAAATAAACATGACCTTTGAGACGTAGACTCGATAAACATGGTGAAGAATTTAAATTACCCTACAATCCTTATACTTACCTACCCTATCTAGTTACACAGAGAAAAAAATTTCCAAGAAAAAGGCTCCTTCACTACAAACCTTCTTTACTAGACCCATACCTAAATAAATCGCCTCCCTAATCTACCTAACTTTTTACACACTCGGGGCGGAGCCACACACCCCCGATAACTGTTATTACGCGGAACGCGTATAAATAATAGCTCCGTAACGGAACGGAACAGGTATAGATGCGAGGAGCAATTTCACTCATGAATAATTTAAGAGAGTCCGCCCCGTAAATGCGTTACGATTTTTCATAATAGCTCCTTTTTGATGTTGGCTCTCGGTCTATTGTGAGTTATTTACTTTTTAGGTATGTTATTCAGTTTAGTTTTATCTATTCGAACAGGGAAATGGAAGCACTTGTTTGGGATTACATCTGTGATATTTATATGGCTTTTAGTGGTGAATAATGGCGATGTTCAGGGAAAATTCGTTTCTGAAGAATAAAATGGCCTCTGGTTTCAGTTTATTTCTTTAATATTTAGGTACTTGTGTAGACTGGATGAACGTCGCGAAAGACAGGGACACTTGGTTATCTCTAGAGGAGGGCTTTTACCCGCAGAGGGGTTTCTCATCTGACCTAAATGTTGCATGTAATATGTTTTTTTAATTTATTTGCACCTTGTGTATAGACTTAATAAAAACAATTAAAATGAGACATTGTACAAAGTGTGAACTTATCTTTAATATGATGAGAAATACATGGCGTTATTTTATTTTATTTGTGTAGGTAGTGTGATTTGTGAGAGTGAGCGAGCGTGATAGATATTATTCAATAAACTCAATTCCAGTTTAGCTTTAGATTTAGCGGAATCGGAGCCAATATCTATACCATCCATACCATCAGGTGGTTTTCACATGATAACCGTAGATATTGTTTTGAATTTAAAAAATTGATATAGTTATAGAACTTAAAAAATGGTTGATCCAAAAGGCCTATTACTCTGTCAACGAGTTCCTTGACGAATGATGTTTGAAACTGTAGATTTATATTCTGCAATACTTTTATAAATTTTATTTTTTAATTTTAGTTTTTAAACTTTTTGACATTATACTTTAAGTAAGAAATTTTATAATTATTGATCATGACATGCTAACATATTTTTTTTGACAATGTATGATCATTACTGAAATAAATGAATATGAATATTAACAGTCCCACGTTTATTGAATAATTACATGGAATAAAATTAGCTACAATGATAATATATTTAACTCGTCTATTTAACTTAGGGTATAATAAGTCCAAAGTACGTATTAATTAATAAGCCGCTCGTCTTATGGTAATAACCCCCATAACTCCTGAGCCTGACGGATGGAGTTCCGTACTTATTACACTAAAACGCCGTTTAATTGTACGAAACCCTTTGCTTCTAATTAACACAATTTGAGCGCGTAATTAGAGGACGCACGTGTGATGACGTGGCGCTAGTGATGTGCTTCAGCACATAACGAAATTACCATGTAACATGTTTCACTTGTTTCAAATGTTTTAGACGGATTCACATGTTTCACATGTCGGTGGCCTAGGCGTTAGGACGCCGGACTCCCATGCGGGAGATCCGGGTTCGAAACCATGCAACGCTATGTACCAATAACTTTTTCCGATTTTTTCGAAGACTTACGTACATTTATCGACTGCTTTAATGGTAAAGGAAAACATCGTCAAGCGACCTGCATGCCCGAGGAAATTAAAAAGTTTTCGAAGGCGTGTGAAATCCACCAATCAGCACTAGGCCAGCTCGGTAGATCATGGCCCGTACCTCCTTGTTCAAGGGGAGGCCTGTGCCCCAACGGTGGATGAAACATGTTACATGGTAATGTTGTTAAACATATGAATTGTGCTAGTTGTTGCGATCAATCAACCAAAGCCGAATATTTTCAGCGATCAATCGACAATAGCTTGATCGATGTCGGATTAATGGCAGATCGGTTTGGTGTAATAGCACACAATGATCGACGTTGAACGGTCTTTATTCGATGTTCATCATCGACGTATGTCGATCGTACAGATCTAATAACACCCCATCGTAGTAGTAGGGTTAAGTTGAAAAACGAAGGATAGTATTTTACAGAATTTTATCAGTATCTGTTATAAAATTATCAAACCGTGTCCCACCCCTATCCCACTTGACAATTACACGAGTTGGCGCGTTCGCTTTTTTTTATTTCACTCACTCCACCAACGGTCCCGTCACTCCGGCGCATTAATTTATGCCTTTTTTACGCAATAACGCTTAATTGGACTTTATTTATCACTTTTAATTTTTCTAATTCGATAACTCGCGGCCGTTTATTAGAATTTATGACGCGACGGACGGTAGGTACCGTCTCAATTTAAATGCGTAATTTGGACAAATGTGTTTCCATTACTGAAATGAGAATGGTTCACTGTAGATGTTAGTTGGGGATCTTGGTACAATGATATTGTTAATAGAGTAGTTTGAAAGAGTTCTACGAGTACCTACATTTATAGTTGTAGATCTTAGTCGTCGAACTTGACATTGTAGAGTGAAGGGCCAACCCTAGGCCTAACGCCAATAATGAAATTTTTTTCTGTAGTTCCTCCGGGAGTTTGTGTGTTTGTTTTTGTCTAAGTGTATACCTTGGTATATATATGCTGCATATTGAATGAGTGTATTGTACATGTATTTTTACGTGTAATTAATATTATCAATAAAGTATGTCTATATCTATGTCTAGGTATAAACTTAATACCTAACACTTGAACTATGTTATACGAGTACCGTAACCAGAAACTAAAAAACCCTCGCCATATTACGTAATTAAATGGTACTAGTTTTTTTCATAGCGAACTTCGTAATACAGATTATAAAATTACCAATGGCGCCCACTTGACAGGGTTTTTTAGTTCCTGGTCAGGGTATCTGTCAAAAGACGAGGCATTGCGCACCAATCGAAAAAAATCATATCAATTAATAAAACATTTTAAAAAAAAGGTTCCATGAATAAATATTTTTTTTAAGAATTTTTTATTCTCATATTGAAACAATAAGAAACAAACAGCGGCGTCAAAAACTAAAAAGTCCTGGACTTTTGACAGTTTCGCTTTTTGTTTGTTATTGTTTCAGAATGAGAATACAAAACTAATTTAAAAAAAAACTTCTTCATTCGTGGAACCTTAATACCAGACACTATTTCTTTTAAATGCCTTAATTAATTGATATGATTATTTTTCGATTGGCGGCGCTAGTGTGCGTAATGCCTCGACTTCTACGAGTGTTTTGAGAGGGATAGATTTTTAAATATGTAATTAATTACAGATTACACACTGATGAATACCGGAAGTGCTCCGATAGTTTTGGCCTTGCTCACAAAAAAGTTTCAATTCTAGGATAGATTTTTCCAGACGAACTTCTTGCATGTAGTTAACTTATCGTGTCTAGGTATTGTTGCGAAACACCAGCTTACGTACTACTACTTACTTATACCTTTTGAAAAATACCACACTCCAAACATATTTTGCCCGTGGAATGCGAGCAAATGACGCAATGAGGCCATAATTTAATAAGCTTGCAGCATTCAGCACACGTCCAGTGCAATTCAGGAGATTGCTGTCAAGTAATTCTGCGAAACAACAATCAAAGAAAGATAACTCTTCGGTAAACTAGATTCGTAGATGTTAAGATTGCTTGTCTTAACTCGGTCGGTTGACATCATGCCTCTAGAAAAACTCACTGCTTTGGTGAAATGAAATAATCATCAGGAAACATGCATGGATGAGGAAGCTTTTTGTGACAGTACTTACATTAACTGGGAGAGTAGTTTTTATTTGTTGATAAGAGCTAGATAAGGTCATGCTATACCTACACAATACCTACCAATATTCTTCATTAATTTAATCTGTTAATCTGTAATGTATTATGGAATAATGTCGGACCGTACCCAGGAATAATCTGTGGACCCAACCAAAGATTACTACTATTATACCAACTATACGAGTACTTACCTATACTCAATGTTTGATAAAGACCCTTTTTCTATCTGAAATCTTTAAAATCAAAATGTTTTTATTGTAAGTAGGTAAGTACCTGAAAGTACATTTTTACAACGTCATTTTTTACTTTTATGGGAGTGGAATAGGATCCACCCACCACCGTGTGGTTATGGAAACTACTTACTATTAATTTAGTATTAAAATAGATATAACAGGTGTTACTCACTTCATTTAGTATCGCGGAGGTTGCTGCAACGAGATTGAATTGTCGGAGCAACCTCCGCGATGATCATGAAGTGATTAACACCCGTTTACTTAATAATAATTTGATTTTTTAATTTTAACTTGAGTTACAGTCTTTACTTACAATTTAGATTGTAGATAAAACGAAGTTGCGCCCATTGGGTGAATTTTAAAATCTTTGTTTGTACTATTAGGATATATAATTCAAGAGCACTTTTTTCTATTTTCGCTATTGTATTTCCGAACCTGTTCCCGGGTTCACAGACAAATCTGCGGGATTTTTAACCCACTGTAAGCAGTTTAAAGTCCACGGGGAGCGGGTACATTAGCGGCCGCGGGATTTCGCAAATGTTATTATTTCTTTCTCCGTGGGATTACCGCCAGATTGACGAGCCGCGGTAAGGTTGGCGATTCTGGGAAAATTTATTGAAATATGTATCGTCGTGAACTTTAGGCATTAACATTTCAAGAATAAAGCAGTTTTTGTTTTTGGTGTGAATTTGAAAAATTTGGACCGAATTTATATCGGTGTTATTGCATTGTTTACTGATTTCAAATGGGTGGAGTCCAGGCTACCTCTAAATTAAAATAATTTAAAAACCCATTTCTGCTCTTGGCCAGTGCAGGTAGTAGAGACCGATATTTACTTATATACATTGTAACTACACTTTTTTGTTAAATGATTATTATTTGAATATTGTTTATTGTTTAAATATTTTTGTATTTGTATTTATTTGTATCTTGTCATCATCAGATCCTCAAAGTTTCAAAGGTCAAAGGCTCAATGGCCCTAAACATTTGAGCTCAAACTCGACCAACTCAAACTCGACAAACCAGAGTTTCCATCTGACATCAAAGCTACTCCAAGATCTTGATCTTGAAACCCCTGATCCAATTTGTACCAGACATAGCTAAGAACACTCTCGACATTTTTTTTGTTGTTAAATATTAAAATCCGCGTCCAAATCGGATCATCAGTTGTTGAGCATGATACCACAGCCAAACAAACAAAGCAGACAAACAGACAAACGTGTCAAACTTATAACATCCGTATCCTTCGATCACTCAGGGATTAAAAATATATTTTTTTAAATTATTTTTTTCTCTTCAGAAAAATACATAATTACAACAAACTTATAATATATTAATTAAAAATATGCTAATAAATTTCCACTTGTAAAAATAGCGATGTATCATGGTCACGTTAATGACGTCTAATTTCAAAAGATATATAATTGTAATTCTAGGAAAGAAAGACGAGAAATGTTTCTATATCGTGTATTTTACTCTGTCTATAATAAATGTAATAACAAACAACTTCCTTCGTCGGTCGGGGGTCAAGAAATGGTGTAACATACGAGTATTGTTTGAAAAAAGTTTATTTCCTGACGACAGAAAACTCTGTTAGTATAAAAAAATGCTTTGTATCTTCTTTAAACAACCCAACGAACTTAATGACGCAGCAACCCTATCCCGAATCCCGGAGTTTTTCCCTCAACCCCCTCGCATTAGCTTTGTCTTATCGACTTTTGATATGACCTCAGGCGGGGGCGCCACTTTATAATGGAAAGTAATAAATATGTGGTTTTCTACTTGTCGGCTCCGATTATGTCGTGCGGTTTATAAATATTGGAACACCTGTTTCAAAATGTAATACTTTATGGCCGAGAGGGTTTGCGTTCAAAATAATAACAGTTGGATTTTTGTTTGTGTGTGCAGCAATTGTTTAAAAATGTCCTGTGGTTTGTTTATAGGAAAATCTTTAATAGGATAGTCTACAGTGTTTATTATTTATTTATTTACTATATTATAACTAAGTAAATAACGATTAAAGGATAGTTATTTTGTAGATAAGTACCTAACACTATGCACTTTAATGACAACTTAACTCGTATTCATTATTATTTAAGTAAGTAATTTGTTTTTTTAAATAGATCAGAGTTTAGGTATTTGCAATGCAACAATTAATTGTTCATTTCAAGACTTGAACGTAATTTTACGACTTGCTGCAACTTGTAAATCAACGTCGCAGCCCAGGTTGCGGCTCCATGCTGAGTTAGGGTCCTTTTTTGCTTCCACACATCACAAACTATGTCTTATGTATGTGTTATTTATCATTTGTAATGATTGTACAATGTGTGAGGCAATATAAAGTTACTTGGACATTACGTTACCTACCTACGAGTAACTAACGAATAATAACGAATAATTGCGATGCATATTTTAATGTGTAACATGAACTTTATCGAAATAAAATTCTGAATAAGCAAAAAAAATCGCTCCATAAAAGATATAAAAAGTAAAGCTAGACCAAATAAAATAAAGATATTCCAGCACTACAAACACGACATTTCCTAATCCACTAACCGCCCAACTATATCTCCAGGGCCCAGTGTGGACCCAACGTACAGGGTACAGGGCTGCGATCGTCTTCTTTGAGCCCGCTCCTAATCCGGCTCATGTATAATGCGCGCATATAAATTTCAATTTTAAACCGACGTGGCTCGAGTTACGGCCATTTGCAGAATTACGCGGCGGTCGAGGGTTAGCTTGCTTGTGGGTTCTTGTGGCCTCAGTTCGTGCTCAGGACCAGTTCAAGAGGGGCGCTAAGGGACGCAAGGAGGCGCGACGGGGAGCAGTCTCTGTAGCCTATGCGGCAGCGCAGCGCGGCGGCCCAAGAGTTAATTTGCTTGTGGCTTGACCCCTCCTGGTCATGACTCAAGCCGCTTGAGTCGTGACCAGGAGGGGTGCAGTTTTTGACTTAAATTGAATGACGTTCAGGGTATGTACCCTGACAATCAATAAATATTTTTTTCTAATAATGTGACCCCAATCATATGTAGAGTTTGGAAACCATATTTGAAATCGGTGCTCGTAGCAATACTAGCGACGCCATCCCCTGATGGCATAGTACCTTTACTAATCTATCCGCCTTCTTGTATGACCCCTATAGTATGAAAAAGTCTACAGAATAAGTCTAACATTCATTAGAGACCGTTTTGAAAGTTAAAGATGATGCTAAAAAGTGCATCTGATAGGTTTCCCTAAAATTATCGTTAGGAGCACCAGAGTAACAAAGGTAGCGCTATTTTATTGTGTGGAAAAACCTTTACGAAAAGCTGTTAGAAAATCTTTTTTTTCCTTTTTGACAATGTAAATAAATAATTGTCGTAACAATAACAGGTAAAAATTGCTTTAGAGGCGCCTTTATTCTGCTGCGCCTCCACACTCTTCCCTTCAAACGGCCCTGTGCGAGGCCGTAGTGTGTGCTGTACCTAATCCAGTAATGCATCTGCGACGTGCCTTATAAATATACAAGTATTCGCCTGAAAACTGTATTTTTACTGATTGCTACTTTCATGTAGATTAGGCAACAACTCTTTGCTTGAATTCTGGAATTTCTCAGTCGTGCATTATTCTGGTTACTTGCTTGATCATGATGTTGAAGATTCCTATCGTTTATAAACTGAAAGTTTAATGAACACGGGAGAAATACATGTGTTTTAGAAATGAACAATTTACGTGAAGAAATCATAGTATATGGAAATATACTGCGTAAATGTTGACTGACCAAAAAACTTAAAGAAATTTGTATCCTTGGTATTTATTATTGTTACTTAGTAGGAAAAGTTTTACTTTTGCAGAAATCTACTATGGATAATAAGGAAAGCGTACTGAATTTGTCAGCTATCATAAAAATCCCATAAATTACCGGACTACCGGTCGTATTCCTCATTGCTGAGAGTCGTGATCATTCCAAGGAATTAATCACATAGAACGACTCTCGTGGCTGATTTAATGGGGTGGTTTGTTATTGCCTTCCCCATTTCACACACTGGTTATCTCAGTGTGCCAGTTTCCTCACGATGCTTTACTTCACCGTCACCGACTGTTCAGTCGGTAAATGTACGTAAGTCTTTCGAAAAAACCGAAAAAGTCTTTGGTACATGGCATTGCCTTGTTTCGAACTCGGACCTCACGCATGGGAGTCCGACGTCCTAACCACGACGCCACCGACGTTCTAACACAGTCTATATATTGACTATACAATCCTTAGCAATCCTAGTCTTTAAAGGTTGTCTGGAAGAGATCTCTCTTAGCGATAAGACCGCCTAGATTCTATTAATCGTACCTCACTGTATCACACTATTTTTGTGCAATAAAGTGTATTCATTCATTAATTCTTTAGAAACTTTACTCTCATATTTATTCTTCTTGTCTCCTTTTTGTACATAAACTGTATGTGCACATTAAAGAGAGTTCGTCATCCTGAATTAGAGCAAAATTCAATAAAAACTTTTAAATTTATTCTCTGAACAGTAAAAAATGAAACAGTTTGGGCGTCGGCGTCGGGACGGGAGGGAGAGAAGATTATGGCGATTAAATATGCATTAACGAATTTTTCTCCTTAAAAGCTGAAAAAATGGCGTAAGGAGAAAATTGGCAATTAAGCTCCCGCCTCCTACTACCTACCTTTCACTTAGAATTGAATTTGCTCCTTAAAGATACGTAAAGTGAGTGTTGGATGCTTCAGAATTTTCCTTTCTCATAGTGAATTGGCTAATCTAAATGTATATCGTTTTGTGTGGTTACTGCGTTTCGAAAACAAGATTTAAATAATAAAGGATACTTTCGTTTCTCATATTAAGCGTTGCTACCTATTCGTATAGCTATACAACTTTGCGGTATTATACCGTTAAGACGATCTGATAAATATGCTAGAACCATTTTAATCTGTGAAGGCGTGAATTAATTTATACATCATCTTAATGAAAGCGATAGCTCGATTGCAATGTGGCGGTAAAAACGAGAAAAAAAACTCACTAAGAACTAATAAAAACAAGGACATTATTGGAATATATGAGATAATTTACCTTTGAGAAGTATTTCATACGGTTGTTGACTACGCCGTAGCAGGATCTGCGTAGCACTGCTACATCTATCTACATTCTAGTATAAGTTACTTATACTTTTATTTTGTGAACTCAGAATATACAAAGAATGCCTCCATTACAAGAAATAGAGGGAAGTAAATAAGGTACAGCTTATCTCTAAAAGACATCTCTTCCGGCCAACGCTAAGATAATTATCGATGTAAAAATTCTACATGACTTTTGTAGGCTTTCAGGAGATCGATTCCACTAAATACAACGTAACTAAATAGAATCTAAACTGCATCGTTATGACGTGTTTCGTATGCTACTATCCACTAACGATCCAATTTCAGTTAAGTTCCGATGGAGTCAACGATCGATCGAACAGTAACGTATTTGTGTATTCTAATAAAACGATTAATTTATACTGAATCGCAATTGAACGGTAACAAAACGTTTCAACTGTCAAATATAACGATCGAACATAAGTTCCTCCCAGGGTACTTTTGCCCAATTCTATTTGGTGTCCAAATAGAATTGGATCGAACACGAAATTGAAATTAGATAGAAATAGAACTACGAACGTTGTAATTTAGGCGAATTGGGCCCCAGAATCACACAATCAATCGAAGTCTAACCAACTTTAGCATTAACAACTATGAAGTTGAACTAAGCACCTAAACCCAGCCTCGTGCGGGTAGCGTCACTGCTTGTCAGGCTATCACACACAACCCTATATATGATTTGATTGTCTCGCGTTTGATATTATCATGAAATGCCTCACGCCCCTTTCACATAACAGATAATAAGTTCAGAAGATAAACTCTGTACCTAAGCGTTCTAGCGAGATACACTCACACGATCACACGCCGCGCCGCTCGCATATCACTAGGCTATTTATTAAAAAATTATGTCATTTTTGTCGTCCTTCTATTAAAATTATATCATTTAGGTGGTATAACTATATGCAAAGTCATAGCCTGGGGTGGAACCAACCTTTTACCTATTTTTGCTGTGTTTTGGGTTTGAAGGGTAAGAGAGCCAGCGCAATTACCAGTTCACAAGAAACTCCATCTAAGTCCTCAAGGTTAGCAGCGCGTCGAAAGAATTATATCACTTTCTATCAGGTGACCTGTTGCACATCAGCTGTTCTTCTTCTTCTAAGTCGTATTCCTCATTGCTGAGGATCGTAAACATTCTAAGGAATACCTTAGAATGATTACGATCCTGGTGGTTAATAAACCACATAGAACAACTTTCGTGACAGATTTAATGGGGTGGTTTTCCATTTCCTTCCCCATTTCACACACTGGTTATCTCAGTGTGCAGGTTTCCTCACCATGTTTTCCTTCACCGTCAGCTGTTCTTATACAATAAAAAAGATTAATCCATGGGTTCTGCCCGTGTAATTGTGCAGCGCACGGCTTGCGAGTGTGTGAGTGCGCTGAAACGTAAAAACAGTTTCCCTTCTAGAATTATCTATTTTGTGTCTGTGCTGAATAAATGATCAAAATATAGTTGTGCGTAACCGAATACACACTTGGCGCTCACAAATGAAAATTAATTATGCAACACGATAAATTGACACTAATTATATGATACGCGGGCGGCGACGGTACGGTGTATGGTTTATTAGTTAATACATACATACATACATACCTTCACGCTACATCATTTCACGCTTCACGTTCATCCCTTGCGGGGTAGGCAGAGAAAACGGAGCGCCACAGTATAATTTGTGTGCTGCTTAACTAACTACTGATATATTTTTTCAAACCCGTATCGGTTCACTGCTGGGAAAATCTTAGCCAAATACAACAATATACGATTACATACCTACATGTAACATATTAAATTCCGCAATCTTATTTAATAAAATAAAAAAATATCGAAATAGTATCAGTTTTCATAATTTTCATAAAGCAATCCTATCAAGGCAACATTTGGGTCCTTCTCCTCAAGTCGTCTTCCTCGGTGATGAGGGTCGGTAGATGAGATCTATAGACATATTTTATTTGTGAAATGATAATTCGCCATCTATTTCGGAGGCGACTTTGTGCATTCCACAATAGCATAGAATGCACCCAATAGGCAATAGGTGGCTGTCCTGTTGCGTTTGAATCTACTCCAAAAATATCCTTACATAAGAAGGCAAATCATTAATTTATCGCTTATAAGCTCTCTCTCACACACACACACACACCTACGAACACACACACACACACACACACACACACCTTAACACAGCTCACAGACACGTATACACATTATATACTATATATATTTGTAACATACAACTGAGTCCTAATGAGTTAATTAATACTTATTGGTAATGAATATAAGGATCGCCGCGACACAGGGTCGCCCTAGTGCGGGGTCCAACAGTAAACTTAAACGTGTAAATTTGTTTGTGGTAAATAAATTATTTTGTATTGTATTGTATTTTTGTATTTCGCCATTTGTTCATAGCGACGCGACGGGAATCGCACCGTAAGCACTGTACAATTTTCTCCATACGAACTTTCTTTTCCATACCTATATGCGTTTTGGCCGCGCATAATAAATAAATAATTTAATTTCCAAAAACAAGTATATCTAATCTATGCATATTACAGGGATTGCTTATTGCTTAATTTAGGGTCTTAAGGCTATTAGTTACACTTGTATTTGATTATGTAATATAGACCAGCGCTCCCCAGGGATTGAAGGTTCTTATTTGCCTTAGACATTGTATGCTATGTTTAGTTCTTTTCTTGTAAGTAAAAGATAAGTATCATATATAACGTCTTTGCCTATAATCTACCGACTCAACATCTACCTACTCTACACCCACAGTTTAGTATCTAGAGGGTTGGGGGTGGTCCGAGGGGCCTAGTGTCGCTATAATCAGTTAATTGCATGAATAAATTGAACGCAGCCATTGCCTACAGCCATCCGACGTGTAGACATCTATATACCTATATATGGCATAAATACCTACATCATGTGATAGGAAGGTACCCACGACGGTACGGAAAAGGTATATGCGTTTGACCTAATAGGATGTTTGTTTGTGTGTGCATGTGTATGTTCCCATCTAGCTCCGAAACGGCTGAACCAATTTCCATGCGGTTCTTGCTATAGTTTTGGAATTTATCAGAGCAGGTTCTTAATGCTTAATATTTGTTCCTATCGGGCTGAAAATTGGCATTCGAGGGTTTTCAAAGCTTTCGGGGATTTCGAATTTGGCAATAATATTGATGCGCATCCTGTAAAGATAGAGATTAGTGGTGCTCCATTCTATGTCAAAGGAACATTGCATGCGCATGTGACCTATAAAATTATTTCTCCTTTTTCTTCTGGATTTTATTTAAGAATTTAACGTTTAGAGTTAGAAAACATGCGAATGAAAACTGTTAAAGTATTTATAAATTCCGTCTTGAAAATAATAAAATTGTAGGTAAGTAAAGTGAGGTGAGATGTCTAGTCTATGGAATGTAGAAATTAATTTGTCTATAGTCTATGGAATGTAGTATATGTAGAAATGGTTATTATAAAATAAATAACTACTTAAATGATAAAGAGGCTTGGTCCTAAATTCAGCTCCAGCTCTGCACATTGTGTGTGTATATGATTGTATTCATAATTATTGTAAGATATATTATATATTTATTTCAAAACATCTGCTGCTGAAAGTTTCTTGCGCCGCTTCTTTCCTTTCAGCACCTTACGAAGCGGTGGTAGAGTAAAACATGACGTTGTAAAAATGAACTTTAAGGTACTTACTTACAATAAAAAAGTTTGATTTGATTGGTTTGATATGGGTGACGGTAATAACTTACTACCCAGATTCTTATTTAGCAAAAAAAGATTTACTTTCAAACCCTTGAAGATTAGATAGATCCGGTAGATCCTATTTATACCTAATCTGTGATGACAACTAATGTAAAATAGTCTACTAATAACTCAAACAACACTATAGTGAAGTGATGATATTATATCGTAATGCCTCGTTACGATCTCACAACGACATTAAACCCTCATGAATATTACATACCACTCAATTTCGCACTGTCTTAATCAAAACAATTAACTCCAGTATTAAGGTTACATATTAATTCTCTTTGTTCCATTTCTCTAGTTGAATATTCATATTAGTCTCCTCAAGGAGGACATTTTGGAAATCCCTCCTTCTCCCTAGCCTTCTGAACCACCCCTTGTCCTCGGTAACCAATTAATAGGTATGCTTCGTTAGCCAAGATCCAAACTTGAAGATGACCCCTTGTAAGTAATGGAATTTTCATTAGCAAGAAGCTATCGAAAGGGAATTAATTATACAAACCTAGAATTAAGTAGGATTGGTAAAAAAATTGAATCGGTTTTGACTGAAATGCAAAGTGGGAAATCCAAGAGAAGTAAAATTTTATTACTTTTACATCGACTTAACAGCGTCATTGATTTTTCTGCACAAAAGTCAACTATCTGGGACAATCTGAGTGATGTTTAAAATCCGGAATAAATCAATTTTTTATATATTTTTACGTCAAATGTAAGAAAATAATGAAGTAATGTATTATTTTTTACACAAGAGAAACTTTTCCTTTTTGTTACATTTTAGCAATATGTATAATTTATTTGAATACCAATATACAGAAACTCCATACAGCCTAACGATAAGGCTGTATGGAGGATGTAGTCGCAGCGGAATGCGTGAAGCGCGTCACAATAGTGCGTCACTTAACGACGATATACGACTCTGTTGACTACCAACATAAAAACAACAAAATCTAAAAACAAACTATCCTGAAACGCTTCAGTGACAACGGAGGGCGTTAGACTAGGTTAGAGGCGTCGCTCTGGAGGCACTCGGCGCTAGTCATCAATTATTAGCGACTCTAATGAACGCAAATCCTTTGATTCCATTGAACGAGTGCCGGGGGGAATGTGTGCCTTAAGTCAGAGGAGTTGCTATATCACTTTTAACGGGACACCCGCACCGCTCTTACAAGACTCCCATAGAAAATTTCACAATACACTACACTCGCTGTCGCCTCCGCTGTCGCCTATGACACAGAATGACACCGCGAGGAATCACACTTTAGTCACTAAATTCTCTTTCACACCCAGCCAGTCGCTCTCGTTACTTTGTGTACATCTCCCTGTTATTACTATCACAGGCTGAGGAAACGCCCGCTCGTGCAGTATTACACAGTTCAGCATTGGAAGACCAAAGGGCACTACTCCTTGGTGTATCAATGACGCTTCCCGAAACCTGTGAACGTCCTAAGAGACTAATGAGCATCTGGGCGGAGCTGGGTTGGCTGGAAATCTAGTCAATCTAACATACCTGCACGCGTAAAGGACCTTTTGTGTCTAAATGCGGAAACCTAACTACACTCGCTCCCGCTCCTGCTGCCGCCTGTGACTCACACACACGTTGCCGCGGCTAATCAAGTATGCACTGAGGGAATGCGGGACGCGACACCTCGCCCGATCATTTCTTTGTCTCTCTCTCACATACTACACTATCACACTACACTACACTCGCTTCCACTCCCGCTCCCGCTGCCGCCTGTGACCCACGCACACGTCGCGGCACATCAAGTATGCACTGAGGGAATGCGGGACGCGACACCTCGCCCGCTCATTTCTTTTGCTCTCTCTCATACATACTACCCTATCACAATACACTACACTCGCTCCCGCTCCCGCTGCCGCTTGTGACCCACGGACACGTCGCGGCACATCAAGTATGCACTGAGGGAATGCGGGACGCGACACCTCGCCCGCTCATTTCATTGTCTCTCTCTTATACACTGGTAGGTACTCTACGCCACTCCACCGTGACTGTGATAGTTTTGAATTTTGTATCCAGTTAGTTTATGTATGTACAGTCGGCGTTGTTAAAATGTTTATGTCGTTTTGTTCTTTGACATGGGGTTTACTTTTCTATATTCTAAGATTAAATTACAGAACATTAGGACGAGGATTAAACACTACCAGTGAAGGTATTGACAAAAAATCGAGGCCTAGAGAGTACAATACTTAACTCTAAGTTAAATATTTAAGAAACCCCCGACTTACTATTACAGAAATCCCCCTTGCTTTTCCTGGTTATTATCAGGTCCTTGAGGTTTTAGATCTGGAAAGGGCATGTATTGTTCTAAACAGTTGAGCTGAAACTCGAACAACCTAACAGTTACCATTTCAGAGATCACACATCAAAGACACTCCAAGATCTTGGAAATCTCTGTTCCAATTTGTATTAGACTTGGCTAAAACACTCTCTACATTTAAAAAAATTATAAAAAATAAAAAAAAAACGCATCCAAAACGTGTTTAATCGAGCAAATACCGCAATATTAACGTCTCTGACGCGTGTCACAGAAGAAAATTGTCCAAAAAAAACCTACCAAACAAACAAATAGGCATATAATAGGTACGCGTCAAACTTATAACAACCGTTCCTTTTGATCGGGGTTTAAAAAATTGGGTGCCATGGCTTGATTCTATGAACTTATGGGATGGAGACGACTCTTTGGCGCATTAAACAGCAAACTAAATCAGACGCGGACCGGCTTGCCCCCGCCGTGGTTGGCTGCTCGGATATTGGGTTAGCGCACATCAAAGCGACGAGACGACGCGACGCCAGTGTCTATCGATATGCACTTCTATTTCACTTGCAAATGCGTTTGGGTGCTAGATTTTGTATTTTGTTTAGATATGCTAGTCTTGTAGCAAAAGTATCACGTACCTAGACCTAATCTACTGAGAGTTTATTATTATTATTATTGGATTAGAAGGTAGACAGCTAATGCTGGTTAGCCTGTTTCTTCAAATTTCGTAAGTAGCTGTTTAATCTGTTCTTAAATTGGTTTATAGTTTCCGCATTCACAACTTGCTCTGTAGGTCCACGGGATGAATAGGAGATGATGTTTTGGCTGTGTTCCGTACTAATATTACTAGTTTTCAGTTAGGTTACGTTTTAGCGTAGCTAATGCATTTCTAGGGACTGTAAAACAAGAATTACAGTTATTATAGTTAAGTATCAAATAACTTTGGAATTTGCCTGCCTAGACGATTTGTGTTTCACTAAGCCTCGGACTTCACGTGTTCGATTCCAGTCTCGATTCGATTCACTCCAAGCATCACTTGGGTTCCGCCATCCCTTCACTTGAAGTCAGCGCTTCGTGATTGGATGCAGCGTACCGAACCGGGACTAGAACTGAATCCATGAAATCTGGGCCTAAATCTCCGGTACCTACACTCAAGGGAGCGTACTACGAGAACTCCCGCTCGCATTTCCCAAGTCCATCCGATATCCCGGGCCGGTGCGGTGCGGTGACCTGTCGAACTAGAAGAACGAACTATTTCGCCAAAGATTGGTGAACTAAGCAGTTCTTGGCGGTAACAAAAAATGACTAAGACATAATAGAATCCTGTGTTTGTTGCAGCTCTGGCGCATTCCGCTCGTCCCAGGGCGGCGCCGGCGCGGCGAGCGAGCCTCCCCCCGCGCCACCTCCGCCGCTGTTCCTGCCCCCGCACCTGTCGCACCTCTCGCAACACCTCAACCACCTGTCTCAGCCCTTCTTCCCTCTCAAAGGTAAGTTACTTTTCTCCTCCATAGTACCGATCTGATAAAACAAAATTCGGAGCGCGAATTAAGTGTACTCACGAGTATTACGAATAAAAAAAATTCGGGGGCTAATAGGAACTAACTAGAAGGCACTAACCCGTCGCTAGATGGCATGACTATGCCTTCAGGTCCAAAATGTCCCAAGTATCAAAGTGTAATGTACTCCATCTAAATCCTCGAAGTTAGCAGCCCATGGAAAATCCTCTATTAACATTAAAGCGTGGTTAGATGTTTTTGAGCGACGGTGATCAGTTGCCATCAGGTGGCCCGTTAGCTCGTCCACTGCAGCCCAAACCTTTGAGCATATACAATATCTCTGATTTATTTTTCCTTGTAAATAACTAGACAAACGAGGAAGTCACGGATTTATTCTGAAAACGACTTATTTTCTCAACCAGGTTGGGGCGCCCCTTGCCCCTGCTGTCCCAAAGAGGAGGCTCGCTCCACCAGCGTGGCTGAACTCCGGCGCAAGGCTCACGAGCATTCGGCAGCACTGTTACATTCCCTGGCCAGCTTCCAGTCCCGAGCGCTGCTACCGTTGCCGCTGCATCTGCCCCCGCTTCCGCTGTCGCTCATGCCCCATGAAGGACCGCCCCCGTCGAGCGCAGAGCCTCACAAGCATCTCGAATGAAACGTATTTCTAGCCAAGCATCTCGAAAGTAATTTGCTTGGTGCATACCAAGTATCTCGAATGAAACATTAAAAAATTGCTTGGAGCATACTAAACCTATAAACGTTTCATAAAGGTATGATAGCACTGAACTTTGATGGTAATATCAGAGTAAAGAAACGAAGATTGTCTCGTCTATACTTTATACAAGTTTCATTTATTGGAAAATCACTTTTTATTTCAGTAAATAATATAACTATCTACTTATACATACCTATAGGACAAACGTTTCAGATTAGATGTTATATGTTAAATAAGACATTACGAATTACGTACAATATTTAGTTATAAATCCGTGAATTAATATGTGCCATACATAATTGAATTGTGCCAATGCTTTTGTGCCATAAAAATGTATTTTGTTTCTAATTTAAGTATTTTATTGTTAATATTAATCTTAGTACCTATAAGTATGGAATAAACGTAGCCTTATATTTATTTGTAAATATTTTAACATTTGCCATCGCAGTATTTGACCAAGATCTGTTGTGAATATTTTTTCCTGTCTTCTAGTGATAAACCCATGTAAATAAAATCGTAATATTTATTTCAAGAGAAGAAATAATGAAGTTTTTTGGTAATATACGATGAAGCATATACATATTATGTTCATTTATAAAAAGAAAGTGTAAAAGTTTTTATGACGTTCAGTTTTTGGACTAGGGAATCTATTCTTTCTCAAAGGTACCATATTTGGGATTTAAAGGTGACCCCGCTGTAAAATAAGACAACTCTCTATCACTTCTCTTGAAACATCTGTAGATAATGTTTAACATTCATAGCAATTCGATGTTCGTACGTTGTGAGTAGATTTATGTAGGTAGTTAGATATGTAAATAGCAGACAGTTATAATTTAGCACCCATATACGAGTAAATATTGTAAGTCATACTTAAGTACTGGTCGATTATCTAAAGTTTCACAGTACTCACAATGCAATTTCATTATACAGTTACATAGTACATTACAAAGTATGAAATTTTAAAACCATTATACACAATTTCACGAGATTGTCCTCTTAAAGTTTTGCCAGATCCAATTGTTTCAGAAGACATTATATTCTAACCTTAAAATAAACAATATTTACAATAATGCGCGTCGGTCGGATGACTGAGAGCTAACCGGTTTAAACTTGTAAACATTACACTGTATTTCTTAATAGTAGTAATATCAAAACAATAACAATCTCAGTCACGCTCATTAGCTTGTCCGCGTGCGAGTGACACAGAGAGACTATTCATGTTGCGTGTGCAGTGTGACGTCATGCCGCGTGCTTATTCACAGACACTACACATACGCAATGTGTGAATGTGTTGTACGTGCCAGCTTTAGATAATCGACCTGTATAATTTAAAATTCTACGCTGTTATATTGAATGAAGGACAAAATTCTAATACCTAATTGCCGGTGATTACTAAAAAGTTTAAGTTGTCATTTTTTCTTCTACATCTAAATAAAGTCAATTACGCATCATCGTACATGCATGACTGTTAGAGAAATGGAGAATTGCAGTAAATGCGAGAATGTATTTTAATTTCTCAAATAAATCGTTCTCTTCTCAATTTTATGTATTTTATCCTATCTGATCTTCGTGCATGCACGAATTGTATGTAGGTAGGTATAAAACGCTATATACGAGTATGAAGTTGCACAGAGTAGTTTAATTTTCCGACTGTAATATGTGCGAAGAGCCGTGGCCTGCTATATTCACAGCATGTTAGGCACGTGCTGATGCCTATAGTTGTTTTTTTAAGGCAAAGGGAACTGAGCCCATACAGTCATGTCTGATGGAAATGACTCTTTCAAGTCTTCATTAAAATGCTGGTGTGACACATTTCAATGCTATCTGGGAGAATCTTCCACGATTCTGCGCCATCCGAACCGAAGAAGAAGGCGTTCCGGACGCAGTATGGCTCTTCAAAATCCAGTCAAGTACGGATCGGGCTGCAGCGTTTTATTTGACTTTACTTCACTGTCCCACACATTATTCACATCTTGTCGAAGTTCTTCGAGCAAGAAACACCATTCTTACTAGAAAAGCACTACTGTGAAACAATTTGCAAGACAAAAAGAAACAAAGCTGACGTGGATGCCATAAAAGCGCGGGAGAAACTCCTGATGCCTATAGATGGCATCGATAAAGTAAAGCCTACACACCTTCGTGCATCAGAGACAATACCATTAGGTAAACGATCAATTTTCTTCAAACAGCTTCTTTCTCAATAGGATCTCTCGAGATAAAATATCATAACGTTATAATTTATGTACGAAGTTGTATATTCGTGCTCAACGTTGTTTTTTTTCATCCATCGAATACGATTTTGCATAGCTGGATATAATATCGATAAAATTAAATAATTCACGACAAATAAAAATTATCCAAACCTTTGTATAGTAGTCCCGCGCCAAGTTTGTACATAAGTGTGAAAGAGAGAGGTATATAACAACTGCACCATGCACAACCCGTGGAATTGTAGGCGCGGGCGCAGATGTAATGTAACATACCTAGGCATCGATTACGGGGTGACCGCCAAATTTAGCGATGACCGCTAAACTAAACATCCCGGTCACTATACGAGTGAGCGAGTGCAGCGAGACAGTTTCATTTAGATTTAGATTTGGCGGTCACCCCAGAATCGAAGCCATTGTATAAATATAATTAAGGCCAGCTACACACCATCGTGCGTGCACGATTGTCAGAAAGAAAACGCTATACGATAACCTTATCAGAAAAAGTTGAGATTTTTCCGAGTTCAGATTTGTTTTCTATAATATTCAATCGATCTAGTGTCGTTACAGCGTTATTTCTCTGATTGTGGTGTTAGCACGATAGTGCATAACCGGCTTAACTTTAATGTTAGCCTACACGTGGATAGTTGTTTTAATTATTACAAAATATACCATTATGTACAAGTATTTTGGATTTTTATTGCATACTAATAGTTTTCCCTACTTTTATTGTCTGTCTAAATCTAGGTATACTAGGATTACCTATATTTTGAACCTAGAGACAGTACATAAGTACTCAGAGGAATAGTATCTGAAAACTACTTTATGTACACAAATAACGTACTTACCTGGATTCCGAAAAACGGACTACTTTGAATATGAAAGGCCCTAAGGCACATAAATCAGACTAGTAGCGTCCTCTTGAATTTAAAAATCTTTGGTAGGTATAAGAGGAAAGGGGGAGTCACTAAAACCGAAATGGTTTTTTTACGCCAAATACTGGTAAATAAGCAAACCTTCAAAATTGAATAACTCCTACACCCATGAAGGAAAGAACGTGCGCCCGCCCCCTAGGGGAGGGAAGGCCTATTTTTTTCTTTCATCGAAGGTTCCATCAATAAATGTAGTCTTAAGATATTTTTGAAAATGTGGTATATCAAATCAAATCAAAATGTTTCTATTGTAAGTAAGTACCTTATAGTACATTTTTACAACGTCATTTTTTGCCTCGTAAGGTGCTATAGCTGAAAGGAAAGAAGCGGCGCAAGAAACTTCAAGCAGAACATATTTTGAAATAAATATATCTTACAATAATTATGAATACAATCATATATGTACACAACGTGCAGAGCTGGAATATTATGGGAATAGTAGTCTTGCAAACTTATAATGTTACCTCCTGAACATTTTACCAAATTAATAGACACTCCCCCTTCTTTTTCTATACCCTTCATGTATTCACCTAATCATCAAAGAATCGACTTGGATAACTTTGCAAAGAAGGTAATTGAACTATGTACCGATTATGAGCCGGATTTTTGTTGTTGACAACATCCTAAAACATCTCCGATTATTTGAGGACTGTGATAAATAAAAACATACAAATTCTATATAACTTCATTACCACTGGAACAACTTAAAAATATTTACAAAATAACAGTGTCACCTTAATATAATCATAAAATTTAGCCACAGCCACTCGTAGTTTTCAGAAAAAAAGTGGTACAGTCCGTGAGCACTTACCTAGTTGAACGTAGGTCTTAAAGGAGGCTTCGGTTATTGACGGAAACACGCGATGTAATATTACTATACTGCTCTGAATAAACTACAACTATTATTAGTAAATTAAAAAATAATGACATTTGCCGCGACCTTTTCAATTACACGTTAATAAAACCGATTTTACCCTATCGAGTAAAAACGAACGTTCAATTAATAGCTCACGCACTGTACTTAGTTACAAATCAAGGAAAATTACTTAGATCGAAAGAAAAACTGCCTAAAATTATTTAGATCGAAATAAAAACTGTCTAAAAACTAGACAGCGTATGCACCAAAACAATATGCAAAAAGATACTAACTTAGAATATACATAAAGGATACCAATCACAAAAAAGGCACTTTTAACATATTATACCTACATCCATAAGTCTTCTTCTTCTTCTTTCGTGTTGATGATCCGAACTAAATTTTTCCCGACCAGAAGGCAGCCACATCGATAGCCCTCTGGTTGGCCTCGAAAAGGTCCTCCCGCGTGCAGGTGGTCGGACACGCGGGACAGCAGAGCAAGTGCTCCATGGTTTGAGGGGAGACACCACACTCACACTTTACTTGATCGCTGGAAAACCCCCAATTGTGAAGATTATCTCCGCAACAGCCAACCTGGGTTCGCAGGCGATTAAGCGTTTTCCAGGTTGGCCACGGGAGTTTGAAACCCGGTGGTAGGTCTTCTTTTGGCGGTATGAAACCTTTCGGTGGGTATTTCTCCCGCCACAGTTTGCATCTTACTTCTGGTGGGTTCTCTCCAGGGTCGATGGGAGAGACACTTTGCAGAAACCCGTTACGGCTTTTGAGACGATAAGTTATATAAGTTATATAGTATATTATAGCGTATTAATTACATGATTACCACTGATCGGTGTAGGTAGGGCTGTTTGGGGTCAAAGACCTCAAAAGGTAGATTAGTGCTAGGTTAGTATGGACATCTGTAGACGTCAGAGTGAAGCGAATTTATAATTCAATAGAATTTCGTCGTCTATTTCATTTCTTTCAAGTATGTCTAAATCCGGGTTTCTTTAGTAGTATTCTAGTCTTCTTTTAAATTCCGAAAATCCCGGGATTTTTTTATATAATTTTTTTAATGGCATGTCCATAGTATGATGATCGCAGGTTGGAATTACCAAAAGTAGCTCTATCTACAGCGATTTTTTCAATTCCGGAAATCCCGGGAGTATCCAAATATGGTTTATAAGAAAGCCGTATCCATATCATGACCACAGCTTGCAAGTACCAAAAACAGCCCTACCTACTCCGATCGCTAATGATTACTGATTTATATATAAGTTTAAGAATAAGAATTTTTACTTCGTAATTAATACTGAATGCCTGAGTTGCTATAGGCAATTTTTTAAGTATGCAGTATCTTTTTCTAAGCCTATAATCATGGAACACCCCATCTGTATTATTCCATACTTTATCTCACAACTTATCCGCGAACAATCGTATATCTCGTAAAGTTTAACAATTAGTCATTTTGTTTGACAATCTTAACAACGGCGATAAATACTGTCTTGATGTATTTATGCGTTGAGTTTGTACATTGTAATGAAGTAGGCCCTTTTGTTGAGTTTACATTAGGAAAATAGAAAAGGGGGTAGTGACTTCCCACATTGTCTGCCGAACCCAGAAAAAAATCCACCAGATGGGAAACGGCCACAACCGCATGTAAAATTAGAACAACATGGACTCAGAAAGTATTTGAAATGAACAATATTTTTGTCGATTTTATCACATTATTTGAGAAAAATTGTATACAAACCTCGGCCTTGGATCTTTAAAATTCAAATAGCCGGTGGTCAGCAATAGCTAATTTCCTGAGATTTCATTCCATCCTTTCCTGTAATTATTACTTATATTCTAATCATAGGTTATATAAATAAATAAATATAATCAAACAAACTGTTTGCTTAAAAGTAAAAATATTATGGCAGTACGAGTAACAATAATTTACTACATTTACATAATTATATTATGCTTATAAAATAGATCCCTTTAAGAGATAAGGCCACCTTATCAGATTTTGAGATTCCTTACGTAAAAGGCATAGAGGCATATTCACTTTCTAATACAAGTTTTCAGTCGAACTTCATACATTATGTTTATACATACAACCTATTTCTAAAAATGGGATAACGAATATTTACAGAAAACTCAATAAAAATACAAATAAATACAAGTTGGAAATAAGAAAAAAATAGTTGTTTGTTTGTTGTATTTTTATACAAAAAAAACTGAAAAAAATATTAACTAGTTGTGTATCAAAACTGCAACAATATTTTTTTTTTTGTATTTTTATACAAAAAAAACCTGAAACAATATTAACTAGTTGTGTATCAAAACTGCAACAATATTTTTTTTTTTGTATTTTTATACAAAAAAACTGAAAAAATATTAACTAGTTGTGTATCAAAACTGTAACAATATATTTTTTTTTGTATTTTTATACAAAAAAAAAACTGAAACAATATTAACTAGTTGTGTATCAAAACTGCAACAATATTTTTTTTTGTATTTTTATACAAAAAAAACTGAAACAATATTAACTAGTTGTGTATCAAAACTGCAACAATATTTTTTTTTGTATTTTTATACAAAAAAAACTGAAACAATATTAACTAGTTGTGTATCAAAACTGCAACAATATTTTTTTTTTGTTGTATTTTTATACAAAAAAAAACTGAAAAAATATTAACTAGTTGTGTATCAAAACTGTAACAATATTTAAAAAAATCTAGCAACAAGATTGTAACTAGTAGAAATCCTGAAAACCCACGGAAAAAAGTCCATGACAAGATTCCTAACGAATTTTTCTAAGGCCGGCCCTAATTTTTTTTCTACCACGACACTTTATTGTAGCAAATCCGCAACTTTAACTATTGTTTCAACGAGGTAGATTTATGGTCAAAGTTGCAAGCTCAGGTGCCGACGCAGCCAGACAATGTTAGCGCGAGTTTACAATACACTGTGCGGTGCAATACATGTTAAAACAGGTGATTTAATAGCTTTCAATGTTGTAAGTTTTAGATACGGGATTTTTAACATTGTCAGTAACGCTTGAAAAGTTCATGAGCTTCAATTCAGTAACTACTGTATGTTCTAGCTTTAACTACCGAAGCTTTGGAGGCCCGTCGATATATGAATATTGAAATTTGAAAATATATTCATAATTCGTATGTGGTCTAGTGGCTAGGTCGCCGGACTCCTTTGCGGGAGGTTCGAGTTCGAAACCATGTACCAATGAGTTTTCGAATTTTTTCGAAGACTTATGTACATTTACCGACTGCTTTTACGGTGAAGGAAAACATCGTGAGGAAACCTGCATGTCTGAGGAAATGAAAAGTTCCAAAAGTTGCCCGCTCTCGGTGGATCATGGCCCGTACCCCCCTTGGCCAAGGGGAGGCCTGTGCCCCAACAGTGGGGGCATTAATGGGTTGTATAACTGTATAATTAAAGGTACAACTAAACATGAATGCGTAAAGTGATTTGTATGCAAACCGAGTCGTAACTTTGCAATATAGAACCATGGGTAAGTCGCGTAAATCATAATGAGCCTACTTCCTACGCGCAATGCCCATCTGGAGAACCGAAGAAGCCTCAGCACCTCGGGTGAGGTCTATGCCCAACAGTGGACTTCTTCTATCGAAGGCACCAACATGTTGGCTGATAAATACTTGTACAAAAACTATATTAAGCTATAACAAGTCTTTGGTGCGTACGTTCCTCCTCACCGCGTTGTTGAACCCCTCCCGGTACTGGTAGAATACGCTGCTCGAAGATATCACGTCGGGTACTGCGTCTGCGCAAATCAAACAACAATGATATTTATTTTTATAGACAGGTTTGACAGGACGGCCAATCTGAAAATAAGTGGTCACCGTTGTCAAAACGAGACAATAATGAACCGACAGTGTCTCAAAAACCTCTATGATTCTAACGTAGCTGGATCGATTCCACTTCTGGACCACGTTTGGTACAAGCTTAAGAGTGATTAATGAAAACATTGGCATTGGTAATTACCAAAACATTATTATTATTACAAAAATTTAATGGAGAAATGTTTAAAATTCAGGGTTATTTCACAAAAATACTGTGTTCCTCACACAGGGTGTAGGTTCGCCGGTCGCTTGATGCAAGGAAATAGAGGCTTGATTTTATAAAAAATACATTTGATGCTGTAACGCGCGCTGCAGTTCCAGATTATAGACTGGTTAATAGATTTTTAACTAAAATGCGTGCTCCACTATCGGTGGCTAGGTTGTTACAGCTACAATCCTCTTGTTATCTAAGCCAGGAGCAGGAATACATTCGGATACACGTACATTGTTCTGGTGCGAACATACTGTCCTTTTGATCTAGGGTTGGAAAGAGAGTTTTTTTGTTACACCTGTAGAAGCTGTATAGCTTCTACGGCTAGCTTCTTTTTCTGTATGCCTACTTTTTATTTATTATACAATGAATAGAGATGTAGTTTGACGTAAGTAGTTTAAGTAGTTTTTTTAAGTTTTAGAAGTAGTTTTAGTAACTACTTTTCTATTTATTATACAATAAATAGAGAGGTAAGCATACAAAACGACTCGCGATCTGAATTAGAACATGATCACCACACCACGGCACAACCCACCTCTGAGATCTACCAAAAGTTCTACAAAAACATGTAAAAAAACTATCAGAACAACGACAATGTAAAGTCAAGCACGTACAAGTAATTCAACATTAAGATTACCTAACGTAATAACATTTACTTTTGACATAGTATAAGGCGGGAGGCGGTGCCGAATGTCGGGTGCCGACACAACGCAGAGCAATTAGCTGGGCAAACATGCCTCCCTCCCCGCACCTACCTAGTTACAATTATACAAGCTTTCCCCTTATTGTTCCAGATTAGTTGCCAGTTCATTTTCTCGGGCTAATTTCTTGTGATTTAGTACCTAACGTGTAAGCTTAGTTGGGCGGAAGCGGCAGAGGCTTATAGGCTAAGAGGCACGTTCGATTCCATACAAATCAGGTATGTACTAATGAGGTTTTCGGTTCTTTTATCGAAGACTTACGTACTGATTTAGACTGGGTGTTGGTGAAGCTAGCATTTCGCTCCTCCCCGCAAAGTATACGCAAATGTTTTAACTGTTATTCACACTTAAGTTGGCTATTCTTCGAGCGTTTCAACCGCTGTCAATACCCCCCGTATTTTTGTTGTATATAGTACAAAAGGACCCGTATTGAACAACTGTCCTCGTGTACCGTTTTCATGCTTAATATAATTTTATGTATACTTTAAACAATAACAATACGTAGAGAAGAAGTACGCATTTATTCAGAAAGAGAAACAAAAGTGGGGGTTGAAAAATTGGTTGATTTTGTTTTTAATGAGTGATGGTAATGACAAAAGTCGGGACACATAATAATAAATAGGTGGAAAGATAAACCCAAGGGCCCTCTACTAAACTAGCACCTCTCTACATCTATCTACGTAACAATAAATCCATTAAATCAAACAGCAAAGTCGATTTCGGCCCGCCGCGGGCGCCGCTGTGAAACAATTAGTTGGCAGCCGCCCTCATTATAACTTCGCCCAGCTTTTGTCTGTTCTCTCTAGCTACTGTATTGTTGTACACTGGAAGACGCATCAAGCGATGCACTGTGGAACCCTGTCGCAATACGTTTTTTTTGTGATTACTTGACATTCGTATGAATGTTTCAAATAAGTCAATGCTACCCTGAAGTGTTGGCTACTGTCAGTGCAAATGAATGATTTGAGCACATGTTACTTCTAACGACCACTTTTCTATGTAATCAAAACTCTACTAAGGTACTTCTCATTGACCCAAAAATTTGAAATTTCGTATGTTGGTATATAGGTCGGTAATGTAATCAAAAACCCAACTCTAGTTTTTTTTAGTCCTATATGATTTCACTTGAATTTACCATGAATTGAGGAGCTCGTAGCCAAGTTGCGAGCACGGTCCGAAAGTGATCGTGCAGGTTACGCGACGTTGCCGCGGTCGGTACCAGGATGGGTGACCGCTAGTGGCATATTTCATGTGAGCTCCTCCGTGCCTCGGAAAGCACGTTAAGCAGTCGGTCCCGGTTGTTGTCGTTCGACAGCAGTCGTTAAGCCATGTCAGAGGACTACGGGCGGCCTGAACAACTCTGACAAATAGGTTGGCCACTAACCATACGATAAGCAAGCAACCATGAATTACATTGGAGTCAGTCTCAAAAGGCCGAACTACTATCGATATACCGTCCGCCACCAATCACTAGTTCCCTTATGACCTTTTCCTCCTACATGTTAAAATGACTACGTTCTCGACTGTACATTTAAAAACAATATAGAGCTAGCTGGTTCTGGAGGCGGGCGTACGAATTTCCACTCAATCCCATTACAAATCTCGTTGAGATTATTAAACAGTCACCTTAACGAGAATTGTGATAGGGGGAAGGGGGGAGGAAAAGGGTTGAGGCCTTGGGCCGGTTTTTGAATAAGGTGAGTGTAGACAAGAATTACTTATGTACTATACGAATTATTTAAATAATTGCTCTTTGAATTTTAATAAAAAGTTTATTTTAAATTTTTATACAAACTAAATACCTTGCTTTAAGTTACCTGGTATGCCATACTCTTTATCCGAGCTGGCAACGTCGCATTTTGATAACTTAATTAACTTGACAATCATGACATACGAGTATTGATCGTATTGTATAGTTATGTATGACATGGCAAAAGAAAAGCAAATAGTTTGTTAGAATTTTGTTCCAGGTTTTCTTACAGGTATAAATTAAGACCCTTACTCATTGTATAAATCAATTAAATTCAGTAAAATAAAATAGCAAACAACTCGAAAATGAAGCGTTTTTGAGGTTCACTCCCTTTGTCGAATATGTTATGTAAAAGCTACAGAAGTGTTTGGCGAAGTTAATGCATATCCTCAGAAACACCTTGTATCATTTTCACCATTATATACCTATATCATTTTATTTTATATATTTTTTCTGTGTTTTATTTTTCAATAAAATACTTAGTTTTGACAATTGCCTTTCAAAATTATGCACAAAAAAGGAGAATGCATTTTTCTGTACATAACACGCCTTATGGGTGTCGTACGTACCTGCGTATATAGCACGTTTAAATATAATCTAATATAGAAACAGTTGAGTCATATTTTAAAAAACTATCAAATTGTATGTATGCTATTTTATCAACAAAATCAGGGTGGAGTCATAGCTGAAACATATGGAATTTTATGCTCCCCGATGATTAAGAATTGATGGAACAATCGTCTCCACTAGACAGTTGTCCTTTGTTTTGGAAATTAACTAGTGAACCCCAATCCTAACAGTAACAAAACATAATTCACCATCAATTAAAATTTCCCATAGGCGACCGAATTATGCGGGATTAATATACATTAATATCTAGACAATTATTGCGGAAGGAAGCAGATGGTTCAGAATATCTGTTTATTCAGTCGAAATTATGTGTACAATACAAGGCAAGGCAAATGTAATGGGAGTTTTAGCGGTTTGACGAAGTGATGATGTGTTGTCTTATTTGATTCGTTTGCAAATTAATTTGCTGGTGATTTTGTTGGTTAAAAAGGGTGTAGTTTTGTTTAAGAGGTTACTTCTAGCAAAACTAGCGCCGCTCCCATAATAAAAAACATTTCTCCACAATTAAAAAGGGGACTGTAAAATTGTTCCACGAATGAAGAAGATTTTTGTAATATTTTGTATTTTCATAGTGAAACAATAAGAACAATAAGTATAGAAAGCAAATGTGTTAAAACTGGCTTCTTTTAGCACTTTCGCTTTTTACTTATTATACAAAGACTGTACATAATATAAAACAAACGAAACGAATCGAATCAAAAATTTAATCTTTACTGAAAACCAATGCGTAAATTTTTACAGTTGTGCCGACCAAAAACGTCACAGATCCGAGGTACTATTGTCGTGTTGTCTTTTGTTGTTGCGTTCATGTTGGCATGGCGTGATCGTCCTATTTTATTGTTTAAAAACGGTTAAAACTGGTTTTTTTTTCGTGAATCTAGTGTATTTTACCTAAAAATAGTCCGGTTAAGTGAAATATAAAGTAAAGTAAAGTAAAATACACTTTATTGTACAAATATAAAACAGTGAAAAGGGAGTGAAATACTACAGATGATATGGATCCGGCAACCTAACCTCCAATTGCACTTGGAATGCAAGACACTAGGCATTCCAAGTGCACACGGCTCTCCCTTAATCTCGACGTTGGTTTACTGTTTTTTTTCTAAACAGACGCCAAAACGTTCGAGTTATTTTCAAGATTCTAACACGGTCATTGGCCAAATTGCAGTGTAAATCACTAGCAGGGGGTCATTAATTAAAGAAATGAACAAAAATATTGTCATGTTCTTACGGTACTATGTATATTATTATGTCTCTGCATGTATGCATGTCTGAGATGCATCTCTTTCAACGATTCAAAGTAATAACCGTGTCGATATATTAATTAGCTAAGAGATTTTGTCAAACTTATTTCTGTACCGCACAAAGTTAAAAGCGTAAATGACAGTTCAATTCTATTGAGTACCTAATACTAAAACCACTGAATACCTAAGGATACTTTACGCGATTAATACGTAACTGTAGACAATCGGGCGGCGATTACCGGCAGGCATCAGGTGTTCGATTCCCGACGGGGCGGGAATGAATATTAACAACCCTTTCTGGCGCGGCGCGTAATTGAAAATAATAGCCCGTTGTAACTCGACGTGTGATTAACGTTATGCGATAACGCCTGTGTGGGGGAATTGGTATGTCGCTAAGAAGGTCTCTTTGGGTGTTGGGCGCACATGTTGTACAGTTTGGTAATACAAAATGCCCCCTAAGTTTGGACCGCCGAATGAAAGACGGTCTCCAGGACGAAGACATTTATTGAAAATATGTTTTGCTATATAAGTAATTCTACACGACAAAACTATAACGTGTTGTAAAATGCGACTAGCGCCATCTATCGAAGGATAGGGTCAAACACCTGTTGATCGACATAGATCGGTGGATTGATCATACACCGTTCAACGTCGATTAATGATTGTTTCTTTGTCGAATTTGTCATCTGTCATCGATTGAGCATTGATTCGACGTCAATGCGACACCCTTAAAGGCTTAGATTTTTTATTGTATAAGACGAACAGACTGTACCAACTGCAACAAAATAGAACACCTCACTCACCTCCTAATGGAGTATGACCTGGTGAAAATTGAGAGGAAGAAATTTGGCCTCAATAGGCTCCAAAATGGGAGGCTCAATAAAACACTTACTGTTATTTGCTAAGTTGGCTCTCAAAGTGAGGGCTGACTCTAATAATACTTGAGCTTCCCTTCCCTTTACTTAGTGACCCTAACGAGACTGTCATGGTCACCTTGTTGTGTACCAAAACCTCTAAACTGAAATTAAAAAGAGAAAAAGGCGATCAGACGAGCAAACGGACTATATGATTGTAAGCCATCGTCGCCCATTGAGTTCTCACCTCACTATACTGTTATTAGAGATGGTTGTGTGACGGTATGTCGCTGAGAAAGTCTCTTAAAGGCTTAGTTTTTTTCTATTGTATTAGGAGAATAGACGAGCAAACGAGTCACCTGATGGTGAATGGTCACCGTCGCTCGTAGACTTCTCACCCTACTATAATGTTATAGAGATTCAATATAAAAAATTATACAGACCTAGTCGTTGTACTTGCGACAAAGGAACTATACGCCCGAAGAAGTCTTTGTGTACCTGGAACAAGCAAGTTAAAGATGAAAATATGAGATATACAGATCATACATTTTGGTAGCAAAAAAATATATTATAATTTAATTATTTTTTATTGATTTTGAAAGTTATAACAAATTCACATTATTTTACTCATACATGTAAAATATTTATGAAATAGGGTATATACAATACAATTGTATACGGTCTATTAAATGCCATCAAAAGATTGTTTTTTTGCTGAGATAAGAGCTTGTATGATTAAAAATTTAAATTGATATACAGATGTGTCAGCGTGAAGTTAGAAAAATTTGTAGGTTAAAGTTGAATGGACGCGAAAACGTAATTGCTACATAATTGAAAAAAAAAACGACAAACGTACACGTATGTATGTCTATGTTAAAGGTCTAGCTGGAAGAAATCTCTATTTTAGAGATAAGCTCTACCTGTGTACGTCAAATTTCTTGTTGTTGTTTTTTCATTTGTGATTTATGTGTGCAAATAAAGTATAAAGTAAGTAAACGTTGTAAAACAGTGGATTTGTACTCCTAAACTTTTTTTAAAGTACCGTTTGCCAGATCTACACTGGCAATAACACTAACACTCCAGGTCCTGTTTCTAACAACATCTTGCATAACACTTCAAACTGACTTTCAGTCGCAAAAACCACATTTTTGTGCCAACAAGGACGGCAGCACCTCAGGCGGTGCTCCTCCAATTAGAAAGTCGCACGAGTGACGTTAAGAGAGACGTTAGTGACGTCATTAGTGACGTTTGTGGCGTGATACGTCGTCACGTCACTACGTCTGACGAGTGGTTGTCACGTCACTTGAAACGCGCTTCGCTACACTTGCAAATGTTTTAAACGATTGTGTATTCTCACAGTACATGAGTTTTTAGAAAGGGTTTCGGGTCTTGAGACTTCGGTTATTGATAGCGATACGCGAATGTACTAAGACTGTAGTAAGACAGAGACAGAAAGCTATTTTACCCGATACCCGAATCCTCTTCTAAGAGCTCACGAACTGTACCTACGTGGTAGGCACTAGAGAACGCCGACGCGACGTATCTAGGAAACCCCCGACTTATCATTGTTGAGACCCCCATATTTTTTTCCTAAGGTCCTCAAGGTTCCTGATGTGGCAAAGGCACGTGGTGCCCAAGATCATGGGATCTTAAACATTTGAGCTCAAATTCGAACCGTCAAGCTATTACCGTTCTAGAGATTCCACCTGACAATCTTGGAAACCACTGATACAATTTTATCTGACATAGTTAAGACACTTTCGGATATAAAATAATCCGCGTCCAAACCGGATCATCGATTGTTGAGTTGTGATACGCATCAAACATATAACACCCCTTTCTTTTGATTCGAGGTTAAAAATTTATCACAAATGGCTTATTACTATGACATTTAGTTCCACAATGTATCTGGTAAAAGCTGGAGTTGTGTAAAACGGTATAAGTGGTGCTACGAAACTACATGGCCATTCGTAGCACTTGTGCTACACGCAATTCAATGGCTTGCATGCTGCAGAATTTTTATTTTTGTTCGTAGCCACAAAATATTAAGTTTTTTTTTCACTAAAACATAAAAATGAAATTTTGAAGAATATTATTTAAAGAGACAACGAACACTCACTAGTATTCGTTAGTAACTCTAACTATGTAGATAACTAATATACTCTTTAAGTAATATCCTTCAAACAATGACTGCAGAATAATCATATAAATCTCCGATGATGTTGTGTCTGCCCCTTCAGTGAACTCCTTTAGACTAGGCAACTGGTTTAAAAAGCAGTGATAAATAACCCTAATTTTAATCTTATAACAATGATTTAGTGCAAATATTTAATTTAAATAAATAACAATGTATTAAAAAACTGTGAACTGTGAAATCTATAAAATGAAACTAAGAACTTATAACTTTCCAATACTATGACATAGACGCATCAGCATATATTCTGCCTGTCTATAAATATATAATAATATTTTTATTTAACTACAAAATTACAATTGACGTAAAACCAGCGATAAATAAAGTAATCACATCTTTACTTCTGTTAAACTTATGTCTCATCAAAACGTGTTTACGTGTCTCAAAACTATACTAAGTAAAAAAACAACACTGTCCTTAGATAGGTGTCTAGCTTCATTCATTACAAAAATGTGTAACATAACTTCCTCCAATCAATAAATCATCTTACAAAGACATCTTTCTAACGAAACCAATCACCTCATTATTACAGAAAACAAGAAACAAAATAGACAAACAGTATCAATAGAATGTCAATATCAAAACAATTACTAGTTTGTTACACTTGGCGCGAAGTAAAGCGACTCGGGATATAAGGTACCGCCAGGATCTTCCTAGTCTATGGAGCAAGGGAGACGCTGAAGCGACAATAAACAAACTATATCAATACTAGTTTGTTACACTTGGCGCGAAGTAAAGCGACTCGGGATATAAGGTACCGCCAGGATCTTCCTAGTCTATGGAGCAAGGGAGACGCTGAAGCGACAATAAACAAACTATATCAATACTAGTTTGTTACACTTGGCGCGAAGTAAAGCGACTCGGGATATAAGGTACCGCCAGGATCTTCCTAGTCTATGGAGCAAGGGAGACGCTGAAGCGACAATAAACAAACTATATCAATACTAGTTTGTTACACTTGGCGCGAAGTAAAGCGACTCGGTATATAAGGTACCGCCAGGATCTTCCTAGTCTATGGAGCAAGGGAGACGATGAAGCGACAATAAACAAACTATATCAATACTAGTTTGTTACACTTGCATGTGTTCAGGATTATGCCTCCAGGCACTGCAGTGTGATTTTAATTAGGGATGTTACGGAGCTTCGACTCCGACTCCGATAATTTTGAATCGGAGGTTATACTGAAGATTTGTGAGCAAACATAATCAAATATATTTTATTAAATAGTGTAGGAATACATTTATGTATTATTATTTATGTATTCCTACACTACTCTCTAAAGGAACATGTTTTATTGCCGCAAACCTCATCATTAAAAAAATAGCCAGTTCAGCTAAAAAAAATTAAAAAAACGGTTTAAAATTTGAACTTCTTCTACCTCCGCCTCCGACTCCGGTTCCGACTCCGATAAATCAATTTTTAAACATTCGGTATCGACTCCGGTTCCGGTAAAACCACCTCCGTAACATCCCTAGTTTTAACCTCTAACAATTGAAGAGGTTAAAACCACACTGCTGTAAATCGGGGGTTTCTTAAATTTTCAATCTAGAGATAACTCTAGATTAGTGTTCTGGTTTCAAGGATCATGCCTCCAGGCACTGCAGTGTGGGTTTAACCTCTTCAGTTGTTTAAATCATTAATAAATAATTCAATAATGAAAGAAAACATCGTGAGGAACTTAAAAGTTTCCGAAGGCGTGTGATCCACCAATCAGCACTGCGCCCGCTCGGTGGATACTCGTACCCGTACCCCCTTGAGTAAGGGGAGGCCTGTGCCCCAACAGTGGGAACATTAATAGGCTGATGATGATGACGATGATGAAGTGATGTCTATGCCGTACAGGAATTTAACTTGCTTACATTACATACTTAGCTCGCTTCATCTACCGCTGTCTCTCCACGTTTGTACCGTACCGTAACTTCGTTGTACCGCAATATTTCCGATTACGCGGTACCGGGACCGTAAATCGCGACATATAGTACCCGCATAAACACAATTTCGTACTCATAAAAGTTATCGTCGGGACTCCGGTAACGGCTTCCCGATACCGTCAAGATTGGCTATATTGTCAATCAGAGTAGGGTGCGCCGGGAGGGAAAAATGGAATTTTACGAGTTAATAATGTTTACGGATTATGATATAAGCACAGTTTGTTTTTACTGTGCCATGAGAGCAGACGAGTCGCCTTTAGATATCTCTTCTCACTATAATGGGTTTTCGATGCGCTGTTAACCTCGAGGACTTAGATAGAGTGTCTCATGTGCTGATAATTATTACATTGGCTCTCTTACTACATTGCTGCTTTGCGGCAGAAATAGGTAAAAGGATGGTAGCACCCTAGGTTGACTGCACAGAGTAATACCACCTTGTATTGTACATACAACAAGTCTGTCAAGATGAATGTTAACAACATTTTGGAATTTCTATTTTATTTATACTAATTATAATTAGTAATTATAAACAAAGAATTCAGAACTTATAGTAGTGGTAGATTTTATTTATTTATTTTTATTGACTACTAAACCCGCATTTGACCTCGATCTCGCCTGATGGTAAGCGACGATGAGGTCGACGATGGGGCATGCGGGTCCAGCAAATGCCTATTCACTCTGGCCTTGAAGATCCCAAGGTTGTAGGTTTCAGGAAATACAGAGGCCGGCATAGTAGTGGTAGATCCTAATGTGAAGGATCGCCTGGGGTAGTACTACCTTCTTATCTTTTCTGCCGTGAAGCAGAGATGCTTGCATTTCTGTGTTTCGGTTTGAAGGGTAAGAGAGCCAGCGCAATATTCCGGCACATGAGGCAATCCATCTTAGTCCCTCTAATATTGAGGTGAGATGTCTACGGGCGACGGTGACCACTTACCATCAGGTGGCCGGTTAGCTCGTCTGCTCTCCTTATTTAATAAAAAAAACAAAGTTATAACTTTAAATATTATATATCTATCATTCTGTTTAATAATTCGTTGGTATTACATGTCGATGGTTGGTTTAACGTTCTTAAAGTTTTATTTTGCTAATAACGTCTGTTATTCTGTACCTTTACTCGTTAACAAAACCACCACTATGAAATTGAGCCTAACCATACACAGCCAATCTTCCAACACGAAAAAAAAACATTGTCCACCAAAACCCGCATAAAAATTGCTAAAAATTGGAAACACTCAATCCCCTCAAATATTTATCGCAGGCACACAGTGTAGATAACATTTTTCCGCTCGCGCGCTCGCGGGGTTGAAAGGGGGGTGCGAGGGTGAAAGGGGGGAGTCTCGTCGCCCCGCCCACCCCTCCCCGCAGCAAACAATACAATCAGAGCCAATCTGCCGCGCAAATAGGAAAATAGAGTGCGCGCGGAAGACAGGACCGCCTCAGGCTAGTTGTGTTCGAAACTGATCTTTAAAAGGTTGATTTTTTTAAAATTTCTTGTACAATATATGCATCATTATTTAAATTTGCACACCTCAATGTGGTAGGAAGTACCTATGTAATTTTAAGATCCGTCATACATGACGTATATTCTTGCAAATAAAATTCATTTTATTTCATTGATGGTTGAAACGCCAATGTTGGCGTTGCGGTAATTAACAAGGGTTAGTAGTAGATTGAGTGGATTTGTAGTCGAAAATTATATTTGGGATAAGACTCGGGTTTAGAGTAGGTAGCACATACATCGGATTTGTAGTGTCCTCTCTTCTAGAATGATAATGTGATCACAGACAGCGAGCCACAGCCAAACTAACATAAAAACACATTGTAAATTGTTAAGTAGATAGATAGATTAATACTTTATTGTACACAAGTCACACCGGACCGGGCCAATTGACGTACGACTTCGTTGACGAACTGAGAGCGACTAAGGAAGAAAATGTCAGCGGTGGAAATAAATACCTACTTGTTAAATGTAATTTGGATTTTAATTTTAGTTTTCAATTCGCTTTTATTTTAAATTATTTACTCAATTGTTTTTTGTTTTTAAAATTGTAATTTACTGAAATTAATTAGTAGATAATTAACCACATAAAACTTATTAAATATAAATAAGTTATATTAGTTATAATTATAATAACTCAGCAGGGTTCATGAACGATTCTAAAAATGTTGTACCTGAAGCAATAAAAACTTTTAGTTTCCATAATTATTTTACGATATCTTAAACTATAGTTCAAGAACTTTCTTTAAAATAATGTAATCATTGGCGTAGCAAGTGCTACACGCGGCGTAGCAGCTACGCTATACTGCAACGAAGACGTGTCAAGCACTTACCTAAGGCTGGGGTCAGACGCCCAATATTCCTAACGCCTGGATTTGACATCCGTAATTCAGAAGCGGTTTTCCGGGAGTCCGAGCTAAATTTCATGTACGATAACCATGTAAATCATGTATCAAACAAATACATTTTTTAACGCCAAAGACAATTAACGTGATGTCACTGAATCCACTTGGATTTCAGGTCTATGGTTACTTTCTTTAAAAACTTCTATAACGCGTTTATACTGGTCTATGGATACTTTCTTTAAAAATCTCTATAGCGCTTGTAAACTTTGTTTATTAATAAATATATGATAATTTTCAAGTAACTAGCTATATTTCTACAATCATTGTTGATGCGCCATCTATTAGCATGTTTAGCGAAGTACAATCGCAAAACGTATAATTAATAATTACCTTAGTATGTATAAGTATATTATTGTGTATACATATAAAATTATACTGGTTAAATATAGTTTTCTATATCGATTGCACACCTTCCTCTTTCTCGTAATCATTACCTCTGCCAGAAAGTTGCCTGAAAGAGATCGCTCTCAGCGATAAGGCCGTCTAAATTGTACCTCGATAATTCTTTTATTAGATAGATAAACACTTTATTGTAAACAAATACAGGAAAAGTAAAAATTGCAGGAATAGTAGCACGATATGTACAAAGGCGGCCTTATCGCTTAAAGAGATATTATTACCTATTGTTTGTTTAATTCTTTTGTACAATAAAGTGTATTTTAGTTTACTTTACAACTTTTTCTCCCAAATCCGGGCCGCGTGTTTTCTTGAGGCGGATCGCGCGATGTCGCGGGCGGGATCCGCTCGGATCCGCGCAATTTTCCCCCGGTCATCTTTCATTGTTTCCACTTGACTCGCGGGCCCGCAGGCTCCTGCCTACGCTATACCAATCGTAAATAGGGACTTGTCGAACTACTTACATGAGTTTGGTTGGGTTTACGAAGTATTATTGGAGATGGGAGTTGTTTAGAGGCGATATGGATGATTGTGGAGAATTTTAGGGTTTGTCGTCTTGGGAACCGTCCAATTACTTGCAGAAAGTAAGTAAGTCTACAAAATAAAAATAATTATAGTAAGTAAGTGTATTGTAGTGTATTTTACTTTTACTTTACTTTATATCGGTTTAAAACCATCAGCATAATTTATCGTAGCTTTTAAAAACATTAGTTACGATATTGATTATTATTATTAGAAGTGGTCTCCTTTTTACATTAAGGTTCGCCCTTTATATCTTGAAAGGTCACAATGATACAGTTACAAAGATAATGGCTTTGCGTCTTATTTCATCTTTCTGGGCAATAAAAACAAACAATAGGCCGAGTGTATGGCCGGACACGGTAAATAGCCTTTATGTCCATAAACAATTCACCAAAGGACCGGGTAATGGAAAAATATATGTAATACTTTTGTGTTTGCGCAGATTTTCGGTCGCAGTATTGTTTGTGGGTTTTCTTCGACTTTTACGAGTTGAAATGTGACCTGAAATACGCCAAACAATTCGTATTTGGTCCAAATGGTAAATTAAAAATAGGTTCCTGATTACAACAAAAACTTACTGATTACAAAAAATACATGAGTAGGTATTTTATAGTATAGTAAATAATAATTAGTAAATCTCTTCTATTTAATTTATATGCACCCGCCTTGCAATATCTGTATGACCCAATGGTTAGCTGGTAGAAAATGCCGCATGGCATCAAGCTCGCCTCATGTACTATTTTTGTGCATTAAAGTGTTAAATAAATAAATAAATAAAAAACTATGTAAAAATAAAAACCATCTTCTCGTTCACGAAAATGTTAATTAAATTATTGGTTATACACAAAATTTAGCACACAACGGAAACGGACCGAACTCATAGAAATGTTTTTTTGGTGTTCTGGATATCTATGGGTTCGTTCCCATTTGGTTTCAAAATCCCTGCAGCAGACTTTAATATTTCTAAAGCGTACTCTTTCCAGTTGGAAGCTGATTCATGAGAATAAATAATGAGTTAACATTGATTTTGACACCCTGACAATACTGGTTACAGCTACAAATCAAATCAAATCAAAATGTTTTTATTGTAAGGAAGTACCTTATAGTACATTTTTACAACGTAATTTTTTTACTCTACCACCGCCTCGGAAGGTGCTATAGCTGAAAGGAAAGAAGCGGCGCAAGAAACTTTCAGCAGCAGATCTTTTGAAATAAATATATCATACAATAATCATGAATACAATCATATACATGTATGTACACAATGTGCAGAGTTGGAGCTAGATTTAGGACCAAGCCTTATCATTAAAGTAGTCATATTTACCTCTATTTTCTGAAACTGTTATTATTACAAAGAGAGAGTACGAATCCATAATGCTCTCACGTAAATTACATTCAAGCGAAAACGATTTGTTAAAGTTAAAATTGAGAATTGATACTCCCGCGGCGGCTCAAAGTGGATGATCGATCGGCTATCAAAGTCAATAAGCGGTTAAAAATAAAATTCCGCCAGTAATAGCGTTCTACTGAGGCTGAGTCAATTTCTAGATTATTCGGCAGCAATTTTTAGTTTGGTCGAAATAAAAAAGGGTTTGCATACAAAACTCATCTAGAGTTGGAAATCGTGTGGTAACTTTGTGGTAAGTCCTTTGAACATTCAATTCAATTAAATTCATTAAAAATACTTAACATGTATTAAAAGACGACTGAAGTTTATCTTTTGGATAATTTACATACATTTACTGGCTGTTCTAACGGTAAAGGTAAAAAACATCGTGAGGAAAGCTGCATCTATGAGGAAAAAATCTAGAATTTTAGAAGGTGGTAAATCGCCTGTGGATGTGCCACCCTCTTACTTATTTCTGTGTTTCAATTTAAAGGGTAAGAGAGCCAGCGTAATTCAGGCACATCAAGTGAGATGTTATGGGCGACGGTGACCAATAACCGATCAGATGGCCTGTCTGCTTATCTGCTTTCATTTATTACAAAAAAAATATTATTTTAAACCTATTATTCCTACTTTTAAATATATTTTGGAAAGCAACCTCGGCGCCACAACGTCGCAACTGATTCTTACGGAAACTAGGGCCTGCTAAACGAGCGTAACCACAAATATATTCACGCTCGTAACGACGGGGTGAGCGGATAATAAACGCTTTTTTCGGCTTTATATCGTTTTGTGTGATGTCTGCGCCAATAATACTTCTACTGAGTTTGTTTGTCGGGGTCATTTGAATATTTTTTGTACATATTTCGATTGATACTTTTAATAACAATATTAAAAAGATTTTTCTGATATTAGTTTAAAAATATTGCGTGTGATAAAAGATGAGACAATGAAACAGTCATTAGATGAGAGAAAATATTAGTCTAAAATGTCCCTATTTGATATTCTAGGTGCTTTATAGATTTTGATCGCAGAGCCATAATCAACTTTCATCCAAAAAAAATTGTAGAACTGTATTCCCAAAACTTATATTGATTAGTTAGCTGATCTCTTGTTCTAATATATTCGTTTTTTTTACGACTTTAGTACACTGCAGCTATTTTGAAACAGAATCTGACTGAAAGAAAAAAAGAATGATAATTTATTTCCAGAACGCACACATACTCTTACATCACAATTACACAAACTAAACCGAACTGGCTGAACCAATAGAAACCATTTTTCGGTTTTCTAGATTTCTATGGCTTCGTTGCGAATTCGTTAAACTGAGATATAGACTTGCTCGAGTACTAAACCGTCTCATTAAAAACTCAACGCAATTTAAATACCCTTTTAAACCCGGCATTTGTTCTACAAACCGCTTCCATAATCACCTTTTATGCCCGAGCAAACATGTGGCATATTGCACCCTATCTGATTACCGCAAACAGTGTTCAAAGACCCTTCTACCAACCAATGGCTTTGACTGCGGCCAAAACGCTGCAGGCTCAATGGCTCGCTTGCAATTTGTTTGACTAGACATTTTTTGTTGCGGTTTTTTGATAGTACAGACGACCACAGGTCAACCTACCCAAAACGTCAAAATTTGAGAATCTGTAATGAACCATACTGCGGAGGCATAAGGTTGAGATCTAAGTAAAGGATTTTGACAGATGGTATACTTTAGCTAGTGGTTGACTACAGGTCAACCTACCCAACACGTCAAAATCTGAGAATCTGAAATGTATCATATTCCACAGGCATAAGGTTGAGATTTAATCGAAGGTTTTTGACAGATGGTATACTATAGCTTGTGGTTGACTGTACAATAGCCTTTGGGTTGTGATGTCGTTATTGCGTTTATTTTGATGCAAGTTTAACTAACGCAAATATAAGCCACAAGATGTCCTGAACGAAGTAAAAATGGTAATTACTTGCTTACAGTAGGTAGTATACTCGTATGTACCTATACTTGCTTTAGGCTTGGAATAAGTATATGAAACGAACAATTTTTTTCGATTTCCTCGCATTATTTGAGAAAAAAACTATACAAACCTCGGCGGAAATAAGTAAAGTAAAGTAAAATACACTTTATTGCACAAATAGAAAACAACAAACAAAAGATAGAAAAGAAAATAGTGATGTACAATTTAGGCGGCCTTATAGCTAAGAGCGATCTCTTCCAGGCAACCTTCGGGCAGAGGAAATGATTTCGATAACGAGATAGTAGGTGTGCAATCAACAACCATTATCATAACTATTGTTGTCCTTGCAGCTTTAAAAGGCATGGCTTTTGGCTCGGCCTTTCAAAATCTCCGCGGGTAGCTATGGCTAATTTTCAGGCCACTGCAGTAATGTACTATTTTTATTCTTCATCAGAAACACACCCTAAACTTAAAAACATCGAAAACCCTCAGGCGCTGCATATGGTGCGCCCACAATTCAAAATTCGAAAATTACACGCGTGTTTAAACTAGTCGAACGCATTATTTGAGCCTATTTGAATTGGGCACCGTAATCGGCCCCGGGTTTGTGACAAGATTAGTTACAATAATAGAGTGGGGTGTGAGTGAGTATGGGATGAGGGGCCCGTAATCCTTGTAATACAAAAATTACAGTGTAATATTTTATTATTACAGGAATGATTAATATGATTTTCGTGCTTTGTCTACACTTAGGAAAATTTGCTTTTGGTAAGTAAGTAATACGTTTATTTCACACACAGCAATGACCGAAACAGTTATAATTATGATAAAATAATTATGTAGTCAAAGGTAAACATATCTAAATCATGTCTGATGATCTGCTGTTGTTGTGATAAGGGCTTCAACTCTGGTAGAATTAACCCTTTATAAAACTTGGCATTAGAGTTTCAGCTTTGAGAATTATGCCGAAAGTAATAGCAGTTTGATAGTTTGCTGTATTTTAGTAATTATGTTTGAAATTAAAAGTAAAGCTTGACCAGAAATATAAAAACCAATCGCCTTTAGATAAATTTCGAATCAATCAATCTCGGCGGCTACATTTATAAGTGTCATTTCGTACGGGAAGTCCAAACATTTAAAAAGTTTCATTCAAAATGATTAATAATACACTACAGTCCATGACAAAAAAAAAAAACTTTTTTTATTGTAACTTAGTACCTTAAAGTACATTTTTACACGTCATGTTTTACTCTACCACCGCAAGAAACTTTCAGCAGCACATCATGCGAGAATTTTAAATATTTCATTTATAAAAATAAACTCCATTTCTTTGCCGGTTTCCCCTAAAATCAGTACGAAGTAAGCGGTAGTAACGAGACACAGCGAGCACGGAGCAATTACACAACATAACGGCGGCACTTAGAGCGGGCGGCGCCTTAATGGCACAACCCGGCTGTTTACGGGCCTTAACTACGAGTGTGTGGAATAAAGAGATATATTAGCGTGGATTAATGCTGCAATCTACAAATGAGATATGCTGTTTCATTTGAATATGCTATTGAACTATGTAAAGTAGTTTAGATAGGCTTCCTTTCTTCTACGTAATATAAAATGATTCATAATTCATTTATGCACAATCATGAGTTACATACAGATGTTATTATTTATGTACAAATTATTTAGTCTTAACATGATTAACCTTGTCGGTATAGCAGGTTTGAAAGGGTAGTCATTTTCTTATAATAATTTCTAAATGTTTATCATCAAAATATTCCCGCACTGAATAGTAGCTTTTGGAGATTAATAGGTCCCTTAGATACTTTTGAAATTGCTTTTCAGTTTGGACTTTTTTCAAATGTTCAGAGAACAGGTGGTTGTAGACTTTTACTGCCATGAAATGTAACCTAACCTATATGTAACGTAACCATTGAAAAAAATTTAAAGACCTGCCAGTGGCGGATCCAGATCCTGCCCTCAATAAACTGTAAACCCCCTATCTTATCTTATGATAGGGGGCCGGAAATAACCCAGCGGCACTTCGACCCTTGAGGATCTTTTGTGCCTACCCCATTTTACACACTGGTCATCTCAGTGTGCAGGTTTCCTCGCGATGTTTTCCTTCACTCAGAGCAGTCGGTAAATGTACGTAAGTCTTCGAAACATACGAAAAACTCATTGGTACATGGCACTGCACGGTTTCGACCCCGGACCTCCCGCATACAATACACTGCACTGTTCTACCTTTGTACTCTACATTTCTACTATACTCGTACACACTGAAAGCCCAAGTGGATACTTGCTTCCCTTTTGGCATAGTTGGCAATAACACCGCATCCACATAACACTGGCGATTACATAAATATCTTTTCTGCACGCAATCATTCGCGGAACATGGTGGAATTTGAATTTAGATCGCGCTCCCGGGGCGCGAGTCGGGCGAATTAGAGCCGCGGGCGCAGCGCTTGTTAGCTAGTTTTTACGCCCGACCCTTTGTGAGCAAATTGCATCAATGCAACGCTGACGAGCGTACAGATTACTATAGACTATCCAGGATTTTCTGCACTTGCCTTTGATATTGATGCTACGCTTTTCTCGGGGACAGAAGCTAGCTGTTTGTGCGAATTATTGGTATCTACTTTTGGATCTTTTTCTTGTATTTGAAAGTGACGGGGTTGGCATTCGGCATTAATTTAATTTAATTTATATATTAGGTAAACACAATATATTACAACCAGAGAAATTACAGAAAAATCAATAGAAAGTTATGAGCTAGGTCGTAACCCTTAACGTGTAAACACAGCATGGTTAGGAAGTGGACAATTCATCATCATCATCATCAGCAGCCTATTCTAGTCCACTGCTGGACATAGGCCTCTCCCAGGGCGCGCCATTGAGCCCGATCTTCGGCTCTTCTCATCCAGTCGCTGCCAGCCACCTTGCGCAGATCGTCGCTCCATCTAGCAGGGGGGCGTCCCACACTACGTTTGCCCAAACGCGGTCTCCACTCCAGAACTCGTCTACCCCAGCGGTTATCGGTTCTGCGACAGACGTGACCGGCCCACTGCCACTTCAGCTTGCTAATCTTATGAGCTATGTCGATAACTTTTGTTCTATGCCGGATCTCCTCATTTCGGATTCGATCCAGCAGAGATACTCCGAGCATAGCTCTTTCCATAGCACGCTGAGCGACTTTCAATTTGTGAACCAGTCGCACCGTCAGTGTCCACGTTTCGGCTCCGTAGGTCATTACTGGTAGGACGCACTGGTTAAAGACTCTTGTCTTTAGACATTGAGGTATAGGCGACGAGAAGATGTGACGTAACTTCCGAAATGCTGCCCAACCCAGCTGAATTCTTCTGTCGGCTTCTTTCTCGAAGTTGTTTCTACCTAATTGCACAGTCTGCCCGAGGTAGACGTATTGTTGCACAACTTCGAGGGCCGTACCGTCGACGATAATCGAACCCGGAACGACATGGTCATTGAACATGACCTTAGTCTTGTCCAAGTTCATCCCGAGACCGACACGTCGTGAAGCAGCATTGAGATTGTCCAGCATTTCTTGAAGGTCCTGCAGCGACTCCGCCATTACGACTATATCATCGGCAAAACGTAGGTGTGAGATGTACTCGCCGTTTATATTGATGCCGTGTCCTTTCCAGTCCAGGGTCTTAAAGACATCCTCCAATGCGTTCGTGAACAGTTTCGGAGATATGACATCTCCCTGTCTTACTCCTCTGCGCAATTGGATGGGTCCTGTTTGCTGGTTCTGTACTTGGACAGACATCGTCGCGGCGTCATACAGACATCTCAACACTTCGATGTATCGCCAGTCGACTTGGCAACGCTGCAAGGACTCTAGAACAGCCCAGGTTTCGACGGAGTCAAAGGCTTTCTCATAGTCCACAAATGCAAGACACAGGGGCTGATTATATTCTTCAGTTTTCTGTATAATCTGCCGCACAGTGTGGATGTGGTCAATTGGTTGTACAAAATTGAGTTGGGAAAGCAAAAAATACTAGTGAATGTAATGACAAAAAATTACAAATAATACCTATTGAAAAATAAAAATTATAAAGTAAAAATTATAAAGTAGGTGCGTGGATAGCTATCGAGGCAGAGGTTTCTTTAAGATGTTTGGAATATTTTCTAATTATATGTACCTACTTCATTTTTATTAGACGAGTTAATCCTATACTTATGCCTTTAGCACAGTTCAGGGATTTTGAAAGGGAATCGGACAGAACCAATAGATTTTTTTTCGATTTTCTAGATTTCTATGGGTTGGTCCGAAACCGTTTCAAAATCGCTGCAGTGTGCTAAAGACTTTATTTAGCGAGTTTGTGTTTGTGTGAATTTAATATCCTCACATTACATAAACAAACATTCACCTATGTGTGAACAACTAATAAATACAAGTAAGTAACTGAAACACTTTTAATAAAAAAAAATTGATTGGAAATTAAAATAAGCTTTCCTGGAAAATAACTCACTTTGTCGACAAATTAGTACTTTAAATAAAATAAAGTGTTTTTTATTATTTCAAAGTACTACTGTGTGTAGTACAATAATATGCAAAATAATATAAAAAAAATTTATATACATAATATATCAATATTTTTTTTCGAATTCAGAGTTGGCCTCATAGTGAAAGTTGTTCAGTTATGGATACTGAATCCCTTTCGGGTCTATATGGGGTTTTGACACACCTGTATACGTTTAAGTTAAACAATTGCACGGTTGTATCAGTTTACTGTAACGTAACCTTAGAGCCCGCCGCCCGTAATAGCGCAATAACACTCAAGCGCGGAAAGAATGCCCAGTAATACGCCGGGTAAACGAATATGCGGGGAAATTGCCAGCCAGTGCTGCCAGCTCTACGGAGCGAAATACTATATACTTTTTTTTAAATTCGATTGAATCTTAAATTAAATAATTTAGCAACATAAAATGCTTCTATCGGAGTAGAGGCGCGGCGACTTTCTTCAATAATAATATCACTAAACCTTAAAGTCTTTAAAATACTGTTTAAAATGGCATGCCTGCCGCTTGCAGCCCGGAGTCGCTTGATATTGGCATGCAATTTTGAACCGCATTTTAAAGAAGTCATTGTTATAGCGGCTGTACACACTGGGTATCGACCAAGGTTCTCTGGAAAGGGGCTCTGAGGCGAGACCATACCAGGTACATGGTATGGTCTGCACACACTCGGTTATGATTTGAAGTGTAAAAGCTCGCCAAGATGGACGTGCTTGCTGCTCTTTGCCTATGTGCTATAACCATAGTATATAAAGACTACGTACAGTTGCCCTCTAAATTACTAATTTACCGGCCCACTATGTGCATCTAATAAATACTATTTAACGAACGATTTAATATAACCTCAGATGGTAATTTAAATTATAGCCTCTGAATTTTCGACCCGAATCATTTTTGTAAGATTTTGACCTGATTGTAAGTAATAAGTAGAAATTCAATAATTGGCAACCATAACTGAAATCTTAGATTCTTAAGGCAATAAGAGATTCTAAAATACGCTGGTCGACTTGACCACTACGCGCTAAGATATGAGTTCAAGTCCCATCGGTGGTGTTTTCTTTGTATCACTTACTACTGATGAAATCTCAGAAAGACGTAGCGATTTAGTATTGGTGAATAGTAGCGGAGCAGTCCGTTACATATTATTCTATTCATCATTCACCTATTCGCATTTTTAATACAAAGGTAAAATGCCGTTACATTATTAGTTAGCTATACTTTCCCCTTCAAATTTCTGGATACATCCGTCTACAAATGCCTCAACCTTACATGTTTACTGTAAACTAAACTTCAGTTTTTAACGCCCATGGCGTCTAAGCCCTAAAACGTTTAGTAAAAGCGGCAAAAGCGACAGAATCGCTAACTTCCCATCCCTAAAGGCTCGCAGATGCGATTGCTCGCGGCCGGATACAGGCAATCATCAATCTACGCCCCCTCCAGCCGCCCCCCACATAAATCACGCGCACAATGGCCGCAGGAAGTTCTTAAGAAGAAAAACTATAGGTCATATCCTTCCTGGGAGGCGGCCAATCGGAAGCCGGCTTGCGAGCCCCCGAGCGGGCGTCAAGGGTTATTGCGGGAGTGTTGCCAGTTTCGGGGAGTTTACCCCGGTTTAAGGGAAAATAGATGCGAAAATGTGGTTTTAGAAGGAGTTTCTACTCTTTAAGTTTATGGAAAGTATTTGCAGTAATTTAGAATAAGGGGTTCATATCAAAACGAATGAAATAGATAGCACGTGTTGCCGCCTCTAGATAGACAGACAGACGGTCAATCTGGTGGTGGAAAATAATTGTGTGTGACATGAAAGGAGATGAGCCAATACGACAGACAAACAGACTGAACGACATTGTTGCTCTCTATAGCTATAAGTTGGAAAGGGTCAAGTTGAAAACCAGCGTCACTCAGCTGAACTTGGCCCTTTTAATAGATCATATGTTTACTACATTAAGCCATACTAAGGTTATAGTATTTTAAGCCAAAAAAGGATTTTCTATTTCTAAAAATAATTGGCTTGTCTCACTTCTCGACCTTTGTGATTGGGAAAACGCATCAATATTAGGGTAAATATCGAATCGCAGTGATCACCCTGTTATTCGGTTAGGGCGAGATTTTTCCACGTCTGGCCGTCGGCGCGGCGTCGTACGTCATCCCGTGGATTATTCGTAAGCCCCGCGGATGGATATAGAATAACCCTAGCGAGCGTTTCGCCCTGAATTATTTATATTGATAACTTACCCATTTGCGGTCAAATTGCTTTGCGTTTGGGTAATTTTGTTGCGTTCTTCCTTATTGGAGAACTTATTTAGGCATGGGTTTGGGACGGAAGACGTGGTCGTGAAGAAAATAACCGGAAAATTTCTTCTAATTCTGATATTGGTACGAAAAAACGGGCTAAGAAAAATTCTCGCTTAAAATTACAAAGACAAGAACATTAAACAAAGATTTTAAATTAAGCAATTGTGTATACCTATAGTATAAAATAACTAAGAAGTACACCTTAAATAAATCAGTCTAACTAGACTGAACTAAGTGTAAGTACACTGAAAGAAAATTCTGAGCCTAGACGCTAACAAGATATTGCAAATGCTGAGCATGTATCTTCTTAACTTTGTGTTGTTTTTTTTTTAATTTCAAGTCTTTTTAAGTTTAATCATGTATGCATAATGCAATGTTAAATTAATGTGTTTTTCTTTTCTATATTGGTTGAAGTAAAACCAAACAGATTGAGCTTGAATAAAACACATATTTTTTCAGTGTAATAATATAGTATTTAATATAGTATAGTATGTAGGTATACTATACTATATTAAATACTATATTATTACACTGAAAAAATATTTGTTTTATTCAAGCTCAATCTGTTTGGTAGCAGACCATAATTATTACTGTTTCGGTCATTGCTGTGTGTGAAATAAACATATTACTTGCTTACTTATTTCTGAAAAACGAAAAACATCTCTCTCTGTACTAAATACCGAATCAAATTAATATTTTCTATCCGACTTCAGGCTTCTTAAAAACAACTTAGACACTACTCCTAAATAAACACCTACACACTCCGATCTCCAATCCTTAGATTGGCGTAAAAGTAAACGGAATAAAAACCCCGTAATAAAAGAGGGTGGCCAGTTTATTAACATCTATTAGGCAGCTCTCCACTAGACCCATTACACTGGCGAGCGTAAAAATGGGATTCACGCCCCCGTAATAAATTTACTGGCCGTTAACTTGCCCGCCCGCTGAGCACGCGACCAGGGCTGCTACGGGTGTCGAATTTTGTAACATCCGCAGAAACTTATGCGGATGCGGTTGTTGCAAGCAATATTAGTATTGTCAGCAGCCTATTAATGTCACCATTGTTGGGGCACAGGCGTCCCCTTGCACAAGGGGGTCGGGATATGATCCACCGAGGGGGTCCAGTGCTGATTGGTGGATTTCACACGCCTTCGGAAACTTTTTAATTTCCTCACGATGTTTTCCTTCACCGTTAGAGCGGTCGGTAAATGTACGTAAGTCTTCAAAAAATGCGGAAAAACTCATTGGTACATGGCATTGCATGGCTTCGAACCCGGACCTCCCGCATGGGAGTCCGGCGTCCTAGCCACTAGGCTACCCACGCAATGTATTGTAATATTTCTAATATTAATATTGTTATTAGAAATATTATAATACAATACAGGGGCTAGAATATCAATTTAAAAGATAAGTATTATTTGGTTAAAAAGTTAAGAAGTGAGATGGGGACGAAGACAGACCCGAACCACAGAATACACAACTTTCATGGACATACCGTAGATGGATCTGAAATCCGTTTATGTAAGACAGAGTCGTTGCAGATGTTAGACTGCAACGGCTTAAGAATAAGAAAAACAAAGTAATATTATGTAATAAAACTAAATTCCACAGTCTAATTTACAAAGGAGTACTTATGTGGACCCAAAAGATTGTATTGTCTTGTACTCAACATGCAGTTTTGTTAACATACTGTTAATTCGCAATACATCCTCAACATCCGATGCGGATGGTAACGGTAAAAATCATGCAGATGATTTACAAATACGGATGAAAGTGACATCCCTACACGCGTCCACTGGCGTGTCAGTTTACTGGAATACACATAAGTGCTGTGTTCAGATTTAACGTCACCCGATTAGGGACGGATTGAGGTAATGTGTGTTTACGATTTGTATTATTAATGGAACAAATTTCAATTTTTAGTAATCTACTATTGATTTGACTTATGATAAGTAAATATAAACAAGATTTTTATTTTATTAAACTTTAAGCCATGCGAGGCGTTCTTAAATCAATTAGAAAAAGTGGTTAAAAAAAATCCGGGACCAGTATTTGAAACTGCGACTATGCCATTCCGTGGCAGTAGATGGCATTTATTGTGTTATATAATGTTAGGGAAGAATATGAGAAAACATCGAAATCTGTTCAGTTTCTTAATTATTTACCGAATTACTTATATATAACGAAACGTTAAAAAGTCCTCTCCCTCCACGGCCGGCAACATACAAGCACTACCCCTGGTATTGCACGTGTGTCTAGGCGACGGTGACTACTTACCATCAGGTGGCCCATCTGCCTGTTTGTCGTAGCTAATTTATAAAAAAAAATAACAAATTCAGCAAATTCAAGCAAGAATACAGCAAATTGCTTAAGAGTAGAGTGTATAAAATACAGTGCCCTTCTGTGAAAACTCGATTCGCACAACGTTTTGGTGCTTTCCTTCACCCATTTCTTTATAACAAGGTTGTAAGGGCCTGTGTCATTCAGGAACTTCCAATGAGTCAGACAAAAACTCTCGTTCGTAATTGGTTACTGGAACTGTCCTATTACGTAATTGAAAGGCTATTTGAAATAATAAAATTTAAAAAAAAAATTTGGGCAGATACCTCTCCGCTTTTGACTACAAATTTGTGTAATTGAAGCTGTGGCTTATTTATTTTCATTAATGCATATATGTACATAATTAGCTTTAATATTATAAATATATATGAAATAAATATACCTAGATATATAAATGTATATATTAATATATTTTACAAATTTATAATAGTCATACAATCTCTTTAACTTAAATTGTAATTCTAAATTCTAATTCTGGAATGTAATGTTAAATTGACACACAACATTGTAAAGTGGTCAGTGTGTGTATGTAATCTCCACGACACAGGCAACTCCTAGTGTGGAGGTTATAGTTTAATGGGAAATGTTAATTAATATTTTGTTAACGAATATTTTTTTTCAATTTTCAATAACTATTTTGCCGTATACTTTAATTACTTGACGTTCCAAAAAATCTTTTTAAATACAATTTTATACAATCACGGTGAATTATTTTCTGTATTTGTATTGTAGTAACGGGCTGGTAAAGAGCTATGCTCGGAGTATCTCTGCTGGATCGAATCAGAAATGAGGAGATCCGGTATAGAACAAAAGTCATCGACATAGCTCATACGACCTGTGATACGTGATACGATGTGACCGGCCCACTGCCACTTCAGCTTGCTAATCTAGCAAGCTGAAGTGGCAGTGTGCCGGTCACATCTGTCGCAGAACCGACAACCGCTGGGGTAGACGAGTTCTGGAGTGGAGACCGCGTTTGGGGAAACGTAGTGTGGGACGCTGTCCTGCTAAATGGAGCGACGATCTGCGCAATGTGGCTGGCAGCGACTGGATGAGAAGAGCCGAAGATCGGGCTCAATGGCGCGCCCTGGGAGAGGCCTGTGTCCAGCAGTGGACTAGACTAGGTTGCTGATGATGAACGGGCTAGTATCCGCAACTCGATTAACTGAAAATACTACTAATTTACTTTAAATATTTTGCCGTAAATATACTTTAATTACTTGACGTTCTAAAAAACCCTTTTTAATTTTTTTACTTATTTACAACAATATCTCTTTTATAAACAATTTTTATACAATCACGACGGGGAACGATGTCCTAGACTGAGTAATAATAGATTATGCAATGAATTGACGGCTTCGGAGCGCTTCGACCATTAGCGGGGAAACTTCAAGGAAAAATTATTATTAGTGATCACCGCTCACTGCAGCCCGCAAAGGAATTTTTCTTGTTTGTTACAGAAAAGTTACATAAAAAGTCCCTACATTTTTGGTAACAAAAGTATAAGTTATACACTTTTTCATATAGGAAGGCACGCCGCTGGACACCTAATTTTGTATCATTAGAAGGAAACTAACCCCAGCAACAGCTACTTGTATTCTCATTGTCTTTTAATCATATAAATTGCATATACAAGTTTGGTCAAGTTAGAATCTTACTAATCTTGTGATATTTCTTACATATTTTTTGTCATATGTACCTATATGGTCTATTAATAAAGGATTATCTATTTCTATACAGATTTTGACCACATAACATCGTGTTGTGTATGTATCCCGCGACCAGAGCTCCACCTAGCACATTAGGTGAGACCTGAAAACCAGGAAGGCGATTCTCGCAGCGTTCGACATACAAAAGTCGAACGCTACGAACGTCTTGTCACGTTCACACATGTAATGTGAGCGAATGAGATAGGACTAATGTCGAATTCGACATTCCACTACAGAATTGCCGTCCAGCTGTCGCTGAGGCCTCGACCATTTCATCATGCACAATAGGGCAATATACGATACCTCTCTTTTCTTTATAGATTAAGACTTGAAATTCTATAATAACTGTGTTGTACCTTATTAGTCTTATTCCTCTGTGTCTATGAATAAATGCTCTTTTATTTATTTATTATTATTTCTATAAAACATAACTCAAAAGTCTAAAGTAAAATTTTATTCCACCTTACCATATTTAACATTTATATCATGAAAACTAACATGATGTCTCCCGTCACAAATTACAATTTTAAAACGAGAAAGAAAACTCAGCTAAATGATACAACAAACTAAAAACAAAAGTATTAAGTAACATTCAAAAGTGGTTCTGTACCCGCTGTACCTAAATCAACCCTCCGACGGAATTCTTACAGAGTTTTTAATAGCGAGGCGGCCGCAACCCTTTTATTGTGATTAGTTATTGTATTTACGAGGGGCGGACTGGCGGTCTGGCGGACCGACCGGCGGCGTACAATATCGACAAATACCTCCCAGGGATGTAGTTAGGGATGTATAAGGGGCGCATGTATAAGAGGAGCAAAAACGTCCGGTGTACTTTTCTTTTTTTTCCTTTTTCCGGTGCTGCACACCACCTTCATCAAACTTAATTACTTTTGTTTATTTATTTTTATAATATATTTGTTTAATATTAATTTTATCTTCTGTACCTAATTGTTTGTATGTGTGCGCTATTGGAAATTAACTCTTTCTTTCTTTTTATGGAAGGCGCATTACACTCAAGTGCCAATTTAAGGGTTTTTATAGAATTATGCAGTGATAGAGAGTTTCTTCAATCACCAAGTTATCGTAAATTCCTTGCCTGGCCTGTTACCGGCTCTTAACTCAATTGTACAAATATCTGGATTAAAAACGGAGTTCAGTAACTAGAAATAGGTCATTAATTACACCAGGAAGGCGATTCTCGCAGCGTTCGACATACAAAAATCGAGCGCTACGAACGTCTTGTCACGCTCACACATGTAATGTGAGCGAATGAGATAGGACTAATGTCGAATTCGACATTCCACTACTCGTATCGTCGTCCTGTAAACTTTTTTGCTAATATTGCGGCTCATTTACGTCCATTATCATCTGCTCTAATGGTGAGGAAATCTGTATGTCTGAAGAAAAAAGTTTTTCAAAGGGTATGTTTTCCAATAAGCACTAGGTCTGCACTGTGGATCATGGCGAGTACCGTGCAGGGAGGCCTGCGCCCCAACAGTGGGGACGCGTTAATAGGATGATGATGATTTATTTAAATTAGGGGCGCAAATGCAAAACTAGATACGGCTCTGACAGATTCGTCGCAAAACAGAAGTTGGGCTCTTAATGGGAATTAAAAATACCTGTTTTGACATTTAACAATCTTATTTTTGATTCAATGACATGCGGCTCAAGTTTTATGATGGACTTTTTAAATAATGGAGGCTCTGATTAGGGTAACAGCTCAAAAATGTTAAGAAATGTTGGTAATTAACTTTTTGGAAGGACGAAGTTACGGAGACAAGTTCTGCATTTTACTTTGATTTTTGATTCCAAGCAGCCGAAACATAAATTGTTGATTAAGGGGCGACCTGTGGCATTATAGTGGGGAGGTATAAATAAATTGACGATTAAAGTTGAATAGGGTAGTTTCCAAGTATCAAATCTAAAATGCATTTATTAAAAATTAAGAGACCGTCATAAATTGATGGTCAAATGTGAAAACAGAATTAAAATTCATTGAAAAGTAAAACAGCTACAGGCAATCAAAAATCAGAACGGTAGAAAGAAACGGCAATAAGTTTTATGACGTAACTGTTTTCTAGCGCCATACAAGCAGGTCCTTGCTGCATATAAGACTGTTTTGCTAGAAAGGGACAGATCATCTGTCCAATACTAACTTTAACCATTAATATCTCTGATGTTAGTTGAGATATCGAAAAACTAATTTTAGATCCTTCGTTTATATGCCCATGTAAGTTGGTTGATGCAATAAAAAAGAATTAGGTTAATACCGTATTGTGTGAGTTTAAAAATGAGGGAATCGAAAGATGTATGCTATTGACTCAAAATGCTCTAAAGAATTTTTAACCCAGCATTTTTTCTTCTCATCTGGTGGTAAGTGACGCCTATTTACTCTTTGATGATATCAACAATCCCCATGATTTCATGTATCAGTAATTATGCTGCAAGCATTGCTGCTTTGCGTCAGAAGTAGGTAAAAATCTTGTATCAGCCGAGGCTGACTCTGCACAGAGTAATACCACCTTCCAGGTAGTTTAAAACTTCTGTCAAATAGGTAACTATTCTGAAACAGCTGTCGCACAAGGAAGGCAGCTGGTCTCATATAGTTTATTCCACGGAAAGATTCTCGGAAGCGCTTTCATGCGCTCACAATACGCGCTGCGGATTTAGCAAACACAGTTTTAATTAGCGAGATTCGTCGTGTCTTCTCCGTACACCACGTGTCATATCTTAGGGCGACTTTATCGCACTTCCTCTTAGTTGAATTCCTCATTGGAATGAATGGATCAGATGTAAAACGAAAGTGTGGTGGTAACCACAATAGCGTCATTGTAGGGGCGTTCACATGCCATTTTGACACTAAGAACCTCCTACACAAGATGAGACTGGCAGACAATCCCACCTGTAGAGCCTGTGGTGACACCGTTGAGTCAATAGAACATTTGCTGTGCGAATGTGACTCGTTGGCTGAAAAGCGTATGAGTCTTCTGGGGGTAGCCTACCCGAAACCAGAGGAATATAGGCTCCTTCCTGTAAGCTGTATAGCGGCATTGATGCAAATCATCTTTAAGGAACAGGAAGGAGACTAAGGTAAGGGGTGAGCACAAAAGATCCCTGAGGGTCGTAGTGCCGCTGGGGTTATCCCTGGCCCACTGTCATAAGATAAGATAACCGCAATAGCGAGATGGAAGTGGATATGGGCGGGGCAGATTGTCAGAATGGATGCGAGCCGATGGGCGCGGAAAGTCCTGGAGTGGAAGCCACGAGCGAACACCAGAGCGCGAGGCCGGCCACCAAGTCGCTGGGTCGATGACATCCGAAGATACGGAGGACGGGTTTGGATGGAGCGGACTCAAGATCGCCGGAAATGGAGAAGAGGGGAAAAGGCCTTTATCAAAATAAAAAAATCATTTTTTTTATTGTAAGTAAGTACCTTAAATTACATTTTTACAACGTCATTTTTTACTCTACCATCCCTTTGTAAGGTGCGTATCCAAAGCTGGATAGAAGATGGGCTGTAATGATGATATTGATGATGACTGGAATCCAAATTTTCTCTCCAGTAGTTTTTTTGTGTAAATTTCAAACATATTTTTGCTCCTTTATACCTTTAGCTACATGCAACTGTATCCCCCATATACAACAATACCTATGTTCGCTATATAGAAATAAATAAAACAAAAGAAAACACCAGAAATAATATAATACATATTTAGTTCACTCCATAATACAATATATGGTAGCTTTATTATTATTTTAAAAATCTTTCAAAACCTTTTCCTATGAGTTTCTAATAATATTTCCGTAAAACAAGCCACACGTTCCACCATTTTGCCCCGTGTCGCACTTGAAAGCTGCTGATGATTGCAACACGTTAATTTATTCCATCAGGCGGGTAAACCGCAATCTGCGCGCCGCCCATTCACCGCGTAATGAGCTTCTTTATCTCATAGCAGTGCACAGAACACTATTAACCAGCCTTATTGTGGCAAGTGGCGCCCTGCTATAGGTTTAAACGAGTCTATGGGGCCTGCTTTGATAAAGCCTATATTAATTCTAAACCTTGTTTTGACATACAATAGTTCAATTATTAGGTAAAAATTGATGTAAAAAAGTATACAAATATATTTTTTAAACCAGAACATTCAAATTACAACCAAGTAACAATGTAGTTAGAATGTATAGATAAGTAAGACATATATGTAAGATGTCCTGCAATAGAGAAAATAAAATAAGAGAAACAGGTCATGGCGTAATGAGCTTCTTTAGCTCATATCAGTGCACAGAATACTATTAACCAGCCTTGTGGTTGCAATAGGTTTAAACGAGTCTATGGGGCCTGCTTTAAGTTTTATTAGAAGTGAAGAGGCCTTTACTCAACAATGCGTTAAAACAGGCTGAAAAGAAGTATAGGCTTTTTATTAGTCAGGTCATGGTGTAATGAGCTTATTATTTTATCTCATAGCTCTGCACAGAACACTATTAACCAGCCTTATTGTGGCAAGTGGGGCCCTGCCATAGGTTTAAACGAGTATATAGGACCTTTGTGTTTTATTATAAGTAGTAAATCAACGTCTATTTTAAAATTTTAAATAGACAGATCATGGCGTAAAGAACTTACGGAATTTGTTATTACGCTCATACTTATGTCCGTGTCTATGTGAGTGAACGAGATGAATTAAAATGTCATTTCGATTTTGCATGTCGATACGTGCCATAATCGCTACCCCAAGTCTATAAAATGTTATATTGAAACTTACGATAAAGGTAAATATAAATATAAGGTACTGTTATCACAAACGTCAAAATCATTTCAGAATTTTTGGCACGCTGGATAACTGTCAATGAAGTAGTGGAGTGTTTAATGTATACGTTTGTGCAAAAAGGATATCCATTGCATAAATAATGAGTGTGAGTGAGATGGTTATATGTAATCAGCAGTTATCGGATTAGGTAGTGCAATTTATGGGTTAACGACCTCAAACGTTATATGTATTAGTATGGATATTTGCGGGATTTCGGAAATGTTCTGTATATAAAATACTTTTCCTCCTAATGGGAACTCCAAAAGGAAATCATCTCATCATCCCCTTTGCGAGAGAGAGACAAAGAGATACCACTATTAGGACTATAACTATATTCGGGATTTATTGTCTCTTTCTCACATTCAGAACTTTCTCAGAACGCTCTTATCAGTCGGCACCTATGTTATGCCGAAATAATACATTTTCTATGATTTTTTTCAAGTAAACAACAATATGACGGCAAATTTAGCCTCGTAAAAATGTTATAAGAATGTTTAATAATATTTTTGAACGATTTTACTGTCCAATGTAACCAGCTCTTAGCGAATTTGTAATCCCGGGATATCGTTACTTGTTGGGCATGTCCATGTTAATATTCCGTCATGGAATCCCGCAAAATTATTATTATTATTATTATTGGATTAGCAGGCAGGCAGCTAATGCTGGTTAGCCTGTTTCTTCACATTTCGTAAGTGGCTGTCTAATCTGTTTTTAAACTGGTTTATAGTTTCAGCATTCACAACTTGGTCAGGTAGGCCGTTCCACGGGATGACTACCCGGTTGAATAAGAGATGATGTTTTGGGAGTGTTTTGGCCGTGTTCCGCACCAGTTGTGTGCAGTGTCTTCTTGAGTGCTCCTTCAAGTTTAATATAAAGAAATTCTTCATTTCATCTGTGTTATAGTGATTGTTTAGAATTTTGTAGGTCTCTATAAGGTCGCCTCTATCTCGTCGCTGTTTCAGTGTCGGCAAATTCAGTATTTCCAACCTCTCCTCATACTCTAGGTTCTTGAAACCCATTGGTAGCTTTGTGGCTCTTCTTTGGACTCTTTCTAGGATCCCAATATCTTTCAAAATTGCACTACCTAATCCGATCACTGGTAACCAGTATAGGTTTTGCTTATTCTTAAAAATTTCTTTGACTGTAATGACAGTGGGCGTACATACCTGAGGCGTAATTTTCACGACTTCCTTTGGTTTGAGCCTCTGCAAGTGGTTGGGCAGGCGGGCTGTGACTTCCTTGGCGATCGGCGCTTTGCTGGTCGCCGCCTTAGGTTTACTGGATTGTGAGGCGGAGTTTCTGACGCAGACTCTATTGGCCTGTTAGATAAATAAATACGGAAGTTTTATGACGCCTATAGCACACTGCAGCGATTTCGAAACGGAATCACAGTATCACACCGAACACATTTTCTTTTCTAAGTCGTGTTCTTCATTGCTGAGGGTCGTGATCATTCCAAAGAATTAATCACCTAGAACGGCTCGTGGCAGATTTAATGGGGTGGTTTGTATTTGTATTTATTCAAACACAAGTTAAGTTAATAGAAGTACGTAATACTAAACTAAGTAAAATAATAAGCATTAAAATTGCATAGTGATATGTTTAAATCTACTTCAAGCGTTGCAAGCTGTTAGAGAGTGGGAGGACCTCATTAGACTAGCTGGTTTGCAATTGCCTTCCCCATTTCACACACTGGTTATCTCGGTGTGCAGGTTTCCTCACGATGTTTTCCTTCACCGTCAGAGCAGTCGGTAAATGTACGTAAGTCTTTCGAAAAAACCGAAAAACTCATTGGAACATGGTATTGCCTGGTTTCGAACTCGGACCTCCTGCATAGGAGTTCGACGTTCTAGCCGCAACGCCACCGACGGTCATCCCGAACACATATCTATCTATCTATCTATCAGCCCGTATCTGTCCACTGCTGGACATAGGCCTCTCCCAGGGCGCGCCACATTACTCGGTCCTCCGCCTTCCTCATCCAATCATCGCCAGCAACCTTCTTCAGGTCGTCGGTCCACCGGGCAGGGGGGCGTCCCCCCCCCCCTCCCACCCCACCCCACCGAACACATAGAAATTCATCAATTTTCATTTCAAATATCGAAAATAAAAAAATGATTTCTTTTGTTCATTGTGTCCTAACTTCCAATACAAATAGTTATATCAAAATGAAGAAATATTGGCCACGATGAACCTAGAATCTAGTACTCTTATTATATAGCCAGTTTTGAAAACTCACTGATTTTCTTGTATTCAACATTTTTGTGTTTAGATTTCTTCCCAAGTCACTGCTTAATAACACACTGCTAATGTCACACTGCTTAAACGAAGTTACCTTTGTTCGACGTTTCGACAGAGTTGCGTGTCTGTTCGTAACCATGACAACTACCACCACCCCAACTCTTCCCGTGGATGCCGTACGAGACGACTAAGGGACTTGTGGATACTATTCTACACCTAGTAGACGACGATAGGCTCGCCACCTATCACGTTTGTCCACCAAATCTTACGACGAAAAGTGGGAACTACCAATGATGAAGGTGGTTCCTCTGTCTACCCCTCGGGGATTATGGACGTGACAGTAATAAGTATATTTCTTTCTTTGCGATTTGCTTCTTCGTTCATTTTGCGAACGCCTAAGGAATGGAACAGCCTGCCGGTGTCTGTATTTCCCGAAACCTACAACCTTGGGATCTTCAAGGCCAGAGTGAATAGGAATTTACTGGACCCGCATGCTCCATCGTCGACCTCATCGTCGCTTACCATCAGGCGAGATCGAGGTCAAATGCGGGTTTAGTAGTAAATAAAAATTAAAAAATTCTTAAGATTACTAGTCTAGTTTACCAAAAATAAATACCGACGCAAAAAGCTCTGTTGTCGTGGTTTAAAAAAACTAACCATTTCCTCGCTGCGTCTGATCACCTCCAGCTGCTGCTCCCTCGCTATAGCCTGCCTAACGGCCGGCGGCGGTCGAACCCTCTCTTCACTGCCTGTTTCATAAAATCGTCATAAGTTTTCACGACATAGGCAATATGCATAATTTTATAATTTATAAATCGATTTATTAAACTGATAATAATCCACTGATAATAAAATTACGCTTTTATCTTAGAAAAAAATATTTTCGATACAGGTTACATCAATTCAAACGAGCAGCCATTCGGCGCTGCTTGTGACGTCAAAGGTTATGTAAACAAATCTGAATCCGTGATATTTCTCACTGAATATATTGGTTTTTACAAAATAAATTTGATTATTGCAATAAATTACGTAAGCATCATACTAGCAAAACATTTGTTTACATAACCTTTGACGTCACGACCATAGAGAAGCGCGTTAGAGCTTTTTGTAGTACGTTGAGTTTCCGCAAAAATAATGATCAACAAAACTATGAATATTCCAAAATCTACTTAACAAAATAAAAATATAATTAGGTCATTATTTTGTTTAGGTCATTAAATATTTTAAAAAATAGTTTCAAATTTTTCAATACATGCTTATACCTTATTATTTAAAGATTACCTTCGTTTCTATTTATCGGGCATGTAGAAAGAATGAGTGATGAACGAATGACGATGTTCATGTCGCTCGTACATACATAGGTACGTCATCAACCGAGTCACCATTAATCCGAGTGACAAACCCTAGTGCGTTCAATGTAAGTTTCTTTGTGCCATGACTTTCTTCTCGTGCCATGCGGTGCACAACGGAGTTAATACTGTTGTGACTCACCGAAGAACGCCAGCTTGTAGACATCAGGCTCTAGCACGAAGGCGTACAGTCCCTCCGGAGTGCGTTGTTGTACGTACTGCAGTCCGTAGTCGCACAGCGCAGAGATTTGTGTTCATTGCACTCTACTCCACTCCCACTGCATTCCATCTTATTCAAATTCTATTTTCTATATAATTATTACAATTTAGAAGTAACTTGTGAAGACTCACCGAAGAACGCCAGCTTGTAGATGTCAGGCTCTAGCTCGAAGCTCTAGTCCCTTCGGAGTGCGTTGTTGTACGTACTGAGGCAGCAGTGACGGTGTGGACCCGGCTACTAATCTACGTTTTCGCTGCACCATGGCACAAGGAGAAAGGCATAACAACTTCGGATTGCAAGATGTTCATGTCGCTCGTACATACAAAGGTACGTCATCAACCGAGTCACCATTAATCCGAGTGACAAACCCTAGTGCGTTCAATGTAAGTTTCTTTGTGCCATGACTTTCTTCTCGTGCCATGCGGTGCACAACGGAGTTAATACTGTTGTGACTCACCGAAGAACGCCAGCTTGTAGACATCAGGCTCTAGCACGAAGGCGTACAGTCCTTCCGGAGTGCGTTGTTGTACGTACTGCAGGCCGTAGTCGCACATTGCGCCCGCGCACACTCGCAGACACTTGCGTTCGTTTTCGCTGCACAGCTGGAGTTTAAGGTATGGGAATAAGAATTGAGATATTGGAATGTTGGTTTACAGTTTTGAAAAAGAAAGAGATATAATGAAATGGTTAATGGTGAAAGTTTTAGGAAGATTGAAAGAATTGCACTGTGATATATCTCACTGCATTGTGGTATATCTCACTACATATATCACACTCTCTCTCTCTCACACCTCACCGCACCACTCCCTCACACCAGACACACAACTTGCTACTCGTCACACCGCACACACACACGCGACGCATTTCTCTCATAATAGTTACGTACAATCTGTTTTTTGTTTGGCTGTTTTCTACCTAAGATTGATATAATGTTAAGTAACATAATGTAAATTTATAATTGGCAAATGTACAAGTAATATTTTATTATTTTAATAAGTTCAGAAAAAAGCTGTAAATTTAAGTAAATAAAAAAAATAAACATTGTGGTATCATATCTCTCACTATAATGTGGTAGCGTATCTTAAATCTCTCACTATAATGTGGTATAAGCTCACGAGCGATTTAGAGCCTCTCAGTTTAAGGAGAGACATTGGCTCTCTCTGCGTCTTCTATCGCGTATATAATGGGGAGTGCTCTTCGGAACTATTTGACCTGGTGCCGTCGTCTACTTTCTTGAATCGCACCACTCGTCGGCGGCTCAATTTTCACCCGCACTTTCTAAAGCCTTGGGTGTCTACCACGACCCGTTTTACACGAACGATTCTGCCACGCACCTGTAAAATGTGGAACTCGCTTCCACCCGACGTTTTCCCACAGCGCTACGACATGGGATGCTTCAAAAAGAACGTTAAAAAAGTCCTCTCCCATCACAGCCGGCAACACACAAGCAATACCCCTGGTACTGCACGTGTCTCTAGGCGACGGTGACTACTTACCATCAGGTGGCCCGTCTGCCTGTTCGTCGTAGCTAATTTATATTTAAAAAAAACATTGAGTTATATCTCGCTACATTGTTGTATAACTTACCTGCACATTAGCAGAGCGTAAGGTGGGCGACAGTAAGTAAGGCAGGAGAGGCAGCAGGTCCAACTGAAGGCAGGTCCGGGTCGTTGCGACAGAGGGCGAGCAGCCGCGCCATACCGAGCACACTATACTGTCTAGCTCGGCTTTCCTTCGCGCCATCTGTTGACACATATGTGCTCTAAGTCATCATCAGCAGCCTACTCTAGTCCACTGCTGGACATAGGCCTCTCCCAGGGCGTGCCATTGAGATCTTCGGCTCTTCTCATCCAGTCGTTGACAGCCACCTTGCTCAGATCGTCGCTCCATCTAGCGTCGCACACTACGTTTGGACAAACGCGGTCTCCACTCCAGAACTCGTGTACCCCAGCGGTTATCGGATCTGCGACAGATGTGACCGGCCCACTGCCACTTCAGCTCTAAGCAAAAATGAATAAAAAAACATGCTCTAAGTAAAAAACAATAATGAGTATGAGGTAGTGTCAAAAGTCAAAAAGTTAATTGCAAGTTTTATAAGCATTACCTTAAAGTACATTTTATAAAAGTCACTTTTTTATCTACCACCGCTTCGTAAAGTGCTATGGTTGAAAGAAAAAAAAATGGCGCAAGAAGTGTGTCTATAATTATGCAGAGTCAGGGGCCTCCTGGTTGCGTAACCACCCTAACTTTTTAGTGATTTGAAGGCGGTTTTACTTTTCAATAAACTTAATTTTAGCTAAATCTGCCCCAATGCACAGCAATGCTGCCGGTTTGAATGGTAATATGTCTGCCACGAAGCAGCAATGCTTACATTTTACCGGCACATGAGGCACTCCATCTAAGTCCTCAACTCCTCAAGGTTAGCAGCGCATCAAAAACCCTTCCATGTGACTAGGAACGACAGTGATTACTTACAATCAGGTCTTTCCTTTATAATAAAAAAAACAAACTTTACACAGACCTGCGGCGCGAGTGACGGAAACGTCATTCTAGCAGGTGATCGCGATGCGAGCACGGCGTGGCACCTTACGGCACAAATCGGCAGCATGCCGTATAGCGAGTAGTTTTGGTGCCGCATGGTCCACGAGTTGATGACGTCATGGAGACGCAGCCAGGAGAGCGTTTCACACGCGATGAGGAGACGCGCGTCTACGCGGGATGTTAGGTAGTTCTCGAATATTCCTTCGGCTAACCTAAGATAAACATCATTATGGTAAATTGGGAAATGCTGCATATATACCACTGTTGGGGACACAGACATCCTCTTGAATGGGCATGGATTCATGCAAAACAAGCGTAACTCTATAAACAGTTACGGACATGAGCCCCCTCTCCCCCCACCATCAATCTGCGGGAAAAACGACAGCTCCAAATAGAACATATTTAACTGAATAACAATTTTATGATATTCAGCATAAGTGTGTATTTTTGGCCGCCATCTTTAATTTTTATTTCTCTTGTAATGTCTCAGGATTCCCTACAACTTTAGTTCGAGAAGACCCCATCTAACTATTATAGTTTCGGCGGGCTGATAATCTCCCAATTCTTCCAGTTTCATATTGTGAATTTTTTTCCTGGTCATCATCACATCGTTAAGATTTCAGATGTCGGAAACGCATATACGCAACTGAATATTTGAGCTCAAACTCAACTCACATCTTACATTACAGATTCTCCAAGATCTTGGAAACCACTGGTCCAATTTGTATCAGACCTAGCTAAGAACGCTCTCGACAAAGTTCTCAAATTAGATTTAAAAAAAACCTAGTCCAAATCGGAGAATCATCCATTGTTATGATGCCACAGACAAACAGACAAACGTGTCAAACTAATAACACGCCCTCTCTCGATCGGTCACGGGTTATAAAACCATAAAAAAGAAAATTGTGTAAAAACAAAGGTCATTCTGGCTTTGAACTCCAATCCCTTATCAATGCAGTAGATAATCTCTAATCTAGACTAGTCTAGAATAAAAGTAGTGCCAATATCCTCTTTGGTCTAGAACACAAATATTCACTCTGTCACATAATATGATCTCTTTCTTCCACCAAAACTGCGAGGAAAAATACGCCAATAGAATCGCTCCATTTTAATCTTCACGTCATATGACGTTATAATGGCGCGATCCTATTGGTGGATTTTTCCTCGCTCACCGCCTCGTTTCCTCGCACAGCTTTGGTTGAAAATAACCGCACCACGGTAGAACATAAATGTTAGGAAAGTTTTGAGGTGTACCTGCCATATTCCCCGGCAGCCTGTATTGTCTTCAAGACACTTTGAGGGTCCTTGTCGTTGACAGTGAAGACAGCCTGCAACGCTTGCATGGTGCCTTTAGTACAGTCTTTAGTGCCGATCGATGCGTTTAATACATCCTCCATGTTTAGCTGGAAAGGATTATGAAAAATATTTTTTTTTGTAAAATGTTCTGGCACAGAATACAAACAGAAGGTCCGCTCCGGGCGTCCGCGTTTTTGATTACGCCACTCGGCCGCAGCGGTAGGGCAATTATAATTTCCAGTTTAATATATTTTGTGTTGTAGACGTGAGTTTATGTATGTGTAAATAAAAAATACCGGGTTCAAATCGGATCATCCGTTGTCAAGTTATGATGCCTCAGAAAAACGTGTCAAACTTATAACACGATCGGTCGGGGGTTATAAATGTGAGCCTTGACCCTGGCCTTGATGAAGCTGAGCACATGTATGGCCGCCCTGACGGCCCCCTGTGCCCGCGCAGTCATTACTGACAGCACGTGAGGCTGTCAGCTGTCAACTGTCAGGAGTTAGTGACATACCTGAGCCTTGGCCCTGGCCTTGATGAAGCTGAGCACCTGTATGGCCGCTCTGACGTCACCCTGTGCCCGCGCCGCTAACGCCGACAACACGTGGGGGCTAACTGTTAACCCTTCGCACTCGGCCACTCTGGCCAGACGCGTTGTTAGTCGAGGGAGGGATACGCCACCGACATGTAATACTAGTGCTACTGGCCTGGAAAATAAGGTTTGATTTTGTAGTACAATAGGCAACATCATCATCATCAACAGCCTATTAATGTCCCCACTGTTGGGGCACAGGCCTCCCCTTGTACAAGGGGGTAGGGACCATGATCCACCGAGCGGGCCCAGTGCTGATTGGTGGATTTCAAACGCCTTCGAAAACTTTTAATTTCTTCAGACATACAGGTTTCCTCACGATGTTTTCCTTCACCGTTAGAGGAGTCGCTAAATGTACGTAAGTCTTAGAAAAAATCGGAAAAACTCTTTGGTACATGGCATTGCTTGGTTTCGAACCCGGACCTCCCGCATGGGAGTCCGGCGTCCTAGACACTAGGAAACCGAGCTCTATATAGGCAACACATCAAACTATTATATGAGCGTCTGTGGCCTAGTGGCTAGGACGCCGGACTCCCATGCGGGAGGTCCGCGTTTGAAACCATGCCATGTACCAATGAGTTTTCCGATTTTTTCGAAGACTTACGTACATTTATCGACTGCTCTAACGGTGAAGGAAAACACCGGGAGTAAACCTGCATGTCTGAGAAAATTAAAAAGTTTCCAAAGGCGTATAAATCCACCAATCAGCACTGGGCCCGCTCGGTGGATCATGGTCCCTACCCCCTTGTGCAAGGGGAGGCCTGTGCCCCAACAGTGGGGACATTAATAAGCTGATGATGATGATGATCAAACTATTGCTCTAAATACGTTACCAGCCGCAGGTCTCATACTCTAAAAAGTAAAAAGAAGAGAGCATATTTCATGTAATTGGGATAAATTTATTGTAATTTAACAATTAACCAATCAGTAATGTTCATGTTACAATCGGAGAAAAACTAATAGTTAGTACGTCTACGTCTTGCTTCCTATAGTCATTCGTCTTTCATGCATACTCGCCGTTGGGGTTTTATTTTAGTTTGTCCCCAGGGTTATATCCGCCCTGGGGGGAGTGTATTAATTATCAAGTACAATTATCTTTCGCTAACGGTATACGTCCGACAATTATATAATGTTTTACGATTATAAAATAATGACTGACTAAGGCATGGAACGTGATTAGAGTTAAAACTAATTACACAACAAATTAAATAACAAGACAAGAAAGGTATAAATTAAAGTCGCCGTTGGGGTTATCTGCTTTGCATATTAAAATCTATAAGCACTCTGTCAATCTTATATCCTATCTATCTATTATATTTGTTTCATATTACTTTTATTTTACTATAGTTACTGTATATTAAGTAATAGTAACCTTTTTCATATCCTCACACTACACTGTCGCTAATCTCTTTAATGTTTATGCTTAAGCGATAAGGCCGCCTTTGTACATATCGTGTTATTATTCCTGTAGTTTTCACTTTTCCTGATTTTGTGTACCATAAAGTGTTTCTATCTTATAATTGATATATAGCGAAAACTGGCCGGTTCGGAGGCTGCTACTTGCCTATCTCAATAGGCTAGCTACTTGACTATCTCAATACATAATTAAAACTCCCAGGTTACCTGAGAGGCCGTAGCGACGTGGCATACAAGTCGTTGCAGATAGCGATGACTGGCCGCTTCAGAGGCTGCGACTTGCCCTTTTTCTTGCCAGCTTCTATGCTAGTAGCTGTACACCACTTGACTAGCAACTCGACTGTCGGTAGTGGAGCGCCGTCTATTTCGTCTGCAACATTGGAAATAAAAATATCATTCATAAAAAGTCTATAATTATATTCAATCTGACATTGATATACCTGTTTCAATATCGACATAACCTTTCTTTCTATTTCTGTGTAGGCTGTAGACAGACTTAGGCTTTCTATTAGGACGAATTCCCTCTAATATCACTAGCTTCGTTTAATATTGGCGTCAATTCTGATAGAGCCGCCAATTCAGTATTCGACTAAAAAAAATTTATTCCATCAATCAACTTACGAGTACATGGATATTCTGAAGGATCTAAATTTATTCTATCAATCAACTTACGAGTACATGGATATTCTGAAGGATCTAAATTTATTCCATCAATCAACTTACGAGTACATGGATATTCTGAAGGATCTAAATTTATTCCATCAATCAACTTACGAGTACATGGATATTCTGAAGGATCTAAATTTATTCCATCAATCAACTTACGAGTACATGGACATTCTGAAGGATCTAAATTTGTTTTAATCCATCAATCAACTTACTAGTACATCGACATTCTGAAGGATCTAAATTTGTTTTAATCCATCAATCAACTTACTAGTACATGGACATTCTGAAGGATCTAAATTTGTTTTAATCCATCAATCAACTTACTAGTACATCGACATTCTGAAGGATCTAAATTTGTTTTAATCCATCAATCAACTTACTAGTACATCGACATTCTGAAGGATCTAAATTTGTTTTAATCCATCAATCAACTTACTAGTACATGGACATTCTGAAGGATCTAAATTTCGTTTTTCGACATCTCAACTAACATCAGAGATATTAGTTGAGATGATGAATGATTTAAGTTAGTACTGGAGAGATGCTCTGTCTCTTTTTAGCAAAACAGTTATTTATATGTAGCCAGGATCTGCTTGTATGGCGCTACAGTGACGTCATGATGTAATATTGCCGTTTCTTTCTGTCGTCTGATTTTTGATTGCATGTAGCTACTTTATTTTTAAACGACTTTTAATTCTGTTTTCACATTTTATCATCAATTTATTTTTTAAGAAATGCATTTAATATTTTTCACTTGGAAATTACCGAATTCTATGTAGGTGCTAATGGCGTAGAGAGCACCTTAAACCCTCGGTCTCCATTGCTATCGTAATGTCTAATCAAATCAAAATCAAAGTGTTTTTATTGTAAGTACCTTATTTTTCAATATCATTTTTTTTACTCTACCACCGCTTCGTAAAGTGCTGTAGCTGAAAGGAAAGAAGCGGCGCAAGAAACTTTCAGCAGCACATCTTTTGAAATAAATATATCTTACAATAATTATGAATACAATCATATACACAATGTGCAGAGCTGGTGCTGGATTTAGGACCAAGCCTTTTTATCATTTAGTCATTAGTCAGCACGACGGAGTCCCGACTTCCAAGATACAGGTTTCGACCTAGTTGGTAGTCCGAGGTCCTATTATTGTGCCTAGTAATAAGTAAAAAAAAATCATTTTCATAAAGCTACACACCTAATATCAAACAATTAGGCCTCCTGTCCTTATCCAGAACGGAGCGCATGAGGGTAGCGCTCTGTAGTGCACTGCGAAAAGCTTCCGTGCTCCGCTCGTCCGACGCGTTCAGTTCTACGGACCGGTAACCTGCAAATCACATAATGCGTTGGAGTAAGTTCGGGATGTGGGGTAAAATAAAATAAATATTACTGTCGAATTCAGCGATATTAAGGTTTATATTGTCGCCATGAAAGGGATTGGGCGTGTCTCATACAACGATGGACCCTATTTTATTTTATTTCTTCGCCTCCAATCAAATAGTGCATTTTATAGATCTCATCTAGACCTACATCTTTTATTAAAGAACAAACATTCTAAGTCGTGTCAAATAAGATTAAGAATAAGTTTATTTGTGCGGTAAGATGACAAGGTATTCATAGTCCATACACCAGTAGGAACTTAAGCATAGGATATATTAAACTAAATAAAATTAGTGAGCAACAAGTTAGTTTATAATAAAATAAATAAATAACAGTTTTTTGATATTTTATTCGAGAATATTGCCTTTCCGAATAATTAACCGTAACTGGTTGCTATCAGGGTACTCTCGTATGGCCGGTTACTATTGAATGTCTAACCGGTGACTAGTGGTTGCTATTGAGACGGTTGACTCGTAGCTAGTTAGTGTCGAGGAACTAGGCAGTAACTAATTCGCTGTTAAATAACTCTAAAATAAGTTGATTGAGTCAATATAGTTATTAAATTATATTTCGCTGGTTTTTTTAAATAGAACCACAGGGTGAGGACAACCCGGAGAATGATAGCGGGCCATCTATGCCCTTACCCTCAGATCTGACAAATATAATTTATAAAATTGAAATTGAAATCGTTTATTTAGCGCTGTAAACACCAGAATACAGAAGTATACAAAGTTTAATACATGCAGCACAGAACATCCGGTGCGGTACAGTGCCTAAAAGGGTACACCAGCTCAGCATAATGCTGAGGCAAGCCACAGCGCTGATTTTCAGCTGGCTCCTCAGTGACTGCACGGACGAAGAAAGCAACAGTGTGTGCGTGTTGTGTTGTATGAATGTGTTTGTTTGTATGAATGAGGATATTAGTGTGTATGTGAGGTACTGAGTGTGTGGGAGGGTGATGGCATGGTGCGGGTGTATTAAATCTGTTATAAATCCTAGTTCTTAGTGTTTCTTACCAGTCATTCTAGCCAACAAATGCGCTAGAGTTGTCTTTCCGACACCCGGCGGGCCGCATAGCAATGCTACCTTGAAAACAAAACAAAAAGCACTATTAATAAAATGTTGGACATTTGAAACACAACTTTCATATATGACAGAGATCTCTGGAGCTGTAATAATTAGATGGTTCGAGTTTGAGATCAAATGTATAAGACTATGGTGTCCTTCCCTCATCTGGACCAGATGATGACCAGGTAAAAGTAAAGGGATCTCCATAATGGTAAATAGTGAGTACCTGAAGGAAAGGTTTAGCGTGCGCGCCTCCGTCAGTGGTGGGCATCCTCGGTCGAGTACACGACTAATGCTGCAATGTCCATCACACTCCACCGAATTCTATAGTCGCTCTTTCATAATCCAAGCAGTTAGGCTGTGGAACTCCCTCCCGTCATCTATCAGGCAGGCCAAATTACTGCCAATATTTAAAAATCTCCTTCGTCAACATTACGAATTGCAGTGTGGATACACTGCCTAACCATGTGTTCTAATGCAGTTTCATTTTAGTGTTATTTATATATTTATTATATTTTTAATTATATAATATATTAAGTATTATATTTCTGTATATATTATAGTATTTACGTAATATTATTATACGTACTGCTTTGCAGCTTGCAAAGGTTTGCATTTTTTATTATTGTTATTTATTTATTTGAGGGTAGTATCTATGTTATCTATGCACATGTTTTGTTTTTGTCCCGGGTGTGCAATAAAGTATATTTGTATTTGTAAATCGGGGGGGGGTTCTTAAAATTTAATTTGGAGTTATACGATAAGAGAGTACCACAGAAACCGGACTAGTGGTACCCTCACCTCTAGAATGTTGACGTGAGCACTGACAGCGAGCCACGAAGATGACCTATAGGTCACTTACTCATACATTTGGCATTTCAGTGCCCGCTTATGTATGGGAAAATGCTCAAATCGCATGCGCGAACTGGCAGACAGGGTTTCCTTATTTCCTTCTCTAGCGAGCAATCTACATAGGGGTGAATTTGAAAATCTTTGGAGGGTACCTTACCTTGTGATGAGGTCGTCCATCTTCGTCCATCTCGGGTTCTGCTTCCTTCTTCCCGCGCCATTTGTTACTAAACTGGAACTGGCCGGTACGCTTGCTGAAGCTGTTACGTTGCTGTGGTTCTTTGGTTTTTACTTCTTTCTTGAACACTATCTGTAATGACAATGATTCACCAACATAAAACATAACAATTAGTTGTAATGTCCTTGCTTGCTTATCGTATGGTTAGTGGCCAACCTGTTTGTTAGAGTTGTTCAGGCCGTCCGTAGGCATCTGACATGGCTTAACGACTGCTGTCGCACGACAACAACCGGGACCGACTGTTTAACGTGCTCTCCGAGGCACGGAGGAGCTCAGATGAAATATGCCACTAGCGGTCACCCATCCAGGTACCGACCGCGCCAACGTCGCCAACAATGCCCTAATACGGAAGAGTGCAAAACGTGATTTTCGAGAAAATACCAAAAAAACGCATCAAATTGATTTCTGGAATTCTATGAAAATTCCAGAATACTATAAGGAAGCCAACTTATCACATTTTTTGCCATTTTCTCAAAAATCACATATTTTTTTGCGGTGTTATTTTCTTCCGTATCAGGCTATCGATTCCACTAAATACAACGTAACTAAATAGAATCTAAACTACATCGTTATGACGTGTTTCGTATGCTACTATCCACTAACGATCCAATTTCAGTTAAGTTCCGATTGAGTTTAACGATCAATCGAACAGTAACGTATTTGTACATTCTACTGAAACGTTTAGTGTATACTGAATCGCAGTTGAACGGTAACAAAACGCTTCAACTGTCAAATACAACGATCGAACATAAGTTCCTCCCAAGGTACTTTTGCCCAATCGATAATAAATCGATTGGGCAAAAGTACCGTGGTAGAGTTATGCGTCAGCAGAATGCGATTTGGTGTCCAAATAGAATTGGAACGAAAACTAAACTGAAATTGGATAGAAATAGAACTACATACGTTGCAATTTAGGCAAATTGGGTCCCTGGGCAGGTTAATGCAGCTGAGTCCAGCCCTGTTCATTGATAAAGTAAACAGTAAGAGCTTTGATTGAAAGCTTTATTATTAATTAATAGCAGACAGCAAATAGCTCATTTCATTCCCTTATAAAACTTAGTTACTGAGTTCATAGTAAATTCAAGTGCAACATTTAAAAACCTGTCTAGTCTATTTTTAAAACTATTGACACAAGATGCATCCACAACATCTTGCGGCAGCTTGTTCCATAAGCTCATGACTATTTGTTATTGTGGGAGTCGTGGCCGACCAAGGTAGATAGATCTTTGATTGAAGAAAGAACATATTATACAGACACTGTTAAAATGAAACATAATGCATGTTTCAATAAAAACAATACCTTATCCCACAAATGCAGCCAATGCAGCAGTGCTCTGTTCACGGGCTCTTCAGACAAGAGATCCAGGTAGGACTCCGGCCGATACTTGTCCACCCAGAGACTGGTGCCCATTGTGAGGCTGTCTACATCGGGGAGAGGCTCCTGGGTCTCTCGTATCTGCTCTTGCTGTTTAGCTTCTAACTGGAAATTAAAGGCAAAGTTATCAGGTTATAAACTTAAGAAAGTATCAACAACCGACCAGAGAATTTTATAAGAAAGACTGTCTATGGGTCTGGATTGTATGCAATGATGGTCTATTAAAAATTCACCAGCAAACCATGTTCATAAGCTAGAAGGGCAGACAACATTTCTACAAACAAAATAACAGTAACGTCCATTCGCTTAAATAAGTTCGTTACACTCAGTTTGATTGTGGTACTGCGGGTGTTTAAATATAAAATAGGAAATTAATAATACACAATGAACGAAGCAATCGGCAGTCTGGGCACAACGACACAAGGGCGGGCGGCATTTTCAAAGAGCGAGCTTATTTGAGTGAATGGACTTTACGTACTAAGTAGGTCACCCGAATTTGTCCAAAGTTATTTGCATTTGAGAAACAGATTTTTTTTTATAAATTTATCTTGTGTGCTGAACTGTGTCATAATGCTTGTAGAGTTTACTGTTAAATCTATTGTATTCTAAGAGAGTGTTTCATAACCAGTTGAAATAATTCACATTGACAACTGTGCATGTTCCATTACCACGTTAACAGCTGAAAATGTAGAAAACTTTTATTCAAAACGAGCAATAGAACGTGTACAGATGTCAACGTGAATAAATTCAACTGGTTTTGGAACATACTCTAAATGTTGCCCAAGCTATACTGTAACAAATAGTGATGTTTAACCTACAGGTTAGCCTACCCCATTCGCCGAAAACAATTTGAACCAATCGTAATCTTCGCAATAGCACTTACAATTTTCCGTGCCTCCTCCCAAGTACTCCGGTATGACTTGTGCAATGAGCTCTGGTTTCCTGCCTCGTCCAGAGACTTCTCCCAGGCATCCTCGGACTCCAGCCGCACGTAAATACGGTCACCATCTGAGTTAGTGACTGGCATGAAAGCCCATCTGTAAATTTATCGAGAAAATTTAGAAAGAAGAAATATAGGCCTACTGTGTCCCTTCCTTTGATGATCAGACACAAATCTAGGTGACTTTTGTGTCTGATCATGGTGCGTGCCACAATTTCAGATACAGAAATCAGAATTTCTATTGAAAGTACCATAAAGACTATTTTTACATAGTTTTTTTTATCTACCACTACTTCGTAATGTACTATTGCTGAAATCAAAGAAGTTGTGCAAGAAACTATCAGACTGAAAATGTGAATGTGACTCATTGGCTGGAAAGTGTATGAGTCTTCTGGGGGGTAGCCTACCCGAAACCAGAGGCAAAGACTATAGGCTCCTTCCTGTAAGCTGTATAGTGTCCTTGATGCAAAGCATCTTTAAGGAACAGGAAGGAGACTAAGGAAAGGGGTGAGCACAAAATATCCCTGAGCATCGAAGTGCCCCTGGGGTTATCCCAGGCCCCCTTCATAAGATAAGATATCAGACTGAAAATCAAATCATGATATGTTTTTTGTGTACCCTGTTTGTTTTAATACTGAATGTAGTCTTAATGCAATGTCTCTTACAGGGTTATACAAGGAATCCTAGCTAAGATTAGAGTAAAAATAGTTAAAACATTAATAACCTAGGTATATTCAATGAAATATTCTCCTTAGCATCATAATTCGACCGAGGGTCACCATGTAACCGACCCGACGGCTCCAATAACATCTGCCGCAATCTCCTGCCTTCAAGGATCTTATCGATCAGCTCCATGTCAGTCTCCTCTTCAGTCTTCTGCCTTTTACTGGGCAACTGAACATCATCAAAGTCTATGTCACCGATATCACCAAACAAATCTTCCGTAGTCCTTTTATTTGATACGTTTACAGGCGTAAGAAGATCTATAGGCTGCAAGCTTGGTGTCAATGATACTTCATGATTACTAGCAGAATTTGTGTCGTTGGTTACCAAATTCGTGTCGGAAGACTTTTTAGGAACCGGAGTAGAGAAGTCAAGGCTTCTTTTAGCCGGTAACGGTTTTTTTCGAACAATATTTGCATCTGAAACATACGAAGAGGTTATGTTTTGTTAGAATGTTTTTGGACCAGAGATTGAGCAAAATGGTTGTCTGTGAGTTTCTTACCGGTATTATCCTCATCGTCACGAAGCAATTCCAACTCGTCTGCGTACATAAGCTCATACTCTTCATCGGGATCAGGGTATTCATCAGCCATGGTTTGGCTCTAATTTATTGTAAGTACCTATTTTGATATTACGAAAAGATTAGAATTTTATTTGATATTATTGCAATGCCCTAGACAATCTTATCAAAACTGGAGGACCAACTGGACAATTTCTTTTATATATAAACAAAAACTTATGAAAACAAACACATCAAGAGGAAAAGGCGATTCTCGCAGTGGAATGTCAAGTCAAGTCAAATTCGATTTAGTTCTATCTCGTTCGTTCACTTTATGTATGAGCGTGACTAAACATAAGTTTACGTGAGTGGCGTTCGCCTTTTGCCTATGCATTTCGTATTGTCCCGAATCGTGACATGTAGTGTTGCCTGCGAAAATTAATGAATAATTTCATTAATTTTCGCAGGCAACACTACATGTCACGATTGACATTTGCCTAGCGATTCTCGTGTCGTTCGACAATATGAAAATGACCCGGTCATTAGACCGGGTCACGATTTGCACAGCCCCAGCTAAAAGACGGATAGGGCGGTTGTGCACTACACCACAGATTAGAGTCACCGTCCGTAATCGTAATCGTAATCGTAGGTCGCTGTTTAACATACACGCCAATACGATACGATGAGTGAAAGATCCGATTGTCAAACGGTAAGGGGTGTCAAACGGCGCATCTTACTCATGTTTTTCAGAAGTTCTACCACAGTATAACTAATTTGGTTGGATTTAACAAAGAACAACACTTTTTTAACATTGAAATATTCTTTATTGACTTTCGAACGCACTCGTTATTTTTCAGTTTTAAAAAAAACCATACTACGTAACCTAATGCGTTTTAAATTTCCGTACCGTACCTAATCATTGATCTTCTAATTTATGACACTAGATGGCTGACACATCGTATCATCACGTCACGAATAACAAAAATAAAAAATATTCGGCTAGATGTCGTTAGCAGCAAATAAATTATTTACAATTATAATAATATTGGTATTTACGGGAACTCGATCTAAAAGCAATATAAGTTGATTGTAAAGAAACAAAAAATTATATTTTATGTTTTACTAGTAAAATATAAAGATCCGGTTCGAAGGACCGATGCGCGATGTACGGTTTCCCGCTAACTCTCATCTCACTTGTATGTTTGATATTGTTAATTTCTCCTGTGAGGAAACTCTGAAATAATAATTTGAAATAAAACAGCACAATATTATACGAAAGTTTTTTTTAATAATTGGGTATATTTACAATAGATTAATTAACAAACGTGAGTTACATGAATAATGTTAGAAAAGGTACCTGCTCAGTAATACCTTCGATAAATGCTATGCACATCCACACTTTCGAACAGAATACCAAAGTTAACAATATCAGAGATCATGGGACTTCAATTAAACCGCGGCTGTTCTGACTTTACTGACTTACAATAATTAATAGTAATTGGAATGTACATGACATGAATGAATATACTTGAATACATTAATTCAATCCATATCTACTAAATCCATGTAAAAAATAAGATAACACACTTCAAATATTGAGAGCCAAAAATAATAGCTTTAGTAAGTAATTTACAAATAATAAAATATATCCAACAAACTATTTTCGTATGTCTTTATTAGGTACCTAACTTTATCAGTTTTAAAACTGGATTTTTGGAAATTCTAAATTTAGTGACGTAATTTTAATTGCATTAGTTAATTAAGATAACACAGACGGAATCATTATCGTAATTCTGAAAGAAAGAAACCATTGACTTTGTGAAATAAACTTTCAACACCGTGACACAGACTTATCAGCATTAATGCTGCATGTCTATAAATTACATAATAATAAATTCAAGATTAATATCATAATAAATAATGTGAGAAAACAAAATAGTTATTGCCTTATTGTATCTAACCACACTTATAACTGACTTAAATATTACAACAATTGATTATCCCAAAATAAATTAAAATAACAAAACAGAACAATAATTATTGTAAACAAACACAAAGCTAGAAATTAATAAACATCACAGACATCTACGTTCTCGTAATCGTTAATGACTTGGAACATTTTTATAAGATTCCTTTTTTTTATTTTATTATAATTACTCATACATATAATTCTGACATGTTCATACACGACATTCACTCGACTAAACAATTTTAAATTTAACTTATCTACGGCACTCGGTGAGGAGTCAAACCGTTGCTGTAAACAGTTTACTCAAAGTACACTAATAAATGTAATTACAATTATTTTTTCTTTTACTCGTAGTCTATTTACTTAAGATGTGAAAGAACTGTTATTTCTAAAAATTTAAGCCAAACTTTGCCACAGTATACTATGTAGATTTATCTCTCTATTCCATATTTATTAGAATATCAGTGAAGAACTAACAGCTAAGTAATTTCGAAATTGTTCTAAATCTGCTTCAGATTGTAGAGACAGGCTAAAGTCAAAACTGTAACTTTAGTCATAATTTTAGGCATTTTTAATAATTTCCAATCGTTATCTGGAAGAAAGAGGTCTCTTTTTATTAGTTAGTTAGACCATAGATTTTGCCCGTTGTTTGAGCGCTCTCAGTGTGAATCCTCGATCGATGTAAATTAACTTTTAGGAAGCTTCAAACTACGGGTAACCGATTAGAGAAATAGAGAATAGAGAGATAATTATACTGTGCACCCATAGTGCAAATTAATCGAAATATTTTAATCAGATTTGTCTAGATTCTAATAGATAGTCTCAACTCTCAATGAACTTTTGAGCCTTTTCATTTTGATCTAAAAATGTCTATTTTTATCAAATGTTATCATAAATTGGGTATGAATATGGCAGGGATTTTACATAAGCAAAACCTTTATTATCATAAAATTGCATTCTTCTAACTTATCCGTTAGAATATTCGGAATTGGAAGCAATTTTTGAGGCTTTAGTGAATGTTCTCAAAGAATGACCGAGTGCCACAGCAGGCTTAGGTCGGTATGCCATTCATTTTTCTAAATTAATTTTTATGACTTATTATTATTATTTTATCCATATTACTGTACAAAACGCTTACTCGTTTGCAAAATTTGACCTATTTGTTATTTTTTATATATTTCATTGCCTCAAATTACTTCATCCCGAGCTTTAAGCCGGTCATATCATAATACGTACACTTCATAGAAGGGTTTACCGGATTCTTTACGGAGCTGAGTATTGCATCCTCCCGCCTGCCAGTATTTCCACTAATATCATTCTAACTATATGGCAAATACGATCAATTCACTACAGTTATGAAACTCTTAACTTACTAACTAACCGCTGTTATTGGACTAAACCATCGCAGTCGGCGCAGCTTTAGAAATTAATACCTATTACCAGACAATTAATTACCTACAAGAACTTTACAGACATAAGTACACAAAAATGCAGTATCAACTATTTTTATCGCGGTGGTCACTACAATCGTAAACAACAAAGTGAATAACGAAATGAATATTTTAATACTTTTCATGTGCTTTGCATCCAATAAGTATATAATATGTCCGCAAGATGGCGTTTTAACTTTTTTCTGAACAAGATTTGTGCTTCTCTCCGATGCTAAATTAGCGCCACACCCAAAAACTAAATATTTTCATCATTCATCTATAATCAATTATAACTTTAACGAATTTCAACTGAATGCTAAATATTTTCGTTAAATTTAGATACATTAATTAGTTGATCGCGGACATCACAATCTGTGACATCGTTAGAACAATTTACGGCGGAGGTAGCGAGTTACGTTCTCAGCCTTCAACGGACACGTGTTCGAAGTTTCGAACTTTTCAATTATGTCCCCGCGCACAAATTATGAAACTATTGACCAACTGACCAAATACTGTCTGTCTTTCCGACTCATGTATTGAATTCCCCCACGTACGCTCCACCTAATTTACCTAATTTAGTAAGGTGCTGACAATTATAACAATTTTGGACAAATCAAAGGTTACCGAGGGCTCTCGCTACCGCTACCACATTTATCACATTATCGTAGATAATCAGTGACATTATCTAAATGACGTAGATGATTCTGCATTTTGATCACAGAACGATCTGTCATGTTTTCTCTTCGTTTTCTCCTCGCGTTCGGTCATTTTTTCAACTGTCTTTAATTGGTTGTCTACAATAAAGTTTTGGTCGATCGTCTTAAGCTTTCTGCCCCTCATGTAGCACTCCTCACCATTTAATTTTATTGGTGTCGACTCCGGGTGGACATTTAATGCTAAAACTAAACTCTCACCCTCATTCTTAACAATATTGTATAGTCCAGTTTCGTTTAAATATAGTGTGTGACACCCCGGAATATCATTATTACAGAGTGATCAGTGTTTTATAACTATACACAAGCAATAATAAAGATTTCTATGACCGATACTGACAAATTGACTATCAAGTTTATGTACTTACACCTCGTAGGTATACCTAACTGTTGAACACAACATCCCAATCATGATTTTATGAATGAAAACGGGATTCTTACCATTGTGTTCAGCAGATTCATATACTTAAACCTATTTCGACACATTTGCTATTGCCATGATCGATCGCGACCCATTTTCATTTTCCCGTTTCCATTCTTAAAACTATCGCCACCAAAATTACCTAATCGTGACTAACAACTATCATTACGAATACCAACATTTCCTAATCTCTTAAATCGAGGACGACTGACCAAAACCTTCGATAATGTAAAGCCGACATCAGACCCTACTGGGGCGGTCAGTCAGGGCCAACCTTAAAACCGCCACCTCTGTGTGTCAGGCAGCAGTGAGGGCATGCGGGGGGGCGGGTGCTGGGTGCGCCGGCGCAGGGGGAGGGGGAACATCAACCCCGCAAGCCTTCAGTTCGGTAAACACCTCCGTGAAAAAGCCAGGCTCGGAGTTAATCCTCAACATATTAAAGGACAACCTATCGACAATCAGCAAGCATCTATCCCAGAACTTATCCTTTGAATCTTCGACTAGGAAAGGTTTGAGCGGGTAGGAGATCTCGTTGCCCATGTAGGAGTATGAGAGATAGAGGCAGGTGAGCACCACGGCTTGCAGGTCTTGTGGTCGCCCGATGCGGTCGCCGTCGACGAGTTCCCGGACCAGCATGTAAACGAAGACCACGTTCGCAGGGTTGATGAAGGCCACGTCCTGGAATGAGGGAAAAAGGTGCTGAGTCAGATGTTCCGGTTGCCTTTCCAACAAAGCTGTGCAAGGAAACAAGGCGGTGAGCGAGGAAAAATCTACCAATTGGATCGCGCCATTATCACGTCATATCACGTGAAGACCGATCCTATTGGCGGATTTTTTCTTCGCTCACCGCCTTGCTTCGTCATCCTCGCACAGGTTTGGTGGAAATGCACAAGCTGGCTAGGGCGATTCTGGAACGCTTGGCGTTGGCATTCGACAAAAAATGTGGAATTCAAGAACAATTTAGCACACTGCAGCGAATAAACTTTTGAAACAGAATCGCATCGAACCTTGGATGAAAGAAAAAATTGTCTCCCTCCCCTAGTCTAGGGGCGGCGTTCGTACCTTCAAGTATCGAACCCATAGAAATCGCTGCAGTGTGCTAAAGGCGTGTTAGGTCACATTTTCGAAAATACACAACATTTTCATACGACTACACAAGGTTGGCAAAAAATCCTGAGATTAGAGATTTCAAAACTTATTTTTGATATTATTAATACGTATAGAAGTACACAATTCTATCAAGGCAAACTATGAAGATACTATCATGTACATGTACCTACCTATACTTATAATTAGATACTTTAAATCCGTGGGATAGGTACCTATATACTTATATAGAACTTTCTTGGATACTGTTCAACATCGTGTTCTAGTATTTTTGAAGTATCTACCTATGGACAAAACTCTTTTTCATAATTTTGATGAAATAATACCCCAAAGAAGTTTAAATTTAATATTCTGTCGATAATTTAAAAGTTCTTTGTATTCTTTGTATCAGTTGACGTAATGAACGTTTCGTAATTAAAGATCCCGAAACCTACTTAATTCCGTGACGCAAGCCCCATCTATTTATATCAAATAAGTATAGGTACTTATTTGTTTCATTAAATGAAAGGTAAATTGGGGCCGATGACGTCATGCACCCCTAGAATTACACCCCCAGTTGGAAACAATCTCACGGTGGTGAATGGTAGAACCTTCAACCTGGTTTTTATGTATTTTTGGATTATAGTAGTTCATTTAACATTAGTTCCCTTTTACTATTCTTAGGTCAGATTTGTCATCCTTTGCGATTGTAAATCCTACTGGGTTTATAATCGTTGGGGAGGGCGATTCCGAGGGTGAGTGGCGGGTCTTTCTCCCCCGTCCTTATAAAGTACAAGTGTGTCTGGTAGGTATGTGGGCGGCCGAGTAGGTGGAAGATCTTTTTTATTTTTTAGTGTGACAATAGTAGATGACTATTAATGATGCGTTGTTGTCGTCACTTACCACTTAAAGCTTAAAGGCGAACGTCACATATTATAGATTACCATCAGGTGAGATGGAGGTCGTACAAGGGTTTAAAACTCACGTTTGACTGACGTGTACTTTGGTTTGATGCCACGCACCTAAGTTATAAAGTGGTGACGTAATCATAACTTGAGCCGGTGGATTGTCGAGGAAATAATTTCGGGTGCTATATTTAGAAGAATCGATATTGTCGGGTCCAAGTGTGTTTAAGGAAAGCGTATTTGTATAGAAGGCTTTTGGATGGCATAAAAATATTTTACACATACATCCATTTTAAAACTCGAATGAAATATTTTTTTATGAATACGTCGATGACCAATTCATGAGAATAATTGAATTTATTATTTACAACTTAAAATTAGTTATACACAAAAGGAAGTGTAATATAAATTAAATGTACAGAATGAAGCTTAAATATTATATAAAAAATGCTTTAAACTAGGCCCGTGTGGCAGGGTAACTAGCATGCTGGTAGCGTTTCCCATTGTATTACCATTCTTAAAATAAAATTATTAAGTGGTCATCTACGTATTCATTGCGAACAGATGAATTATTTACGGACGATTGTATAAAACTTTCTTAGAATTCCAGCTACAGTCTGATTATCAAAGAGTAGAATTGTCAATTCTCTAAACAACGATGTGAAACAACATTTTCCAATGTTGTATCAATAATTTCCAATCATTAAAGGTTACCATTGTTAAAATTCTAGTTTTTAAAATCAAAATGTGCATACTATGGACAACAGTGACCACTTACCATCAGGTAGCTTATTTATCCATCAGCTGTCGTTAGACAATTAAAATAAATAAGGTTTAGAGGTATGCACAAATAGAATTTAAAAACAAGAATTTAAACAGTGGTGTTACGACGACGACTCTTCGTAACACCACTGTTTGATCTTTAAGTACTGATTTTTCAAAATTCAAATTAATGTATTTGTTTTTACAGGTGTAAGAGTTGGTTTATATAAAGTAGGTAGGTATCGTATCAATTCGTATATCGTATCTCTGTAATGTGCCTTTTTTATAGATATACAAATATTGCGTAGGTACTTAAACTAAATTCTTGTTATCAATTATTAGCTTCGAAAATAATCTAACATAACAATCAAATCTTAGGTGCCTACATAACAAACATAATATAGTAATAACATCTTCAAATAAAATTAACATATAGATAGATCAATGTGAGATGTATTGAAAATTAAGACAGGTAAATTAATACCCTCATCATGCATGAAATTTTAAACATAATTATAAATATATTTCCCAAATCTCTAATAATAAACTTTTTACTAATTTTTATAGGTACTAGAGAGTTTGTTCTTCGCCTTTGAGTAGTTAATTTATTGTCCAACACTCTTTCTAATTATCTCACGTACAATGATTTTGATATTCACGCAATGTAGATTGCTCGCTCGAGAACTTTTATATTATGGAAACCAAGTCTGCCAGTTAATATTATTTATTTATTCTTTTACACTTTTGTGTACAGTTAGCACATGCGATGTGAACATTTTCCCTACATTCGTCGGGCATTGAAAAGTCACATAAATGGAACTAAATCGCTGCTGTCAGTACGCTTACATCATCTTTCTATAGAGAGAGGGCGCTAAATAATCATATTTAGAATCCTAGAATTCGAAGCCAATTCTGAGTAATTTCAAAGCGATTTCTGAGTACCTACCGCACTTAATTTACTTAATAACGCATTGCATGCATGAAACCTTCGCCAAATGTCGTGTGAAACTTAACTAATTTGGGAAGATCGTTTCATCGATAAAACAGTCCTTGATGTTGACGCTGGCCTTGACTTCAATGACTGTTTCAGACATTTTCACTGCCCTAAATACTTAACACCTACATGCATGGGGAGATCAATAATTACCTACATAAGTTCTGCGACAATCGAAAGGGGGTCATATAGGGGGTCACAAAGAATTTAAGATTATTTTCTATAGTAGTCGAAGATTTTGAAGGGGGAGACATGATCCCTGTGACTGCGTCTGTACATTACGAATCACTACTATTACTACTAACAATAACATCTTATCTTATCTTATGCCAGGAATAACCCAGCGGCACTTCGACCCTTGAGGATCGTTTGTGCCTACCCCATTTTACCACTGGTCATCTGAGTGTGCAGGTTTCCTCACGATGTTTTCCTTCACCGTTAGAGCAGTCGGTAAATGTACGTAAGTCTTCGAAAAATACGAAAAACTCATTGGTACCATGCATGGGATTCCGGTGCCCTAGCCACTGGGCCACCGACGCTCTATAGCAATAACATACATGCCTTCACGCTACGCGGGGTAGGCAGAGAGAACGGAGCGCCACGAATCTCTGTCTTGGCACCCTTCTCTTGCTTCCTCTACAGTCATTCGTCGTTATACTAACAATAAGTTTCAATATAATAAATACGCTGTGACGTGAAAAAGTTGGTTGTGAAGAATGACCCATCCAATTACTGAAATACTTATGCAAGCCTACGTTCGCCATTTAAGTATGGAAAGAAATTATTGATTTCTTAGGCAATTAGGTAAGCATTCCATTTCAAAAAATAATAGCTATTAATAATTAGGCATAAGTATGTAAGAGCGTTGGCGGCCTAATGGCTAGGACACCGAACTCTAGATGGTCCTGAGGTCTGGGTTCGAAACCATGCAATGCCATGTATCAATTAGTATTTCGTATTTTTTTCGAAGACTTACGTACATCTACCGACCGCGCTAACAGTGAAGGAAAACATCGTGAGGAAACCTGCATGTCTGAGGAAATTAAGTTTCCGAAAGCGTGTGAAATCCACCAATCAGCACTGGGCCCGCTCGGTGGATCATGGCCCGTACCGCCTTGTGCCCTGTGTCCCAACAGTGGGGACATAAATGTGCTGAAGATGATGATGTATGCCTAATAAATCAAATTAGCAAAACCAATGTAAGTTTGTCTTAAGTTGAGTTATGATCAGTTGGTGCAATTGCTCAGTTTGTGTTATAATTATAACATAACAATATATTAGGAACACAAGAAACTAAACAACCATAACGTGATTGCTTGTGACCAAACACAAAGCAAAGTTTAGTCCCTCGGGGTTCCGCGGTTATAGAAGTGTTCTCGTAACGTCTCTACGCTATCAATCAAACTTTGTGGTAGTGTACCTGTCCGATACAGTTAGAAAACTTGTTATTAATTAGTAATTAAGGTACGTAAATGTTAAAGCCTGACCAGAGATAGCCATAGCGCCATGTTATAAAATAATAATTGTGGTGCGGAATTTTATGTGTACAACTTTTTCATATCGATTTTCATAGCGTATTTTTTTTATTATAAGGAGAGTAGACAAATAAACGGACCATCTGATGTTAAATGGTCACCGTAGGTAGCCCATAGCATCTCACCTAACTATGTAACTAGAGGGTTTTTGATGCGTAACCTTGAGGACTAGATGGGGTGCCTCATGTACCCGTAATTACGCTGGCTCAGTTTCAAATTCAAACCGAAACACAGCAATGCCAACATTGCCGGTTTGCGGCAGAAATAGGTAAAAGGGTGGTGCCACCCCAGTCAGAGTCTGCAGAGCCATAATACGTTCAGATTTATTATGTACCTATACAATACCTACGTCGCAAAAGCTGAAAACAAAGTGAACAATTTGCGTGCTTAGAAATATAAGAATTTATTTTAACGTTGTCTTTAGAAGCAGAAAACAATGTAAAAAAGAAATAACAATCCATCACTCTTTTCCTAAGTAATACCATATTATAATATCTATTATACGTCCTACCTAACATTCCTAGTGCATCGACCTTTTCACTCGCAAATATCCAAAAAAAGGGGTCGAAACCCTTTGTTAATGGATACTGCTGTCTCATTCCAAACAAAACACTGCGATTGATAAAATGCCGTCGCACTAGCCAGACCGCTAGCATCTTTGTCGTACTATCGATTTTTGCGACGCGTGCTTTAGGCTTTGAGGGGTTGTAACTAGGGGTATGCTAGCCCAAGAACGGGCGCACGCTACGATAAAAAGGGTCGCAGAAAATTCAAATTCCGCAGTTGTGTATTTACAAATCAAAACTATAGCGGTGTGCTAGAACAAAAACAGGGGCACACGCAATGATGAAAAGGGTCGCAGAAAAGTCAAAATCCATAGGGACATGGGCACTTAAATTGGGTACGTACTAAATATATCCCCCCCCACACACACACACATACACACAGACACACATATACACACACATACACACACTCACAAACACGCATACTTAATTATTTAATTATTCGCATAACCTTATTATGTCATCATGATATAGATTTATCGGAAGAGACTGGCCCCCACCACACAGGGTATCCTAGAGTGGGAGCCAGGGAAATCTGAGAAAATGTAAAAAATACTGTCTGCATCAATAAATTTTCATTTTATTATTATTTATTTTTATTTTTATTATCGATCTCTTTGCTATTCAAAATTTTAATATTTTAATTATTTGATTCAACATGTAATTATTTAATTACTCGATTATTCCCATTCTCTTATTATATCGCCATTGACCGAGTGGCCAGTGCAGTACGAAATAAAACCAATAACTGATATAAATCTTAATTTTCCATACTATGGTATGGAACATTATTCATCGACCCTTCTACAGTACATAATGCCCATGCTCTTTCATTTAGATTGTTTTGGACCGATTTTGGTCAGCATTTATTTTCAAGTTTTTTTAATTAACTTTCTGTTGTCATCAATTCATCCAAAGAATGCTAAAACGGACAAACATCCGACTTTTAACAACGACAGATATTCAAAAGGGCGCAAAGACTAAAGCTTGAGGCGCAACTAAACCCTAGTGACGGCTCTGGTTGGTTAGGTATTCGCTTGGTGGGCGACGGCAATCCCCAGCCATATCCATATTGAATGGAGCTTACACTACAGCGCCACAAAGCTTATTTTGCGGTTGTAAAGCTGATAGAGCTTTTGTGAAATTGTGCAATATTTTTTGATGACTGTAATGGAATAGAATATGGTTATTTTATTATTTCATTCGTATGAGAGATAGTGTTCTTTGCCATGTCTGATAAAAAATAGACCAAGGATCTTTGATTAGAGAGTATTTTTGATGTCAGATGGGATCTCTGGAACGCTAATACTAACGAATGTTATGATATTTTAAGACCATGGTGCCATTCTCAAATTCGAAACCTTGAGAACCTGATGATGATCAGGAAAAAGTGAGGGGATCTCCACAATGATACCTACGACGGGCGTACATAGGATAGATTCGGATTCTTCTAAACAATACTTATTCCAAATAAACATTTCAACAATAAGGGTTAGATCCTTTCCGCACAAAAACCTAGAGGTAAAGCAATATCCTATTTCATATTGTTATGCTCTTCCGTTGTGTGGGTAATATACGAGTATATATGTATTGCGAATGAGGAATTACGCTTTCTGAGAGCCCTGGAATATTGTTCGTATAAGTTCATATTACGAGCTTTTACGTGATTGCTATGTGAGGCCGTTGTTCGACGGGATACGAGCTGTATTTCAGGACAATGGAGGCCATTCAAGATTAAAATGGATCCTAATCTATCACTGTTCCTACAAAAGGAAAAAAAATGTGGTAATGTTTATTAATAATTACAGTGGAAATGTATGGCGAATGTATTCTTATTCCTCTTATATTCTGGCTTCCGAGGCGCAGAATATTATCTGCTTGTTGTTATTGTATTCTTAAAATTATTTTAGATAACACGTTCAGTACTTAGATCACAGCACACTGGCCGAACTATAATAGAAATCTAGAAAACCAAAATATAGACTAATCACAGAAAACGGAATGTGATAAAGAGCGGTTGTAAAAATTAGAATTGTCACGAAATGGAAAACTCCGACGGTGATGAGCATTGACCATTTCAATTCCGTTTCAAAATCACTGCAGTGTGCTCAAGATCTTTCTATCTACAGATTTATATATGCTACGATACTGCTACGCTGGACGAGCTACGGCGTAGAGGATATCGGTTACATTTTGAAGACGTGCAAAAAGATTTATGAGAAAAGTTCATGGACCTTTGAAAAGTACCATCATGGTTATTTTACATAACTTTTTTCTATAAGTACTTATTTGAAGGTCTCTGTGCAGAGTTAGGCTCGCTCATAGACATCTAATCTTTACTTGAATTTTGCTAACCTTGAGGATTTAGGTGGAGTGCCTGAAATGCAGGTAATTACGCTGGCTCTAAAAACTGAAACCAAAGCATTACTGCTTTGCGGGCGAAAATAGGCAAGACGGTGGTGGGGAGGTACCACCCTTTTGCCTATTTCTGCCGCAAAGCAGTAATACTTGCATTGCTGTGTTTCGGTTTGAAGGGTAGTTGGACAACCACCGGCGTATCTACCGATGCATGAGGTAATGTAAGTCCATTAATGTAAGTCCTCAAGGTTAGAATCACATCGAAACCCCTCTAATAAATAACATGTGATGTGAAATGACCATGGGCGACGATGACCACTTACCATTACGTGGCCCGTTTGCTCGTCTGCTCTCCTAATACAGTTAAAAAAGTACGAATACACTTGGGTATATAATAGATCACTGTAGAATCCGAGGATATGAAGCGAGAAAGAGAGATGTAAACAAATGAAGATAGGAAAATGTAAAAACGACACGATCGTCATAGAGGTAGTTTGAAAACAGAAACAAGGACGAATTTCATTGAATTAATTCGGTTCACGCGCAAAACGTAATAGACAGAACACGCACGTAAATAATACTGCATTCATGTTATTTTAAATCTACCCATGGTCGCCGCATGTGCGTCACGGAAAGATGCATATTGCAGATATGTTGCTGAATAAAGTGACATTTCTACAATCAAAGGAATATAGAGGGTTGAAGATAATGATATCTCGATCCATTTCAATTATAAATTCAAAAGCATCTCCAGATTTACCACTAAAGTGAAAAGCAAAGTTCCATCATTAATATGTATTGACAACGTGTTGAAACCCAAACATGTATGTATAATGTAACTATCGAATGGTGTGTTTAAAGGACGGTGCCCCTGTGACGTCAAAGGAAAACAAGAAAGCATCTCGGGAGTGTAGAGGGCGCCAGTGCGGACGCTGCGTATGCGTGTTTACCTGCCAGCCCTGCAGCAACAGCGAGCGGTCCACCGTCCGCAGCCACATGACAGCATCGCCCGCCTGGAAGTCCCGCAGTCGATGGCACCGCGCGTGCAGGAACATGCCCAGGCACTTCAGCAGCTCCGACGTCGACGCCTGGATCACCGTCTTCCGCGGCGCCACCACCGGCCCCACCACCGACGTCGGCAGCTTCTCCGTGTAGCAAACATTGTTGTTCAACGCGTTCGCTCGCACCACCTCCGGCGGCGGCAGCGGAGCGGGCACAGGCCGCGCGTAAATCGTACCCTGCACGCTGACATTCTTGTTCCGATCCAACGGCGCATTGTCCGCTAGAGGCGCGCGGAAAGTCGCAACACTTTTGCTCTTGCATTCTAACTTCTTCTTATTGTTGTTGGCCGTCGAGAACCGCTTCCACGACAACGCGTTGATGAACAGGGAGTGTTTTTTGAGATTCTTTTCTAAGGCAGTTTTTTCGGAGATGATTTTGGCGGCGTCGTCGAGGGTGGCGCGGCGCTCGTCGCGGGGCGCGTCGCGGTTCTCGCGGTTCTTGGCGTTGTTGAGCCGCTCGTAGGAGTAGGCGAGCGCGGCGCGGTCGGGCGGCGGCGCGGCGACGGGCGGGCGCCGCTCGCGCGGGCTGAAGCTGAGCACGGTGCCCATGAGGCCGAAGCCGCGCGTGCAGCCGCTAGGTGCCCGCATGCATGACGTGCGCGGCCGGCGGCGGCGGCCCGTGTGGGCTCGATAGCGGCGCGCCGGCGCGCTGCCTCGCCCGTATCGACCGGCGCGCGCACACAGCTGACGCGCGGCCCGCTGCCCGCTGCCCGCTGCCCGCCCAGCCGCCCGCCCCGGTAAACAAACCCCTTGCGAGCACAGTAAAGAGGCGCAGTATTGCAACTCTGCGACCTTTGAGGCTGAGTCAGAATGGCAGTACCAGGTACGGCACTTCGTTTTGTTTTAAACTTATGTTAGAGTTCAATTTCATCTGATATTTACGTCGTAACATTGTCACTTATCATTGGGCTTGTTAAGTGTGTACTTGACGGAATACTCGAGTCTTTAACCCAGCGGCAATGTAGGTACAAACCGACAATTGCACGTTAGGTCCTTAGTTAAGTTTACATTAAAATTCATACTGTCCTTTTTCCACGCCATAGCTCTATATACAGATGACACGAGACTTAAAGAAGCCTTAACATTAAGGACATTGCTTGCCACTCACTGTCGCTCAATCACTCAATCGGTAGTGAGCGACAGACGAAAGAAAGAACTAGGGCAAACATCGTCGAAGTAGTTTTCGACGTTATTGGGCACAAATTATTTGACTAGAGCCAAAAGTCTCTTATAGTCGGAAGAGTACCTGATAAATATACATTAAGACGAGGCATAGCGCACACTAGCGCCGACAATCGAAAAAAAAAACATCAATTAATTAAAGCATTTAAAAATAAAGTGTTTGGTATTAAGGTTCCACGAATGAAGAAGAAATGTTTTTAAATAGCTTTGTTTTCTCATATTGAAACAATAAGAAACAAAAAGCGAAACTGTCAAAAGTGGACTATTACAAAACTATTTTTTTAAATTTCTTCTTGGAACCTTTATACCAGACACTTTTTTTAATGCCTTAGTTAATTGATATGATTTTTTATCGATTGCGCAATGCCTCGACTTAAGATTATCCGACAGCCTCTACTGTACCTCACTGCATTGTCTGTCTCCTGACCAGTAAATCGCAGTCTCCGATCGAGGGTTTGTTAATTTCAATTAAGGTACCACTACCAGGTTGGAAACCAACTCTATAGGTATTGTGGTATGGTTAATAATGAGCTTTACTGTTTTAGCAGAACATCGTTAGCTTTCTGAGCTTTTTAGTACCTACCCTAGCGTTTATGGCAAGAGCCGTAACTGCTTTTAGTACTATCTAAGTAGGTACTCATAACCTTTACAGCGTCGGTGGTGTAGTGGCTAGGGCGCCGGACTCCCATACTGGAGGTCCGGGTTCGAAACCATGCAATGTTTGCATAATTGTTTGTACTCGTATGTGTGCGCTATTGGAAATAAAATTTTTGAAAGAGATTCGTATTACATTTACCAACTCTTATAACGGTAAAGGAAAACATTGTAAGGAGCACGTTGAGATAACCACAGCGTGAAATGGGGAAGGCAATGACAAACCATCACTGCATTAAATCCGCAGGGATAGAGTTCTTTACCATACGTACAGAATGCATGGCTCATAATATGTAATATATGGCATCTTGTACGGGGAACATGTACTTTTTTTCCATTTTGAAATTATAAATTAACAATTAAGAGGCTAAGGGAGACAAACCATATATTGGATAGGTGCGCAATATCTGGATACATCGTTATTATGAAAACTACACTTCGCCATCTAGATTTGAGACTGAAAACTAACACATTATTGCTAGTGTGCGCGTACAGTCGGTAGTAAAAACTCGAGTTGTCCGATTTCTGTGATAGTGTTGGATGAATGAAGAAGAATTTTTCTGTAAGGGTAATCACTTCTCAGTAGTGGATAGATTTCGATCTAGCATGTCTACAGTCATCCATCATGAAACTGTGATCCTGAAATTACTTTTCATCGCTCTTTGAATTTTCATCCTATAGGCTTCTCGACGTCAAATGTAGGTTGATTCGCATCTGGTCCGAACACAATTTCATTAAAAGCACAAAAAACAGACGTCCATTCACATAAAAGCTCTGCGGCAGCTTAAAAGCTTCGTCGTGGCTTTTAATCCTCGTCCGTACATTTCCTTGCTTCGTAATTTCTCGAGGGACTCGACTTTGATAAACATTCGTCATAATAAAATAATGCGCAAAAACTCGGCATTATTATGACTCATTATTAATGAGTAGACATGGAAAATACTCGTTATAGTTAATGGCAAAACACATCTTTAACGTATTGGCGTCTATGTTTTTTTAACCCCTGATCGTAACAAGGGTTTTGTTGTTTCCGTGGTTTTCTGAACCATTATCGATCTCTATTTCGATTTTTAGTGAGGATTTCTATAGAAGGATTTACAAAGACAACTTTCTAGAGAGTCATATATAAGACATAAGACATTGAAGTTTCTTTTCAGGTTTTGGTGTAGCTCATAAACAATTAAAAAAATTATGTTGAAACTCAGTGGTTTTAAATATTAGACGTAACTAATATTCATGTAATAACTAATATGGGAGGAGGGATTAAAACGACCCTGCCCTTTGACCTCTCCATATACACTAATATCCTCATTCATACAAACAAACACATTCATACAACACAACACGCACACACTGTTGCTTTCTTCGTCCGTGCAGTCAGTGAGGGGCCAGCTGAAAATCAGCGCTGTGGTTTGCTTCAGCATTATGCTGGGCTGGTGTACCCTTTTTGGCACTGTACCACACCAGATGTTCTGTCTGCATGTATTAAACTTTGTATACTTCTGTATTCTGTATTCTGGTGTTTACAGCGCTAAATAAACGATATCAATTTCAATTTTTCAATTTCAAAGCCTTGAACATCCCCCCTATAGGGCCGCGAACCTTTACACCCCCTTGAACATTTTCGGTAACCGATCCCCCCTCATATTTTTCCTGGATCCTCCCCTAACCCTGTCACAGTAAACAAACAATAGCTTAGCGAATGTCGCAGCGTGCGGGGGCGGCGTCTGTACGGCTTCTAAGCACATTAGTACTCGTAGCAAGACCTCGCTCGGCCATGGGCAACTCTCGTGATGCTGGTCGATAGCCTGCCTAGATGTTAGCTAGATTTCTAGACTTTTTAAAGGTAATCAATATTCAATAAAAACAACTGCATCTATAGAGGTGCATCTATCGGTAAATAGTTACCGATAGCACTGTACGTACTGTATAATTATGTAAACTAATTTTGGAAAGAACTTAAATTTAAGGGCGTTTTGTGCAACTGACAGTCGAGTTAAGATATAACCCGAGAGAGCGCAGCGTTCAGGCACCCCCCCCCCCCCCCCCCCCCTCCCTTCCGCCCAATTAATCAATTAAATTAATCCTTAAGCCCGTTTAATTTAACGGCACCAAACACCGGGGGTGTAGTGACACCCGAGCTTCTGTCCGGACACGACGTTCACCTCCAGGCCCGCACCCACTCCCCCCTTCAGGGTTCGAGTGGACGACCCGTTTGATTGAGGGAGTGCCTAACCCGGGTTAAATCACAAAAACGTCTTGCACCCTGACAAATTTTGTATGAAAACCATAGACAATTCGCGGATTATTTCTACTTTTAGACTGATTTCTTAACACCCTAAAAGAGGGGTGTATAAAGCCCAACAAGGATGATTACCGGATTATTATAATAGAGTCAGAATTTTATGTGAACTAATCTCTTCATAGTGATCTCGCAGATTATAAAAGTACTAGTGGCCTGCCTGATATGAGATTGTCTGTTTGTTTGGGACTTGTTATCTCAACAACCGATATGATCCGATTTGTTTTCATGTAATTTTATCGAGAATTCGAGTGTTCTGGCCCTGAGAAATAAAATTGGTGCAGCGTAATGATTTTACGTCATTTTAAAGGTAAAAATTGGGACTACTTAAAACGTTTTTGCCCGGCTACCGTCGTAGGGCGAATCTCCGTGCTCTATGGATTTTACAAAAAATCCAGACAAAATATCAGTCGCATGATAAAATTCTGCACGATTTTATATCAAGTGACGGTCATTATAAACTTGTGTAAAACATTTAATTGTAATGAAATGTCTTTGATTGCTGAAACAAACAATACCTTACCCTACAACTATTATTTCCAGACAGAATTATAACATCAACGAGGGTGCAAGAGGGTTAACTCGACATGTGTAAATAGTAAATGAAATTAAGTCCTATTTTAATGCATGTAGGGGTTAAAATTCATGTATGATATTTATGCGTGATGGATTTGCGAGTTCAAAGACCTTTTATTTGCAAATTCATTCATGTTTTTATTAATAATAAATATTAAGAGGATGAAACACGAAACACGTTTCAATTATCTTACAAAAGAGATTTTAGCTCCAATGTAATGTTTGTGACTGACAGATTTCACTTATATATATTTTTTGGAAGACATTAAAAAAATTAAAAAATCTTTTAATGTTGACATAGGAGTTTCTCCCGCGCTTTTGTGGCGTCCACGTCAGCTTTGTTTCGATTTGTCTTGCAAATTGTTTTACAGTAGTGCTTTTCTAGTAAGAATGGTGTTTCTTGTTCGAAAAACTTCGACAAGATGTGAATAATGTGTGGGACAGTGAAGTAAAGTCAAATAAGACGCTGCAGCCCGATCCGTACTTGGCTGGATTTTGAAGAGCCACACTGCGTCCGGGACGCCTTCTTATTTGGTTCGGATGGCGCAGAAGCGTGGAAGATTCTCCCAGATAGCATTGAAATGTGTCACACCAGCATTTTAATGAAGACTTGAAATAGTTGTTTACATCACACATGGCTGTATGGGCTCAGTTCCCTTTGCCTTAAAAAAATAACAACAACAACAATTAATGTTGACATAAGGCTTTCAAAATATATTTTTCGATATATTCTTGCCAGTTTATAATTTCGTACATGAGGCTTCAAATAAAATGTTAGAATATTATTAAAAAATAAAGAAAATGCTATTTAATTTTAAAGACCAGTTTTTTCTTCTTTTCTCACATTAAGTAACACTGGCAATGTGACTGTCAAACAATTCTTTTTTGATGCCCTATGAAGAATAAAAACAATAATCTATTATGTTTTTATGAATTAGGCTTTCAAGCGTTTTAGCCATATTTATGTACCAGTTTCAAAAAGTTTTAATGCCGAAAAGAAGTTATAAATAGGCAGAATAAAAAGAAACCACTGAATAATATTTAATATTTTTATTTTCACATTGGCAGTCGAAGAAAACCGTAATAAACATTTTCACACATACATCCACTTCCCCCACATTCTCCCCATACCAATATCATTAAGTATTTTGTAGAAGAGAGTCGAGAATGTAGATAATTATTACTAAAACAACAATGTACTTTGAATCATAAATGCTTTGGAACTTGAATAATTTGAAAATACGAATTCCTTATCCTACGTCAAATAATAAATCCAACAAAACAGCAATCATACCCTGACCAGGAAAATGAAAACCCTGTCACGAGGGCGCCACTGGTACTTTTATTATCTGTGATACGGAGATCGCAGTGAAAAAAATAGTTTCATTTAATTCCGCAAAAAGAAAAGGGTTTTCATATTTTTGGTCTAGCTTTAAATTGTAGAACTAGTCTAAAAACTGAAAACAATGAGAAAGCTGAAATCGTAAAACAAAAAAATTATACAGATCGGCTATTCCTCCTTTCAGATGTTTTTTTAAAATACTGTGTACAAAAAAATACTACACCTCTTGCAGAGCGATTCATGAATTTTGCTAAGCAGGTTTTGATTTTGGAAATACGTAATAAAATATTCAATGTGAAAAAATTTCACCGATTTCGAACTATTCGGTCGCTTTTTGATCGGGAGAAGATTTTTTTACGAAGCACCACTCTATTATACACAGCTATTACAGGTTTAGACATTTTTCAGTTCCATACACCATGTTCCATACAATTTAAAACTTATCTTTACAAAGCTCATAATTTCCGTGAACATTTTTCGAGTGAGATTTTCAAGGCATTACAATTTACAATACAACAACAATATTAATTAGACGACTAAAATACAACAATTTTCAACAATATCTGTGACCATTAATGAGGGATTCTTCACATCGCACATTTCATATAATTTCCATGGCATATATTTTTTAATTTTTTTTTCCGAATTTTGTTTAACAAACTTTTAAAAATTTACTGCCAAGTAAATGTTTAATTACTTGGCAGTAAGTATAGCATCAAAACGGACAGCTCAGTCAAACAAGCCCCTCTCACCGTGTCCCTCCCAAAAGCCCCCATAATGCTTGCCGCACTGGATTGCGATGGAGATGTGTTGGGCGAGGAAGTGTCCGGACCGGGGGTCGATTTTTTAATCAATAACAAATAACCGCTACAATTTTATAAAATTAAAAAAAAAAATATTCAATCAGACAGTATCTTTTACATTTTCTCAGATTTCTGTGATTTTTCAAAATTTTGACAAAAAATATGCCATGGAAATTACAAGAATATGCGATATGAAGAATCACTGTAATTACGTCTAAAAATTGAATATTAAGGGTCATTCTCAAACAATTTGGACACGAGTCACAATCTGAGATTTCCGCAACGGCTTTAATATTAGCAATACCATTACGAAGAAAATTATTTGGTACAAATTAACTTCTAATCAATGGCACTTGCTTGCACTATGGTCTTCGCTCCATAACTAGGTATTATGTTAACTATATGTATATAGAATAAAATTATTTATTCATATTTATATATAGTCAAATTTATAAGTAATAACCTTAAAATATAATATAAACATATTATATGTGTCCAAATCCTAATAAAATCCTTAATCTAATAAACAGCCCCGAGTCGCACCCGGCGGGAAGGTGCCCATCACGCTGGCAGCGTTTCCACGCTGAATAGCCAGCGAGATGCGCTGCACCAGGTACGACTCGGCGCGGGGGTCACCTGAGCGCTCTCTCAGTCGTCGGCCCAAACCTCGGACAAAATCCTTGGCCTCCGTGCACCATACGCCCGTGGTCTCCACAGTGTTATATAGAATAATGCTAGGATATACAGAAAAAGATTTTCAAATCCTAAAAGACTAAATTGATGTTAAAATCAACAACATTATTTCTAAATGAGTTGAAAGCACAAGCTACGGCAGGGCCATATAAAACCAAAAGCTTGCCCATTCAGTCCTCGCCCATCTACCAAAAGCTTACTTTTGTTTTATATAATAGGTTGATCTCTTAGGCTCAATTTACATTGTCGCGGAATGGAATGGAAGCGAATTTTCGCAACGTAATTGTACATAGCATAATGAACTTTATGTCAATTGTGCAACATACAAACTAAATACCAGCCAAAAAAGAAAAGTAGTTAGGGGAGTTCTCGAGAATGCGCGAGGATTCCCCGGAAGACGCGCGACCTCTTTTTTGGCTCGTATTTAGTTTGTATGTTACACAATTGACATAAAGTTCATTATGCTATGTACAATTACGTTGTAAAAATTCGCTTCCATTCCATTCCGCGGCAATGTAAATTGAGCCTTAGCATGTATAGTAGGTACATATATACTTATATTTACTAATATAAATAATATTTTATGTAAATATGTATATTTTTGCACAATTCTGTATAGGTAGGTATAATATGTAATGGAGCGAAATACCAAAATACTATAATTAAAAAAATATATTAAGCACCTAAATTAATAATGTGCGTCATACGCCAATACCAACTTAGAAATATTATATTTACAACAATAAATCCTTTACCACAATTATTAAAACAGTAACATTTCACACGTTCCCATCCATTCCATTAAAAATTGTGTATTTTATATATTTATTATATATAATATTTTGAATTTTTAGAGGATTTTTAGTAAATTTTGCAATTTTTATATATTTTTAGTGATGTGGCAAAGGATTGCGTTTCGAACGCAACATTATGGGTTCAGTCACGCTTAACTTTAATTAATTAACGTCTAAAAATTAACTTAATGTTAGAGCCTTAATATTTCTGGAAAACTAAGTTCTTAAACAGATAAATAATACTCTAATTAATTTAATTCAATTCAAATTACATTTTTCAAAAATATCATTTATATTGTACAAGTAAAAACTCCCACCAACACTTTCATGAAGGAACGAACACCCCCCGGGAACCTATTTTTTATTTCATACATTCAATTTATTCTAGTGGCAAAATCTGGAACCAATCATATTTACTTCTATAAGAATATAGAGGTAAAAATGATTGGTTCCAGATTTTGTCACTAAAAGAACACTAATGTTTACACACACATTAGAAAACTAATGTTCTTGTGGAGAACCACAGGAACATTAGTGTTCTTAACCAACAGCGCCTCCATGTCCAAATAGATTATCAGTACAAAACATTAGTTGACCAGTGACACTATTATATTCTGTATCTTTTGTAGATATAGTGTTAAATTAGTAAAGACTCGCTACATATAACGCTTTTATAGTTCCATTTTCAAAAATTGGTTATAAGAAAGCGTGATATAAGAACGAGTCAAGTACAGTGGCGAGTGCCTGGCAGTATGCACTCGCCACTAGTCATTATACTTGCACTCGCCACTTATTATTTTTTAGAGTCTATCAAGTGAGTTCATAGAAATCACCTTTTGATTTCTGGAACATTTTACTATGGGGCCTGGCACCTCTACTTGAAAAAAATGACGATTTCTTCGAGCGATCGATCCCAGCCCAATAATTCGATAGAGGACTTCAATAGAAACATAAAACGTATCTTTACAAAAACTCTTAAAGTATCTCTCAACCCAGATATTTGATGTCGAAAGTTGCAATATTATTTTAGTAAGATTACTGGTCTAATATCTGGGTTCGGAGATACTTTAGGAATATGTTTTATGTTTCTATTGATGTCCTCTATCGAATTATTAAGTTAGGATAGACCGCCAAGAAATTTTCATTTTTTTTTTTCAAAATTTCGTATAGTAGGTGTGCCAATAAGGTTCCATGGCCCATAGTATAACTCTCACGTCCATAGTTCCCGAGGGGGTAGACAGTAAATTTCATATTTAACCTTTTTGAGTGAGTTATGGCATCCCATTTTTGTAAAGAAAAATACTCTGGCAACATTAAAATCATACCTAATACCTACTACTCTTTACTAGACATTGACAGGTGCCATTTCTTTCTTCACAACACAGGCGGCGAAATCGACTTGATACGATGAAATAACAAGAAAGAAACAGAAATATCAAGGCTCTCATCTAACCTATTAATCTTAGAGATCCATACTGAAGGTTTCCTGGGTCTCGTCAAATGAAATGGAATTGGACCGAGGCTTCTGCGGCGACACCTGAGAGTGAGGAACCGACCCTGGGTTCCTTAACAGGGCCGCAGGCAGGGAACACTTCGGGGGTGTCTGCGAGATCGGCGACTGACGTAGCGACATCATAAAAGACCTCTCGTAGACTATTCTGGTGCCTGAAATGAAGAAAAAGATTCGGATTAGAAAAAATATATAATGTTCATTAACATAAAACGATTTTGACAATAAACGAATTTGACGAATGTCGGTCCAACCTTTTCATTTTGTAGCTTACGACTTCGTGTGCGTATAATTTCCGTGTACAAAATGCGATATATATTTTTTAAATTGGTCCTATCCTGCACTGAGAAAACTATTTCGTTATATGTAATATAGATCTTTTTGTAGTACGAACGAAAATTTGTTAGTGATTTGTTATGTAACCAAAACTTTCGTCTCCAGGTACTACTATTGTGCATGTAATCAGAGTCACATTAAATGCAATAAAACACTTTGATCAGTACGCCTACAACATTGACAAATCTTTGTGCTTTTCAGGTTTCTTAATTCAATATTTTCAGAAAATTAGGACTTCAGAAAGAGATTGGAAGGTTCCACCCAACAAAATTTATGCCAGAAATCTTAGATCATTACTATTCAGGATTTCAGGACTTTCAGAAAGAACCGTTTAACCGAGTAGGTCAACCTAATAAATGAAGTAAAAGTTGAAATGTTTCATAGAAGAACGGACTCCCAAAGTACACTCTTCCACCGAAACATTTGACTTCGCTAAAGGCCAAAAATCCAATCAAGGTAATCAAGGAGCTTTATTTAATCATTCTTAAATATTTAATTAACCAGTCATCAATACTCGTTTAATAAATACTAGTTAATAATTTCTGTACTATTACTAATTACAATAAAATTTTGGAAATAAAAAAAAATAAAAAAAATTACCCAATCAATCGTGATATCTATCACTATTTCCTTTTGTATCTCTTGATTGTTGTTTTCTATTTGTGCAATAAAGTGTATTTTACTTCACTTTACTTTAATATCTTAGATATCCTAAGTGTAAATACCTTGTATACTTGATCAAGGAATGTTATTAATTTACTAATATTATATCCAATAACTTATAATAATGCTTAAGTTACAAAGACGACACCGATGCTCGTTTTAAAACCATAAATAATTATGACGCTATGTGTGTTGGTCTCTACACCATTGTTAAAGATACACGTGTGGCATACATTACGGTGTGCTTGGCATGGAATGGAAATGAAACCCGAGCGAGTGACGCTATAAAATACAATAGGTAAAGTTTCTTGAACTGTCTACCTGCGTTGGCACAAAAAACTAGGTACGAAGAGTAGGCCTTTATACAGGTAGAACTGTTAGGCGGGGACTACACGACGACGGTTCCAGCGACGGTTCGGTTCAGGAGATCGATTCCACTAAAAACTGCTCGTTATGATGTGTTTCGGATGATATCCACTAACGATCCAATTTCAGTTAAGTTCGTATCGAGTCAACGATCGATCGAACAGTAACGTATTTGTACATTCTAATAAAACGTTTAGTGTATACTGAATCACAGTTAAACGGTAACAAAACGCTTCAACTGTCAAATATAATTATCGAACCATAAGTTCCTCTTAAGGTACTTTTGCCCGGTCGATAGTAAATCGAAAGGTGGCAGTGGTAGAGTTATGCGTCAGCAGAATGCGATTTAGGGTCCAAATAGAATTAGAACGAAAACTAAATTGAAATTGGATAGAAATAGAACTACAAACGTTGTAATTTAGGCGAGTTGGCCCCAGGTATCGGTACCAGCCGTGTAGTCGACTGCATTCAAACTCATGCGTTGCGCTCAAGTCCCGCCCACTCGGTTCAGGAACCGAGCTGGCCGGTTCCAAGTGGAACCGTTGTACGTGTAGTCGACAGCGCATTTTTCTTTCAGTTTATATGAAGCACTGGTTTAATGGTACCGACCGATACTGGGATCGGCGGAACCGTTGTCGTGTAGTCCGGGCCTTATAGTAAGCAGAGACAGCGGTGTTCAAATAATACACCTTTTTACCTTTTATAAAATTTATAAGACACGTAAGTATAGTTAGAAAAAGGATATGTAAATATGTGCAGGTATGCGAGGAACTTCTAAAAATTCTTTCACTTGCGTGTAGTATTAATAATTTCTACGTAACATTCGGTACGCGGGACGGGTTAAATAATCAATCCAGCCAGTAGTTATTGAGAAAAACTCAAACATATTTTTCCTCCTGTATATCTTTAGCTAAAGTCCATACCCTCGAATAATCTCGGTACACCCAAACTGTTTTATAGGATTACCGTCAGTCTGCTTCCTCTGGTGTCGCGGCGGCATTGTTTGACTAGCGGCGGCGGCGGCGCGAGCGCAGGCGACATTTTTAAAGAGTAAGCTTATTTAAGCGAATGGACTTTACATGTGACTGTACAATAACCTATATACAGGACCACATCTGTTTACATATGTAAAGACCATGTGTCTATTACATAACGTAATGCCTAAACATACAGACCACTTGGCAATCAAATACAAACATCCATCGACCAGTAATACTTGATCTGTGCCTTACAACCATCTTCCCCGAGGTGTTACTACTAAGCTTAGCAAGGAGGAGGTCGGGAGGTCTAGTAAAATGGTCGTTTGGATGTGTTTATTCAAGATAACGCAATCGACTAATATCGAAACTTGATTCAATGCGACTCAATGCGATTCGGTATGGTAATATTGATCGACAATCTATGATAAACCGGTGAATAGATGATATGTTATTCATTATGGTTATTGATAACTCTAGACAGTCGCTTTAAAATAAATAAAGATTAGATAGAGTCAAAACTACCCACTACTTTTTTCGAGCAAACGGATAGAGAAAATATTAATAGAGATAACAGAAATCGAGCTATAAGATACTTACAAAATGATTAGTAGATCCTGAACTTTTAAAGTACGATCTACTTTTAACCTACGAATTTAGTTCTAGATATAAAGTTAAAGCAGATTTTTTTTTGTACATCTCTACACCCACTTTCATGTTCTATAGCCACTAAAGAAGATTTATTTATAGTAGGTAATAGTCGGTGGCCTAGTGGCTAGGACGCCGGACTCTCATGCGGAAGGTCCGGGTTCGAAACCGAAGACTTACGTACATTTACCGACTGCTCTAACGGTGAAGGAAAACATCGTGAGGAAACCTGCATGTCAAAAGGAAAAGTTTCCGAAGGTATGTGAAATTGACCAATCAGCATTGGGCCCTCTCGGTGAATCATGGCCCATACCACCTTGTGCAAGGGGAGGCCTGTGTCTCAACAGTGGGGACATTAATAGGCTGCTGCTGATGATGATGATGAAGGTAATAGTAGGTACCATATATTTTATAAATCTAGGTATATTTATTTACATAGCTTCATTTTCTACATCTAGGTATTCTAACCCATTGCCATATTCTAACCAATAGTAGAGTGGTTGGTAGAGTTTATGGGATTAATCGACGATCAACACATTCTCAGACAAATAAATGTATTTCATTTTAGTTTCTCTTCATATTCCAATCGTTCACATTCATTTACTCAAGTGGTGCCTTTTCATAGGCAAGCTTAATATTTGTTTATCATGAACTAAACGCGGAATCCCAAGGTTTTCGGCATGTTTTTAGCCATGCGGCGATGTAGGCAATCCGAAATCGGCGTGGATAGGTCGTTACCCGTCTAAATTTAGAACCATATAGGTATGTATACCCTTCTTTATTCCTCTACGAATATACTCGCATCCCGGCCTCGAGGACATATTGAAACTAATTGACCAGAGCCGGTCTGTACCGATTTTATCCAGGGTCGCCGACCTAAAAACCTAGGTGTTTAGATCTTAGGGGCAAATTGACAGTAATTTTATCCTTTAAGTAATGATTTGATTGATTGATTGAAAAAAAACAAGCTAATAATAAATCTGATTAAACTTCGATAATCATCGATGTTGTTATTTTTATTTAATATTTTTAATAGTTAACTACTTAAGTTATAGGATACAATGTCTTCTCTTCTAGAGCTTATTTTTCAGGATTTTAGGTTAGGTTAGGTCAGGTTTTTTTAAAAAATATTTAAATTATTATTCAGTTTTTTTCAATCAAATATTATCTTTTCTTTTTCATTTCACGTAAACAAGTTCTACAATCAGAATTTTTAATGAATTTTATTTTAATTTTCAAAAAATATACCTAGAAATACCTGAACAAAGAAATAACAAAAATAGGACAGAACTCTCTGAAACTTCTTTCGTTTCAGCTACAGTACCTTACGAGGCGGTGGTAGAGTAAAAAAGAATGACGTTGTAAAAATGTACTATAAGGTACTTACAATAAAAAACATTTTGATTTTGCCTCTACTCCCCAAAACTTTTAAAAAATTACCTCCAGGCGTAGTAGAGTAAACAGTGCCTCCAGGTGTGCTGGAATACACATCTGGCATCTGCGAAGGGTCCGTAATAAGCACCCTTCTGGACGGAATCGTCTGGCTGTGCGTCGCTTGCCTTGCTATGGGTGATGCCGACATCTTCAAAAATCCTTGTAAAATCTTGTAGAATTAAAATCACAGTCACAGGCACTCGGTTGACAAAGGCAAGCGGACTGAACGGAATGAAGCCGGTGCCTAAAATAAATACGGTGTATCGGAGGGTAGGCACACATGCAAGCGATGTATTGTAAACATGGCGGATGTGTGCGTGACCACATCAAAACATGCATAGATTAGGTGGTGGCGTAATGGTCGGATTTGAAGGTGAGAACGGTGGTGGCAGCCTCATGGAGGCTATGGTTTGAAAACCAACCTGTCCTTAGATTGTTTTTTTAAACCTGGTGTTTTTTTATTCATTGAACCCATTCGTCTACAGCTGGATAAAGGGACTCTACTTTATTTGATACGTACAGTAATAATTTTTTTCGAGTGTTCGCGATTGTACCCCTAAAATTTCAACCAGTAGGTATAAAAGTATGGACTAATATTATTCAAAAATCAGAAATAATTTATTGTGTAACTGTGTCCATTACAGGTTAAAATTATTGTACAGTACATTAGACAGTTTACTCATTTTGGAAATGAAATGAAATTATTTTGGTTGTACAGTAGGCTCTCGGTAATCCGGCACGTCCAATAGTCCGGCCTTTTTCTAATCAGCTCTCCCGCCCAATAATCCGGCAGTTTACACATTAAACTGCCGGATTATAGAGCGTATACGCATATTGTAAGCCGTTATTTTCTTTTGAATGTTGAACATGATAACGTTATGTTATGTCTCATTATTAATGACTTTTATGAGACACAACCTATTATCAATATTAATGAATAATTAATAATGTTACTAATTAAGAATAAATTACACATACATACTCATACTCAAACTTATACCATTTGTTGCTACATAGGTACAGGTAGTAATTTTTTTCTATTTTTTTGTGTAACCTATAAACCTATAAAGATTGTTACTATGATATAATTATTTCCTATAGAAATCCAATAATCCGGCATTTCCAGCAATCAATCAATAGGGGGGAAAATATGGGTGCCGAATTACCGAGCGCCTACTGTAATAATAATATAGAATAATTGATTTAAATAGTTTTAGTCCAAACTTTTACATTGGTTGAATCTCCAGTTTGTCTGTGTCATGACTGGTGAAGGAGAAAAACCTAAAAATCACTCAATGTCTCTACTCGGGATTCACGTGCATTTTCCCACGCGAATAGCTTGAATTTCCTGACGCGATTCCAAGAGAAAATAACTGCTTTAGTTTTTGCCTAATTACCAGTCTGCTTACGTGTGTTATTCCCAATCTTTGTCCACAAACACAGACGCCTCTACATTACTTTTACCCACACTAAGATCCACCAGCTATATGCGTAGTTTTTGCAAGCGAAGTTGATATGGCGACCGACTAAATTATATCTTTTATAATAATAGGTATATAATATTATAATGAATGACTAAACTCAACTCAAGTTCGATAGGGCAGGCCAGTGCGGAAGGGATGGCGTTTAGAATTCTGTACACAAATCGTAAAATTATTCAAATAAGGCGTTGGACAAAAGAAAATTCCACTGATAAAGATAAAATAAAACCTTCTTCAAGTTTAAATGTTAAAAGTAATAGGCTCCAAAACGGGAGGCTCAATATTATTTTGAGTAAGCCCTTATCTGATAATATGAAACACTTACTGTTGTTTGCTAAGTTGGCTCACTTTGTGAGGGCTGACTCTAATAATACTTGAGCTTCCTTCCTTTTTCTTAGTGACCCTAACGAGGCTGACATGGTCACATTGTCGTGTACCAAAGCCTCTAAACTGAGATTTAAAAAAAAAAGATTAAATGTTGTTTTTTTTCTGATTGTTATTATAAGACTAGAGGTATTTAGTGTTATCGTTGTGGTCTCTTTCTTTATGTTAGTAAAGTACCTACTTTAACAATTTTAAACAAAGGATGTAGAACTGAAAAAAAATGCAATACTATCCTGGGAAATCATCCTGAAACTCTGGCATAAAAATACACAGGTTCATCTTGGGCGTTGGACGTACATTTCCCGAATGCTCAGTTGTACGTTACGTCGTAAGATTACTTATCATTTATAGAGTTTCATGCGATTTTTTCTTTGTAAAATACATTCATAGTTATGGATGTATTCAATAAATGGACAGAACAATGAAAATATTCACCGAAGACTGAGCAAAAGAGCATACTTATTGAAAGTAGGAAACATGTTATAATGATGTTTCTCGAAGGCGGAGGAAGTGCTCAATATTATTCAGTAGACAAGTTCCTCGTCGAATTCGACGTAAAAAAAGTTATTTAAAATTTATATCATTACAATCTGAATCTAGACATATTGAGATGATACTGGTAATTTTGGGACTACTCTTTGGAAAATGGTCATTCTGAAGAATTCTTGGGTGAACCCAAGCGCCTAAAAGAAACTGTCACACTCACTCTATACAAAATCGTGAGGTAAGAGTGAGAGGGACTTTTCATTTAGCAATGATGCCCGAAATCGGGCATTTTCAATTTTTTTGTAGGTACCCAAAATTAATCCTAACAAAAAGGAAAAGAAACATAACAAAAGGGATTTTTTCCTTTGCGTTACATATTTTCCCTTGCGTTTATTTCCTTTTTGTTGCGTTCTAGCATGTCGCAGTGAATAAACACTAAAGGAAAAGTGTAAAGTGTAAGTGTGTATAAAGTGTATTTTACTTACTTACTTACAACAATGAACCTAGGTATAATAACGTCTAACTAAATGTTATGAGCAAATGACTGAAACTTTACCAACGAACCACTTATGCATATCAACACAAGCGAAACCTGAAACAACTTTATCTGTCCGTTATCAAAGGTGATTACATCATCATTTAAAAGTGGGCCAACCACGTGATCATTGTTGTCATTTGATCCTACAGCGTGTAATAAATAGGATTAGAGTATTTATATGTCATGTTTTTTTTTTCATTGGCTGCTGGGTATTTTCACCCTGAATCCGTCTCCGTCACTCGACTTGACGTACCCAGACGAGTAGATAATCACGTTCTTCACGTCTGAGAGGAATTTGGTCCATCTGGCTCATCGTTAACATACCTAAATAATAAAAATTATGATTTTTGGCCGCTGGCTATTTTCACCCTGAAATCGTCTCTGGAAATCTAAGTAGATAAGTAAGTTTATACTTACTTATAGAATAATAATTTTCTGGGCAGCAAAGAAATGAAACACTGCACTAACTCCTATAGTGACATCTTGCAGGCCGATTCAGTACCGATAACTGAACAACTTTTGTGCTAAACGTGCAAATTTCTGTACAAAATTTGTGTAAATCTGTAATGGAAGCGATCGCTCTTAGCGATAAGACCGCAAACAATTGTAGTAGTACATACATACTACAATAAAATAAAATTTATTTTACTTGTGAAAATTCACAAAAAAAGGTCTCCATAAAATTTTTGTATCAGAATTTGGTGACGTTCAATTATCGAATCTCTGTCGACCCTGTATACTGTTGATTATCTGGCGTCTTGTTATTGGAACATTTCTTTTATATTTTATTGTTTATTTGGTTAGGTGCCCCATATACCTACCTACTTAGTTATACCTACTCGTAACAAAGATAAACATCATATTGTTATCAGAAATGTCTGTCTATTTTATACCGGTACTAGGATTATCCGATACGTCGGGTAATGTCCAAGTCACGAAATGTCCAAGTCGTATAATGTCCAAGTCGTATAATGTCCAAGTCGCAAAATTCCAGTCACGAGCGACACGGGGATGACACAAGGACTACACGGGAACGACTCCTAAGTCGTTCCCGTTGTCCCTAGACAACACAGGGACGAAAAAGGGATGACACGGGAACAACACGGGAACGACAATAGGACGAAACGGAAACGACATGGGGACTCATTGCACATTGGACACTTTGCATAGCACAAGTTGACACATTGGACACAATGTCGTCCCCGTGTGGTCCCTGTATCGTCCACGTTTCGTCCCCGTGTCGCCCGTGACATTGGACACATTGCACACATTGTGACTAAACGTTTTGCGATCTTGACATTTTCCGGCTTGGACATTCCCGATCTGGATATTTCCCGATCTTGACATTCTCCGAATTGGACGTCTTGACATTTTACGATTTTGACATTTCGCGATTGTATCGGGATTATCATTAAGATAATGGTAGTCTAATGAATGTTAGTCTATCTATGTGAACAAGAACATAAATAAGACCCCATTTTTTGTATTGTATTTAAGAGTATTGACGATCAAACGGGCCATCTGATGGTAAGTGGTCACCATCGCCCATAGATATTTCACCTCACTATAATAAGAATAAAAATAGTTTATTTGTGCGGTAAGATTACAATGGAGTAGGAACTTAAGCATATGTTACATTAAACTTAATAAAATTAGTGAGCAACCAGTTATCTTACTATAAGCGCTGACCTCCGAACTAGGAAGTTCCTGTATCTCGGAGGACAGTGAAAATGAACATGTAACAACATGGGAAAATATAAAAGTGTCTAAATTTGGAAGAAGAGAAAAAAATAACAATAATTAAGGTTAATATAAGGGGTGGTGTGTGTGTGTGTGTTTGTGTGTGTACGTGTTTTCGTCTTTTCTTTGTGCTGCTAACCTCGAGGACTTTGATGGAATGCCTCATGAGCCGGTGCCGGTAATCACGCTGGCTCTCTTACCCTCCAGAGCGAAACACAGCAACGCATTGTATTGCTGCTTTGCAGAAAAAATATGTAAAAGCAAGTTCATAAATATTTCCGACGGTATTCTGATCGGTATACAATCGCCTATTTTACGCAGTGATGTGATGTTGACGAATTCTGTAAGACAATCAGATTCTATTAGATCTATTAGATTCTATTAGAAAACGATAAAATCCGCAAATACAACTAAAATGGCATGTTCACCTTGGCTTTTAGGATTCGCAAAAACTGGCTATGGTGTCAATATCAAATGGTATAATATGATTGATAAATATTTATCTATTCTCGGACGGATATCTAGTTTTTTCAAAGTGTTTATATGTGAAATAGCATAATACTTACCTAAAAACTATGCGTGCTTTTAATAATTTAGTCGCAGCACTACGTCAGAATTAACACTAAAGCTACACGAAAATATGTTTTTCTCAGAATAATAAAATAAACGTGTATACTGTATTGATTGATTATTTGCAGTGTGACTCATTATTAAAAACATATCGATTACGTAAATTAATCAACATAACTTTTTTGCTTCATTTTCCTCAAAAATAAAGATGTATATCTGGTCTAGACACGGCAGTGTGGCAGCCAAGTTTGGGAAAAAACGGGCGACGAACTGATCTGCTTTAACTGTGACTAACTGTATTTATTTACACGGACCACTTCGAGCTACTTTCGACCCAAAGTTCAAAATATATTTTACCTACACACTTACTTACTTAGGTACCTTACTTGTGTAACTTGGAATTCGTTGTCTATATACGAACTAAAAATGTATTTCCGATTTTCAAGTTCGAAATAACTAAATCACCCAGTCATGAAAGTAAGTAAATCAACAGTGTATGTAGCAAAAGCAGTTTTAAATTAAACTTGTTCGAAATCTAAGTCGCATTACAAAGAGTTACAGCATTCGAACCATAACACTTCACATAATCACGCATTCCATAGCCATACGATATGGTGTTATCGGTAGTAAATATTTCTGCCTTTCACGTGGTCGCCATATCGTGACATAATGCACGACTAATGTGCTTTAAACAACAACAAACCTTGGAAACAAAATGCTTTTTTGAAAGACGTTGGTTTTTCATATTATGTTTGCCATTTCTTGATTTTACTTTCGGTTGGTGCGAAGAAATTATGCCGCCATTTTTTTTTTATTGACTTCTAAACCCGCATTTGACCTCGATCTCGCCTGATGGTAAGCGACGATGAAGTCGACGATGGAGCATGCGGGTCCAGTAAATGCCTATTCACTCTGGCCTTGAAGATCCCAAGGTTGTAGGTTTCGGGAAATACAGACGCCGGCAGGTTGTTCCATTCCTTAGCCGTTCGCATAATGAACGAAGAAACAAATCGCTTCGCAAAGGCGGAATGGAGATGCTGGAATTAGGTCGTGCAATTCCGATGCGCACTCTCCGAAATGTATCCTATAAAATACAGATAGACAGGCAACCTTGCGCCGATGTTCCAGACTTTGCAGTCTTTCTTCCACCAGCGATTCGTCACCTATGAGGTGCTTAGCGCGTTTCTCCACTGAGTCAAGGGCAGCCAGTTTTCGCTTCAGCGTTGATGTTTTACTTCAGAAGCATTTGGAAGAGGCAGACCTTTCAAAACCTAAAAATGTTTTGAAATAAGTATTAGAGATACCGATTTTCAAAATATGTTAAATTGAAGTCGTCAAGTCGTGTCGAAAATTGGAGAAGATTGGGAAATTCAAGCGCAACACATTATGAAAATTCCTACAATCCTAATGGGAAACTACTAAGAGGACATATTTATTAGGTCAAAGTCGTGAAGACTATGGGTTTACTACTTGTACAAGAAGTAAATTTATTAAAAATGTTAAAATTGACTCCTACTATTAGGTTTTAGCGATACAAAGGCATCGGTGAGCACGGCACCGAGGGACAGGGCTTTCAAATTAAAGCTGGCTAGGTCTATATGACCATTATACAACCATAATCTCGCCTATGGGGCAAGGCGGAGAGAATGGAGCGCCACACAAAATTACCCTGTCCAAACATATATAAAATGAAAGTGGCGTTCAAAAATGGAATATCATTCGAGACTCGCTTGTAAAGTACTAAGGTACTTGGTGCATGACAATAAAATGCCAGCCTTTACATGCCTGACCTATATGGGGACGGCTTCTTATTTCTATGTGCAAACATGAAGAGTGGAGGCTAAAACTAGTGAATGTGTAATTTCTTCCTTTGCGAATACGAAAGCACCTTGTGTGTGGATCACGAAGTTAGGAAGGAATGTCTGTAGTCATTATGCATGATCCATAATCGACGACTTATTAGATTTTTGAGATTCTCTAATGCGAGGTAGTGTCCTGCTTGCAGGGAGCACTTCGTTGTTTGTAAATTTTCAGATTCTAACAGCTTCGATAACATTACAAATTTATTGAATGAATGAATTAATACTCTTTATTACATCTTATGGATTATAGCGAGTAGACTATCTAATATTTTAATTGATTTTTTTATAATTTTTGACTTCCATTACATAATTTAAAAACTGAACTGGATATATTCTCATTTTATTGTATTATTGTGTATGGGCTTTCGTAGGAGATTATTACATGTCAGACTTTGTACGAGGAAGTGGTAGGTACGTATCTACCTACATAAGTATATCAATCAGTTTCTAAATCCTGCTAATTTTTATCCTAACAAATCTATGATAAAAAGTGATTTGGCAATACGCACAACACATGTGTCCAAGGCGTGCTCCGATCCGACCGACCCGTTCAAGGTTAGGACTTCTCATCGAGCAAGGCCGGAAGAATTCCAGCCCTACTCGATGTACCTACTAAAATCGCATACATTGTTGAATACTAATACAGAAATTACAACTATTAAACCTGGCTCGCCCCATCAGTCCGCCCGCGCCCGTTCGCCTGCCCAGCGCCACACCACGTTGAGATATAGTGATTTTTCACCATCGCATATTCTTATGTAATTTCCATCGCACATTTTTTTAGTGATACCTGGCACACAGGTGATGACACAGGCAAAATCAGCGCAAATCAAATCAAATCAAATAGTTTATTTGTTGAAAGTAGGTGCCGTACATACAGAGTTCTTAAATTATAGTATCACTACTTTCTACCACATTGTGTAGCATACAAATACTCAATAGAAACTTATAAATAGAAAAAAGAAGAGAGTTAAATAATTAATAAACAATAATCAAGTTAATATAATATTCAAATTCAATTTTATGTCAATTTCATATTTACCTTATTTACTACATTACATAAACGAAAGTCAACCTTAATTATATTACGGATTTGTCTTCTACGTATTCTTTTATGTCGTAGTAGCATTTCTGTTTAAGAATATTTGTTGCTTTTTGTCTAAATAGCGCCGCAGTGCTAAAAGCGCTACGGCAACAGGCTGAGGCAGTCCTCCTTTTTCTTGTGCTCCACCTTCATCAAACTTACTATTGTTTATTTATTTTTATTTTATATTTTTTAATATTATTTTTATCTTCTGTACCTAATTGTTTGTATGTGTGCGATTTTGGAAATAATTGAAATAAATTCTTATAATGGAAATAAATTATTTCTTTCTTTATTTTGTTCGAAAATGAAATAAACACGTGTTAAGAAAATTTACTAAATTACAAATGTACAATACAATTTTAAGAAATTTTACTAAATTACAAATGTACAATACAATTTTAAGAAATTTTACTAAATTACAAATGTACAATACAATTTTAAGAAATTTTACTAAATTACAAATGTACAATACAATTTTAAGAAATTTTCTAAATTACAAATGTACAATACAATTTTAAGAAATTTTACGAAATTACAAATCATTTAACCACCAAAAATGATTAGTAAATTCTGAAATTTTCGAAAAATTGTAGCGTTAATTTTATGCCTATATAATTTTCTGCCTATTTGTAGTACCTACCTACCTACATGGTTGATTAAGAGTTGTTTTGTTATTAATTTTACATTAACTGTGGAAGCTTTATAAAATGCTTTTGATTTTATATATGTATATGTAACTTGTAAATAAGGCTGTAAGCTACCCAAATAAAATAAAATAAAATTTTAGAACATAAATGTGCCATGAAAATTTGTAAAAATGTACGATGTGAAGAAAGAATCACACACAACGTAATTCTCGTTCGGTATGTCCGTATAATTACGTCAGTAACCTACCTCAAAAATACTGTGTTGAGTTGACGGCAAGGCCAAATACCATTGATACTTATTTACTTATACATATTTAGTTACTACGCAGCAACTCTTAGGGCTGGTTTACACTTAGTTAAGTACAGTGGCGAGTGCAAGTAAAAGGGACAGTGGCGGTGGCGAGTGCCTGACAGTGTGCAATATTCGAGTGGCAAGGACAGTATGAAGAGTAGGACAGTAGAATGGACAGTGGATACAGAACAGTGTGGCAAGGATATTTCAAACAAAATCCTACTGTTCACTGTCCACTGTCCTTGCCACTTGAAAAGGTGTAAACCAGCTCTTAGATGACCTGTCTGTCAGAGCAGTCTGGATGAAAGAAAAATTAGTCTCCCTCCCACCCAATGGATAGGTAATGAATGTTATTTCTTCATCAGCTCTCCATAGGGCGGGCGTTCCTTCCTTCACGAGTTAAGTCATTCAAAAAATAAGTGTTCAGTGCTCTATCTATTCGAACAGGGGGCTGGAACCCGACGCGTGTAGTCCTAGGCTATAACGAGACATTTTGTAATCAGTTTATTTCTAATTAATTTATGTCGTAACGTGATTACCTGCCTATTATTTTTTCTGATTTACGTCGTTGTTTTTACACCGATTAATTAAAAATTCAGTTCAGTAAATATTTGCAACATTCGGTTATTTTTTTTCACCAACTGTACTACCGAGTCGGCGGGGGGATACGCTTGAGGAAGCGGGAGGGGAACTCCTTGAGGTTGTCGCGTAGTAAATATCTTACCCCTACTATCTAGTCGTCTAAACATTTTGGGTAAAAATGTAAACTAAAATACCTATATTGGGTCCTATTTTATTATCGGCAAATATTTCTAATTATTCTTATTAAACTTTCGAGAAAAAAGCCCAAAATTGTTTGTTTGAAAATTCTACATATGAATGAGTTATTGCTATTCTAATACTGAAATAAGAAGTATGAATAAAACTCGTTTCATTCAAAACGACATGGATGAGTATATGCCACTAAGGCGCAAAATAATGGGATTTATTTTTCTTTAGTACCTATGGAAAATTTTCATACAACAGGGTTATTTTGTCGTGTAAAGTGGTATACAAGTGACCAGTAAAGGGTATCCTCCAAATATTTGCTTCTAATAAAAATGGACCTTATATACGCAATCCTACGCAAAAAATATTTTTTTTATTAATAAGCTATAAGACAAACAGGCAAACGTGTCATCTGATGGTAAGTGGTCACCGTTGCCTAGGTACACGTTAGGACGTCCGTCGTACTCCCATGCGGGAGTTTCCATGTTTTCGTCCACCCGGGTTCGACCGAAACATGCAATGTCATCATGTACTAATGAGTTTTTCGAAAGACTTACGTGCTTACTGCTCTAATGAGGAGCTCATAGTCTAGTTGCGAGCACGGTCCGAAAGTGATCATGCAGGTTAAGCGACGTTGGCGCGGTCGGTACCTGGATGGGTGACCGCTAGTGGCATATTTCATCTGAGCTCCTCCGTGCCTCGGAAAGCACGTTAAGCAGTTGGGCCCGGTTGTTGTCGTTCGACAGCAGTCGTTAAGCCATGTCAGAGGCCTACGGGCGGCCTGAACAACTCTGACAAATAGGTTGGCCACTAACCATATATAAGCAAGCAAGCAACTGCTCTAATGGTGAAGTAAACATGCACACTGAGATGACCAGTGTGTAAAATGGGGTAGGCACAAAAGATCCTCAAGGGTCGAAGTGCCGCTGGGGTTATTCCCAGCCCCGTATCATAATATAAGATCGTTTTGTTACCTAATTTATTTAATGATACCCAATTGCACTCTAACAATAAATACCGATAAAAACGCAGTTAAATTCATAGTAATAATAAACTATTGTTTTGACTAAACTTTGTTTTTCCTATCAAGAACTGCGTAGTAAGTATAACTCACGTGTATAGTTCCTAACCAGCACTTGATACGGTTGGATGGATAACTATGGATGGCGTAACGTTGCCGTAATTAAAGTTTAAACAAATTGTTTGTTTTTATTTTAGTGTGACCAATCGATCATCCGTTTCGCTAATATCGTTTTATCGATGTTTACTTTCTTTTAAAAACACAACATTTTTTTAATGTAGTACTAAACCCGCATTTGACCTCTATCTCGTCTGATGGTAAGCGACGATGAGGTCGACGATGGAGCATGCGGGTCCAGTAAATGCCTATTCACTCTGGCCTTGAAGATCCCAAGGTTGTAGGTTTCGGGAAATACAGACGCCGGCAGGCTGTTCCATTCCTTAGCCGTACATACGTAATATGTAAGTAAATATTGGTTAATGTAAATGAAATTGTAGATATACAAAACAACTACCAATTAAAGAACAAAAAGTAACTAATACTGTTAAAATGGGTTACGACTCGTGACCCCACTAACTTGACACACTAGTGGTACAGTATCTCGATATAATGGGCTCGTGGTCCCACTGTCTGGTGGGATCATCAGTCAGCCGTAATGCAGTTGTTCTTGGTCCCAATAATTTGGTCATAAACAATATCACAATATTTTAGGAACTCAACATTAATTGGGAAATAGAAAAAGTCAATATTATTGGCCAGTATCTGAAGGACTTCATTACACTTGGAAATTAAAATCGAGTGGGACCACGAGCTGTAATATACAACTATTACTGGTAGTCCCACTATGCAGTGGGACTACGAAACCACATTTTCAGGCTAGTGGGACTACGAGTAATGATGGGACCACGAGTCACACACCGTGTTAGAATGTGTTTTAGGTGTTATGAGTCATATGACACTGTGCGGAGTCAGCTTATTACTAATTAATTTATAGGGTGATAGGGTTACCTATTTCTGCCGCAAAGCAGTAATGCTTTGGTATCGGTTTACAGGGTAAAAGAGCCAGCGTAATTACTTGCATATCAGGCACTCCATCTATATCCTAAAGGTTAGCAAAATTCAAGTAAGGTATGATGTTTGATATCCCATCTGCTCGTACGAAGCGATTTGCTTCTTCGTTCATTATGGCGGCGTTCGGCTAAGGAATGGAACAGTCTGTATTTCCCAAAACCTACAACGTTGGGATCTTCAAGGCCAGAGTGAATAGGCATTTACTGGACCCGCATGCTCCATCGTCGACCTCATTGTCGCTTACCATCAGGCGAGATCGAGGTTTAGAAGAAAATAAAAAAAATGTCTATGAGCGATGGTGACCGACCCCTTACTCGTTTGCTCTCCTTGTACAATAAAAAAGTAGGTACGAGTATTACTAAGCTATACCCTAACCAAGAACTAAAAAACCATGTTAAGAGGGTGCCATTGGTAGGTTGTGTTATGGAGTTCGCTTTGAAATAAAGTGGTACTATTTAATTCCGCAATAAAAAGAAGATGAAGAAAAACACATTACTGCCACAAAAAAATATAAAAAATACATATTAGGCGAGCGTTTCTTCAGTTCCTGGTCAGGATTTAGATAAGCACCTATCTAAGTATATACGAATGCTTTCATGATATGATTCTCAATGTCACAAACTCACAAGTAATCTATGATCCTTCATTTAAATAAATCTTACCTGCCTACAATAACAATCGAACGTGATCCGATTTAGATATTACAAAACTGAATAATCTTCAATAGAGTGAACCTATCTCAATGTTAGTATTTATAATAACAGGAATTGTACCTAAAACTGTTGATAAGATATTTTATCTACTCAACATACAAAACATAAACAAAACAACAAAAGTTATAAACAATTTATTAACAAACAAACAACAAATAATTAGCAAATTAACAATAAGTTAACAATTTATTGTTCAATATGAAACCGCAGTCAGCATCACAAACTACTTCATGTCTAAGGGTCGTTACGTAATGAACATCGCGGTGTCGTAATATTCATTACGACATTGCGAACTTACATTACGATACCATCAATTCAATTAAGTACAAAGTAAATGTATTAATAGTTTCATGAAATTTTATACAATACTAGTAGTTTATGAGCGATGGCGCTCTTTGGTATCGGAGGCCAAGATCCACTTCGGGTCGCTGCGCCAGCGGAGTAAGTAAGTAAGCAAGTAGTTTATGATAAAAAAATGTTTAATGCCGACGATACGATTCGACAACCTGGACCACGCACTGTTGTCGATGGAGTTTTAACGAGCTATCGTCGTATTGTATGCAATAGTCGTAGAAAAAGTATTGTATGCAACTCCACGTAATTATTTTAAAGCTATGTGTAACCTGTTATTGAAGGCAGAATACAGAATATATTTATTTGCATAAATGTAGGTGTATTTGCAGGTATGTTATGTTAAAAAATCTGCTTTGTATGGATAACCCCAGAAGTGATAAAATTAAAAAAGATAAACTCTCTCCATATCACGCGGTTTTTCGTTCCATTTAAAAAAATGGTGTTATGAAAGCGTAAATGGAGTGAGTCAATCATTGATAAGTTGATAACATTTGTAAGTAAGTAGTAAGGTACTCTATTTTTTTTCCAATTTATGTATCATTTTGTATCTCTATTTTATTCTGAGAATTCAAGTTCCTATTTATTATCGTAGCAATGTACATTGTATATATTCTGCGTGAAAAATAAAAAATGTAGAGAAGATAACATGGCAAGAATACATTTAGGCACTCGATCCGTTCGTTCGAAGCCAAGTGGCGTAACGTGGAGCTTGCATAATTTAGCAGCAGCCTTGACCGTGGCCGATCGTGACTCCGACGAAAACAGAATGACTCTATGTAGAGACTTAGTTCGAAGGAAAAATAAGTATAAGTGGTATCTTCCGTACGAGCTCGGCACAAATGTTATACTTGACTGTCTGTCTTCTGTAGGAAATCGGAAAATTTCGAATACATCTATTGTTCTCTTATACACTAATGAGTGAGCTGCGGAATAGGACATAAAACGCAAAACGTTGCGTAGATGGAACCACGAGCACACTTCGTACACAGAAAAGCAAAACGAAACGTCATTTTTGAAGATATAACAAATTTCTCGTTATTTGGATTATTTTAATTTAGTTTCTCAAAACTATAGTAAAATTGTGATGATATCATGTATTTACTTTCTATGTAGGTATGAAAACTATTTTTATTATTTTAGTTAATAAGAAAACTACCAACTTTAGCACTTTGTGGAGGTGGTCTATACATAGGTCTGCAATTCCACATGAAATATGTCATAGCATATGGAACTACAACAGCTTTCGCAAAGCTGGATAATATGTCTCCACCTCCAACACCGAGGCACATTGCCATAGCATCATATGACCATTTCAAAATAGAAAATCTAAAAAATCTGTTAAAACAGCGTGGCGCGAGGCTGAAGGAATTTGGTGGAGAGGTACGAAAGGTATCCACATGTCGATATTTGGATTTATGTGCTAATTTAAAATGTATTAAACAAAAATCTTGTAAAATCATCCAAAATTAATAAAAATAATCATTATTTATTTGTTAAATTATTGTCATTAAAGCTATAAATTTAAGTTATCTTATGTTTAGAACAAAATCATCTTTAAGTCGTACACGTACGTCGTATTTTTGAATGTTTTTTTGTAACTGTGCTAGTGGCGCCTCTAGTGGATTTTGCATGATTATCTCCTATTATGACAGTTTATTAAATAATTTTGTGATGTTTTCCGTATGAGATCGGCGACTGTCTTTTTCTTTTTGTTATAATTACATGCTAGACGATAGGGTTGCCAGATGGTCGGGATTCGCCTGGATTCTCCCGACATTTCATATGATGTCCAGACTCCCGACAAAATACAAAATCTCCCGCCAGAAATGTCTATAAGTACCAATACAAAGAGGAATCGCATGACCTTTGATTTAATTAAAGCTGAGCTAGTAATTAGACTTAACTTCGAGGAAAATTGTTTGAATTTTAAGTCTTTTCTTAACGCTCCTAAATGATCGAAATTGGTAAACTCCGTAAAAAAAATTCAATATACATGTGGCAACGTAAAAATTAAGTTCATTGATCTCAATATTGTTAATCAATAATCATTCTCAATCATGTTTAGTTTTTTAGGAATAAAAAGCAAAATTTTTATTCATATTATTTTATTTCTCGAGACAACAACTCCAAAATCCCGACTTTTTGAAATTTTGTCCAGATATTACCGTTTTCCGATCTGGCAACCCAACTAGACGATAGAGATGAAACTTGGTTGAAACGACAAGATAGCCAGGCCGTAAATCAATTTTCCAGTAGTCTCAGACCTTGTTTTTCGAGAGTCAAAAGCAAATCTAATATGCTCAAAAGATTTCTTTGGCTATGCCTTTAGATTCAGGAATAAATACCTACATGAATAATACATGAATTTTATGAAGAGTTCAGATGAATACCTACTAAGTGAGAGCAAGTTTTTTCAAGTGAACAAGTAGTAATGTTTTCCCTATCTTGAACAATAATAATTCCGAAATCAATTTGAGTGTACCGACTCTTTAATTCGTTTGCCATAAAAACAATAATGTATGTTAGAGCCACCGTAACTATACGCTCTACTTAGCTTCAGATAGAGATTGAAACAAATCCGATTTTATACCTATTCAATCAAGCCGTAGCATATTACGTTTCACGTCAATCGTTTAATATTTTCCCAATGTCATAACATTTTTGATTTGAAAATATTATAAGTTATAACTCGTGATGTATGGGAATCTAGGTGCATGTTCGGGCAAAGTGTGTCACACTTTTTGCTCGTCTTTCAAAAGCTAATAGCTTCATCAATTTTAAAAATATGTAAATGCAAATAGTATCGTTTTGAATCATCGATAAACAAAGCTCATTTTGGAGTGAAATGTATTTGGCTAAATAATCAAGAGAGATGAGGAAGACGATCAAAGTTAGCTATAAATTTATCGTGACTTGTTCGGACAAAAGTGAAAAATGTCTACAACTACAAAAGGTACAATAACAATTGATATACTGTTTTCTTCGGTATGAAATGGGCTATCTAGCGCTGTGATCATCACCGCATTGAAACAACAATTTGTGGAACAGCAGCCGTCAGAAGAGTGAATTTACCGACATGCCGAGGAAAAAGTCGAAACATCCATCACGAAACCCGCGCCGAAATCGACCAAACCCACTTAGTAATGCGGAGAGGTGTCGTATCTATCGTTTGAAGAAGAAATTAGATTATTTGGACAAGTCTGATGGAAACCAGCCTGGCCCGAGTTGGAGCGCGCGGCGAATATTGAAGAGGACCATCCAACGCAGGCTGTTAAACAGATAACCGATTTCCGGCTTTGACTGTAACATGTTAAAACGTAATAGATAAAACGTAACCTACCCACATAGTTTTACGGTCGGTGAGTAAGCTCGTATGATGGACACACCCCTTTGTTTACAAACAACGGATAAATAATCATAAATAACAATGTAAAATGTATCGTTTCCTGTTATGTAGAGAATGACTCGATAACGTAGCGGAAAATGTTGCAGTAAATAAGTAAATATAGGATTCATAGAATACATAGAGGTAAATATATATAAATAGCTACTTAATAGTAGCATTAGGTACTGACTGAATATACAATATACAATATGCACATCTTTTTATTATTTTATAAATCGATTTATTAAACTGTTAATCCACAAAAAAATGATTTTTTTTAATAAGTTTTCTTTTTTAATAGCCTATAGGCTGCCCCACTGCTGGGCAAGGGCCAAATAAGTTTTTATCTTAGAAAAATATATTTAGTTTCGATACTGGTTACATCATTCAAACGGGCAGTCATTTCCCGCGTTGCTTGTGACGTCAAAGGTTATGTAAACAAAACTGAATTCGTTATATGTATTTCTCACTGAAAACCTATACCGGTTTTTACAAACACTAAAATAAACTTGATAAATCGAATAAATCAGTAATCATCATACTAGCAAAACTAGACCGGACCATAGACAAGCGCGTTTGAGCTTTTTGAATTACGTTTAGTTTAGAACTGCAAAAATAATGATCAACAAAACTATGAATATTCCAAAATCTAATATAATGTCGTCATTATTTCTGTTGAAGTAATTAAATACAACAACAACAAAAAATTTTTTCAAAATTACATGGATATTCGCTATTAATAAAAGAGGTGCAACATTTAGACTTTCAAATACTATCAAACTGAAATCATAACTACCTACTTACATGGGGCATGCAACCACACCCTTTCCCCCAAAACCCTGTAACTCCACTGACCTAGACTGCTTTCCGATTTCAATAACCAAAGAAACTAATGAGTTTTTCAATATATCACAAAGTAAGTACGAGAAGGTATGACGGCCAAGCCGGGGACTCAAGAAACTTACAAGCGACGCTGCTGTTTTTACCTTGTCCTTCCATGTAACTACATATAGGATATCATTTTCGTCTGCCAGTACTGTAACTGTACCTAAAATATAATAAGTAATATTCCTGCCTACGTATGTAGCAATCTATGTAGTCCAAAATTAATTAATCCTAACCCAACAATGCCCAACATACCGACAGCAGTCTAAGCTATTTAATCTATGTGGGTTAAAGTATATAACAGGAAAACCTAGTTGATAATAAAATTCATAAAAGCCTGTTTAATTACCTAAACAGAGTGTAGTACAAATTTTGTAAATAAATCTGAGTCACTCAGCAAAAGATCAATCTCGGTTATACTTTCGTCGTGCGTAAGTGGCGTAGTGGCTGAGACGAAGACGGCTGTGGCAGGTGGTTCGAATTCGAAACCATGGAAACTATTATTACGGTTGGATGGTATAAAGTAAAGCTTACTTTCGCTTGCTTTTTCGGTTTTTACGAATACTTATTAACTACTCTTAGTTAGACTACGGTAAAGAGGAAATCAAACCCACACCAAAAAAACGGTAAACGGTGCACAACCTACCTTTTTCTACCAAAATTACTCTACCAAAAGGTTGTCTGGAAGAGATCTCTTTTAGCAATTGTATTAATCATTTAGTACGCGCTGTATCATACAAATTTTGTGCAATAAAGTATATTCATTCATTCATTCATTCCATCACTTGGATAACCAAAACAAGTGTTTCAAATGGGGAACACAATGCTACCATTTGATGTGCCCATGAAATTATTTGTTATGCTGAAAGCAAGAAGTCGTCCACCACAGTGGGCCAAAGGTTGATGGATGATTGGATTCGATCCGCGAACCATTCACGGTTCATATTCAGTTACCATTCTTTATTGGATATTCAGCAGCGAACTAATGTTATCTATTATCAGTTATCACTCTATAAACATTATCGCTGGTATTTGGTTACACCCTGTGTTAGACAGCAGCTGTGCGAGTAGAACATACCTACGAAGGAGACGCCAACAGTGGCGTGATCTACACGCCCACTGACAGTCTCCTGCGCAGCATTGCGTTGCGTACGCAGTCATCACGTGCGTGTGGTCAGGTATTGTAAACAAACATTTAAATGCCAACTAAGTAACGTGTACGTATGGTCACTGGAGAGCATCGGTTGGTGACATAGTGGCTAGGACGCCGGACTCCCATGTGGGAGGTCCGGATTCAAAACTATGCATGTCATGTACCAATGTTTTTTTTCGATTTTTTCTTAGCCTAATATATTAGTACTATACTTAGTATATTATTTCTTTCAAAAATATAGTAGGAACGCCCTCAATATAGTAGGATACATATATTATATAGTAAGGGTGGCAACACTACTCACGCAAGGAAATCCACGTTTAACCTCTCGTACCTACTACGTTTCTACATACAAGTTGTATTATAAAAGGAAAAATAGTAAGGTAACATAACGTTTACGCATGTAAAATTAAAAAAAATTGGAATATTATATCACTCAATAACAATCAACATACTACATAGGTACTTATAAATAGAGACGAGCAACAATAAATCTAATTTAGTTAACGTTATATCTCTAAATATCATCTTGTTTTCAACATCAGTATACCTAATACATAGAAGCGCCTATTCTACTACAAAAACATAGATAGGTAAGTAAGTACGTTGTTATTTCTCATGTAATTAGTATGGAGTAAATAGAACTGCAGAGAATTCTCTACAACAATGACTCTACACATGTTAAACTAATAGACTAGAATATCTACATAAGACATATTTATGGCAACACGTGTAGTTCCGATTCAATGAGTTTGTTGTTCGGTCATTTAAATATGTAAGTACTAACTACTAATGTACTCAAGCTCGATTCAAACGTACTGAGAACTTTACCAAGTTGAGAAATTGCACCAATAAATAATAATAAGTTTTTTGTGCGGTAAGATGACATAGGTTAAGTTCAAGTGCATTTATTTCAATAACAATATACATATTGTGCTTCAAAGTACATTAATATTATATAAATATAGAATATGAACAAAAAGAAACAAGAAAACAACTTAAAAATTTGGATAATAATAAATAATAATCATGTGTGCAAAATAGCTAAAATAATTAAAATTCACCAGAAGTTAATGTTCATTATACAGCCAAGTATCCATAGCCCATACACCAGTAAGTAACTTAAGTTAACTTAAGCATATTATATAAGCAGGTTATATTAAACTAAATAAAATTAGTGAGCATAAGGTAACAATAAACGCTGACCTCCGAACTAGGAAGTTCCTGTATCTCGGAGGACAGTTCTCTTCTGTGACCAGTGGAAATGAACATGTAACAGACACTGGCCAAGCCATTAAAATTTAAAACTGATAAAATTAATACTAAAAACAATTTAAAACTCGATAAAAACTCTGCTCATAATTCGATTGACTGAATTCTGAATTCAATAACTAGACCCTGACGTACGGTAAATGGTCACCGTCGGCTATTCCACTATCCCTACCATCTATCCCCCCTGGGGGGGAAGAATGGAATTTTCTTTTCACTAATCCCAACTACTTGCTTTCTACTTATTCACTTTCTACAATTAAAGAAAGAAAGAATATATTTCCAATAGCGCACACACTGAGAGAAAAGTCATGTTCGGACATACGTAATTTTAGACTCCACATCCATTTTTCTTGTTAAAAACGTACCAGGAGTACATAAAGATGAAACAACATTACGCTTCATGACTTTGCATGTAAGGAACCCCAAACATTACGACTCCCCATACAAATTATCCATTCATTCGTTCATTCAATGGCGTACTGTCATGCCATAAGTATCTAATAACATGACAGTACGTAGGTAACATCCTTATTGTGCGCAGGCACAGACATTATGTACGTAGACAACAACCGTGCTTAGGTTGATAATTACGTAAGTAATGCTGCAGAGTACGTACCTAGACCCTTCCTACTTACCGTACTGTTGTACGTAATGCTCTCGTCTATGTAGTAACGTTGTCACCTACACACATAACGGTATGGCCTATTTACAGTAAGGTTGTTACCTACGTAGGTCATGCTTAAGTCTATGTAGATAATGGTTCAGTCTAGTTACCGTGATGCTGTTACCTATATATATCATGCTTCAACCTACGTACAGTAAAGATGTCATCTATGTATATAATGTTACAGCCTAATTATATAAGGTTGTTACATAGGTAGATTATGCTTCAGGCTATTTACAGTAACGATACCTTCTACGTACAAAATGGTACAGCCTACTTACCATGGTGTTGTTACCTACGTACGTAATGATTAAATCTATGAACGGTAATGATCTCACCTACGTACATAATGTCACAGCCTAATTACCATAAGGTTCTTACCTACGTATAGTAAAGATGTTACCTACGTAATGTAAGGATGTTTCCTGCGTATAGTAAGGATGTTAACTACGTAAAGTAAGGATGTTACCTACGTATAGTAAGGATGTTAACTACGTAAAGTAAGGATGTTTCCTGCGTATAGTAAGGATGTTAACTACGTAAAGTAAGGATGTTACCTACGTATAGTAAGGATATTACCTACGTACAGTAAGGATGTTACCTACGTACACTAACGGTGTTACCTACGTACAATACGGGTAATACCTACGTACTGTAAGGATATCGACTACGTACATCATGGTACATTCTACGTACACAATGGTGCAACGTACTTACAGTAAGGACATCACCTACATATACCATGGTACAGCCTACGTACAGTAATGGTGTTACTTATGTACACAATGGTGCAGCCTACTTATAGTAAAAATGTCACATGCGTACATAAAAATGTAGCATACGTACAGTAAGGTGTTGCTTCACCGTGGGAGAATATATTCCCTGTGTGACTTCATGCCTTGCGGCACCTCACTGCCAACCAAGCAAGCGCGAAAGAGGTTTCTTTATCTTTCGCACCTGTTTCTCCTTATGGCAGGCAGTGACAGGTAGCACGGCTGATTGTCGTTGTATGCGCAGGGGAACATAATCGCCCACAGCGTAGCAACGTCCATGCTGTAAGTATAATACATATATTATATATACAATTACGCACGTAACATTTTAACTACACGCATTCTGCACCTTGCGTACGCATTAACACACATACCTGTTGTACGCAAAGGCTGCAACTATGGTTATGCGGTTCGCACGTCCTTACCATAATTATGCTGCACTAATGTTGTACTCGCTTATATACGTCCTTTTCTCATCCCTATTATATTGTGTAAAAGGACCATCTGTAAATAAAAGGCAGTGAATTAGATACAGACTGCAATAGTTTATTACCACATCCGTTAATAAGATTATGATATAGCGACTACGACAAAATTACCTTAAAATTTATTTCTAAACTTGTTTTACCAAAATTAACAATACTACCATTTCTCGTAATGAAGTAAAACAATGGTTATCTTTGAAGTCTATTGTGGCTAATCGAATTCAGAAATCCACCAGTGAGGATTATTGAAATAAGCAGACAGAAAGACTAAACGTTCGATTAGTGTCGGCAGCTGTGCTAACATGAACGCGTCCAACACGCAATCTGTAAGAGAGCGAGATGCCGCGATCAGTACGCGTACCGTGGGAGCATCTCGCTCTCTGACAGACTGTCAATCGACCAGAATGAACTATCAAACATAACCAAATACAATCAGAATGGTTAAGATTTACAATATATGCCAAGTGCCTGTGCTAAGTGCTAAGTATAAACAAAACAAATTCCTACTTCAAACTTGACAGATGACAGCTAATTTATGTCAAATTTTCTGTGAATCGAAAAATAACTTAATAATAATAACTCGATTCACAGATAATTTGACATAAATTAGCTGTCATCTGTTTGTTAATACACCCTTAACATCACAAACATTGTCAATCAATTAATAAACTTAGAGATAAATTTTTTCTTATATCATGTGCGTATTTTACAAGTATCGAGCATCGAGCTCTACGGTATTGTAAAGACGATACAATTTTGTCAAGAGCCCTATACTGATCATGATAATTGTTGACATTCATAGTAACGAGATCTGCGGTATAGAACATGACTTAACCTGAAATGAACGGGTTGTTCGGTATTGGTCATGTTCTTATTTAGTCATGTTCTGCTTTAGTCATGTTCGGTTTTGGTCATAATCTGCTTTGGTCTTGTTCTGATTTAGTCATGTTCTAGTTTAGTCATGTCTGGTTTATTTTTTGTGAATATGTTTTTGGCACATAACATTACACGTACATAATCCAATGGGGGTAGACAGAGGAACCATCTTCAATCTCAGGTAAGTGCACATCAAAAACCCTCTAATAATGGAATGTGATAACCTATGATTGAAGGTGGTTCCTCTGTCTACCCCCACAGGGTTTACGGACGTGTTATGATATGTGCCAGACATGACTAAACCAGAACATTACTTAACCAGAACTGAACATGACCAAATCAGAATATGACTAAACCGTAACATGACTAACGCAGAACATGACTAAAGCACAACATGATTTAACCAGAATTGAACATGACTAAATCAGAACATGAATAAAACACAACATGACCAATACCAACACCGAACAACCCGTAATTAACACGAAATACATATCTATACAATACAACAACGCTTTTAATAATTACACAGAAAATAACTTTTAAGAGTTTAGACGACGACGGCCTAACAACTAATACCTAGGTACTTAAAGTTGGACACCACATCAAGTCTCGACAATAAACAGACTAACCACATAATATGATTAAATGGATACAATTTACAATAATATTGCTATGTGCTAAACATAAACTAAAAATAATTAAGTCATAAGAAAATTAAAAAAATTTAGTAAATACAAACTGTCAAATTTTGGAATATTCAGACATGTTACAAAGCCGTTACCTACCTGCTTTATTCCATATAAACAAATCAATCAGTTTTAAGACTGGGTTTTCCGCACACTACAAGTGCCACCAATCGAAAAAATCATAATTATATCATTATTAAGATTTATTTAAAAATCTTGCCCGGAAGCCCTCCGAAAGGAAGTAGTATTTTTTAAGCTAGCATTAATATCCCTACCTCAATTCCTGAAGTTACACGACGCAACGTGGCCGTTTGGCGGAAATGCGTTGTATAACTTAAGGAATTCAACTACAGATATTAATGCTAGCTTAAAAATACTACTTATCCTTTCGGAGTGCGAGTTTTTTACTAATAAAATTGTAGAATTTAAGTACAAATTAAAGTTATTTTATAATAAAAGTCCTCTTACTTGTAAAATATCTAACACCTGTAACAAAAGAAATAAAATTGTTATTTTATTTTTATTATAACGACATTCGACTTCTTAAAAATTTTATGTATTTCTTCATTTTGGTTACAAATTGTTATTTAATTAATACATGTTAAATTAATTTGTTTTAATCTCGAACACATAATAATTCTTATCGAAGTCTTGCGTTCATTTACTATTTACCCTGTGACTGTGAAGGAAAACAATGTGAGATAACTTGCATTATTATGTGAACGATAAATGGCACAGTCGCGGGGTCGAACAGGATGATGGTATCATATCATTATTAGCCAATGGAATCAAAGAGAATTTCTTACTTTCGAACTCCTGCGGCTTTCAACATTTGCAATTTCTACTTGAGAACTAGTGCTTTCAATGGGTGTAGAAGTCTCCTTTGTATGTGTCTCCCTTATAAATGTCTCCTTTGTAGATGGTTCTTTTACAGTGAAAGTGTTATCCAAATCACTGATAACAATGAGCTGAAAAATGCAACGTCAAGTGTTTTAGACTGCAGACAATGGGGTTATTATTTAAGAACTTGACATGTATTTTATGCAAACAAATTATTTTGATTGATTTGCAATCTGAAAAGTCTTATTAAAGAGGTCTATTTAGTAAACAGTTACATTTACACAAATAAGATAAGGTAAGGGTAGCTGGAAATCAGACCTACTGATCCCAAGATTATATCTACCTTATGGCTAACGTAACACACATACTTACATCATACACACAGATACTCTCACATATATAAACTCACGCTTTTTTACAGGTGGTAGATCCTCATGTGCAGGATCGCCTGGGTTGGTATCAATCACCCTCTTACCTATTACTGCCGTGAAGCAGAAATGCTTGCATTTCTGTGTTTCGGTTTGAAGGTAAGAGAGCTAAATTACTAAACATAATTTTCTTCATCCCGATGGAAGCATTTCTATGCCTGTACAATGTATTTTTAACATTTTTGTAACTTGGAATTGCTTTTATAAGTTCCAGACCTGCGTCTTTGCATGATGCTATTGTAGCGTCAAATGTTGGTTGTATTGATGGAAATTCCGGTGAAGACAATTTAGTTTTGCATTCATTCAACGGCTCGTCTATCATATTTTTTGCGAAATCCGGCGTGCATTTGTGATGTTTTTCTCCTACAATATCTGTGCCCTAAAACAATAAAAATATATGTTATTAATTGATTGAATTATTACTTGACCATTGTGAACCATAATTTAACAACAAATAGTTAAGATAAAAAATAAAGTTAAAAATTAAAGGGGGTCTCCATACTAGAAAAATGTTTTAGGCGGTTAATATTGTTGTTTCACTTACTTTCAAAGTAATCTTGCCTCCGCATTTCGCTTTCTTCCTGTTGATGCACTCCCATATCTCTGTCCCATTTTTATATTTTTCTTTCCTTGAATACTGATGACCAGCATGTAAGAGGATTGTGCCACCACCCCTTTTTATATAAGTCATAGACGGCTTGTTTTGAGAACAAGTTGGAGTTTCATCGTCGTCAGCCATCGGTCCAGTCCTAGAATGGTAAAAATAATTTGAAAACATAATTTTCTGTCACAAACACTCAAAAGAAGTCATTACGCTATACTTGGAATCACTTGTCACTTTAATAAAATCACTGAGGTCATTATACAATAATATAATCACTTGTCGCTAATAAAACTCTAACAAAATCACTTACCAAATACTTTAAATCAAACAACACTTGCACAGTAACCTTGACTAGCCGGCGGCGCTCGACTGACGTCACAGGCAAATGCATTGCAATGAACCGCACACGTACCTCCCCTCGCCGTCCGCTTCACACCCGTTTGTCTTTTATCTGTGAGCTTCTGCTTAAAACGCCTTTATGTTGTCAAAAACAGTAAATGGTCACCAAAACTAACACATTCACTGTTGACCCATAACATAACTTAAGAAATTACGCCAGAGCCAGTGCTCATCACTTCATGTACTTGCGCGCGTTATTTACCTACCGAGCGCTCGGACGGCGCCGCACCTTGGCCGCGAGTCGGAGAGGCAAGCTGACAAATGCTACGGTATGATGGAAATAATTAAATAAATAGGTAGGTAAGCTAAAAACCGACACAAATTCGTCAAAATAAGTACTTTCATTACTTATTTTTCTCGTCACCAGGTACTATGAAAAAGGCAACATTATATTACAAAACTTTCACATCTATAAATTATATATTAGTGGGATTTTAATTAGTAAGAATTAAAATATTTATGTTTCAATTATTTAAATACATATTTAAATTAGTAAATCGTTTGACAAAATAAATTAATAGCATTTTGGTGCCAAGTTCTATTAAATTTATTCCAACTAAAGGAGATTGGGCGATTTCCCAAGCTTGAATCCACTATTTTTCATGACATCTTAAATATTATGAAGACGGTTTTGGTCTCTAGCTCTCGACCGACACTACTTAGGAAATTCGTCCCATAGGTGATTTAAAAGATGTAGGTACCTACTCCTGGATCCTAATCTACCAATTGTACTGTTCGGTTGCGGGCGAAGCCCTGGGTACAAAAGCGCCCAGTCTTCTTTGTTTGGAATCGAGCGCTTGCTGGATTAGGTTTGAGGAAAGAGGAACGACCGAGGCGGCTAAATTGAAAACTAACGTATTTCTCATACAGTCTCAAACAGCCCTTAGTCACCTTTTACGACGTCTATCTAAGGGAAGAGATGAGGCGACCCAATCCCAATAGCTGGGAACCATGGACAAAATGATACAGTCGCGACTCCAGGCAAACAGACATTTTACTATTTTAGTTCCTAGGTATACAGAGGTAAGTTTAAATGCACCAATCCCTTCAAGAGGTAACAGTACCCATGAATGTGAACAATTTTCGCCAGAAAACTTTGGGATTCGCCATTTTTTTTAACCTTGTTTATCGAAAATCGACTAATATGTGAATTGCAGACGGAACATAGCTAAATGATAAACTTATCATCTGCATATTATGCTTGGTTAAAATATGTAGACTGGAGAAAAACTTGGCCGACGTACCTACATACATTTTGATATCTTTTATTCTATTGATTGAGCACACCCTATGGATAGGTGACAGGTTTATGCCAGTTTTGCCACACAGAACAAGACTACAAGAGAGCAGTAAGTACCTACAGTATCTAATGTATGTGGTACAGGAATAATGTATGCAAATCTTTTTAATGTACGGCGCTCATTACGTTCCGTTGTAGAATCTTTATATAATGTTTTTTGCTAATTATAATGTGAAGCATACATTTTAAAGAAAGAGAACATTGGTTTGTTTATTTTACAGCTCTGGATTCTTGCCCTTTGGGTCTGATTTAAAAAAGTCTTCATTTCAAAATAATAATTATGAGTACCTAGTATTTAAAAGTCCTGGACCCGCTCGATGGTTCATGGCCTGTACCCCCTTGTGAAGGGAAGGCTTGTGCCCCCTTTAATGGGGATAAATAGGCTGATAATGATGATGATGATGTATGTGAAGTGATCACATACCTAATACACAGAGGGATGAGTATTACGATGACATGATTACTCGGAAAATCGTTATTCCGCCGAATATGGATTAGGTACAACTTTTATACTTAAATAGATATGAACCGTCATCTCCAGGCACATAAAGCAAAATAAATTGTACGGATCTTGACCATGGAGGTGTTATGGTCCAGCTCATACCTCTTTAATTGACGGATTCTATAATACCTAGTAAGTAGAAGTAGTTTCCCGAACGCTGCCCAGCCGAGTTGGATTCGTCGGTTGACCTCTTTCTTGAAGTTGGCCCTACCTAGCTCTGCAATCTGTCCTAGGTACACGTAGTGGTCAACAACTTCAAGACCAGTGCCCCTAACGATAACCATTACGGGTGCGAGTGCGACATGATTTTCGTCTTGTCCATGTTAATTTTAAGAGCCACCTGTTGGGAGGCACTGTTCAGGTCTCTGAGCATCATGCCAAGGTCTTTCATGAATTCCGCCATGATCACAATGTCGGCGGCAAACCGAAGGTGAGTGATGTACTCGCCATTGATGTTGATGCCGAATCCTTTCCAGGACATACGTTTGAAAACGTCTTCCAATGCGGTGGTAAACAGTTTCGGAGAAATCACGTCTCCCTGTCTTACACCTTTTTGAAATTGGATTGGTTTCGTACTTTGGTCCTGTAATCGGATTGACATGACGGCGTTCTTATAATAAGAGAGCTGGCAGGTAAGAAACGCCTACGTCATCTGGTACCTCTTTCGCACTATTATAGGCAGTTGACCGCACTTTAGTTATGTAAGGAAAATAGGGTCTGCCGGGGTTCCATTGGTCCGTTTCTGAGATATGCCAAAATATATAGGTCGTATTTTTAGGCATAAACTACGTCATCTGGTACCGAAATCAAATTAGTATCAGCAGTTGCCCCTTCATTAGTAGTAGGTACAAGAAACATTAGTCTGCCACCCGCCCCTTGATCCAAAATGCCCGCCAGACAACATTAAATATGGCCCAAAAACCATGTCAACCTACGTCATCGGGTACCGAGATGAAACCAATGCTATTTAATAGCTTACGCATCGCTAACTACGAATGTGAATGTCTGCCATCCCTGCGTTGGTCCAATACCCGCGGCAGACAAGCTTGAACATAATATTGAATTCTGGTCAGTAACAGTAAATTCAGCTTAATTCGAAATACTTCGACTAACTTCGAGAGGGTGGATGTTCATAGGGGAGAGTGTCAGAGTGCAGATGGCGGGTGGATATATCTCCAAAACGTACCAATGGAACCCCAGCTGGCTATTTTTTCTTACATATCTAAAGTGCGGTCAACTACCTATAACAGTGCGGAAGAGGTACCAGATGAAGTAGGTAATTATACCTTCCGCTCTCGGACTATGTTGTTTGAAAGCCATACGAATCTCATACAGACTGATGTCCGGGACATCATTGGTATGATGTCGGGTTAGCTTGGCTCTAGGGTCTTGAGCCGTGTTGGTAAGAGGTTGCCGTGAAGAAGTGTATTGTCCATAGAATATCTCAAGCTCTCTCAAAATCTCCGGTTTGCTAGATATGATATTGCCGCTGTGTCGGTCTTTAGTTTCATCAGCTGGCTCTGCCCCATAGACAGATCTCGTGCGAACACTTCGGAGCCTTTATTTCGCTCGATCGCCTCTTTAATGCGTGAGGTATTAAATCTACGTAATATATCGCGTCTTATTGCTTTGGAGATCTGTCTATTGAGCCGCTCATATTCTGTTTCGTCCACTGAAGACTGCAATCTCATTTCGCGCCGATCGCTCATGAGTTTGAGGATTTAACTTAAGAGTTTCTGTGTTCTGTTTTTATGGTGGATCTTGAAGAACTTCGACTCAATCGCGTGGACAGTTTCGTGGACGTGGTACTTACAATAAGGATGGGTCAACTGTACTACGTATTAAACCTCATTCTTAATGAAGTTCCATCAGTAGTCGGGACGATCTAACATTAGTCATGCTCCGGTTACAGGCATCAGTATGCGAGCCAGTGGCGTAGCTAGCATAGGTGGCACCCGGGGCGGATTTTGTAGGTGTCACCCCAAAACTCAATCGAAACTTTTAAAATAAAAAGTAATAATCATTTACGTTTTATTAAAATATGAGCGTTACAAATATTTGTGTATTATATGAAACAAATTTAGTTTGTTAAAAATTAAAATTTCTTCCTTCTAGCTTTGACACTTGCGAACTCCGAAATCACGTCTTAAAAATTTATATTTTGTGTTGCTTCATGCTCACTTTGCACTAGACGTGCACACGTTCACGTAGGAGAATATTGAAATGAATGCGGTCAGAAACAAAAGAAATTGCCCAATCCACAATACAAGTGACGAGCTGTATATCGAGGGAATCCCCTGACTAGCGTTGATTATGCGCGAACGGGGAATTAAATTTTGGGGGAATCCCTGATCGATTGACAGTGTGCACATTGTTTTTTTTTTAATACCAATTTATTATGCTCGTGGTACGATATTATAGTTACCTAGATTATTTTATTAGTGGCGGTTATGCTCTCTGCCACAGATTTACGATTTTTTACATGTAGAAAGAACTATAACTGATGGTCATACTCATAGTAGGGCTCGGGTGTCACCCCTAAACGGGTGACACCCGGGGCGGGCCGCCCCCGCCGCCCCCCCCCCCCCCCCCCCCCCCCCCCCTAGCTACGCCACTGATGCGAGCTACTTATAATGTCGCGAAGTACGTAAACTAAGAGTGGTGTCTCGTATCATGTACCCGGGTACTTACAATAAGTATGCGTCAACTGTACTACGTACCAAACCTCGTTCTTAATGAAGTTCCATCAGTAGTCGGGACGATCTAACATTAGTCATGCTCCGGTTACAGGCATCAGTATGCGAGCTACTTATAATGTCGCGAAGTACGTAAAGTAAGAGTGGTGTCTCGTATCATGTACCCGGGTACTTACAATAAGTATGCGTCAACTGTACTACGTACCAAACCTCGTTCTTAATGAAGTTCCATCAGTAGTCGGGACGATCTAACATTAGTCATGCTCCAGTTATAGGCATCAGTATGCGAGCTACTTATAATGTCGCGAAGTACGTAATCTAAGAGTGGTGTCTCGTATCATGTACCCGGGTACTTACAATAAGTATGCGTCAACTGTACTACGCACCAAACCTCATTCTTAATGAAGTTCCATCAGTAGTCGGGACGATCTAACATTAGTCATGCTCCGGTTACAGGCATCAGTATGCGAGCTACTTATAATGTCGCGAAGTACGTAAAGTAAGAGTGGTGTCTCGTATCATGTACCCGGCTACTTACAATAAGTATGCGTCAACTGTATTACGTACCAAACCTCGTTTTTCATGGAGCAACGGAATTTTTACTTTGTATGGAATCTCATACATTTGCGGGCACCTATGACGTCAGCCGCAGCGCCAGCGGCTAAGAAAAGGATAGCAGTATCTTGCGGGCGCTGCGGATGACGTCATCCGCATTTTTGCGGGTAAGTGGACGCTTTCCTAAAAGTGGTATCATTATGATTGTAACGGGATATTTATCAGTATGCAGCACCACTCCTAATTGAGTTGCGTACGTAGTAAGGACGATGTAACATTATTCTAAGAGTCATGCTTTCATGTGTCGAGATCCATTCATTACGTATGCGAGCTCTTTACAATTGCAATAAGTATGTGCAGTCTTTATAATGTTGTAGTACACGTAGAAAAGTGCGACTGCATTATTTAATGTATTGTACGTGACGTCATATCAACGGCCTACTTCCGGTCATGTATCGGGCTATGCCTGTATAGATGTAGTGTCTTGCTTAAGTAGGCGGCAAACGGGTACGTACATAACAGGAAGATCATTATGGAGCATGTTGTAACTTAATTACGTGTTGATACATTACAACATTACTCTGTATTTACCAACAAAATGCATGTTGTACCATACGTATTATAGACAAAACGGCACCTGCATTACGTAAAGATTTGGCGTCGTGACAAATTTCTCTCAGTGCACATACAAACAATTAGGCACAGAAGATAAAAATAATATTAAACAAATATATTTTAAAAATAAATAAAAAAAATTAATTAAGTTTGATGAAGGTGGTGTGCAGCACCGGAAAAAGGGGACTGCCTCAGCCTGTTGCCGCAGCGCATTTAGCACGGCGGCGCTGATTGTCAGGCATCACCTGTGTGCCAGGGATCACTCCCTAATGAATAGTTAGAGCTGTCGGTAAATGTACGCAAGTCTTTCGGAAAAACTGAGAAACTCATTTTCGAACTCGTTTCGAACCAGGACCTCGCATAGGAGTCCAGCGCCCTACGCCACCTACGACGCTTTCTACATTATTACCACAGATTATTATCTTTTATTAAAAAAAACTGGATTTTTTCAGCTAATGTGCGCGATGTCTCCTCTTAAATAAACTTACATTTTTACTGTTCACTCTAAATTATGTCACCGTAGCAGGAAGTCCAATTAACTACCCACACATTGTATAACGGTTAGAAAAGAGCTGATTTTCCTGGTTCACTAGAATTTGGGCTGTCTGCCAGAACAGTTACTAAGTATTTTATGTTGGAATGACGTAAAAATTTTATACATTTTATTTTAGGTTATATGTACAAGTCATGTAGAGTTATTAATTTGTAAGTTCGTACATATTAACTGCACCGTTTCTTCTAGTTATAACGCTATTGTAGCCTTGACAGTGACCGTTTTGACCGTCCGCTTGCATAAGGTCGAGCAATGAATCGAATCCGCGCCGCATAGCCGATGCGACATGGTTGAGACTGCTACACATATAGCCGGTATGTCAGTTATGTAACACCCTCACATTTGTTGGGTAACACACATAATATTAAGTTACGGGGTTTTAATTTTTATATATGTACCAGCTGCGCCTGGCGGTGGCGGTTTCGCTCGCCTTGTTTTTTTTTTACTCAGGGCTCAGAAACCTTCCCAGGGCGTGCACACAACAACTTACCAAAGTTTCATCGCAATCGGATGAATGGTTTAAACGAATAGAGCACGAACAAACGAATATTCTTTTTTTAGATAATATTTAAATCTATAATACTCTAAGAAAGGACAAGGTACGTCTACTTCTGTATCTACCTTTTCACGGAATAACGGCTCAATAGATCTGGACAAAAGAAAGGCACACATACTTTAGGACTCTTGTTAGATACATAGGCTACTACGAGGGCGAAGCTGCGAGCAAAAGCTAGTAATTAATATGTAGTTTAATTGTCTGTTGTAAAAGTTTCTATGCAAAAAGAAGTTCTTTCAGTTTCATTCAACATAATACCGAAACCGATTCTTAACCTTTTCAAAGTGCTAAGAATAGTTTTTAATCTTTTGAGGTTTACATTTAGGATTCCTAGGCCATGAAAATGACGTAAGTAAATAATAAAACAGTAAAAACACAGAACAATAAGTAAAATAACACATAGCAATAGGTAATTAATGTCTCTGTTTACAATAGATATGCTATCACCCGTTCCGTTGTCGTGTCTGGCTGCACTCACGAGAATGTGACTGTTGTGTTCGCAGCCACGTGTTGATGTCGCATTGTTGTTCCATCTTTTAATAGTTGTGTGTGGGTTCATTTACATTTAGGATTACCTAATATTAGGTATCATTGAAATCGGGTGTACAGTCAAACCTGGGTAAGTGAGAACTGGATAAGTGAGAAAACTCTATAAGTGAGACTAATAGCCAGGACCCGTCATTTTAAGCTCCCAAAACGTCTATTAGCGAGAAACAGAAACCTCTGTAAGAGAGAGTCGTTTTTCCCTCATGGACCTCCGTAAGTGAGACTGCTACTTATCTATACCTCTATAAGCGACAGTCGAGCTTTATTTATTTATTTTATTTAGGAGGAACTATAGCTACAATAAAAAAACATACATACATAAAAGATACACACATACAGTAACAAATGACAAAACAAATTACAAATTTAAAATCTGCTATTTTATGACATATTTACTACATTCGTACTTGCTGTGACTTGTTATTGCTGCGTACCTCTATAAGAGAGAAACGCTACCCATGTACCTGCATTAGCGAGAAACTCGGGTTAGTGAGAAACCTCTATAAGCGAGAATGAGATTGTGCTCCCTTGAACTCTCGCTTATCCAGGTTTGACTGTATTTCCAAATCTTTGGTAGACAGGAGGCAATCAAATCAAAATGTTTTATTGTAAGTAAGTAGTACCGTATCGTACATTTTTACAACGTAATTTTTTTACTATAGCACCGCTCCGTGATATAGCTATAGCTGAAAGGACAGAAACGTCGCAAAAAACTTTCAACATCAAAATACAAATACAAATATACTTTACCGCACACCCGGGACATAAACAAAACATACAACATAAAGAGACGTACAATACAATGTGCAGAAGGCGGCATTATCGCTTTAAGCGATATCTTGCAGGCAACCTTCAGGTGATGGAAAAATCATAAGATACATAATATACGGGTGCAAAAGGCGTATGAAATAGATACTACCCTCAAATAAATAAATAACAAAAATAATTAAAATAAAGTAGTAATAATATTACATAAATACTATATATACAGAAATATAATACTTAATATATAATCAAAAATATAATAAATAAATAAATAACACACATCATATGCTAAAATGAAACTGCATTAGAACAATTAGGCAGTGTATCCACACTGCAGTTCGTAGTGTTGACGAAGGAGATTTTTAAATATTGGCAGTGATTTGGCCTGCCTGATAGATGACGGGAGGGAAGTTCCACAGCCTAACAGCTTGGACTGTGAAAGAGCGACTATAGAATTCGGTGGAGTGTGATGGATATTGCAGCATTAGTCGTGTGCTCGGCCGCGGATGCACACCTTTTGAAATAAATATATCTTACAATAATTATGAATATTATTATATACACAATGTGCAGAGCTGGAGCTGAATTTAGGACCAATACTCTTTATCATTTAAGTAGTCATTTATTTTATAATAACCCACTTTACTTAACCGTCTTATGTGGGTCTTAAATTTTTTCTCTGTCATATTTATTACAGTATCAGGTATCTTATTATAAAATCGTACACAGTGACCCATAAATGATATGTTTACTTCTACTAAGTGTAAAGCGTAGACGATGCTGTGCTGTGTTTCGGTTTGAAATGTAAGTAAGAGAGCCAGCGTGTAATTACCGGCACATGAGGCTCTCCATCTAATTCCTGTTAGAAGCGCATCGAAAACCTTCTAACAACATTATAGTGAAGTGAGATGTATATGGGCGGCGGTGACCATTTACCATCAGGTGGCTTGTGTGCTCATCTGCTCTCCACAAGAAAAAGAAACTAAACTAATAGTTTAGTTTTTTTAACATATTATATTGCGACATCAGATCACTTCCCACTTCTAATGTCGCAATATAATATGTTGCCTGGCCATGGAACCTTATTGGCACACCTACTTTGGCCATTTTATTTATTTATTTAAACTCGCTCCTCATATCCCTTCCGAACGGAGTGTGGCACCTTACCTCACCTCATCCTCAAGATCCCTCTTCTGTTTTTACCATTGAACCAGCAGGTTAGGAAAGCATCCATGTATCTGATATCCATAGTGCTAAACCTATGCTTATGGAGAAACATTAAAATGAAATGATTTGATTATGATTTGATAACTTGGGAAAAGTAACTACTGCGAACTAAGCAAGAGAATGTAGATTTTTTCTTACACCTATAACTATATTAACTACAAGCCGTCTCCTATATTGTAGCTTAACAACAGATATTGTTATCCTTATCTCACGTCTCAACGATTAATTATATAAAAACATTGAAAAAAAATCATTAAGCGGTAATCACCGACGCACAAGGCCTTGATTTATGAAAACTGCGTAGTACTTATCCATTACTGTATCTTAGTAAACTATATCACGTCGGAAATCACGCTATGTAACCTTTACAATGCTATTTAACTTCATGAAAATCATTTTAGTTTACATACTATGCCGGTAATGTATACGGAACATAAGAGGTAAGGGTAATGCGTAATAGATTAGGATTACGAAAACTTTTGTTTGGGTTACATCATGAATTAACTCTTGTTATTCGATAATTGTTTAGTTATTATAATTGGTTGCTAGGGAGTTACCACAGTTTAAGATACGCAAATAGAGTCATTCATTATTAACACGTTATTTAAGTATTTACTCGTACTAGGTTGGGTATGTAAGTGTGATTTGAATCACGTTGCGAAATATTGAATTTTTATTATTATCTAACTAAGGTGAGCAGTCGAGGAAACGAGCCACGTGGTCACCGTTTCTCACAAACATTTCACTTCGCTATAATATTATTAGAAGGTTTTCAATGGGCTAGTAACCTTCATTGCTGTTTTGTGGTAGAGTAGAAACGTAAAATAAAAGGTTGACTATGCACAAAATAATATCATACCACTTCTAAAAAAAGAATCTTCTATTCTACTAAACCTTATTATTATTGTACATAACCAACCATCTCCCTCCAAATATTACTGAAAAATTCTAACTTACACGTACACCTATGAATGTAATTGGATCCCAAGTTGTTTAAGTAATTACTAAGTAAAGTATCACGTCGTTACTACTTAGTATTCAGTTACTTTCTTGATATCAGCGTAATATTAGAACCATAACATATTATTATGTAATAGGTATCTGATAGTTAATTGTGTGCCGTGCAGTTAGATAGATAGATTTTGATATAGCTGCATTTCTATCATCAAAACAGCAATGTTGTTGCTGTGTTTCGTTTTGAAGGGCCAGTGTAAGTAGCGACACTCCACCTGAGTCCTCAAAAAGTTGCAGTGCATCGAAAACTCTATAATATAATATAGTACGGAGATGTCTTTGGCCGGCGGTGACTACTCACCGAGCAAAGGACTTACCTATATGCTCGTCTGCTCTCTCCATATATAAAAAAAGAAGAAAAACACTTTATAAAGCGGGACCTACCCCAAACCATTGCTCAACACGCCTTTTCAGCAAGCTTTTCAGTCACGTAACGCAATGCTCTGGCCAGCTACATCTATATTTATCTGAAACGAGGTTACTAACCCGACCAATGACAGTCAACACAGCATCGTATCTAGGTTTCCTAGCCCCAGGGCAAAATTACGATCACGGGTAAGTCGACGCCCCAAAATGTCAAGATAAATAGCATAAGATTTTGAAATTTAGTACCTCTAGTTCTATTTCTGTGGCAGTGAGTGGTCTAAATAATACCTAGGTACATTGTCCATCACTTGCTAATTGTGTCATGAGTGTACTGCGTTTCTTATGTTTATTGGCATGTTGCGTTTTTGGTTTTATAAGTCGAATTCCTAAAAATCAGATCCCAACATAAGGAGACACGAAAGCTTAAGGCTCCGCTGTCTCGGACACATTGAGACTCTCCGTATAGTGTAATTAAAGTATTATCGAGTGAACTAAATATGTATTTTTTGTGGCAAAAAAGTGTTTTCGTTCTTTCTTTCATTTGGCAGCGTGGAGAGCATACATGGGACTGCCGAGCGGACAACGATTGGTTGTCTGTCTCAGCCAGGTAACAGCAGAGAAACGCGGTGGAGGAAGTCTGATTCATGAAATTCATTCTTCCAGGAAGCCTAACCGCTGCGAAGTAAAAGTGTATAATACAGTGGCAGTCAGAATAGTCAATGGTACTACTTTAGAGTAGTAGGCCTAGGGTCTGTAATTGGTTTAGTGTCATCGTCCCCGGTGAGTCTGCCCCGGTACCGGGGCAGATGGGAAAAAAAGTCTCATCCTCCCCGGTGGAATAGTTAACGGGGCAGATGGTACGAATTTAGTGTCATCGTCCCCGGTGGGAATATTTAACGGGGAGGATGGTACAAATTCAGTGTCATCGTCCCCGGTGCGCTACATTGAATAAATTTGCTTCTACTTGCGTGCACACATCAATTTCATAAGGCGGCTGTATAATGACATCGACCTTGCGCACAGTGTGAAAAAGTATCGAATTTGTAAACTGATAAACGTTTTCTAACCGCCACTGTACCTACTCAAGGATAAAAATCACCACGATAATTGCGCCGCCGGGATTTGCGCCCTAGCTAAGGCACTGCCAACGCTTCAGCCTCGTTACACTTTCATATCTCATTAGCATTATATTATCAGCTGTAAGCAAATATTTGAGGAAAACACAAAACACTAGTATTTTGTGTGAATGACATTTTCTAGTCGCCAGGTGGTGATAGGATATACAGTCATGAGGGTTACTGCGTAGATCGTTTTATTAAAGTAAACTATAAGTAATATACACTTTATTGCACAAATAGAAAACAAAAAACAAAAGATAGAAAAGGAAATAGTGAAGCACAATTTAGGCGGCCTTATCGCTAAGAGCGATCACTTCCAGGCAACCTTCGGACAGAGGAAATGATTTCGAGAAAGAGGTTTTGTTTGTCTTTTGTGGTTAAATAACTAGTCAGTGCGGTAACATACACAAAAAAATGAAAAAAATATATAGTAGAATTGAGAAACTCCTTTTTTTTGAATTTTTGACCTACTTAAAAAAAGGGGTTCATTAGGTATTCATTAGACTTTTTTTAACCAATAAACCTGTAAGTTATCAGTTCAACTAACAATAGTATGTAAATTGTAGGTACCTATAGATCTACGTGGAACAGATTGCCAACGAGCCTGAATATGAGTTCACCGATGAATCAGCACGAACAATGGATTATATTGAAGGCATGCCGAAAACACTTGCACTAATATTTGAGATTTGTAGTCTCAAACTATCGGAATATTAACAATCTCTCCTCTAGAAAAATGTGAGCACTGACAACAGCGAACAAAAGGTTTGGGCAAATGCACATATTATAGGTAATATCACACTTGCTGTGCGAATGTGACTCGTTGGCTGGAAAACGTATGAATCTTCTAAGGATACCTCAGCCTACCCGAAACCAGACGACTATAGGCTCCTGTAAGCTGTATAGCGTCCTTGATGCAAAAATTCTTTAAGGAACAGGAAGGAGACGTAACCACAAAAGATCCCTGATAGTCGAAGTGCCGCTGGGGTTTTCCCTGGCCCCCATAAGATAAGAAGGATAGGTAATTTTGACAAGTTACATACATTTGCCATTTCAGAGCCCGACTTAAAATATAGGAACATGCTCACACAGCGCATGCGCCAACTGATGAGACGGTGTCCATATAAAACTTCTCTAGCGAGAAATCTATTGTACAGTCGACTACAAGCTATAGTATACCATCTGTCAGAAATCTTAGAATAAATCTCAACCTTATGCCTGCGCATGATACATTTCAGATTCTCTTTTGACGTTTTGGGTAGGTTGACCTAAGGTCTACTGTACTTAACTTGCATAGGGTGAATTTCAAAATCTTGATTCTACCCAGAGCACTTTTAGTCTGATTTCTGTGATTCCACCATTCGAAATACCACGAGATACCTATATTGTGGGTATGGTTTATCTTATCTTATGATAGGGGGCCGGGAATAACCCAGCGGCACTTCGACCCTTGAGGATATTTTGTGTCTACCCCATTTTTCGTTGAGTTGAGCAGTCGGTAAATGTACGTAAGTCTTCCATAAATACGAAAAACTCATTGGTACATGACACTGCATGGTTTCGAACCCGCACCTCCCGCATGGGAGTGCGGTGTCCTAGCCACTGTGCCTCAGACGCTCTGTGGGCATGGTTACAGGCGGATTGTAAAATTAGGAACTCTACAAAACACCTCGGCAATAGGTGTTTCAACCAGATTTCAACATTTTTCTTAATGGCCAGAAATTACCACAATTGATTACTAGCGCCACTCTAAAAAATAATAATTTGGATATAAGATTTACCATTTCACTTTTGCCCATAGACATCTCACCTCGCTTTAATGTTATTGAGAGGGTTTTCGATGCGCTGAGGGCTTTCCTCATGTATCTACCGGTAATTACAATGTACATACTGCATCTTTACGTTACATGTGAAAAATTAAAGATAAATTATTGATCAACCATTTTTATTTGATATTGCACGTTACTTTGATATGTTATTAATTGATAAGTACAGAAACAATTACATTTTGTGACAATAACACACTGTGAACAGATTCTTAGGTAAGCGTTATGGCATTTCATAATTATTGCTAATTTAAAAACTTAACATTAATTTAAAAATAAAAAATAAAGAAAAAAATATGTTTTATTTTAGTGCAGTCTTTTGATTACTTAATCTACCAATTAGGATATGTGTTTATTAATTTATTAACAGTTAATATCACTAGGAAAATAACAGACAACTAGGGATGTTACAGAGGTGGTTTTACCGGAACCGAAGTCGAAACCGAAGGTTTTAAATTTGATTTATCAGAGTCGGAACCGGAGTCGGAGGCGGAGGTAGAAGCTCTCTTCTTCTAATTGGCCAGTTTTTTTATGATGACGTTTGCGGCAATAAAACATGTTCCTTTAGAGAGTAGTGTAGGAATACATAAATAATAATACATACATGTATTCCTACACTATTCAATAAAATATTGATATTTGAATATAATATGTTTGCTCACAAATCCTTGGTATAAACTCCGATTCAAAATTATCGGAGCCGAAGTCGGAGTCGGAGGTGTAAAACCAATCGGAAATTCCGACCTTTCGGAATCGGAGTCGAAGCTCCGTAACATCCCTACAGACAACACAGAGAGCGCTTATCCCATAATACAGGGTGTCTTTTGCAGTGTATTTCAAACGAACAATAAAATTAGTGGCTGTATAATTTTAACGCTAAGGACTCGTTCATGGAGACACGGTAGTGCCAGGGCGGCCACTCGTTTCGTTTTATATGAAAATCCTGAGTCTTTAAATATCGGTAATATTTTTAAATCCAAACGCATCCTTTCATTATTAAAATGTTTTTGAAATAGTTTGATACATAATTGTAGATTCAGACTTTATGTATAATTTTGCAATTTCATTTTTGGTTTTAATGCATAGGATTATGTAGTTTCTATACTATAATAGTAAAAACCGTATAATTCGACCAATATACAATCAAAATATGGTTAATATCACTTATATAAAATATTTAACCACTGTATCTATCTATCACTAGGCGCTAGAAAACTGTTACGTCATAAAACTTATTGCCGTTTCTTTCTACCGTTCTGATTTTTGATTGCCTGTAGCTATTTTATTTTTCAACGAATTTTAATTCTGTTTTCACATTTGACTATCAATTTATGACTATTTCTTAATTCTTAAGATATGCATTTAATATATGATACTTGGAAACTACCCCTTGGCCGAGTCACGCCGTTTTACGCACTAAGCTCTGCGTCTCCATGAACAAGCCACCACATCGCAACCCTTTTTTTTAAAGAAATGAAATCATAAAATTTTCCATAATTTCATAAGTACCCATATAAAGGTAATAAAAATCCTTTTGCTACCAAAATCTTATTTTTATAGATCTATTAAATCTAACCCGTATATAAATCTTAACTATTCCGAATCACTGCAATATTAAATACACCCAGTATATTTTTTTCACTTAGTAAACTTACAAACGCTAAATATACCTACAGAAAAAATGAGATCCAAAATAAGTTAACAGGTAAATTAAAAAATAGGAATTCAATAAAATTAATTAAAAAATATAGATCGTTTCAAATTAATAAAGCCTCGTTAAAATTAAGTAGATCTTAGTGTAACCGCTAAGTATAACGCTAAAACTAAATGAAACAGTAACGCTTACAAACTCCCTGCTAAAGAGTTTAAGGCCATTACAAAAAAGTACTTTACGAAAAATGCCTACTACAGTCTAAACGAATTTATGTCCTCAAAATTAAAACCTTCTCATTTGCTGACCCGGGAAATTGACATATTTTTATTTATTTATTTACTACTAAACCCGCATTTGACCTCGATCTCGCCTGATGGTAAGCGACGATGAGGTCGACGATGGAGCATGCGGGTCCAGTAAATGCCTATTCACTCTGGCCTTGAAGATCCCAAGGTTGTAGGTTTCGGGAAATACAGACGCCGGCAGGCTGTTCCATTCCTTAGCCGTTCGCATAATGAACGAAGAAGCAAATCGCTTCGTACGAGCAGATGGGATATCAACAACTTAAGGATGGAACCCCTTCCCGCGCCTGGTAGTCCAATGGCGGAATGGAGATGCTGGAATTAGGTCGTGTAATTCCGATGCGCACTCTCCGAAATGTATCCTATAAAATACCGATAGACAGGCAACCTTGCGCCGATGTTCCAGACTTTGCAGTATAGCTTCCACCAGCGATTCGTCACCTATAAGGCGCTTAGCGCGTTTCTCCACTGAGTCAAGAGCAGCCAGTTGGTACTTAGCTGAGCCGTCCCACAGGTGGCAGCAGTACTCCATGCACGACCGGACTTGGGCTATACACGACTCTTAGCGTCTGTGACATTTTAAAATTATTTTGACATTGTATCCGCACTTTTATTTTATTTTTTATTGACTGTACACTATTGTACTATTATTTATTCATCAGCAACCTATTAATGTCCCCACTGTTGGGTCACAGGCCTCCCCTTGACCAAGGGGGTACGGGCCATGATCCACCGAGCGGGTCCAGTGCTGATTGGTGGATTTCACACACCTTTGGAAACTTTTCATTTCCTCAGACATGCAGGTTTCCTCACGATGTTTTCCTTGACCGTTAGAGCAGTCGGTAAATGTACGTAAGTCTTTGGTACATGGCATGGTTTCGAACCCGGACCTCCCGCATGGGAGTCCGGCCTCCTAGCCACTAGGCCACCGGACGCTCATTTGATGCCATTTGATTTATTATTTAATTATTTTGTACGACTTGTCTTGCAACGGGTTTTGTTGCTTTCAGATATAAATTTTTTAATTACTTCTAAACCCGCATTTGACCTCGATCTCGCCTGATGGTAAGCGACGATGAGGTCGACGATGGAGCATGCGGGTCCAGTAAATGCCTATTCACTCTGGCCTTGAAGATCCCAAGCTTTCAGATGAAATAAATACAATTAACAATTTACTTACTCATATACTAGATTGTGTACAGTGGGCGGGACGTTTCGTTAAATTTAGCGGCTATCCCGAAATCGATTCTACTATTTCAAATCTCTTTATCACATCCATAAATGCCTCTATCGCTCATAAAAATGAGAAATATAAATTATAAAAAAATAAAAATCTCAATAAATTCGATAAACAAAACGATTACCTAATAAATATGTTTAGAATTGCCATAACTTGCGCATGCGTCTTTGAAATTACTTGCATTAAACGGTGTGAAGTAATCATCGTGTATAAACCTAACTATACTTTCTATTGGACACAGATATGTATTATGCACCTTCATATCATCTACAGGATCTATAACTTTCATAGCAACATTCTGCTTCGCTTTACAGAAACTTAGTTTATTTGTAATATCCTCGCCATTATAAACCACACGAAAATAAAAATCCTGCGCAATGGCTCTTCGCTTAGTAAATTTAAATTCGTCTCTCAAATCTTTCTTCCTGTACACCTCAAAAATCATTCTAGAAGCGTACTGTATATTATAATGTTGATAGTTATTCAGCCCTAAAGCTAGAATCAAAGCTTGCAGCGTTTTATCGTGACCAGAGTATAAGACAAACTTGGGTTTGTTCTCTGAAATCATACGAATCATATTTTGAACTATGTTGTGAATCAAACCATATGCCACTAATAAACCACGATGTCTGTTATGAACGTTTTTAACTTCTTGTCTGTAGCTCCACTCTAGGTACGCAAATAAAGACATCACATGTTCTTTTTTGATGCAGAAATCTTCCGGGCTCTCCGTTGGTTCTTTGTAATCCTCATCAAAGTCGGTGTCCATTCTAGCATCATTCGGGAAGTTAAAATCTGCGTCCAAATTCTTTTTAACTACAACCACATCTTCGTACTCCGTGTTATCCATATACCGTTGTTGATAATACAAAAGCTTTTCCCTTTCCATTTGAGCGTCGAAGTCTAAAGCTGGTTTTTGTTTGTCTTTGCTGTCGTAATATTTGCCTATAATGTCTCTGGCTTTTCTACCGATTTCGTTGTTGAAATCTAGGTTGTTGTTTATGTAATCTAGTTCCATGTTTAGAGTATCAATGTCTACATCGAGGAGGCTTCGTAAAGGTATGTTTTCAGTGCGGAATTTCTTATGTCCTCTGTGATTTTTACTAGCTTTCTTGGGTTTTTCAGTGCAAGGTAAAGGCGCGTCATGGCACAAATAAGAAAGAACGGCGTCCCTTACGACGTCCGCATCCGTCCGCTCTTGAGATTCAAATAAAACCTTAGACAGCTTGCCGACTAGTTCCTTGATGGCTGGATGAGATTCTAAGCGGTTTCGCGCTTGAGATGTTATTTTTCTGTTGAGAAGAAAAAGAGGACATTAGACTTTCAATTACAATATATTTTCATAGTATTGCATAATAGCATATCTTATCTTATGACAGGGACAACCCCAGCGGCACTTCGACCCTCAGGGATCACCCCTTACCTTAGTCTCCTTTCTGTTCCTTAAAGATGCTTTGCATCAAGGACACTATACAGCTTACAGGTAGGAGCCTATAGTCCTCTGGTTTCGGGTAGGCTACCCCCGCTTTCTAGCCAACGAGTCACATTCGCACAGCAAGTGTTCCATTGACTCAACGGTGTCACCACAGGCTCTACAGGTGGGACTGTCTGCCAGTCTCATCTCGTGTAGGAGGCTCTTAGTGCCAAAATGGCCTGTGAACGCCCCTACAATGAGACGGGTGAGACTCCTGCTATGGTTGTAAATTTTTCTACAGCATAACTCCCACGTCCATAATCCCCGAGGAGGTAGACGGAGGAACCATCATCATCATAGGTAATTCCCACTTTTCGTCGTAAGAGTTTTTCATAACCTTTTTTTTACCGAGCGACTATTCTATATGAAGTCGGTCGTCAAATATCTTCGCTTCGGCATTGATGTGTTTCGGCAGTGTTTATAGAAGAGTACCTACTAAGACCGCGTGCTCCATCTTCGGCCTCATCGTCACTTACCACCAGGTGAGATTGAAGTCAAACGCGGGTTTAGTCGTAAATTAAAAAAGAGATGAAACCATTACGGAATTGGTCAATGGATTTAGATCCATAAACAGGCACAGGTGCAGTCTAAAATTGAGTTTTATCTTTACAATTTCCTTTTTATGGTGTAGTCTAAATGGTTACGTAGTCAGGGCTCCGCCCGAGAGCCCGCGAAGCCCCACGCGAGGCCTACAGGGGCCTAGTATGACTCACTTGTTGAGCGCGTGGTGTTTGGGACATGCGCAGTCTCGTGCGCAGAACGACACGCTGTGGCTCTCGCGCGCGGCGGCCGCTAGGGCTCCGGCCCGAGAGCCCGCGAAGCCCCACGTAAGGCCCACTAGTGACTGGTAGGTCCGCCGATATCGAGTACTGTATAGCATCACCTCGCCTGAAACGAAGGGATTTTTTATTGTCAAACTGTATAAGAGCGTCCATTATGCAGCGCGTCTGGCATGTTTACGGAGGCGCCCACTGATTCTCTGCCATCCGAGTGCGGCGCAGCGCCAACAGCATCCTGGAGATGATCGCTGACAAGCCTGATTGTCAGATTTGAGACGCTGTGTATGTACAATTGGTGCGTAGTTGGCTCCTATATACAGTGTCCTATCCACTTGCTTGCTTATCGTATGGTTAGTTGCCAACCTATTTGTCAGAGTTGTTCAGGCCGTAGGTCTCTGACATGGCTTAACGTCCAATCCACTGATATGCCTAAATTCTGTTTTATATCTACTAACATAGTCAGTGGCGTCGTGGCTAGGACGTCGGACTCCCATGCGGTCCGGGTTCGAAACCATGCAACGGCATGTACCAACGAGTTTTCGGTTTTTTCGAAACCTGCACACTGAGATAACCAGTGTGTGAAATGGGGAAGGCAATGGCAAACAACCCCATTAATTCTGCTAAGAGAGTCGTTCTATGGGATTAATTCCTTAGAATGATAACGACCCTCAGCAATGAGGAATATGACTAAAAAGAAGAAGAACAAGTTTTTAAGTTGTTTTTGTTCTAACACTTTTATGGACCTAGTTGTCTGATAAATAAATGAATTTAATTTTCAGTTGCCAGATCATATTCACAAGTTAATGTAGGGATTTACAGTATAATATTAAGATCTGTTTTAATAAGTATCAGTTGTGAAATAATATAATTAAATTAGCGGAAATTTAAATCTAGAAGACTGAAAAATTTGCGACTAGCCTTTTCAGGGCCTGCTCTATTCCAAGTTCTGAGCTATAGCGGTCCCATGAAGTGTCTTAGGGACGCGAAGCGACATCTATCAGATAACTAGTCGTTGGTTCGAATCCGTCTCGTGGCAAAGTTATTCCCAATTTTTACAGATTTCAGTATTAATTATTGGTAAAAATTCACACATATACCTGTTTCTTTTTTGCTGAGTTGTTCTGTATTGAATAATGCCAATTTTTCACTGTAAGCCTCCCTTATTATGGTACCTGAAAAAACAATGAAATGTCAATTACTTCAATTAAACTTGTTCCATTACTTCAATTAAACTTGTTCCATTTTCTAACTCATTGCTTTAAAAAAATAACGAAAGCAAAACGATTCAGGATATAAAAGTGGAAACAGATTTCTCTTACTCGGGATTACTTGGGAACAATATCGCATTCCCATTGTTCAATAAGTCATATCGAAGCGACAATGGCTCAATGTGCGCGACTGACTGGCGCAAGCGTCGCCGGATCGAATTCACCTTTGGACCATTGTGGTGGACCACTCCTAACATAGGCATTTAGCCTAGCTGGGAGCGTCGGTGGCACAGTGGCGGGAGGTCGGAGTTTGAAACCGTGCAGTGCCTTGTACTAATGTGTTTTTCGTATTTTTCGAAGACTTACGTACATTTACCGACTGCTCTAACGGTGAAGGAAAACATCGTGAGGAAACCTGCACACTGAGATGACCAGTGTGTAAAATGGGGTAGGCACAAAAGATCCTCAAGGGTCGAAATGCCGCTGGGTTATTCCCGGCCCCCTATCATAAGATAAACCATACCCACAATATAGGTATTTTGTGGTATTTCGAATGGTAGAATCACAGAAATCAAACTAAAAGCGCTCTGGGTAGAATCAAGATTTTGGAATTCAGCCTATGCAAGTTAAGTATAGTCGAAGTGCCGCTGGAGTTATACCTGGCTATATCATAAGATAAGATAAGCCTAGCTGGACTGAGTAATAAAATGAAATTTTATTTGTACGCATGAAACACGGTACATATGTAATATTATGGTTTTTTTTATTACAAATGTCAGTAATACGCACCAACAGTGATCATCTGCAGCAAGCCCCGCGGCGTGAGCTGCCCTAGGGCGCAGTGCGTGCCCGAGGCCCGCGGCGGCAGCGACGGGAAGTTGTGGAACGGGCCCGGGCCCGCCACCCAGTACGCTCGGCCGGACAAACTAGCATTCACTACGAACTCTTCATAGCTGGAAAAATTCGTTGAAAAATAAAATAGCTACAGGCAATCAGATGGTATAAAGAAACAGCAACAGCAATATGTGATAAACAGTGATCGTAATTTGGATTCAGTAACAGGGCCGTAGTTGGATAAAAGTAACCACTCGTAAGCTAGTTTCACATTGGTTTTTTTTTTCGTGAAATGAATCGGCATAATATTGTGAAAAAGATTTAACATCTATTGAAGTTAGATTGTGGTGGCAGAATTTAGAAATGAATAAGGAACCATTGGTCTTAGCGAATGAAAAAATGACCCATTGTCATTTTTGTGTCGTTGAACACAGTTTCGATGGAAACTATTCTACTCGTACCTAACTGATTTTCATTCAATTGGCGTGCAAAAGTAAGTTAATTACTTATTTATGTTTTGATTCAAAGAAATCAGACCATAGGATAGGAGGAGCGACTGGATGAGAAGAGCCGAAGATCGGGCTCAATGGCGCGCCCTAGGAGAGGCCTATGTCCAGCAGTGGACTAGAGTAGGCTGCTGATGATGATGATGAGACCATAAGTCTCGTTTATGTAATTAACATAAAAATATCAGTCACAAAAAAGGTAACACCTTGTGTCATAAGAACTCTACAAATAGAACTGAGAGCCCATTGCTGCTAAGGTAGCTTACAAGTGGTTTCTTATCCAATTCCGGCTCTGTTACTGAATCCTGATAACGATCACTGGTGATAAATGATGTCTGTAACCATTAATATCTCTGGTGTTTTTAAGATGTTGAAAAACGAGTTTCGTATCCATCTTTAGAATGTCCATGTAAGTCGATTGATGCAATAAAAAAAATAGTTCAATAACCTATTGGATTTTTAGGTCTGCCCAATTTGTGTCTCGATGTTAATATATTCCGTTACAACAGTCGGTAAAAAAAACCAGTAAAATTCATTAGTACATGGTGTTACAAAAAGCAAAAAAAAATTACTTAAATCACCTTTTAAGCAAAGGCGAAATAGGCTCCATGTCACAGGGCAGCTTGTCGCCGCCTCTCACATGTGTCAGAGGGCCGCGGTCACCGTGCCTGGTCAGCACTAGGACACCCTGTAGCATCCACATGTCACTATCCACTAAACCTGGAATAAGGGATGTTCTTTTAGAAAACAGGAGCCATAAAATGGTTAAAATCTAATAGGGTTGTTAAGGTTTGTACTTTTAAATATTCCAATAATCTCCATGTTTTTAAATTCCCCTTCTATATAGACTATGGGTAATAATTTTCTGGATAATGAAAACTTTAAGTATTCCATTTTTTAAGAATGTTGGTAAATGAACTGGAATAATTAAGCAAAGTGTAAATAAGCTGATAACACAATCAGTTTGCTGTTTATGATAACATTAATGACCTATGTAATCTTGAGTATAACCTGACAAATCAGAATAATATAGCTTTTGAAACTAAGATGAAAGCATACAAGCATCGATATGATATTGTCTAGATTAGCGGTCATCATACGTTTCTGGTCAAGGGTCACATAGGACAATATAGGGTAGCACTGCGGGCCGCACATTTATGAATTTGATATGTAAACTAGCAACACAGGTATATGTGAATGAGTAACTGGATACATATGTAAATTAAAAAATTCCGTTCTATACAAGGCTAGTATGCAAGGGTTTGAAACTAATCGCATATATTTTGGAATACAAATTGTCCCTGACGTCTTCCAAACTATACACTAGCATTATGCAATAATCGTGAATATTTTGGACTGATCTATGCTGTACCTATTTTATATTCATACAAAAATGTTCCAATTGGTTAATAATAAAATAATAAAATATCTATAGGTTTATTACCTTCTGTTCCTCGTACGATGTTATCAGGAGGATTGCAAGCCCGCAGATATATCTTCCTGAATTTTGCATCGCTCTTCGATATGTATTCATGGTGGGCTAGCTTCTTAGCCGGAACTGCCTGCTCTCCAACCGATATGTATCTGTACACCACTGAAAGCCCTGGGATTTATTTTATGCACTTAAAATATACATATTAAACATTATTGACCCATAAAATAAATTACCTGTTATTAGAAAAAATATCCACACACTCATGCCAAGGTAACAGTAAAATGCGCGGTGATGGAACGAGAACTTCATCATTTCCGTGAAGATCTTGCTTTTGTTCGTAAATAGTGAGGGCATTTTCAATAAATATATTGCGTTAGTCACATTTTGTTCAATTTTGTAAACTACCTAATGGCACGCAGCGCAGCACGCACACAACACCAGTGTGACCAGATTTTATTTGACGAATCTTCTTCACAGAGGGGTGAAAACATACCAAATTCTACTAAATACATATCCACTTAATAAATAAGAGATTTTGCTCCCCTTGGGCACGAATGCATTTCATTTCATTTCATATATTTTTTCATTTCATTTTTTCCTTGGGTATATTTACGTTTCAATTTATTGAATGGTGAAGACCAATTATTATCAATTTAAATTGGTTTAAAAAACAATTGAACCCGGTTAAACCCCAAACGCACACACAAGCAATGCAACGTATGTAACTCTGTAATAACACGAAAAACTGTTTTAAATCGCTTATGGTATGTGTTGCCGATGCCTTGTTAAATAAATAAAAAATCAGTAAAAAAATTGGCTCAGCGGGTATTTACGAAAAACTTCCCATTGCTTTTCTTTTCGAAAATATCGAAATTACTGTGTTGTAAAAGCATATAACAGTACAATTCATAAAGATATATCTGTTTAGTAACTTATTAAAGTGATATTGGCATAGAAAACTATCTTTACGGAAAGTTCTCCATTCTTGAAATTCGACACCGTCACAATCACCAAATTTTATTTCATGCAAAATGCGGTAAGTTAACATATCACGGCATATGACACAATACATCTAAACTTTAAAATATCCCAAATACCATACCTCCCCTTTCTGCGTTTTAAGAGAAGTTAGACAATGAGGGTAAAGATAAAACGAACGAGGATTTAAGGAGGGCTTGAACCCCTGCCTATGGGTATACCTACCAAAAGTATAGAGAACTGAAACAAAATTCTTGTACAAAACACCTTTATTCCACAACAAATACAAACATAAGTACAATTATTCATTATCTATACTATACAATTCTTTACAGGGCTCTAAAGTTGGTGAAAAGCAGATTGAGAAAAGAGAGAAAATATCATAGACCCAGCTGTCTGGTGTGCAAAAACCAGTGTGTCGATGAAGTTCCGAAAGTTATTTTTAAGATACACCCAAGTTACTCGGGTCGCATCACTAGAAGTATAACAAAGATCTTGGATTACATCAATGATTTCATCATTGTTGAAATCTACAGGTGTATGCCGTTATTAGGTGATGAAGAGGATAAAATTCCCAATTGGGATGTTCATATTGTAAGGTATGCTATTGTTTTTACTAACATAAATTAGAACTAAGGCACTTATCGCCAGTTGCAAGAACAACCTAAGAATTCTACTTTCTGTTCTTTTCTACGTCTTATCTCTAGAGAGATTTCTATGTGAAATATAGTCATTCCTGGAATTTCATGAAGTATTTACAAACAGAGATTCAACAATGAACATATGATACTCACTAGATTAAGCTTAAAACTGCTGCATAGACCTGAATTAATGTTACTAAATATATGTTGTTACATTACTATGGTATATATTTCTAAATTAATGGTACAAATGTTTAAATGATAATTATACAAAAATAATTCATATTAAATAGTACATAATAATATAAATTATATTTCTAAATACAACATTGAACAATTATAGTGACTGTATTCACATAGAAACCTATCTCATTTAATTTGGATCAGATATTCTTTTTCTATTATCATTTTGTAAGCACAACTGTGTTATTGTGACAAATTATATTACAATACTGTTGTTAGCAATTGAAATAATCAGTTTTAGCTGTAAGAAATAATGTACAGAAATCCTGTTGGTTTTAATAAAAGCCCACTGAATTCATAGGATTTCTGTACATAATCATAATTTTATATTGTAACTACAACCAGAAGTCTTTTTTATATCTAAGTGTTAATAAGTTACTTATTAAAGTAAGAAATAAAAGTTGATTTTTCATAGTTTTACATTGTTTTGGAGTACGTAGTTATAAAGATGAGACTATGTACCTACATAGTTTTACATTGTTTTGTAGTACGTAGTTATAAAGATGAGACTATGTACCTACATAGTTTTACATTGTTTTGTAGTACTTAGTTATAAAGATGAGACTATGTACCTACATAGTTTTACATTGTTTTGTAGTACGTAGTTATAAAGATGAGACTATGTACCTACATAGTTTTACATTGTTTTGTAGTATGTAGTTATAAAGATGAGACTATGTACCTAGTTATAAAAATGTGTTATTGAATAAGTAAATGAGACTGTTTAGGCCCACGTCATACTTTTTGTAGGACCGATAATCGGGCAGATTTTTCCTCCGATTCTTATGACCAATTTTGTAACCGACTCAACGCACACGGCCGTCACTTTGTCTGTAGCTTTCGAGGGAGTAGCACGTCATGGAGAGTGATAACGTATACCATGTCATGAATCTTAAGAGGAAGTTGGATATCCAGAGGAAAGTTTGTGTTTTATTTCTGACCGACTTTTTGTAGGACGTGTGCGTTATACTATTGCAATCAGTACGTTCTATTTTCCTCCTACAAAAAGTCGGTCACCGTTTGTCGGACGTGGGCGGGCATCCTTATAGATATACAAGACTAAAGCCCGTCACACATTGGAGCTATAATATAAAAATATATATTATAGCATGGACAAAGAAAAAAAAACCTTTTTTTTACCTTCATGTAACATGAAGCAAGACATTTTTCCATGTCACTATTCAGGATACAGTTATAATATAGGTATATTAGAGCTCCCGTCTGTGACGCCTTCACTTGCACCAACTTGGTTAACTTGAGACTTAATTCTAGTTATGTTTGTACAAAAATACAAAAAAAAATGTATTTTAGCACACATCTGGATATTCGACAAAATGTTGGAAGTTAGTTGAACTCGAGTTCATATGTTGTAACAAGTTGTATACTTTTTATTGATAACTAAATACCCCGGTGGTATTTCTGACGGAATTAAACTATGCTATTCTTTATAAATGTTTCTTTATTTTTCTACAACTGAGTAACAACAGTTTTGAACATTTTGACACCGACTCTGGCAGACATTCACTAATAACATCACATTCACTCATAGTTTAGTTTTAGTGGCCACTCCCGGAATCGACGCCACTGCTTTGCTATAATAGATTTTTATGACCTAATAAAAACGTGAATAAGCTATGGCTTGATAATATTAGCAAGCAACGAGAAGAAAACAGTTGTGAGATTGTAAAAGGCTATTTTTCCGTGTCTTTACTGTTCTAAATACTATATGGTTTGTATCAGATCTATTCATAATACTAACTTTATGGCTTGCTAACTCGAATTTTAAAACACATAAAAGAAAGAAAGGTACAAGTAACAGGTAACAAGTAACGGAAAGTTTAAAAGGATAAAAGACATGATTTTGTTACAAATTCGAATATTAGAAGTGATACATGGAACACACCAAAAAGTTTATTCAGGGACTAAAGTTGCTACAAAGAATAGCTACGTTGCTAAAAACGTTTTAGATAGGTATCACGCATGTATCAAGCTATATTGCCCACAGAAACAAACTTGACGAAGCTGACTTGCCCACTGAAGCAAACTTACCCACACATTTATACTTAAACAGAGTGTAACAAAATGTATTGATCTCTATAACAAGTAACATTTCAAATATGGAAATAAATATGCAGTAAAATATTAATTTATTGATAGCGAGTCAACCTATTATAACAGATCAAATACAAGTATTGAGGTGGTTCCTCTTTCTACCCCCTCGGGGATTATGGACGTAATAGTTATGTTATGTTAAATACAAGTATTTGTCACACCTTGTACAACATTTTTAAGGCTTTGCTCAAATATATGTCCCTGAATGAATTCGTGACTTCTAGTCTATAATAGTATGGTGCTAGTCTTTACTAAAAATGAAGTCTTTTAAAGTGGAATTGGTCTCGATATGTCAAAGAATTAATAGTGAATTGTGCCGACATAAGAATATACACTATATTTACATTATTGCTGCAAATTGGTGTTCGTTCATTGGAATTGATCTAAGATCTTCCAGTAGAGACCAACTACTGCTAAACTATAATTATAGATAACTGATTATTTATTAAAGAACTTGGTATAGGACTTAAATGACAATTATAAATGCTGCATAAGCATAAATATATTTTTGTCTAGGTTTTTTTACTGTTGGGATAGCCAAAGAAGGATGGCGACTCATGGCCCAGGTATTACAGGGTCCCCTATCGTCGGCAGCGAGAGGGCGTGGGACGTAATGGTGGCATTCTGCGAGGAAGTAATGGCGCAGAAGGAAGGCGAGGAGCGGATCAGGGAGGACGACTCTTCGTCCGACCCGATCCGCCGTAGGAGAACCGGGCGAAGGCGGCTGGCTCACGCTCGCCACCTTCCCCCTTAAAGAGGGCCTCCGGGCACGCCACCACAAGCCGAACGGGGACGTGAGTCCCCAGAGTTGAGTCCGTAATGCGGACACCCGCTGGCGAAGTCGCGGAAGTCATGCGCAAGCGTTCCCGTGGCTTCGCCGTCAGGCGGTGCGAAGGAACACCGGGGGGTTTTTGGCCGGTAAAAGTCCGGCATAACCTCTTCGTCTCCCCCTTGCGGCGAAGAGGTAAGCATGAGCGTTTCCCCACGAAAAAAAAAAAAAAAAGATATTACAGGGTCCTGTGTCGCCAACTATATAAAATAAAGGAAGACCTCTTCATAAATGATATGTGTGTATTAAATATCATTTTATGCTAAGTTAGTACATACAAGTCTACAGTTTTAGAAGTCGGGAAAGAAGAATTTGTAGAACATGTATAAATGCACTGTGCCTCAAAATGTGTGGAACGTCGCCATTGTTCTTTTGGAAAGCTTCCGATATTTTTTATGAAAAGGGATGCATTGACTACAGCCTTGATATTTTCCAGAACACATTACAGTACCAAGAAGTCTCTAAATGAAAATCTTAAATCACGTCCAACCAACTCGATTAGCTTTCACTAAAATTACTCGGACCACTAAATGTGCACCCTGGATGTTGAATTATATGAGTAGCCGCGTAGATTCCACATTTAACACACGTTTTATACGACTTGCCTAAAACCAGTTGACTGAGGAATCCTCCCGTGAAAGCATCTCCGGCCCCGTTGGTATCAATTATTTTTTCTCTTGGCAACTCCGTCACTGGTATGAGTTCGATTTTGTTGTTTTCGACGAGGATGGCAGGATGGCAACCCTGAGTGATGATGACTACACGTTTTCTGTTGTTTAACTTGGGTAGGTTTGCTATTTTCAAACCAATGTCTTTCAGATCTGTTTCGGCTATATTAAACGCTGTTGCGAATGCTTGCGCTTCCTGGAAATTTATATAGAAATGGTTGAATAAAGTAAGTATCGTAGAGGAAAAAATATCTTGGTAATACGGTATTAACCTTTTTTTTTTATTGCAACAATCAACTTACATGGACATACTAAAGAAGGATCTAAAATTAGTCTGTCTCTTTTTAGCAAAACAGTCCTTTATATGCAGCCACGACCTACTTGTATGGCGCTAGAGAACAGTTACGTCATAAAACTTATTGCTGTTTCTACCGTTCTGATTTTTTATTGCATGTAGTTATTTTATTTTTCAACGAATTTTAATTCTGTTTTCACATTTGACCATCAATTTGTGTTTTTTTTTACTTTTTAAGAAATGTATTTAATATTTGATACTTGGAAACTACTTTATTGCGTGAGCAAACCTGTATAACAGAAAAGACATTCTAAGCAACTGCATGAAGAAACCTGCTTGTTTGAGAACATCATTTTGGATAGTTTTGTGCTAGTCTGACAAGTTATGGTCAGTTTCATGAAGAAACCTGCCAAACAAACTCTGAAACAGTTCCGTGTCTGAGGAAACCTTGCAAAAGAAGAAATTCTAGATACGTTTTGTGAGGAAGGAAACCTGCTTGTCAGACAAGATATTCTAAACAGTTTTGTCACAACCAACCTGCATCTCAGATAAGAAACTATAGATATGTAGTTTCGTGAGGAACCTACTTATGCAATAACAAATTCCAGATAGTTTTGTGAGGGAACCTGCTTTGTCAGACAATAAATTCTTATAGATTCGTGAGGAAACCTGCTTATCAGACAACAAAATCTAATAGATTCCTGAAGAAACCTGCTTTTCAGACGTTCGTATTGTGAGCAGAATACGTACCGTTTCGTTTCCAAACAACACGTCGACGTAAGGCAGCATCTTTTCGAGCGGTTCCTTGAAGAACTGCGACACGAACGGCGCGCTGAGATTCATTATGAACGTGTGGCTCTTGGCGTGCGCGTGCTCTGCCAGTTGCATTATGGACTCCGGGGACACCGCCACGAAGAAACCCTGGAAATGGAGTTAAAATATCGTCAAATTTGTGCAGGCCTGTAGCCAGGATCAGCGGTCGGGGAGGGTTCAAGAGAGTTGATGAGTTTCAGATTATTACTATTATGCGTATGGTCATGGCGATGTGAGACGTGAATGGAATGCCATCCAGCCATCCAATCACGCATCAGCTAAGGCTGACGCTAAAACACATAAGTGTATTTTCTCAATGCGTATTATTTTCTCTCTCTGTTTCAGACAGTAGATAGTCGCATGGGGGACGACCCCTTAGGGTGTTTGTGTTGTGAAAGACGGTTTGTTTGTTTATCTTATGGTTAGTGATTAACCTATTATCAGAGTTGTTCAGGCCGCAACCAGACCGACGGTTTAACGTGCTTTCCGAGGCACGGTGGGACTGATGAAATATGTCACTAGCAGTCATACAAATACCGATAAAAAATGTTACCTTATTTTATAGTAACCATGAAGCCTTGCAAAGTAATATAATGTAATGTAGGTATATGTCCTTCCAAGTACCTGTACCTGTGTATGTAATGTCTGCGCTGCGCTGATAAGAGATCGGCAATGTGTTGCGGAAATTGCTACTTATACCGACTCAGTGAGTATACTTAAGATACTGTCAATCTTGCAGTATTACAATAATTTATCTTTTTCTGGGACCCTTTCTTCCGAAATTCCAGACCTACCTACTGAAAAAATCGCTTATCATTTTAATCAGCTATCAGACCAGAAATATAAAAACCCTCGTCATATTGCGAAATTAAATAGAACTAATTTTTTTTTCATAGCGATCTCCATAACAAACACGAACAGTACCAAAGGCGCCCTCTTGACAGGACTTTTATTTTCCTGGTTAGGGTAAAGCTCTTTTATTCAATTCTAATAGGTCAAGGTTTTAGGGCCAGTTAAGAGTTACATATAGTCGTCGACCGACCATCTGGGCGGTCACAGGAGGCAGCCACCGGCAATGTGTGACTGGTTGACACCAGTGATTGAATTTAGTGAGATTCCCCTCACTATTTGTGTAATTCGTATTGATAAGGCACATCACTAGTGGTGGTCAACCGTGCGTGATGGCGTTCTGTAGAAGTATTATACAGGGTGGACCAAAAGTCCGTTAACATTTGAATAGGTCGCTGCGTCGGCGCGGGCGGGGTATTGGCGCGGGGGGTGTTACTACAAGCGAGAGCTACTAATAGGGATTTAGTACCATGGCGTCATTCAGCGGAGCGCAACGCGCATTTTGCGTACGCGAGTACTATCGAAACAACGATTCTACGACCGAAGCTAAACGGAAATTTTGTAATCATTACAATATACGGAACAGAAATCAAGCACCAACAATTCAAACGATTAAAAAATGGGTACAGAAGTTCGAAACAACAGGTTCAACTTTAAGTCAACCACGATCCGGCCGACCTAGGACATCGCGCGATCCAGTAAACATAGAGCGTGTACGAGCGTCTGTTCGAGAACAACCTGGTCTCTCTACTCGAAAGCGGTCTAGTGCTTTAGATGTGCCCAGAACATCTCTAAATCGCATTCTACACAAAGATTTACATTTACATCCTTACAAAATTCAAATTGTACAGGCTTTAAAGCCAAATGACCCTGCTCAGAGACTGCAGTTTGCTAACGAAGTGCTTGAGAGGTTTACGAGCTTCAATAACATCTTTTTCTCAGACGAGGCACACTTCCACCTAAATGGACATGTCAATCGACAAAATTGCAGATACTGGAGTGACACTAACCCGGACTTGAAGCACCAAAAACCTTTACACTCGCCCAAGGTTACTGTATGGGCCGCATTGTCAGCCAGCGGAATCATTGGTCCATATTTTTATGAAGATCAGAGAAACCGCGCCGTCACCGTTAATACAGAGCGATACATTGTGATGCTACAGAATTTTTTTGCTCCAGCATTACAGGACTTCTCAGGCTCTAATCGAAGCTCTTGGTTCCAACAAGATGGGGCAACATGTCACACCTCCAATGACTCTATAGCAGCACTTCGTGAAATTTTTGGCCAAAAAGTCATATCCAAAAGAGGTGACATTCACTGGCCACCCCGCAGCCCGGATTTAACTCCAATGGACTTTTACCTTTGGGGATATCTCAAAAGTAAAGTTTACATCAGCAACCCAGTGTCTATTGAGGAATTAAAAGAAAATATACGCGAGGAAATGCAGAACATTTCACCAACCACTTGTCGGGCGGTCATGCAAAATTTCCGTTCCCGGTTACAGGTGTGCCAGGATGAACAAGGGTCACATTTGAATGATGTTATTTTTAAAAAGTGAAATCCTAATTTGTCTACTTTATTATTAAATAAACAGTTTTTCACTAAAGTAGCATTTGTATTTTTTATAACCATTTTAAATGTTAACGGACTTTTGGTCCACCCTGTAATTGAGTTCTGAATAAATAAGTTAACTCCAGTGCAAACCTTTTACTTTATTGGCAACTGGTAGTCGTGGATCGCATTCGGCGATTGTCAACGAGCGAATGACGTTGGCCGACTTCGGCCAACGACCATAAAGGCCACAAAGGCGGTCGGTGACCGTAAGTCGTCCACTGGAGATCGGTCAACGACTACATGTAACCGCGATTTTACGATTTCTTTACTTACCGAAGCGTAGAAAAACTCCGCCTGTTCTATAACTTTCCGACAATCCTTTTTAGCGAGGTGGTCGGGCGTAAACTTCTGCGCGGCAGCCAAGTTAGCGCAAAGGGAGCGCTTGGTGCCAGTCACTAGCACGGCACACGTGCCAGTCGGCGCGTCCGTTGTCTCCTGGTACAGCACTCGCACGCCTTCTGCACTGGGGATGGTACAGTCATGAGACGAAATAGGCATCGGCATAACTGGGCCCTATTTCATGAAGCAACAATCCATGTAATTAAATTACAAGTCTAATATGGCAACATTGACGCTGTTTTCTATGGGGATTTCTATTAATGTTGCCACTTTTGGCTCACTAATTTTATTTAGTTTAATATAACCTATGCTTAAGTTCCTACTGGTGTATGGACTTGGATACATTGTCATCTTACCGCACAAATAAACATATTCTTATTTTAGACTTGTTTTCTATAAATTATATAATCTATATCTGGGATCCTGGTGTCTTTTAGATTCAATAGTCGACTTTCTCAAAAAGTTCACTTCTCATAAAGTCCACTATCCTATAAAGTGCCATTTTCCCATAAAGTCCACTTACTGGTGTGTTGTTACCCTAAGACGTTTTTTTTTCGTTGCATCATTCAACTTATATTATTATTTATTTATTATTATTATTTTACATGGACATTCTGAAGTTGTACCTGAAATTCGTTTGTCGATATTTCAACTAACGGTGAGGTGAGATGTCTATGGGCGATGGTGACCTTTTACAATCATGATCAGTGACCCGTTTCCTTGTCTGCTCTTTATAAACAATTTAAAAAATACCTCCTAACATTCCATAACTCTTCACATCTTGCTCATATTGCAAAGCCAACGTTAGTTCATTTTTGTACCTGACGTAATAAAACAAGAGTTCAACGTTGTAGGCCTTACTTACTTATAGATTATGGGGGCACGGTGTTATCGAGTTATCATACGTGAGTTAGGGTTGCCACCCCCTACTATATAATATAGTATCCTACTTTAAGGCGTCCCACTATAATTTTGAAAAAAATATTAAAGGCAAATCTACTATATTTTGGGAACCGCGATTTTTGTGTTCCTATCACTATCGGATCCTAACGGAGCTGACGTCCCAAACCCGAAAAAGATGAGGGGAATGAGACGTTGCAAAGTGCTGAAAGTACTTGCATAAAAGTAGCGTGACATCAATAAGTTACTTAAAATACGTTTAAAAAATATGTTTTAAATAAATTAAAAAAATATCCGCGACCTTGCCGTTCCGTAGCAGTTCTAACCAACTGAGCTATCGCGGTTCATCCTGCTGGCTGTATACTTAGCATAGGAAATAAGATAAAATATTTTTTCTAATTTAATACTATATTATATTTTTTGTGAGTTTTCTACGAACTACTATATTTTTGCAGTGTTTCAGCTCAAAATACTATACTCGTATATCCCCTTAAAAAAGGTGGTTACCCTAGTCTGACGCCACAAGAACACTTGAAAACCTCTTTTCTTTCAACTGTTATCTGTTGCTCTTTATCGTGTTTGTCCCGGTTATTTGCAAGTTACGTCGTCGCCATAGCACGCGAATGATGTTCATAATATCTTCACGGTCAAATGGAAATTACATCAGGTACCAACCGGATATTTGTTGGCAGAATGTGGAACCTTGGTTGGAAGATACATTTATAAGACGCGCTTTTATTGATTTTTTGGGAATTCGTGAAGAAACACTGTCGATCGCGTCGAGTTCTATCTTTGCTAACTGTTGTGATTATGTACATATTCTCAGTAGCATATTTAAGTTCAGTACTCTGATTTGATAGGCTCCCTTGAAAGGTCCGCTCGAATGGAGAGAAAAAAAATAGGACGGGCTCGTTACTTCATGCCCAAACGGTATATACGAGTAGAAACTAACGTAATATTTTTAAAACGGTATTCGATAAAACGCGTTCAGACTTTTAGTATATTTCATGATAAAGATACTTCTGCCGCCCAGAGCTATGTCCTAATTAGCCCATACGTCAATATACCACTGCCTTTTCTCCTTTTTATAATAGATACTATTGTCAAGTTACTGATGAAGAGCCTGTGGTGACACAATTGAGTCAATGGAATACTTGCTGTGCGAATGTGACTTGTTGGCTGGAAAGCGTATGAGTCTTCTGGGGGTAGCCTACCCGAAATCAGAGGACTATAGGCTCCTTCCTGTAAGCTGTATAGCGTCCTTGATGCAAAGCATCTTTAAGGAACAGGAAGGAGACTAAGGTAAGGGGTGAGCACAAAAGATCCCTGAGGGTCGAAGTGCCGCTGGGGCTATCCCTGGCCCCCTGTCATAAGATAAGATACTGATGAAGATGCTTCATGCTTTGACAAATTAGTAGAGAATGTTTGTAATTACGTTAACTTTCTTATTATTATTGTAATAAGGAGAGCAGACAGCAACCTGGTGGTATGTTTTCTCCGTCGCCCATAATCATTTCTACTATAATGTTACTTACTAGAGGTTTTTCGAAGTGTTGCTAACCATGAGGGCTTAGACAGAGTGCCTCATGTGCCGGTAATTACGTTGACTAAGTTTGTCCTATAATTACGTTGACTATTGCAGCTAAAACTTATTGACTAGTGCCAAATAGAAATCTTGACGAATCCAATTAATGTAGCCCACACTAAAATACTGCATATCATTATAGTGATGTAATAAAAATCTTATTTAAACTATGATTGTTCAAATAGTGAAATTAGATATCGCTGATACTCCTTCATATCTGTGTTACTTGTATGTTGTATGTTATACAACTTGATAACGGTATCAGAACTGTAAGCTCTGATATCGGTCCAAATCAGAAAAGTATGTGTAATCCCTATAGTTGTCTGTTTTATCAGTTTGATTGATTGATTGATCAGTTTTGGAATTAATGTAAGTATAGTTTTTTGGATTGAAGGATTTCTTCTACATAATCTACTAAGACTTCCCAGACCTAGAATTTTATTGCGTTTTCTAAAGTGGTAGAAAAGTCGGAAGGGGAATCAGGGTGTAAATGAAAACGTATTTTACGACCATTGTTTTGAAACAAGAATAACAAAAGCGGTATATAATGAAAAGATTAATGGAAGGACCTACCCTGCCACGGTCGACGTAGGGAAGGGAACACCTAAAAGGACCTATGTCGACCAGATTGCGGACGTTTTAAAGAAAGGTCAGGTGCGGTCAACCACTAACCGAAGAGCGTGTATGAAGCGATTGATGAGTGTGGAAGAAGCGAGAACGGTTTGTCAGGATCGTGGCAGATGGAAATCTTAAGTATCTGTCTACCCCTGCGGGAAACAGGCGTGAGTTTATGTATGTATGTTTGAATAAGTAATATACAAATACGCAAACTTACATAGCTTTCTCACGTAACTTCTGCGCGTAGTCGTCCTTGCCGACGCAGCCGAAGTAAGTGCAAATATTGGGTTTCTTGAGCACCCACTGTGCCACTCGCAAAGAGTTTTGGACGCTACCTCCCGCTATATACTCTGCTTTGTATCTGTAAGGTTAATTTCATAACAACTTACATGGTGAAGGCAGGTTCAAAGCCAGAAAAAAAAGTTACTAGGGTGTAAGGTTAATTTCATAACAACTTACAAGGTGAAGGCAGGTTCAAAGCCAGAAAAAAAAAGTTACTAGGGTCTAGCACACTGCAGATTTTACATACCCATATTGATATTCGGATTTATTTATTTATACTTTAATGCACAAAATAAAAAGGTGTACATTAGGATTTGGGTCAAGGTAATACATACTAAGTGAAATTTTAAAGACTATCTAATTCCGTTTAGGCGCTAGACCCGCGTGACAGACGGACGGACCTCTCTGTATACTCCTTAGGTGTACGGATCCTTTAAAAAATGTATACAATGTGTAATATTAAAAGTGCTAAAATCTAAATTCCCATAAACCATTACATAATCGGTCACTTTCACGATGTGTATACAACGACATACGACGTGAATTATTGTGCCTTAAAACACAATACCAAGGACCATTAAAAAGTTTACAATTTCAAACAGCTTACTTGTCCACCAGCTCCTTATAGAGAGGCATGTGCTTCTCCTCGGCCATGATGGCATTGTCTCGTTGAAGACCATACTTCTGAAGTAAATCCTCGTTGACGTTGGCTGATATGTCCAGCAGTGGGTTACCGATGCCCACTAGGAGACCCTCTTTGATGCTGGCAAAAAACATTAAAAAACATAGTTTATTATTCTATAAGGCCTATTTGTGCGCAGTACGGAACCAGGACAGGTGGGTGCTAAGGGGACATTGTACTGGGTAGGTTTTCAAAATATTTAAAGCTTTGGATTTGAACCCCATTGTACTGGCTAGGTTTTCAAAATATTTAAAGCTTTGGATTTGAACCCCATTGTACTGGCTAGGTTATCAAAATATTTAAAACTTTGGATTTGAATTCAAAAGATTTTGATAGAATTAGTGGATTGCAGTGGAAATAAATAGAATATTGTGTAAAAGCTTTGGGTGGTTTTATTTTGGGAAAATTTTCAATTGACAGTATACAGTACCTATTATTATAACTTGTTGCCTAGCTACAACCTATTTTAATTATTAACAAATTTAAAGCTTCGGATTTAAACCCCATTCTAGTGGGTTCATATTAGAACAATTCTAAGCTTCAGATTTGAACCCCATTAGTAGGTATTCAAAATAAAAAAACTTGTTGCATTATTCGAATACAGCACTTTGTAAAGTTAATAAGTTAGGTAGGTGTTCAGTCTTGTAATATGCTTTTGAGACCTATTGCAATAAATAAATACAACATATTTTTTAAACAGTTAATTGTTATTTAGTGCCTCAAATTTAGAAGTTTATTTTCTTATTACTATTTCAACATCCATGCTAAATAAAGCGGAAAAGAAAATATTTATAACAGTATTTTCCTTGTAGTGTGGCCAGCCGATTTATTCTATCTTTAGGCAGTCTGCATATTGTTTGATACCTATTGTGTGCACGACGACATGCTAAATTGAAGACGTTCTTGTCAATTAAGCAAATTAAAACGCCGCCTGTGCTCAGGAAATTGATAATAAGCGTAAAAAATATCAAACCTGTCCATTATGTAATATTCGGTATTTAGCGGCTAACAGAGTCTGGTATATATTGAATTACACAGAGATTATATGGCCGAGATGTCCACGTTGTTTGCGGCGTGACAAATTCACCACATGTTTTTGTTGATTTTACAACACGATCGAAATCACCACCTCGTGAATACGAAATACGGCAGCGCGGAACTTTAGAAGAAAATGAATGAATGAAATCGGAATGAAAATTTAGGGGTGAACGATTATGAGGTTATTACTAATCATTCGATTATGAAGATGTCTCGAGATATCTCGATTACAGCCGTTAGTAGTTACTACCTATGGTTTTCGCTTTCGGAAAAGACTGCGAAGTTATCTATAGTACCGAAGTTGTCTATGGATTGTTGCCTAGTACGAAGGCGATTCTCGCAGTGGAATGTCGAATTCGACATTAGACCTATCTCATTAGCTCACATTAAATGTGTGAGCGTGACAATACGTTCGTAGCGCTCGACTTTTGTATGTCAAACGCAGCCAGAATCGCATTCCGCCCACCCTCCGAATGCAATGAACGATTGATTTTCATACAAAACGACATTCTGTTATTCGGAACCGCGTACGTCAATCTAGCTTACGAATTAATTTTTTTTGTAGTGAATACAATTAGGCACCTAGTGTCAAACGAAAAAGGTGACTTGTGGCGGGTTTTTTTATTGCCTCTGTGCTTTAGTGTAGTAGGTTATTTCGATATGATTTCACTTTCTTGGGTGAAAATTATGTCTTTACTAAAGGATGAATGCCAAAAGGATAAAACGTTACATACATACATAGGATATGAGTGGTAAAAAATAGAAAACCGGCGTTTCTTGTCAGGCTTCGGTAAACCCATAGAATTGCTGGAGGACAATTTTATGGGGAACTTTCGCCTGAGCAAACGTTCATGCAACTCTGCAATGAAATTATTCCCTTGCTGCCATCAATAGGGATATACCTACCTACTATAATACTGGATTGGATTGTTTAATTATTTACTTGACATTCAAATCATTTCCATGACTTCATCAACAATTAAGTATTGACATTTGTTATGTTGCATGCTGTCGTGGCGTGTTCGTCCTATTTTAATGTTTAAAAACGGTTTACAATGTCTATTTTTTCGGTAAACTAGTACTACCTAGTACTACCAACCAATTTATTTTCTTTATTTCAAAGATTTATTGTGTAATATGCAAAATGCTTTCAGCGGAGGAGAGATTCCCCTAGTCATGAGGGTCTGATGCCCAGGAACAGTTACTGGATCTTTGGAACGAAAACAGCTAGGAATATCATATTTTGCATCAAATGACTTCATTCACGGAACAGCTTACATACACTTTATTTAGTTTCCGCAACGGTACCTATAAGTCTTTTAATTTCGACACTGACTTCAGGTATTTTTGAGATTGTCCAACGGCAACACTGCTATTGACATCATTTATATGAGCTTAAAGGGCTGGAACCCAGAGCCGTAAAACTAAATATTAAAAAAATAAGATAAGATTTATTGTGTAAAAGTTTAGGTACTAATAATTACAAATATTGCGGAGTTTCTCCCGCGCTTTTGTCGCGTCCACACCAGCTTTTTTTCGTTGTCTTGCAAATTGTTTTACAGTAGTGCTTTTCAAGTAAGAATGGTGTTTTTTATTCGAAGAACGTCTACAAAATGTGATTAATGTGTGGGACAGTGAAGTAAAGTCAAATAAGACGCTGCAGCCCGATCCGTACTTGGCTGGATTTTGAAGAGCCATACTGCGTCCGGGACGCCTTCTTATTTGGTTCGGATGGTGCAAAAGCGTGGAAGAATCTCCCAGATAGCATTGAAATGTGTCACATCAGCATTTTAATGAAGACTTGAAAGAGTTGTTTACATCAGACATGGCTGTATGGGCTCAGTTCCCTTTGCCTTGAAAAAACAAACAACAACAACAATTACAAATATTGCAGATATAGATAGATATAGATCTAGTTGCATAAACATGTCACACTAAACTCCACCTTACAAGCTCAATCAATTCAAAATAAAAGGTAGGTAGGTACAATAAAACTTGTTATAACGTGTTTACGACTTAGGCACAGATTAGAGTATATCTTAAGGTAGGTAGATACGTTTTGGTTGGACGTTTTTTCATTTCATTTTCGCTTTTTGTTTGATCAATATCTATTTGAGAAAAGATAAAGTAATTTATATTATTTACCGTCTATTTGAGTCTATCGAGAACGGCGGCGGCGTTTACTTTTCTGGTAACGAGTCTTTTACGCTTACTATTTGTTGTGGCTATAAACTACTGCTAATCCTAACTTGATCCATTCTGTTCTGATTCAGGCTTAGCGAAAAATGGCTCCAAAAGTAGACCAAGGCACAATCATCTTATTAGACATCGGTCGGAACGTGTCCGCCCCCGAGGAGAAGAATGAAAAGAGTTTTTTCCAAGAAGCGCGGGAATGTGCCTCTCGTATTATTGAGCGAAAAATATTGAGTCAGGGGAAGAATCTGCTCGGTGTTATCCTCCTGGGGTCTAAAAATACCAAGAATAACATGGCGGAGCAGTGTCCAGGCGCGTTCAAACATATTGAGATGCTTGCGGAGCTGCAAAATCCTACTTGGAAAATGATCCACAATTTGCCAGAACAGGTGAGGTTATTCATCAATATTATTATGTTCAGTCATTTTGTTTTTATGGCTATGAATAAAAACCATTTGAACACCTATCTTAGTATATCTTGTGCAATATTGCATTAATGTAGTGGTAGATCCTAAAGTGGAGGATCGCCTGGGGTGGTACCACCCTCTTATCTATTTCTGCCGTGAAGCAGAAATGCTTGCATTTCTGTGTTTCGGTTTGAAGGGTAAGAGAGCCAGCGTAATTTCCGGCACATGAGGCAATCCATCTTAGTCCTCAAGGTTAGTAGCGCATCAAGAACCCTACAACATTAATACAGTGAGGTGAGATGTCTATGGGCGACGGTGACCACTTACCATCAGGTGGCCCGTTTGCTCGTCTGCTCTCCTTATTTAATAAAAAAAAAAAAATTAATAAACTGACTACTTTGAATAACAAATATATATTTACATTTGAATATCAACAACTTATCTATTTACTCTTATGTTCCAGCCCTCTAACAGCAGTGGTGATTGGCTGGATGCCCTGATAGTAGCAGCTGATCACTTTAAGAATGGAATCAGTGGTGTGAAATTAACAAACAAGAAAGTCATATTAATGACCAACTTCCAGCCACCGTCCAAATTTGATTCTGCTGAGGTTGATCAGGTAAACATATTGGCAATAAAATCATATACATAAAATATATATGAAGCATGTCACATAAGTTCATATAAAACTGAGTACATAGAAATATCAGTACCTACATGAAGTAATTGCATTAAGGAAAAGGGAGAAAAAAATGTTTGAGATAACAACATAATGCAGTTCATCAGTGGAAAGGAAAAAATGTTAAAGTGCAAAAAAAGTATTTTTGGGAAATGATATTTAACGTATTTAGATAAAAATCTCATTTCCCAAACCCTCCATTTTGGCACTTTAGCATTTTTTCCTTTACACTGACAAGTTCATTTCAAAACTTAGTCAAAATATATTAGTGTAATAGGGAACTTGCATGTTTTTTTTTGTTTTTAATCGATAGATACTTGAAAAAGAGAAACTTTACTGAACACAAAAGATTTTTAATATGCTTATTTAAAGAGATATAGCTTTGTAAAAACCCATAATACAATTTTCGCGCCAAAACGCATTCATTTTCTCAAGTGACGTAATTGGATTTTATGTAAACAAACGTGAGCTGTGAACAGTCTTGAACTTGTCAAAAGATGAGGTTATTTTTATATTGGTTATTTACAAGAGTAATAAAACTATTTACAGTATTTGTGTAATCCTAAGAACAATAACTAGGGTGTAATCGTAATGATTCGTTGTTTTAATTACAAAAGTTGCCAATTGCAAAAAATATTTTCCTTAGAAGTTTATCAAAGTTTATGCAGATTTGGATACGTGTAAGCGTTACTGCCAGTTATTTCTATATACAGTTATGTATAATTATTATAATAGGTATATAATTTATAAAAATAATAATAGTTTATAATAATAATATATATTTATTCAGATAATTCCGCCTCACTTGTAAAAATATTCCCTAAATTTAGGGTAGAGAAATCCTATGACGTCACTCAATGCTGATAGGTGTTTGAAATTACGTTCCATTTCGCGCTACTAAAAAGCTAAATATCTCAATAAATACAAATATATAAATATTACTACTCACAATTTAATCTTTTTATGTACTATTCTATCGACTGCAACACATAGTTTTAAATTTTAAAATTCATGCAAGTTCCCTATTATATTATTGGTCATATGGTAAGTATTTGTGCTTACTACTAAATAAGTAAGTAAAAGGATATTTTCGCAGCGGATTCAGATAATTTTACTCGATCATCTTTTCAGTGTGATATTGACAACGCTTATCAAAACTGTCATACAGAAAAATATATCTAATATTAGAAGTCTTTACATAACAAAATCTGTGTTAAAATTGTCAATATGTTACAGGTTCTGAATGGCTTTAAAGAAGAAGACTTCGAAGTTGACGTGATTGGCCCTGACATTTATGATGAAAATGAAAAGAGTGAGGATATCGAACTAGCAAAGAAATTTATTGAAACTACCAATGGGGCTACAGCTCCTTTTGAACACACCATGCAGTACCTCTTATTCCATAGGAAAAAAACTACAAATGCATCGGCATGGAATGTGGATCTCAGTATAGGTCCAAATATGAAGATACCCATTTCTGCATACATAAAACTTAAAGATGAACGTATAGTGAAAAGCTGGTCAAAATCTGTTAAAGATCCAGTTACTTTAACATCAAGCACCACTGAAGCAATCATGAAGAATAAAGTTCACATCAATGTAGAAAACCAAACTGTTGTGGAAAATACTGATGTAATCAAAGGCTATCACTTTGGCCAGCAAGTTATTCCTTTTACAGAAAATGATAAAACAATGCTTTATGAATCAGGTGAACGGTGCTTGTCTGTCTATGGATTCACTCACGCTAGTAAGATTACATGGCAGACCTTGAACGGAGATGGTTTACTCTACATATTTGGTAAGAAAGGTGACAAAAAAGCTCAGAATGCTGTCAGATGCCTTGTTGAATGCCTGCATGAGTTGAATCTTGTTGGTATTGTGAGAAGAGTGTATAACAAAGGTAATGCTCCAAAAATGTTTGCCCTGATGCCTGTTATTGACACCAATGGTTTCATCTGCCTGTCAATGGCTGGTATATGTTTTAAAGAAGAAATAAAGAACATGGCATTCCCTGTAACAAGTCTCAAGAAATATGCCTGCACTGCTGAACAAGTGAATGGTTTTAAGGATCTGATCAAAGCAATGGATTTGTCTAAAGCGTATGATGAAACATTTGATAATGCTGAAGCATTTCCTGTTGGTGAAACAGTCAGCCCTTTTGATCAGTATGTCTTAGACTGCATAGCATTTCGAGCTATGAACCCAGGGAAACCTTTTCCTCAACCCAGAGATGATATTATGGCACTCTTCAAACAACCTGCTCCAATAGAGAAAAGATCTCGGGAACCATTAGAAAAACTAAAAAAACTGTTTAAATTGAACAAGGTAGAAGAAAAACCAAAGAGAAAGAATAAGAATCAAATGCAAATGGATATTGACAATGTTGCTATGAAGCCGTCTGATGATGTACCATGTAGCAATGGTCAGCCAAGTACTACTGCTTTTGACATTCCTAAGATTCAAATGCCCATCAAGAAATCGGATGAAGTTACAAGGATTGGAACAATTGAACCAGTCAGGGATTTTAAAACACTTATAGACAAAGGTATGTCTTTGAGTGATCTGTCACCAGATATGACTGATGTGATAGAGAATTTGTTCTATTGCAACTTAGATGGAACCTATGGTAAGGCATCAGATACAACGATGTTCTTCAGAACAGAATGTGTTAAGGCTGAACCATCCCATTATAATGATTGGTTACAAAAGTTCCGGGCTGCACTGAATGACCGTAAAAAGTATGACACCTTGAGTTTGATAACTGAGAAGCATTTAGGTTTCATCCTGAAAGAAGAGAACATTTCCAGTACATATGATGCAGAGAACAGTCATGAAGACAGTCAGTTGTATGAGAATGATACAATACCCAACTCTACTGAACTGACCATTCAATCTGAGATCAACGATATGTTTGATGAAATGTAATTTCTTTTTATATATAATACATACATCTTTTTATATAATTTGTGCATGATATTTTTCTAATACCCTTTATAAATTAATATTGTGTAAGGTCAATTTAGGTTTCTAATTGTTTTTTTTAAGGCAAAGGGAACTGAGCCCATACAGCCATTTCTGATGTAAACAACTCTTTCAAGTCTTCATTAAAATGCTGGTGTGACACATTTCAATGCTATCTGGGAGAATCTTCCACGCTTCTGCGCCATCCGAACCAAATAAGAAGGCGTCCCGGACGCAGTGTGGCTCTTCAAAATCCAGCCAAGTACGGATCGGGCTGCAGCGTCTTATTTGACTTTACTTCACTGTCCCACACATTATTCACATCTTGTCGAAGTTTTTCGAGCAAGAAACACCATTCTTACTAGAAAAGCACTACTGTAAAACAATTTGCAAGACAAATCGAAACAAAGCTGACGTGGACGCCACAAAAGCGCGGGATAAACTCCTTAGGTTTCTAAAAGAAGACGGGTCAGATTTGCCTCAGGCTCGGCGCAAAAGAAAAGTATCTTAGATTATCGGTAAAAAAGAGTATTGAAATTCTATATAGTTTCTATATTTGATATCAGTGGCTAGTGTTAATATTGCTATTTGTTTTTATTCAGGCTGTGCAACATATTTGTGTTTTATTGATTTACTATGTGTTATTCAGTTAGGCGCCTTAACGGAAAACATGAAACTGATAAATTTTTCTGCAACATATGATTAAAAAATAATTCACCTGAACAAAAAGAAATAGCAATATTAAAAGTGTTAATATTGTTAATAATAAGTAAACGTAGTGAGTACGCGTCAGCGTCACACACACATCAACACATTATAAATCACTAATATTAACTAACCTAATATATAATTCCCTACCTACTATTAACTAACACTAAAATAAAAACCGGTCAGGTGCACTGCATTAATACATACGAGTATGTATAGGTATAATACTCTGCATCCCACCCATTGATGCATGAATAACACTGGTGGTGTCCGTTATGCCGGTTTCTCCCGTCTGATTTATCTTATCATGTAGTGTTTGTGCTGTTTTTGATAAATTAATTAATTTGTTAGATTCAATTTGGTTTTTAAAAAGTATTTTTTAAGTTTTATTTTTATTTGTTTTTTGGTGCAGGATTTATTTTCTGTTACATCTTTCGAGATATTATTAAATATTTTTGGAATTAACCATTCTTTTGTTCTCTTACCGTAAAAATTGTTTACTTTTGGTACCTTAAGTTTTCCTGATTTAATTGCTCTAGTTATTTATTTTTGTCTTATAATTTTCATTCCAAAATTCCTCTAATGTAATCATGTGTAAACACTTATTTTCAATCGAAAGAATTTTACACTTTTTAAACAGTTTTTCATAATTTTCTTTGTACTTACGTTTTGTTCTTTTGTCTTCTAGTAGTTTCAAAAACCTTATTTGTAAGTTCTTTATTTTATTATACTGTGTTTTAAATGTTAATGAATAGCAGTTTGCTCCGTAAGATATTAACGAATCGACAAGTGCATAATAAACTACGTACAGTACTGATCTGGGTAAGGAATAACTTAAGATTTTTAAATTTTGCTAATAGTAATCTTAATTTAGAACAAATATCTTCAATATGACATATCCATGTAAATCTATTATCTGTTATTAACCCTAAGTATTTGTATCTGGTAACTTTTTGGATATCTACACAGTTGCATTTTATGTTTCCGTGGAGACAATCGTACGAGTGACCTACCACATTGATATCTATAGGTTCATCTTTTCGGTAGCTGGAATGAATATGTAGCAATTTTGTTTTTGATAAATTTAGTATGATTCCGTTATCATGAGACCATTTTAATATGTTATTAAGATCGGATTGCAGATTCTTTTGGACTTCTCGTGTATCTTGGTGTGCATACATGATGCAGGTGTCATCGGCGAACATAAATTTCTGACAACGCTCAATAACTGCACTCATACTATTCACACGGACTATATAGCAAACAGGACCCGTCACCGAGCCTTGAGCTACGCCATACGTGACATTTTCCTTTTCACTCATTACTCCGCTAACTTTTACTCTAAAGGTTCTGTTTGTTAGATAGTTCCTGAACCAACAAGTTTTTATCAGGCTATGCAATATATGTCTGTTTTATTAATTTTCTAAGGGTATTTATTCCACCAGGCGCCATAACTTTAGTTTTTAAACAGTGGAAATCATGACATAAAATATTACAATATTAATACCTTAGCCACTGATACGGGATATAGGAACTATACAGAATTTCAACTCATTTCTTTTCACTCATTATTACCGATAATCAAATTTCTCTTAGGCGCCGGGCCTGGAGTAATTTTGAAGGGACACTGACCCGTCTTCTTCAAAAAATTGTTACATGAATTTCCAGCTGTGATCTGTTACATTAAAGAAAATTTATTTGAAATATTCTATCTTTCACCACATTTAATAAAACAGAATTTAGGCCTGAAACTTTAATAATATTCCAATAAATTCTATTCTCAAATTTGCACACAATAAATTCATGTAATTTATCTTAGGTTAATAAATTCAGTGGTACGAGTATGTCCTGTAAGTGATCACTGTACGCCGGTCGGGCCTATATTGTTCTGGGAATGTAGAAGCTCGAGAAACTCCTGCAGGGAAAGGTCTTCTTGGCAGTCGGTGTCCAGGTCATGCTCTAGTTGTGCTTCCAGGGAGTTGGCTTCAGGGCTCAGCACTATGTTCTCGTCCAAAACGACGTGGTTCAGCCGTGATTTTAGGCTCTGTAGTATCTCTTCGAGTTCCAAACACTTGTTTCGTATTGATGTGCCGAGGTCTGACGATGGGTCGATATCGTCGAGTGTAGCGTTTTCGGAGAAAGAATTCGCCGGCGTTCTGGTCCGTGGCGGCTGTATCATGTTGAACAGATTATCTGGGATGCCGTTACCGTTCCTGCCGGTTTCAGGCGACCGTGAGTCCGTGAACTCTGCCAGGATTTCGTCAATAAGGTCTTCGGCGTTTTGCCGCGGGTCCACGACGTCCTCGGGTGTTTCTGCCCCGCTGTCACTGTTTACCATCTTATTGTTGGAGTCCAACTTCATTGTTCGTTCACGTAGGTACAGTCCCAGAATATTGATTCGTTATCAAAATAAATAATAAATTTAAACACGAAAACACGGACAATCGTCCATAGTCAGATGATTGATGATAAGTGTTACCATGGCTATTTATTTTCTACCATGTAATGTTGCTACTTTCGTACTCGTATTTTCTACCAAAATGGAATGTTGGTAAATATTACTGGAATCTCCTTAGAATCTCCAACGTTTATCCTCTGATAAATAACTATAATAAAATAGTCTCAACAATATTAATATCCAAAGAATAAAATATAACAATCAAATATCGCAGAAGCGTCTTTGAGGGAAGTATAGGTCGAGGTAGGCTTCTTTCCGCAACTTCTTCACTATTTCTTCGCTCTTCATAATCTTGAGAGCAGCCTTGCAGCTGTTGTGCGCGTGCGCGAAGAAACAGTCCCTCACCGACTGTTAGAAAAGAAATGAAAATAGAAGAGGCATCTTGCAGTGGGTTTACTATACAGTATGTACCATCAAGATGGGTCGAGTGGGTCTTTTTAAAAAATAAATCGTATGTTATTTTATTACGACATGGTTCCTTAGAACATATTTCTCTATCTCTTATAGTTTCACAGTTCCCCATAATGACCCATCTCAATGGTTATTGAACCATATTCCTATTGATTGCTGCTTGCACAGAATATTAACTTCCGAGGATATTTTTTCATTTCGGATGAAAATATGATTAGATTCGGTAACACCTGCGTACGTATATTTGAATTTTACGGGTATATACGAGTAGGTTGGCAGGCAATGGCAAACCACCCCATTAAATCTGCCACGAGAGTCGTTCTATGTGATTAATTTCTTAGAATGATCACGACCCTCAGCCATGAGGAAAACGAATTAGAAGAAGAAGAATACGAGTAGGTGTAAACTTGTGGGTACCTTGAAATCCGCCAGTTTCGCTCCCTGGAACTTGGCTAAACAATGCTTGAATATCCGGTTGTAGTGTTTCCGGCATAGGAAGATCCGGTTCTCGAACTGCCAGTAGTCGCCCTGGGCGGAGCACGAGCATCCACAGGCACCACACGCGTCCAAGTTGTATGGTATGCATTTTATCTACGCCCACAAAACAATTGGTATGAAACAAAAAAAATATATGAAAAAAATTCATGGGAACAGAGTTTTCGCCGCACTGCTAAGCGGGAAAGATTTCGGGAAGGGTCAATTAAAGTCTTGCCAAATACTTTCACTTCGCCAGTACCTACCATAAGTACTTTCTTAACACGAGTGCGCCATCTGCTGCCTCATCGTCACATCAGTTCCTCACTTAGGTCAGTTAAGTACCTATATACCATCAGGTGAATTTGACATCAAACTACTTAGGGTTTCTTCTTCTCCTTCCGCTTCAGGTCCTAGAGCACCTAGTATATTATTCTTCAATATTCTTCCACCGCATGGTTTCCCAGGATAATTTAGCCGCTTCCAGGTCTTAGGGTTTCGTTTTAAATAAATAAAACTGTATAAATATCAGTAGCTATAAACCTGCTGCTTAGTAGGTAGGTACTTACATCAACGGGACATACTAAAGTTTTCTTTCCCGAAAAACTGAAAGCGAATTTCATCTGTCTCTTCTTGAAAACCGGCAGATAGTCGCAGGGTCTGGAAAAAATGAATTCAATGCATAAGTTGTTTCGCCCTCCGTCCACTCCCAGAATTTGAAATGCTTTCCACACGGGAGTCCCATGTCGGGCAATTGCTAGGAAATAGGGTCTATTTTACCTTTTTATTTTTTTATTTTTATTAAATAAGGAGAGCAGACGAGCAAACGGGCCACCTGATGGTAAATGGTCACCATCGCCCATAGACATCTCACCTCACTTTATTATATTAGAGGGTTTTTGATGCGCTGCTAACCTTGAGGACTAAGATGGATTGCCTCATGTGCCGGAAATCACGCTGGCTCTCTTACCCTTCAAACCGAAACACAGAAATGCAAGCATGTCTGCTTTACGGCAGAAGTAGATAAGAGGGTGGTACCACCCCAGGCGATCCTTCACTTTAGGATCTACCACTACCTAGGTATGCCTTGATAATACTTACGAGGGATACTCTGAGACTTTGATCAGTGACTTCCTCTTGGATGTGGCGTTGAAGGGAGCACAGTTTTGTGGGAAGGGTACAGGGGGAGGTAGCTCGCGGGGCGGCGGCTGGTACTCGTGCTTTGTTTTCCAACGGGGCTCTTTCGGACCCAGGCCGTATTTGCTGTATATCTGTAGGTGTAGAGTTATGCAGTACCTGTTACCTATGGCATTGGCATTTACACCCATCATAACCCACCCATCTTAGATGGGTAAGTATTCATTTTATCAGGGTCCAGAGACAACCAATTTATTGAAGAAACTAACATCAAGCAAACCATCTTATTAAGTCTCTTGGGTGCTTTAAGGGCATACGGTACCTATGACCAAAAATTGAAGGCGTGGGAAACAACCAACAATTGTATGATTGACTTGCCATTCGAATGTCTGGATGTAAGAAACAAAGCCGTTCTGGACCGTTTCAGCATAAATTTCAGATTAATTTAGTACCAGTTGGTGGTCAATATTTAGTCCGGATTTGAACAAAGTAAGTAGTAACTTTATCTGCTTTCCTGTGACGAAGAACAGATAAAATCGCACCCTTTTAGTAACTCAACAAAATGCACCGTAGTTGTTTTCAAATATCTGGACCCACGGTTGGGCTAGCTCTTATTGCCCAGTCGTCGCTAAGAAGGGTCCCGATGCTAGCAATCTCTTGAACTGACACAACTCGACCCTTACTGAGTCGTGAGAACTAAAATAAACTTATACCTTTCAGTAACTCGATAGAAGGCGTCGCGGCGCATGGTTGGGCTTGCTCTTATTAACCAGCCATCGCATAAAGGGGCTCAAGCCGCATCCAGACACTGACATAATCTCTTACTCGACCCTTACCTAGCCTTGAGAATTAAACTAGCACAAACTCATACCCTTTCAGTGACTCGATAGAAGGCGTCGCGGTTGTTCTCATAGGTGCCAGGACCACGGTTGGGCTTGCTTTCACTGACCAGCCGCCGCATGAAGGGGCTCATGCAGGGTCCCGAGGCTGGCAGAGTCTCCCGCAGTAACCCTGTACCGAAGCAAATGCGGGGCGGAGGCTTCTGCGTCACTACGTACTCGAAGTCTAGGAAGAGTTTAAAGATGTTATAGAAAGCCCTAGCTAGTTTCAGTGAACGAGTATTCCGGAACTCGATCGGGGTGATGTGTAATCTTTCCGTAACGAAAAAAAACCCTTCGTTCTTTCTTACTAAAAGACTGGATGAAACTACTGCTTAAAATTTAGGATTTCAAAGAACAAACACTTGCTTTTTATACAGGTGTAACAAAAACCTTATTGTAAGCCGAAACAAGGTGTTCAGTTTATCGATAACTAACCAACTCTTTCTACGACTTTTAGAATTAATGTGCATAAAAAATTTCAGTGACCCAAACGCATATGTACTTTACCCCCATAAAACCTCTCTTTCATGTTATTTGGAGGCAGATACCTCCGCCCGTACGGCTGCTGCATGGTTGTTCATAAGTTCACAACTGTTACCCGCCGACTGACTTTCGCTAAAGCTTCCCGGTCTCTCGCAAAAGCTTTCGTGATGGAAGGGACAATAAAAAATATGACGAATCCGACTATTACGCTTCATTGGGGCGCACGCTCGGCAAGTGTAGGGTGGCCACCACGGCGATGGTTTTAGAACTTTTTTATTTACTTATATCAGTGTTTAGGTAATACAAAGGAAAATGGTTAATACTTGCGATTGTTGGTACTTGGTGAAACTTGTAGTACATAATTAAACTTAAATAATATATTGTTTCACGGTATTTTTTATTGTATTTTATTAATTACGACCGGTTTCGTTTACACATCGATCATCGATGTGTAAACGAAACCGGTCATATACAAAGGAAAATGTTACTTGTGGAGAAATATTGATATACCTAGTCAATATTTCTCCACTCCTTTTCGAAGGACTATCGAAAATCAACACAATTGTGACCTATTACATAACATGGTTTAATTTTAGTACCTACTTGTCTGATGGATGAGTCAGTCCTTTCCTAAATTCTCTTTTGCTTTTAAGTTTCAAAAACGTGAACTTATAGCAATTTGTGATAAAGAAACATGCACATTACTAAATAATAATTTCTTCTTATAAGTTAAACTGTAATACATAGGTACCCTAACTACCACCAACAAGTACTTAATTTCAAATCTCATATTAATGAAAAGACTTTTTGTCTGTCCTAGCGTGGTCCAGTTGCATGGACACCCCGTGACCGCCATATCTAAGGGATGGTTATGTTTTGTTAGCGACATCAAACTTGGAGGGTATAAAAAAACCACGAAAGCTTACCTACCCTCTGTGATATCCCAGGGCATCTTGGAAAATAACTTCAAAAAATAAATAAAAAACTTTCGGCGCGCTTCTAAAAGAAAAACGCTGAAATTAAATAAAATAAAATAAATTAAATAATTATTCATACAAAAATGTGACAGTAATAGAAAATAATGATTATTAAAATCGTTAGGGCTATGAACGCCAAAAAAAATTCCACATGCAGATACTATTCATAATGAGATCGATCTCTCTTTAATACTTTCTTCTTAGGAGAGAGATACAGGTGTTATTATGATTCCTGCACCCCCAAATCTTCAACTCCTTATATTCCTTGCGACCCTCTATATAAATATAACACCCAAAAAAACGTCCGTTTTCTATTAACCCCCTAAAATGCGCCTGCTTCATCACAACTTCTTTTTTTCAAATTTTGTAGAGCTAATCCTACGGGTAAGATACAGTTCACGTTTTTAATTCAGCTAGATCAGAAAAAATCTAGACACGGCGATACAAAACGGTCATAGTTAAGATATTATGGGGAGTCCGTTTCTACTCAGTAAAGTAGTTGATAGCTGTGGGCTGACGCGATTTAGGAGCAATATCGCCAGTGTAAAAGGCTTAATATTAGGGATATTACGGAGCTTCGACTCCGACTCCGAAAGTTCGGAACTTCCGATTAATTTTACACCTCCGACTCCGACTACGGCTCCGATAATTTTGAATCGGTGGTTATACCGAAGATTTGTGAGCAAACATATTCAAATATCAAAATTTTATTAAATGGTGTAGGAATACATAAAGGAATATGTTTGTTTGCCGCAAACGTCATCATAAAAAATATTGGCCAGTTCAGCTATAAAAATTAAAAAACGGTTTAAAATTTGAACTTCTTCTGAACATCTTCATTCATTTTCATTCTACCTACATTTCATTCTACCTCCGCCTCCGACTCCGCTTCCGACTCGGATAAATCAAATTTAAAACCTTCGGTTTCGACTCCGGTTCCGGTAAAACCACCTCCGTAACATCCGTACTTAATATGCCTAAGGTTCAGACGCAATGTCGTCAGTTAAAGTGGCTATAAGTAGCCGTGACGGTCCGTAAGAGGCCAGTAAAGAAGAATTATTTCATTCCAGTGGCTCAACTCGAGGTTCGATTCTCGTCTCTATGCCTAGCCAGTGTCGTATCCAGTAATTTTCTTAACAACTCGCATATTAAAAAAAATCATCAAAAACCTCGTTTTCGATCGAGTTTGTGGGAAAATAGGGGCTGCAGGGACAATTTGAGAAAATTGAGTTTACCGTGGCCTTTCCAAATCAGTTACCTGTCCTTTCCTTTGTATATTTAGGTAGGTACAGTAAGTATGTCTGTTTAGATAATATTAAAATGGAACCAATAACTGAAATTTTATTTTCTAGGGTTGTATCATCATCATCATCAGCCTATTAATGTCCCCACTGTTGGGTCACAGGCCTCCCCTTGCACAAGGCCAAGGCCATAATCCACAGAGCGAGCCCAGTGCTGATTCGTGGATTTCACACGCCTTCGGAAACTTTTAATTTCCTCAGACAGTTTTCTCACAATGTTTTCCTTCACCGTTAGAGCAGTCGGTAAATATACGTAAGTCTTAAAAAACTCATTGGTACTTGGCATTGCATGGTTTCGAACCAGGACCTCACGCATGGGAGTCCGGCGTCCTAGCCACTAGACCACCGACGCTCTTATGTATAACGCCGTCCATTTGGGATTTGGGAACCAAAGCTCATGAAGATATTTTTCAAGGATTATCGGGAAACAATAACAGAGTCGTGAGAATATGGAACAAGCTACCGCAAGAAGTCGTGGATGCATCTTCAGTCAACAGTTTCAAAAACAGACTAGATAGGTTTTTAAACAGCGCATCAGTAGTGGTGGACTTAACTGACTATGAACTAATGACTAAGTGATATGAATAAGAGAATGGACAATACACCAGCTTAGATAAGGGCGCATCAGCTTAATGCTGCCTGCTCATTAATCAATAATAATAATAAAATTACATATATCACAATGCAGTAAGCCGCAATCCTGAATACTTGTCGAATCGTACGAAATTTTTTACAGGATGAACCGTTAGGTGAAACAAATTTAGGAAGTGAAGCTCACTTGGTCCTTGGTCCTGGTCGCGTCGCTCTAAACTGACCCCAGAAATGGGAGAAAACCTAACAGGATAAAAATAATAATAAACAATAGTGCTGTACTAGCCTCCGTATACTGTGTAAATAAAACAACCGAACGAGAACGCGTTTTAACTGCACGCAAGCTATAGCTTTCCTCCTACTAACAATTCATCGTAATATTTGTAATTACGTTTAGGTACCTATGTAGTGTCGTTAAAGCTACCAGAAAAAGATTTATAGTAGGTACCCATACTTTATGGTCGGTAGAACCGACCCGGTTCTACCTTAAAATTTGAGTGTTCCCCTTGGAATAAGTCGATTTTGGGACTCTCTCTTTACATCGTAAGTACTCAAATACTAAATATTAAACCCTGACCCAGAACTAAAAAAAAACCTGTCAAGAGAGTGACATTGGTAGTTTTATCGGTGGTATGGAGTTCGCTATGAAAAAAATAGTACCATTCAATTCCACAGCATGGTTTTTAGTTCCTCGTCCCCGTCACTATACCTACACAGGGGATACTTAAGAGCGTCGGTGGCGTCGTGGCTAAGACGTCAGACTCCCATGCGGGAGGTCCGGGTTCGAAACCATGCAATGTCATGTACCAAAGAGTTTTTCAGTTTTTTCGAAAGATTTACATACATTTACCGTCTGTTCTGACGGTGAAGGAAAACATCGTGAGGAAACCTACACACAGAGATATCCAGTGTGTGAAATGGGGAAGGCAATGGAAAAACCAAGATCTGCCAAGTCTGCCAAGAAAGTCGTTTTATGAGATTAATCCTTGGAACGATCACAGAACGAGCTGAGGGTAGCTCAGCAATGAGGAACACAACTTATAAGAAGACTACTGGGGATGTAACAAAAACCCCCTATAGAGCCGAACGAGGGTGTTCAGTAGGTATACTAAATCGAACAACTTTCAATATGGGGCCAACTCAGATATCGCGAACAAAATCAAATGTTTCATAAACATTTCGTGAGCTTTTGTATGGATGGGGTGATTTTATTCTCTCGCGATTCAGAGGTTCCCCCTAAAATAAACGTTGGTCAGTTCCAACACACGCTTTCGGTTCTATTGGGGATACCCAGATACCCAGTAAATAAGTACTTAACCACGCCATAAATGTCTACAGATAGAAAATAATTTTGTTACCTTCCATTTATTATTATGTAGGTAATTATAAAATAGTTTTGCCCTTGTATAAATTATAAATAGGTAGGTACTGATTAAATCTCGCCACTCAGCGCCGCTGCTCGTAAATATTTTTTGTTTGTTTTGTCTTTTTGTGTCAAAATCAAGTCAAAATTGTATGACATAGTTTCCGTTCAGTCTAACAATGAGTTTGCATCGGTTTTCAAGATTTTTGTTGTAAAAAAGAGGTTTGTTTGACTACCTACCTCATCGGAAAAGTACGAGTATCGTTTGTTGGTTTTGGACAGAAATCAAATATTAGGCTGGGCCTACATGCGCCGATTCCAGCGCCGGTTCGGTTCTCTGCAGCCAATCACAAGCGTTCTGTCTCCCCCCCCCCCCACTTGCAGTCAGCGCCTCGTGATTGGCTGCAGCGAACCGAACCGGCGCTGGAACCGGCGCATGTAATCCAGGCCTTATACATTACATTGGTACTTCGTTGTCCGGTTTCGGTGTGGCCGTTCTGCGCATTGTTGCAGGTTGTATTTGGGTATTGCAAAAAGTATAAATAGGTATGAGATTGCCTTTGTGATGATAAATCATGGACGTATTAATAATAAATTTACTAGTCTGTCAAATGAGAAGCCAAAAAGATTAAATATGGCACCAATTCTGAGTCTCACTTCACTAAACAAAACATCGCTAAACGAAACTTCACCCTCACTTATACACGATCTTACATATTAAGTTCATTTATTTTAGCTTTAGATATAGCGCCAATAGAATCGATGCCTGTCAGTTGTTGAGGATTATAAATTCAAAAATGTTTGCATCTAGAGCCGTAGGAAAATATTTAAAAATGTCAAATTGTCAATCAACACAACTGTCAAACGCTTGAGAAAAAAAACGTAAAAAACGAGCGAAGCGAACAAGAAGTTTTAACGAGGAGAAAGGTAAATAAACGTGCGTTTCATCAAAATAAATAAAGGATCGAACGCGCAATTTGCTGTTTTACATTACATTTGTGTCGAACAATAATCAATTTTTGAAGGTACCTACTAGGTGAACCGAACCACATTCATTAAATATCTCACTCGTTTTCCTAGGTGTCATATTACTTTGGTGAAGTAATTTTGCTTGCTCTCGTTATTATGTCATAGCCGCTAATAGATTGTTGTAGTAAAATTGCGACAGATACTTATCTGCGAATGACTAACACCTGAAGTTTTAAGGCTGACTGCCAAAGGTATCGATATAAAACCGTATCCTATCATAGACGTTTGTCCCTTGCGAGAGTTGCGAGCGAGTATGTCATGCAGTGTTTTGATTGTTTGTAGCTTTATTTTCCTAAAAATATGCTAAAGCCAGTTATGTACCATTGTGCATGCCATGCCATCTCATCTCATCAGCCTATATGTCCCCACTGTTTGGAGGCCTCACCTTGTATAAGGGAGAGTACGGGCCATGGTCCAACGAGCGGGCGCAGTGCTGATTGGTGGATTTCACACGCCCTCTGATTTTTTTTCGTCAGACATGTAGGTTTCCTCACAATGTTATCTTCGTCAGAAATGTACATGCCTTCAAAAAGATCCGAAATACTCATTGGTACATGGCATTACATGGTTTCAAACACGGATCTCCCGCATGGTAGCCGCTAGGTTAGGCCACAGATGGTCTAGCACAACCATCAGAAACAGTTTATCCTATACATTCTCACTATCTTGCGGTGTTATGTTTATGTCTCTCTTATGCATGCATGAAAGTAGCTGATATAATAGTGAGAAGTTTCGTTCTTCTGCCCACATAAATTTTTAGGCAGAGTGTAGAATGTCAAAATAAGTCAAAGGAGCCTCTTTGCGTGGTTGCAACCTAACATAACCGAATGTACCTGAGTCGGTTTCAAATGCACTAGGTTTCTGTGAAACCATTAATTTTCTAACTCTTACCCTCAGTGTAAGCATAATGACACCCTAACTAATCTTTTCAAAGGTCACTATAATTTACACTATGTTCATTACTCATACTTTACAGTGGGTATAAACTCATTGGACAAGGCAATTTGAAAGCTAACCTACAAAACCTAAACTTCAACATCAAAGTAAATCATCAACATATTTTATAATAGTGCCCGGCCTACTAGTATAATTTGATTGAATTAAGGAAAAACTATATTTATTTATTTAAGGTGGGGTTTATTCCTATTATAATTTATAATATATCAAATCAATTGGGTACTCAACTGCTTGATCTTCATTTCATAAAAAGATAATACACAAGCTTTTGTTAGTTTCGCACATCAATCATTTTACAAGTGAATAACTGAAGCATTTGTTATTATTATGGTTGTTGGTTGTAAACAGATGCCTGTCTAATTAGTTAATCAACTGAATCTGTGAATTCAATCCAGTGTAATGAGCACATTAACATGTTTGTACTAACCATAAGTTTTTGTGTAATGCTTCGAATATTCCAAAAATGACAGTACAGTGGAAAAACAATTTATATTAAAATCTCACTCACTTGCATCAAAATTTCTTATGTTACTAATTACCATACATCTTAAAAGTATAATTCGAAACAAACAAACAAGTTATAGGTACACAATTAATTATGCTAAACTTTACATTAATATTTTAGGAACATGTCTTACAACGCTAAACTGGTGCTACCGGTGGCTCTTGGCCTGTCCCTGGTGACGGTCACAGCATTCGTGGTCTATTATGTCTTCAAGAAGGATGATGAGCATCCCAAGGATAAGGCAATCAAGACTTCAAGAGTGAATATTATAGAGGTGACCGTCCCGAAGAGCATAGTTCCAGCTTTGATTGGTATGTATTCATTTATGTCTCGAAAAATCATTTCATCATCATCAGCTTATTAATGTCCCCACTGTTTTTCACTAATTCTCAATTTTTGCCATCGAAAGATCTTATTAGATTTAAGATTCTTGCTCTCATTCGAAAGTTTTTTTTATTGCAATGAGTGCCAATCTTTCAGGATACCTAGTGTTATCGTCCTTATTTCTTTTAAATGAATTTGGGTGCTTTTTGACGAAACTCGAAATTTCGTATGTATACAGCGATGGTACGGTCAGTAAATACATTTGTTTAAATAAAGGCTTGCACAAGATCCATGGTAGCACATAATAGATTGCACGAACACATTGCTTTTGTGCAATGAAGGCCCTGTTTATCTCTACAGAGACCTATTACCAATTTATATTTGAATTTACATTAATGTCATTTTTATCTAAGTATATTAATATAATTTTAATCATTATGTCAAAGAACTAAACAGGCAGCTTAACGACTCAGTTAAACAACAGAGGCCTACTGGCTGTCTGAATAAGTCTGACTGTAGATCACTAACCACACAGCACAATATTTTTTTTAGGCACAATAGATCCTCAAGGGTCAAAGTGCTGCTGGGTTGTTCCCGGCCCCCTATCATAAGATAAGATAACCACATGGCAAAAATAAATTTTGGGAACTACCTTTTTTTTAAATTAAATAAGGAGAGCAGAGAGCAAACGGGCCACCTGATGTTAAGTGGTTACCGTCGCCCATAGACATCTCACCTCACTGTATTAATATTAAGAGGGTTTTTGATGCGCTGCTAACCTTGAGGACTAAGATGGATAGCCTCATGTGCCGGAAATTACGCTGTTTCTCTTACCCTTCAAACAGAAACAGAAATGCTTCTTCTGTTTCACGGCAGAAATAGATAAGAGGGTGGTACCACCCCAGGCGATCCTTCACATTACCAAACCTATGACGAAGGTGGTTCCTATGTCTACCCCCTCGGGGATTATGGACGTGAGAGTATACTATTGCTAATTTATATGTATTTCTCACCCACCAGGCCGCAGCGGCTGCAACATAAAGGATATAGAGAAGAAGTCTGGCGCCCTCATCCACTTCAAGAAATTCAGCGATAAGGATTATGACGTGTGCATCATCAGGGGCCGAAGCGATGCGACGCAGCTCGCCGAGACGTTGATCCATGACTTTATTAAGCAACAGCCGGTCATTGTGGGGGACACCATGACGGTGCCTGGTTGGGCGTGCGGCAGAATTATTGGTAAGCTGAAAACTATGTATTAAAATTATTTTAATGGTGGTCTGGGTAGGTACCGTATATTTAGCAATAGCTGCACTTCGTTTCTGAGCCATTAGTCTTTTTGCTGCAATATAGATTTTAATTAGCTATTAATTTTACGTAAGTACCTACAAAAAAATTTCACATTTGATGTATTTGCGCAAATAAAATCAATTATAAGGTCGGGGAAAAAGTTTCTTCGCATTTTATATGAAAACTCAAGACATATTTTATTCAAAGTTTATTTACATTTAATTATAGTATATATGTGCCATTTTGTTCGATGACTTTTTGCCATCTTGTAGGTAGTGACATGATCCCGTTGCTGTAGAAATTTTGGGACTTCTGATCAAAAAAACGCAACAAGTAGTTTTGGCAGTCCTCTTTTGATGTTAACCTGACACTGCCTAAAGAATTCTGAAGAGACCGAAACAGGTGGAAATCTGAAGGTGCAAGGTCAGGGCTATATGGTGGATGCATTAACACCTCCCAGCCAAAGTCTCTTAATTTTTGCTGAGTGGCTAAAGATGTGTGTGGTCTAGCGTTATCGTGATGAAAGACCACACCCTTTCTATTGATCAATCCCGGCCGCTTTCTCTCAACTTCTTGCTTTAATCCCATCAGTTGTTGACAGTAGAGATCCGAATCGATGGTTCTGCCGGTAAAAGCTCATAATGAACAATGCCCTTCCAATCCCACCATATACACAGCATCACCTTATTGCGAGTTAACCCGGGCTTTGCCACAGTCTGTAAAGCCTGACCGACCTTTGAAAACAACATTTTACTAAAAAAATATTTAATGTAACCTTTTTAATGTCATCAAAACCAGCCAGATACAAATAGTACAGCCAAAGAAATTTTATTACAAGTTTATACATACAATATGCGAAAATACTTTTTCCCCGCCCTTATATTATTTTTATTTATTTTATTACCTATTTTAGCTGCAAAGGCAGCAATCCTTGCAAAGCTGTCTTGCGGTTTGAAAAGTAAAAGAACCAGTGTAATTACCGTAACCTGAGGCAATTCACTCAAGTTCTCAAGGAATCCGTAAATAGGACGGTGAATAAGTGAGCCAGTTTGCTCGTCTGATTTTCTTTAATTTTTTTTATTAATTAATCGTTTTTAAATTGGACTCGATTCTGGCGTAGCCGCTAAATGTAAAGCTAAAATTGAATGAAACTGTCACGCTTATTCATGTGTTGTGTGAAAGGGAGGGTGACATTTCGTTCAGCAATAAATTTAGTGAGTGTCACGCCAGATTCAATAATTTTGCTACCTTTGTCCAATCAAAATACTACAGCTCTTAAATTTTTAATCAGTGGGCAGATCAGATTAATCTAAAAAAATTATTCATCATCATCATCAGCCCATGTCGTCCCACTGCAGGGTATAAGCCTCCTCTCTTTTGTGCCACCCTATACGATCCTGTGCCAGTCGCAGCCAGCTAACTGCTGGACGACCTACTCTTTTCCCCGACCTTGGCCACCACTCAGTGAGGGCTCTGGTCCACCGGCCACCACCACGTCTAACCAAGTGTCTCGCCCATCGCCACTTTAGCAAACACCATTACACGAAATAAAAAAATTCGCTATCGATGTGTGCAGGCACCGGCGGCGAGAACATAAATGACATCAGCCACCGCAGCGGCGCTCGAGTGAAGGTGGAGGGTCTAGCTGTAAAAGACAACACGCAGCGAGCCGTGTCCTTACGCGGCACTAAGGAGCAGATCGACGTCGCCAGGAAACTCATCGAGAGCTGCGTGAGTTACTCCTGTTTATTTTATGCTAGACTGCTGATTCTAAAAAAAATCCTTCTAAAGCTTGGTTAGGTTAGGTTACGTTAGGTCGCATTCCAGCACATTTTAGGTGTTAAAGGCGTGTAGTCGCTCTTCTACACCCCGCTAACACCTAAAACATGTACTGAAATGTGACTCGTACCTACATTCAGATAAGAGTTGCCACGAATAGTGATTTGGCCGAATACCGAATATTCGGCAACGCTGTCGGCCCGAAGCGCCGAATATTCGGCACAAAATACGTGGTTGCCGAGGGCGTAAACTCGTAATAGACAGGCCGCAACCTGTCTTATTACGGTGCATACGGGAGCGACGGGCGGGTATTTGTTTCAATTGCGAGTAAATCACGTCACGGCACGCTTTGTCAGATCATAATAATACATAAAACATTAATATTGTGCAGAGAATAGTTCTTATTCAATTGTTCGTTAAAAGGTTTACAAAATGACACCAATTAATATAAAATCGCCTATATGGGAATATTATGAGATATCATCCATCACACTACCATTGATCAATTTTACTTACTAAAGTATTGTAATTTGGTAAAATTCCCGCTACCTTATATTATAATTGGCTACTTTTTTTTTTCTTTTTTTTTTTCGTACTGATAATTGCTGTTGGTCCTAATGACCTTTACAGCTTCACCGGGTTTTTGGGGCGAGCGCTAAATGCGCTCCAGCCTAGAGGACTTAAAAACTACTATAAGAAGCGACTGCCTAAGGGCACCCAGGTGGGTACGGACCTCGGCTTAGGACGGCTCTGGGGAGGGAGGGGTCGGGGAGAAGCGGCCTGGAATACGCCGATAGCGCGTGTAAGCGCCAGAAGCGGGTCGCCGCCCGCGGTATGTAGGTGCTGTGTGTGAACTACTATCGGGTGGGGGAAATAATTGGCTACTTTACTTTCATAATTGCATGTGAATAAAGTAATATTATCTTTGGACGTTGTATCAAATTGTAGACGAAGGAAACAGTTCAGTCATGAAACGAAATATCAATTTCCTGACCTCCAAACTTCCTCTAAACTACATTTTAAAATAGATATTGTAAATCTTGTTTTACAATATGGAGTTAATGTGAGATCTTAACGATACCCTATTAAATGCGTCTTCTGAAATACACGATTAAATATAATTTATCGTGTGTGATTGTATCATGCTTTATTAGGCAGAGATAATGGCAGTTAAAGTTCCTCTCGGTAACAGAACTAGCCAATATTGGAGTCATATTTTCGTACACTGATAAATATGAGGAATGTGAGATAAAAGGTCTTCCTGTTTATTTATTTTTAAATCTGTATGGTCAAATTCTGCCTAAACGCATAAACTTATGCATCTAAAACATCATATATTTCGGTTCTAGATTTCTATGGTTTCGGCCCGATTTCGTTTCAAAATCGCTGCAGTGCACTAAAGACTTAAAACTTCTTTAGCACGTTAATCTACATAGGATTACGTTTTAATGGTTGGTAACATCGGGCAAAAAACTCTAGTGCAGGTGCCAGGAACTAACAGTTTGTGAATAGTTACTAATCTGGTATCATACCTAACAAATTACAACATACATAACTTCACGCTATGTCCCTTGTGGGGTAGACAGAGAGACTGGAGCGCCACGAATATTTGTCTTGGCACGCCTCTCTTGCTTCCTCTACATTCTTCATTCACGCATACTCACCGTTGGCTTCGTTTGCTCTGTATATTAAAATCTATGAGCACTTTCCAAATTGCATTCTTTAATTTATTCCCTGACCAGAATCTAAAAAACCTTCGCTATACTATATTGCGGAATTAAATTGTACTTTTTTATCATAACTAACTCCATAATTTATTAACTGAGTTTTTTAGTTTCTGGTCAGGATATATCTACTTAATTGTGAAGTATTGAATTGGTGTAGAATCTATACTTCTAAGTCGTATTCCTCATTGCTGAGGGTCGTGACCATTCTAAGGAATTAATCACATAGAACGACTCTCTTGGCAGATTTAATGGGGTGGTTTGCCATTGCCTTCCCCATTTCACACACTGCTTATCTCAGTGTGCAGGTTTCCTCACGATGTTTTCCTTCACCGTTCGAGCAGTCGGTAAATGTACGTAAGTCTTTCGAAAAAACTGACAATGCATTGCATGGTTTCGAACTTGGAGTTCCGGCATGGGAGTCCGACGTCCTAGCCACGACGCCAATAGATAGATTATTGTGTCTATTTATATTTTGTTTTGGCTGAATAAATGTATTTGTATATAGGTGGCCCAAGAGAAGTGCCGCCGCGAGATCGAGCAGTCCAAACGCAGCCCGCGCCACGCGCCGCCGCCGCTTTCCCCGGGCTCCACCGCCAGCGAGCACTCTGACGACTTGCCAGGTACCCGGCGTGCCCACTATAAGAGGCCTGGTAAGACTTGCTAACGGCATGCCTGGTTTTACATGTTCTGGGTACGCACACGCATTTCATTGTGTCCACAGAATTACGGCACAAAGTTGGTAAGTAAAATAACGGAAAAATCGTTCCCTACTACTGGATACTATTCTACCCTGTAGACGGCGATTGACTCGCCACCTATCACGTTTGTCCACCAAATCTTACTGCGAAAAGTCGGAACTACCTGTCGGTGGTTCCTCTGTCTACCCCCTCGGAGATTATTTACACAAAATATCTAATATTTTGTGTTGTAAACGTGAGTTTATGTATGTATGTATGTTCCCTACTGCATTCAATCACACAATCGCTGCGATCGCTTGGGCTGGACTGATAAGGGGAGATTTTTTCCTGTTACTAGCTTAACTATTTTGTGAAAAATTCATTATGTCGGTAGTAAATATCTCGGGGAACACTAGGTACCCAACCCAAAAAAAAACCTGAAGGGAATAGGACATAAAACGCAAAGCGTTGCGTATATGGAGCCACTAGCACTCTCCTTAAACAGAAAAGCAAAACGAAACGTTATTTTTGAAGATATCAAGGTATCGCCTAGGTTGCCTTTAAGAGATCGCTCTGAGAGATAAGGCCGCCTTTGTACACTTATTCTATGTTTCCTTTCCTATGTAAATTTCTTGTGTGGAATAAAGTATTAATCTATCTATCTATATCACAAATTTATCGTTATTTGGGTTAATTTAATATAATTTCTCAAAGCTATAGTAAAATTGTGATGATATCATGGCATCATATGGCCATTTCAAAATAGCAAACCTAAAAAATCTGATAAGACAAGACAGCGTGGCGCGAGTCTGAAGGATAAAAAAGATTTGGTGGAAAGGAACGTATCTACATGTTGATTGGCTACGTACCGTTGTGCTAGTGGCGCCTCTAGTGGTAAAACATTGCGGGATTATCTCCTATTGAATCGAAGGCTAGATTATTTGGTCAACTTTGGACTTGGACAGAAATGCCTGTGCGTACGTACCTATATCATAAAACGTGCTTATGAAATATTTTTATTTGCACTCTATTTCAAGAAGTTTTAAATCATTATTACTTATTTGAAATGCACATTATTTCAAATACCAGCAACATACTCGTATGTAATTCAAAAATATTTCATAGTTACAAAGATATGATAAATTTTATATTGATCGTTTGCAAGAGTGTTCATACGTTTTATATTTGAATTCCATTTTTGTCTCTAGTTGTACTATCATTTTGTAAATTAATTTATTTTTTTCAATATCTTGAAGTCAGTCTTATCTATAAGGAATCACCCTGAAAACGATCAATACAAAAGTCACAGCAATATTTGCATTACGCTATGTAGTTATTTATGTTGTGTATTCGTCAGTGGACACTGACCTCGTCCTGCTGAGGTGTTAGTTGACAAATATTCTCATAGCTCGTATGGCTCACGACTTGCAAGGTATTTTCAATGTTATGTACTATGATCGGAGTAGGTAGGGCTGTTTTTGGTACTTGCCACATACGGTCATAATATGGATAAGTATGCCCAATAATCCCGGGATTTCCGGGATTGAATAAATATATTATTTAGATTTTTAACGTTATATTTGTTTTGATACACATTTAAGATTGGTGGCGAAATAATTTTTTTTAAGATTCATGGCGCTAGTGTACCTATGGTAGTGTTTTAACTTCTTCGTAAGTTCACAATTTTTAAAAAATCGTAATCCACCGAGTAAGGGCGAGGTTTATAAAAGTAATTTACAACATTTGCTCGATAACCTAAAACGGGATCCCGAAATCATATCCATATTAATATAACCTTTGATGACATTGACCCGAAAGAGCCCTACCTACTCCGATCAGTGGTTATGTATGAACATATAGAAGAGGTATTTTTTTAAATTGCACGTCTTATGTATTTTTTAATATGTAATTAAAATGTAATATTATAATCACGCATAGATTTCTTGCAGAGGTACTTATAACACTTTTAATAGAAAATACGACCTTTAAAATTTGGTTTCGGTTTTTAGGTGGCCTTCTTGCATAGTCGTTTGTTGAACCTACCTTCCATGAAAGAGGTTTCAGATTTGATTCTGGTCCGCTATTTGCAGGCCAGACCCACTTCAGACCCTGGATGTCATTTATTATGGAGTTTTCCATGATACAAGGAACCATCTTACGGTCCTTTTGCACCGGTAATTACGCTGGTTCTCTTATGCTTCAAACCGATTAACACAACGATGCAATTATTCTTTATGGCTGTCCGAATAAATGACACTTGAATAATGTAATTAACTTGCATTAAAAAATATATTCTAAAAAATGCATGCAATGTTTCGGTTTGAAGGATAAGAGAGCCAGCGTAATTACCGGCACATGAGGCAATCCATCCAAGTCCTCAAGGTTAGCAGCGTATCGAAAACCCTCTAATAACATTATAGTGAGGTGAGATGTTTATAGACGGCAGTGACAACTTATCATCAGGTGGCCCGTATCTTATCTTATGATAGGGGGCCGGGAATAACCCCAGCGCCACTTCGACCCTTGATGATCTTTTGTGCCTACCCTATTTCACACACTGGTCATCTCAGTGTGCAGGTTTCCTCACGGTGTTTTCCTTCACTGTTAGAGCAATCGGTGAAGTAAAAAAAAAACGAAAAATACGAATAACTCATTGGTACATGGCACTGCACAGTTTCAAACCCGGACCTCCTGCTTGTGCCACCGACGTTCAGGTGGCCAGGTGACTCGCTGCTCTTCTTATAGATTAAAATAATGTGTTCGTAATTAAATACTGTAAATAAACTATAACGTCCTAAGATTATAACAATAACGATAGAGCAAAATTAATACTATTTTTCTTAATAAATTATGGAACAAACGTCAAATTTGTTTCTTTGAAAATTCTACAAATGAATGATGATATTGCTATTCCAATACTGAAAACGACATGGATGAGTTTATGCCACCAAGGCGCAAAATAATGGGATTTTTAGCTTTTTTTTTAGATTTTTGGTTTCTTTAGTTTAGAAAATTTTCATACAAGTAACAGGCTTATTTTTTCGTGTAAAGTGGTACAAATGACCAGCACATACCCCCCTCCAAATATTTGCTACTAATAAAAAAGGACGTTATATAATAATTAATTTCAGTTTTTAATTATATTTTTATTTTTAATGTAATTTTATTTTATTATGTTATAGCTTAGGTACATCTTCAAGAGATCAATGTTACGAGTATGTTGTTATACCCTGTTTGGTGTGATTCCATCACTCATTTACACCTCGCGTTGTTTATCACGAAACGTGTTAACATATGTTGTGTTCTCGCTTTATTAATTAAGCCCCACGGGCTTGTAAATTCCACACCATAAGCATTTTTTTTTCAGTACTGGGTGCTAGAGGTTTTTTTTTATAGAGTTACACGGGCAGGTGTAGTTATTTCTTTACAGCGTGTTAACGGATTTTCGCCGAATTATTATGTATGAATTCCACTCATGAATATTACAACTTTCCTCAAAAAAATAAATGATTACGCCTTTACGCCTTTTGCACCCGTATATTATGTATAATATTTTTCCATCACCTTAAGGTTGCCTGGAAGATATCGCTTAAAGCGATAAGGCCGCCTTCTGCACATTGTTTTGTGCCTCTCTTTATGTTGTATGTTTTGTTTTTGTCCCGGGTGTGCGGTAAAGTATATTTGTATTTGATCTCTCTCCGTACGTATTGTCGCTCATGGCGGTTGAAACGTTTTTTTTTCAAGAATTACAAACTTTTATAGGAAATATTGTTTATATTTATTAGTGGAAGGAACATAAAAATTTAGCAATTTTCGTCAACACCTTGTCTTAGGGTGTATTATTATAATAATTTTTGTGTTTTTCCTTATGTATAATATGAAGAGTCCAGGGAAAGAAAGATCAAAGTCGGGGTGACTTTGATCGTTATTTCCCTGGACTCTTCATATGTAGTTTGTGTTGGCTTATTTTGTTTTCTTTTTCTATTATACTGGGTTTTTATTGTTTTACACATTATTTTTTGTTAATGTTATGATGCCCAAGTAAACACAACTACAATCAATGTAGTGGTAGAACCGAATGAGAAGGATTGCCTGGGGTGGTACCACCCTCTTATCTACTCGTATTTCTGCCGTGAAGCAGAAATGCTTGCATTTCTGTGTTTCGGTTTGAAGGGTAAGAGAGCCAGCGTAATTTCCGGCACATGAGGCATTCTATCTTAGTCCTCAAGGTTAGCAGCGCATCAATAACCCTATAATATTAATACAGTGAGGTGAGATGTCTATGGGCGACTGTGACCACTTAACATCAGGTGCTCGTCTGCTCTCCTTATTTAATTTAAAAAAACTGTTAATTGGCCTTTTAGTGAGATTGTCGTTATATAATAGTTAACCATTTTCAGTTCAGGCACAAATGGGGTACCTACCATTTTGTTTGCCGTATACATAGATTTTTAAAACACAAAATTCATTATTTTCCTCCCAAAAAGAAAATGAAGAATACCTTCTCCTGAAAAAGTAACTAACTATAGGAGACTGTGCCCGAACTAGATATAAGAATCAGTATTTCCGATTATCAGGCATTAATGTTCCTTGTTTAAACAATTAAAAAAGAAACCGTGGCATGAAAAAGCGAACAGTATTAGTATTACTGTGAGAAAATTCTAGAATAAAGTTATCAATGACAAATCCCCTTGTAATTGTAACGAAGCGATTTGTTTCTTCGTTCATTATGCGAACGGCTAAGGAATGGAACAGCCTGCCGGCGTCTGTATTTCCCGAAACCTACAACCTTGGGATCTTCAAGGCCAGAGTGAATAGGCATTTACTGGACCCGCATTCTCTATCGTCGGCCTTATCGTCGCTTACCATCAGGCGGGATTGAGGTCAAATGCGGGTTTAGTAGTGAATAAAAAAAAAATCAATGTTTACAATCCGCAGAAGCGTCTGGAGCATCGATCGAAGTTTACGTATCCGCTGTGTCTTCGCCGTCGCGGTTCTGGGTCCAACTGGTGGGTCCACAGGTGGCCCAACTGGACGAGCTGGTGTCACATATGACAGAGTACTATGGAGACAAGGACAACCGCGCTAACCACGCCGTAAGTTATAGTATATTATGTAATAACAGTGACATAATTCTGGGTCCAACTGGTGCCACAGGTGGCCCAACTGGACGAGCTGGTGTCACATATGACAGAGTACTATGGCGAGAAGGACAACCGCGCTAACCACGCCGTAAGTTATAGTATATTACGTCTAACAGTGACGTCATTCTGGGTCCAACTGGGGGGGTCATCTCCTCAAACTAATGTTTAGTAGTCACCGTCACCCACAGACATCATCTCACTTTTCTAGCGGGTTTTCGTTCCACTGCTAACCTTGAGGACCTAGGTACGTAGACTTAGGGACGGTGACTCTCTTATCCTTCATAGTGAAAAACAGCAACGCAAGGGTTGCTGCGTTGCTGCAGAAACGGGTAAAAGGGTGGTATCTACCCAAGTTTGTAGTGGTAGATCCTAATGTGAAGGATCGCCTGGGGTGATACCACCCTCTTATCTATTTCTGCCGTGAAGCAGAAATGCTTGCATCTCTGTGTTTCGGATTGAAGGGTAAGAGAGCAAGCGTATTTTCCGGCCCATGAGGCAATCCATCTTAGTCCTCAAGGTTAGCAGCGTATCAAAAACCTTCTTATATTAATACAGTGAGGTGAGATGTCTATGGGCGACGGTGACCACTTACCACCAGGTGGCCCGTTTGCTCGCCTGCTCTCCTTATTTAATTAAAAAAAAAAAAAAAAAAAGCTGACACTGTATGTACTCATACATAAGCATATATGTAAGTTTCCACAAAACCTATGATCTAATAGTAGTAGTAGTAGATCTAATGGTGGTAAGTTCCAAGTATCAAATATTAAATGCATTTCTTAAAAATTAATAAATTAAATTAAAGTCATAAATTGATGGTCAAATGTAAAAACAGAATTAAAGTTTGTTGAAAAATAAAATAGTTACAGGCAATCAATAATCAGAACGGTAGAAAGAAACGGCAATAAGTTTTATGACGTAACTGTTCTCTAGCGCCATACAAGCAGGTTCTGGCTGCATATTTTTCCTTTAGGACTGTTTTGCTAGAAAGGGACAGCATAATATGTCCAGTAGGTACTAACTTTAACCATTAATATCTCTGATGTTAGTTGAGATATCGATAAACTAATTTTAGATCCTTCTTTAGTATGTCCATGTAAGTTGACTGATGGAATAAAAAGTTTTAGGTTAATACCGTATTCTAGATTGTTTTAACCAATTAAATACGACCTTAAGAAATGTATGATAGATAAATCACACAAATGGTCTTTTTGGTTACAGCTGAAGCAAGTTTCAGTGGGTCAAGTGGTGGCGGCGGTGTTCCGCCACGACGGTCGTTGGTACCGCGCTCGGGTTCACGACATCAGGCCCAACGAGTTTGATGCCACACAACAGGTACTCTAAGATATTCTTAGGAGAATCGCATATTGATCGAACTGGTAGTACTAGATTATGTAATCTACTGTGTCCGACATACTGAGCGAGCGCCGCACGACCGCGCGGGGAAGCGATTGCAGTGTGTTAGGCTACATACAATCCAATACTAACAGTTCGACCGCTTCACCGCCCATCGCGGCGGTGCGCGGTGCAATGTGTGATTCGCCTAAGGCGTTTACATTTTATTGGATTACAATTATTATTTTTTATTTATTAAGCATTTCGTACGCTGGACTTACTTAAATAAATCCTGTTCAAATCCAGCTTGCGGAAAAAAAATCAAACATTTTTTCTAATTTATTTGGATTACAATTGTTTTCATACACGCTCTATTTATTTATTTTATTTATTTGCTTGTCGATCGCATCCTGGTCATCCATCGGTTGTAAACAGTCGGTCGATAAACAGCCCATGACGGAGATTAAAAAAAACGTTATTTATCGATTACTTAGAAAAACACAGGTACAATGGTCCTGACCCCCAAACTGATTGACCAACACTGGTCGAAAAAACGGTCCTACGTCAATGTATTTGTCGTCTCTTTTTTCATGCGTTGTTTGAACATAAATACGAAGTCTCGCTCCCACACTATGTCCGTTTTTACGTAGATTTTTTTTACGTCTAATGGGCTTATTACATTTGACGCAATTCAGTCTGACTGAATGAGTTAGTCGACTGATTCAGTCAAGTGTAATAGCATTCAGTACGGTCAGTCTGCGATTTACACCATATAAACAGAAGCCTGTCTATATGGTGTCTAGGTTGTCGCACAGATATCAACCCTGCACCGGATCGCCTCGCGGTCCACCAGGCGTCAACCCGGCGCTTAGCACCTCCGAGGTGTCGGCGCGGCTACGGCTGGGCGACGGCTAGCCGTCACCAGGGGGACGACTATAAAACCGATAAAACAACAGGCGGTCAGCGCGCCATCCCCGCGCCGGCGGAGAGACGTCATCGCGGCGACTGCGAGTTGACCACGAACCGCGAGCGGATCACTAGCTTGTCCCGTGGCGAGGCGATTTGGTTACGAAGTTGATTAGTATGCATTGCAGTATGGAGTTTCATAAAAAGAATACTGAACGGCTAGAGTTGAGGCGACGCTGATCAGGTGCCGGGGTGATATGTGTGCGGTGCGTCAGATGTAATAAGCCCCTATGGTTGTATGTTCGCAGGTGGCGGACGTATTCTACGTGGACTACGGTGACAGCGAGTACGTGGCGACCCACGAGCTGTGCGAACTAAGGGCCGACCTGCTGCGGCTTCGATTCCAGGTGTGAGGCTCAGCTGGTACAGTGGAAGACACATCAAGCTATACTCCTTGGAACCCTGTCGTTATAGTTACACTTTCTTGAAATTCGTATGAATGTGAAAGTTAAAGCGACAAAGCACCAAAGGACCTTATGTGTTGCCCACTGTACAATTGTGTTGCTATGTTTAAATATCTGACCAATGACACAATTTTTCTCATAGGTAGTGAAATCGGCGTCTTCCTCGTGGTACTCATACATTGAAATAAAATAAAAATACATACATACATTAAATTTACATACATATAAAAAATTGTTAGTGGTAGATCCTAATGTGAAGGATCGCCTGGGGTGGTACCACCCTCTTATCTATTTCTGCCGTAAAGCAGAAATGCTTGCATTTCGGTTTGAAGGGTAAGAGAGCCAGCGTAATTTCAGGCACATCATCTTAGTCCTCAAGGTTAGCAGCACATCAAAAACCCTATAATATTAAAAAGTGAGGTGAGATGTCTATGGGCGACGGTGACCACTTACCATCAGGTGGCCCGTTTGCTCGTCTGCTCTCCTAATTTAATAAAAAAATAATTAAAACAAAGGTACACCGATTTGTTACACTAGTGTAACCACGAGGAATTTTCTTGAGATTACATGGGTTATATGGAGGTTGTTTTATTTTTAATCTATGTATATATTTTTATTTTATTTTAATGCATGAGTTTGACCACGAGGAAGACGCCGTAATTGGACGCATAAAAACAAAATATAAATACTATAACACTAATGAAATATAATATAGAATTAGTTAGTGCATTCCAAACAGACGAAAATCGACAGTATTTGTACAAACACATTATTTGTTAATTCATAAAGAGTTTTTGGTGACTTTTTAATTATTTATTTCTTATTTTAATATTGATTCATTATTCATTTTCAAAAGTCTTTATTAAATCTTATAATTATGATTATTTACATAAATTGACCCTGTCAACAATGTAAATACCATGAAGTCTTAAACATTACACCGGCCTACATGCCATTAGGAAACTTATTAAAATGTATGTTAATTATATTATAACATAAATTACAATAGATTCTTACATGTAACAAAACAGGTGACATTGTAATTATTTATTTCTTATTTTAATATTAATTAGATTAATTTCAAGAGGACTGGCACAATGACGATGACGTAACCACCATGAGCTTTCTTTCATCCGTTTTTCCATTTTTGGTGCAGAACCCTAAAAAGCAAAGATTGATTAAATTTAGACGTAATTTAAGTGGTATTTCAACACTTTTATCTGCAGACCTGAAAATACGTTTTCAACACTTTTATCTGCAGACCTGAAAATACGTTTTCAACACTTTTATCTGCAGACCTGAAAAGTTGTTTTCAACACTTTTATCTGCAGAGCTGAAAAGTCGTTTTCAACACTTTTATCTGCAGAGCTGAAAAGTCGTTTTCAACACTTTTATCTGCAGACCTGAAAAGTCGTTTTCAACACTTTTATCTGCAGACCTGAAAAGTCGTTTTCAACACTTTTATCTGCAGACCTGAAAAGTCGTTTTCAACACTTTTATCTGCAGAGCTGAAAAGTCGTTTTCAACACTTTTATCTGCAGAGCTGAAAAGTCGTTTTCAACACTTTTATCTGCAGAGCTGAAAAGTCGTTTTCAACACTTTTATCTGCAGACCTGAAAAGTCGTTTTCAACACTTTTATCTGCAGACCTGAAAAGTCGTTTTCAACACTTTTATCTGCAGACCTGAAAAGTCGTTTTCAACACTTTTATCTGCAGACCTGAAATCGTTTTCCGATCTCTGCTCATTTCTAACAATTCACACAAAATTACCAGACATTCTTTCATTATAGGTCACAAAAGTGTCAGAGTTGATTGGTATTTGTAGCAAAATATTACAATGATTTCCTCATCTAACAGGCGATGGAGTGCTTCCTTGCCGGCGTGAAACCAGCTGGTAAAGAGGACGAGGTTGTAGGCGTCACCTCCACCGGCCAGAGGTGGGACCGCTGGCATCCTCAGGCCGTGGAGAGATTCGAGGAGCTCACACAGGTAACAGCCTATTTGTATCCCACTAGTGGGCCTGTAACAGTCTATAGAATGCTTATTAGCAGGTGTGAAATCTGTTGGTTATGAAGAGGTAGTAGGTGTCTTATCCACCGGCCAGATGTGGGACCGTTCGCATTCTCAGGCTGTGGAGGTGAGGTTAATGACCATTTTTTATTAATACAGATATTATTTCCTTCCTTTAAAAAAAATGACCTCTGCTGTTGCAATTTGCCAATGTCTTGATCTGGATGCCTTAGTGCTTTGCATTAAGATCCTAATGGAGATTCTTGTAGAAGTCACACAATATATATTATTCGATCCCAACCGATAAGCACCGACTATTTTTAAGTAAAATACACCAGTTTTACAGAAAAAAGGACTGCTGTAAACAATAAAATACACCAGTTTTACAGAAAATGGACTGCTGTAAACAATAAAATACACCAGTTTTACAGAAAATGGACTGCTGTAAACAATAAAATACACCAGTTTTACAGAAAAAGAACTGCTGTAAACAATAAAATAGGGTGAACACGCCATGACAGCCTGAATGCTAAGAAAATCCAGATTTTATTTATGAACTAGCGGCCCGTCCCGGCTTCGCACGGGCATTAAACATTACATTTAGATTTGTTAATTTTAACACATTCATTCTGACTTGAAAGACGATTTTCAGTTTCAGATGACGATTCCGCATTTCGACGTATTTTTGATGCCCTGGCCTGGGAACTATTTCTGGAAAGTTGAGATCTTGATCTTTTAGGCAATTCAAAATGACAAAAGAAAAAATGCCTTTGAACTAAATTAGCATAACTGTAAGCTACCTACTATTACAACGTAAACAACTACTATTTATTAAAATTAAATTGAATATCATGAAAAAAATTGAATATCATGAAAAATATTCAAGTAATTTATTTATTATATTTTATATATATTTTTTTATATAAATGGGTCTAATTCTAAAAAAAAATGGGTCTAGTTCTGAAAAGAACTTTTTAAATGGGTTTAGTTACTAAACGAATTATTATCAAGCGTATTTTTAATGAATTCCGCGCACATCCATCACGTAGGGAGCCGATCGCGCGAGTGACCCGCGCGGCAAGTTTATTTCGTGATCTTAACTCCCCTCCCGTACCCCTGCCCGAGTGACGCCCTACAACGCATAAGTAGCCGAATGGAGTTTATTTTTCAAAGTTTTAAACTCGTGATATCTTTTGAATGGAATGTCAGAATCGAATAATTCAAAAAGTAATATAAAGGTATTGAAGCAGTCTTAAATAATAAATCATTTATTTTGATAAGGTACAAATAAAGAGCTTTTGGTAGCGGTGGTATTTTAATTTCTTTTTTTTTTTATAAAAAAAACGCTTATTGTGACATGACTATAATAGTTAGAGACACGCTGCCGCTGATTTTTTTGTTGATAATGGTGTGTTCTAAAAAATGTTATATATCATTTTGTTCTATCATCAATAGTTTTCGCAGCGTACGCGATGTAAGGAAGTTTTTTGATATTTTTTTACACTTTATCGTAATTTAAGTAAGGATCCCCATTTTTTTTTTAAATGAAATATAGCCTATGTCACTCAGGAAAAATGTAGCTTTCCAACAGTGAAAGAATTATTCAAATCTGTTCAGTAGTTTCGGAGCCTATTCAATTCAAACAAACAAACAAAAAATCAAACCTTTCCTCTTTATAATATTGGTATAGATAAACACTGCGACCCAGGCATCACGTAGGCTTTATAGCCACGTTTTTTTGATCCATGCAATAACAAGTAATTACTTGGTGGCTGCAGGTGGCGCGATGGAAGCCGCTGGTGTCCAGGACATGCACGTACAAGAAGACGGCCACCGGCGACGGAGATAAGGAGAAGGAAATACCAGGCATCAAGCTGTTTGACGTCACTGAAGGTAACCTGTGTTTTATAAAGAAATTGAAATTGAAAAACGTTTAGCACTGGAAACACCAGAATACAGCAAGTACACAATACAAAAGTATACAATGATATATAGAGCGTCGGTGGCACAGTGGCTAGGACACCGGTCTCCCAAGTGGGAGGTCCGGGTTCGAAACCGTGCAGTGCCCATGTACCAATGAGTTTTTCGTATTTTTCGAAGACTTACGTACATTTACCGACTGCTCTAACGGTGAAGGAAAACATCGTGAGGAAACCTGCACACTGAGATGACCAGTGTGTGAAATGGGGAAGGCACAAAAGATCCTCAAGGGTCGAAGTGCCGCTGGGATGATTCCCGGCCCCCTATCATAAGATAAGATACAAGGATATTCAGCACAAAAGATCCGGTGTGGATAAAGCGCTTATAAATGCATTCAGTAGGTACGGTTAATCTGTTCTTTACAGCATGTAAATAGAAGCGTCTAATTAGTCGACTGAATCGTTGATGAATTAATGGACTAAATTCAATCAGGTCTAATAAGCGTTGAAATCTTTAAATGAAGAAAAACTTCCTTCTCATACATACCAAGTAGTACGTAATACGAGAATAGATTAATGTATTTTTTAATTGTATAGCTATAAAGAGATCAGACGCAGAACAGACAAGTAAATCACCACCATCAGATTAACAAAATATCTACATTTTAGCTGTAGTATCCGAAATATTTACAGGGGCAGGATTTTTTCCAGGTTTTTATCAGTAAAAATACTGGACACCCCCTTTTAACTTACAAGGGGGTTTTTGTGGTACCCGTATACACCTATGTAGCTTGTCTAGTTTATGCTAGTGTAGCCAGCGGGATAAGCCGCGATAGCTCAGTTGGTTTGAGCAGTGCCACGGAAAGGCAAGGTCCCACGTTCAAATCCTGATTGCGAATTTTTTTTCACCCCTTCTAATTTATTAGAGCCTAGCATGGCTAAATGCTTAATAAATAAAAATTTATTATCTATCTGTCTACTTCCCAGAGGGCGAGCTAGACGTGGGCGGCGCGCTGATAGAAGAGGACTGGGCGGTCGCCGCGGCCGTGTCTTCGCCCCGCACCTCCCCGCCCCCCGCGCCCTCCACGCCTTTCGGAGACCTCGGAAACTCCATGTACGTGTTGAAGCATGTTCTAACAGTTTCCCAGTCCCATACAAGAGTGTAATTTCCTTGCTGTACGTCCAATGTTTATTTATATCCAACATGGATTAAAAATTATCTCCCCCTACGGGCAGTTCCTTTCTTCATGATATCCAATGAAAAGTTATATCCAAAGCTCACATATGATTCTTGGCTGTATCAAACTATGGGCAAAACTGCGATCATGAATCATATGTGATTTATGGGACAGGGAACCTTTATTTTTTTTTTATTTTTTTGGTAACGGGGGGAAATCTTCGAAAGATACCCAGCGGGGGAGAGACTGGGTTATGTGAGATTTCCACTCACTAAAACCCCCTCGATGGCCGGCCTCGTGCTTATCGGAGGGCTCCGGGATCTCCAGTGGAACGCACCGGTGCCCTCCTAGCATTTGCCTTGGGCTCCTCCTGGGAGGTGTACATTCCACCTCCCGGTTCCTCCCGTCACAGCAACGTGCGGCCATAGCACGTTGCTGCCTTCCCCAGGGTCGCCCGCCAATGAACGGTCAAAGCCCCCACTTTGACCGCCCGCGACGGGACAGGGAACCTAACTCAACCTATAGCTACTTTTTAGCGCCCGTTACCAAGATAAAATTATTTTTCAGAATTATTTGCTTTCTGAAATTTTTATAAAATTCCAAAAACATTAAAAAACCAAATTGACTCTTTTTTTTGCCATTTTCTCAAATCACGTTTTACACTTAATGGCCTTATTCCGTATCAGGGCAGCTATTCCATTAGGAATAGTTTAATTATATTAGTATTTGTATTGTTTTATACTAAATTCTGTGAATTAAATTCTATTTATTTCAAATGACTCGATAACAAGCGAGCCCTTTGGAATAAATTAAAAAAAAAATGCATCCACTTTCATTGTAATTGTAATTATCTATGTTCATGCTGTCAGGCGCAAATAAATTAGGTAAGATATTTTTTCTAAAGTTATACGTTAGCTTGAATTACAAGCTATTATTATTAGAGGAGCTCGTAGCCTAGTTTCGAGCACGGTCCGAAAGTGATCGTGCAGGTTAAGCGACGTTGGCGCGGTCAGTACCGGGATGGGTGACCGCTAGTGGCATATTTCATCTGAGCTCCTCCGTGCCTCGGAGAGCACGTTAAGCAGTCGGTCCCGGTTATTGTCGTTCGACAGCAGTCGTTAAGCCATGTCAGATACCTACGGTGCGGCCTGAACAACTCTGACAAATATATTGGCCACTAACCATACGATAAGCAAGCAAGCATTATTATTGTAACAAAATTTTACAATGGCTATTTACGTGTCAGTTGCATAAACTACTATTGTTACAACCAGCATATTTCCCACACAGGGTGTTGAGTATGCTGGGCGGAGGAGGCGCGGGCGGCGCGCGCGCCGCTTCTGTGCCCAAAGACCACAAGGACGACCAAGACTCGCAAACTGCACACGATAACAAAGGTACCTAGTACTGTTTTACCTCGATCTCCAAATAAATGCATTTTTTTTTAATATTCTAAGTAAGTACCTTAAAGTACATTTTTACAACGTCATGTTTTACTCTACCACCGCTTCGTAAGGTGCTGTAGCTGAAAGGAAAGAAGCGGCGCAAGAAACTTTCAGCAGCACATCTTTTGAAATAAATATATCTTACAATAATTATGAATACAATCATATACACAATGTGCAGAGCTGGAGCTGAATTTAGGACCAAGCCTCTTTATCATTTATCTTAAGTGGGTAACTTAAATTTTTTTCTCTGTTATATTTATTACAGTGTCAGGTATCTTATTATAAAATCGTACACAGTGACCCATGAATGATGTGTTTACTTTACTAAGTGTAAAGCGTGGGACTGCAAGTTTGTTTTTGTTTCAGGTATTGAAATTATGATTATTGCAGTTTTTCGGAAACAACTAAGTTTTCTCGTTGTTTCTATTCGAAATTGAAATATTTAGATATTCGATTGTTCTGATCTTTTTATTATATTTGTCAATTGGCCATTGGTCGTGCTCCGGTAGACTTTTGTTTCTATCAAAGCAGGTGGCGATTGGAGATCTGTCAAATTATTTTGTTTGTAACTGTCAATGAAGTGTTTTTAATGTTTACACCACAGAAACCGGACTACTATGTAGCGCCCTCTCCTCTAGAACAATGACGTGAGCACTGACAGCGAGCCACGGAGTTGACCCATAGGTCACCTACTTTCATACATTTGACATTTCAGTTTCCGACTGATGTATGGGAAAATGCTCAAATCGCATGCGCGAACTGGCAGACGGGGTTTCCTTATAAAACTTCGAGCGAGCAATCTAGAGAGGGGTGGATTTCAAAATCTTTGGTTTTCACATTAAAAACACTTTTTCTTACGGAGCGCAGACAAGCAAACGGACCTCCTGGTGGTCACCGTTGCACATAATAATATTATTAGAGAGTTTTCAATGCGCTGCTTATCTTGAGAATTTGCCTCATGTACCTGTAATTACGCTGGCCCTGTTACCCTTCAAACTGAAACAGCAATATTGTTGCTTTGCGGCAGAAATGGGGTAAAATGGTACCACCCAAAACTGCCTGCACAGTCATTAATAACACCTTCAACCTTCCAACATACGGACTAAATAAGCCAATCAGTAATAATATTACGTCTCCTTTTCCAGAAAACGACCGAATGCCGGCATCGAAGTCCCTAGCCTCCGGTCTAGAGACAACCGACAACCCCACATCAGTATCTAACTTCAACATATCATACCCAGAGCCCACGGTAACCAGACCCCAAATAAACGGCTCCCACGACTTCCTAAGCACTGAACGTCAAAATATCGACAAGGAAGGTTCTACCGAGACTCTAGTTCCTAATCCATCCAAGTCTCCCATAAGAGACGATTTCAAAGCTAATATGAATAGAATAGACTCGCATCACAGTAATTTAGAGACGCTCGGTAAATCTCAAACGGATTTGCATAAGCATTAATGTGCTCCAGGCCTTACCAGTGTTTCTGTAGGCCTCCTTCTGTATCCATTACGATTATGAATGATTTGATCTATTGCAGCTAGAAATCTAAAGGGTACAGAAGGTTTAAAACGATATTTGTTGAGATGATATTGATAATACTTGTTTAATACTCGAAAACAGACAATAGTTGGTTCAGAATTAACTAAAGATCCAGAAAATTCCGAAGCAGGTAATAATTACCCAACAAAGTGTACATTACCTGACACTTGAATTAACCAAAAACGAATTGAGGCAAACCGAACCTTTGTCGAGTAATAATTACCGATTCCAAAACACTAACTACGGCAATTATTACCCGACAAAGCGATAGTAGTTTTGGAACGTACTTTAAAATTAAAAATAAACAAAAATCAATTTTGCTAACCAATTTGTTGACGTGAAAAGTAAAAACTTCTAATAATCGAATAAACCTACTTCGATCAACCTGAATCAACTGTCGTTTGATATTTGAGTTTACTTATTAAACGCATAACTTAAATTTGCCATTGTCTAAAACCAGTGACTTATTAGTAAAAAACTTGAAGCACTTAGTACTTATGTTTCTAATAATTCGATGTAAAAGATGCCTGTGTTTAGAATCCAAAATGAGCTTATTGTTATTATTATAACTTGTAAAATGTGTACGGGATGCAAAACTGTTCAGTATTCATATAACAGTACAGCTTTTATTAAACGTCTTACAAAAAAAAATACTTTCCATTCAAATCGATCAGCTGATCGGTACATAATGTATGTATCGACTTTTTGTTGCGAAAGTCGTAAAGTCGTAAGTTTGTTCAGTTATGGATACTGAACATTTTTCGTTCGATTTTATAGGGGTTTTTGTTACAGGCTTAGCGCCCACTTGCGCGAAAATTTAACCCTGCGTTAACTCGCTAATTGTCTATTGTTTTCATACAAAAATGCCATCGGGTCAGAGTTAACCCGAGAGAAAACGGTTCGTGCAAGACGGCCTCAGTCATTTAATCTTCAAAAGTGGTGTTTCTTAAGTCTATGGTGATACCATAGACTTCTAGACGACGATAGTATGTTTCTCAAGCCCCGATTCCAGTGTCTTGCATTGCATGTAAGCAGGTTGCAAGCAATTTGTACCTTATAGGAACTTCCATAATGGAATCGCGGGCATAAAGGCATAATAGAATCTATTTCTTGGCGTTATTCTTTGCTTATTCAAATAAGATATAAGAATAAATGGCCACAACAGTTATTAAAATCCTCAAAAATTTAACAAATTATTTCAAAATGTGGTTGTGTTTTTTTTTTCTATTATCTAACATATTTTTCTACACTTCGAAAAATTCTCAGATTTGTACATTTTCAAAGTTTTCACCTGTCTTAGGGTGTCTTTTTTTTTGGATATTTATAGTAGATTATTGTATTTCTTGTGTAAATTGTGGGAATGTTTCTTGAAAGACGCGCTCTGTACGTTTAATTTAGTCTTATGTTTTACCTTTTAGTATTCTTATTAGTTTTACCAATTTGCATCTACATACGGTAACTGTTTGAACTATTTTAACAATATGCAGGGCGATATGGAATTTTCAGTGGAAAACCACCCTTGGGCAGTCTGAAACTTCGTAACCATTCACCGAAACTATCGATTATTTATTATCGATTTATATATGAGTAACATTGATATTATAATCGATTATTTAGTTAAAATTGAGAAACACGCATTCCTTTTGTAACTGGAATATAAAAGCTTCGGTGGCATATACGGTTCGAAACCGTGTAGTGCCATGTACCGATGAGTTTTTCGTATTTTTCGAAGACTTACGTTCATTTACCGACTGCTCTTAAATTTCTTGGTGAAGGAAAACATCGTGAGGAAACCTGCACACTGAGATGATCAGTGTGTAAAATGGGGTAGGCACAAATGATCCTCAAGGGTCGAAGTGCCCCTGGGTTATTCCCGGCCCCCTATCATAAGATAAGATAAAGATAACTGTAATATATAAATATTAATTTTTCGCACATTTTTAGCCATAACTCAAAAACTATAGCATATAAAATAAAAAATAGTTTTGTAATGTACAAAGCCCTTTCACCCCACATGCCCCAGTTGCGCCACTCAGATTTCGACCCCCCATTATGGACCCCATTTTCAATAAAAATAAAATTATTTCCAGTTTTACTTAAAATAAATGCGGGTTAGCAAGTTCTACAACTGCCAAATTTCAAATTGATAGCTTCAGTGGTTCCTGAGAAAAACAGCTGTGACATACAGACGGACGGACGGACACCGAAGTCTCACCATAAGGGTTCCTTTTTTACCATGTTGGTACGGAACCCTAAAAACATTTGTGTAAGAATGAGAAACAGATATGTTCGTCTCCCATACATAAAAAATCTACATTTGTTAATGTTTGAAAACATTTTGTTCAACTCTTACGTTATTTTGAAGGTAGTTGTGAATTGGTAAAACTATGTGATAGTCTGTGATTGTTGATAACAGTTTAGTCGTATTCTAGGCTTTAATTGTGTCACTTCGCTTGTAGATACGTAAGATTTACTTTGCTTTTATTATTTTTACGTTAAAAGGTTATATATGGTGTAACAAAAAACCCCTATAGAGCCGAAAGAGGGGTGTTCAGTATCCATAACTGAATAACTTTCACTATGGGGCCAACTCGGAAATTGCGAAAAAAATTAGCTGTTCCATACAAAAATTAGCTGTTCCATACAAAAATTAACTGTTCCATACAAAAATTAGCTGTTCCATACAAAAATTAGCTGTTCCATACAAAAATTAACTGTTCCATACAAAAGCTCGACTCCTACATGGCCGAAATGTATGAAACAGCTGATTATTAGTTTCGCGAAAGTGGTGAAAGTTATTCAGTTATGGATACTGAACACCCCTCTTTCGGCTCTATAGGGGATTTTCGTTACACCATGTTTGTATATATAGCACATTACTTCGCCGTATTTGCTATAATACAACCGTAAGTCACTACTATACATAGTTTGATTTTTGTTACCTGTGAAACAAATTCGAATTTAAAACTACCCACTAAACTAAACTTAAAGCATTTGGTAAAATATGTATGTACTTTATGTAAATTCAATTGTACTTATCTCGAATCTTATGATGACAACAGTTCTCAAAATAAAATATCATAGACTTTTAAGTGCAATGAATGGTGCTAATTCCATTAAAATATATGGGGTGTTAAACACCTTATGAAAATAAACTTCGGACGTAAACAAACAAAATTTTGACACTTTGTAACGAATTTGTGAAGAAATTGGGATTTGTAAGTAATATCTATCGCTAATTTCTAATATGTCAATCGCAGTCGAATTAACATATCACTGAATAAGTCGATGACGTCTAATTTTTGAACCTCTAGATACCAATTTCTCATCTAACAAAGGTAGTCATTAAAAAGATTACAGTCTGATTTTTAAAGAGTAGAATTTAATGACCACTTTCCTTACAAGTTTTCCTTAATGTCATATCACAACAATAATTCTATCACAGATTTCAGCACAGATCTCTGTAGAATTCAGTAACGGTCAACATTAATAGTTTTTTAACACCTACGAATAAGTTGATGACATCTAACTGTTGACTTAAAAAAAATATTTTTAAGAGGAGAAATCGCGCACACTAGCGTCGCCAATTGAAAAAAAAGAGGGTATGTGCTTATGACCACACGATAGAAGTGAAAACTTGCTACAATCTGCCTTCTAGGTGCCGGCTGGCAGGGTTCTAGGACAGTGTGCAGATGAAGTAATAGAAGAACTTCGTAATAGATATTATATTTTTAAGGAACAGAACAACACAGAAAATAGTAAATGTAGAAAATAGGTAGTAGTAGGAGACAAAAATAAAACGGAGAAACGTCCGTTCAGGACAAAATACAAAGAGAAAGTGCAAAATACAAAGAAAACAATGAAATTAATGGAATAATGGAATTTAGAAATGGAATGGGAATATGATTTGAATTTTGGAAATATAGATGAAGAAATGAAGATGCCAACACGAAATGAGGTGAGATAAACGCTAACAATGAGGTTGAAATTGATGGCAAGGAGGTTGATATGGACGATGAATTCGACATCGTTACAAACTTACAAAAAAAAACACGCAAAGCACGACTTAGATCGTGCCTCACAACCTTTTACAGGGAACCCTGTTTTACTTACATAAGCCAAATTGTACATGCTATTTATATGAAATATTATGATATTATGTAACCAATGTAAACTGATGAAGCAGTGGGTGTACGAGGAATAAGTTTCCTCGGTGGTCTCTTCAGTCCCACCAGTTTCAAACGCCGGTTATATTTTAAATAAAACAGGTTCACTGTTCAGAAAGAGCGCAAGGTTAAAAAAGGGGCTAAAAAAGTTTCATTTCAAAAATACATATTTCTTACAGTATTACGTTTTATTAAAAAAAACTTTACGAGTTTGTCCGGCAGGTTTATTTAGGCTAACATTCCTGAACTTCAGGAATTCAAACTAGTCATGTTCATGCCAGCCTAAAAATACAACTTATCTTGTCAGACACCGGACACTAGACGTGTTTTTTTTAATATAAAAGGTAATAATGTAACACATGTATTTTTTTCAATTGGTGACGCTTGTATGCGGGATCTCTGCTGTGGATGGGAGTTGAAATGGCCACGACATAGCTTTGAACTTGTAATAAAATAATTACAAATCATGATAATATTTTTTGAATTCAGTGCCATGATACACCGATCAGTACAAATATTTTCAAAGTATTGACTAAAATTTACTTCTAGTTGTAAATCTTTGAATTGAGTTTACTTTCTCCTTTAGTGTTAATTGTCGCTTTAAAGATTTCTTTGAAAGCTCGAATCGATCTATTAATTCAAATAGATCGTCGAGTAACTTTTTTAATTTTATGTAACTTGTGAGTAATAAATATATCTGTAAGATATTTAATCTTTTATTTATTCTTTACATTCAGTCGACCTTCGAAATGCCAAATGTATGAAAATTGACAAAATTATATGCGCATTTGTCCAAACGTATTCCAAACCTTTTGGCTTGCTGTCAGTACTCACATAATCATTCTAGAGAGGGCGCTAGACGCTACTATAGTAGCGTACATACAAATACATAGAAATTAGACTATATATAGTCTAATTTCTATGGTTTTAGATCGTTTTCAGTATCACGCGGATGCGGGTGCGGACGCGGACCCGTCCGCACGCGTACTGTTACCGTACAAATCGTTATTTATCATTATCAGCCATTAACTATGGGATCGGCCGACCATGGCGTAGTATCCAATAGTTTCAAGCCCTTAAACTGGTATCAAAGCAATGCGGGCGCGGCGTTGTACTCCCACCGATCGAACAAATAATAATTTCGCTTCGGACACATTTCCAACCAGAACCGGCTGGGGGTCGTTACACTGTTATCTCTAAGATGTGTAAACGAAACCGGTCGTAATTAATAAAATACAATAAAAATACCGTGAAACAGTATATTATTCAAATCTAATTATGTAAAAGTAGTGTCTTTACATATTTATAGAAGTCAGTCTAGACACGAACACGGGGCTATCTTTTACTGTCTTCTTCGTAGGTATCTAAGTTGTTAACTTAATAAATAATATTTAAAAAATCTACTGTCAGTTAATTTCACTCTTTACGTTACGATTTTACATGTAAAAGAGGGCCAGGGAGTGTCGTGAGGAGGTTAACGAAGTTGCCCCGCTGTATGGCTAGGCTGTAATTATTATTATGACCAGTTGAACTAGAGATCGAAACAATTTTTCTACCTGTAATGTGTATATACAAATAAAGGAATTTGGGATCTTTTCTGGCACCTAAAACTTAGATGTAGACCAGTATGTCTTCCTGACACGAAAAACATTGTACGAATCATGAATTCAAATCAAAACCGCTTGTATTTTAACATAGTACCACACCACAAGTCAGGTAATAGTCTCCGACTACACGACGACGGTTCCAGCGCCGGTACGGTTCGCTGCAGCCAATCACGAGGCGCGGAGTTCAAGTGGGGGAGAGCGGAACGCTTGTGATTGGCTGCAGCGAACCGCACCGGCGCGGAATCGGTGCATGTAGTCCAGCACATAGTTTAGCCGCGACAAAACGAGAACTTACGATTACGAGTGCCTAACTAAACACCACAGAAAGTGTTATGCAAATCTGGAGATCGATTCCACTAAATACAACGTAACTAAATAGAATCTGAACTGCATCCTTATAAAGTGTTTCGTATGCTTCTATCCACTAACGATCCAATTTCAGTTAAGTTCTGATCGAGTCAACGATCGATCGAACTAACGTATTTGTACACCCTACTAAAACGTTTAGTTTATACTGAATCACAGTTGAACAGTAACAAAACGCTTCAATTATCAAATATAACAATTGAACATAAGTTCCTCCCAAGGTACTTTTGCCCGATCGATAGTAAATCGAAAGGTGGCAGTGGTAGAGTTATGCGTCTGCAGAATGCGATTTATTGAAATTGGATAGAAATAGAACTACAAACGTTGTAATTTAGGCGAATTGGGCCCCTGAAAAAAAATCCCCTCCCTTCCATCCGGTGACTAATCGCGCGCAATGTCTTGATTTAAGTGTTAACTACACTTTAAGTTTCGTCTAGTAAATGAACCATTTCCTAATAGGTAGGTTACATACAAGTTCACACAAGCCAGGAGCACGAGGAATGACCCACACCAACACATTGTGCAGTTCAATATGAAAAAACATAGTAAAATAACTCTAAATTAAAAATTTAAGAAATCCCCGACGTACCATTGTGGAAATCCCCTTACTTTTTCCTGGTTATCGTCAGGTCCTCAAGATTCCAGATGTGGGAAGGTCACCGTGGTCATAAACATTTGAGCTCAAACTCGAACCACCTAACGTTACCGTTCCAGAGATTTCCAGAGATCCCATCATGCTCTAACATCCCAAGATACACCAAGAACTTATAACCACTGATCCATTTTTCATCTGACATGGCTAAGAACATTCAGCAGGTTAGAGCTGCGGCGCCTGAAGGCGGATGGACGCTCCGAGCTTTGCCCTACGTGGAGCTCGGCTTTCAGCCTCGCCATGTCTACCTTAAAATTTTAGTTTTTGGCAGCCATTTTTATTTTATTTTTCTCTTGTAATGTCTTTTTCTCATGTCCCTACAACTTTAGTTCGAGAAGACCCCATCTAACTATTATAGTTTCGGCGGGCTGATAATCTTACAATACTTCCAGTTTCATAGTGTGAAATTGAAGTTTACTAACTTTTTCCTGGTCATCAGGTTCTTGAATGTTTCAGATGTCAGAAACGCACCATGAACCTGAACATTTAAGCTCAAATTCGAACCATCTAGCTATTACCGTTCCAGAGATCCAGTATGACATCAAAGATACTCCAAGATCTTAGAAACCATTGGTCCAATTTTTATCAAACCTAGTTAAACCAAGTTATGATGCCACAGACAAACGTGACAAACTTATAACACGCCCTCCCTCGATCGGTCGGGGGTTAAAAATAGAAAACATGACCGATAGATTAAATAAACAGTGCTAAACAAGACTCAAGACAGAGTTGCCACAATGAATTTCCCAAAACATTTTTATAACTACCGATAACAATCAATGTAAAGCTACATTTTTCTGTAGGCATCTGGGATATCGGCCAGTGGCTCTCCTGTATTTCCATACTTAGACTCGCTCCATCTTAGATATTTTTCTATTGCCAAAAATTAGTGATAAGGTAGCATAATATAGAGCGAGTCATCCTTTTGATCACTACTGACAACTAACACTGGAACCACGGGTGGAAAACTTACTGCTTGTTAAGTTACATACATACAAAAATTCTAAGAATATTACGAGTACATACCCGTAGGTGCAGTGAACGATGACGTGCCAGTAGGTATATCAAGTAGGTACCTTTAAATGAAAGGTTTTCTGGTTTATCGAGTATCAAGAACTAGGCACGCTTTCACGACCTAACCGGCATAAACCTGCGGGCTGAACCTAGATATGCCTAGATATAGACTTGGCACGCGCCGTATCGGCTCTAGGCTAGAAATGTTGCAACTAGCCCATTGACAGTTGAGAAAGCCAACCTAGGACCTAAGTACGATCGGTCAACATTTTAAATGACCACTTTTTGTCTCAGAGTTCAAGAGTGGAATACTAATACCTATGTTACATGTATCTAACTCTTTTGTAATTGTAGCCGCTATTCCATTATACAAGAGGAATGCAACTCGAGAAGTGGAAATGTAAACTTGCATGCAACAGATTGCTTGAGATTATTTCATACTTGCATGCAAGTCAATCACGGGTCTAGACTAGCACGTTATTCTAAGTAGTCTAAATTTGCTAGAATAAAAAGATCTTTATAATTAAAACTCTGTTCAGAATAAGTGTTGTTAAGTCCGGAATAGTCACAATTAAGTAATTTAAGCTAATTTTAAGCTTTCAAATACATAATAAAGCAAAAGCGTATTGAATCGATGGAATTACGTAGGTACCTACCTAACTATAAAAGTATCGATTTGTCGGCTTTGGAACAGCATGACATGAACTAAACATTGTCTGCGATGCGATTAAACGAGAGATTACGCAACAACCGATGGAGCGCGAATAATCAGAACGAATCCGATCGTAGACCTAAAGAAAAATTGAAAGAAATGTACGGTAATCTGCTGACTGAGAAAAGTATACAGTTCAGGGGTAAAAAATTTCTTAGAAACTACTGATTGTTTTTTTTTATTAAATAATGAGAAAAGACGAGCAAACGGGCCACATGGTGGTAAGTGGTCACAGTCCTCATAGACATCTCACCTCACTGTATTATTATTAGAGGGTTTTCGATGCGCCTAACCTTAAGGACTTCGATGGAGTGCCTCGTGTGGCAGTAATAGGGTAGTTTCCAAGAATCAAACTCTTGAATTCAGCTATTGAATGACATTTGTGTGAAAACTTGTTTTAAGCAAGCAATATTTTTTATATTTAAACAATGTTAATACTTATTCTGTAAGTTTGAAGGAACTTTAATTGAACTTGGCATCAAGTTAGATCTCAATTCTTTTAACGACGAAGCCTTATTATGCCACATTTATGTTTTTGGTCGGATTGTAGGTACTTACAAAGACCCGGCAAAAGGATAATGTTTTGTAAAATTGTCAGGAATTGAAAAAATTGATTACATTCTGGAATTAAGAGGAGATTCATCTTAACCAAGATATACTCGTAGAAAGGGAAATTGACTATATCCATTCCACGCTAATACCTTATGCCTATTATCAAATACCTATGTTTCCACACTGCCAGATATGTTAGTAATTAACTCCGTGGCACCCATTCCATGTACTGAACCCATTTGCTGCGACGCTCATCGATACCGTATGATACTTGCGTCACGTGGAATGGAGATGCCATTCCTTGCTGTGGACAATCTCTGACCTGGTTGAGGATTTTATGGTCATAACGCGTGCTGGTGTGGTAAATGAAACGCAGACATGGTCGTTGTACCTATGTAGGCAGGACTAGTATCTGGGACTCATTCTTAAAAGGTATTCTTACTTATAATTAGACTGAAGAATGCCATTTTTTACTGTTTAAGGAGAACAAGATAAGCCAACTAGCCACCGGATGGTAAGTGGTCACCGTTGCCCATAGACATCTCACCTCACTATTATGTTGTTAGGGTTATCGATGTGCTGCTAACCTAGAGGATTTAGGATGTAGTGCTTTATGTGCCGGTAATTAGCTGTCTCTGTTACTCTTCAAACCGAAACCAGTAGAGCAAGCATTGCTGCTTGGCGGCAAAAATAGGTAAAACGGTGGTACCACTCCAGGCTGACTCTACACATCATACCACCACCAAATTCTGAACCTTGCAAAGGCCCTGTTACTACCGGCTAAACCTAATTTTTCTTGGTAGGAGCCGTAAAACTGTTATTGTAGTAACAAGGGGAAATAAAATGATCCCGTCTTACAACTGGAGTTGTTAGTGACACGGGTAAAAAAAGATCGTGTTACTACCTGGTAGTAACACGGGTAACATCATCATTCGCTATTTAGTAATTCCAAACACACAACAAAGTTTTCTCTAGGTACTTTTTATTTCTATTTACAAACAAAAAAGGCAGCAAATCCATAGAGATCTGCCACATTGTGAAACAAAAGAGACATGGTTCTAGAATTTGCATTCATCGTGCGTGCACAGTGGTTCCATACGTAGTTAAACTGGCCAAAAATGGGCGACGTTGCGTAGTTTGATGTTGTAGCGTATGATAAGATTTTTTATTACTATCAATTATGAAAGTGTTGTAAATAAGTAGGTATTATGTTCTTGAGGCCCTACCTAGGCGGCTAGATACTATATAGTAAATTTCTCGTTATTTGGTTTAATTTAATTTAATTTCTCAAAGCTATGTATAGTAAAATTGTGATGATATCATGGCATCATATGGCCACTTCAAAATAGCAGACCTAAAAATATGTTATAACAGCAGACCTAAAAGTTAGTGACTCTGAAGGAATTTGGTGGAAAGGTACGTATCTACATGTTGTTATTTGGCTTATGTGCTAATTTAAAAATAATTGATCAAAATTCTTGTAAAATAATCCAATATTAATCAAAATAATCATTATTTATTTATCAAATTATTGTCATTGAAACCAATAAATTTAGGTTATGTTATGTTTAGAACAAAATAATGTTTAAATCATACACGTACGTCGTATTTTTGAATAGTTTTTTTAACTTCTAGTGGCGCCTCTAGTGGTAAAACATTGCAGGGGTATCTCCTATTCCGAGCTGCTTTCTTTCGATGACAACAAAAGATGTTCAGCGCTTGCGCATTACGCGTCGTTACATCCAAAACGACGGTAACGACGTGTGGTGACATTGCGTCATAATGATGCATGATAATGCATATTTACGTACGTATTTGTGATATTATGAACGTACAGAGGAAGAAATCTGGTACTGTACAGCTTTCTTATTATCTCCGTTTCCGTCGATTTCTTGATGATAATACATACCTACTTGGGCCATTCTTCGAGCGTTTCAACCGCTGTCATTACCTAGTATAAATTGCTGTCCTCGTGGATAGTTTTCGTGTTTAATATAATTTTTTGTCCCTTTGTACTATAAATAACAACAATACGGGGGAGCGGTAATGACAGCGGTTGAAACGCTCGAAGAATGGCCCAAGTAAGTGTTTGTTTTTATTGTGGATGCTTCTTTTTTAAAATAGGTATATTATTTTACATCAAGTTTGACTTTTGACGGGCTCATAGCCTAGCTGCAAGCATGGTCATAAAATAATCATGCCAGTTAAGCCACGCTCGGCGAGGTCAGAACCAGGATGGGAGACCGCGAGCTGCACATTAAATCTAAGCCCCTCCGTGCCTCGAAGAGCACGTTATACAGTCGGTCCCGGTTGTTGTCGATCGACAGCCCTCGTCAGAGGCCTACGAGCGGCCTGAATGAGTCTGACAATACGTTGGCCCTAGACAATACGATGGCATACCTACGATAAACAAACTTGTAACGTGTAACCCTACCTTTATTCTAAGTTTTAACCATTTATTTCTCGAAATATTACGAAGTCTAGATTTGAGTGTTTAAAGAAAAATTAATCTATGAAGGTAGATGAAGGAGATTTAGACCAAGTACCATACTTAAGGTATCCTTTAATTGTATTTTATACCTACCTAAGTTAAACTTCCTGAGTTGTTAAATTTCATAAACTATTAGCCTAAAATTCTATTGAAAATGTACCGGCATTCATTAGAACATCCGCATAATGCAATACCTGATTGCAACGTTTTTTCATGTTTTTATTGAAAACATAATGAAACAATAAATTGTTAGCAATAAATTAACTCTATATACCTACATAATTATATTATTATTGCCTCAAGTAAATGTAATTTAAGGCTTTGAAGGTGAACGTTTCCCCTTTTGGTAACGCGAGAAAAAACCTTAAGAAAATGTCACTGTTTACTTCTGGCGAGGACACACGACCGATATTTCTGTTTATTGTAGGTATCTACTTACTTAAGTACCTATCTTGAATTCTTGATTCCTTTGAGTCACATATTGCCTATATCAGACTCGCCGCCGCTCAGAAGAGCTCGGGAGAACCCACTGTTACTTCTATATGCCAGGATCAGGGGTACCAGATTACCTACTGCTGTTGTTGTGCCTACCAAAGAAGGTAGACGGATGGAAATGATTCTACGCTACCTTGAATTAATTAAAGGAAGATAAAACTTTGCTTACGAGTATCAGTAGGCTCTACCGAATGTATTGGCCGCGTACCCTATACGAGTATCTACTACCTGACTGATGTAGGTACCTCCAGGGGAACCTGCTACTATAGTATCCAATCACTTTGAGAAACACTAATTATAATTATGAAGTGTCAAAAAACTATGCATATTTTGTAAAAGAATGATCCCATGAAGGAAGCAAGGTCGCCTGCTCCATAGGTTTCTGTTTATATAGAATTAAACATTACATACGGTAGATCTCTTGTTATACTTATATTTAGTATGATTTAAGTCTAAAGAAATAAACTTCGCCTTTGTTTTATTTACAATTGCAGGCAACTGAAATACACCTATCATTATCTTGTCCCATAAATGGGGCAAAATAAACGCCACAGTCACAGCATACAATAAAGACCTAAAATACGTATAATTTACGCGATTTCTCGCCAGCCACACCCGGGGGTGAAACGGGTGTTCTTTGTTACCTTTAAAGGCTCCATGGTGGTAAAAAAGTAGATCACCACGGACCGGACGAACTAGAAAGTGAAACTGCAGGAGGCTCGCTATAAAAATTGTAGCACCAGCTATAGCGAGTTCAGTCGAGTCAAAGCGAGGCGGTGAAACAGCCCAGTTACACAACTCACAGAATGGTCAGTTAAATTTCACTTTCGTTTAGTGTTTGTTTTTTAAATTAGATGTGATGTAACGTTATTTAATGGAAGTGGTTCACTTTTTTAAGTGGTTCGTCATTAAACCAGTTTTTTCCAAGATTTCGCGGTTACATTTGCATGTTTTTGTTTTAAGGTGTTAGATGGAAAAGTATTTTTTGTTGATGCATGGTGTAAGTAATTTAATCGATTTGTGTATGTGATTCAAAAATCTTATCTGTTATTATAATTAAAATATCAGCTTTCGATAAGAATTTAGTAAAACCTACCTACACCCTGCATTCTATTTTTTCGATATTATTTTCCAAAATAGAAATGCCAAAAAAACAAATAATTAATACTACTTACGAGTAGGCACTTGTAGAGTGAACACTGGATATAGACAGAGACCTATTATCTAAAACTATAATAGGAAATTACGAGTAAATTGGTTGAATAGGATAGGATTAGGGATTAGATTATAGGATTTGACGAATTTTGTAACCAAAACGGGACGCATTTAACTGATAAAAGTTAAAACTCAGTTTATTTAAAACTACAGCTTACTATAAAACTTTTGGAAATACTGCAAAACGTCACATGTAAACATCTAAAAACCACTGTCTAAAGTTATTAGCATATTTTGAACATATTTCTCATAATTAACATAGAGCATTTCAACCGTAACATAACACTATACTAACAATATACAAAACACAAAAAAAATGAAACTATTTACTAAATAGAGTGCAGATAATTAATTTAGAAGTTACTAGAGCGAGTGGCCACGCACACACAAGGCTAATGTATGTAATACTTTATAAATAGGAGTTTAAAAGTAATTTTACGTACCTAAGTATAGTTAAATATTGTATTTAACTCAACTGTTGAAGCAAATAATACATATGCCTATAGTATAACACAATTCCATACACATAGGTATATAATATGTAAAGTTTTAAGTTGATTAAACAGTATTTCATTAAATAGAAAGAATTAAACTTACATATCAAATTTTAAAGTATATTTTATAAAATTGAGCACAATAATATGAAAAATAGATAGACAGATTAGACAGCCACTTACGAAATGTGAAGAAACAGGCTAACCAGCATTAGCTGCCTGCCTGCTAATCCAATAATAATAATAATAAATATTTTTTATCAAACCTTGCTTTATCATTCTCGTAGTTGGATCAAGAAATTACTATAATTTGTAATTAAAAGTGCAAGATTCAAAAAAGGGGTAGAAATGTAAAATAATCCATATCAAGAAAAATAAATACCAAGTTGGTATTTACAGGTATTTCTAATCATTATAAAGCAATTACATTACTTAATTACATCAAAAACGATTTAGGTAGGTACCTACTTAGTGCTTTTAAAAATTTATGAAATCAACTCTAATTAATTGCACAATCCAATAATTAGACCGGTAAAAATTTCGGTCTATTGTTGCGTTAAAAATCCCATTATTGTTATAAATTAATTCCCACTGATCGATATCACTTGAGAACAATGGTTGCCAAACTGTGGTTCTCATATAGAAGTGAAATGAACGAACAGTTTAATGTTATCGCAGATCACAAGTTATTACTCTGTTTTGATTTCAAAAGTTGGGTAGGTGTCTCTTTTTTTCCTAAAGTTTTTGCCTTTGTGTCTGTAATTCACATACTTATTAATTACTTAATGTAAGACAAACTTATGGACATGATAATAGGATTACTGATCGGAGAGTCCTCAAATCTGTGATACTTTTTGATCGGGAAACTGATCCATTGAGATCGAATTCGTTTATTCGATTCAATTTGAACGAAAAATGTACGAATACTCGCTCTGGTTGGAATTTAGATTAAAAATCGGTTTAAAGAACTTCGAATTCAATTCTCTAATTTTATTACATACAAAAGACATCAACGAGCTAATGAAATTGAATATAGCTAGAGCTAGTAAAATCGACATTGTAGTCCAATAGTATTGAAGGAGGGGTAACCAAAGGGGTGTATCTGTTCCTCTCCTTCTGGACCCAGTCTGATTCCGAATATGTGTCATTTAATATAATTTAATCGTACAGATTTAATATTAAATCGTCAAAAACGAAGTCTCTACCGTCCCCCTCTATCTATGATCTGGGTATCTTTCGGGGACCCCCCCCCCCCATCGTTTTGCCAAAAAGCTGGGTAAGTCACATGTAATCCAATTAAAAAGTAACCGAACATTAGTGACACAGCCTTGCGCCGCAAAGTTGTAACCCCAATATTTTAATTTACCGTGTCGCCACATTGCGTACTTAACTACGAGCAATTAATTCGATGCGTTAATGGACATTTGTATCAATATTGGAAATTGTTTTATTGTTTCAATGACCTGAATATTTTGCAGGTTGGGAAATGTTTAAATTGAAACATATAAGTAAATATAACGACTTAGTTTACAGTGATAAATACTGTGTAGAGCATATCTATATAAACATGATCGAAAAACTCATCGATAAACCTATAAGTAGAGCGTGTTTGTTGTCATAAAATAATGGTTTCGTCCCCATAACATGACGACAAATTATATGAAACTACGTTAAAATTATTGTCCCCATAAATCTATGGAACTATGTTGAAATTTCTTTCAATAATCAAGTTCATACTAGTATAATCATTTTTCCGGGTCATCATATTTGTGTATCTCTAGCTAGACCCAAAACACAGGGAGTCCTTGTATAAACTCAGCCATATATTATAGATTTTTTACATTTAAATTGTCTTGAAAAAAAACCCTTCCTTAAAGGAAAGCGTGATTGGTACAGAACAGCTTTCTCACAAGTTCTTAGGTCACCTGAGTTGCACAAGAGACCTTGAATGTCGCGACAGCAACGAGGAAGTATATGACAAGACTGGAAATAAGTATCATGTAGATTGGAGGGAGGTGAACTTTAATTGTGGGTAGGTACCCGATACATGGTGTAGCGGCGAAATATCACTTGTAGGAGTTGCAGGACTATTCAATGTGATTACAATGAATAGTCCTGCAACTTCTACAAGTACAAGTTGAAAGCCATAACCAAGCTAGTGCGTTGCTAATTAAACTCCCATCCACAACCGTAAAAAAATAAAAAGCTCGCCCATCTACTCTCTCGCCTTCCAGAAACAATAATACAATTTTATTATATAAAACACAATGTGTTTCTGGACGGCGAGAGAGTAGATGGGCGAGTTTTTTTAATTCTTTACGATTGTGGATGGGAGTTTAATTGGCAACGCACTCGCTTGGTAATGGCTTTCAACTCGTACATAATGAACGTTGGAAAAAAATAGAGTCGCCATACATTTTGCTCTGCTTATAAATAGCCAAAAAAAATCCTTGATTCCATTCATCATCAGCAGTCCACTGCTGGACGTAGGGATTCTCCCAGGGCTCGCCATTGAGACCGATATTCGCCTCTTCTCATCTAGTCGCTATCGTCACTCCATCTAGCATGGTGGCGTCCCACACATAGGTACATTACACACTAGCCAAAGCTAAACTGGACAAATCCAGTTGGAGTAGCTAGAAAGAAAGGGAACACCACTTAACTCAGTCTTTCATACTTTCACATTTTCTAGTGAATTTTCAAATGTCGTTTATCAAGGGTTCTTTATTTATTGCATATAGATCGGTACTGGATCACCCTTCAAAGTATTTTTATACCTTGTAACAAGTAACGACAGCTGTTGAGTGAATGGCATTGGAACCTTTCACGTGCGGAACCCGCCTGCCAACACAAGGTGAGCGGGAACCGGGGCAGGCGAGCGGAACCATAACTTAACTGATATACTTATACCTACCAATACCTACAAAATATAGATAGATAGATTATAAGGTTATCTGTCTACAATATTACCTTTCGTAGTTTTGGATTCTGACGAATAAACCTGTGTAGTTCGGAATTATATAGCTATATTTAGCTTGTTTTAAAATTACGGGTATACCCAATGTAAAGTATACATAGCTGCCATTATAATTATTGTATGTGATCAATCATTACCGATCTTGATCAATCGAGCAGCATTACCCATTTATTGAACCTTTTAGAACATACAGAGCGGGTGGGTAATTTTAAAACATTAGTAAGCATCATGGAAATGTACCAATATGATTGAATACGAATATTTAATTTAATAGCTTAAAAACAGTGGTTGAATTTTTACACAATATCTCAGAAATAGGTACTTTAACGATAGGTTAATGAAAAAGCTTTTGCGCTATAAAAAGAAATAAATTCTTTAGAAAAAAAGACAGAATCTTGTCAAAGTATTATGGTTGTAATATGAACATAAGTCAACATTTTCATTTTTGACCGCGAATTTAGAGATCAACTTTTGAGTTCTATTATACCTAAAACACCTTTCGAAAACAATTATTTATTACTGACCGGCTCTTACACTTAAACCTTAAATCAATTAGGTACCAAGATCAACCGAAAACTAACTCAATTTATCGAATAATTGGACCACAAAATTGATTCCAGAAATTGCGTGAAAATAAAAAAATAAAATGAAATCCAAAACCAATAAGTTCTTGTCTCCGATTCCATAAATCTGGTGGAACATCGTAATTTCGCTCATGAGCCGTAAAATCGATTTACTTTTCACTTTCTAAAATTACAGACGTAACTCGGTCGGTTTCAAAAACAACAGAAAAGATTTGATAGCAAACCGTTCAGTTACATAACGTTCTTACGATGACAATTGACAATACGAAAGCGAAGCATCTAAACTACGGTCAACTAGCGTGTAATTTTTTAAACATTGTTTTATTGTTTTTAGATTACCCTATAATTTTAAAAGAATTAGGGAGAGTTAAAAAAATGTCGCAAATAGCTTTATAATTGTCGTTCTTTGTTGTAGGTAAAACACGATTCCAATTTACATAAGAGTCTAAATAGGTGCTGTACAACAAATGAGACTTAGGTATAATTTCGTAAACAATATAGAAATGCCGTTTTAATTGACATAATAGCTCGAAGTATAACTATTACAAGAAGTGACTTTACAATTTTAAACGTACCTATGTACCCAGTGTCGGCATACCTACCTACATACCTACAGTATTCGTTTATAAATAAAAATAATGACTTTAAATATAGGTACAACATGTAGGTACATCTACCTTCTCACAATAGCGACTAGGCGACTTGGTATCGAAACAAAATAACTACTTACATAAAAACTTAACTATTGCCAAATAACATTTAAAAATTAGTGGACACTTTATCATAACATAATAAATGAAATCCTCTAACTCCTCAAAGTTAGTATAACTTGCTCTCTAAACATTTAGTCTTATCTCAAACTCATTCATTACCTAAGCTACGATTTACTCCCTGCACTACTAAAATTCTGTTCTGTTTTTAATCTGTTATAATCAGCTTAACCAGACAGCATGTTATTACTGTACCATTATCCATTAAAATGTCACGAACGACCTCACGATCTCGATAAGAAATAGCCTTTATACTTGAACGTGCGTGGGTCTAACTACAAATGTCAAGTCATATCAGTAGTGGGTGTGCGAAGTGAAACAACTCCCGCCCACAATGCCCTTTCGATTTCTATAACGGTTTGCTAATATCCTGTATAAGAAAAATTATATTTTAATACGTAGGTGGGAAATTCAAGATTTTTTTCGACTTTCCGACATCAGAGCCAAATGTTTTGTAATCCGACTTCGGAATTGGCTATCTTCTTAACGGCGTCGGAACTAAAAGAAATGTCCTGCTCTGATAGAAGAACATTGAACAACCGGCGCCAATGACTTGACTCTCCAGCAATGCTGTTTACTTTTTCTTCAGATATTGTTATGTGACAAAGAAATAAATTTGATTTTTATATTATTTTGTACAATTGTATTTTTTAACTAGACTAGAATAAAATTTGTTATATTTTTTCAAATTCATACGAAATAGAAAATTTCATGATTGTGACTAATTCTCGATAACTAACAAAGTTTAGAAAAGCAGTAAAATAATAACTTAAAGTTTACAATTCCAAAATAAAAATTGATGAAGTAATTGCCATATTAATTTATTCAGATTAAGCCTTGACCTCATCGCCGTCTCAGGTACCAGTACCACTAGTTGAGATTGAGGGCAATCGTGAATCCAGTAAAATAAAAAATAAACATTACAATTGACTGTCGTATCAACCTCGATTGGCAGTTGCCCGCGCATATCTCAGGTACGAGAAAAGGCTCCAGTTACCTACCGTTGCGCAACCGCTGCGTAACCACAGCAGCTACTTACCATTATTTACCACCTCGCCGTACCACCGGCGCCTACGCATTGCACTAATAAATACTATGGTTGGGCAACCACTCGTGCAAATGAAAAGTTGTTCATATGAGTTGTGTTGTCTTGAGGTAGGTACGATATGGAAAGTGGGCAAAACAAATCACGACACGACTGACAATAATTAGGTAAAATAGGTTACAGCCTAGGTATTCTAACATTTAGTACCGTGACACAGATAGAACAACTTTGGTATAACCCGTCGGAAATATCTGTGGACCTGAACGGGTCGTTCTGGCACGTTCATTATTCATCATCATCGATTAAAAGTTCTTCCTATTCAGGCGCGGTCCTTGCTCAACATTTAGATTAATTTTGAGGGTGCTAACTAATTTAAAGTTATTTTCTATGGAAATCGAAAATTGTGTTGATCACGTCATCTGTTTCGTATGCACACCGCTAACCTCCCAATACCTCCAGCAGCACGTCATAGTCCTCGCCGCCCTGGCCGCGGTGGCCGCCGCCCGGCCGTCCTTCATCGCGGTGCCAGCCGACCAAATCGCCTTCGTGGACCTATCCAGCTTGCACCTCCGCCGGGTGCCGCGGCAGATCCTGGCGCCGCCGCCGCTGCCGCAGCTACCACAGGGGCTCTACGATGACGACTACATTCCGATCCAGCAACCGCAGCATCAGCAGTATCAACAGTATCAGCAGCAACGTGAGTTTATTTTTAATTGTAAAGGGAGAGCAGACTCTTATGCTCATACGAATCGGGTGGAAAGTAGTCACTGACGCCCATATCTCACCTCACTATAATTTTATTAGAGGGTTTTCGACGCGCTGCTTACCTTGAGGATTTAACACAGGAAGTGGTCGTTTTGGGAACTATCTTACCCTTCAAACCGAAACACAGCACAATTATTTTTGCTTCGCAGCAGAAACACCTCAGATTACTATTTGGTTTAATTATAAAGAAAGGCAAGACAGCACCATGACCCAGGCTATATTATACTTATTTACTAAAATTCCATACCTACATATGCACTTTGCGTACAAGCACCTTCCCGACTGAGAATTGAACCCGAAACCCATATAAGGACTACACTACACTATAGACTGAGACTGTGCTAGAGGTATCTTATCTTATCTTATGATAGGGGGCCGGGAATAACCCAGCGGCACTTCGACCCTTGAGGATCTTTTGTGTCTACCCCATTTTATACACTGGTCATCTCAGTGTGCAGGTTTCCTCACGATGTTTTCCTTCACTGTTAGAGCAGTCGGTAAATGTATGTAATTCTTCGAAAAATACGAGAAACTCATTGGTACATGGCACTGCGTGGTTTCGAACCCGGGCCTCCCGCATGGGAGTCCGGTGTCCTGGCCACTGTGCCATTGACGCTCTTTTGTGCCAGAGCTATAAGAGAATGTCGTCCAAAGGATGAAATACTTAATTTATCTCAGACAGTAGGAGCTGGTCTCTAGGTGTTTATTCATGACGAGAGTTTTAGTTAAGAGATTTTCCTGCTATGAGATTTTCTCTAAAAATAAAAGATTTGATTTCAAAACATGATCCTTTCTTGCTTAGTTTGAAATGAATGATAGCATGCAATAGCTGTTAAAATAGTATGAATGACGGAGCATAGAGCTAGCTTTTGTTGAACTTCTTATTAGACTTGCATTGAAAGCATTCCCGTTTCGAACAGCTTCTCACAGTCCTCACAAATAAGCACACAATGGTTTCACCCGTCATCGCCAGCAGCTGCGAAATGTCAAGAAAGCGAGATGGTTCTGTATGTCAAATTGCACGGCCATCCGTCAAGATTACAGACTCACTTTCACTTGCTATCACAAAGGATTTGGCTTTCTCGTGTGTCGGTCGGACTCGTTTTACATTCAGTACAATGTATACTTGCGTAATGGTGAGGTCATATCGAAAAAGTTTCTTGCGCCGGTGTTGATAATATCTTCCAGTCTCAAAACTCAGAACTATTTGCGCCGCTCAATAAATTTCAATATTATTCAAACAACACCTACGTTTTCGCATTGCTTCGTTTCGCTCGGTATGAATAATTCCTTATTCTACTGATGTAATTTCAATTCTAATGATAAAAGTACCCCATACACATGATTTCCTTCCTTTGCCGATAAAATCTGATCTCTATTTCAAGTCGTTTAACGTTTATGTAACAGTTTCACTGCTGTTTGTTGTTATCCTTTCGTTTTAACGAGGTACAATGTGCCAAGAGCGTCGGTGGCGTCGTGGCTAGGACGTCGGACTTCCATGCCATGTACCAATGATTTCTTCGGTTTTTTCGAAAGACTTACGTACATTTATCAACTGCTCTGACGGTGAAGAAAAACACTGTGAGGAAACCTGTACACTGAGATAACAAACCACCCCATTAAATCTGCCACGAAAGTCTTTCTATGTGATTAATTCCTTAGAATGATCACGACCCTCAGCAATGAAGAATACGGCTTAGAAGAATCTACCAAGAGTCTAGAAAGGAATTTAATTCAGTATTTGCGTGGTCGACTGTCCTTATGTAAATATATTGCGAACCGCCGGTTTCCGCTGTGACTGGCTGTGGTAATCGTTAAACCACTTTCAAGTTATTTATTGCTACAACTGTGTGGTTTATTTACATCAATTATGTCCACTTCTTGACGATTTTATGTTAGGTGTAGTTGATTAATAGCTCTTCGTGTTACACATTAATAGTTATCCATAAATCATATCATATTGTGGCTGTTTTTAGATTACAATTTTAAATGGTATTTGTTTTGGAGAGGTTTTTAGAGTAAATGTCAAGTACTTGTTATTTTGAATCGAATACTTGTTTAATATCCTATTGAGTATCTACTAATCAATTTTAGAACAACTTACCATCCATTATCATATTAAAACCTTTTCATGTTGTGTGTTGGATCGATGCTGACGAAATCCGATTCTATTTCATTAATATACGATACGGGGTATAGCTACATAATTGTCTTCAAACCCAACTGCCTCAAAACAACAACCTTGATTTAGTCGAGTGACTGGATTAAAGTAATGTAGAATCTACAATTTGAAATAAACTTCTTTCTTTACAGCGTTAGCCCTAGTTCCTCCAGAGCCCCAGCATCAAAGAGTAGTCACTCTACAGCAGAAGCCCCAAGACGCTGCAAGTGCCGCCACGTTAGGCGCCTCAGCGCGCCTGGCTGAACGCCCCCCGGACTTCGGCGAGTATGTGGACTTCGGAGCCCACACCGGCGACTCCGGCGCATTCGGTTGGTACGCCGATTACCCCATCAATAACCACGATGACTCAAGGTTCAGAAAGTAAATTATTAAGTAGATGTACCATTTCGTTGGTTTATAAGCAGCAAACGAAGTTTGCTTTGCACTTGCCAATTTTAACACTTGTTATTTGAGGGTTCCAAATGTTACCAAAGACAGTATTAGTTCCAAGTGATCAAGAATTAGTTTGAAATTATGATTTGTTATTTAGAAGTGTTTTTACTCGTAGTTTGTTAAAAGCAGAATTACCGCACATTTGTTTTAGACGGTTAATTCCGCGTTAATGCACTTTATACTTTTGATGTTCCTAAATGTTAGGTTTAAGTTGTTACAAAGTACACTGTGATACGAACCGAAGTAGTTCAAGTATGCTTTTTATCTATTCTTTGCTAAACCACTCCTTGCTTCCGTATATTCACTTGCTTTTTAATTTGTATCATTCTATCTCTTGCTTTATTTTCAATACGAACTTTATCATCTGCATCGTTCATCTATAACGAACCATACCTATAAATTATCTTTCTTTATTTATTGTATTTCTGTACTAGATATCTTATTCTACTCTTCTCTGTATTTTATCTTTACTATTTCTATTTTTATTCTACACTTACTTCTATTTTTCAACTTATTCTATGCTATCAATTATTTCTTTCATTTTATCTTATGCTCTTATTTCGAAATAATATAAACTTTACTGACTTTCTTCCTCGTTTCATTTCATGCACCATCTTTATTATATCTTTCATTTATTAGTTTTTATCTTTCATTCTCAATTATTTCTATATCATTATACCAAGTAATCTGCTGCTCTATCATGCACATACATTCATTTATAAAGCTATATTTACATTTTACATTAATTTATAACATTCTCTTATAACATAATATCATATTATTTGTAATTTAATACACATTAAGTATTCCTTTTCACTTCTTAAAACTTACTTAACTTCTTAAAATTTCCTTTTTCTTCATTGTCATTATTTGTCCTTCATTTTATTTCTAAACTTTAATTCTTCTTATATCTTTTAGTTATACATCTTCTACCATTACTTTATCTTATCTACCTACTTGTATTTTTATGTCGTACTATATTAGATCATCTTCATTTTCTTGCTCCTTGTTCTTTTCTATTGTATTTCTTTAAACATCTGACCTCTTATACACCTGTTCTATTCTTTATTTATGTCAAACTATTTTCACATAATTTTATGAGAACGTTTTCATTTTCTTGCTTCTGGTAATTTTTTTATTGTATTTCTTTTATTATCTAACATTTTAAACAAACTATTACCTATTTTATTATTTCACGTATAATTCTTTCTTTCATTGTCTGACATTCACTAATTATTTCTACATTAGTACATACTTAGTTTACTATTTTTCATTACATATTTCCACTTCTATCGCCTACCTATCTAATCGCATTATCTTCTTTTATTTTTTCTTTGCATCGTTTCATTCAATTCTTTTACTTTATCTCCACTTTATCATTCTTATTTTATTGCTATCTATTGCGTCTTTACCTCATTTTATTGTTTATATTCTGTCATGTCTTCTCATATTAGACAATAAGTATACCATGTCAGTCTCTCATCATCTCATTTTCTTTATCTTACTTTTTCTGTCATTTTCATTGTTACTTACCTAGACTCTATTCTACTATTCTCTTATTGATTTTTTTCTTTACCATGTCGGACTTCCATTATCTCATTTTCTTTATCTTACTTTTTCTGTCACTTTTGTTGTCTACACTTAATCTTCTTTATTGCAATCTCTATGCTACTAGTCTCTTATTGATTATATTCTTTACTCCAGGTCTGACCTTATAGCCTGCATTATTCCTTTTTCTTCGTTCAAGTCTTACACAAGCTATTCTTACACTTATTTAATCTATCTTTCTCTCTCTCTCTCTCTGTCATTCACTCAGATACTTTAATGCTTATTTACTCTTCCTTTGTTACTTATTTTTTCCACTACATACTTAGACATCTCTTCAGCTATTCTTATACTTATTTTCACTTATCTACTCGTCTCACTCTGTCTCTCATAAGCTATACCCTATCCTTAATTATTATTGATTACCCTTACTTATTCTTATTCTTTATCTAATTATTATTCATCCTTTCGCTACTTAGACATTTCAAAAGCTATTCTTATTCTTATCTAATCTTCTCTACACGTCTCTCTCTGTTTCTTACAAGTTATTCATATCTTAATTACAGTAATTTATTCTCATTCTTTATCTAAGTATTATTCACCCTTTCGCTACTTAGACATTTCAAAAGCTATTCTTATATATACCTACTCTTCTCTACACGTCTCTCTCTGTCTCTTACAAGTTATTTATATCTTTGTTTACTCTTAATTACACGTATTTGTTCTCATTCTTTATCTAAGTATTATGCATCCTTTCGCTACTTAGACATTTCAAAAGCTATTCTTTTTTTTTTCCTTTATTTATATAAAAAAAATTCCTTCCTTCCTTATTTTCCTTTATTCTTATCTAATCTTATCTACACGTCTCTCTCTCTGTCTCTTACAAGTTATTCATCTTTGTTTACTCTTAATTACACGTATTTGTTCTCATTCTTTATCTAAGTATTATTCATCCTTTCGCTACTTAGACATTTCAAAAGCTATTCTTATTCTTATCTAATCTTCTCTACACGTCTCTCTGTTTCTTACAAGTTATTCATATCTTCATTACAGTTATTTATTCTCATTCTTTACCTAAGTATTATTCACCCTTTCGCTACTTAGACATTTCAAAAGCTATTCTTATATATATCTACTCTTCTCTACACGTCTCTCTCTGTCTCTTACAAGTTATTCATCTTTGTTTACTCTTAATTACACGTATTTGTTCTCATTCTTTATCTAAGTATTATTCATCCTTTCGCTACTTAGACATTTCAAAAGCTATTCTTATACGTATTTACAATTTTCTACTCGTCTCACTCTGTCTCTCATAAGCAATACCCTATCCTTAATTATTATTGATTACCCTTATTTATTCTTATTCTTTATCTAATTATTATTCATCCTTTCGCTATTTAGACATTTCAAAAGCTATTCTTATACATATTTACACTTAAGTAAAGTAAACTAAGTAAAATTTACGTACGAGCTCGTAGCCTAGTTGTGAGCACGGTCCGAATGTGATCGTGCAGGTTAAGCGACGTTGGCGCGGTCGGTACCTGGATGGGTGACCGCTAGTGGCATATTTCATCTGAGCTCCTCCGTGCCTCGGAAAGCACGTTAAGCAGTCGGTCCCGGTTGTTGTCGTTCGTCAGGAGTCGTTAAGCCATGTCAGAGGCCTACGGGCGGCCTGAACAACTCTGACAAATAGGTTGGCCACTAACCATACGATAAGCAAGCAAGTAAAACTTATCTACTCGTCTCACTCTGTCTCTCATAAGCTATACCCTATCCTTAATTATTATTGATTACCCTTATTTATTCTCATTCTTTATCTAATTATTATTCATCCTTTCGCTACTTAGACACCTCAAAGGCAATTTTTATGCTTATCTACTCTACTCGGCTCTATCTGTCTCTTACAAGCTGTTCTTATCTTTGTTTACTCTTGTTTACTCACATAACTTATTACTTATTCTTTCACTACTTTTATATCAGCTGATAAATCTTTCTATTTTCCCCTTCAATCAATTACTACTCTTTCCATTTTTTTATAATGTAGACCATTGATATATTTTTATTTCTTTTTCTCATGCCTACAATACTTAGTTTTGCCTTTTCATCTTTTATTTCATCTTTGTGTCCGTATTTCTTCTTCTCCACTTACTTCCCTTTTACCTTTACTTTCTATTCATCTTCTCCTTATATAAAATACAACTTTATAATGAATCTATTTACCTTATCCAATCATTCTATGTTCTGTTATCTCCCTACCTTAAATACTTCTCTGTCTATACACATTTTCTTCTAAGCTTGTCCTATTATCATTATAATTTCATATCTTGTTCTATCTATTGTTGTATTTTTCTTATTTTCTTCCATACTAGTCATATCTCTCATGCTTCCAAACTGAAATCTATAATATTTCAATCAAACTCATATTTTCCATATTCATTTTTATTACTTTCACATCTTCTTTATAATTAAGTACATACTTCATAAACGTCTTGCCTTAATTTTCTCTGTCTCATGAATTTCTTAACCACGCTACCACACTACATCTAATTATTTTTCACATTTCATATGTTTGCTTTGTATTTCTTACCTATTCTTTCCTTCTACTTTTTTCAGTATTTTAATTTCTTTAAATATTCTAGTTTCCTTTCCTTTATTATCTAGTTTAATCTTCACTCTTATTTAACTACACTTTTACCAAAAAAATGCTGCTGTCTTAACTTATATTCTTATCCTTTCTCCTCTTGTCATATAAGTATAACTCATGCATATCTTACTATTAGTTCTCATTTCTTTCCCTCTTATTGTTTCACAATAAGGTTAATCTTCTTCTACTTTCTAAACTTCTTGCGTCTTTTCTTTTTGCGTCATCATCACTTTTTTTCATGTTTTATTTTACATAATTTCACTCCATAATTTATTTATCAAGCTCTTAATTATTCAATTTCCACAAGAAACACGTTTTCTTAAATAATATATAAGTATGGAAACGAGCATTATTATTATGGTTCATTATATTATTATTTACACAACATTTCCACTCTAGACATAGCTATTATTAATATTTAAGTATTTATTATGAAATTATTTATTTTATTTTATTTAAGATTATCTGTCCTAGAGCTTTCCTTATCCTTAATTTTCTACTAACCTTATTTTTTTCCTTTAGTGAAACTAAATCTTTTAAAAATACACTTTCTTCCTTTACCTTTTCTAATCTATTCATTTCTATTCTGTATCTTTTCTATTAGCTTTCTATATTTATTCGGAGTGCGTTCTAAAACATGGAATGGAACATGGACAGTTGTCAACGTGAATTATTTCAACTGGTTATAGAATGCTCTCTTAATCGTATGGTTTGTTTGTTTGTTTGTAGTCTCTTTATTGCACACATAGGAAAAAAACACAGAAATTAAAAACATTAAAATATGTACAAAGGCGGGCTTATCCCGTAGGGATCTCTTCCAGCCAACCTTTGATTAAGGAGAGTTTAGACTACTTTTATGGTGGGTAAGGTGTGGAGAACAGTAAATAATAAGTATAAATAAATTACAATAATTATGGTATTTCACCTTACAGTCGTTTCTATATTCAAATCCTCTTTTAAGCTTTCTTCTCTTTACATTTTTCCTTTCTTTCTACTTTTGCTTTATAAAAAATCTTTATTTTCTTCTATCTTCTTATCAGCTCTATCTTTTCTTCCTTTATCATTCTTTACCTATTGAATTTACATTATCTTTCTATTTTCTTTTTCTGTTCTTCTTTGAAACACTTGTTGAACTACTTGGTTCGCTTTAGGAATATCTAAGTTCAGCACAGTATTATTGTTTTTGTTATTTGTTAATAAAATTATTGTTATTGTTGAATTTGTCATTTTATTTTACCCCAAAATACATCGATTGCTATAAGAATGTATTAACCTATTATGTATAGACTATTATTGTCTAAAAATAAGGCGTTTATTTAATTGATTGATCACTAATATATAGGCAAAGCAGGCGAATCTATTTATACGTTGCTGGTTATCGTGCTCTTTCGTTGACATTTTAACGTCATAACAAGCAATGTATATCACCCGTCGCATACACACGCCTCCCACGGTGTTGGCACATAAACTATTAAACACAAAAAAGGTAAAAAAGTTACAAAATTAAAGAAAAATGTTATTTTAATTTTATATATTTATTTTTATACAGTTAACATATAATCTCGTAGGTACAATGATATTTAAAATAGATTTCTTTTGATCTCGTCAACAGTACAGATTACAGAATAGTCATGTATGCGCTAGTGTTCCGTAAATGAGACTACTTACACGTAATATTTAGTACATAATACTTTTTCACACCTATACAGTTGCTTACAAATATATGCAGAGGGTTGTACAAAATTTTAAACACTATTTTATTAATAACTCCAAAAATATTAATTTCTTTCTTCGTATTTTTCAAAGTGTGTCAAAATAGGTACATGTCGTACGCTAAAAGTGAACTGTCGCGAAAAAACAACCTGTACTAACTGATTAAGGTTAATTTTATATGAAAAGCATTGACAACTTCGTTCATTATGCGAACGGCTAAGGAATGGAACAGCCTGCCGGCGTTTACTGGACCCGCATGCTCCATCGTCGACCTCATCGTCGCTTACCATCAGGCGAGATCGAGGTCAAATGCGGGTTTAAAAGACAGTATAAAAAAATCCAATCTGCGAGTTAAACTAGGGTTAAATGTCAATGCACGCAATGCAACTCCTATATTAATTAGTGGTCAGAAATAATCTGGTACATAGGTACCCGTGGGTCTAGTGGTTTTTAAAAACAACCAAATCGTACAAAAAATTATAATGTGTACCATGTTTGAAAAATTTTGTACAACCTCGAAAGTACATAATAATCTTTTATAGAGTCATTTATAGACAGTATTGCCATTTATATTACATAACACTGATTTTAAACATCCAGGTATTTAATTTGAAACACGAAAGCCAATATTTTGGCACATAATGATGAACACTGTTTATTTTTCAAGTAGCAAGAAGCGTTTAGGGACTCAAAACCAAAATGTTAGTAGTCCGACACAACCCTGAAACACTATACAACCATTAATAGCTATTCAAGCTTGACCACTTAACAGAGAGTGTTAGTATGTAATTCACTACAGTTTGTTTATTATGGTAATAAATGAGAGCGTCGGTAGCACAGTGGCTAGGACACCTGACTCCCATGCGGGTGGTCCGGGTTCGAAACCGCGGTGCCATGCACCAATGGTTTTTCGTATTTTTCGAAGACTTACGTAAATTTACCGACTGCTCTAACGGTGAAGGAAAACATCGTGAGGAAACCTGCACACTGAGATGACCAGTGTGTAAAATGGGGTAGGCACAAAAGATCCTCAAGGGTCGAAGTGCCGCTGGGTTATTCCCGGCCCCCTATAAAAAACATGTAAACACACTGATAAAGTGACCTAGATCGGAAAACAGCTCCCATATAATATATTTTCTTTAGGCATTATTTTTATTTTTATTATAATACGAGATAAGCAATCGGACCACCTGATGGTAAGAGATCATCGTCGCCCGTAGACATCACCTCTCTTTAACCTGAGGACTTAAGAGTGCCTCATCGCCGGTAATTACTCTGGCTCTCTTGGCTTTCAAGATGAAACACAGCACTGCTGCTTTGCGGCAGAAATAGGTAAATCGTGGTACTCCCCATGCTGACTCTACAGAGAGTCATACCACCTACCAATCTCTGTTAAATGGTCAAACTACACAAATCGAGGCCGATTAATTTTAGTGTTAATGCATAAGTGCAAAACCAGTTTAAATTAGAACCATTTATAAGCCTTACGTTGACATTAAAAACTAAAGGGCCAAAAACTGTTAACAACAAATAAAGTTTAATACTGATAAAATCTCACTCTGTTGTTAAAATATAAAATAAACACTTCAAAAATACATCCGATTGCACTAAGTACTATGAAGTTTACTTCCTTAAATCTCTTGTCATTTATATTCTATAACACATAAAGAGAACATGTTATTTAAAGGAGAATTAAGTTTAACGCCTCTTTGTGCTACAATACAACCAACGCTGTAACATGATTTAAAATAAAATATCCGTAAAAACGTATGAAATAGAAAAATAAAAATTTGAGATCAATAAAACAGATTTCTTTAGTATTACATTACTAAATGTTATTTTGGGCTAGTATCTAGTACATTTCACTACTCATCCGTTACTTTATCCTCCCGATATGCTGTTCCTAGTTATTTTCAAGCACCTAAGTAGATCTGTATAAAATAATATTGTTATGGAGATAGCTATGAAAAAAGTTCACTATGATAAAATTTCGCAATGGTGCACTTTAATTCTTAGACGACTTTAAAAAATGTACGTGGATAGAGTTAAAAACCTATGCTACCTGTGCTCGAAAATAACTCCCTACTTCTACTTTTTTTTACCATTTTCTAATCCTATTCTAGTAAGACACTTTCACACAATCAGATAGACCATGCTTTTTACATTCCCATGTATAAGTCTTTCAGTGCATTTAAAAACAAAAAAGAATTCCAAAGACAATGTTTTTATCCCGCGGAAAGGAGTATGCCTACCATTACGATTAGAAGAAATAGGGTCAAAGAGATCCTCTAAAAAAATTGGAGCTCCCGGTATATAAGTTACTTCAAAAACAACCTTGTAAGGTCCCAAGTATCTAAAGAGAAATGCATAAGCATAGAATATTTTAGTTAAAATTGTTTTTTGGTAGTTAAGAGATCGAGTACGCTTATTACATTAAAATGTACACTATACACACCTATACATCAATACACATTCCTAAAATACGTAAGTATTTATAATACACTGTAATCAGAAAATACACCATATTTCGCTACTGTGGCTAAACTAAAGGCGAATTGTACAATGCATCTTTAAATTGAAAGTAACGAGAAAAGATTATTTTTTAATACTAATAAAAAATAATTTAAAGTATATAGCATTATCTGGTAACACTGATAGTGAGATTTCTGAGATTAAAGATGCTTCATACAACTGTCAGTAGATATGCTTGTCAAGCAAAGATACTTTTGTCTGAGAACTTATGACATGTACATGTATTACAGTTGTAACAAGTCTTGTTAAAAATACAAGCTGTACCAAAATATCTGTAAATTGAACCTCAGGCGATCTAGTAGAGAAAACTGAACGACTTTCAGAAAATAAAAAAAAATAAAAAATCCTTTTAGATTTTGTATGGAAAGTCGAAATGTTTAGTATAAGAAATATGTTTAAATACCGACAAAAAATCAACATACAAGTGATCAATACAGGAATTTTGTTACACGCTGTAGTATAATTTACAAACAAATTATAATTCGTTCACTAACGTATATTAACTAACATAATTACTTCAATACAACCATAAAAGATAGAATAAAAAAAGGTTCAAAACATGTAAAAAAGCACCAATGTAGAAGAGTGAGCAATATGTTATAGTCAATAGTCATACATACAAATACATACATTACTATAGTATACTAACTTCATAATTCCATTTACATAATAAAGAATGTAAATGTACCTCTTTGAAAATCTGAAACCACACACAATATGCGTGACTCTAAAAATGAGTTAGTGTCTGTCCTCAATGACAACTTATTTGAGAATGTATTTTTTAAGAGTTGGTTGCGCTTGCGCCGGAGTCCGAACAAAAAATAACGTCTTATATTGTATAATTTAATAGGTGCCTAGCTTATTTTTGTTTAAGTTCTTTTTACATTTGTATTTATTAATTTGTATGGGTTGCATTTTGCCTGATTTAAACGATTTAATAATAAAAAAATAAAAAATATGCATGCAATGCAATATAAAAATAAACATTCTGTACAAATTAGTTTTGGAGTAGATCTGTGGTTTTGATAAAGTTTTGGTAAAGTACTGTAAGCCGTATTTTAGATCCTGTTTAAAGAATGTAATGGTCCCCACGGGACATGCTTAGCCTAGTATGGGGTCCAAAGGTGACTTTAAATATGTAAAAGTATATTTTTGTACAGATACATAATTTTGATATATATTTTTGGTCAAGTAAGAGGATTTTGTATGAGTCGAGCTTAAGGAACTACCTATCAATATAAATAGTACATTATTCTGTCCAGTTATTTTTTAACCAAATCTATAAAGAGCGGCGGGTAATCATACCCTGGTTTCCCCTATCAAAAGTCTAGTCTCAGCTTTTAGAAGAGGTCTATTTTTGCATTCAATATTAACAACGCTATATTCTCCACATCAAAATCTACACACATAACACTCTAATCTTCTATCCCCCATAACGAACCATCAAAATATACCCGCCCCTTTCTTTCCCTGTTACCTTTATATTAAGAAACAAATATGAAGGAAAGAGAAGTGTAGTAAATAGTAACTCGCTTAGGCTAACGTCTATACACACTTACTATGCATATAACTAGCCTACTAACAGTGAACACACAGTCCATTTTAGGTCTTATTTACTTAAACGTAAGACCCAGCGCATAATAGGCGGAGTGGCGGCGAAGTGACTACATCGATAACAATTTAAAGTTATATACGATTCAAAACACCATGCGCGTATCTAGATGTCACACACGAGTCTCTTAATATTGGCATGGCATTTTGAAACGTATTTTGGAGAGGTTAAGGTTTAGTTTAGATCGTTATCGAAGTAGTGGTTTTGCCGTCACTCCGCTAGTGGCGCTAGACCTTACTACTTTTTTAAAATTCCACCGATCCTCTATATAAAGCTACTTCAATTTCATAGTCACATACATTCTCATACATAATACTTAATCTTGACTTGTCTTTTAATAAGTTCCTGTAAATCATATATTACAATTGTCAATTCCATCCAAGACATATTACAGCATTTGACAATGCACCAGGCATAATAAAAAATAATCATAAGTTAATATTCCACTAAGTAATTAGGCCCTATAACTTTATGCCTCGTTTTATCTCTATTTATTACAAAATTGACCTCACAGATAATTCGTAATTATTTTTTGAGGATTTCAAACAAATAAAAAATAATGGGGAAATATTTCTTTTTGCGCTATTCATGGAGGTAATGCCATGCTAGGCCTGCGAATTACCTACGGAGCTGAAACGTGGACACTGACGGTGCGACTGGTTCACAAATTGAAAGTCGCTCAGCGTGCTATGGAAAGAGCTATGCTCGGAGTATCTCTGCTGGATCGAATCCGAAATGAGGAGATCCGGCATAGAACAAAAGTTATCGACATAGCTCATAAGATTAGCAAGCTGAAGTGGCAGTGGGCCGGTCACATCTGTCGCAGAACCGACAACCGCTGGGGTAGACGAGTTCTGGAGTGGAGACCGCGTTTGGGCAAATGTAGTGTGGGACGCCCCCCTGCTAGATGGAGCGACGATCTGCGCAAGGTAGCTGGCAGCGACTGGGTAAGAAGAGCCGAAGATCGGGCTCAATGGCGCGCCCTGGGAGAGGCCTATGTCCAGCAGTGGACTAGAGTAGGCTGCTGATGATGATGGGGAAATATATAATTTTACCGTATTTATGTTTTCATTTAGAAGTCATTGATTTGTCAATCAGAAAGTTTATTTATAATATTCTAAAAAATGACATTAATTTCTACAAAATTCAGTTTTATTTTTTCAAGAAGAAATACTGATCAAGCTATCAAGTATATTTATACATCAGCCCAAAGCATACAACCGTTAAAAGTACAAGTATACGGCAGTTCCACCACTTCAATGATCATTTCGAGTTATTTATAGCATTATGTCAATGAACGAACGACCAGCGCAAGTCCTATAGTAATTAAACATTGTGTATCGGGAAGGTTTTACCCTCTTTTTTAGATAAATGTATGGTCCTTTAAACCGGAAATTATCCTTCAATCTGTGCTTGAATCGGATTCAGTCCGTCTAGTTAATATATGGTCCATAATTCATGGCTAAATACCGGATATCATCCTTTGATATAAACACAGTTCTATAATTCTTCACCCAGGTATGGTATTATAGCTGCTGCTAGCTAGCTGAATGTGCCATCAAATCAAATAAATCTTCGAGTCAAACACAGTCAATTGAGTCAGCATTTATTCTTGGCACTAGATTTGATCCTTCAACCCGGATATGATGATCCTTCGAGCCGGATATGCAGCGTACCTTAGTTGGCTTAGACCAAGATGACCTTGCAGAAGGGCACGACTGTGGGCCTTTGGACACGATATTAAGATAACTAGATAACGTTAGACCTAATTTGATCCTTGGACTCAGGTTTTACCCTTCGAGACGGTTTGATCCTTAAAAGCAGATTGATCCTTGGAACTAGGTTTCATCCTTCGATCCAGATGTGATCCTTCCACTCAAACTTGATACTTTAAAACCGGATTTGATCCATAAAAAGTTCGATCCGAAATTGATCCTTCGAGACGGATTTAAACCTTCGTTTTACGGTACCTTAGTTAGCCCAGGCCATAACAACCTTACAGAAGGGCACGAAGAGCGCGCTGCAATGCGGCGGCGCGAGAAAGTAACGGCGGCCGCGGTAGGTGCCATCGTTGCTGGGGAGCCCCGGGTACTGCGCAGAGGGGAGCTCTGCGCCCACGAACACGCTGCTATTGGCTGCGCTACCGCCTGCTATGCCCACGTATCTGTGGAAACAAATTATACTTTTAGAGCAGTGGTTTTTAACCTTTTAGTAATGAGGAGCCATTTGACTAAATTTTTGTCTTGCCATGAACCACCAACAGTTTGGCGGTAATGTAAATTATAGGAGCGTCGGTGGCCTAGTGGCTATGACGCCGGACTCCCATGCGGGAGGTCCGGGTTCGAAACCATGCCATGTACCAATAAGATTTTCCGATTTTTTCGAAGACTTATGTACTTATTGATTTCTATAATTTATGTGTTCAAAAAAAGTATGTCACCTGACTCTCCCGACGGCGATGCGACCTTGCGGCGTGATCAGTTTGACCGCGTGCCCGAGGCGCAACTGCTTGGGCTCCGACGGGATGTACGGCTGTCCAGTCTGCACCATCGGCGGCTCCACTGCAACGGTAGTTAACACGTTCAATACTGGTGTAACTGGGTATACTGGGTGTAACAAAACCCCCCTATAGTCTCGAATGGGCGTTCAGTGTCCATAACTGAACAACTTTTACTACGGGGCCAACTCTGAAATCGCGAAAAAAATATTAGCTGTTCCATACAAAATCTCAATAACTATAGTGAAACCGCGTAACAGGCAGATCGTCCGCGACGTTAGAGGGGCGCGAGGCGGGACGACAGAGGGTGAGCGGGCGGCAAACCCCACATCCCGCACGCCGGATGCTCGCCTTTTGTACGGGCGTAACAAGCGGATCGAAATGTATGAAACAGTTGAATTTTTGCGCGATTTCAGAGTTGGCCCCATAATCAATATTCTCCAGTTATGGATACTGAACACCCCCCATTTCGAAACGATTGGGGTATTTTGTTACACACTGTATTAAAGATGTTATATTATAACAGATGAATGAAGTCACAGATGGCGCCAGCAATCGACTAAAGCTGTCTAATAATCTACACTTATGGATCCCCACCCCCTCAAGACACTATACTACATTAACCACACGTTAATAAGATTTACACCTGACCAGGAAAATAAAAACCCTGTCAAGAGTGCACCATTTATACTTTAATAGTCAGTGTTATGGAGATCGCTAAAAAAAAGTTCCATTTACTTCCGCAATAAATATGGCAAGGGTTTTTATATTTCTGGTCCAGAAGATTCACTTACAGTCTAAAGAGGTAGAGCGCAGGTTGTCTATGGAGCGCCGCAGGTAGGTCTCCGCCTCTCGCAGTAATTCGTCGGTGTCGTCGCGGCGCACGTCAGGGAGGGAGCTCCGCCACGGACGACTGTCTGATATTGAGAAATAAACATACAGTGCGTGACCTTTTATAATTATAAACAAATACCTGAAGATGTGTAAACGAAACCGGTCGTAATACAATAAAAACCCGTGAAACAGTATATAATTTAAGTCTAATCTTGTAATTTGATTACAATAAGTTATTATGTTTATGGGAACATTGTAAACGACGGTCGCAGCCGTCGACGGTCTGTCAGTGTACTGAACAAACCTTGATTGGTTTTTGTTACACTGTTCATGTGAAATTATAATACAATTATGTACATTTTCAATAAATAAAATTTAAAAAAATCCAAATCGGTTCAGCCGTTCTTCAAAAAAACATACTTTTTTCAATGTGTCTAATCTTGTGGAATAGAATGCAGCATTACCTTTGTTTTACAAATGAGGATGGTGTAATATAGATTGTTAGTTTTACAAACAAACAATCTATATCAATGTTTCTTATACCTTTAGAGGGCGCGTGGAGTTGGTGCGGCGTCCAGTCGGTGCTGCGATCTATACTGAGACAAGGCGAGCGGTACGACGAGCCGCGCGACAGGAATCTGCAATTTCCCGTATTTATACATATACATAACTTCAGGATATGTCCCTTGCGGGGTAGGCTGAGAGAACGGAGCGCCACACTTCTCATGCTTCAAAATCAAAATGGGTTTATTGTAAGTATGTTATAGTACATTTTTACAACGTCATTTTTTTCCTCTACCACCGCTTCGTAAGGTGCTATAGCTGAAAGGAAAGAAGCGGCGCAAGATACTTTCAGCAGAACATCTTTTGAAATAAATATATCTTACAATAATTATGAATACAATCATATACACAATGTGCAGAGCTGGAGCTGAATTTAGGACCAAGCCTCTTTATCATTTAAGTAGTCATTTATTTTATAATAACCCTTTTTACATAAGGGTTTTAATTTTTTCTCTGTCATATTTATTATAGTATCAGGTATCTTATTATAAAATCGCACACTTCGTACAATGGTACACTTCCTCTACAGTCATACGTCGTTTCACGAATGCTCGCCGTTGGGGTCGTCTGCGCTGTATATTAAAATCTAAGGCAGTTTGTTAATCTGATCTTTAAAGATCAGTCTAGGATGACTCCGGCTTTTCCTTTTCCAGTCAATTTCGCTTCGTAAACCTGTTTCGTCATTCGTTCATCATTCATTATATCCACATTCCCGAACCAACCAATTTAGACACGTAAGTCTGTTAAATTTAAAAAAATCCGCGTCCAAATCGGATCATCAGTTGTTGAGTTATGATGTCACAGACAAATAGACAAACACGCATCAAATTTATGACTTATTCCTCTTGGTTGGTCGGGGTTAAAAATATGTCAGTCTTCATCTAATTTATAGGTAAGTTATGCCTTATAGAATGAGCCCCATAGATTCTGGCCATGTCTACATGAGGTTCCAGATGTGGGAAGGGCTCCATGGTCCTAAATATTTAAACTGAAACTTGAACCATTTACCTATTACCGTTCCAGAGATCCCATCTGACATCAAAGATACTCCAACATCTTGGAAACCACTGCTCCAATTTTTATCAGACACTCTCAACAAAATTATCTATTAAATTAAAAAGCCGGGTCCAAATCGGATCACCCGTTGTCAAGTTATGAGGCCACAGACAAGCATGTCAAACTTATAACACGCCTCTTCGATTGGTCGGGGGTTAAAAACTCACTTGGAAGTGTTGGAGCCGACGGAGCAGTCTGTAACGGAGGCCAGCTTGCCGAGCGCCCACACCGGGTCGGCCGAGCGGGACAGCTCCGGAACCATCGATGTGAAGCCTGCGATAATACAATTCTTAGTTCAAAATAAAAACAGTAAAAATTATATAAAGATTCTTAGTTCTCCTGTTGATGTGATGAAAGCTCCTAGACTAGGTGCGACCATGATCAGAAAGAGATCGTGCAAGTTAAGCTACGTTAACGGCGCTCAGTACTAGGATGGCATTTGTAGCACATTTTCATCTGAACACCTCCGTGCCTTGGAAAATAAGTTCCAGGCTGTTGTCGCTCCTCAAGCTACCCGACTTAATCAAAATACCAAAAGTCGACACAAACATTTTAGAACCAATGTTAGTTCAGTTTTAGAACCAATGTTAGTTCAATCACTGTTATGTTGTTTCATTATGTATGATGACTACAATTCCGTTTTGGCTATGTGCTGTGAGAAATTGTAGAGTTTATAAATAAAGGATAATGATAATGGCACCAAATACGGAGGCCGAGCGACACTACTTTATGACATCACTGGCGTCGCTGACGTCACCGACACTAAACTCTAAAGCCCCTCACCAATATCGCTGAGCATGAAATTGAAATCGTTTATTCATCACTGTAACACCAGAATATAGAACACAATACAGAAGTATACAAAGTTTAATACATGCAGCACAGAACATCTGGTGTGGTACAGTGTCAAAAAGGGTACACCAGCTCAGCATAATGGTGAGACAAGCCATAGCGCTGATTTTCAGCTGGCCCCTCAGTGACTGCACGGACAAAGAAAGCAACAGTGTGTGCGTGTTGTGATGTATGAATGACCCGTCTGGTCTCGTCGCTGCGTCGCACCAGAGGGGGGGCCGAATGACGTCACAGGCGCCGCTGACGTCACATACACTATTCTAAAGCCTCTCACCGATATCGCTGAGCATGACCCGTCTGGTCTCGTCGCTGCGCCGCACCAGAGGCGGCGGTCTAGCGTCCGGCACGGTCAGCCGCCGTGACGCCACAGCGGCCGTCCGCTGCGGCACCGTTGGCACCGTTGACGTGGGCGGAACTGACATCTGAAAGTGTTGATGAGTTGATGACGTCATAAAGGTAACCAAGACACAGAACAGACAGTTCAAGACCGCAGAACAGTCGTTCAGACATGGAACAGGCTCCCTGAGCATGTTGTATCCGCTATCTCAATGAACTATTTATAAACCGTCTTGAGAAATTTAAAATTAACACTGCAGGCATACTAATTAAATTATGTGTGGACTATTAATGAAACAGAACTATAGTAATAAAATACTTTTCCAACACTATGATATAGTCACACCAGCATTATGCTGCCTGCATATTATTTTCATAATAATAATATTTTGAGAAATTAATAAAAATTACTCTGAAGATTCTATTTGTAAAATTTCATCAAAATACGCGTTTGAGCGTTACCGAGTACCAAACGTTAAACCAACACAGATTTATTTGCAATAAAAAATAGAACACAGTCTTTACGCTTCAGGCGAATAGGAGAAGTGATATGAGCGATCGCCATGAATTGAGATTCAAGAAGATTCTGGAAGATTCTTTAAATTTTTCCAATTTCGATGTTATCTCGTGAAGAATGGGAGCCAGTTCGGGCATCGAGTGTCACACTTTTATGTCTTCTTTCAAAAGCTAATAACTATGTCAAATTTAAAAATATGTAAATAACAAATAGTATCGATGAAAACATCGATAAACAAAGCTCATTTTGGAGTCAAATGTATTTATCTAAAATAATCGGGAGAGATGAGGAAGGAGGACTAAGTTAGCCATTTTTTCGCTATGCCCGCGATACTCTGAGGTCTTATATTTTAATGACTAGACATGTCAGCGAAGATGTTTTCACACATAAAGTTTGCGGCACAGCGTCCCTGTGCCTCTTCCATATTTTTTTTACAATTTCTCGTTAACTTTGAACCAATTTACAGATGTTACCTTATAAGCCAGATAGCCGTCCGAACTCCACCGGGGCGGTAATGCGGACACCTCAGTTTGCGCCCCGCTCTCTCGCCGAGGGGTCGCAGTTTCCCGCAGTACGGGGCGCAACTTCCCAGCGCCCACCGTCGCCTTGAACGGCCCAGAGGGGCGGGAGAATCCGCGGTATGGAGGGGGCCTGAAGAATAAAATTTTAACTCAATAAAAATGTCACATTTCTTTGTCAACAGATTTGTATACATTAGGGTTTTAAGTTCAATTCATGATCAAGGAGAAATTGATATAATTACATCGTATCTCTACTGAATATATCAATTATTTCATTACGAGTTCTGGAATGGAGACTACGTTTGGGCAAACGTAGTGTGGGGCGCCCCCCCTGCTATATGGAGCGACGATCTACGCAGACTGGATGAGAAGAGCCGAAGATTGGGCTTAATGCCGCGCCCTGCGAGAGGCCTATGTCCAGCAGTGGACTAGAGTGGGCTGCTGATGATGATGAATTATTTCCTTCTATAAGATTTACACTTTGCGAATGTTTTACAGTAAGTTGATGCATACAAAAAGTCATCACTTGAATAAGAATTTCCCGTGGTATAGCCAGTAGGACATTTCAGCTGGACCACAGGCATTATCCCCTTCTTGGTCTGATTGATATCTCTATCTGACTGAATCAACTGTAATAAAAAAATAAAAAACTCAACCTCACCTGTATTGAAAAGGATTTGGGCAAGTATTCCTCCTCGCATTCAAATTCCCCACCAAATCATCTTCCGAGATACCGCACTTCGATATATCAGTCTCTGCGAACACCGAAAATCTATGCCCGAAATGTCCCATCCTATGGAAACTGTCCATACTCTCCTCCCGCTGCAGAATATCCATACTAGATCCAAGCTCAAAGCTCGAAGACTTAGTATTATCAAAGCTTAGGCCTCTATTATATTCACAGGTTAAACTATCGACACTGTCTAGCCTCCTGGTACTTGCATTCGGGCTCCGTCTATACAGCATATTATCCGACTTGTTGTCACAACTCTTCAGGATTCCTCTACCAGGTAAATCCAAGCTGCCTTTCCCATTAAAAGCCACATGCCTAATTTCCTTGTCATTTGGAAGCGAAACCCGTTTCATCTTCAGCGATGACTCAGCGATTACTGATTGGAGGCTGCTGTTTTCCTGATTCTCGTTTTCCGCGTTTTCTCTATTCTCCCCGCCTGGTTGGAAGTCAGGGTCCAAAGTATGGAACTTGATGAGCACTGGGGTGGAGTGGGTGGAGGCGGATGATGGACCCCACTGATCCGTTTCGCGTATTGATACTAGGTCCTCCTGCGAAAGATGACGTGATATTTAAAATGGTAATGGGACTTTGTGACACAAGTTTCACTAGTTCTGTGTAAAGAGTACCATCACTAATAGAAACAAGGGATTTTGGAGTTTGTGGTTTCCTTGTTGAATCCTCAGAGGCATTCAAACACAATAATTATTCCGAGTCTGGGAGTAATTTACACAAATGTATGAGTTCTTTCTGAACACATGAGCAGATAATTCTAATATTAGATTAGTCGAACTTTAGCGTTTATTACACTTGACTAAATTCAGTCGACTAATTTGACAGGCTTCTGTTTACAAGGTGTAAATCGCAGAATAAACGTACGTTGAATGCATTTATGCAAACAAACTGAATTCAGTCAAGTGTACTAAGCGCTTATCTGGTATCATTCATGTCTCTTGAATAACTTAAATGTAAAAGAACATGTCTGATACATTCTGCCTAGAGTTAAAATACCTACCGTCCCTAACGTCGATCTTATCTTATCTTATGATAGGAGGCCGGGAATAAAACAGCGGCACTTCGACCCTTGAGGATCATTTGAACCTACCCCATTTTACACACTGGTCATCTCAGTGTGCAGGTTTCCTCACGATGTTTTCCTTCACCGTTAGCAGTAGGTAAATTTACGTAAGTCTACGAAAAATACCAAAAACTTATTGGTACCTGGCACTGCACGGTTTCGAACCCGGACCTCCGGAGTCCGGCGTCCTAGCCACTGTACCACTGACGCTCTCCCTAACGTCGATAATAACAGGGCTCTTAAATCGAGGCTGCCTAATGAATAACTACGAATGCCAAAACAATTTCAACCGTCTTTCATTTCAACCTTCAAAAAAGCACGATATTTATGAGATATCAAAAAATTCAAACATACTCTACCAGTAACGAATCCCTCTACAAACAATCAATGAAATATTTATTACACCTGTACGCCAATATATTTCATAGCGCATCGATGATTAATTGAACAATGTCAAAGCTACAATATTAGAATATCCCCAGCCCAGAGCATCGTAAATAAAATAAATGAGGTGAATTGAATACATTTTTCCATGCAACCATAACTTACGGCTGTAATACACGCGAGCGCGATTCCATTGTTGATATTGAGGAACGTCGGGAAAATTATTATGCTATGCACGTTTCAGAGGGTATGTGGTGGGAGTGGATAAGATGCAAATTTGCAATACGAGAGTTCTGAAGTCAATCTTAGAGCTACGTGGCATCGTGATAGGATTTTTCGTGCAGATATGAGAAATTGGTTCTTAACAACAGTCCTAGACTTTAAATATTTGAAAGTGGGTTGGGTATGACTCTATGTAGTCAGCTTTGTGTTACCACCTTTTTACCTATTTCTATATAGTATAGTATAGTAATGTAATAACGGGCTGGTTTCCGGAACTCGACGTCTAGAGCGCCTATTTTGCGTGTGATATAGTATAGTAATAGTAGCTAATGGCACACGTCGATAAAACAGTTCATTCATTTGATCCCAGGGAAGTAGGGACCGCTCATTTTCTATGGACAAATCGGACATATGGACTGCTAACTGCTTTTGCTAATCTTTTCTCGAAGATTTAACAACAAAAATGTATATGTAAAATCATTAAAAAGTCTATTGCGTGCAAGAAGACCACGTGTCGCACTCGTGTATCCACAACATTTACCTTCAGCTCGTGTAGCAAAATAACATTCGTAGCGACAATTTGTTCCTTTCCGTACTAGCTAGACAATCTACTAAAAGTGGATAAGCAGGTGCATAAATCCACTTCCTCATCGTTTAATCCTGGGTTGACATTGTCCCAGTGTGGATGCTAATCGAATCTTCCTTTACCCACCTGCAAATTGCTGATATCCTTGGACTCGTCGGTGGTGAATATGAGCTCAATATCATCCACCTCCTCAGATTCGTTGCCACTGGCATTCTCCTGTTCCTTGTCTTCCGGTCCAGCCTGCTCCACCGGCGTGATGCCACCTTCGGAAAACACCGAGTTGTCGCCTTCGGACAGGGATCTGGTGGAGTGAAAAGGATGTTTAAATTGCTTATTGCATATAACAAGATAAAGTAATATTTTTTTGTTTAAAATGTGTTTGACCTCCATCTTACGTAATATGAGGCTGAAGATGGAACGGAGCACACTGGTTCAGAAAGGAGTAGCTCTGGCTGAGTTTTGGCGCATGAATAGCATGTGCCATGCAGGCTGTATCAAGTGACGTTAATTCAAAGGACACGATTCAAAACCACATTAGCTTTGTCTGGTAATAATTGGGTTGCAAAGTGGTTCGTGTTTTAAAACCACGTAATTATTATTTATATATATAACCAGGTATTATATATAGTACTCATTGTCTGAATCCGTTTTGGAACCAGCACTATTGAGTAATATTTCAACTGTCAGCAATGTCGAAAAAATCTTATGGTGGTATTAAATCTGTTGATATGAGTATGATTGCAGAATTCTTGGTAGGTTTTATTATGAATAGTACAAAAGAACTTTAAATCGTAAACAAAGGCATCTAGGAAGCAGATATCTTGTCATCTAACTAAATAGTCAAAGGTTCTTACCTAAGACTCAAATCATCCACATCCAAATTAAGAGTATCTTTCCTCCGGCTCCTCTCCACATTCTCCTTCACAACAAGATTTTCCTCAGACGTGATCCTCACTTGGACATCAAACTTATCTGCCTTACTCTTGACATCAGCTTCATTTGGCACTGCCATCTTTATGTTCTCAGAGGAAAATGATTTCACGTTCACTCTGGTACCTTTTAGATCCTCAATGTTTTCAAAATGTTTTCTTTTTTCCTCAAAATGGAAGCTTGTATTGGAATCCGTCGATTCCTTTTCAAAAGCTTGGTATTTTTTTTCGTCAGTTGTAGAATCACTCTCAGAAGTAGTGCTAGAAACTATTGTGCCTTCTGTTAAAGTTCTTACTTTTATTCTAACATCAAACTTTGATAGCAATTCTAGTTTAGTTTTAAAACTTGTTGGTTGTGTGTCTTCTATGTGTGAAATGCTTACAACTTGACTCGGTTCTTCTATTTGTGTATCTGAGTTATCTTCGTCATCAACTGGAGAAGTGAATTCTGCAGTTACATTCAGTTCAGGAGATGCCGATTCTTTTTCTTCTTGTATTTGATTTAACCTTTCTGTAGAGCAGAATTTATTTTCTTCTAACTCTTGTTCTGGTTCTAAAGAATCTCTACCACTGCTGACATTAGTAGTAGCAGTTTGTATGACAACTTCACTGGTCACTTCATCTACATTCTGACGAGGACTGTAAGTGACTTCCAACTTTATATTCTGCGCATTACAATCTTTTTCTTCGTAATCAGAGTCTATAATCCTACGCCTCAATATGTGGTTCTCTAAAGTTAGTTTTTCAATGACATCAGCATATTCTAAACAACGAGAATGTTGCTGATACTTTTCTTTTAGCTCCTTCAATTCGTTCTTGGATACTTCAAGAGCAGTGCGTAGTGATACCACTGTTTGGTGCAAAGCCCTTACTGTATCCAGGTGTCCCGTCCCAGAAGGGACTGCCTCCAGCCTACCGCTGTCCATTCCACCTTGTTACGCTCCGTTACTCCAACATTCTGCATCCCATACATGACTATTGTTTTCAATCACTCCTCAATTCACAATCACTGCACTTTCCATAGCCGTATTGCCATCGTACCTTGAATAAATAAAGATAGTAGAATAAATTGGAATGTAGAGGAACATTTTCAGTAAGAAATCGATGACTTACGGATGACCTATTTGTTGAAAAAGTGCACTGATCCACATCGTCGTTTCCGCGCACATTTTCAGATCCTTATCAAGTCCCGTATAAGCTTACGTTCACCAGCGTATCAGGCTACGGAAGAGTGTGCAATCGATAAAACAACCTGAGCCCAAACAGAGGTAATTAAGGCTTTTAGAGCCCTCGAAAGTTGCAGCCTGGTACTGGTGCGAACCACTGATAAGGACAGACACGGAAGGCAATAATTAGGTAGAACTATCTCCAGATCGTTTTGACAAGGTTGATTGAAGACATAGCTATAAATCGTATAATAGTAAATACTTGTGATTGTATGTACCTATACCTAGAGATTTCACCCGTTGTAAACAAATCAATACTCGAATTTCACAATCGCCCGCGGGCTCCGGAGTAAGCAAATAAGCAACATATTGCTGTCTTTTTCTAGCACTGTTCCTGTGACATTTTTTATTTATAATAAGGCATTAGTATGAACGACCATCAGCCCTACACCCGTTAAAATACCAAAGAACTATTTAACTTCTTTGATTTTTACAAAGAACTTTTACTGGCCTAGGCATCGAATTCGTTGAATGAGCATAAAGTTCTCTGTGTATAATAGCGCTAAACAAAACGCCCCTGGTATGAGTAGGTTTAACTCGCAGAAGTACCATTATAATGTAATTTCACTTTATATTTGGCGGCCATCTCAAATTGGAAGTCTCTAAAAATAACGGATAGAAACGTTATCAATCGTTTGATTTTTGTACATAACTACTGCGGAGTTTCTCCCAGCGCTTTTGTGGCGTCCACATCAGCTTTGTTTCGATTTGTCTTGCAAATTGTTTTACAGTAGTGCTTTTCTAGTAAGAATGGTGTTTCTTGCTCGAAAAACTTCGACAAGATGTGAATAATGTGTGGGACAGTGAAGTAAAGTCAAATAAGACGCTGCAGCCCGATCCGTACTTGGCTGGATTTTGAAGAGCCACACTGCGTCCGGGACGCCTTCTTATTTGGTTCGGAAGGCGCAGAAGCGTGGAAGATTCTCCCAGATAGCATTGAAATGTGTCACACCAGCATTTTAAAGAAGACTTGAAAGAATTGTTTACATCAGACATGGCTGTATGGGCTTAGTTCCCTTTGCCTTAAAAAAACAACAACAACATAACTACTGCTGTCAATGTCAAAATCAGTCAGACGGCAGACCGCATAAATAACCTATTTGCAAAATATTTTCTTATTAGTTTCTCATTTAAAATGTTTGCAGTTTTAAATATATGTAGGAATTCCTCACCAATCAGTTATTTAGTATTTCAGTCAAGACATAAATCGAAAACTCATTGGGTATGTATATTTATGACGTTTTATTAATACAATTGAAACTCCGCTTATTTTGTAAATAAAACACTAATTTGTTTGGTTTGTATTGGCAGGCGAAATTGAAAAAGAAAAATAGTCCAAAAGACAAGGCTTTAAACCACTTTGATGATTTCTACGGTTCGGTTTTCGGAGAGAAATGGGCGCCGATCCGTGAGGCCATGCTACGGCGATCCAAGTACGTCGCGGTCGTGAATAACTACGGAGATGCCGAGGAAACTATGGAGTTTCTTACAAACAGAGGTGAGTCGTACTGTACGTGTTCTTTTTTATTGTATAAGTGCAGACAAGACAAACGGGCCACCTGGTCATCGTCGCCCATTGTCATCTCACCTCATTTTAATGTTATTAGAGGGTTTAAGATGCGCTGCTAACCCTGAGGACTTAGATTGGGTGCCTCATGTGCCAGTAATTACCCTGGCTATCTTATCCTTAAAACTGACCCAGTAAAAATATTGTTAAATTACTGTTTTGTTGTTATAATTGTTTTTCATCAAAAATAAGTAAAAGGGTGGTATCACCCTAGGTAGGCTGACTCTGCACAGAGTAATACCACCTTCATAGTGGTATTCTCTTCATATTAGTATAAATTTGTAATTGGAAAAAGCAAACCTTCAGAAGTACAAATCCCAATGCTACCATAAAGCAGGGTTTCTAAAAATGTAGTAGTACATGCATCTGTGGTACTATGGCAGATGATACAATCAATAATAATCATGCTTTATTGCATTTATTTGCAAAATAAATTTCACTATACAACTAATCACACACAAATAGTTTCACTACTTTTACTCAGTTCATTTTCACACATTCATTTTATATTCTTTATTTTATATCATTATTAAAGCTACAATGGCTCAAAGGCTAGGGCACGAAACTATGCAAGTGTCACCAGATCGAATCCACCTTTGGACCATCGTGATGGACCATTCCTAACACAGACATTTTAGCCTAGTTTTGGTAATACGTAAAACATGTTCTATTTAGAAGAAAAAAAATTAACTATTTATTTCCCAATCAGGAGCCCACTGCCTCAAAAAGCTGATGTCAGTGCAGCAAGCATTCCACAACCAGTACAACCCCACACCCACTTCAACACCACCAGAAAACTCCTTCAGCAAGCTGGACGAATATGCTGCTAAGTTACAGAGTGATGAGATTTCTCACATCTACCCACAGACTGACAACATACCTGAGAAACTGGATGTGAAGGATATGACGTTAGGAAGCAGAGCTGAGGAAATACAAGAACAGGAGACTATGTTAGTATATATTTTATCTCACCAAAAAGCCAAGGGCCAAGTTATAAGGAACTAGTGGGTCTGTCAGCTTCACCGGTAAAATAATTGAGATCTATGTGCCATGTTCAGTTAACCTTGAAACTTACCTAGAGAAACATAATTGTTTAAATTGTATAAAAAGAAAAAATATTACTTGCTTAAAACTATTTATTTCCCTAACTTGGCAAGTATTGCCACAAGATTCAATTCTTAAACTTTTCTCTCTTCACTTCTATTGAATGATTCTTGAGTGAAAACTTGCCAATTTAGGGATTAATATCCATAATTCTATCTGCTTATTTTAAACCTTTTCATGATATTTCAATGTGAAACTCCATAGCCTGTATCATCTCTAAAAAGCCACTAAGTAATTAGCATCAAATGTCGAGCTTGAGCATTAGTCCCAATTTACATTGCCACGGAATGGAAGCGAATTTTCGCTTTACTGCTAGGGGAATGCGCGAGGATTATTTTTTGTCTCGTATTTAGTGTGTATGTTACACAATTGACATAAAGTTCATTATGCTATGTACAATTACGTTGCGAAAATTCGCTTCCATTCCGCGGCAATGTAAATTGAGCCTTAGCTTTTAGTTCTAAAATCCTAGAGTCCTAAATACAACACACTATGGGGTAAACATTTGTATGTAAGTAAATTGTATGTATTTCTTTAGGTCATCAAACAAAACTCTAGACCAATCACTAGCTGAAGCAGAAATAGACACATCGCGCATCATTGATCCCTCCATGGGTCTCACATCTGAGGCTTTATACCAGTACCTACCAGCTACCAAACTAAAAGGGATGGATGATTGGGTGCCTGAATCCTTGCATTATTCATTCTATTCTAACTCTAGTAAGTATAAAAAAATTATGGCAAATAATCAGCTTCTTGTTTTTATTGTGTGGTTTGTGACCAACCTATTGTCAGAATCGTTCGGGTCACCTGCAGGCATTTGACATGGCCTAACCACTGTCGAGCGACAGCAGCCAGGGCTGACAGTGTAACGTGCACTCCGAGGCACGGAAAGGCTCAGATGAAAAAGTGCCACTAGTGATCACCCATCCTGGTTAATCAGCACAATCACCCTATGGTGCAGGATTCATTAGAAACTTGCAGTCACGTGTTTTCAAGCCTAACTTTTGTACTTATTTTTATATATACAGGCTGTAACATTAAGAACGGTCAGTATGGGAAAGTCTGAAACTATAAGACATACGAAGATCTGTTCTTAGGAACCATGTCATCAATTTTAGTAACAAGAAAAACTGTATTTATACATTTAAAAAAAAACTGTACTCAGCCTGGAAATCGAACCCGGTTGTTTTGAAAAAAAATCCAACACTATTTATATTTAGATATTAAGGATGAAGTGTACAAAACAAGCTACGACACAATTGAAGACCTAAAAGCAGCCATAGAGACAATTGAAGACCTAAAAGCAGCCATAGAGACAATTTTAACGCAAATTCACCACCTGAAGATACAAAATAAGAATAGAATAGAATAGATAGTAAGATCGTTACCTAAACGAGTTGAATGTTGTATTTTACAAAATGGTAGTCATTTCGAACACCTACTAAAATAAATTAAAAGATATGGAAACAATGCGTTTTATTATTTCACTGGGTCCAAGTAATATTTAATTTTATTCAATAAATTACACGTATAATAAAAATATAATGCGTTTTATTAATTTTAAACATCACGTTTCATACTGACATTTATTCCTTAAGACCTACACAATCGATATCTAAATAGAAATAGTGTTGGATTTTTTTTCAAAACAACCGGGTTCGATTCCCAGGCTGAGTACAGGTTTTTTTTAAATGTATGAATACAGTGTTTCTTGTTACTAAAATTGATGACATGGTTCCTAAGAACAGATCTTCGTATGTCTTATAGTTTCAGACTTTCCCATACTGACCGTTCTTAATGTTACACCCTGTATAGCTTTAAAAAAATTATAAATTAGAAAACGTTGAAAAAAAATTTGTAAGCAGGATTTGAACCTCGGCTTATCCTACCGGCTTCAATTTAGTTTAAATATTTAAGCCAGATTCACTTTAAAAAATATTGTAAATTGTACTTAACTACTTCCTTTTCTATCTTTTGCTTGTTGTTTCCTATTTGTGCAATAAAGTGTACTTTACTTTTACTTTACTTCCACTTTTTTCTGTAAGTACTTCCTTTTTTTGTACTTATTTCCAGAGGATAAAGATTTCCCGCTGGTAGTGGAACCAGAAACGGATTTCAGCTACCCGGAACATCTGAAAGTGTTCACGTACGAAATGGACAGCGATTGGACCATGTTCCCGGAACCTAAGAGATGTCAGACAGGTAATGTGACTTGCAAGCTAACCGTGAGTGTTCAAAATAGTAGCAAAATGTGTTATTAATTTATTATATAAATATGGTTGAATGTATGGTCAGTAAATCTTAATTTTGCTCATAAAAGGTCTCTATTTATTAAACCAAAAACCAAAGCAGAAATGCTTGAATATCTGTGTTTCGGTTTGAAGGATAAAAGAGCCAGCGTAATTATTTTAATTTTTTTATTAAGGAAAACAAACAGCTAAAGTAGTACATAATAATAGACAATATAAATAACACAAAAACCAGTGAAGTTTTCACAGTAAGTACTAAAAAATAGCTAATATTGTGGTCACTCGTGTAAATACTATTTTAATTACCAGCACATTAGGCACTCCATCTGAGTCCTCAAAGTTAGCAGCGAATCAAAGACCTCTAATAATAAGAGGTTAGATATCTGTGGGCGACGGTGACCACTTAGCATCAGATGACCGTTTTGCTCTCCTTAAACAACCCTATACCACTAACATCTTACCCATCTCCAGAAGTATACAACTACTACCCAATGGACTGCGGAAGCGTGCTGGCCGTTCTGGCCCTCTGCCTGTCTCCCGGAGACAGGGTCCTGGACTTATGCTCCGCACCTGGCGGCAAGACCCTGGTGGCGCTGCAGACCCTGCTTCCGGACGTGGTCGTGTGCAATGACGTGTCTATCTCCAGGTCTAATAGGTGAGAAACCCTCGCACTACAGCTGTATACAGCTGGCACGGTTGCAAAGATGTCTTATCACTTCACACTTTTATTTAGGGCAACTACTAGAGCGTCGGCGGCACAGTGGCTAGCACACCAGACTCCCATGCGGGAGGTCCGGGTTCGAAACCATGCAGTGCCATGAGTTTTTCGTGTTTATGGAAGACTTACGTACATTTACCGACTACTCAACGGTGAAGAAAAACATCGTGAGGAAACCTGCACACTTGGATGATATCTTATGATAGGGGGCCGGGAGTAACCCCAGCGGCACTTCGACCCTTGAGGATCTTTTGTGCCTACCCCATTTTACACACTGGTCATCTCAGTGTGCAGGTTTCCTAACGATGTTTCCTTCACCGTTAGAGCAGTCGGTAAATGTACGTAAGTCTTCGAAAATACGAAAAACTTATTGGTACATGGCACTGCACGGTTTCGAAACCGGACCACCCGCATGGGAGTCAGGTGTCCTAGCCACTGTGCCACCGTCGCTCTATAATACTATAATATCAGTCATTATTCGGAACGATAATTGCTACCTATTTCTTACCATGACCAATAACAACCTCCATTGTGATATCTATAAATAGCTTTTTCCTTTATTTTAGAACTCGTCATATTCTGCGCGACTATCTGTACGACTTTGAGACGAGCAACAAGTGGCGGGAGCGCGTCGTCATGTCGAGGGTCGACGGACGAGACTTCATCGACGACCAGGGGTTTGATAAGGTATATTTATTATTATAGCTTTTTTTCATAAGTAAGATGGATTCGCCAATTTGTATGGGCACAAAGTGAGGCTCAGCAATTTGACTTTTTAATTTACAAAAAAAACAATCACGACATTGCTGAAGAAAATCATTTATTTATAATACGATAGCCCAAATTAAGATAAACATGCAGATTTTTTTACTATTTCCCAATAACCTAATTACTAAGGCCGCCTTCTGCACATTGTATTGTACCTCTCTTTATGTTGTATGTTTTGTTATTGTCCCCGGTCTGCAATAAAGTATATTTGTATTTGTACTAAATAAAGTAATTAATAAAATCTCAGATGTGACTTTCACTTGACTTTGATGAACAATGATTGAATTAGATGTCTGGAAATAATGAATTAGTGCATGAGATACTACAAAAATACTATTTTTTCACATATCTCTTTTTCTCTTCCGCATTGAAATGAAAAAACTTTGTAACCTTATTCGTGGTGGCAAGAACTTCGTACGTAGGCCTGGGGGAGGCCATATTCTTTACATAAAAAAACGTGCATTACATTTCATCTCTTCATATGTGATGTTCCCCACCCGATAGTAGTTCACACACAGCACCTACATACCGCCCGCGCCGGCGCAGGCGGCGACCCGCTTCTGGCGCTTGCACGCGCTATCGGCATATTCCAGGCCGCTTCTCCCCGATCCCTCCCTCCCCAGCGACGTCCTAAGCCGTCCGTACCCACCTGGGTGCCCTTAGGCAGTCACTTCTTATAGTAGTTTTTAAGTCCTCCTCCAGGCTGGAGCGCACTTAGCGCTCGCCCCAAAAACCCCGGTGAAGCTGTAAAGGTCATTAGGACCAACAGCAATTATCAGTACGAAAAAAAAAGAATTAAAAAATAATAATATATGTGATGTGATGTGGTCTACGGTCTAATTTCTCAAGCATGAGTTTTGGCGGGAAAGTCGCTGGAGAAGGTTCTACGGTGTTTATTTTATTGCTCAAAAATTGTTTTCTGGTGATTTTGATAGCTAAAATCGGTGTAGTTTTGTCTAGCAAACGTCAGTAAGAGTGCCAATGTGTTGAACTCTTAAAATAAACTTCTCGTTAGTGGTTCATTGTGTAGTTTCACTCTGTGATTCTGCGGCGGGCCATGAGAATTCGCCAGAGACTAGACCGGTTGAAATTTACGTCATAACTCCTAGGAGTGTTAAAATGTGTCTACACCACAACATTTTGATGCTGAAAAACTAAAAACTGTTTTAAATCGTGTGTTTAGGCTGATGGCCTGTGTTGCTAATGCCTTGTAAAATAAAAAAAATCTCAAGCTATATATGACAGCACTAGTGCCAAACACGGAAAATCTGGAAAACATGGCACTGGATACAAGCAAGGCATTTTCCACAGCTGTCAAGCTAGACCAAAATAATCGATTTGGCCCGAAGCAATGTCATTTTCATCCCTTAGGATTCAAAATACTACGTTTGATATTTCGTTTGCTGAACATAAATTACTGAACTTTTTTCTTACTTTAGGTACTAGTGGATGTACCATGCACCACCGATAGACTGTCAGTGACACGAGTGGAAGACAACAACATATTCCGGCCGGACAGGATCAAGGAGAGGCTCCGGCTTCCGGAAGTGCAAGCTCAGCTGTTGACGTGAGTCATATTGAAAACTTTTTAAGGCTACAGAACACGATCAATTGCGATTGAGAGTTTTGGCGGGAAAGTCGCTGGAGAAGGTTCTACGGTGTTTATTTTATTGCTCAAAAATTGTTTTCTGGTGATTTTGATAGCCAAAATCGGTGTAGTTTTGTCTAGCAAACGTCAGCAACGGTGACAATGTGTTGAACTCTTAAAATAAACTTCTCGTTAGTGGTTTGTTGTGTAGTTTCACTCTGTGATTCTGCGGCGGGCCATAAGAATTTGCCAGAGACTAGACCAGTTGAAATTTCCGTCATAACTCCCAGGAGTGTTAAAATGTGTCTACACCACAACATTTTGATGCTGAAAAACTCAAAACTGTTTTAAATCGCTTAATGTTTAGGCTGATGGCCTGTGTTGCCAATGCCTTATTAAATAAAATAAAAAAAATGTGGTTGACAATTAGAGAGGATGGCGCAATACAAAAAAGCGACAAGGTTGTAAGCGCCTCACGCTTCTTTATATTGCGCCTTCTATCTTTAATTGTCAATTGCTACGAGCACACTCCATAAGCAGAAAAGCAAAACGAAACATAATTTTTGATGATATCATAAATTTCTCGTTATTTGGGTTAATCAATAACAAAGTCTAAATAGTGCGTGACTATAACATGAAGTTCTTCTGAACATGTCACAAAAAGAAAGACATAACGACTACGGATTGCACGATTTTCACGTCACGTCGTGTGGTAACGTGAACATCGTGCTATCCGTAGTCGATATACCTTTTTTCTTGTGCCATGCTTCCGAGTAACGCCACAAAGTAATAATAACACGTTACGTAAACATCATAACGTCCGTGGAAAGGAAAAAATGCTAAAGCGCCAAAATGGAGGTTTTGGGAAATGAGATTTAAAGTTAAAGTATTAAGAAGAAGAAAAAATATTGCAGAAACGTATGTTTGTTGCAGAAACGCCCTGAGTCTAGTGAAGCCGGGCGGCGCTGTAGTATACTCGACGTGTTCGCTAAGCCCCATACAAAACGACGGCGTGGTGCATATAGCTCTCAAACAGGCGTTTGAGACTCGGTCCATAGTTGCTTCTGTCAGGTGAGTTCAGTATATAAGGTCCTTTTTTATTAGTAGCACATACGCTACGTATGTGCTGGTCATTTGTACCACTTTACACGAAAAAATAACCCTGTTACTAGTATGAATTTTTGTCATTCTAAAGAAAAATAAACCCCATTATTTTGCGCCTTGGTGGCATAAACTCATCCATGTCGTTATGTATGAAACTCGAGTTCCGAAATCCGAATCCGAAAATCTCTGACATTGCATAGTTTCGAACCCGGACCTTCCGCATGGGAGTCCGACGTCCTAGCCACTACGCCACCGACGAATCATAAAAAAAAATTCTTTTCCAGAGATCTAACCCCGTCGATGGCAGCTCTAAGCAGTACATTACACCTGGCCACAGACTCTATAGCACCTCGATACGGACAGCTCGTCTTACCCTCGCTTTCAGCCAACTTCGGACCGTCATATGTGGCGAGGCTAGTACGACTCAAGTAACGTTCAGTTAGTTTGATTCAAACATTTGTTTACTAGAACATAGGTCAAGATCATTTCAAATCCCACAGAAAACGAATTAACATTATTCTCAAATAAATGGCGTAAAAGATAAATTCATAATTATTGTTACGAAATATTTGATCCAAGTTTAAGAAGAAGATAAACACTTTATTGTCACAAAAAATACATATTTAGTTCACTCCATAATACTATTGGCAATAGGCACCTGGCTCAGCTAATGCTTGAGTGAATACACTTGCGTGTAAACACACAGCGCTGATTTTCAGCCAGTCCTTATACAAAGTTAACCAACTAACAACTGCTACAATCTAAGTTCTGATTTATGGTATGTGCTAATTTATGGTGTGTTGTAGTTTTGAAATTCACCCAAGTAATAGTAACCTTTCCTTTCTTCGCACTACACTGTCGCTAATCTCTTTAATGTCCAATTAAATTCAGAGGTTGCCTGGAAGAGATCGCTTTAAGCGATAAGGCCGCCTTTATACATATCGTGCTATTATTCCTGTAGCTTTTACTTTTCCTGATTTTGTGTACAATAAAGTGTTTCTATGTATCTATCACCATATTGAGATTGCTCATTAGAGAAGTTTTTTATAGAAACTGCGTCTGCTAGTTGGAACATGCGCTGTGAGCATCTCTACTATATAATTATTGTAATTTATTTATACTTATTATCACTGATCGGTGTAGGTAGGGCTGTTTGGGGTCAAAGACCTCAAAATCTAGATTAGTTCTAGGTTAGTATGGACATCTGTAGACGTCAGAGTGAAGCGAATTTATAATTCAATAGAATTTCGTCGTCTATTTCATTTCTTTCAAGTATGTCTAAATCCAGGTTTCTTTAGTAGTCTTCTAGTCTTCTTTTAAATTCCGAAAATCCCGGGATTTTTTAATATATTTTTAATGGCATGTCCATAGTATGATGATCGCAGGTTGGAATTACCAAAAGTAGCTCTATCCCGGGATTATCCAAATATGGTTTATAAGAAAGCCGTATCCATATCATGACCACAGCTTGCAAGTACCAAAAACAGCCCTACCTACTCCGATCGCTACTTATTACCTATTTATTGTACTCCAAACCTTACCCACCATTGAAGTAGTCTAAACTGTCCTAAACCAAAGATTGGCTGGAAGAGATTCCTATGGGATAAGCCTACCTTTGTACATATTTTAATGTTTTTTATTATTGTTTTCTGTGTATTTTTTGTGCAATAAAGAGACTACATACAAACAAACAATTATAATATGCGCGTTTGCCCTAATCCTTGGCTCGCTGTCAGTGCTCACATCATTATTGTAGGGGAAAGGCCGCTACTAGTCCGTTTTCTGTGAATTTATCATTCCTATTGTACAAATATGTTCATAAAGATTCTGTGGGATTTTGATGAACGGTGAAGATTTATATTCGAATTTCCCAACTTAATTCATGCAAATAATCAAATATCAAGTGTATTGTCTATATAAAGTCAATGAATCTGCGAATGATGTAGAAGTGTATAATATAAGATATATTGTAAATAAGTAAATTATTTAAAAATAAACTAAATATACTGAACACTTAGTTTATTTATAGAAATAGAAAAAATAATACATGTACAATATCGTAGTGTAAAGTGTAAGTACTGTCGGCGAAATAAGTAACTCACCGCTGTAGTAGGTATTTATAATACAGGCTGTCAGGGAAAACCTTTGGAGTAAGAGTAACCTTGAATAAGAATGACTTACTATATTAATTGATGGAATCAGACATTACATTACGGAAATCCATTATTAATTATAAACATTATTTGGGGGAAGAGAGACCCGCCACTCACCCTCGGATCCGCCCTCCCTAAGCATTTACAATCTTAAGAATGACAAATCCAAGGTTGTGATAAGGATTGAGTGTGAAATCAATAGCAATACTCCGCTTCTTCTTTCTTCTTTCGTGTTGATGATCCGAATTAAATTTTTCCCGACCAGAAGGCAGCCACATCGATAGCCCTCTGGTTGGCCTCGAAAAGGTCCTCCCGCGTGCAGGTGGTCGGACACGCGGGACAACAGAGCAAGTGCTCCATAGTTTGAGGGGAGACACCACACTCACACTTTACTTGATCGCTGGATACTCCGCTAGAAACTGTAAACTTGAATTCAAATTTGCCAAAAAAACCAGAAAAAACCATTTTTCATACAAATCATTCGTTCAAACTCACCGTTTTGTATGAGAAGCCGTTTTTTCCGAATTTCAAATGTCTTTCGCGCAAGTTGTTACAACTCAGCCCCTTTCCCTAACAACCCTGTATACAAATAAGATATATTTCTGTCGTTAATACTTGAAACATTTATGTGCCTTATACATTTTTCTACATAAATTTCTTTGGTTTATGCCTTACATACTAACAATTAACATACAAAGAAGTACAAACACGTAGAAAATTGACATCTAAAGCTTAGTCTACACGAATGCACCTTATAGAGACCTACAAAATTCTAAACAATCACTATAACACAGATGAAATGAAGAATTTCTTTATATTGAACTTGAAGGAGCACTCAAGAAGACACTGCACACAACTAGTGCGGAACACGGCCAAAACACTCCCAAAACATCATCTCCTATTCAACCGGGTAGTCATCCCGTGGAACGGCCTACCTGACCAAGTTGTGAATGCTGAAACTATAAACCAGTTTAAAAACAGATTAGACAGCCACTTACGAAATGTGAAAAAACAGGCTAACCAGCATTAGCTGCCTGCCTGCTAATACAATAATAATAATAATAATAAATGCTCATACATTAACGTGTTGGATCCACCACCATTTTTCGAAACTATTTGGCCTAAATATTTGGAAATCTTCCTCCAATTGTGGCTGGCTTGTGCGCCGTAATATAATATTACCAATGCGATAATATCTATTTAAAACAGACTACCTATCTATGAAACGAACTTCCATTCACAATAAATTAGTAAAATAAGAACATAAAATTGATAAAATATTCGCAATAATCAGTAAGAAACAACAAAAATCAGGACCTACAAGTTACTAAAAATGTGATACGAAAATACTATTACTACGTAATAAAAAAAAGGATTAAAATATATGTCTGTTGCCAAAATAACACTGCCTTCATTTGAAAAGTTGCAAAATAAAAACATACTATATTATATCAAGCACCTTACAGCTTAATCACAGAATTATGATACTATATTATTAATAATAAATGGTTTAATGGAAAAAGAATATCCATGAAAATGAATAAATATACTAGAAAAACTTTCGACTTAAAACTTTCTAATAATGCAACTGCCTATATTTAAAAATCTCCTTCGTCAACATTACGAACTGCAGTGTGGATACACTGCCTAATTGTTGTAATGCAGTTTCACTTTAGCATATGATGTGTGTTATTTATTTATTAATTATATTTTTGATTATATATTAAGTATTATATTTCTGTATATATTATAGTATTTATGTAATATTATTACTACTGCTTGGCAGCTTGCAAAGGTTTGCATATATTTTTTTAAATTATTTTTGTTATTTATTTATTTGAGGGTAGTATCTTTTTCATACGCTTTTTGCACCCGTCATCATCATCATCATCATCAGCAGCAGCCTATTCTAGTCCACTGCTGGACATAGGCCTCTCCCAGGGCGCGCCATTGAGCCCGATCTTCGGCTCTTCTCATCCAGTCGCTGCCAGCCACCTTGCGCAGATCGTCGCTCCATCTAGCAGGGGGGCGTCCCACACTACGTTTGCCCAAACGCGGTCTCCACTCCAGAACCCGTACACCGTTTTGCACCCGTATATTATATATCTTATGATTTTTCCATCACCTGAAGGTTGCCTGGAAGATATCGCTTAAGGCCGCCTTCTGCACATTGTATTGTACCTCTCTTTATGTTGTATGTTTTGTTTTTGTCCCGGGTGTGCAGTAAAGTATATTTGTATTGTATTGTAACTCTGTATGTCGTCACGATTTTGTATGAGTAGTAGAAAATTATCAAAATTTAATAATTTTTTTCACATTCATTGGTAATTAATTTCACCTCATAAAAAGACAGGTGGGTTTTTCTGACACCTGATAACATGGTTACATATCTATAATGCAACTGGGCATTTTTCTAAAACATACGATGACACTCTGTCTTAGACGAACTATTAATTAAACCTACATAAGTAACTTTAACTTATTATAAACCTTATACATATTTTAAGTTGAAAAGCTGTATACGTGGACATTCAATTCTATAAGTAAATAGTACAAATATTTGTCAAATCTTGATCAGAAAAATTAAAAGGCTCGCTATTTTCTGACTATAGTTTTTCCATAAAACAGATTATATAAGTACCGTGACATGGTTTTTATTTCCCTGGTGAGGCTTTACATATTTCTATGTTACATTACATTGATTCATATTTTCTATATCGTAATACAAATGCTAACTTGGGATGTATTAACAAAGTTGCTACATTATGGCACCGCGTGGGTCCCACCCGATAGTAGTTCACACACAGCACCTACATACAGGGGGCGGCGACCCGCTTCTGGCGCTTACACGCGCTATCGGCGTATTCCAGGCCGCTTCTCCTCAACCCCTCCCTCCCCAGCGACGTCCTAAGCCGAGGTCCGTACCCACCTGGGTGCCCTTAGGCAGTCGCTTCTTATAGTAGTTTTTAAGTCCTCCTCTAGACTGGAGCGCATTTAGCGCTCGCCCCAAAAACCCCGGTGAAGCTGTATAAGATATTTCACCTAAAAATACCCGCCTTAAGTGTAAGTGTCCATTACTATGCCAAGTGTTTCTCACCGCCTGTGTGTGGTAAATTCTACGTATAGCAACAAAAAACTATACAAAAATAAAAGTGTCATCTGTCAGTGCTCTGGCCTAAAACATTGGTATTTCATCCCTCCATTTTAAACATAAAGGAGGGTACTATATATTCGCATGGTGTAGTATTTTAAGCCAAAAATGGTCTATTAATAAAGGATTTTCCGGGAGCATTCGCGTGTAATGTAACAGCTTGGGATCGAGATCGAGCATTACATCACACCTTTTGGTACATTACACGAACATGTTCCCGGTCAGTACCCTCATTTAGTCTGCTCATCCCAACTTGATCTCGAAGTCCCTCTTACTTACGCTTTCGATTTCGCGGGAAATTCATCTCCTTGGATGAAAGAAAAAGTAGTCCCTCAGGGCGTAGAGGCGGGCCTTCTTTCCTTCATGTTCATCTCTCATTTAAAATGACTATTTAAGCTTAAATTATTTCTTATAGATACTTAATAGATATCTATCTATCTTTAGTAATATCATTTTAAAACAACCATACTGCAGGAAACTCTAATCGAAAGCAGGAAGACTTCTAGGAGTCTTGCTCTAGAGCAAGCCGCTTAATAATTAAGAGAAGGCTATTTTTCAAGGGGGGTTTATAAGGAACAATGAAAAATAGAATTTTTAAAGAGGGTTATAAACTCTCTTCTTGTGTGTGGGGTAAGAAGAGGGTTATAAACCCTCTTCTTACCCCACTGGCCTGAAAAATAGAATTTTTAAACTAGAGGTGAAAATCGGTGTATAACAACAAGGCCAGTGGGGTAAGAAGAGGGTTATAAACCCTCTTGCCTTGTTGTTATACACCGATTTTCACCTCTAGTTTAAAAAATCTATTTTTCATTGTTCCTTAAAAAACCCTTGAAAAATAGCCTTCTCATAATTATTAAGCGGCTTGCTCTAGAGCAAGACTCCTAGAAGACTTCCTGCTTTCGATCATAGTTTCCTGCCAGTATGGTTGTTTTAAAATGATATTACTAAAGATTATTCTTAAATTAATTCTTATAATTCTAATATAATCTAATCTACCTTCTCATTTTCGCTGTTTCGATCATTCTCAGGTGCGTAGAGCCTAATTTCCGTGTGCCTAATTTCCGTCACGTCAAATTACACCTGCTTCTGAAAATTACCGACAAGCATTTTTCCGTCACGATTTCAAATTCGAATTGAAATTAACAAGGCGAAATTCCCAAACAGAAAATGTGCTAAATGACCAGTTAGAGTTAGCCTCATCTCCTCTTTTGAATTATTTTATATTATAAATGACAATTTTTTTTTATTTTATTAACTTTGACAATATTTGTAAGTAAGTAGTTTTGGACATACAATTTAATTGATGTGTTTTGGAACGTTACTTGACATTTTGTTAGTAATTGCAAAAACAAAACGCAAAGCTGTGTTTATCTACCTACATGTAGTTAAGAAAATTATTATAAACAAATACCTGAAGATGTGTAAAAGAAACCGGTCGTAATTAATAAAATACAGTAAAAACTTGAACAGTATATTATTTAAGTCTAATCATGTACAAATTGATAGTAATTTGACGTGACGGTAATTAGGCTGTACGCGCCTGAGAATGAAATGATTCTTTATTTGCATTGAATAGGTTACAATGTTTTACATCTCAGGCTTTTTTAAACATTGGCCTTTTCATCGTTATTAAGCGGTTTGGTTTCGAAATCCTCCTGCTTATGCTCATCTTCAGTGGCTTTGTTCCATGGCTGTTCCTCCCCTGACCCGAAGACGGTGTAAGCTAATATCTCAACGATGTACAGTCCGATGGTCACGAAAAATATCACCCGCCATGCTGATATCGTTTGCTGTAATTGGAATTGTGAATCAAGGACTGAATAAATAGTGGGTATTTCTGAATAAAACATTGATAATAATAAATAATTGACAGAGATTCATGACGTTCTGTTCTCTCTGCCTACTACGCAAGGAACAGCGTGAAGGTATGTATGTATGAATAAATAATGTATAGTCGACCACAAGCTGTATATCATCTGTCAAAAACCTTCGATTAAATCTCAACCTTATACCTGCGCAATATGATATATTTCAGATTCTCAAATCTTGACGTTTTGGGTAGGTTGTGACCTGTGGTCAACTGTACCTAACTGCTTTTTTATGTTCAGGAGAGCAGACTAACATACGGGCCACCTGATGGGAAGTGATCGCCGTCTCGAATAGACATCTCGCCTATATATATTGTATTAGAGTGTTTTCGATGCGCTTCTAACCTTACAGTCTTATTGTTTCCTAATCTTATCTTCTTTCAGTCGTTTCAATTTCAAATGCCTGTTTTGCTTCAGTTCAACATTCTCTTTCATCATTTTTCATCATCACACTAAAACTTAGAGAGCGTCGGTGACCTAGTAGCTAGGACGCCGGACTCCCATGCGGGAGATCCGGGATCGAAACCATGCAGCGCCATGTAACAATGAGTTTTTCAAAAATTTTCGAAGACTTACGTACATTTACCGACTGCTCTAACGGTGAATGAAAACATCACGAGGAAACCTGCATGTCTGAGGAAATTAAAAGTTTCCGAAGGCGTGTGAAATCCACCAATCAGCACTGGGCCCGTACCCCCTTGTGTAAGGGGAGGGGACATTAATATAGACTGATGATGGTGATGACTTACATTTCCATGAGTGAGCTGTCCAACGAATATTGGAACGACAATTCCAGGGATCGTAGCGACGGTGTTTGTCATTGCCATCAGAGTTCCTGCAACGTACAAACAATTTGATTACGAACAGATCTGTTGAAGCGTATTAAGCTATCATATTATAAGGTTCTTTTTTTTTAGTTACTACTAATTATATAATAATATTTGGAGGGGGGTATGTGCTGGTCATTTGTACCAATTTACACGAAAAAATTACCCAGTTACTTGTATGAAAGTTGAGAAATTAGGTGCAATGTCGATGTGGTTGGAGAGAAAACCGCAGAACATTCATCCGATGCAGGTGACGCCGATAGCCATCAAGGCGCCGCGGTTGAAGCAGAACATTAATGTTTTACAATAAAGACTACCCGTTTTACATAGGTACCTGCAAAATTGGGTGCAATGTCGATGTGGTTGGAGAGAAAGCCGCAAAACATTCCTCCGATGCAGGTGACTCCGATGGCCATCAAGGCGACAGCGGCACCGCGGTTGCAGCCGATGTAGCACATACCGAGAAGGCAAACCGCTGGAACTACTGATGCTGGACACGGAAAAAAAATCTATTATTAATTCTATGATTAGAGAAGGTCGATGGTGAAGTGGATGGATAGTACAGTACGGATAAAACTAATTTTATATTGGCATCAATTCCAGTGTGGTCACTAAAGCCTTTCCGGTATCCAATCACAAAGCGTTGATTTCAAATGGGGGGAGGGCAGATCGCATGTGATTGATTGTAGCGAACCGAACCGTGGCTGGAACCGGATCCGTGCAGTCCTCGCCTTAATGTCTTACCAAACAAAGTGCCGACTTTCCTGGCAGTGGTGGTGGTGATGTAGCTCTTAGAGCGCAACCAGTCCAAAGTCCTGCTGAGTCCGATACTGAAGAACCACAGGGAGAGGAACGGCAAAGCAGTTGTTACTGCGTTCTGAAAATAACGAGTTGGGTTAACAATGTTGGAAGGTGAAAGTCCGGGATTTTGCGACTCAAACATGTATAAATGATAATGTTTCTTTAGTAAGAAATGTCATGAAAGATGTGCTTCCTTAAAAGGCTTGTAAAGAATAGAGAAGTTAGGTTATAATTTCTGCATAAAAATGTAGAATTATGTTAGTGAATGCGTTGATGAACAAATTTATAAAAATGACGGATGATGGATTAAAACTGTATAACATGTAATAATGAGTTATGAGATTGGTTGGAGGGGGCTGTAAATATTGCGTGTACGTTAGTACCATCTTTTCCCTTTTTTTAAAGTAGGTAGTATGGAGAAAAGAACCCGAGGAACCTCCCTTCATACCCTCCACCTTCCGCCAAAGGTGCTCCGGACCCTCAGAGCAAGCGTTCTGGCCAAATCCCTGAGCGTTTCGACTATTTCCCTGAATTCCTCTATTTCCCTGTCACATATACATTTATCTGAGCCCCTCAGTCTCTCAGAAACAGCACAGTTCAGTTTGACAGCAGTCTTTAGCTATGGGCGGCCTGAGCAACTCTAACAATAGTTTGACCACTAACCATACGATAAACAAACAAAGAATCCAAATATGTCACTTTCCTCACCTCAGTCATGTTGAACTTGAGGACTTGCTTCATGTAGAAGGGCAGCTCTATGAGCAGCATGTACCAGCCCCAGTTGGAGCACGCGTGGGAGACCAGGATGGCAAGGAATGGGGGGAGGTCAGCACGGCCTTCCAGGGTAATAAACAAAGACCCCAAATATGTCCAGTCACTTTACTCACCTCAGTCATGTTGAACTTGAGGACTTGCTTCATGTAGAAGGGCAGCTCTATGAGCAACATGTACCAGCCCCAGTTGGAGCACGCGTGGGAGACCAGGATGGCCAGGAATGGGGGGGAGGTCAGCACGGCCTTCCAGGGTACCGGCAGTTTCTGCGAAATTGAAACCGATATACAGCTGTACGAGTATTATACGTAACGAATTTGAATGTTGTTTGGTTAAATAAATATGTTTGTATGTATTTTTGTTAAGGCCATTGGGTCGTCGTTGTCTTCTTACTTGTGCAATTTATTTCCACTAAAGTTTGGCTTAGAACAGTATCCGCCCCTTTATTACCAACCTTAAAAATATGAAATGATATTATCATAAAGTGACGTGCGAAATAAAGACAACGCTATATCAATTAGTAGTAGTAGTAGTAGCTTCTTTCTTGCACCTCATTCTTGTTATCATTTTTGTGATTTTGAGAACAGTAACCTAACTGCTTGTTGGTATTGTTCTACTTACATTTCTTCGTCTTTTGCATCATGTTCATGTATGATGAGCTCATTGACAAATAATCATTTTCCCTTTCCTGAGCCAGAGCCAGTGCTTTCCTCGTGTTCTTTAGTTTTTGTTTGCAAGAAACAAACGATCAGGACTGAAGCCCACAAATGGTGCTCGCGACAAATCCTATGCATTTGTTTCGCTATGTCTCATAGATAGCTGGACACGGTTCTTATAATAGAAGGAGCATATCTTGGTTTCCACCAAATGCAAGCTTGTATATTGGAAGACACATCAGGCTATAGGTACTCGGTAGAACCCTGTCGGTATAAGTTTTTGTAATGATTCCTTGACATTCGTATGAATGTCTCAAATGAGTTAAGGTGACTAAGTACTAAAGGGTTACAGCCGGATGTGTTGTCCACTATACACCACAAATTACCTACCTTATGGGAGTGGTCATCAGCCTTCCCTCCCAAGGAGGTTACGATCATGGTACGCTCATCAGCGCTGATCAGCGGCTGCTGCTGAGGACTGTCCTGGACGAGGAACACCCACAGGACGCACCATAGGCAGGATAACCCGCCCATCACGTAGAACACGCTCTCCCAACCTACCCACAATTATAAGGAATGTTATTGCGTATCATCATGATCATTTCCAGGGGTTTCTTCACAAATAACTGTCAAGACCTTGTCACAACGAAGACGCAACAAGCGGATTCTAGTAGCGGGCGTGTCTTTCATTTAGATTTGCATACTATGAACGCGTAGTATAGCATGAACATTATAAAAGTTTTGCCCTGCCCTCTGAAGAAAATCCTGGCTTCGCCCTTGCACGATTCCGTACTTGGGCAGCACTGGGACTCACTGTGGTCCTAGCACTCGCCTCATATGACAGGCAGGGCCTACCCCTACCGTAGATCAATTCTTCGCCCGAGACTATTCAATTACTATTTTACCATAAATTATTGCTTAACACGCTTCAACATATCTGATGGCGAGGAATTAGACCGACTCCCTGCTAACGCCGGCCCAAGTAGTAGTAGCTACTACCTCCTAAATTGTAACTTATATCGGGAACGGCGGATTCAAATTTCTACATCGTGAATAGGTAGTTACTCGGTTCATCTTCATCATCATCAGCCCACTTTAGTACACATTTGGACATAGACCTCTCAGGGCACGACATTAACCCCGATTTTCGGCTCTTTGCATCGTAACTGGTTACGGAGAATCAGTTTCGTAAACGGCCGAAAAGGAATATCCCTATCATTACCTAGTGTAGCAGTAAGCACGCCAGCCATGAGCATGTAGATAACAGTCCAGAGCGATGTGCCTGCGTACACTAGAGCTGCCATCACGCTCCGCTCGGCCGGCGGCGCCCATTTTGACAGCATCACGTGCATTGCTGGGAATGTTACACCCTGTATAAACCAACCTAGTGTAGCAGTGAGCACGCCAGCCATCAGCATAGAGATGACAGTCCCGAGCGAGGTGCCCGCGTACACTAGAGCTGCCATCACGCTCCGCTCGGCCGGCGGCGCCCATTTTGACAACAGCACATGCATTGCTGGGAATGTTACTCCCTGTGAAGGACCAAAGATTTCTCATAAGGAAGAAGATTGAAGAGTTGGAGCTCACACAAAAAAAATGTGGTTAAAAGAAGTCATGGCAATTAATGAAGGAAGGCACACCGCCTTATTTCCTGATTGTATAGTATCTTGCTGCCCTGATACGGGAGAAGGCAAAAGTGCAAAGCGTGATTTTCGAAAAATGGCCAAATATGCGTCAAATTTGTATTCTAATGTTCAGAAATTTTCAAAGAAGAATTCCAGAAAACGCTAGAAAACAATTTGACCCGTTTTTTTGCCAATACGATTTCAAGTAAACGGCCTTTTTCCGTATCACGTTAGCTTGGACTCCATATTAGAATAAATAAAATAACGTAGAAGTCGGATGACAAGATCACAAGAAATAAATTATGTGATTAGTGTTATAATTATAAACTTAAATATGGGTCATTCCTCGTGTTTATTCTGCCGTGACTTCGAATGAAAATTGAATGTGGGTGGATTTCCGATGAGCATAGAACATCCACAATGCAATCCAATAAGGCCGCAATGAAGGATAGTTACATTACGCTAATTAATTGATGGTTCCGTATCCGCAGATCGTATGCTGATAAACTTCGGTTTGTTAATTAATTACTCGATAGTGGTAGGGCCATAACTGAACAACTTTCACTATGGGACCAACTCTGAAATCACGAAAAAATCAGCTGTTCCATACAAAAGCTCAATTTACCTACACAACCGAAATGAATGAAACAGCTGTTTTTTTTTCGAGATTTTAGAGTTGGTCCCATAGTGAAAGTTTTTCAGTTATGGCCCTACCGCTACTACGAGGAATCATATGGGGCCACCCATATGATTCCTCGTATGAGAAATGATGAAAGAACTAAGAGGTGAGGCCTCTAACCTACAGTGGCGGAAACGGGAACTCCCGATGAGAAGAAGTCGGGATTCATCATCATCAGTCTATTACCATTTCCACTGTTGGGGTATATACCTTCGCTTGCATAAGGGAGTATACGATCCGCCGTGTGGGCCAATTGCTGATTGGTGGATCTAAAAACATGTAATTGACGAAATGACTGAAGAAAAACTACCTGATAGCAAGTTTGAAGATACGTACCCCACCGATCCCTTCTCCGATACGCATGAATATGACTGCGATGTAGCTGGCCTCCGCCATAACAGGAGTTAGCAGTGTGCAGACCACATTGATGGTCACACTGAAGAACATCACCCATTTGGCTGAGAATAACTCCGCTACTCGGGCACCTGAGGACAATGGATTAGGTACATAAATACATAGGTACCCTATGGGTACGGTTACGGGGAATATAGCGGCAGGATTTCTTTTGAAGGCAGACGCGCAAGACCACCAATGGTAACCGTCGGTTACCATGGTATGTACCATGGTAACCATCGGTGGTCTTGCACGTCTACCTTTAAAAACAATTCCTGATACCCATTCCCTCTAAGATACATAATGTATTAAGGACCCCGTCGACCAATAGATATCTCACCTCACTGTAACATTAGTAGAAGGTTTACGATGCGTTGCTAACCTTGAGGATAAGTAGAGATTTAATAAATTTAGATAGTTCGACGAATCTGTGAAGTCGTCTGTATTAACTACCAGTAAAAATACCATATGTTATGTACCATCTAAGTACGTCTTGGCACTATTGCTCTCGCTTCGTTGACATCGGCTTCTTCCGCTACTTTCGCTTAGAAGCCTACCACACTACAAAGGATTACAAGGGTTGTAATTTTATGAAATAGTATCCGGTCCAATAAACGTGAACAAAGTATTCACTTGTAAAATGAAAAGGTTAAAGCTATTTTTGAACTGAAGATTCACTGATTCAGGGATCGAAAATAGATGGGGATCTACGTAAAATCTGTTGCCAAGGGCAATATGTTCCATCAGTGTTCAGAAAAGTCAGTCTTTTGTCAAATCGAGTGCTCCATTTTCGGCCTCGTACCGCGCCGGTCTCAGGAAACGTCCTTAAAATTAAATCTTCATTAAAAGACACGCTATCCCTTTCTACGCCATAGCTCAAAGCCTTAACGGGATGTTTCTCTAACTCACGGATAGTCACTTACCATGAGGTGAGATTGAGGTCAAACACATTGGGCTTAATCATGAAAAAAAATGTCGCAGGAGGATCTTTGTCCTTAGAGTTCTTAGAAATTATCTAAAACATAACAGCGGTCTGAGAGATTGTGCTGTAGAGTTAATGTTCTGCTGAGTAATGTTGAGTCATGCTTGTTGGATTCTCAATTCCAGATCCAGACTTACCAGGTATTTGAGAGATGAAGTATCCCCAAAAGTAGCAGCTGAGGATGAGGCCTTGAATGTTAGACTCCCAGGTGAACGGGCCCTCCGGTTCCTGAAATTATTAGAAATGTAGCATTACACGGGTACATGGCTACATACCAAATATTATACGTACAGGTGCTTAGATAACCCAATTTGATAACCAGTCATCTAAAGAGAAAAATATTCCTAAAAATCAAAATGTTTTTTATTATAAGTAAGTACCTTATAGTAACATTCAGAATTGACAAGGCCATTCTTAAACTAAGATATTGATTAGTCCGTAACCTTACCAGGTTTTCTAGTATTGGTTAGTGCCTAATTTAATCATGTTTTTATTATGTCATGAATATCGAGGTATCATCTTGTTCTAAGAACTTTACACGTTCAATCAATCGATCGAGAGAGAGTCTTGGAGAGAGAACTTTCGCGTTTGCAAGATTTATTTTGAAAATAAACTCTATTATAAACTCTATTTTTGTAGCAAATTCAAAACGCCTGTAGGAGCATTAACTATTCTATTATTATATGTTATATTAGGTAAGCACAAACGTGTTTCTGGGAGGTGGGCGGGCGAGTGATATGCGAACTTTTATTAACGGCTCCTAATTGAATTGAAAGAGCTTGCTATGGCTTTCAACTCGTTTAAATATAAATTTAAGAAAGAAAGAAAGAAAAACACATTTATTCAATATTGCATTATGCATACATGAATAAACTTAAAAAGACTTGACATTAAAAAAAACAACAACGTTAAAAAGACACAAGCTCAGCATGTGCTGCGGTAATTAGGTAATTATGCTGTTCATGTCATCAATGCGAATCATCTACGCGTAAAATTTATGCGTGCACGTAATCGTCAGTGATATTTCTCGGAAACCTTTTCGTTTAGGCTTTTTGATCTTCATAAGTTATTTTAATCGTATTCTAAATAATCTCATCACGTAGCGCGCGTAACACGTTTAACCATCCGGTTACGTTGTTAAACGAACTTATGTGTCCTCTTGAGCTTTGATAGCTGATATCAACTGCAGTATAGCTTCGGACTGTCTTTCCCAACGTTTTTTAACCACCGACTCTTTAAAAATAAAAAACGAAAGTTTAAAATGGGGAAGATAAAAGTAAGTGAAATGGTTCGTGTAAACATACACATGGAATGTAGCTACATATTTACCTGATTCTCCAAATCAAACCTACAACACGCCCTGATCCTAGATTTAGGGCTTTACTTTTTACATTGAGTTGTGTCAGACCCCTTGGGATATGCTCGCGAACCTCAATTTGAAAAAGGCTGATATAGAAAGTTGTACCATGTACCGAATTATTCATTTACATCTCACAATTTACCATTGAAATAGGAATGTTGACATAAAAACCAATAACCACATTCAATAACCACGAATCCTCCGCGTGCTTCACTATATTAGTCGCTCGAGTACCCAAATAGATAAAACGACATTAATAATCATTGAATTTGACTGAAATGATCACCAATGGAGCTAATTTACCAATGTCTGTCGGTTCCTATGCAAGTTATCACGCTGTGGTTGTGTGGTTTCAGAAGTGTAAAATTCTAACTGCAAGTTTTATACAGACAGATTGGACTCGATTTCCGATGTCAAGTTTATTTAATCTGGTTAGCTGGCCGGTTAATCGCTCTTGTCGGGTTGACGTTGGTTTTTTGATCACCCCACAGGTCACCCTGTATATGGTACATGTATTTTCAGAATCTAATAGTGATTTTAGTTCTGAATGGAACTGCGAATCTAATCCAAATCAAATTAAACTTTTTTATTGTAAACCTTAAAGTACATTTTTACTACGTCATGTTCTACTCTTCCACCGCTTCGTAACGTGCTATAGCTGAAAGGAAAGAAGCGGCGCAAGAAACTTTCAGCAGCAGATATTTTGAAATAAATATATATCTTACAATAATTATATGAATACAATCATATACACACAATGTGCAAAGCTGGATCTGGAGCTGAATTTAAGACCAAGTCTCTTTATCATTTAAGTAGTCATTTATTTTGTAATAACCCTTTCTACATAAGGTCCGTCTTATGTGGAGCTAAAAAAATTTCTGTCATATTTACTACAGTATCAGGTATTTAAGGACCAACCATGTTTGAACTCTTGGATAGGTACCTAGAACTAATAGTAAGTGACTAAAGTAGGTACTGAAGTGAGATCAAGGAAGATGGATCAAAAGAGTCACTTTGAAATCTGCTCAAAACACATAATTGCTGAAGCAAATATTTTAAATCGGCGAAACACTATTGATTTATTAATATTGAAGGATGGTCGTTGTTACGTTAGTCAGGTGGACACTCTCCGAATATAGATACCTACTTACAAGAAATTTTACGTGTACTGTAGGGTTCTACTTAGCACTTTAAATTTCCTTGAGTTTTACAAGTTTTACAAACTCCGTGTGATAAAATTATTCTTATAAACTACTCTACTACATACGTACATACTCACACCTGTTTCCCGCAGTGGTAGACAGAGACAATATTTCTACTCTACCTACCTAAAATGTAAATGAAGTTAGGTACTTACTTCTAGGATTCATTGTTTAGACTACTGCATTACATTCCTTTTCAACAATAATTCGTATTTTTGGAATCCATCCAAAAGCCATCAAGATTTCAGCTTGTGACATGATGTAACCTACCCCAAGGTTGCCCTAAGGTTAACTATTTTAAACTTATAAACTAACCTCAATTCTGCAAATTGGAGTAAGTTGGTCGTTGAATTCTAAAATAAGATTGTATGTTCATGTTCCTAAAGAAAAAATCTACATTAAACCTGAATTCGGTTTGTTTACGACTGGACATGAGACATTTTATTTTATTTCGGGATATTTGCGTCTCATACACACACATAAGTGCATCTCAGTAGCAAATGGATTAGGCAGTAGAGTACCTACCTAAAAGTTAGTCCAAGTTTTTAATTTCTCAATGGGAAAAAGTACTAAGTGTAATTCCGACCATGGAAAAAGTGCTGCTTTTTCCCATTGGGAAATTAAAAATTTGGACTAACTTTTACCTATTGCACTGTAGGTTGTCTAATAGCAACATCAGTTGAAATATTTTATCAGTGACGAAATAATCGTCTGTAAACAGGTTTGCTGTTCCACCCATATACCTGAAACTCTGTGGTTATTATTATCACTTAATTTTATAGTCCCGTCAACCTGATAATATACCACAGTACATCAACATAATGTCAGTATCAGTGTAGGTAATAATTAACAAACCATAAACAGTATTTATAGTAGCGTCGCGTCGGTGGCCTAGTGGCTGGGGCTCCCATGCGGGAGATCCGGATTCGAAACGATGCAATGCTGAATGCCATGTACCAATAAGTTTTTCGGATTTTTTCGAAGACTTACGTACATTTACCGACTGCTCTAACGGTGAAGGAAAACACCGTGAGGAAACCTGCATGTCTGAGGAAATAAAAAGTTTCCGAAGGTATGTGAATCCACCAATCAGTATTGGGCCCGCTCGGTAGATCATGGCCCATACCCCCTTGTGCAAAAGGAGGTGCCCCAACAGTGGGGGAAATCGAAAACCCTCCATTATAGTGAGGTGAGATATCTATGGGCGACGGTGCCACTTATCATCAGATGGCCCGTTTGCTGGTCTGCTCTTAAACAATATAAAAAACTCTACCACAGTGTTACACTAGGGTACTAGTTATTTTATCTTATGATAGGGGGCCGGGAATAACCCAGCGGCACTTCGACCCTTGAGGATCTTTTGTGCCTACCCCATTTTACACACTGGTCATCTCAGTGTGCAAGTTTCCTCACGATATTTTCCTTCGCTGTCAGAGCAGTCGGTAAATGTACATAAGTCTTCGAAAAATACAAAAAACTCATTGGTACATGGCACTGCACGGTTTCGAACCAGGACTTCCCGCATGAGAGTCCGGTGTCCTAGCCACTGTGCCACCGACGCTCTAGGGTACTAAATGAAAATGGGTATTAAATGATTTAAATCCTAAATGTTTTATTTTCAAGTGAAATGGGAATGCGGGTCATTTCCAAATGATTAGGCACTAAATAAACATCATCACCATTCATATCACTCCACAAGTCCACAATCTAAATGTCGATGCGTATGCAAAGTGTTCAATTGCTCCCAATTCGTTTTTCTGACTGAAATGTAATACCTACCGATTCACTGCTTGCGTCATATGTAGGAAAATACTTATCGATAATAGCTGTTTGAATTAACGTTTTATTACTATAGCGACGAAGACATAGGTAACTATTTCTAACAGGATTAATATAAAGGTGAACGCGATTTAGCTGGGTACTTATTGAGATTACTGAAACTACGGCGAGGACCCAGAAATCAATTTTTAAAGGTCCCGATCGCTAGAACAAATCTGCTTAAGTTTGCAATCACGAGAGCTCTCCGTATATAGATAGAAACACTTTATTGTACATAAAAACGAATATATTAAACGAGGGATCCCAAAGGATTGATCTGGTCCATTGCTCGCTGACGAGATTCACAGAGGTAACACTGACTTATTTGAGTATGTAATTATTGTATGTAAAATAGTATTAATTTAGGTATTCTTCTTCTAAGTCGTATTCCTCATTGCTGAGGGTCGTGATCATTCTAAGGAATTAATCATATAGAACGACTCTCATGGCAGATTTAATGGGGTGATTTGCCATTGCCTTCCCCATTTCACACACCGGTTATCTCGGTGTGCAGAAGGGGGATATTGCTTTCCTCACGATGTTTTCCTTCACCGTCAGAGCAGTCTGTAAATGTACGTAAAGTCTTTCGAAAAAATCGAAAAAATCATTGGTACATGGCATTGCCTGGTTTCGAACTCGGGACCTGCAGCATGGGAGTCCGACGTCCTAGCCACGACACCACCGACGAATTTAGGTATATGTGAATGAATGAATGAATGAATGTGACTACATTATTGAATTGGGAATTCCTGTAATAATAATGTAAATTGTAAAAAAATAAAAATTCTACGATCCTAAATTCCCAAAAAAAACGTCAAAACCACAAAAATCGGACTATAGTATAAACTAGTATAGTATTGATTTGTAGACCTCTTGGTCATACAAATCTATGCCTAATACTGAAATAACTATAACACGATTGGGTCGAGTGAGACTGCTGTGCAAACGCCACTGGGTCAATCCCACTTCAAATCTACAGTAGAAGCAATTTGGTGGACAGTAGCTTGGGGACTTTTATTTGTAATGGTTATAAAAGTCCAGTTAATGAATGGTAGCTTCAGCCAGGATCGCAATAAAAGGAGGGGCATTCAGAGACAATAGGACATAAAACGCAAAGCGTTGTGTAGAGGAGCCTAGCACACTCCGTAAACAGAAAAGCAAAACGAAACGTCGATTCTTGAAGATACCACAATGGTATAGTTATTTAATTTAATTTATATTTTCAAAGCTATAGTAAAATTGTGATGATATGATGGTATCATATGGCCATTTCAAAATAGCAGACTTAAAAAAACTGTTAACACAGCGTGGCGCGGGTTTGAAGGGTAAAAAAAGATTTGGTGGAAAGGAACGTATCTACATGTTGATTGGCTACGTACCATTGTGCTAGTGACGCCTCTAGTGGTAAAACATTGCAGGATTATTTCCTATTAAGGACTTTATTTCTAATCACGTGGCTCGAAATTTTAGTATGGACCAACTCTTTCTACATTGAAATCTCGCTGCCAGCAGTATATACCTAACAGTAGACTGCAGTGGAGATCTAATACTTAGCTACTATGGTATATCATACACAGTACAGTCACTACTATGTCCTGTACGGCCTCCTTGAGTTGCTTCTCGTCAACCACCCTGTTATGGAAAGTGCATGAATATCAAGGATTTTGAAATTCTAGTAGAGGGCGCTATAGTAGTCCGATTCTGTGATGAAAATGTCATAGAAACATAACGTAATGGCGCTTTTCACGAAGTGCGTAGGCATTTCACGATGTGCTAAAAAAGATAGACAGATACGACAAATATATTACATTAACTTAGTGTAAAACAGTCTTAACAGCCGCATAAAATTAAAATAAATATAAATTATGGACTCACCGTTGTATTACTAGGTCCACCTATAGCGTCGCACTCCACCTCACTCGGCACCGCCTGGGTCACGTTATGGAGCTCGTGCAGCTCCTTGTGGGGGTCTGCACTCAGCTTGATGGCGGTGTGGTTCAACATGCCCACCATGGCTACCGACAGGTTCACCTTCAGGCCGTAGATGATGGCCATGGCGATGGAGCCCAGGATGGACAGGATGTAGCGCGCTGGGATGAAACCTGGCCACATTTTTTTTTAAATTACTAGATGTAGTTAATTTAATTTTATTTATTTATTAGATTACAACAGATTACAACCATAGAAATTACAGAAAAATCAATATAAAGTTATGAGCTAGGTCGTAACCTTTAACGTGTAAACACAGTAATCTGTAAATTGTAATTTAAATAGTATTAAGACAAGATAGTCAATATGTAAAGATACACAGTCGATTCGATATAGATAATAATCGTTACCTACTAGCTTAAAAGCCATAAACATTTAATGGAAAAACTATAAAGGTTTAATTGGTATTTGTACCTATTGTTGTACCTATATTAGATGCGCTCATTCAAACAAGTTGGTACTTAAGTTACAACTGTTCATAAAATTACATTAATTTTTATCATACTGTATAGACCGTAATAATTAGTACTGAAGTATGTATTTCGGGAAAAATAAATAAAGTCGGGGGACCCCTCCCCCGACTTTATTTACACCCAGTACCTATGTTTATCTCGCATGCCTAATCGGGATAGATAAGAGCTACCTTATCATATCTTATGATAGGGGGCCGGGAATAACCCCAGCGGCACTTCGACCCTTGAGGATCTTTTGATCTTTTGTGCCTACCCCATTTTACACTCTGGTCATCTCAGTGTGCAGGTTTCCTAACGATGTTTTCCATCACCGTTAAATGTAAATGTACGGTAAAGTCGGTAAATGTACGTAAATCTTCGAAAAATACGAAAAACTTATTGATACATGGTACTCCATGGTAGAGCTACCTTACAGATGCTTATACGGTTCTAGCCCGCGATTTTCCGCTCGCGCTCGACAAATAAATTAAAAAACCTTGATGGACGCCATGCCGTATCCATAATGGCAGGTTTACATTTGGTCAAGTGTTTATCGAAGTGGGTAAGGACAGTGGTGAGTGCCTGGCCAGTGACACTACCACCGGGTTACACCACTGTCCTACCTCACTGTACTTACGTTCTACTTCTTCCCCTCTTCGCTAAACACTTGACCAAGTGTAAACCAGTCTTTACCGTCAAATAACGATTTGAAAATAGTATGAAACGCACACCGGTACTTTCCTACGTGACCATTTGTTTAGAAAACTGGATTTACGAGTTTGCTTGTGTTGTACTACGTCAATACAATAATCTAGTACTGACCTTCCATTTCGGAGTAAGCTTCTAGTAGTACTAGTAACCTATAAAATACTCTACACCTATAGAGTCGTGGATTCAGGTGGGCAGATAAATGTAGGTTGGTATTGGAATATAGATTTGTAGGTACCTAATTGGGAAAGGACCAAGGAGTTTGAAATTCATGGCACTAAATATCTAGTCCGATTTCAGTGGAAAGGTCTTTCTAAGGTTTGAGATAATTGATAGAATCACGTGTTGCGGAAATCATTTTATAGCGGAATTTTGCTATTCATTTAGATCTCATTGATGAATTATTTTAGGTTTCTACCTATGCACATTATTTTTATAATTAATCAATAGATTAAGTTAGATAATATAACTAAGCATAAGATTTTTTTTGTCAAACGTGACGGTCTAAATGTAACGTATTTGTTACATGGAATAAACTATTTTGAACTTTGAACTTTGAACCATTCATTTAACACCTTTCCTTATCACATTCTTAGGAGGTCGGATTTGTCATCATTTGCGATTGTAAAACCTTCTGGATTTGGTAATCGTTGGGGAGCGCGAATCCGAGGGTGAATTGCGGGTTCTTCTTCCCCAATATATTTTAATAATTTCTGAGTTTAGAAATTAGATATTGGAACTTTGGGTTTATCTATTTTTATCAAAACCAATATTACATTTACTGGAGCATCGAATTATTGGTTTGATAAAACCATGTATTCACTAGGCAACATTTGAGGCGCAACACGTGACGTTCAAAATATATACACCTAGGTGTACAGTTGATCACTAACTAAAATACCATTTGTCAAATTTCACCGATATCATCTCAATCTTATGTCCGAGTAATATGGTTTATTTCAGTTTCACATGACGTTTTCGGTAGATTGACCTGTGGTGAACTGTACTATAAAAAGCATAAGTACCCACTATAATATCTCTGAAAATCTATCTAATATAAATTACAGAGTCGCTATAAAAAAGTAACTAACAAAGAATTCCACTGGTAAATAAAAAACGATCAGGATGTACCTACGTTTACGCCGACTGTGAAAGTAAATATCCCTAATTTGAAGTCCACGGATGTAGTGCATAATAAATAAATATAGAGATGATGCAAACAGGTTGAAATTCAAACAACCGCAGAGCAAAAGATCGATCCTACATTAGTCATTCATTGCACCTCAAGTCCACAACAGACGAGGAAAATGTTAAATGATTTTGAATAGGGAATAATTATTATATATATAGTCAATAATACAACTTCCTTAGAATTATAATGTATATTAATCATAATTCTATCATAAAATTAATGACAATTAATTAATTAATAATTAATTTATTTTTATTTTTTGACATTTCAATAACTTTAACAGGTATTATTATTTCATGATAATGCCCCTAAACAGCAGCTTTCTAATTTTTATTCAAATAGAATCCAAATTGTATTTCTTATAATAATTATTTGATAATGCGCCTTTACAGCTATAGTTTTTAAGTCTTTTTAAGTATATAATCTAAAATTTTGTTAAATGTTATTTAGTTTGTTTTATTATTGTGTAATTTTAATTGTATTAAATTGTACCACCTACTTACAATTAGTAATGTGCGCATCCAGCCATGTTACGATCACCTGTATTTATATTAAAAAGTGACTTAACCTAGTGATCTTATAAGTTCCCCAAAGGTTAAATAAATGAGTATTAGAGTATTACTTAGTATTAGTATTGGGCAGGGTGGAGTCAGCTTAATGTGATTCTGATTAAACATTTTCCTTAGGTAGGTTCTTATAACGTTATGTTTTGATTGCGCATGGTCGACATAACTAAATGTTAACAACCTTTAGGGTGTCCTGTGACCTTTGATAAGTTCAAGGGCAATCATATCGATGTTTCAGGCGTTTCGATAGAGACACGAAAAATTCAATTTTACTTCTAAAATTGAATTTTTCGTGTCTGTTTTTTTTTTCGTTGAAAAAAAAAATATTTTTTGCTTTTTCAATTCAATATCATTTTGTTTGTTTGATCCGACGACAAAAATTACAGAACCGATTTTGATGCAGTTCCCGCCACAAGTCTATTGATCTAGGCACCAACGGAAAATATACCTACTTACTAAAATACCTGTAGTATGTAATTGCGAGTGAATTAAAATATTAACCAGGTTTATCTAGAGGTCGGTCGGTCGTTGGAATACCTAGGTTCAACGAACCGAATTATATAAAACATTAAATTACGACAAACAATAGGTAATTATTGTCTACTATTTATACGTGAGTGAGATAATAGCTGCTACCTACGTACCTACTCAGATTAAATCTATCTGTTTGATGAATAACAATAGCAATTAAGTTAACGAATTGAATACATTAGTATAGTATTATAATGTAGGTAGGTTAGGTACAGTGGAATATACATGAAACTAACTCTGTGGAACTCTGTCGTAATAAATTTTTGTTAAGTTTTCTAGACTTTCAAACCTATGAATATGTCAAAAAGTATCAAAGGGATGTGTTAGTTGAACGTACGAGTAGGTACCTAATTATCTTTGGATGGATGTTTTGAATAACTGTATTAAAATACCTAGCATTATTATTTAAATATTTGACATAGTTTTTTAGAATTTTTGAGTCAACTCTACCTACTTGTTGCTTCTACGTCTATGTACAAATTAAATAAGATAAATAATTGAAACTGATTTCTCCGTTTATTAAAATACTCTTCTCTTTTAGTTTAAGATCGAACTTCCCTCCAAATAAATTAAAAATAACTTACGTCCCAAAACATTTCCTTTTGCCGGCACATCCATTTTCGCACTTTTTAATTTTAAAACCTCTAATCTAATCACAATTCATTCAGAATAATTTCATAAAACCTAACACAACACGCGCACTTTCTTTACACATACGATCGCAACTGTTTTAAATTACTATATATGAATACAGTACTCTACATGGAACACTCATAATAACATTATGAGAACTTGTGTTCGAATGTTTTAAAAATGCTTATTTACATTATTTATATAAAGTTATATATCTAGAAACGGGCCGCCGGTCATGTGCCCGGCGGGTTTGCTTTCAGAGTGGCATGAAGCGACTCGCCTCGTCCCGTTTGAGCTTTCGCGCTCCCAAGGTGACCTTCAAAGGAATCGAGATCAATGTTTGGAAAAGTTGTGATATCCTCCAGAAATTGCGCAATGAAATTCAGTATCAGCATGAATATTAAAATTGCGATTTAATTGCAGAAGGTAGCTAAATTAACTTTTCTTTTGTTTAGAAAGCTTTCGTCTTTCTTTGATGAATGATGAGCTTTCGGGCGTGGTAAGTTGACCTCCGACATCCTTTGATTTCCCGCCAAATATTTTTCATGAAAGCGACATCTATTGAATTTATAATATAACTACTATGAAAGAAAATCACGTTAGGTACCTTTTGCCTGATAGCCATAGATCATACATATCACGATAGATGGCAGTATAGTATATTTTTAGCTGACATTTTTGTTTTTTTAATAAGTTTAATGGCTCTGATTATAAACAGTTTGAGCCCTAGACCAGCTATGTTGCCATACATGACAATTTTCCCAAAATGCAGGAAATGCACTATACGCAGGAGCGAGCGATAAGTTTTATTCCTTGATTTATGTATTTTTCACCGTTCAAAATACTTGTTAGGTTAGGTTAGTTGTTGAAAAAGTGGAATTTAAATTTTATACAATTTACGAAGTATTGGCTTAAATGGTTAATTTGTAAAATTATTTTTTTCGTGAAACGCCGTAAAATTGTATTCCATAGATTTTATATCAATGTTGTCATTTTGGGCTTGTAATTACAGGAATTATAGCTTGGTGAAATTGCGTCCGGAGGGACATCAGTTCGTTTATTTAATCAAAGTTACACAGGGTTTTCTAAAAATGATGCTGGCAGTCCCGAAACTGACGTTTGAGTTTGAGTCGTTTGACGTCCGTCATTTTTCTGTTGAAACTTGAAAAAATATTGCAAAAAATTCCAAGAATTTTTGCTTCCAGTGCGGGAATTCTTCGAAAGTCAGTACACGCATGTTGATGGGTGTCTTATATTTATCTTCGAATTTATTCATTCAAAACCGCGCGGCGCGCTGCGTTGCTCGTTTGCTAGGTGACCGTGTGAGGAAGCAAAAGTATTTGTCTTCCTCGGCAGGTGAAAGTAACGAGCGGTAAAGTTGCGTGCCAAATCGCCAAGAAATGTCCACGGCAGCCGTGTCTAGTGTAAATAAATTAATCAATTTCGAAAGCATACCTACCATGGACTTTGTGCTAATTTTCTGTTAGTGCATTTTTCCGGTCAAATGTGAAGGGCTCCAGTGTTTAAAAGTGTCTTGTTGTATAAAGTTTTTTTATAGACTAAAGTGAAAATGGCCTTGACAATGGAACAGAAAAATGACGTGAATTTTATTCTTAAGAATTTGCTGGCTGGAGGTATGTGTTCTTTTAAATTTTCCCCTAATTTGATTCTGTAAATACTGTATCAAAGTCCATTTATTCTTACACTATACACTAGTGTAGATTATAGCATACATAAAACTTATGTTTATGTTCCTTATACTAAAAGTTTCCAATTGCTCTTTACCATTTTAGATAGATCCAAACATACTTTTTTATTATTTAACGAAGCTTTAATTTTGTTCATCATAAATGTGGTGAACTGGTGGATCGGGCGGTCATTAAGGGGGCGCAAAGAGTATACTATATCCGAGTCGGTTTCGCATCCACTAGGTTTCTGTGACACAATTCATTTGTTAACAAGTCGGAATTTTTCCAACACTTTTTCTCTCAGTGCCCCCTTAGCGACACCCCAACTGATCGAGCTGTAAGCCTGAAATTTCTGACAGAAGGCTTTTGTGACAGTTTCTCAAAAAGTGCCAAATTTTCTATGAAATAGGTATTCTCGAAATTTGTGCCCATTTTCACCCCCTATTTATTATTATTATGAAGACAATAGACGGGCACCTTAATGCTGGTGTGCACTCACTGTTGGAAAATGCACTTCCCTTGATGGATCCATTACCTGAAAAGTTGAATAAAATTACACAACTAAAAAATATATTCAACCAATTGAGGTACAATTGAACAAATCACTGACAGTTTATGAACATAAATATCTGCAATAAATCTTATTACCACTTTAGAGCACTTTAACTGCCAAAGTAATCGCCAATGATATTTCCTATAATGAATTAACTTGGTCGATTTATATAAAAGCAAGCAAGGTTATCAGTGCATCGAAAATCCTCTAATAAGATTAAAATGAGATGAGATGTCTTTGCAATGACTGGATGAGAAGAGCCGAAGATCGGGCTCAATGGCGCGCCCTGGGAGAGGTCCAGCAGTGGACTAGAGTGGGCTGCTGATGAGATGTCTTTGGGTGATGTTAACCACTTACCATCAGCTGAACCCTTATGCTTGTTGTTCTCTTATACAATAAAAATAATACTGACCCCTCCAATGAAGCTAAAATGCTTTTGCTTGGAGTGGTCCACAACAATGGTCCAAAGGTGGATTCGATCACTTAAATCTACGTATATTTTATGCAGGTGTAGCGGGTATGTGTGCGAAAACTACCGTGGCACCTCTGGACCGCATTAAGATCCTTCTGCAGGCTCAGTCGGTGCACTACAAACACCACGGGGTCGTCGGGGGCCTCACTGCCATCGTCAAGCAGGAGTCCTTACTGGCACTGTACAAGGGCAATGGAGCTCAGATGGTCAGGATATTCCCCTACGCAGCCACTCAGTTCACAAGCTTCGAGCTTTATAAAAAAGTAAGTTTGTTTATTTCAAATTCTATTAGTGGTAATAAGGAGATTGGTGCTTTAGAAAAAAGACATAGAATGTTTGTAACTGATACAATCTAGAAGAGCTAAAGATTGGGCTCAATGTTAAAGTGCCTCTAGTTATAGCTTGATGTGATAGCTCAGCCTTTCCCAAAGTGGGCGATAACGCCCCCTTGTGGGCGCTGCAGGCCTAAAGGGAGGGTAAGAGACCCAGAAAAAAAATGGGGGCGTTGTGTAGAGGTTTGGGGGGTGATTTGTAATTTCATTTAGCTAAGAGGCCTCTTAGACACCGACTGCATGAGCTCTCGACTCTCAACTACAACTTGTGAACATCAACTAATATTAGTTAAGAGATTGCTCAAACTCGGTTCGCTATTTCTCTCCGCGTAGTTCATATATCTCCTGTTTTACTGTGTTATTGTAAAAAATGGGGGCGCTAAAAAATAATTTATTCTCAAAGTGGGCGGTAGACAAAATAAGTTTGGGAACCCCTGTGTTAGCTAGTAAAGTAAATTGAAAACATTACGTACAAATTAGCATCCAAGATAAACATGTTTTTGGTTCTGAAAAATGTGAAGAAAAAATAGCAAATACCTTTACTGGTCATCACCTCAAAAGTCATTCCTTGATGTGTTGGCTAATAAAGTAAATTGAAAACATTACGTACAAATTAGCATCCACGGTAAACATGTTTTTGGTACTGAAAAATTTCTCTCCCAATCTTTCACTGCACAAGCAGTACGCTTGTGGAACAGTCTACCTGAGGATGTACCTAACCTAACCTAACAAGTTCCTGTTCAAAAAGTTTGTCCGTGAACATCTGCGACGTTCCAGCCAATAAGGTGTTTGTTGCTATGCTTGTTATCACATGCATGTTTTATAAGTTTCGGTGTTCATGTATTTATCTGATTTTTTTTTCTCTCTCTTTCATATGCTCTTTTATATATGTATATAAATATATGTGTATTTTATATGTATTAGTGTCTGTATATATGTAGGTATTCGTATTTATGTACTTAAAATTGTTATGTAGTAGCATACGTGTATGTATATTTTTATATATTATATGAGTAGGTATTTTATAGTATAGTAAATAATAATAATTATCAATCTCTTGTATTTAATTTATATGCACCCACCTTGCAATATCTGTATGACCCAATGGTTAGCTGGTAGAAAATGCCGCATGGCATTAAGCTCGCCTCATGTACTATTTTTGTGCATTAAAGTGTTAAATAAATAAAAAAATGTCATGAAAAAAGTAGTAAATATCATCAAAGAAACAAAGAGTTTATTTCCAAAATCGCACACATACAAACAATTAGGCACAGAAGACAAAAATAATATTAAACAAATATATTATAAAAATAAATAAACAAAAGTAACTAAGTTTGATGAAGGTGGTGTGCAGCACCGGAAAAAGGGGACTGCCTCGGCCTGTTGCCGCAGCGCATTTAGCACTGCGCCGTTGATTTTCAGGCATCACCTGTGTGCCAGGGATCACTCCCTAATTTTACACTACCGGAACATATAAATAACGGAAATATTAATAAACAGAAGTATAATATCATATCATCACCTCAAAAGTCATTCCTTTTTGTTTATATTTAACTCTGTATACATACAGCTATTATTTCTTATGTAGGTACCAAGCACATTACCAAGTTAAACTCAAGTAATGACAACTAATAAAAAAATTATTTGCAAATCAGTTAAATGTTTATTGAAATAATGTACATGTTTATGAACATTACTACTATCAATAATCCTTGAGAAAATTCCCAATCCATTCTTACAAGTTTGCTAATAAACTTTAGTACACTGAACTGGTGTAAATCAGCCATTCGTTTTTTATTTACCCGCGTTTTTTCTTTTTTATTTACTAAACCCGCATTTGACCTCAATCTCACTTGGTGGTAAGTGACGATGAGTTCGAAGATGGAACCACGGGCTTAGTAAGTACTGGCTCTCCTATAAATACTGCCGATATACATCAACGCCGTAGCGAAGATATTTAACATCAGACTTTACGTAAAAGGATCTTATCTTATCTTATGATAGGGGGAATAACCCAGCGGCACTTCGACCCTTGAGGATCTTTTGTGCCTACCCCATTTTACACACTGGTCACAATGTGCAGGTTTCCTCACGATGTTTTCCTTCACCGTTAGAGCATTCGGTAAATGTACGTAAGACTTCGAAAAATACGAAAAACTCATTGGTACATAGCACTGCACGGTTTCAAACCCGAACCTCCCGCGTGGGAGTCCGGTGTCCTAGCTACTAGGCCACCGACGCTCTACTACGTAAAAGGATGATCTCTAGCCAGGCGAACCCTGATGGGGTCCTACCACCAGCAAATTACTCGGTTTAGTCGCCTCGTACGACACGCCTGAGTGGCGGTAGGAATATTCTAATCCGTCCCATACACGGCGAAATACGAAATAGGAGTATACAAAAACTGCTAGCATTCCTACCATAGTGTAATGTATTTTAATTTATTTTATAGTCCGAGATGGGTATTTGAATGTAGTTACTATTCTGGTCAGGTGAACATAATATAGAGGTGTATGTAGTATGAGGATGTTCTCAAGGATGTTTCGTTTGCAATGGTTACCGAGGGTCAATATTTAACAGTAAAATATCAACCTTAGCTACAATACACGCGAAGTTTGACACACTTTGCCTAAGCCTACATTACACGTGCTGTGATCTGTCTGCTCCATTTAGTTTTCATCATCAGTCTATTAACATTCCCACTGTTGAGGCACACGCCTGCCTTCGTGTACAAGAGGGACCATAATTCATGGTGCAGGCTTTTTGAAACTTTCTTTCTCAGACATGCAGGTTTCCTCACGATTTTTTTTCCACCGTTACAGCTGTCAATAAACGTACATAAGTCTTCGTAAAAATCCGAAAAACTCTTTAGTTCATGGCATTGCATGGTTTTAAACTCGGATCTCCCGCATGGAATCCAGCATCCTAGCCACTACGCCAACGACGCCATTTTGTTTTATTTACCACTAATAAAACCGTTTGAACTCAATCTTTCCTGACAGTAAGAGATTATGGAGCACGAGGGTTTAGTAAATGCCTATTCCCTCTGGACTCTCATGCTTCTTCACATGCCGTATTTCTTAGCAACATTGACTCCACCTATTGACCATTATTGTGGAAATCTCTGTACAAGCTTCTATCTTAGTGTAGTCGTCTAAAAATATGCAAACATAATGAATTACACTATATGCTTCCCGATCCGTCGTTGCATAGCATGTAGAGTTTTCAGAGCCAAATACCATATCTTCTTATATCATCAAAAATATTGTAGTTCATTGCCAGACAGTAGCTATCAGCTTTAAAAATAAAACAAACCACTGCTGATACTAAATTAGACTTTGATCCTGTTAACACTATTACGTAACAAATGTTTTGTCACTTTAGAGTTAAAGGATAACCAATCCATTAATTTATTATCGGATAGACTAGCCTAGACATCCTGTTATATGACAAATACCAACAATTGTATTACAATAATCTAATCTTTACATCGGATAAGCATTTTGTAAACATATCACAAAATGCTTATCCGACACACTGAAAGTTTTGCGCTCCTGATGGCCGCTCAGAAATGTTTGAATCTCGAATGTTATTTTTTTTTTAAACATAAAAACTCATTTATTGATTAAAATAATTTTTGGCGGGACATCGCTTGTCAATTGTTTTTTATCACAAGGCGACGTTCGTCGTCCTTAACAAAAATGGAATTAACGCGAAAAGATTTTAGGGCGATGATTTTTGATTTTATAAGTTCCCTTTCACCGCGAGGTTGCACTGCTCGTCTTCAAAATGGTTTTGAGAGGGAAGTACCTCATGAGCACCGTAAGGCGTTGATACGCTGAATTTGAGCGTGGCCGAGTACATGATGAGATTCGTGAAGGTCGGCCCTCAACTGCGATCACTGAGGAAAATGTGGCCGGACCTTGCACCATGTGATTTCTTTCTTTTCCCAAACATTAAAGATTTGAGATGAGAGGTTTGACATTTACGGGGCCAGAAGTGGCTGTGATTGGGCTCAGTCAATCAGCATGTGGAAAACATCCGGTCCTCATGTTTTCAAAAATGGTTTGAACGAATGAAAAAGTGTTTAAAATATAACGGAGAATACTTTGAAAAACAATAAATATATTATACTATATATACTTATAAACTGTTTTATTTATGAGTTACGCAAAACTTTCAGTGTGCCCCACGTAGTAGTGAAAACCACAGTTATTAGATAGGCTTGCTATACATACATTCGGGTCGGGACGTTCGTGCTGTGTGTAATTAATAATTAACCATTATTGACAATCGACATACTTCTTTTCTTGTCGTGTGGTGGCAAATCATATACTGATTTAACAATTAGGTAATAAATGACAGCCCGAACGTAGCGATCCGAGTGTACTTATGTACAATATGTTCTGCTATACTATGGCCTCAGCCAATTTTTTATCCATACTTCTCAAGTGGCCGCGCGTCCTAGATGAACCAAGCACGCTCGTGAAGCCTGTCAATATCCTAAGAGACTTCTGCGCTCCTGCACGGTGCTGGGTTAGCTGTAAATTTACACAACCCAACATACCTGCACGTTTAAAGCACCACTTACGTGTCTAAATATGGTAATAGGAAACATCTGGCTACTTTGTTCATGTTCTTGGGTACTTTTATTCGTCCCAGTGTATTGTGTTTTCCCTCACCTGTGTAACATATGATTAAAAATGTGATTATTCTTATTATTAACCTACACATTGACCTAAAAACACAATCAGTTTGTGTTGAGTGGATAGATAGATAGATAAAGATTAAGGGCACAGAATACTAAATTAAAGTTTTTCGTAGTGGGACGCGGGGGCACGCGGCGGGTCAATATCCATTGCTGGTTTTGAAGTTAAAACATCAGCGAATGAACACGATAAGAAGCAACGTACGTAAATCGATATCGCATCGCCGCACCATGCGCACGCCTCGATGTGACAGGCTTTGACTCTTGAATACGTTGATGTGTGATCAGAAGCCGCCGATCGACGGCATCCAAACTTCGTCACATCGTACGGTAGAACTTTCACTTCCAAAACACTAATGGAATGAAATATTAATGACTCATTGATAATCAGTTTCGGTTTCGAAATTATTACGTACCGAGTTATTTGATAGAGTCATCAATACAATGACTTGTCGCATTTGTAATACATACCTCATCAATAGCTTTATAATGGAAAGAGCATGTGCTTAAATATTTTCGAAACTTATCAAAGAGTTACTTTTTATTTTTAGTATTAAATAGGGTACACTGCACATCTCATCTGATTGCAACGTAAAAGCTGTCCAATTCACGAAACATTATGTTCTTATGCTCTACATTTTGGTATGAAGTTGTGGCGACGCACGACGCGCGCGCCACTTCGATATTAGTACCTACTCATATCGGTGTAGAACGCGCTATCGAAATTTTCTTGGGACTTCGTATATATACGAGATCCAATCATCCATAGTTGGACCAGGACATCTGGTCACCAGGCAAAACACCCTGCTTGGTGGAAGATCTTCCCTTTTCCCTTTCATACAATGACGTTACGTCATCCATGTCCTCTTATAGCACGTTCCTGCAAAGTAATAATGGAAATACCTACAAATATTTGCCAAAATATGCTTTGTTCTATAAATAAAGTGTCACCAAGCCAAAGTAGTTTCGTTTTCATTGCCAATATCGTGAATTAAACCACAGAGGTAGGAGTATAAGCAGTTAGGTAGGTCATTTTATTTCCGTACATCTAAATAATTCGCGAAGTTTTCAGCGATTCAGCTCTCGTGTATGGTATATTTAGAATTGCATTGCGTATTTCGTGAGCGTACAGTGTCGGCTTCGTCGAGTCTGGTGCTTTGTAATATAGTTTTAATACCTCCACTTACTCCTGGTTAAAAAATATTTGAATTGGTTGAAAATTATTCCTGCGTGCTGGTCTTGAACTCGCAACCTCCGTTGAATAAATATTATATAACATTATAACACGCGCGAATTTGAACAACACATGACAATTCCAATATAGGTATTCGAAGTTCGTACAACATCACAGAGGTCCAATTTAGATATGCATGTAAGAGCGTCGGAGGCACAGTGGCTAGGACACCGGACTCCTATGCGGGGAAGGTCCGGATTCCAAACCGTGCAGTGCCATGTACCATTGAGTTTTTCGTATTTTTCGAAGACTTACGTACATACCGACTGCTCTAACGGTTAAGGAAACCATCGCGAGGAAACCTACACACTGAGATGACCAGTGTGTAAAATAGGGTAGGCACAAAAGATCCTCAAGGGTCGAAGTGCCGCTGGGATTATTCCCGGCCTATCATAAGATAAGATAGATATGCATATTAAATTAACTGTGTGTTTTTATTATATAAAGAGAGCAGATAAGCAAACGGGCCATCTGATGGTAAGTGGTCACTATCACCGATAGACGTATGTCGTACCTCACTATAATATTATTAGAGGGTTTTCGATGTTCTGCTAACCGCGATGTGTTTGCGGATGGATGGTCGAAGGTTATGTCAGTATGTCAGAGGTTCTGCGAGCGAGAGTTATGTATGTACTGTACTATATTATCAAAATTTATTAAAACTTCATACTTATAATGTAAATTTAAAGCTTTAATTAAATACTGTAATATGTATGCATTTGCCGTTGTAAAAAATAAACGACTGGCTTAGATGATCTGCCTCATTTGCCGGTAGGTAATTAATCACACTTTACCTAAATTTTACCCTTTAATCCGAAATACAGCATTGCTACTTCGCGACAGAAATATTCTGCAGAGTCATCCTTCAAAATGCCCAAAATAGTTCACAGAATTCATGCTCAAATCAAATCATTCAAAGCTTTGTTCTACTCTTCAAACGACTAACTTTGGAAGTTTGTAACCGTGTTCATTCTTTCCGTATCGTTGTTGGCCATACTACTCTACAACGTCAATTCAGCATTCATATGTATATGGAACCAAATCATAGTCCTCATGTTTTAGTGAAGAGGAAGTCCATCATTGCCTTGCTGATTTATCAGGTCTGGTTTGTTTCTTTATCTGTATACCTGTAAACATGGTTTTATAAAAACAAAATGGTCACAGAGCGGTGCACCCCACCTGTGGTCTCGGTCTGCGAAGCCTGGCACCGTTAGTGCTACGATTTATCTAATAGTTCATAGAGATGGGGAAAACTGTTATTTTTTCATAACAGTGATTGTTGTTACTGTTCCATGAACAACACTGTCTATTTTGTCAAAATTACTCAAAATTGTTAATCATACACGATATAGGTGCAAACAATCTAACCACCTGGCTTGCAACCTTGGACTATGACAGCACTGAATAAGTATTGGAAATTGTCCAATGAATAAACACACATATACTAGTCATGCAGTCACACACCCGCACACTCTCACACACCCTAACACGCACACTCTCACACACCCTAACACGCACCCTCACTCTCACCCTCAACAAACACACCCTCACCTTTCCACACCCCCATACTAATACGCACACATAAACACACACTTTCACTCCATGCTTACGTCTTAGTATCTAATGTTAATTTAAAATTGTATACGTTTATTTTAATTTTATTTTTCCCTTCATAAATCAAAATTGTTCATAAATAGAAGAGCCTAAATCCCGCGACACAGGGTGTCCTAGTGCGGGATTTAGAGCATCAACCACTCTTGTATTAATGTAAGTTGCAAAATAAATTTATTTGTATTTGTATTATTTGTCACACTGTTACTAATATCTAGAATACTTAGTTAATCAGTAACAGCTATGGTCACAGTCAGTTCCTTAATTTGATCCGTAATTCGGTACCATTATCAGTTCCATTGTCTCTACAGATAGGTATCAGTATCAGTGTGTACAGCCCAGTCGATTTACTATTCATGTGAGTTTAATATAAATTCATCGCAGATTCGACTAGGGGCAGTAATAACAGTTTAATTTTGTCAAGTAGTATTTTGAAAAAATGTCATGTCAGTTACGTCACAGTTATGAGCGTCGATGGCCAGGACACTGGACTCCCATGCAGGAGGTTCGGGTCCGAAACCGTGCAATGCCATGTACCAATGAGTTTTTCGTGTTTTTTGAAGACTTACGTACATTTAGCGACTGCTCTAACGGTGAAGGAAAACATCGTGAGGAAACCTGCACACTGATATGACCAGTGTGTAAAATGGGGTAGGCACAAAAGATCCTCAAGGGTTGAAGTGCCGCTGGGGTTATTCCTGGCCCCCTATCATAAGATAAGATACGTCACAGTTATCCAAATCACAGTGATTTTTTCAGAGTGAAGTTATTTATCATTATCAGTTAATCACACACCAGCTCTAATAGCTCCGTGCCCATGCGCATACTCACCGTTCCATGCGCACACGCCGCCGTTTTGATTTCATCAACATCATAATCATTTCTATCGTCATCTTTGTTTGCAAAACCATTATGGATGAACAATATTCTTTGTTTTCATGTATAAAGGTATTCTTACGTAAAAAATGTTAAAGCTAACCTTTCCATTTGCCAACAATGATAAAGTTCACATGAGTAATCGAATAGTCTACAATTAGTTTTTATTATTACCTGTAAATTTGATTCATTAGCAAAGAAGATTACTTGCGTTTTTCATACTCATACTCATACCATTTATTGCTTTTTAGGTGTAACAATTGGTCTTAAAAAATATATTATATGTTCATACATGAAACCCTGAGTAGGGCACCGCAATATAAAATAATAAATTATAATTCAAGGCACTTTCTAAGGGCTGAAATAATAAACATTACATTTGAAGAGGCGGATCTTCAAACGACGAATTATATCGACTTTGTTCGTTTGTAATGACATCATTATAAAAACAGGAAACAGTGATGCCAACTAATGAGTGGGATGAAACGTTTAATGAAACGTCACCTGTCGACTGTAGAGGCTATATTTCAGTTTTATCGATATCGATAGAAATCTTTAAATAAAGTACAAATCAAAAGAAATGTATAATATAATGAGTACTTAAGAAATGTCAAAAATAAAATAATAAAATCAATGTCATACTATAACTAGGTAAAAATTATATAATATAATTTCAGTCAAACAGCCCCCCGCGAAGTGCCCCCTGGCCGAAAGTACCCAGGATACTCGCGGCGTTCCCTCGCTGAATGGCGATGGTAATGCGCTGTACTAAAAAGTGGCCGGCTCGCGGATCACCTCATCTCCCCTTAATTCGTCTCCCCACAGCGCGAATCAGATACTTGGCCTCGGAGCCCCACGGTCCCGCGGTTTCAACTGCCAAAGGCACGAAGTCGTAGATCGATTCCAGGTTGGAGTACTTTAGGTGTTTCCTCTGGGCCGCGGCCTCGGCAGCTGCACCTGCAGTCTGCCGAGTGCTGGCGAGATGGCAGGGCGCGAAATTGCTAACGCACGTCGCGTCCCAGAGGAAACAGCGCCCTCTCGCCCATGGAATCAATAATTATAATAGTAATAAATGCTAACGAGATAAATTAAATTAAATGTCATTATAAGTTATAATTAATTTTAAAGTTAGGTATTGTTTTTATCATCAAAAAACTCGTGCAGTACATAGAAACATTTGTTAAGAAGATATAACTTTAATATTTTATTGAATATCGAGTCTTTTAATTCAACCTCGATAATTTGTGAAATTTTATTATATAGACATAACGAACGGTCAAGAACTGTGTAGACTTAATTTTGATTTTGGCAGAGCAAGTCTTTTCTGGTAGCGAGTGTTAAATGGCGTACTGTGTAGGTCCTCTGCTTTTTTATACAAATGTGTATGTTGACTACTCCTGCAGTGAATAGAAACATTTGTTAAGAAGATATTACTTTAATCTTTTAAGTTTTAATAGGCATTTTAACCTAATGGTGAAAGTTAAAAATCTGCGATAAATAGCTCTATCTTTTATTATAATATCATCTCAGTTGACCCATATATAAGTACTTATTTCTGCAACAAATAGAATGTTTAACCGACTCTTTATTATTTGCAAATATAGGTCGCAGACAAAGGCAATTGAACAATCTAAGTGCGTTTATCTAATAAAATGAATTGTGCTCTTCTGAATGAATGTGCCTTTGGTTCGACACAATCCTTGATGCAAACTAATAATTATTATTCTAAAAGTGTCTAAAACATAGTGAATTTGCTAATTACTTTAAACAAACGTTATATTATCTATTTATCAATACCAAGAAATTTCTATATGTGCCGTGTCATGCCGGCTATAAACAACAGCATCACCTCAACTCTTCCCGTGGGTATCGTACGAGGCGACTAAGGGTCTTTGTGGATACTATTCTACACCTAGTAGACGGCGACAGGTTCGCAACGTTTGTCCACCAAATCTTAGACAAAAAGTGGGGATTGACCTATGATGAAGGTGGTTCCTCTGTCTACCCCCTCGGGGATTAAGGACGTGAGAGTTATGCTAAGATGTATCATGATTAATACCAAAGAAATCATTGATGTAATAGGTACCTTAGTAAATCTATCTTCTTGGTCGATCCCTCAGTTCTGTCCTACGTCATTTATACTGTCGCCTACTATCGTAGGCTTCTGGCAACAGGCGTATCCGAAGCCAGAAGCCAAGCTAATATTTTTGTAAGAACGCAAGGTTATAATTTAGGGAAAAGCGTGATGCGTGGTTTAGAAATCTCTGATAATTTTTATTTTTTTATTTTACCAGCCGTTCGGAGCTGAACCTGAAACATGCATTTCCTAAAATTAAAAGTTTTTTAGTCATAAGGTAAATCAGCAATGTCATGCCTGAGCGAGCCAACCTACAATAAAGCTACCTACTTGTATTATGATTTATTGATTGATTAATTGTACATGATTGTTCTCATCTCAATGAACTCATTCTATCATTATATTCTAAACACTCTGTGTGTTAAAAATAAATATTCTGTGATAAAGTGATAAGCCACAAAAGATATTTGCGTCATCAGATGTAGGTATTTTGCATTATAATGAACAAATATACAGCAAATTCAATAGCTATCCATTGTTATGACTACGGGTTACGTTACTCGTAGTTTATGGTTCAAAGTTTTTTTCTGATTAACGAATGTAATGTAATGTATTATGCATCCAACAGAGAATCGGCATATAATTATTTATGGACCTATTTTCTGTAAGTCTGATGAGTGAAGCGTACGGTAGGGCCTGATTATTTATAGTAAGTATATTTGCCAACAAAACCTACACTCTAGGACGATCTAAACAACAATGAAACAGCAAAATAAAGGATGTGGAAGTCGATAATAAGCCTAGCTATTGCATCTAAACCTAACACAGGAAGGGTACTTATAAATTAATTACTGGAAAAGGAAGTGTGAGGAAGAAGTGTAAATTGAGGAATCTGGATTGATGAACAATAATTCTAAATATGTTACATGCATATGCAGGATGTTAATTTTAGTGTAAGAGAGCGTAAAGTGCGTATACTTTCAAATTCAAATTAATTTTATTTGCTGACATTACATGTCAATAAGGTCTTAATAATTAATTATAATGTCCAATGTATTTCGTCTATGTAAAGACGTGAAAATATGTTATATGTATAATACAAATGTCAATTCCAGGCTTATAATCATATACTCATTTTTAAGAGATATACTCACTTTTAAGAAATAAACGTACACGTGAATATTTAAACAACATATGAGACAATTTTAGTCTTTGAATAGAATAGAAAGCCTTTTTCTTTTCATTTCGTGGTCTTTTATTCTACAACTATAACATACTTGTATATAACAACCCTGTATTATAATAACATTATACTCGTAGTGAGGTGAGATGTCTATGGGCAAGGTGACCTACCTACCTACAATCAGGTGGCCCGTTTGCTCGCCTGCTCTTATACAATAAAATAAATATAGAGACGTTTGCCTGGAAGAGATCGCTCTTAGCGAAATTGTACTTCACTATTTCCTTTTCTATCTCATGTTTGTTGTTTAATATTTGTGAAATAAAGTGTATTTTACTTTACTTTATAGTCTGTGAGTGAGTAAATATGATGCCTATTATAATTATAAACAAGGTCAAGTGTTGTAGGTGCTGTTAAAAGGTATCTAAGTATCTTGAAGGACACTTACGCAAAACTATAAAATACAAAGTTTTGTCACAAAAGTAGGACACCCCTGCCAGCAACATCGCAGCAAGGTAAATTCCAACCGGTTCCGAGCACACCATCGACCACATTCTTTCTACATTCGAGCGGATGGGCCGCTCCGCCCTTGACCGGTCGCCGCACTTTCGATTCTCACCTCATTATCCATGGCAGGCATGGGTGGTCAACATTTATATGGAAATTGGAGAAGATGGCATTTTGCCTCGCTAACCTAGCCTGATTTTATTTAGCACTAAAGTAAAGTCGACCGATGTATTTTAGCATCGCTTATTTCCTTATCTATATCTAACAATAAGTATTACTATTATGTTGTACACTTTTCATGGTTCACGGGTCCTTTGAAAGACGTGGGGACATGGATCCAACACGTAGAGGCCTTGTTAGTAGAGTATTTACTATAAAATTGTGATATGGAGAGTATTTACTTATTATTATAATAAATTATTTCACTAAACATATTTATATTTATATTATATTTTATTTATTAAGGAACACAAACGGTTTACAAATAGATAGAAATACATATAAACAAAAAAAAATTACATAGAAACAAAAAGGGTTCACAAATATTATAAACGTAAATAACATATTTCAGTTCGTTATATGACGTTTTTGACCATGTTGTATTTACCAACATCCAGGCAAGCATAATCAAATAGATATAGATTACTAGACAGCTTCCAATCGGCGAAAATGTCTGTGCTAGGAGTGGCACCACAATGCTCCAAAGGTGGTTTCGATCCGACGACGTTTGAGAATCATTTCACCAATCTAACGCCGTATTGTCTCCTTCCAGTACCTGAGCGGCTTGCATATACCAATGGTGCAACATGCAGACAAGTTCGTGGCGGGCGCGGCGGCGGGCGTCACAGCGGTAACCCTGACGTACCCGCTCGACACCATCCGCGCGAGGCTCGCCTTCCAGATCACCGGGCAGCACAAGTATACGGGCATCGCGCATGCTGCCACCACCATGTTCCGTACTGTACGTACACATATACTTACGTACAGTCGACCACAAGTTATAGTATACCATCTGTCAAAAACATTCGATTAAATCTCAACCTTATGCCTGCCCTAACCTTGTCTCAATTTTGACGTTTTGGGTAGGTTCACTGTACTTAGAATATAATCGCATTTATTTCCAAATACATTATAACAAATTGTACAAAATAAAAACATTAAAATTTAATGTAGATGCAGATACTTATCTACTACGTAAGTATCTATGCATATTTGGCAAATGGGGGGAAAATCCGCAAATGCTGACATAATCGGGTACAATTATCCAGCGCTATTTTTCATTTCACCCCTTATCCCAAGATGTTAGTGGGAGCGATAGTCTTGTGGGTAAATAATAAATAAAATTAAAAACTAAGAATCAAAAAATTGTTAAGAATTTATACAATTTATAGTAAGAATTTGTTAAAAATAAATAAATTGCAGTAACGTCTTTTTAATCTATTGTACTTATCTAAAATAAACGAAATACGATGAAAGAAATCGTATACCTAGGAAGTATGTTTACCCGAGATGGAAGATGTGACATGGATGTAGAAGGGCGAACAGCTGCCGGAAACAGAGTCAATGGTGCCTTGTCCGCGTTGACACAAAACCAGAGAATGTATCGAAAAAGGATTCGTGGCGCTCCATTCTTTCTGTCTACCTGATATAACGTGAAATTATGTATGTAGGTATTGTATGAACATTTTAATTTTGCGACAACTAACGCTAAATTCGTCATGGTGTTTGCAGGAGGGCGGCATCCGCGCACTATACCGCGGCTTCGTGCCGACCATGATGGGCATGGTGCCGTACGCGGGGTTCAGCTTCTACTGCTTCGAGTCGCTCAAGTATCTGTGCATGAAGTACGTGCCCGCGTCGCTGTGTCGCAAGTGCGAGAGGAACACCGGTAAGTTGTAGCAATAATTACATTTTTTTATTTTATCGCAGTCACCCTGAATAAAAAGCCAAGAAACGAGTGAATGTAATATTAAGTAACACTCGGTCTAACTGCGCTGCCATAGTGTGCACGAATACAACACACGCAATTTGCATTTGTCGCTAATCTCTTTGTTGCCTGGAAGAGATCGCTTTAAGCGATAAAGTAAAGAAAAGAATAAGGCTTTTGACTGATCCCAGCATAATAGTTAATACAATCAAATTAAATTCCAGGCGGTCTAGTGCTCACCGTTCCAGGCAAGCTGCTGTGCGGCGGACTAGCAGGCGCAGTGGCGCAGTCGGTGTCGTACCCTCTGGACGTGACGCGCCGGCGCATGCAGCTCGCCTGCATGGACCCGCGCACCGCCAAGTTCGGGTGAGACAAGCTACAGACACTAGTATCACTCACACTGTGCGGCAGGCTAGCGAGCTAGCTTGCGGTGGTCAGTCGGCGAGACTAACAAACTTCCGAGAAAAAAAATACTCTATCAACCAGTCCTGTTGCTTAAATTTTTCTACCTATTATCTACTAATGCTTATATTACTACTGGTGAAGGTTTGGTTCTGGTAGTCATAATACTATTTACGTTAATAACATCGGCTTTTATAAATGAAGACTACTTAACTGTTGAAGAACTGTGGACTTACCTGACTACAATCTCCTGATAGTTCTGAAAAATTATGACATTCTATGTCATATGCAATATGTTATTCTACGTCTCGGGATGGGAAGGTTCAGTAGACAAGAGTAATTCCCCATGAATTAAACTATGGTTGAACGTCTACTGTGATAGATCACGGACAAATATTGATTAATAGGTTTGTTTACATTGCGAACTTCTACACAAAGGTCATAGAAATTTCTATGACCTTTGTGTAGAAGTAGGTTGTAACACCGTACTGTACGCAGCCGTACACAACTGTGGAGTCTTCGAATTCTACCCAGTGACTGGCTCTCCACTTATATCAGAAGGATAACTAATTATAGTTATCCTTCCGATATAAGTGGTGAGGGCACGAGAGTTGTCTCCTGCAGTAATCTGCACGAGACAACTCTCGTGCCATCACCACTTATATCGGACTCTAATTTAAATTCAAATTATTTATTCATTCATAAATATAGGTTGTAAGTAGGTACAAGTTGTAACATAAATGTATGGTCCTCTATATTTGGCTATAAAAGCATACGAAATTCTCACGTGCAGATTATAGTTATCCTTCCTTGTTAGCTGCCTTGAGCCAACGCTCAAGGCAGCTAACTCAGCCCTAACCAAGAATCTAACTTGTGAGCTACAGCTGACCGACCGTTTCTAATCAGACATGATATCTATCGGAATGAGACGGCACTACACAGCTGTGCCTACAACTATTAAATGTAAATACATTCAGTACAGTTAGCCTGCGATTTACAGCCTGTCTAATTAGTCGACTGAATTCAGTCAAGTGTAATAAGCACTTATTTCATCATCATCAGCAGCCTATTCTAGTCCACTGCTGGACATAGGCCTCTCCCAGGGCGCGCCATTGAGCCCGATCTTCGGCTCTTCTCATCCAGTCGCTGCCAGCCACCTTGCGCAGATCGTCGCTCCATCTAGCAGGGGGGCGTCCCACACTACGTTTGCCCAAACGCGGTCTCCACTCCAGAACTCGTCTACCCCAGCGGTTGTCGGTTCTGCGACAGACGTGACCGGCCCACTGCCACTTCAGCTTGCTAATCTTATGAGCTATGTCGATAACTTTTGTTTTATGCCGGATCTCCTCATTTCGGATTCGATCCAGCAGAGATACTCCGAGCATAGCTCTTTCCATAGCACGCTGAGCGACTTTCAATTTGTGAACCAGTCGCACCGTCAGTGTCCACGTTTCGGCTCCGTAGGTCATTACTGGTAGGACGCACTGGTTAAAGACTCTTGTCTTTAGACATTGAGGTATGAGCGACGAGAAGATGTGACGTAACTTCCGAGCACTTATTTAATAAGCAGTTATTACTTATTTATTACAGAGATTCAACATAAAGAGAAAAAATATGTAGGTAGTCTTACTGCACGCTTTGTACACTGTCACTAAAAATCTTTTTTTTCTATTGCATGATTTACACATGGTGTCGGAATCAATAACAGGAGGTTGGTTAATTTTATTTTATTTTTGTAATAGGTTTATAATAAACTTTAATATTTGAAACTAGAAAATTCTGTCCAAGTCAGTCCGGTAGCTTTTTTACCATCGTTCAAACGACTTCGGACTTCAATTCGAAATACCCTATGGAATTTCTATACTCTATGGAAACACCATTGCTAGATTAACGCCCAAGATCTGCTTCGTTATTTTAATATTTTGTTTTTTTTTAGAACTAAACCTTGAAATAAATCTTGTGTGCCTTTCCATCATCTATACTCAGACAAGGAACTAAAAAACCCTCGCCATATTACGGAATTAAATGGTACTGTTTTATTCATAGCGAACTCCATAACACAGATTATAAAAATACCAATGGCGCTCTTGATAGAGTTTTCTAGTTCCTGGTCAGGGTATAATTCCCCATAAACTAACCGCCTCTTTACTCCACAGCTTGGGAATGATCAAGACCCTAACGCTTATATACCGCGAGAACGGCATAATGAAGGGCCTGTACCGAGGCATGAGCATCAACTACATCCGAGCCATACCTATGGTGGCCACCTCGTTTTCCACCTACGAGCTGATGAAACAACTTCTGCAGCTTGATACCGGCATGAAGGTATCATAGGAATAATATCTATAGGGGAATATAGTTGTGAATATGTTTTGTACGAGAGTAAGGGTGATTTTCATGTCACGATTTACCCCCTCCCCTGCGCCCGCGTTTTTTTTTCATACAAGCACCATACTGTCGGCGCACTCTGTATAATATTGTCAAACAACTGTATAACAGAGTTTCTCCCGCGCTTTTGTCGCGTCCACACCAGCTTTTTTTCGTTGTCTTGCAAATTGTTTTACAGTAGTGCTTTTCAAGTAAGAATGGTGTTTTTTATTCGAAGAACGTCTACAAAATGTGATTAATGTGTGGGACAGTGAAGTAAAGTCAAATAAGACGCTGCAGCCCGATCCGTACTTGGCTGGACTTTGAAGAGCCATACTGCGTCCGGGACGCCTTCTTTGGTTTGGATGGTGCAAAAGCGTGGAAGATTCTCCCAGATAGCATCGAAATGTGTCACACCAGCATTTTAATGAAGACTTGAAAGAGTTGTTTACATCAGACATGGCTGTATGGGCTCAGTTCCCTTTGCCTTAAAAAAACAACAACAACTGTATAACATTCAATAGTACTCATATAGGAACAGACTTCATATTAGCGTAAGTAATGCGAGGCAAAAATGCTTTAAGAAGGGAACAGTATGGAAATAGTAGTTGCAGCTGACACGTAATTACAGCCATTGTAACACGAGTGTTTTAGTTTTTGATACGAGCGTAGCGACTATTAAAATAGATAACATGAAATTTACAATAGCTAATAATTACGTGCAGTTGCTTACCGTCGGTGGGCCTGCCGATTCTGTTATGTGTAATAAACCTACTTTTCAGGAAAAAAAACTTTTTTTAAATCAGCCAATACGATAATCAAAATCATGGCGTTGTCATGGATGAAAAATAAAATAATAAATTAGACTGTCTAGTGTTAATTCATTAAAAAATAAAACTCTTGCCACTACAATTTTTTTTATTTTTTTTGTGCACATCAGGTTTAGTTTGTCATCCGTTTGTCCCTGTAAAATGACCAAATGATTTTTTTTAACGTCATGTTACATTTGTAACAGATATACCATAATACTCGCGTATTTCTATTATTTGAGCATTTTTTGTGAGATTCGATATCAGTATATCAGATACATATCAGTTTTTCTACAGCCTTTCTTGATTCTTCATCTATGTAACACTGCACATAAGTAATTTTGCATCTTCGTTTCTAAGCGGAATTTGCATATACGGGTTTTTGCAACAGATCGGCCTTTGAAAACAAGCGACATCTAGCGCAAAAATTTACCAAAAAAATGCACATGTCAGGCTTGGCAGGCGCAGCGACTATACAATACTTTGTAGCTTGATAAGCTGCATTTGTATGACGGACTGTCTGAAATATAAAATGAAGAAATATTGATTCACAACCTCAAACGACGGCTACTATAAAATAATTCCAACTTTTTGATGCACGGCAGATGTCTTTAGATTTTTGAACGCATGGCGCATTTATACGTCATAGAGTTTTGGCGGGAAAATCGCTGGTGGCTTTAATCTACGGTGTTTATTTTATTACTCAAAATCTGTTTTCTGGTGATTTTGATAGCTGAAATCGGGGTAGTTTCGTCTAGCAAACGTCAGTAACAGTGACAATGTATTGAACTCTTAAAATAAACTTCTCGTTAGTGGTTCGTTGTGTAGTTTCACTCTGTGATTCTGCGGCGGGCCATGAGAATTCGCCAGAGACTAGACCGGTTGAAATTTCCGTCATAACTCCTAGGAGTGTTAAAATGTGTCTACACCACAACATTTTGATACTGAAAAACTAAAAACTGTTTTAAATCGCTTAATGTTTAGGCTGATGGCCTGTGTTGTCAATGTCTTGTTATATTTTTTTTTTTAAAATACGTCATACGTCCTACGATGATACGGCTGACAGCTGTCAAATGGATACGGAAACGGAATAAGCGATAACAAAGATTTCGTTAAACCAATTTCATAACCGGTCACTTTCACGATGTGTCTCCCTTACAACGTGAATTGGCGGAATTATTGTGCCTTAAATACAATACCAAAGGCCAATAATTAAAAAAAAAAAGTTGCGTAATTTAATGTTATTTAGCTACGTTGAATAGTTTGTAATTACTTTTTGCAATTTGATTATAATAAGCTAGCATAATTTGCATTCCCGCGTTAAGTACACATTTACAACGACGTTCCGAGTAAGACGTATGACGTATAGTTGAATTTTTTCAGTACACTTTATACTTAAATGTATGTGCCTTTAGGAAATTATTTCAAATGTTTAGACAATCGATGAATTTATACAGTTTAGTAATCTTGTCTTATAAAGACTTGTATTAAAAATAGTATGTAACATTACTTATAAATTAATGTCATTGACATTTACACTGTGGTTGCTTTATAAAAGCAATGGATATAGAATGAATACTTTACTGTATGTATATTTGTATTATAAATTAAGCTAGTTTTAATCTGACACAAGTGGTTAAAGTATACATAAAGGTTTTTTATGACAATGTATTAAGTTATTGAGGCGAAGGTATAGCTTTAATTTACTATGTTATAATACCTCCATATTAGGTCTCATGTGACCCAATCACGTCGCAGCAAGAAGGTCATGTTGAAGGGAAAAAAATCAGCGCAAATTCTTTTATACCTACATATTTTCTTCTATAGCTCCATCATACTTTTCGTTTACTTCTATGGCGCCATCTGTCTTAGTAATCCCTAAAATCGTAGGTCGATGGGCTGCATCGGCATCAGCTGCTATGCGACCTTTGGAAATTAATTTTAAAACAGCTGACAGCCGGCCGCCATTTCGAGGGTCATGGTACGAATTCATACAAAAGCATTAATCGTTGCGTTTAAAGTTTCGAAACTTTGGAAGCTCACGGTACGAATTTTGCATTATGACATTTCGGCGACTAAAAAATAATCGATAAAATATGACCGCAGGTAAGCATCCTTTAAATTGTAGCTACCTTAAGTCTAGAGACATCTCTTCTTCATCATCTATGACGTGAAAAGGGACAAGAGTATGTTTTTGGACATGGAATCTATTTCATGTCTTACACACTCGCTTTGTATGTGAGTGAACTTGTGTCAATTGACCGTAACGAAAATGCATACCACTAGCTCTTGAACTATTTGACCTATCAAACTGGAAGTTGTACCATTGGATTCCATTCGGTCCCGTTCTAACGATACCTAACAATAACTGAAACATTGTTTCCCCGTTTCGCTACAGCTTTCCGAAGGGGTCCATTTGGCCAAAAATAATAATTTGGAACTATAGATAATGAAACACTTGAAACTGCGTTGTGATGACCTTGAACTACGTTACTTAAAGCCAGGCCTCACTTCGCATCTGGTTTCAACAGCTGGAAATAATTGACAAGTTTCATCAGTTGTGACCTCATGCTTCGCATAACTTGCGTGATCTTAGATTATAAAAAGGAAGCGCAGCTGAAACCGACAAACACCCGTGTCTAACGCAGACACGCGACAGCGCATCTATCGTTTGCGAAAAAATCGCAACAATCGGACAACTACGAGCAAACTGGCGGCTCTTCGCGTCCAAATTTCCAAAAATGTTGGAGTTGCAGAATAGATTCCATATTTCGGCAGATCCCTTCTACCTGCCACGTTTTTATAAGAAACTAGAATCCTCAGGACGCCCTGATGTAACTGGCGGTTAGTTATCTACTTATGTATTATTATTCCAATTATTTTAAAAATATTTAAACATATTAGCAACTTTGATAACAGCCAAATATGGGCATAGTGTAAGCTTTCAAATCGAGTTGTATTTGATATAGCAAATATCTCATTTATAGCGAAAATTATTCATTCCATTATTTTTGATAAAATATCTCAAATTGTCGATATTTTACTGATAAATACATGTTTATTCATGTATGTGTTATTATGGACCAAGTGATTAATAGGACATTATTGATAATGTCCAGATAGTTTTAACAGTGCCCAAAATGAAGCGGCAATTCATATTGCCTTAATAACTATGGCTGGTCAAAGTCTCGTTAAGGGGACACAAAGATAAGTCCGCGGGGCTCGTTGCGTGGTTGTTTTTTTTTTTTGCGGGGGTTAACGCTCATTCATACCTCTTCGCCGCAAGGGGGAGACGGAAGAGGTTACGCCGGACTTTTACCGGCCAAAAACCCCCCGGTGTTCCTGCGCACCGCCTGACGGCGAAGCCACGGGAACGCTTGCGCATAACTTCCGCGACTTATGCAAAGTCATAATGCAACCTAACACAACCAACAATATCCGAGTCGGTTTCGCATCATTATTCATACTGCCCGGACATTATAAATAGTGCCATAATTAATCACTTGGTCCATGACATATGTATCTGCAATCTAAAACGAGTCACAAATCGTGATCTAAGGCTCACACACAAGAACGCAGGCGGACGGACGCGATGTTAGTTTTGAACTGTATACACACGCCTATAAAATCCTTTGAATTGGCGTTTCAGAAGCGACACAACGGACGCTACCATGTTTTTCGAGTTCAAAATCCAAACGTGGCGTCCGCGCTGCGTCTCGTGTGTGGCCGTGGCTAAATTTAACATAACTTAAAACCGCTTCATATACGTAATGACGGTTGTATTCTTATTTTTGGAGGCTTTTATAGTTATTTTAGTGTAATTCTTCTATTTTATCTCTTTATCACCTGCCATACTTGGTTGGAACCCACTTCAAGTGAATGAATATGAATGACTAGAACCGAATGATACTTCAGAAGGAAGAAGTAGCTATTTCTGAATAGCCAATAATATTATTGGCAAAATGATACTCGTGTATACCTTGACCAGGAAAATAAAAACCTCCATATTGCGCAGTTAAATGGAACTATTTATGTCACAGTGAACTCCATAACTCAAACTTTAAAAGTACCTATACCAAGACAGGGCTATTTTTCCTGGTCAATATTTCTAGCAGAGCTATGAACAAAATATTGTATCGCACCAAAGATACAAAACTATTTTATTTTCACGTATTATATTGTAAGTTAACAAAGGAGCGAAAATGGTAATTATTAAAGATATTTTTTATATAAATTGAAGCGTATTATTATTTCCTTAGTTTTGGACCCCTAACGTCAGTAGTACCATTGATTTGTACCATTGATGGTGAATATAGGAGTTGCGTTCGATGACGAATTTTGATCGTTTCTTATACGGCAATTCTTCATAGTCTGGGGGGTACTTCAACTTCTTTTATATTCGTGTGTGACATCTTATTTACTTGTGCCACTTTTCTTCTTCTTCTATAGGCTACGCATTGGAATTTGTTGTATGTTGGTAGTTTTTTAATTAAGTCTAGCCAGTGGTACTAGAGATACATAGTTGCGACATTATTATGTATCGCTAGTACCATCAATGGTACTAGCGATACATAATAGTGTCGCTAGTACCATCAATGGTACAAATCAATGGTACTACTGACGTTAGGGGGTTTTGGAATATAGGTGGTAAAAGAAAAACTTTAATTTTTTTATAATTAATTTTATTTATTATCTAAATCCTATCAACGGGCATAGTACAGATGCAAGAATAAAATATTTACTTATCCGGTTTCTGTTACATTTTATTATTGCCTTTATGTAACTGACTCACGAAATTATTTGAATACATCCTTCAACTCCATCCTTATAAAAGTTCCATATATATTTCTCAAAAAAAAATTGAATTTGAATTTACCTATGCAGTTTGCCAGGAAAGCCTTAATTTTAAACTTTACTCGAGCTTCAAATGGGTGAAATAATCACAAAATGCAGTCAGACCAATCTATAAGCAAGTACGAAGTTGAAAAAATTATATTTCATTCAAATGAAGCTCGCCTTCATACATATTTTATTTTTTTGTATTTTTTTTACGTTTTATATTTATTTTTTTACCTATTACCTTACATACTTAATACTTAGATCAACGAAACGTGTGGCTTCAGATGTCATTGGTGGGTAAAAGTCTTTGTATATATAGTACATACACACGTTTTCTATTATATTAGAAGTGCAATTTGGAAATCATTAAATTACAATACATTTTATAAGCCAGGACGATAATTTTAAAAACTTAGTAATGGCACTGACAAAAAATAAATTTAGTTAATGTGGAATATACAAGACTTTTGTCAGTTTAATAAAAATGAACGGTCGTAATATGGAAACTAGGCATTACTAACGAGTGATTCATGAAAATTAAATTTCAATGCCGTTTCTAGATTTTCTACGTCTTTAAGATGGAATCAATCGGTATAAAAACACTCTTCGACTCTAATACGACATGATTACCATATGTCTCATATAAAAACGTTATTTATTTTATAATATTTTATATATTACTTACCTTGCGTTTAAGGCTCGATTTATACGATAACGCCCAGCCGCCTGCCGCGCGACTCCCTTGGGTTTTTATTACTCGGTTTACATTAAATCGAGCGTGCGAACCGCGTCATCGCATGGTTTCAAATAAATCGCGTAATAAGAGCCCTATCTTGGCGAAGGTGAATCTTGTCGCGGACGGTTGAGCGTTTTTATATAAATCGAGCCTAAGTGTGAAATGAGTACATACATGGGACACATTCGAAACTTATTTTATAAACAATAACAATCTACGTAATGCCTTGATCTTTAGGTATTTACATATTTACCTAAAATTAATATTAAAAAAAATTAATTAAAAAAATCTATTAAAGCTCCACTCTTGTGAACGGGTACTGTGGCACAAGAACAGGAGAATTTTGAATGTAATCTCGAAATGAATTGAAAGTATGTAGGTATTTTATGACAGAATGGTCGCACTGGGCATACTAAGTTTATATAAATCCTAATACTTTCTCACAGGTTTCTAGGTCACACGCATAAATAAAAAGAACATTAAAATAACTACGTATTCTTCACCATTCCATCATAAAATTAAATGCTCACTATTGTTTCAACACAAAATACACATATGCGTGTATATTATGCAAGTATATAAGGTGTAGTGTAAAATAGACCACGTCCCATTAAAATTGGCTATTAAACTGTAAAATTCATTTTAATAGTTCAATTGTAAAACTAAAAATAATAATATAAAATGGACTTCACAGATTTGATCTACAGCAACATACATAACTTCGGAAAATTTAAAATTATTTTGCATCTACTAATTATGACGTGAAGAAAAAAGGTGGAAAAAAGTGAACTTATGAAAGATGTAAGGAATTTTCATGTGGTGAACGCGCGTAGTCACCAAGGATTACTGCCAACGCTGCGCACGCGGTGGATATTCATCGCTGGTTATGACGTCAAAACGTCAGCGAAAGAACACGACAACCAGCAATGTACGTCGAATCGATTCGCCCCGCGCGCGCCTCGCATTTGGCCCTTAATTATGGTGGTATGTCCATTACGTGTCCAATCCAATGGTGACTAAAGTCGGTTGAAATAAAACTCTTGTATACCAAATGTGTTTAATGAGGTCTAATTTTGTCTTTGATACATCGAGTTGTTACATATACAATAGGCTCGGTGTCCGGTTACAATGAACATACCAACATAATTTGCGTGGGCGAATACAGTGATCGGGCAAGAACCTAAGGCCCAGCGTTTATTTGAAGAGTGGAGGCGCAGCGACTTCCTTCGATAACAATTGAAACTAAACCTTAGTCTCCAAAAATACGGACAAGACTGGGATTCCGCGCTTCGCGCCGCTTACCGCCGTTTGATATTGGCACGTCATTTGAACCGTATTTTAAAGACTTAAGGTTTAGTTTACATTGTTATCAAAGTTAATCGCTGCGCCTCCACTCCGCTGGTCTTACGCGACACTCCACTTACAAATTTAAATGCACACCGAACGCGCTGCCTCGCCGCCTAACTACGCTACATGGGGTGAAATCGGGCTATGTGGCCAGTCAAAGAGCTCTCATTATAGACTATAAATCCCTAGCCAAATATTTTTGAAATCATTTATTGTCAACGCTGTTCCAGGCATTCGCACGCGGTTGAATATCCACTGCTGGTTATGACTGTAAGGCTCGATTTATATGGAAACGCCCAAACTCACTGCGCGTCGCGTGTCTAAAAAAATACGGGTTCTTATTACTCGATTTATATTAAACCGCGCGACGTGTATTTTCGTCGTGCGGCGGCAGGTTGAGCGGTTTAATATAAATCGAGTAATAAGAACCCGTGTTTTTTTAAAACACATCGTGCAGGGAGTTTGGGTGTTTCCATATAAATCGAGCCTAAAACGTCAGCGAAAGAACACTATAGTCAGTCCGCACGCTTCGTTAAAATTAAGTAAGTTAAAAACCACCACTCCTTGCCTGGCTACATAGTTTCCTCGATAACAATCATCAAGTGTAAAACTAAACCTCCGTATACCGCTCGCTTACACCTGATCGAGGGGATATTTCATTTAAAAACTTCATTAGACGTTCAAGTTCTAAGGTCCTTATCACACTAGCAATTTGCGAGCGTTCTCTGTTACTCCGATTTACGAGCAACTAACGGATCGCTTCGCTGGAAACATGCTCGCAAGTGCAAAGTGTGTTAGAGCCCTTAGTTCCATATTTATTCGTACCAGGGACCGAAACCGGTTGCCGGAACCTTGTTTTGCCAGCACACGAAAAATTGAACACAAACCCATGCTGTTAAGGTAGAATTTACAATAAATATTTTTTGTGAAATATCGGTATCGGTTAAAATGTTGGACCAAAATAATTTATTGTAGATTCTACCTTAACATTGTAGGTTCTACCTTTAGTGTTCAATTTTGAATGTGTTTCAAAATAGATTCAGGAACCGGTTTAGATCCCTGATTCGTACAAATGAGTGGACATTCAGATTCACACATCCATGGAAATAACAAACAAAATTAGCTAGTTACACCGTGCTTCATGCAGTCTGTCAAAAGTAGGAAACTTTATCAGTATCAGGCATACATTTCTACATGCAAGTCATTCCCTCGATCGAGGTTCGCTAATTCTCACTTACAACTGCAAATATTGCCTCAATACACTATTTACATTACAAGAATTAATACGCAAATGTATAAGTAAGCAATTTAGACCGCAATATTTTTATTAGCAATTATTTGACCGACAAATTCTAAGCACAACTTTGAACGTCTTCAAACATTTTTGGATGCCATACAACTGTTTTGTTTAAAACTTGACATAGGATATTAGTCACAATATTTTAAAAACAAATAGTGTTTATTATGATGACGTTTACAATTGAATATCGAGTCATTTTGAGTCAAATTACAATCAAATTGTTCAGAATACAATAATAGATGTTTCACTTTATACATTTACAGCCAAAATCTGAGTAATGAAGTCGCGGCAACAAGAATGCAGTTAAATACACTAGAAAAAGTGGTTGAAAATTTTTCCGCAAATAGGATTAGAACCTACGACCTTGCCGTTCCGTGGCAGTGCTCAATTGAGCCATAGATTAAGAATGTACAAGATGAAGTTACTGACGAGACCAAAAAATGTACGTCAAACGACGTAATTTTCAATTTTCAGTAGAGATCCAAGACCGAGATTGACCGACACTTGTAAAAAAAACGGTCCTACGTCAATTTATTTGTTTGTTTTAGCTCTAACGCTCTGTTCGTCTTTTTGCGTAGAATTAAAATTAAGTCTATGGTTAGAGCACCGCTATGGAACGGCAAGGTCGCAGGTTCAAATCCTGGAGAAAACGGAATATAATATCTAAACTCGATAAATATCCCGTCTCACATGTCGAGTATAAATATCACATAAAATATCGACTGCTAAGGACCACCGTTGCATGTCGATCGCTAGAACTAGGATAAATATCGAAGGTGAATCACACGAGAATAGCAATCCCGTCCTTCGATATCCGCCATTTTTTTTTCGATAAATATCTACCGTGAGAATTTGCCTCCTGGAAATCTTTTCAACCACTGTTTCTATTTTATTGAAGTAAAGCTTATCAAATGAAAGTAGGGTGAGAATGCAGTTGTAAGTGAGGCGGCGGTCACACGGTGGTGAGCCAGTGCGCGACTCGCAGTAAGCTCGCGAGGCGGGCGGTGCGCGCGCGCCGGTCGGCGCGGGACACGCGCGGGCGCGCGGGGGGGCTTGTGGAGGGGCGGCGGGGGGCGGGGCGGGCTCTGTCGCGCACTGCACGCGCCTCGCACGGCTGCTGGTTGATATGCGCCTCCGCTGGAACGAATTATGACTTTTTTATTTAGGTACCACTACTCAATCTGAGCGCGAGCGTCGGTGGTCTAGTTACTAGGACACCGGACTCCCGTGCGGGAGATCCGGATTCAAAACCATGTAATGTCATGTACCAATATTTTTTTCGGTTTTTTTCGAAAGACTTACGAACAGTTACCGATTGCTCTGACGGTGAAGAAAAACATCGTGAGGAAACCTGCACACTGAGATAACCAGTGTGTAAAATGGGGAAGGCAATGGCAAAGCACCCCATTAAATCTGCATCAAGAGTCGTTCTATGTGATTAATTCTTTAGAATGATCACGACCCTCGGCAATGTGGAATACAACTTAGAAGAGAGGTATATCATTAGTTTATTAGTTTGTATATCTATACTATAAATTTAAAAGTACTGTATACTGACATGTTTAAATGTGCTGTAAGTACCAAAAAATGAAATAAATAAAATGAAAAAAAAACAATCAGATAACGACCACACCCATATCTTTTTTTTTGTTGGACGACTACGTCGTACATACTTACCCAGACATATATGATCTGAAGGGGTGGTTTTTCATCGAGTTTAGAGAGGCGATGACGAAAAACTGTCATCTCAAGCCTTTCGAAAAAAACCAAAAAACTCATTGGTACATGACATTACATGGTTTCGAACTCGGACCTCCCGCACGAGAGTCCGACGTCCTAACCACGACGCTCTTGATATATATATTCACCGATAATGCCATGAGCTGCATATCCGTAAACAAACGCCACTCACAAGATAACAAGGTAAACAACAACCGATACTCACGTGCAGCCTACATGAAGTAGTCTGGCGTCCGCCGGGTCACGTGCGGCTCGCCGCGCCGCGGGGCCGGGTCGAACTGCAGGCTGTGGACAGACGGATGAACACTTTATACTACCAGTTTATATGGAGGATGGATAGGCACAGGTAAGGGTTAGGTCATAAACTTCAATATCCACGGTGGAATCGACAAATCGATTGGATAAATTTGACTGTTAATCAAATTTATGTAGTCATCACTTTGCGCTTATAATCATTCCAATTTATAAAAACGTATAATTATTATTTAGTCAGTTAGTTATGTATCAGTTTATAAATGGAAGGACATACATTTTACTACTAGTTCATATTAGAGGATGGATAGGCAAAAGTACTAGTTCATACTACATACATTCACACGTATTCGGGTATTTATACCCTATTAATTAAAAAAAATATATCAAATATTAAAAAGACTAATCAAACAAAATAATAATAATAAATTGTAATTTGTGACTGTTATTGCTTGGTATTCAGTAGGGGGCGGTATTTATCCCATAGATAACTACCTAGTTATCTATGGGATTAATGTTGACCTTTATTAAATACCTTCTTTTTGGGAAAGCTTCACAAAACTTGTAAATCGAACAGTACCCTGACTCCCAAACTAGGCGAACCTGTATCTTGGGAGCCAGCCCAAGATACAGGTTCGCCGGTTATGATTTCAATAAAGATTATTTTATTTATTATTATATTAGAGGATGGATGGGCATAGGTAGGGTTAGGCCATAAACTTCAATATCCATGGTGGAATCAACTAATCGATTGGATAAATTTGATTGTTAATAAATTTTTTGTTGTTATCACTGTGCTAAAAGCGTATAATTATTAATTAGCCAATTAGTTATATGGCAGTTTTATAGCTGGAAGGACCAACATTATATTACTAGTTCATATACTTAGGTCATATACTTCAATATACATGGGGAAATCGACGAGTAGATTGGATAAATTCGATTGTAAATCAAATTTTTGTAGTCATCAACACATCACTTTGCACTGATAACCATTCAAATTTTAGATCTTCTAGCCAGATAAGTATAGACCATTACTAAAGGAACGTTTCCATTATGCATCATCCTCAGATGACGTCACAACTTGCGTTTTACTAAGCACGTAACCTGCGTTGCTTGCTTGCAAGTTGTTTGTTGATGTGACGTCAAACCCGCGTGCAGGTTCTAACCAGCATATACATAATGAAAACGTGGCCATAATTGACAAGTACTATAGAGGATTAATAGAAAAGGGAGGGTTTGGTCGTAAACTTTTAATATCCCACAGTGGAATCAACGAGTCATCGAGCAGTAAAAGTTGTTTATAGCCGGTTACTGAGTAACCCTGAAAACTGACAATGCATCTATTTTGTAACATTTACCCAACGTCTGTATCAAAAGTTACGCCAAGAAATCTATTAGATGTGAAAAGTCAAACTCAAAGGCATTTATTGCATAACTATAGTACATTAATAGATCTTATAAATTATATTCGTTCGCAGCTATAGCCTACCATTCTTTTTATAGTTAGTCATCACTGCGTCAATAAATCATAGCTATCCGATGTTGTATCACTGACGTCGTAGTTTTCATATCAAATTTAAATCAGAGCGATATAAATCAGTGTTCATTTTATTTTCATCTTCCTATCCGTGAGTTGCATGAAACATCCTTTATGTTTAGGTCTCGTGTCATCTCTCTCTATCTAGAGCTATGAAAGGAATAGCGTATATTTTATGTTTCGTGAAACTGACGCACGCCTCTTTCGTATCGTCTAAAGTTGTATATTAAATCTAATATGTATTAGCAAATTAAACCCTGACCAGGAATATAAAAACGCTCGCCATATTGAGGAATTAAATGGTACTATAAATTTCATAGCGAACTCCTTAACTCTTCTTCTAAGTCGTATGCCTCATTGCTGAGGGTCGTGATCATTCTAAGGAATTAATCACATAGAACGACTCTCGTGGCAGATTTAATGGGGTGTTTTGCAATGGCCTTCCCCATTTCGCACATTGGTTATCTCAGTGTGCAGGTTTCCTCACGATGTTTTCCTTCACCGTTAGAGCAGTCGGTAAATGTACGTAAGTCCTTCGAAAATACCGAAAAACTCTTGGCAGTCCCGACGTCCTAGCCACGACGCGGACGCCACCGACGCTCTTTAACACAGATTATAAAACTACCAACAATGGCGCCTCTTGACAAGGTTTTTATATTCCCGGTTGGGTATAAACGAACATTTTCCTAGAAAAACCACAGGGAGTTCCACAAAACATCGTATTCTAATAATAAGAGAACGAACTTACAATGAGTACTTAAGCGCATCATCCAACTCCATAATGGCGGCTTGGTTACCACATCTGAAACGAAACAATGGCGGTCAACTCGTTAAGAATTAACTGGCGATAAACTTCGCTTTTACTTACTACGTAATACGTTGATTGTGTGTGATTAGGTATGATTATGCGGAACACGTGTCATTTGTTTACTATAGGTAAACAGTTATAACAATGCTGTGTTTTGGGTTGGAGGGGAAGAGAGCCAGAGTAATTACCGGCACATGAGGCACTCCGTCAAGTCCTCAAGGTTAGCAGCGCATCAAAAATCCTAAATTAACATTATAGAGAGGTGAGATGTCTATGGGGGACAGTGACCACTTACCCCCATCATCAGGTGGGCTGTATGCCGCCCAGCAATTCTTCAGATCGCTGAGCCATTGGAGTCAGTTTGGAAAGAATAATAAGGATCATTACACTTGACTGAATTCAGTCTGACTGAATGATTCAGTCATGTGTTGCAATCAGTATGGTTAGTCTGCAATATACTCCATATAAACAGAAGCCTGTCTAAATCGTATATTGAATTCAGTTGAATTGAATTGAAGTTAAGCCCATTACTTGAAGAATGAGTTTAATGCTTAAAACGAAGTACCAAGCCCTCACCTATAGCAGTAGTTGGGCGCTGAGAATATGGTGACGACATTCCTATCGTGGCACCAGTTGTAGCCCTCCATGACGAGCTGGTGCGCGCGGGACACCAGCGTCAGGCCGTTGCTGTGGTTGAACGTCTCCGAGATGTCCTGGCCGAACGTGTAGCCCGCGCCGCGGGGAGATATGCCCCATCCGCCTCTGTGTGGGAAAGTTGACATGGTAAGTTCTCGGATGGTCACTGTTCTGGGTGCTTATTACGGTTCTTTCATCGCTTGGTATGACGTGTGCAAAATAGAGACAGCGCTATACCAACCCGATAGCGCTGTCTCTGTTTCATTCATTCATTGATGATATTTGATGGTTTTGAGAACCGTAATAGCCCTGCTGGTCACAGTGTCAAAAAAACCTGTAAAAGGGTGAAATGGAAAGGACGCCTTGCACAGAAAGTATAATTTGAGTATTAAATAGGTACAATACAATACTGAAATTGAAAATTGCAATTGAAAAATGTTTAATTAGCACTGTAAACACCAGAATACAGCAAGTATACAAGGATATAATACATACGGTGCAGTGCCAAAGGGTACACCAGCTTAGCATAATGCTGAGGCAAGCCACAGCGCTGATTTTAAGCTGACCCTTCAGCTCACCCCTGAATGGGTGAATAGTACTCCTGTGCTCTAAATGTCGAGGAACACTGAACATCAGAATTCATGAGATCGGAGTTATATGATGTATTTTCATTTCTAGATTTACATATTTAGAAATGAGTTTATTCCAATTAGCTTGACAAACGAAGGTTGTTTTTTCTATATTATCTGGAAGAAGCTATACGTTCTGAGAAAATATTTTAACAATATTTTATTTTTCCATCGCTCTTTAAATTTATTTATCGGTACTTATAAACGTGGTTTAGATGTTTTATCGATTATGGATCCGGAAAATTATTTATGACATTTCTGACTTTAGGGCACATCACAAGAATTTCATGATTTTTGAACCCATTCATACACACATATTATTTATGACTTCTTCTTTTAGATTTAAGCATGTAACGTCACGAAGTTAATAACTCGTCCCCCCCACCTGTCACACTTTGTTGACCCCCTCCCTCTTAACGTGTGACGTAATTTATGGATTAACGACAAGCCAAAGTCAATATTTTTTATTGCAAATAAGAACTTAAAGACATTTTTGCAACGTTATTTTTTAATCTACCACAACTTCGTAAGGTGATATTTCTGAAAACAAAGAAGCGGCAGCACATCTTGGTTCATACCATTTTTAGTAAATTAACTTTATCTATGAATCTTTCTAGACAAGAAAACAAAACAAACTGATAACTTTCAACTGTTTTGACTACCTACTTACTTTAATGCAATACGATCACGCGACTAATCTACTTTCTTTCGCTATCACCGTTTGAGGTCGACAGCCACGACATAAATCAATCTCAGAATGTTCAATAAAATTGATAATCTTAAGAACATAAAGAAAACAAGTCTGCCCTGACCGGAGCATCATATGTTTTTGACAGTAGTTCGGTGTGTTGACTTTTTCGTGGGTATTTGAGCGGCAAAGCGTCAGTGTGACCAGATTTTATTTGACGAATCTACTACATAGAGAGGTGAAAATCTACTAAATACATGTCCACTATAATTAAGGGGTCTTACTCCCATTCGGCACGATACCCTTGGGATAATTACGTTTTATCATAAAAAGAATTCCCAAAAAAAGTAAGGAGCTCATCGATATCACACGCGATATGAAAGTAAAGGCAAAGACAGTAATTTATTGGTTAACCCAACGCTTCCCTTTACTTCACTTTTATATGTTTTCTGAAAGAGACGGACAGAATCTGATTCGCAAATAAAAGCACGAATGGGAAATCCCCGCATCAATAAGGGTTTTACCATAGAGTTGCCATCATAAAAAGAACTAACATCTACCAAATAAACATGAATACCACCAAAATATACGAATATTTTTTCCTACTATATACAGTTACGAGTTCCTCAAAATCTATTAAAAATTAAGAAATCTACTAAACTTGGTCACACTGCTAAGCGTTCACGCAGGAATGTCGATTTTAACCAAAGTAACAGTAACATCAACTAGGTAGTTGTTCAGCCCCATAATATCCAATTTGCAGAACGTTCATTTCTCAGAACATCCTTTTCTTTCGTAGAACGTCCCCTTTTGCAAAACATCCTTTTCACTGAATGTTTCTTTCGCAAAATTTCCATATGTTAATAATATTAACACTACACGTACACTACGAATACCCGATTAAGGTACTTCAGCAAGTATTTGAGTTTTTTTTTGTGACAAAGAGAAGTAAAATAAATTAGAAAATTTTAATGTTTGTATTACTTAGAGCACTTGACCACAATCTCACCTGATGGTAAGTGACGATGAGGCCGAGGATGGAACACGTGAACTCAGTATATCAATTACGAAAGTTTAGTTATGAGAGAGAGAATATGTAGTCACTATAAGGATTTAGGAGGCGTTTTAATAATAATTATTAACCGAATCCAAACTGAAAGTGGAAGACTGTATAACGAGGATGTCTGATGACGTCACTCTAATTATCACTCTAGTCTAGCTACGATAATTGGTTCACAGTTTCACACGGATAGTAATCTCGCGGCCTTGACTCGTTTTACTTTTGACTCGACTTATCGAGGTCTGGTTGTAGATATGTCTACACGTCATTAATGTTAATGTTTGTCTTTGTCCATAACTCAACATTAGCCGTAACTTTTGATGATTTAACAATCAATTTCTATGTTCTTATTGTTGTGTTATGAGCGTCGGCGGCGTCGTGGCTAAGACGTCGGACTCCCATGCGGAAGGTCCAAGTTCGAAACCAGGCAATGCCATGTATCAATGAGTTTTTCGGTTTTTTCGAAAGACTTGCGTATATTTACCGACTGCTCTGACGGTGAAGGAAAACATCGTTAGGAAACCTACACACCCCATTAAAAAATCTGCCACGAGGGTCGTTCTATGTGATTAATTCCTTAGTATGATCACGACCCTCAGCAATAAGGAACACGTCTTAGAAGAATGTCGTGTGATTTTATGATTAGTGGTAAACCTATTGTTAGAGTTGTTCAGGCCGCCCCGCCCTAAATAGATTACATGTCAGAGGCCTACGGGCAGGCCTCTGACATGTAATCTATTTCTATAATCTACAAAAATAAATTTTTAAGAAAAATAATGGTTAAATCTGATGAACATGGGACGATTTCTCTCTGAATCATCCCTGGTGCCTAGTGGTCTTTTTTAGTCAAAAGCGGCAATATAAATCTTTAGTTATTTATATAACAAACAGGGTTTTTCCCTTATATTATATTATCCTCGTGCTAATCTTATTCTACAATAGAAGTGACACATCTGAAAAATCGTACCTATTCTTTGCAAATTTAGTTTTATGCAAGCTATATATTTATTTTGTGTAAATCCCCTTGCTATCTTAAAACAAGGGCTAACCTATCGATTTAAGTGTATTTTACTTTTACTTTAATTTTATAACTAATTTAGAAGTTAGTTCGCCATCCAAATGCATTGGCAACTACACTGATGCAACACAGACGGGGTAGACTGAAGCTTAGCTTGCCTCAAAACCTATAAAAGTGGCTGCATCAGTGGACAAATAGCGGGAAATAAGAGTAAGAAAAATATATTTGTTGTTGTATGTATAAGATGATGTGTCTGCAGGATCATGACAAAATTCTAGAAGTCATACAACAAAATCATCACACACATACCTGTCATCAGGGTCACTCCACAACAGATCGCACATGGGACCTTCATGCGGCACCTCCTGCAGACGGTCCAGAGCCCGGATGTGGTCCAAAGTGTCAATGGACGGGCTAAGGCCGCCGTGGAGGCAGAAGATCTGCCCGTCCACCAGCGCGGTCAGCGGCAGGAAGTCAAAGAGGTCGGTGAAGTGCTTCCACACCGACGCGTTGCCGTACTTGCGGAGACACTCGTCGTAAAAGCCGTAGACTTGGGTGATCTGACGGGACTCGTGGTTTCCGCGCAGGATGGTTATTCTCTCGCGGTATCTAACCTGTAAAGAGGGGTTGGCAGTTACGATCTGGCGTAACGTTATGCTGTACAGTGGAAGACGTCAAAAGCTCTGTGGAACCGTGTCGCGATAAGGTTTTGTTTTGATTCCTGTGGAACTTAGAACTTAATAGTCGCTTTCTTTCGCACAAAAGGCAAACTATAGGACACAAAAAAAAGAATACCAAGTGAGTACTTGTGCGTAAACTGTGATAGTTCATGGAGAAATATAGTCGATCCTTTGTCGATATTAATTGGTTTGTTTACATTGTCCACAAGTTCCAATAACGGTGAATTTGAGTAGTTCCCATTAGATCCTGTATTCACCGGATCATAATAAAATTAAAAAATAACATTATTTTTTATTCCCGTTTGATCTACTATTTAATTTTCATACAAATAATAGTTAACTCGACTAAGGAAACTTCATAACATTTTAGAAACAGTATAAATAAAACAATTACTTAGGTACTGAATTCAACTTGTAGCCACTAATTAACAGCATGTGTGAAAACACACATTATTTTACAATTTATGACATTGTAAAATATTGTGGAAGGATTTTTTTTGAGATAAATATTACTATTTCTAGGGTTCCGTACCTAAACGGTAAAAAAGAAACCCTTATAGTGAAACTTCGGAGCTATCTTACATTATCAAAGAGAAAATAAAGGTATGAATTTCTTTCCTCGGCTGTACTTTTACTGACCAGTCCGAGACCGGATCAAATGGGAATTGAAAACGCCACAGGATCTAATGGGAATACCGGATCATAGACACAGGATCAAATGGGAACTACTCGTGAATTTAAGTGAGAAAAAAAACAATAATTATGCAAGGATATCCTTTGAAATAAACCTCACATAAAACTAGTTTAAAGTAAATAATACTTTGATTCTGTATTTTGCGAATAAGATCCAGTAATTACAGTGTAACTTGATAAGCGCACTTGAACAATGGCTCTCGCATTTTTTATTCTTGTTTGTGACAATTTTTCTTTGGCTTATGAACAACAACAAAAAAAGTAAATAACGAGGGCATTAACTGAAGACCAGAGTCGAATCCAGGGAAGAAAGCCAGGGGGCTCGCGTCCTCCCGAAGTTTTAGACGTTCATAGAAAACATTCGAGCCATGGGATTAAGTCTTATGACTTAATACCATGGCTCGAATGTTTTCTAACTTGCCTGTAACTATTTACAGGCAGGGTTTTTAACGCCAGGCGAAAGACTGAAAAGTGAGTTGTAAGAAACATCCTTGGTGTAGAAAGGCAAAGCATCTAAAACACTCTAAGAGGTTCATTGGAAATGGTGCAGGAAAATTTACAACTATAGCAGGATTCTCAACCGTCTCATTCACGGGCGTTCACAGGTAATTTTGGCACTAAGAGCCTCCTACACAAGACAAGACTGGCAGACAATCCCACCTGTAGAGCCTGTGGTGACAACGTTGAGTCAATCGAACATTTGCTGTGCGAATTAATTCAATTTATCTCGTTAGCATTTATTACTATCATAAAATATTATAATCTCTTATTTAATATTGCGGTGCCCTACTCAGGGTTTCATGTATGACCAGATAATGTACATTTTTAAGACCAATTGTAACACATGAAAAGCAATAAATGGTATGAGTATGAATGTGACTCGCTGGCTGGAAGGCGTATGAGTCTTCTGGGGGTCGTCTATCCGAAACCAGAGGACTATAGGCTCCTTCCTGTAAGCTGTACAGCATCCTCGATGCAAAGCATCTTTAAGGAACAGGAAGGAGACTAAGGTAAGAGGTGAGCACAAAAGATCACTGAGGGTCGAAGTGCCGCTGGGGTTATCCCTGGCCCCCGTCATAAGATAAGATATAATATAAGGCAAAGCATGTATTTTATTATTATTATACATTATTGGAGAATAAACAGATGTAGACAAAATAAACATACATATTTCGTAGTACACATAGGTACTAGTTAAAGTATAGCCTACATCCTTTACAATCTCCTTTTTTTTTCTCTTCAGTTAATGGCATTTCGAAGATATGAATTCTGACAATGACGAGTCAGTCATGGTAGTAACGACATTTGGTCCCATTTTGGGACTTTGTGCAACTGACGGTGAGTGTACCCGCGTACCGTACTGTATTGTGACATAAATCGCAGCGCGCATCTTTGCTTTGTTTTTTCGGATAGTCAACTTTCGCGCCGCCATTTTTTTATAGGAAAAGACTCCAATGCCGTTTGCAGATTTTTCGATGATTCCGGGGAGTATTCGTATTCGGGAGAGAATGAGGTTGAGGTTTCGGGGGAGGCGTGACAGTGGATTTCGTTGAACCCCGAATCTCCCTCCATTTACGGCAATAAAAGAAACTGCTGAATACAGCACATTGCTGTATTCATCCTCAAAATTAGCATCATCAACAACATGCACAAAGTTGTAGATCTTTACGTAAAAACATCTGTTATTCATTTACATCTGAATTCAAATATAAGGTTTTGATTAGCAGAGCATAATGAATATCACAATTTTGTTTATTAAGTACTGCTTTTGCCAAGTCAAAATGATAACTATGATGTCGTCATCGACATTGTGTGAATGGGTGACCTTGAAACGAACAATAGGTACGTTTATTTTGCTGCAATCTCTGGAAAGTGGCGTCGATTGCTACGTGGTAGCTAAATCAAAAGTTAAAACTGAATGAAACTATCACACTCACGCCCAAAGCTAGATTTTGTAAGAGTGAGAGTGACGTTTCGTTTAGCGATGTTTTAATTTAGCGAGTGACTACCCAGAATCGGTTCCATTGGATGCCAAACTATTAATTAAGTACTTGCTTGCTTGCTTATCGTTTGGTTAGTGGCCAACCTATTTGTCAGAGTTGTTCAGGCCGCCCGTAGACATCTGACATGGCTTAACGACTGCTGTCGAACGACAACAACCGGGATCGACTGCTTAACGTGCTCTCCGAGACACGAAGGAGCTCAGATGAAATATGCCACTAGCGGTCATCCATCCAGGTACCGACCGCGCCAACGTCGCTTAACCTGCACGATCACTTTCGGACCGTGCTCGCAACTAGGCTACGAGCTCCTCTAATTAAGTACTGAATAGATTATATACCATGACAAAAACCCCTGTCAAAAGGGCGCCATTGGTAGCTTTATAATCTGTGTTATGGAGTTCACTATAAAAAAATAGTATCTACCATTTTATTTTGCAATATGGCGAGATATTCCTGGTCAGGTATAAATTCCTCTGTTGATCCTATCCGGAAGTTATTTACTATGTGTCATCTTCAGCCCTAATCCTAGCTTGTAACTGATTTAGGCGTAATTTATTACGATAAGTTATTTCTGAAATACCTAGGTATTATAAAACACTGGGTTGTGAAAGTAAACTTGATAATGTACAGTCAGATACGAGTACATTATAAACAATGACCGAACTTTATCTGATAAACGTGATAAGGCGGCTGCCTCTTCTCACGTAGCACACCTGACTTGCAATCAAACTATGATTTCATCATGAGATACATCCCTCGGGGAATTAACTTGTCGTTTTGACATTAATTCGTCTAGCTAGTCATCATTTTAAAACTTAAAACGTATTATTCTTACAGCCGTCATCATCATCATCATATACAGCTCGTATCCGCCCACTCCAGGGCATAAGCCTCCTCCTTTCATGTCATTCATCTCAACCCTGTGCTAGACTCATCAACGCTTTCCCAGTAACCTGGCTATCTCGTTAGCCCATATGGCTGTAAAGTCGAATTCAATTAAACTTGTTAATAACATAAGATAAACAAACCACCACATTGCTACGTGGTCGTTGTCGATGGTTTGATCAATTTACTAGTGATGGGTAAGATAATTTAAAAAAAATATCTTATTAATTACTGTATGTGTAAATTGTTTTAACCTTTTTAGTTAATAAAAATTATTTTATGTTTTAAGGGATACAGGGATAAGCTTTAAATTAAAAAGCCCTTGACTTGTGCCCATATCCGTTCGATTGGGTTCAGTTCGAAATGAGTTTGTGTAATACAAAATATATTTCTTCATGAATTAATTATTGAATTTATATAAATGTGAACATCACTGACTATCAAAGTCAATGTAGAGTTTCAACGAGACAAAAAATTGACAACCAAATTGACTCATTGACTCAACCTGAAATTGAATTATATATTTTAATGAATTATCCATGTTTTTATTAACATTTCAACGTATAATGTAGTTTAGGACATGATAAAAGTGAACTCCAGGGAATTAAACTATGGTTGATCCGAAATGAGGAGATCCGGCATAGAACAAAAGTCATCGACATAGCTCAAAAGATTAGCAAGCTGAAGTGGCAGTGGGCCGGTCACATCTGTCGCAGAACCGACAACCGCTGGGGTAGACGAGTTCTGGAGTGGAGACCGCGTTTGGGGAAACGTAGTGTGGGACGCTGTCCTGCTAGATGGAGCGACGATCTGCGCAAGGTGGCTGGCAGCGACTGGATGAGAAGAGTCGAATATCGGGCTCAATGGCGCGCCCTGGGAGAGGCCTATGTCCAGCAGTGGACTAGAGTAGGCTGCTGATGATGATGATGATTGTCTGATGTGATAGATCACGGAGAAATATTATTTAATTACTTACTACTTGTTTACATCCGACTCATTTTGTGATATTTTTTACAGATATTTTTATATATGGTCTATTAATAAAGGTTTTTCTATTCTATTAAGAACAAGTTCCATAGAATTATACTTTATGTAGCACATCCGTCATAGATCCAATTAACCGCAAAGATTACAATAATCACCAAATAGTTTTTATTAGATTTTAATTTCAAGCTTGTCATATGTATGACGAGTTTAGATCGTTTAGAAACGTTTTATTATTTGTTCGAGAGAAGTCCTTACAAAATATTGGCTTTCGACATTTTTATTATTATTGGATGACAAAATTAGCATTAATGTTGTTTAATGCTCTATTTAAGTTCATTTATTTACTGTTTCCACATAGATAGATTCCAGATAGATGTCGCGGTACGTTATTGAGACGCGGCAACTACCTGTGATCTGGATTTGATATGGTCTTTTAAGATTTTGGAATAAATTGTACTCTTCGAAAGTTCATGGCTTTCTGTTCTTTTTGATATAGGCGCCCTCTGCGCAACCAAATGTTTTTATTTTATTGGTAGATTACGATATAAAAAAATACAGAAAGGATATTGAAAGTGTTTATCTGTGTCGTTAGAAAATCATATCTTTACTGATATGATATTGCTATCTTTTTCTAATAAAGATACACGACAATGTTCCTAATAAGAAAAACACGAACTCTTACAAAAACAGATTTCACATGACACGTTATTTGATCCAGACTGTGTTTAACTAAACGATATAGACCAACAATCGTCGTCTAAGTCAAACTATGAGAGGTATTCCGAGGTTCATATGGCGACGCTTGATTCTCTAAATGAATTCCTAATGCATGTAGGTTTCCACAAAATATTATTCTTTAAAACAGTGCAATATGAAATTCAAATTATCGACCAGTCGTAAGGCATGTGGCATATAACATTCATAGGTTATGAATTCACGAGGCGGGGTGAGCGGAGCGCATGTGATAGATTGCAGCGAACCGAACCGAAATAGAATCGGCGCCTCGTGAAGTCCGAGCCTTTAAGTCAACCTGCCACACTCTGTTGCTTTAGAAAGTGGTGTCGCTAGGCTTAACGGAGCCTTAACTTTGAGGATGCTTCTTACAAACTGGCTGTACAACTCCAGTGGGTCGAATTCGCTTTAAGATACATATGGATTACGGCGGATTATATCTAAATAATTATATCTACGTAGGTAAGAGATTCTACGCAAGTAAGATGTCTACCAACCTTCACAAAACATTTTAAGGTCAGCTCTAAATCTATCCTTTTGACTTTCAAGAATGTTAGTCAAAGTCACGTAGTAAGGACACAATGAGATAGGCATAGAAAAATGCAATAATAGCATGTCCGCTACAATATGTAAATACGTGGTAGTTATGCGAATAGGCTTTGGTTAGTAACTAATTAACAAAGAAATTACGTAACTCTAAAATAAGAGCTGAACTCACTGACCGAAGATTTGTCAGCGTACCTACATTTTGATACAATCCGTGATCGAGTTCAAAGTCGAATTAAATATCTTATTCGCGTGTTTCACGCAGTAAAATAGCATAAAACCAGTATGTGGCGAATAGATGCAAAGTTAGTCAAAGCCTTTAAGTTCTGTTCTGTCTCATTTTTTCTTGTCAACTATAACGGCAAACGGCAAAAGGGACAAGTCTGCGCTACCGCAGCACAATAACATAGTGGAGCAAACTATCAGAGTTCCTCTCAACTCTATAACAGTACTCCTTTAAGTTACGACTGAAAAACTGGCTTGTTGAGCAGACCTTTTATAGATATTAACGAATACATGAGTATGTGAAACTCCATATAAGTAAAGTATATTTTAAAAAATATATCTTTTTAACTTGAATAGAGTAATGTTATTATTAATAATTTACATTATTAGTAGATATTCAATTATTATTACTTTCATTTTATTTTATTTTGATGTTAATTATTATTGATTATTAATATATTACAATCAGCAATGTTTATATTTTTAAGATAAATTAATTAATAATGTGATGTGACGTATAATGAAGATTATGACAATAAATGAGTATTGTAATTAAGTATAGAAAACTTTCATTTTTTTTTCACTTCTTATATTAAGGAGAAGGCTCCTATCGTTATACTACTTATATCCACTGCTCCATGTATGCTATCCTTGACCCCTCTGTCTTTTGCCCTCAATTATTTTTTGGGTATTTCTAAACCAGTAAACTGGCTAGGAATTAAACGTGTAAACCTTACACTGACTGCAGGAGCACTATGGACAACGCCAGGAGTCAAGGTCATTCGACGCCTGAAATATGTCATGTGGAATCCAAACCGAACCGTCGCCGACTCAGTTGCTGTAGTAACTATAAGTGTAGGGACACACTTACCAAAATTACGAATCTTCGACTCGGTTACGCTCATAATGCTTTTTAAGTTACTCGCGATACACCGGACGGAAATTACGTCGCCGAAAACTCACACAAAATGATTACTCGCCGAAGTTCGGCGGCGTAATTTCGGCATAGTGTGTTTCTAGGCTAAATGTATGTGATAGATACGCCTGTGTGATAGTAAAAGAGAGAAGATCTTCATAGAAACATTACCCGTTTGGTTTGAGTGTGTGGATGCGCCATTGCTGCGCACTACTACATAAAATATCATTTGGTCTCACTTCGATTGATCAGATGTGATTTTATGTAGTAGTGCGTAGCGATGGCGTACGCACACACTCAAACCTAAACAGCTATGTCTCAATGAAGATGACTTATTTTACTATGCCTCGACTCAGCCTCGTTCCGGTGTATCGTGATTCATCCTCCACATTAACCCTCACCTTGAGCGCGACGAGCAATGTGACAGTTTCCACGCTGTAGTACCCGCGGTCCACATAATCCCCCATGAACAAGTAGTTGGTGTCCGGCGAGCGGCCGCCGATGCGGAACAGTTCCATCAGGTCGTGGAACTGGCCGTGCACGTCCCCGCATACTGTTACGGGGCATTTCACCTCTTGCACGTTCGACTCTTTAGTCAAGATCTCCTTTGCCTGGAAGAAAAGAGAACAGGGGTCAAAAGGGAGCTTTCGTCAACGTCAAATTCTAGATCGCTCTAGGTGTGTGCGGGTTCTGCTCTCCGCTTCCCGCCCTCGCCTACACTACTACACCATATTTTACTACTGTGCATCACATTCAATGATTTCAGAGCATTCTAGCTGTTTGAACATAGGTATATTAAAAATCCCTATCGCTCTGTGCTGTCGTGCGCCGCCTCGCGTTAGAATCGCTAAATTGACAGATTTTCTACGAAATTACGAAGTAAGAAGACATTCCGGCCATTGCTAGGAATAGTTTCCTGATCTAAAGATGTGGACTCGTTCTCACCCCCTACGACCGTAAAGATTAACTTGTAGAAAGGGAACCGCACATCGTTACTTTTCGCGTAAAACTATATTTATAAATAGTGGAGATGAGACGGACGGATGCTGTAAGAGACTGTAGCGCACATTTTACAAACTCGCTGATTTATCGCTGTCCGCACTCTCCCACGCACCTAGCGCCATACACACGTGCGGGTGAATGATCGCCTATCCCCACCACTTGCACAGAAAGCATTGAGAACCCACACGTGTGAATAGACGCTGTTGTCTCTTTTTCTTTGCAAAGAATGTTGTGCTAGAAGGGCCTAATTTCCTATAGGCCGCAAATGATTGATTAGACTAATGTCATAAGTTCTTTCCGTACTAATAACCTTTACCTAAACCAACTCGTACATGAAGCATAATCTATTAGTGAAGACCTGTAATTGTCCTTTTATTGTTTAGTTTGGTTTATATTGTTACTTTAAGTGCTGTTGGTATTACAATAAAATAATTAAAAATAATATTGACTGACTACTCTCAAAATACTTATAAAAGCAGATCCTATATACTTTATTCCTGAGAAAGTCCGCATACTAGTTATTCCCCTCCCTTTCCCAAATACACAGAGAGGCATTTTCTTTACCACGGCGCCTAACACCATTGTTCCACACCACTAGAATGGAATTTTTGATAAAAATTGAGTCTGTCCATATCCCAAAGCGCTTCAATTCCAAGTTAAATGAAAAATGAAATATTTTTATTTTCCAGAAGCATTACAGATACAATAAATTATCAGATAATGTCTTCTAATGCAATACAAATTACAAATTAAATACATTGAATTAAATTAAAATGGTTAAGTTAAATAAAATCGAATGAAGTGATATGAATGCATTCCTTATTGCGATTGTTTACGTACATGACCCTCAAATGTAAATGTGAGTTGTTAATTAATTAAACGACCACCCACTTGAAAATTTATTCGTAATTTTGTTACTTCCAAATAACTTTACGAATAATAAAATAAGGCAGAGGCGCTTGTAGGTAAATGTTGGTTTTGTAACTATATAAATACACAAAGTTTAAAAAGTCCTTGATTATAATATAATTAATAATTTACATACATAACTATCATGTCCATAAACCCCGAGGGGATAGACAGAGGAACTTCATCATACGTAGTTCCCACTTTTCGCCGTAAGATTTGGTGGACAAACGTGATAGGTGGCGAGCCTATCGCTGACTACTAAGTTAGAATAGTGTCCACTAAGACCCTTAGTCGTCTCGTACGACACCCACGGGAAGAGTTCGGGTGGTGCTATTCTTTATAGCCGGCACGACACGGCACTTTAGTTTGCAAATATGCTAAGACAAACAATCAGGCCTGATTGTAGTGACCACTGGCTGGATAGCATATCTAACACCTGGGGTAATGCTAGACAAACCTACCCAAAGCGAAAAATAATACCAAAAAAAACTTGTTTTATAAAAAACATATTCATGCAAACATACCTATAAAACCTATTACCAGTTCTGCAGAAGATTCTTTTCATAATTAGATTCATCATTCTTTACCTACCTATTCTAAAATATTCAAATTATGCTACATAATTAATTATCATAAATGTCATTATCATAAAATATTAGTTGAAAATATATCAGATAAGGATTGAAGTAGTAATACGAAACCAGACTTAGATAGACTTCTCAATATTCCATGTCTTACAACAGTGATATCAGATTGGACAGGGTTGATAACTATTATTAATCCAAAGCAAATGAGACTTGATCTATTAAATGCACTTCTATTCTATTATGCGAGATAAAAATAACTCATTGATAAAATGATGCTCGAGTATATTCGCGATAAATATAAAATGAAGATTCTATTTTGAGCAGAGGTGGGTATTAACGCGTTAATCGGTTAATCGATAATTAACGGCGTTAACAAAGTGTTTATCAAATTAACCGTTATTAACTTCCGTTAACCAAAACCAAGTCCGTTAAAGCGACAACACGACCATATCCAAAAACTATTATTCGACTGGCGTCACCGATTTCAGATATTTTTATTGCAAAACAAAATTACCTACATATTGCGCGACTAGTGCCGTATGAGCATTGTCTATGCTCAACATTGCAAGAGCGCAATTAGTCAAAATAATAAAATGAAACGAAACCGAAAGATTTTCGAAATAGTGAATACACCTATCAGCGACCATCTGTGACATACCTGTCTATGATTCACAATGGACGTGTTCTGTTTAAAGCGGATATCCAAAGTTTATTTTAATTTTTTTTTAAATGCAATTAGTTAACACCCCTATTTTATTGACTAAATTCCATATAATACTTTATTCTTACAAAGCGTTGTTTTTCTTGACTGTATTTTGCATTGAATTTGGATTAAATTCCGACGTGTGACCAGTTGGGGAAAACAAAAAGTGGTTTATTTTAAGATTCACTATCTCGTCACACATATTTTTTTATTTAAAAAAAAACGCTTCGTGACCAGTTGACGAAAACAAAAAATCGTTTATTTCTAATTTCATCATCTGGTCCCACGTGTGACAAGTTTCATGTGACCAGTGGGTGAATAACCCATTTAAACATACGTCTGCATGGAATCGCATCGGTTTTTTTTTTGTATGGAACAAAACTCATGAAGAAGAAGTCGGTGCACTTATCGCATTGTACGCAACGGATATCGGTATTTTGAGCGAGAAAATGCGAACGCTGTTGATAGAGACGGGTAAATACAAACTTTTGGGTAAATAACCGTTTCCGGTAGGAACTCTTTGCTTTTCAAAATAATTTTCTACGTACCTATGTTAATCTAGTATTTTCAAATCTAAATGTGCGTAATGATAATGACTTGCATCGACAAAACTGCACCATGTTTGGCTAACCGCTTATAAATTTTTGTTGAATTTGACCTAAAATCGTCGGAAACATTTTTAGGCCTTGATAAGTTAATCACTTTAGTTGTCTTTTCTAGCATATATTTTTTTCTTGTCATCAGGACCAATCTTTACGATAGCATAACTATTAGTTTTCTACCTCTTAAACTTTCGTTACACGAAGCTCTCGAAAGCACATATTTTTCGTTACGTTACTTTTCTTGGATAACCCCTTTAACCTTACGTAAGGCATTCATTTGCATTAATCCCAAAATAACGTTAACGGATTAACGTTAACTTCCGTTACTTTTAAGTCAGATTAGCGGATTAACTGTATCGGCGTTAACTTTCATAGTAACGGATTAACGATTATCGGCGTTAATTTTTGATTAACGGTGTCCACCTCTGTATTTTAGTACACAAACCGGATTAACTGTATCGGCGTTAACTTTCATAGTAACGGATTAACGATTATTGGCGTTAATTTTTGGTTAACGGTGTGCATCTCTGTATTTTAGTACACAAACATATTGTGTACAAAATATAAAGTGTATAAAATATAAAGTGTTATTATCCAATATTTTCACATTCATATCATATGATTGTTATGCATTCATGTATTGTTACACTGTTATATTGTATATATTATAATTAGCTCTAGTAGTTACCTACATATTTTGAAATTTAGTATCAACAAATTTAACCTTATTTTAAAAACACAAGTAGGCTAGGTTAGCAAATGATCAAAGTATCAGTGGATAATGAATTAATAATACAATACACCTACTTAAAACACAGTCATGTCTTCTTGTCTACTGGTTAGTAGCTGACCTATTGTCAGAGGCCTATGAGGGGCCTGAACAAAACACAAGTGGGACACATTTGTTTTACTAATCACACACATGGAGTATTCCAAAACAGTGAGGGCATGATAATGAATCACAAATCAATGTTAATCAATTATTGAATCACCCAATTAGTCCATTCAGAAGTGTAACAATAGGCTGAATACATTATTTTTGAAGTTGATTGATGCTTTCAACTGAGAGTGAAACAAAATTATGTCTCTACAAAGAATATAAAATTACTTACTCTACTATGAACTGGGATACCGTAAATAGCGTAGGTAGGATTTGTATACTGGGTGTAACAAAAACCCCCTATAGAGCCGAAAGAGAGGTGTTCAGTACCTATAACTGAACAACTTTCACCATGGGGCCAGCTCTGAAATTGTGAAAAAATATATCAGCTGTTTGCAATGTAAATAAAGTGTAGATACAGAACTTTTGTATGGAACAGCTGATATTTTTCGCGATTTCAGAGTTGGCCTCATAGTGAAAGTTGGTCAGTTATGGATACTGAACACTAGTGCGCCTTCCATTAGGCCGGATATTCGGTATCCGGATATCCAGCCAAACCCCTATTACCCCCACCCCCTATGGACACCCTCCTTTAGCAGAAACACAGACATAGTAGACCTGGATGGTCTTAAATATGAAAGCTCATCATACATCAAGGGGAAGAATCACGAACCAAATACCAAGCAGAAGATGTACCCCAAAAACCATAGTTTAAAATGAAAACAAGATTCTTACTGTTTCAGAACAGCCTTGATAATCATCAACACCTGGTGATGGCACCGAAATAATTAGGAAGAAATAGAAACATCATTTATTTGTATATGGATAATGCAGATGTTACATTGTGTTTCAGTATCACCATATTCTGCACGAGAATGTACAAATTTTTGTTCAATGAATGTCAAAACTCAGATAACAAGCAAAGTTATTGATGTGAGGTAACTTAAATCTGCACAAACATAACTTTTTTTTCACAATAGAAAAAATGATTTGCCCTAATTATTATTTTAATGGGATTAGACATGACCAAGACATGTTACATAGGTTGTTTTGTTTATTAGTGTATTTTGTGAGATATCATGTCTTAATGTTATGTGACCAAGCCAGAGTTAAAACTGATTGACCAATTACTAGTCAGGGGGAATGCTTAGGTAACAATTGCAAACAAATCAGTGAGTGGGTGAGGGAGATAACATAAATATTTATACATCACTAGATGCAAGAATGTAACATGGTGATAAGTGAGAGGTATTGTATGCATATTTTCACATGTAGACAAGTTCATGCCCAATTGAGACATATTTTTTTCGTATAAGTGGCCACCTTCGCCCATAGGAATGTCACCTAAATATAATATTATTACAGGGTCTTCGATGCGCTGCTACCCTTAAAGACTTTGACTGAATGCCTCATGTGCCAGTAATCATGCTGGCTCTTACCCTTCAAACAGGAGCAAAGCAAGCATTGCTGCTTTGTGGCAACAATATGTAAAAGGTTGGTACCTCCCCAGACTGACTGTACGAAGTCATACTATCTTCAAATGTACATTAATTACTATTATATTGTGATAGAAACACATGTAGCTAATGTAAACTTAAATTCAACAAACTTCAAGTTAGTGCCTTATATTGAGTAGTTTTCTAGGTAGCTAAATAAGACAATATTGTGCACTTGATTCAAATAGGGTGGGACATAGGTTAAAGGAGATGTTTACTACTTATATGGACCTAACTAAAACCATGAAACCCTCTCCCTCCAAAATTATTGATAAGCAAGTTATTTGTTTTTACTTACACTGTAAGTAAATTTTGGCCAATTATAAGAAAAGAAACTGATATGATAATGAATAAGTATATTTACCCAAATATAAAAGTACATACATACATAATACATACCTTCACATTAAGTCCCTCACTACCCTTCCTTCAAATAGGAAAGTAGATATTAAATATTGTATTTACTTCATTAGCTAGGGGGTTGCAAGTGCACACTTTGCAGCCCCCTCCCGATCCTCATGTTTTTTTTGAAAAACTTTTGTATCTGATAAAAATACCAATTTTCACTGAATCTATTTACAGTATAACTACATTCCTATAGATAGGTAGGTATTTTAATAACATTATGTCAGATGAGGATACATCATATCAGACCTAATTAACACATATTGTTGTAACATCCTCTCTGATACACAACATTTATATGTTTTACCAACTAGAACATGTTTTCGTTAATAACTGTTCCAAATTGACTATAGTTTGGTAATTCTTGCAATTTTGTTGAGTGCACCATAATTTTATTGATGATTCTTTGCATATAATATACTATTTACATTGTAACACAAATAATAATCTATAAAATTCATAAAAAGGCTGTTAACTACCTGCATTTTTCTAGGATGATTCATTGATGCAATACGTTTTATAGGGTTTTTCTAAATTTATTTGATAATTATTTGATGAAATAGTAGAAACTAGGGAGGGCTTATGTATTTTGTGATACCCAATAAAACAATTATTATTACTGGGGACATAATTATAACGATAGAAAGAGCAGGTACAGGAAAATTTCAATATTACCTACCTACTCTATCTGGGCATTTATTAGGGAAAAATTCAGCACAATCTGTGATAGTCTTGATAAGGGTACTCGAAAAACTCGTTAAAATGGAGTGGATACCTGTATCCACTAAATTAAACAGATCAATGATAATCACAAATCACGAATTATGTCAATTTATTGATGTTATAGAATGAATGTTAATTGATTAACAGCATTTCCGCGTCCCGTCTATAAATATCCTCTAACCAATTTAGAGTATTAACTACCTGGAAATTACTCCTGCTTGGGTGTGCTGAACTACTTATTTTCTACTTTGTTTTTATTCGACTAGTTTAGCACCTTGTCTGATAGGTATCTATGGCTCAAAACCCTCACCCAACGGAAAGCCTCCACCAATTCCAGCTTACATACGCGTTCATCATACCCGCCTGTAGCTATATGAATCATACAACATATAGGTATACCAACCTCCAGAAATGCACAAAGCAAACACAAAATCGATCACAAAACTAATCCAACGTAATCTAATATAGAATAAGAATCAGCATTACCTTGTCGCATAACGTTTTGACTTGATTTTCTGTCAATTGCTTGCATTCGTTTAGCTGCTCTATCCATTGATCCAGTTCCTTTAACGACGCCTTGTCCTCCATGCTTTGAGTCTGTGGGATTAACGCACGAGACGTTAACTCTGGTTTCTAAATGTCTTTATCTTTCCAATGTCCACAAAAACATGCGAAATAACTATTTTACACTGTATCAAGAAAACTCACTTCAGCAGACACTTTACAAAATGGCGTAGGAACTACTTGAGTGACGTCAATTTCACACAATTTTGTATAGAACGAAATCCCTCTAGCGGATTTTTGAGGAACGGAATCAAATGCCAACTACGGGTGCATTCATGCTAACTTTGGTAACTTCCATGAATTTCATCGTTTTTCAATTATTACAACTTCACTTTTATATGTATGTACGCCCGCCCTACGCTTCACATTTTAAAATTCTTTACTTACTTTCAAAGAACCAGAAGGAACAATTTTTGCTTTCGCCATTGTTTGTGGCGTTTCAACAATGAACTCCATTTGAATGAATGGCTTTAAAATTGTACTAAAACAATAAGCTCCCTTGAACTGTATTTTTGCTAAATTGGCATAATATATTTCCTAAAACTTGCATATAATCAAATACCTACGTCAAAGTAAGATATTTTCTTTTGAATTTTGTTGTTTGACATTGATGACACAATTGACAACATGTATATATTCTTTTTCAAATACAAAATTGAACTACTAACTACTTTCAATTTCAAGGAAATTGAGTAAATTCTGTAAAACGCTATTGTAGTTAGTATATAGAAATTCCATAATAAAATGAGAGTGTACATAATTTTATTATAACTTTTATAGAGTCAAAAAAGAGTAGAAATTAAATAATGGCAACACTTACTGAAATAGTATGAAAATGTCATTGTGATTTGACATCAATCTAGGTACCTACCTTGTACCTACCTATGGAAAGTTGTCCTCAATTAATTTCTTTTTTGACGGAGTATACTTTTCTTTAAAATATTTTTTTAAAAATTGAATGCATTCATAACATGATACAGCATTGCAGCAGCACTAAAATACTTGTTCTTGGTTTCACATACCGACTAGCGATAAGCCTGTCTCTTTTTATCTCAAGGCTTGTTCCGTTATATTGCAGTAACAATTTAGTTACATTAATATTATCTAGCAAGCAATTATCACAACGCTATTTATATCCGGTTCCGATTTTGACACTTCATTTCTGTATACAAAGATTTTCCCAATATGTATGGAGAATTTGATCAATTTATTATTGGTACGAATTCACATGCCAACTGTTTCACATTTAATGCCAAAGCTCCACCGAAGCTGCGGGAAGGTACGTTCACACGGTTTTTTTAAAAATTAAATAAGGAGAGTAGACGAGCAAACGGGCCACCTGATGTTAGTGGTCACCGTACCCATAGACATCTCACCTCACTGTATTAATATTAGAGAGTTTTTAATGCGCTGCTAACCTTGAGGACTTCGATGGATTAATTTAATTTAATTTATTTATTAGGTAGAGACAACAGATTACAACCAGAGATATTACAGAAAAATCAATATAAAGTTATGAGCTTATATAATGATTAAAAATACCTATTACCTCATGTGTAGGATATTACGCTAGTTATCTTACCTTTCAAACCGAAACACAGACAAGCAAGCATTTCTGCTTCACGGCAGAAAAAGATAAGAGGGTGGTAGCAACCCAGACGATCCTTCACATTAGGATCTACCACTACATTGATTGTTGTAGTTAATTTTACTTGGGCATCATAATATTACAATACAATACAATATACGAAAGTTTGTCCTGGATGGATACATGTAACTTGGTGTCATTCATATTTTATTTCATGTTTTGCTATCTATTATATATTTGAGGGCTATCTCTGAGCATATCGGAGATAGTATCATATACTCTGATGTAATTGTCATTTACCCCCGTCAATTGCGGAAGAAACTAGACATATTAATAGAAGATATTATTATTTGAAATTCAAGAAGGCTGACTCTGAGCGGATCAAGATCAGTAGCTAGCTATGAGCTTGGTAAGCTCTATTAAGTATACTTGAAATGCAACTGCTATTTACCTCCTTCCAGGGGCGTAGCTATAGCTTTCACATGGGGGGCGTCCAAGGGTCCAAAAATGTACAAAGATTAAAAGATAAACTAGTGTTCACGCAGAAAAAGGCAGAATTCTAAACGCCAATCTCAGTCAATTAGAAATTACATATTAAACATTAAAGTACGCGCAAGTTAAGTTCCGGGCAAACGATAGTTACAAGTACTCTAAGTACCTTTAAAGAAATTGTGTATAAGTAATGTCGGTAAAGCATTTATTTATTACAAAAGTGAAAAAATAACCACTTTTGACAGTTTCGCCTGCTGTAAGTTTTTATTTGTACCAAAACTGAGGATTTTTAGGTTATGGGGATATATATTTTTATCAATCAGGGGAAATTTGAAAAATCACGTCTGGCAACCCTGTTCCCCCCCTCCCTTGGCCCTTCGTGACAGTCTTTCTTTTTCTTGTTTGAGCATCTCGCAGCTCGGTTGCTTGCCGAGAAATTGTGAAAAATGACTGAAACTTTGAAACTTAGGGGCACCCTTTGTGGCCACAATGGCTGGGTTACCCAAATCGCAACAAATCCCAAGTATCCGGACATGATTTTGTCTTCGTCACGAGGTAAGGTTATAAATTGCTATATCGGTTTTCCATTTCCTAAGTAATCTATTTCCATCTGCGTTTAGAATACGATTTTTGACTAATATAATTGTTCATCTACAAAATATATACTGATATATTTAATTTTCAACAATATTTTCAATATTGGTACAACCAACCTGCATTACATGATGATACAAACTTTTGCCACGCGATTCCTGAGCGGCAAGCGGATATGGGACTGATCGAACAATTATTCGTCTATTTGATGTCCTCTAATGTGACGTTCCATTGTAGTTTTGATCAATGTTTTCAGACAAAACCCTCATCGTGTGGAAGTTGACACGCGATGAGACTAACTACGGCGTGCCGCAGAAGCGTCTGTACGGTCACTCTCACTTCATTGCCGACGTTGTGCTCTCGAGCGACGGCAACTACGCTCTATCAGGCTCATGGGACAAGACCCTGCGCCTGTGGGATCTCGCCGCCGGAAAAACCACCAGGCGTTTTGAGGACCATACTAAGGTGTGACGGAACTTTTTGCTTTTGATAGGGTATTAGTGCCAATGAAGTTTTGCGCCTTTGCGAGGCAGAAGATTTAGTGTTTGAGCCTATGCGAGGCAGAAGAGTCCTGGAGTGTGCGGTAAATGTGATGCTGCTCCGATATTTGGTGTGAGTAGTAGCATGTATGATGAGTTCTATTCAATAAACATTTAATTATAACTTTAAAATCATCAAAATATGTTAGCACTAATTCCGGGGGCCACTCACTTAATTGTAACATCACTCTCACTCTTACATAATCAAGCATATGAGTGAGTGAGACAGTATAAATTTAGTTTTAGATTTAACTGTTACCTCCAGAATTGATGCCAATGTAATGAAATAAAGGTTGCTTACTTTATGATTACCTACATATTAGCCACAACTTTTTATTTAAGGCACTGAATTTTTACCACGTAGCATGCACGTTTTTGTAAGTTAAATAAATGCTATATATAACTGTTTCTCTATGATACAGGATGTCCTCTCTGTCGCCTTCTCGGTGGACAACCGTCAGATCGTGTCTGGCTCCCGCGATAAGACCATCAAACTGTGGAACACCCTTGCCGAATGCAAGTACACAATCCAAGATGATGGCCACTCCGACTGGGTGTCGTGTGTGCGATTCTCGCCAAACCATGCCAACCCAATCATCGTGTCTGCTGGATGGGACCGTACAGTCAAGGTTTGTCTTTCGGAAATTGTACATCTACAAACGCACAAAGCTCCAGCTGGCTTGGAATCAGTACAGAATCTGTCATCCCCTCTGACTATGACTTAGAGGGACGCCTACTGGGTCACCAGGTGGGTGATCAGTTCTGTATAGAGCTATTTCACATATTTCAGTTCTCTGTGGAGCATCAGTTACTGATGTTCTAGCTGTTCTCCATTCCATGTTCCAGTGTCTTTGCAGAACCTCAGGATGTCTCTGTAGTTCAGATCTTGTAGCTCCCGCTTCTCCTATGCTGTCCCTGCCAAAAGATTCCCGCCTTGGTTTGGAGTAGTCATCCCCTCTATAGAATAAGAAGAATGTAGGTCACTGCCCAGAGGCTCTGCAACATTAATGTCTAGACGAACCCTAATCTTGATTCTGGCATTTCTTATTCCATCCAAAATTATTAGAAAGTAGGTCAAGAATGCTTGATGTTTTTCACCTGCATTTATTATAAACCTTGTAATTGATAATACAAATGTAATTTCCTTCAGGTATGGCACTTGACCAACTGCAAGCTGAAGATCAACCACCTCGGCCACTCTGGTTACTTGAACACAGTGACCGTCTCCCCTGATGGCTCTCTCTGTGCGTCCGGTGGCAAGGACATGAAGGCAATGCTGTGGGACCTGAACGACGGCAAGCACCTCCACACCCTAGACCACAATGACATCATCACGGCACTCTGCTTCTCACCCAACAGATATTGGCTGTGTGCTGCGTTTGGACCTTCCATCAAGATCTGGGTAAGCATTCTGGAAACAAATATTTTAATATTTGCATCTTGACAAGATTCTGGTGGAAGTGAATTATTTAAATCTATCTATCATGGATTTTAATATTGTACTCTAGAATATAATGTTCATGAAGACTACCTGTGAGTTGCAAAAAACGTCCTTCAAGGTAGAATGGAATACCATTTTATTATTGAAGATTTTAATGATGTTTATTTCAACTGATGGTATACTCAATGTCACATTTCAGAAATATTTTTTGGTGATTTAACTTTTAACATTCTGTATGTATAAGAACATGTTTTGAAATGTTTTTTTTAACTATGGAATAATTTTTTTTACAGGATTTGGAAAGCAAGGAGATGGTTGAAGAACTCAGGCCCGAGATCATTAACCAGCAACAGTCCAAGTCTGACCCTCCTCAATGCCTCTCCTTGGCATGGTCCACTGATGGCCAGACCCTGTTTGCTGGCTACTCCGACAACATCATCAGAGTCTGGCAGGTCTCAGTCTCGGCACGATAAGGTGTTAGGACAAAAAGTTTCATTTATTTTTGTGCTATAAGTGAATGAACAATACACCAGGTTAGATATGGGCGCATCAGCTTAATGCTGCCTTCTCATTAATAAATAATAATATTACTTGTGTAGTTACTACTGAGGATAAAAATAAATGGAATTGTTGTGTAAAATAATCTAGTGTTTTCATTATAAGTATTGATCTCCTGCGGATAGAACGGGTGTTGTTTGAAATGTACATACATACAATTGGTAATATGATAATCTTTTGTAATGTTTATTTTATGTAAATAAAAAGTATTGTAAGTCAATTCAAATAACATTTCATTTTACTGTATAACAATACACCACACCATACATAATGCTAGTTAATCTTATACTCTATGTACACAAAGGATTAAAACGCATGCATTACCAGTGATTTTGGATTTTTGTCCTGACCAGGAAGTAAAAAACCCTGTAGTTTTATAATCATATTAAGTAGTTCACTGTGAAACAAGATAGTACAATTTAAATCTGCAATATGGTGATGGTTTTTTAGTTCCTGGTCATACAGTTGATCTGTAGGTCAGTAAGTAGGATTTACATTCTGCCTAAAATTACCGTAAAAGCAGGAAGTATGGTTTCGAGAAAAACGCGCGTAAAATTTTGAACATTATTTTCGTTGTATACATGAAACCAACACCAATAAAGTTATTGCATATGTAATAATTTAAAAAAATAAAGGCTACACTGAACATTGTAGTGCAACAGTATTTTTTTCAGAAAATTAAACACCTTTTGTCTAGGGATTAGTCTCATTTAAAAAAATACTTATCCTAAGCATAAGCACCGTAATTGACAAATTATTCCTACACATCACTACAGCAACTTGATAGATACGGCTCTTATGATTAGTGTTAATAGTGAACTTTCGGCGTAATCTGCGTACACATACTGTAGTTATCATAGTGTACTTAATGAACACTTGTTAATGATACAAGCGGTAACTGCAAAAAAGAATGATAAATCGACGATCCTCGTTCTACAGAATTAGTATGTATCCACTTTGTAAATCTTAAATCAAAATAAAACCAATAACTAATACTAACAGTAACGTGTGGAACGTCGCGGTGCTTCAGAATATTATTTCCACTGTTTTGTATGACTCCAAATGCTGCAATACAGCGACATGCGGCGTCGCTCGAATGCAGTTTGCCGCGCCGGGTCTTCTTTTTCTTCGTTGCTTCTGGCATATAGAACTTAGCGTCACTACATACGGTATATATTACGAGAAGACTCGTGTTGCCGCGCGGCTTGTAGATACCTCTACTTTCTTCTTCTTTTCAGCCGGGGCTTTCCCCAGGTCCACCTATTTAGTTCACCTGGTGGACCACGGGCAAAAATATTCTTCCGTGGTCCACCAGGTGGACTAAGGTGAACCATAGGAAATTATTATTTAACTTCAGCCTATCGTAACTCATCGTTGAGTATAGACCTCTTCATATGCACGCCATTCTCTTCGGTCTCTAGCCGTTCGCATCCATATCCTTACCGCCGCCGCCGTCTTCACAATGTCGTCGGTCCACCTCGCGGGCTGCCTTCCGACACTTCTGCGTCCCATTCGGAGGCCGCACTCAAGCAGTCTCAAATCTCAATATACCGTATATACGAGGGTTGTCTGAAAAGTTTCCAACCTCAACATGAAGATGGCAACTCTCGTCAACAAAAGTTGGGGAATATAAAACGAAGTGATATTATGTTCAGTGGGGAATATGTAACTATAGCGTCTAAACTGCGCCAGCAGAGCGTTGGAAATGTTCATTCAAATACGTTTTTGGTCATGGAGCAAACGCAGCACGCGCGGTCAGCTTTTTCATGCCTAAATCTTGAATCAATATGTGATAAACACGTTCTATAGACATTATTGATGAATATCCATACGCTGCACTTGCCCTACCTCCCAGTATCCTGCGTCGCGCAATAAAAACTAATCATAAGTACAGTAAGTGAGTTAGGCATCTACTCTTACGGTACATATTACTAGGATTCGTTGCAAACTTAGTCGTACTTAATATTCCTTCCCAAATATAAATACCATAAGTGGCAGTTGCTGTAGTTATGTGTACTTATAAAAATGCTAGTACTATATCACTACCTAAATATAAAATATGTAATGCCATGCCATGTTATTTTCTTGGAACCATTAATGAAATTTAGCAGTTACATTGTTTATGCTTAATAAAATTGTGTGTTCCATAATCTTTAAACTTTATGTACAAGAAACATTACAGTACTCATTACGCTGATTCCAAATATACTATGAACTCAATATCGACGAAAATGACAGTTACGGTCTTTATGGTTAGGACGGCAGCATTACTGTCATTCAACCACTACATTCACAGGTAATCCAGCCTCATTCAGAAGATGAGACCCATCTGTGACTTCAGTTGGTCCTTCCCCAACTTTAGTATGTATCACATACTTTATCAAATCTTTTGATTGTGGCTGAATAGCTATACCCTTCAAAAGTTCTGGATCCAGTGTCCCTGTTTCAATAGTAAGACCTGTGATGAAATTATCAGATGAAGAAGGGAATGTGTGTTTGATAAGAGCAACCACATTTGGAACTTCTTTCTCAAGAAGGTATATGCAAGCATTCGGTCCAGCATCAAATGTGTAGGCGACTTTTGTCTCTCCACAGACTTCATTATATTTGTGAACCAATTCAATTATTGTTAGTGACACTTCTGTCATGTAAACGAATGGAGGATAAGAATCAAGACAAACTGCATGGAACTGATTGCTATCTTTCATTGTTATTTCAGCAAACTTTGTAAAGTTTTTATCTTGGATAGCATTACAAATACCCTCGACCCTCTTAGGCACACAATGCTCTGTTCTATGTTTGAGCAATTCAGATGTTTCTGAAGTCCTCTGCATGCCTTTAGTAGAGCTTGTTTTCTTCTTTGCTTCACCTACAACAAGTATTAGTGCTCTCATTTCTGGCCAATGTGTAGACTCTGCTATTTGAGTGGCTACAGAATCTGTTCCATCAGGATTTACGCCTGCATGCCATCTCACGAACCCTCCATAGACACTTCTGCAAGCACTGCCAGAGCCCAGTCTAGCAATGGAACTAACATCGGACTTCACTTTGTATAACTTAGCTAAAGCGGTGACTAAACAAGCATACCCAGCAGCAGACGATGCTAGGCCAGCTGCTGTTGGAAAATTATTTTCACTACACACATGTACTTTCCACGTCAGGAAAACACCGTCGACGCTCTTTTCTGCAACAGCTCGAGCCTTTATTTCTCCAAGGCAGTTCTGAAGCCGTTGGTTCGAGAATGATTCCTTCTTACCATTAAGCCATATCACATTTTCTGTAAATTTTGAACTGGCGCAAACCGATGTTTTAGCGCACATAACATTCGTGTCCAAAGTAGCACTAACGGAATCGTTTAACGGTAAAATCAGTTCTTCGTCACGTTTACCCCAGTATTTAATCACTGCAATGTTCACTGGTGCAATTACTGTGAATATACTCATGTTTGTGGAATAAAATAAATCTTACAAAAACTAAATAGAAAAATTGTTCAAAAAAATATTGAACTGCCGCGAAAAATGACAAATTTCACGCGCGCCACACAATTTTCAGACTGGCTATTTTCAGCATAAAATAAAGGTCGACGTTTACTACCCATTTGTTCTTTTATCAATCAAAATAAAGGTTGGCGTTTAAGGCGTCCTTTTATCAATCATGCTCATGGTGGCGTCGATTACTGATAGCCGCCAAACCTACAAGTAAGTGGTCTACTGGAATGAGACTGGAATCATGTGAACTGCCATTCAAGTGCAGTGGCCATTCCAGTCCATACAATATGACTGGAATCGTGTAGACGCGTGGAATGAACTCCATGCGTTGCATTTGTAGTACGCGCTAGGTCTTATGCTGGGGCCACACTAATGTCTAATGCCATTAATTATCGCGTTATTTGACATTACGTGGAGATGCAAAAGGGCCTGAGCGAACTTTTACTAATGGCGTTAGGCCCTTACGCATCTGCCGTTAATGTCAAATAATGCGTTAATTAATTACATTAGACGTTAGTGTGGTTCCGGCATTGTATATAGGAAAAGAAGTGAAAAAGGTTCTTTTATTTTTGCAGTAACTAAACGTAGATTTATTACTTTTTACCGCCCTCTAACGGTCAGGTTAAGAAACAATTATTATCCGACAGTTTTAAGGATGTTATCATTCACTTCGCGCCATTTCTTTCCCCTCTACAGGTATTGTATGGAGAGGGAGATACGAGTGGAGGAAGTAGGATTCTCCTAAATTGATCCAGGTTATACAACACATTTTCAACGCTGCCATTTTCGTTTTGTGACACGGAGCGGTTGTCCAAGTGTAGAAATTGCTGAAATAATCAGCTTTTATTTACTTTCTAACGAGGGTGTTGCTAATATTTTGTAGTGTGTAATATTTTTGGTGAAACCTGCACGAGTCGACGGTGTTTGTGTTAGTTTCGACGAGATATTGTTGACTTCCTTGGGTGGTAACTGGTGAGTAGCTCTTCTATCAATATTCCAAGCATTTGCGGCTTACTAATCCTCGCGTATTCAATTAATTTTCTTATATTTGTGAGTACGATTATCCTGTTAGGCTAATTGTATTGTAGTTTGTAGTATTGAGCTTGTAATAATGTAACATTGGGTGATTGTAAAATATCGTTATGAAAAGTGAAGGTTTATCATTCAATATCGTCACCACGCCTTATTGCTATTAACTTAGTCAGAAGCGACTGATGTTATCGTGTTTATGCCCTCAAATAGCTAATATATTTCGCAACAACGTCAATTCCTTCCAAAAGTTAAAAACAGGATATCATGACGTTACGAGGGAGTAATTTTCAGTTTTACTTAATAGAATAGGTGTACCTATTTGTGTTTATAATGTCTATGTTGACAGTGGCTATCAATTGGTATTTGATCAATAACAATTGCGGAATAAAACTATTTACAACATGAGTACCTACCTTTCAAACAAATGGTGCTATTTTAGAAATCTCTCATTCTTTCGCCCACACACTGAGTTAGAAACTAATAAATATCATCTTCAGATTATGTCTAATGTTATTAATTTGATGTAGGTAAAAATCCACTTTCAAAAACTTCGAAAATATCTATGGTGTTGTAATATTGATATAGAATGGGTTTTTATCAGCATTCACTTCTCGAACCTATCCCAAGGAAACCTTTCTGATTCTAATCAATATTTTGCAATAGGTACTCCATGCAAAACGGAAAAATGTTTTGGATGCAAGAAAGAGGTGACTACAGTGTCCGTTTAGGCAGTGCTTTATCCAAAAGTTCTTAGTTTATTGTGGCAACACAGTAGTGTAATAAGCTGTAATTTATAAATAAATGAAGAATCAAAAGTTAAAATATGATTCCAAAACTAGGTATTATAATTTGTCTCTGACACAAATGAACACTCAATTCGGAAGGCATTTTTGCTTATTTTTTCAAGGAGATTGTTTAATGGGACTTTATGAGCTGTTAATGAGTGATAAGATGTATGTAGTGATAACCCTGGTGTTAATACATTAGGTATTTGTTAAACATATTATTTTTTACAATTGTTTAACTGCAGAACCTTATAATTGAGGTTTACTTTTAAATGACTGAAAATAAGCGCTGCGACGGTGGCTAGCATCTAGCGATATCGTCACAGCATAATGCTGAGTTAGGAACCCTTTTGCCACATATGCATGTAAACTTACTTTAAGTCATAGTTATTTTTAAGTAGTGAAATGTAATTATCGTGTAAAGTGTGTGCAAATAAATTATAATTCATTCATTCAAATGTCTACTGTTGTTGTTGATCTCTATTCTCACATTTTCAACTAAACTTAGGTTTTTATTTTTGTTATTAATTTATTTATACATCATTTAAAAAGCATACATAATTTTCTAAATTGGGGGGAAACTTGGGGTAAAAGAAGAGTAAATAGGTAAACACAATAAATATTTTTGGGTTTTTCGTGAACTGGTACTTTAGACAAGCTCCAAAGAAGATTGTAGGAGACTTAAAGCAATACTGTGGACTAATAAAAGTAGGCAATAGCTGCATTATTTTATTTCTAATTCGTCTGTTTTTAATTTTTCTTACAGTTTGCTTGTAATTTTCTAAAATTATATTCAGAAACTGCTACACCTATTTCTCTTTGAAATATGATAGTCTTCTACGTATTTATGTTGCTACGTTTTTATAGAAATGTTGTGGAATTTTGTGAACTAATTTTTTCATAGCAATTTCCACAGTGCAGATAATAAAAATACCCTCTTGACAACTCTATTCTATTCGGTCATGGTTTAATTCAATATACCTACCACATAAATATGATCTACACTGACATGGGATAGTTATGCGCAACGCAAGTGACATCCTCCCGCTTGGCGCGTGAACGGAAGCGTCGCATTGCTCGATCCAGAGCCGACACTGGCGCACGCGCATAACCCGTACTACTTCACGCTAAATCTCAGGAGTTCATTAAAAAAGCGACTTGTGTAAATCAGGGTTAACACTGGCGTGTACGCAGGAGCGGATCCAGAAATAAATTTAGGTGGGAGTCATTGAAACATACTGAAATCGGGAAATAGTACAGTCGACCACAAGCTATAGTGTACCATCTGTCAAAAATGTTTTATGTTGACTGTACTAAAAAAATGGTCAAAGGCGAGTCGAGCCTCGGGCCCTATATTATAGGTTTTGGCCACTTCACATGAACCATGTATGTATTATGGATAGACATAGTGTTTGCTGAACAAAATATTCGATATTCGTTAGTGATAAACGACAGCAACTGTTCAAATGTCCGTACACCGCTTTAGGTGATCTAAATTTACAATGGCAACGATTCTGGTGTGCCATTTGCTAAATTTAAACATAGCTAAATTAACGTCACACTCACACAATCTAGCATATGAGTGAGTGTGACAGTTTCATGTGGAGTCAGTGCAAGGCCTGCCAACCCCATCTTAGAATTGGAATTCGGTCACAACCTTTCTGTCACTTTTAAGTCCATACCTACCTACAGTTGGAGTTGGCCAATTGGTTTCTCTATTAAATTTATAAATGCACTCAATATGCTGAGAAGAGCCTATATTTACAAATAAATAATTTGATTGATTTTTTGATTGATTGACAATTCATTGGTTACAAATTGGCTTGAAACGTCGAAACCACAGAAATCAGATTCAAAATGAAATCTAAAATCGAAACTCAAAATTGTTAATTATCAAAATAATATAATTTCAAAATGGCTAAACCACGTTATATAACATTGCTTGCCTCACCTCTTTTATTTTACTTAGTCAATGAAATATCACTTATCAATTATCACTGGATTCACTGATAAGTAGAAGAATTGTTTGATAAGTTGCCATTGTAATAATAGTATGTATGTATTTAGGTAGTTTATATACCTATGTTGTATTTTACCTTTATTTTTTAACTGTTATATTATTCCTAGTATCAGCTGTATTATGGTAACTAAAAGATAAAACAAACTTTTATGGTTTTGTAATCAGTAATCATTAAGTAGGATGTAGGTGTTTAGTATTTCATTGCTTTATTATTAATGATAAGCACTACATGAGCCATGAAAGCTCATAAAAGTAATCCCTGAACATTTATATTTGAATACATAATTACATAATTATTTTATCATAATTATAACTGTTTCGCTCATTGCTGTGTGTGAAATAAACTTTTTTTAAATTACTTACTTACTTATATATATACATATTTTCAAGGGACCTTTGTGGAGTAGGTAGAGAGAATGGAGAGCTAAGAAACTGTATCTTGGTACACCTCTTTTACTAACTACTTATTACAATACCTATCTAGGTACATCAAAATTACTAGCTAAATCAAAAAATAAGTACTACAGCATTGATGCTACATCATCATCATCACAGTCATCCACAATTTAAAGATTTCGCAATTTGACATATGATTTGAGTTTAATGAATCAATTTGTGAAATTCCTTGTACATGTCATCAATAACAGGTGTAATGTCTTGAACTGGTTTGTTGTTCACTGTTAACCAGATAGACCCATTGGTTGCTTCCTTAAAAGCTTTCACAACCGCTACCACAGCAGACTCTGGCCTGAAATCATAGTTAAAAAAAATGTTTTACAGTTTACCAATAAATATTATAATCAAAAATAATAATTTTCAAGACGCATATAGCCTGTTTGTTTTCCAATAAAATATTAGAAGATGCGATTTCTTTTCGATTGGTGGCGCTAGTTATGGCAATAATGTAGCCTGTTCTATCAGTTGAAAACTTCGGAATAATTTTTTTGTATCCATTATCCAGCAGAACTGCAAGGGAGCTCCCAGGACCTCAGTTCAGGCACAAATTACGTTTTTGCGATAAACTTCTCGTACGGGTGGAGCTATGGAGGTCTGTTAGCGTCCAAAGAATTAATTAAAGGACAGGATATCTTATATACATACATAACTTCCGCAATGTCCCTTGCGGGGTAGGCAGAGAGAATGGAGCGCCACAAATGGCATGCCTCTCTTGCTTCCTCTAAAACATTCATTCATCGTTTCACCCATGCTCGCCATTAGGGTCGTCTGCTCTGTATATTAAAATGATTAATCTAAGAGCACTCTGTTAAAAAGATTAAATTGACAGAGGATATCTTACTTTTGGTAAAAAGCTGCCCTCAACTCGCCGATTGTCGACAGCTCGCTGCAGGTTATTTCATCGTAACCTCGTTCCCCTAATCCTTGCAGTAATGGCGTATTTGTGGGGCCAGGACATATTGCCATGACTCTCACCCCTGTGTGATCGAAGAATGGGTCCATCTGTGCAATATCAACCAATGTTTTACATTTAATAAGTGTTAGTGACGTCGTGGCTAGAAAGCCGGACTCCCATGACGTGATTCGTGTTCGTTTTTTTTTTTTGCCGACTGCTGTAACACTGCAGAGAATATATTGTGAGAAAACCTGCATATCTGAGGAAAAATAAAGTTTTCATCAAACAGCACTGGGCCAGAGGAAGCAAGAGAGGCGTGCCAAGACAGAGATTCGTGGCTCTCCGTGTTCTCTGCCTACCCCGCAAGGGACATAGCGTGATATGTATGTAGCACTGGGACCGCTAGGTGGATTATGGCTCGTCTTATTTGTGCAATGGGATGTCGGTATTCCAACATGTGGGAACGTTAATAGGGTGATGGTGATGTTTTACATCACTTAAGTTTTATTGAAGTCTTTCATCAGCAGCCTATTAATGTCCCCACTGTTGGGGCACAGGTCTCCCCTTGCACATAGGGGGAACGGGCCATGATCCACCAAGCGGGCCCAGTGCTGATTGGTGGATTTCATACGCCTTCGGAAACTTTTATTTTTCCCAGACATGCAGGTTTACTCACGATGTTTTCCTTCACCGTTAGAGCAGTCGGTAAATGTACATAAGTCTTTGAAAAAATCCTAAAAACTCATTGGTACATGGCATTGCATGGTTTCGAACCTGGACCTGGACTCCCGCATGGGAGTCCGGCTTCCTAGCCACTAGGCCGCCGAAGGTCGATTGAATTCTTTATTTAGTTATTTTTCATGTTTTACAGACAAGACAGTCAATTTATTGGTTAGGTGTCAGTCAGATTCCAACAGCAGTCAGGACTGACCGTCAATGTAGCATTAAACACAGCCAAATAATTGTTTCTTACCGCAATGGTACGACTGAAATGCAGCACAGCCATTTTGGATCCACTGTAGATCGGCAGCTGTCGGAACCTGTGTAGTGCAGCCGTGGAGGATATGTTGATGATGGTCCCACCGGCGCCACCTTCATCATTTCGCATGTGTTTAATTCCTTTCAGCGTGAAAGATACCACACCTTGCTGGAATTCAAAAGAATTCAGTTTTCACGAACCACCATTTTTAAAACACATTGGGTTTTTATAGTTGGGCTACACTCCCATTAGCGTTTCCCGCCACGTCACATCTCCCACTGCCATTTTGTTTTCAATTTTCCCACTTCGCTCGACATTTATTATAGGATTTTCATTTTGTTTGCTACATTCTCATTTGCCGAGTGGGGAAATGGGAAAATTATCTTCCTACTTCTTTCTCTTAATCTTCTTTAATTAGACTGGGGCTCAAGGTATCGTAGAGTCAGTTCCAGGTAGGTTTTTTATTAAATAAGAAGAGCAGACGAGCAAACGGGCCACCTGATGGAAGTGGTCACCATCGCCCATAGACATCTCACCTCACTTTATTAGTATTAGAGGGTTTTTGATGCGCTGCTAACCTTGAGGACTAAGATGGAATGCCTCATGTGCCGGAAATTACGCTGGCTCTCTTACCCTTCAAACCGAAACACAGAAATGCAATCATTTCTGCTTCACGGCAGAAATAGATAAGAGGATGGTACCACCCCAGGCGATCCTTCACTTTAGGATCTACCACTACCAAAAGGTAGGTACTCCGCCATCCTTCACTGGTTGGCCTAGCATTAAGTTCAATTACCACTGTCGATTCTGGCTAAACAAGAGTAGCAGTGGGAGAGGTGTAGGTGGTGGGAACTGTAACACTCACAAAGTTTCCATGAAACTTACCCAGTTAACATCACAAGCTATCCTCCACACGTTTGGACCGTCAACCATGATTCCAGCATTGTTGATAATCACGTCAAACTGCTTGTATTCCTCCACCGCCTTATTAAATGCTTCAGATATATTTTCTTCACTGCTGACATCACATTTGATGAAAATTACTTTTCCAGGATAGCTGTTGTTCAAACGAGCTACTGTAGATTTGCCTACATCTTCAGCTATGTCCAAGATGGCTATATTCTGTTGAAAATCAATATTTGTTATTTATTTTGTTAATTCGGATTTTAACAATAACCATTCTTTAACTAGTAAGACTCATTTAAGAAAAATCCTACCTTCGCCCCTTCTTTTAAAAACGCCTCAGCATATAGTGCACCCAATCCAGACGCTCCACCGGTTATCAAAAAGGTTTTCCCTTCAATTTTCCACTGATCTGTCATTTTGTATTTAATATTCTGATATGTGATACTATCGCGGAAATACCATTTATTATGATGTTTTTCTCTTTTATATCAACTATCTAGGGCTATAAATTTACCTAACTACTCAAATATTCTAATCTGATAAAGGCGCAGCTTTGTATTCGATTTTATTACTTTATTATGCCTATACTGTGAACTACCATCCACATACATAATACCACACACTTAGTACCTCACATACACACTAATATCCTCATTCATACAAACAAACACATTCATACAACACAACACGCACACACTGTTGCTTTCTTCGTCCGTGCAGTCACTGAGAGGTCAGCTGAAAATCAGCGCTGTGGCTAGCCTCAGCATTATGCTGAGCTGGTGTACCCTTTTTGGCACTGTACCACACCGGATGTTCTGTGCTGCACGTATTAAACTTTGTATACTTCTGTATTCTGGTGTTTACAGCGCTAAATAAACGATTTCAATTTCAATTTATTAACTAAATTACCAACAGTACAGGCATTCACTTTTGTCAAAAGTTCTAGAATTATCCACAGAAAATAAAATTTTATAGGATTAGCATAGCGAATAGAAACTACTTTAAACTTTCCAATAGGAAACCATTGTACAAATTCGTATCTTCGAAACTGCCATTGACCAAAGCGAAAGAAGAACATCATATTTTGTATTAGCATTGAGTGTCCCTCTGCTGCCTGCTGGGCAAAGGCCTATCCAAGGCTTTCCAAAAGACTTTTTCTAATGCCACTTCTGCCCAGTTTTTTCTGTGTGAGCTTAGGTCGTTGTATTTATTGCCTACATAAGTTATTAAAGGATGATGGACCTTTTAGGTCCAAGACTAAGTCCACGGTCACTTCAGCTTAAACAAAAGATCTCGTCACACATTACAATTAATATCAAGGATCTAAACATATAAATAATTCAAGATAGAACGGAGACGCGGACGAGCTGCTATAGGAATCATGCGTGTCAACATTTTCATAAGCCACGCCCCCAAAGTGACGTGATTACGAACGTAATACCTCCTTTTGATAGATTCACTGTCGTACCTGTTGTTCTTACAGTTACAAACCGCACAATAAGGCATTTTAGCACAGCCGCTCTGATCGGCCCGCGTCGAAAACTAGGCGCTGAATGAATAAAATCTTGCAGTATATTACAAGATTGAGACACGGGTGGCCCTTCATCGTTCTATCTTGATTAATTTCTGTGGATCTAAGTAATTTGTGTCGTTTACAAAAAAGTTAGAAGATATTTTGTAAAAAAAATTATCTACATAATGTCTAGGGCAGACTACAATGCGCAGCCACTTTACGAAAGCTCTAGTCGCGTACTACAATTAATATTAATAGTTTAATATTTAGGTATGCAATTCAACGATTCTGTTTGAGGTAACTAAAAAAAAACAGTAGACAGTAATGTCTACTGTTTTTTCACATTTGTATATTCGAATGTTTTTATTCGAATATTTTCAGCACTACCACGCGGCTCTATCATTGTTATCTACCGATATACAAACGGATACTTATCTAATCATGAATTAAGATGGTTGTATTGTCAAGGTGTCAGGTAAACTAAGATTCTTGGTTAGGTTGTAAATATTTGTAATCTCCTTGAATTGAGGTTGTGCAAAATTAAATGTACAGGGTGGACCAAAAGTCCGTTAACATTTGAATAGGTCGCTGCGTCGGCGCGGGCGGGGTATTGGCGCGGGGGGTGTTACTACAAGCGAGAGCTACTAATAGGGATTTAGTACCATGGCGTCATTCAGCGGAGCGCAACGCGCATTTTGCGTACGCGAGTACTATCGAAACAACGATTCTACGACCGAAGCTAAACGGAAATTTTGTAATCATTACAATATACGGAACAGAAATCAAGCACCAACAATTCAAACGATTAAAAAATGGGTACAGAAGTTCGAAACAACAGGTTCAACTTTAAGTCAACCACGATCCGGCCGACCTAGGACATCGCGCGATCCAGTAAACATAGAGCGTGTACGGGCGTCTGTTCGAGAACAACCTGGTCTCTCTACTCGAAAGCGGTCTAGTGCTTTAGATGTGCCCAGAACATCTCTAAATCGCATTCTACACAAAGATTTACATTTACATCCTTACAAAATTCAAATTGTACAGGCTTTAAAGCCAAATGACCCTGCTCAGAGACTGCAGTTTGCTAACGAAGTGCTTGAGAGGTTTACGAGCTTCAATAACATCTTTTTCTCAGACGAGGCACACTTCCACCTAAATGGACATGTCAATCGACAAAATTGCAGATACTGGAGTGACACTAACCCGGACTTGAAGCACCAAAAACCTTTACACTCGCCCAAGGTTACTGTATGGGCCGCATTGTCAGCCAGCGGAATCATTGGTCCATATTTTTATGAAGATCAGAGAAACCGCGCCGTCACCGTTAATACAGAGCGATACATTGTGATGCTACAGAATTTTTTTGCTCCAGCATTACAGGACTTCTCAGGCTTTAATCGAAGCTCTTGGTTCCAACAAGATGGGGCAACATGTCACACCTCCAATGACTCTATAGCAGCACTTCGTGAAATTTTTGGCCAAAAAGTCATATCCAAAAGAGGTGACATTCACTGGCCACCCCGCAGCCCGGATTTAACTCCAATGGACTTTTACCTTTGGGGATATCTCAAAAGTAAAGTTTACATCAGCAACCCAGTGTCTATTGAGGAATTAAAAGAAAATATACGCGAGGAAATGCAGAACATTTCACCAACCACTTGTCGGGCGGTCATGCAAAATTTCCGTTCCCGGTTACAGGTGTGCCAGGATGAACAAGGGTCACATTTGAATGATGTTATTTTTAAAAAGTGAAATCCTAATTTGTCTACTTTATTATTAAATAAACAGTTTTTCACTAAAGTAGCATTTGTATTTTTTATAACCATTTTAAATGTTAACGGACTTTTGGTCCACCCTGTAGTATTTTAGGTCAATGAAAAAGAGTTAGAGAGACCCGCCACCTAACCTACGGATTCGCCCTCCCCAATTAATTCGAATCCGGGCGAATCCGAAAGTGAGTGGCGAGTTCGTCCCTCAATTATTTCAATAATGCATTTCCGCAAAGTAACGCTTGATTCTATCAACTTCAACTCAAAGATATTACGTATAAGTTTTTTTTTAATTAAAAATTTGTGCATACAATTTTGTTAAGTTTGCGAATAACAAGAAAATTTTAAGCAATAAATATATTATTTTCTGGTGTATGATTTTAATAAAATAGCGAAGGAGATTTACCATCCAATTTTTATTTTATATTTTTATTAAGGAAAACAAACAGCTATAGTAGTACATAATAATAGATAATATAAATAACACAAAAACACAGAAAGTACTAAAAAATAGCTAATATTGTGATGTCACTCGGGTAAATACTATTTTAAATAATATAAAAATAAAATAATAAAATCAATGTCATACTATAACTAGGTAAAAATTATATAATATAATTTCAGTCAAACAGCCCCCCGCGAAGTGCCCCCTGGCCGAAAGTACCCAGGATACTCGCGGCTTTCCCTCGCTGAATGGCGAGGGAAATGCGCTGCACTAAAAAGTGGCCGGCTCGCGGATCACCTCCTCTCTCCTTAATTCGTCTCCCCACAGCGCGAATCAGATCCTTGGCCTCGGAGCCCCATGGTCCCGCGGTTTCAATTGCCAAAGGCACGAAGTCGTACATCGATTCCAGGTTGGAGTACTTACTTACTTGGAGGTGTTTCCTCTGGGCCGCCGCCTCGGTAGCTGCACCTGCAGTCTGTCGAGTGATGGCAGGGCGCGAAAGTGCTAACGCACGTCGCGTCCCAGAGGAGACAGCGCCCTCTCGACCATGGAATCAATGTAAGACCGTCCGGCCTCTTGCCGTCCGCACGGGACAAACCGGGGGGCTCCAAGACGCACGGTACCTTTTTTAAATTGTATTTTAATTTACGTATTAATAACTACATCAAAGGTACACAGTTTAACGCTTTTGAATGCAAAATAGGTCAACATTACTTAATTTTTTTATTATATTTATCACAAGCGGTTTTTAGCATAGTTACTTCTGCAATATGGAACTGCAAACAGTTTATTAGCACGAAGACTTCTACCAGGGCTATTAAACGAAATCTTACTAAGTACTCGTAGATGAGTCCACGATGTTGTTTATTATCTTGGATAAGAAAGTTTGATCCCTATGCGCTCTACGGGTTTCTTTCTACGGGATTATGTAAAGAACATAGTTACGGTCTACTTTCCGTTCGTCAGACTAGCCCTCCGCCTTCTGTTACCCAATCCACACATTTTTTGTCGAGATGTTGTCCAAGCGATGGAACGGAACGGCCCGCTCTACTTGGTGACGTATCAGAGCGACAGCGCGTGCGCGCGGTGAAAACTCGCCAAGAATTAGCTTCGATTCGATTCGAATAAAAAAATGTTGAAAAACCACCGCGACGAGTCAACTCGCACTCGCTATGGCTATTAATCGCACGGAGATTTCAGATGTATACAGGGTGTATGTATAATAAAATTCAAAGATTCACCCTATGTAAATTGCTCGTTAGAGAAGTGAAAACCGTGTTTGCCTTGGCGCGTGCGATGTGAGCATTTTCTCGTACATTATCTTATCTCATGATAACCGGGAATAACCTTGAGGATCTTTTGTGCCTACCCCATTTTACACACTGGTCATCTCAGTGTGCAGATTTCCTCACGATGTTTTCCTTCACCGTTAGAACAGTCAGTAAGTGTACGTAAGTCTTCGAAAAATACGAAAAACTCATTGGTACACGGCACTGCACGGTTACGAACCCGGACCTCCCGCATGGTAGTCCGGTGTCCTAGCCACTGTGCCACTGTGCTCTCTCGTACATTATAGTCTGGCATTGAAATGTCAAACGCATGTTTGATGTATGACGGACCATCCGTTGTCAAGTTATGATGCCACAGACAAACACACAAACAGACAAACATGTCAAACTCCTCCATATAGATAGGTCGTGGGTTAAAAATAGTACAATCGTTATTATAACAACTATGTAACAATTTCCCTCCCTCTTGTATAGTAGGGCTTGTGCAAATAGTTAACTATCTACTTTTGAACAGAACCCCTACCTACTTAGTTACTCGTAAACAGAAAAGCTAATGTACGTACGTACTCAAATGGAATTTCTATTTTACATACCTAACTGTTCATTTAGATCAGTAACAAAACTATAAAGGAGGTAAGAGTCAAAAGTTAATTTTGGAATCAGAAGTTGAATTATGGTATTTGTACTCGAATTTGTAATGTAAATGTAAATAAAGGCTTGAATACGAGTACATTCCCATGTAATGGAACGTCCTACCGTCATCAACCCGTTTATTCACTTCCCCTGCAGTTGTACGTGCTAATTTATTTTCATAGATTTTTGCGATTTTTTTGAGTGTGGTAGAACTAAACAACTGATATTCACAGTTTCGTAACAAGACATACTGTATAATGGCGTGCTTTCTTATAGTTTGTAAGGTAAAACGGCTAATTTCAGTTACAACTGTTGTTGTGTCAGATCGCAAAATGCTTGCAGATCTTGTAACGCCATATAAATGATCGTAACTTGTCGATTTCCAATTGGTAACAGTTTTGTAAACGGTCTTTCGAGCCATACATAAAACAAAGAAGACGACGCCGAAACGAAGAACGAAGGCCGACGGACGCCGAAGATATTTGGCGACAGATTTTACATGGTGCTAGCTAGGCGAACCCTGAACGAGTCCTACTACGAGCAACGTTCTAGGGTTAGTCACCTCGTACGACACCAGTACCAGTAGGGAAATTCTAGTTTGTCTCTATGACGACGGTACGGTAATAAAATAAGATCTTATAATTACAAGGTTTCGTAGTAGCACTCCTATTGGGAATGTCAGTTGGGGTTAAGTTGTCAGAGCGTCGATGGCCTAGTGGCTAGGACACCGGACTCCCGTGCGGGAGGTCCGGGTTCGAACCGTGCACTGCCATGTACCAATGAGATTTTCGAAGTTTTCGAAGACTTATGTACATTTACCGACTGCTCTAACGGTTAAGGAAAACATCGTGAGGAAACCTACACACTGAGATGACCAGTGTGTAAAATGGGATAGGCACAAAAGATCCTCAAGGGTCGAAGTGCCGCTGGGGTTATTCCCGGCCCCCTATCATAAGATAAGGTTTAGTTGATTTAGGAGAAGATCGATTTTCATCCCTGTTTATGATCATACTATGTAGTAGGTAGGTTTCCAAATAATTATTTTACTGTAAATGGATTTCAGAATCTCATTTTTCCCAATCGTGATTTCCAGTAATGGTAATTGTATCTAGTATAAGTTATGATTACCAATTTATTTCGTAACATTGTTTTGTCTACCTTAATTGCTTTGACGAGAGATGAAATGTTTGATAAACAATATCTGAAACAAAGGCTGCGTAGAAATAATAGCTATTTATTATCCGACTAAATTACCTTCGATATTTTGTGCTCTACTCTCTTTGTCCAATTCAATTTATTTAGTACCCATTTGATGTGTAGGTACAACACAAATCAGTTATTGTGTTCCAGTTAATGGTTCCATTGGAGTGAATGGATTTCATAATTGTAGAAACACGTTAAGAAGAATTTAGAAAAAAAAAAACGAAAAAAAAAAACGAAATCGCATAATATTTCTATTTTATATCCTGCTTTTACGAAAGTATTTTAGATTACACAACGTAGAATGCCTTCAACTGCCTATGCTGATCCCTAGTTGGTAGGTTTCTAATTGTCAAGGTAGATCACCAAAAAGGGCGTCCATGAAGTTTTCGACAAGTGAAAGTTGAAAGACAAACTTTTAATATATTTACTCAAGAGATGATTTCCAATGAGAATTTCGAGGAGTTATACCTGCAAACCTGTATGATTGACCTACTTGGCAGACAACGGTCTCCCTCGCCTAATCTGTATCAAGCTCCGCGGAAATCTCCCGAATCGTTATTGTAAAGGTCACAGAATCAGCTGCATTGAGCATTCGATTACGCAGAGCAGCACTCTATAGCTAGGGCACTGTATGGGGCGCAAATCTTTGGGGGCGCCATTAGCGAAACAATTTTTATTTTTGAGCAATTTATAAATTGAAGGGTTCAGGGTAATATAGAGCCAAATGTTCAGGAGACAAAGCCTAATACTACCAATAGTAGGCCTTTTCTAAATAGAATATCTTTCTTAGACTATTATCAATGCGGCACCGGTACACCGCAAACAAACAAACCTTTTGACAAATTGAAGGTTTGTTTGTTTCTAACTACCAAATGGAATCGTAATTCTATATCTGTTTTACTGACTCACCTCATTCTCCCCCTAGGCTAGGTATACTGTTTAATTACAAAAAGAGTAATTTTCATTTCCTCACGCTAGCATTCAAATTACTTCAAATCCTATCTCGAACGCGTTGAGGGCGCAAATTGATATCTTTCCGGGGCGCCAATCACCGTAACTATCTACGGCTCTGGCACAGAGCATACATAGAGGGACACTTCACATCACACAGCGGATGTGTCAATTTGCTCTCACCCACTCATATGCATGCAGTCATTCCCACTTTGTCACTGTTCTCCATTATCCTTGTTTTTTCATAAATTGTGTAGTTACATTTTGTCACTGGAGTGCGTCGCGCAGACTCGTATTGTGTTGAATTCGTATTGTATCTTTAGTTGGTACAAGTTGTTGTTAGGGTACGATTCCTAACCTATAGTAGGGTTCGGTCACGATTTTTTAATCCGATGACTTGCTATGAAAACTTTTGCCTGAGAAAATTATCGAAGTTATCCGATTCTTTCTTTATTCTTGTTGATGAGTTTATGTATTTTCCCCGGCCAGAAGTCAGCCACACCGGTAGCCCTGTGGACGGAACCGAAAAGGTCCGCCCGCATGCAGATTCTTTGAATGTACATTCATATCTAACAATTATAAACCACCAATTAGACCTAATCACGGTGGATCATGCTTGACCCGAATTGTTGTATCCCCTCGTGGCCCCAGCAGAGGAGTCTTAATAAGAAGTTGATGACTAGTTCATAGTCGTAGCTATGATTTACACTAAACATACTAGTTTATATAATAGCTGTGCGGTCTCCATTGAATGCACTCACTCGTCTAACCGTTAAGAATATGTCTATCACACTTTCATTTCATTAGTTGTTTTAACAAAAGTACATTTCATATTCAAGTTCATATTCAAACATGTGGACATCATATGTGCATTGTTTGTAATGTGCCAGAATTCGATACATTTGCAAATTAGTATCCATTGTTAGGATTATAGGTTACGTAACTTTTCCAGTTGTACCTACCTAAATTAATTGAAGACACTCCTAAAACGTTCGTGTAAATATTAAGTCCTTATTACACTGAACTGCATTCAGTCGACTAATTAGTCGATGATTTAGTGTACTGTTTTAATAAGACAGGCTTCTGTTCACATGGTCTAAATTCCAGACTAACCGTACTGAATGCAATTCAGATACTAATTCAGTCAGATTGTATTCAGCGTTTTAGCTATTTCGCTAGGTTACAAAGTTTACAGCCCTGTAGTCTCGGGCGAAGAATAGAGCTACGGTAACCCCTGTCTGTCGTAAGAGGCGACTAAAAAGGGTTATCAGGGTCGTGGGCTGGCAAAGTGTGGGATTTGGCCGTCCATTGGCTGGCGACCATGGGGAAGGCAGTAGCGTGCTATGACCGCATGCTGCTGTGACGGGAGGAATCAGGAGGGGCAATATACATCTCCCAGAAGGGGCCCATGGCGAAGTGCTAGGGGGGCACCGGTGCGTTCCACTGGAGATCCCGGAGCCTTCCGATATGCATGGGGTCGGCCATCGAGGGGGTTTACACATAGCCCGGTATCTTCCCCAGGAGACCAGGTATCTTATGAAGATTTCCCCCTGTCAACAACAAAAAAAAGGTTACAAAGTTCAAAGTCGAGTGGAATTAGTGTCTCGTTGGTGACGTAATCGTGTTTAGTATGCCGGTGATGTCAATTCCTTGTTTAGAAGACTAGCTGCATAACAGGCGCGTGCAGTATGTACGCACGACAAAATGCACGCCTCTAGCTAGTGCATTTGTAGTTTAATGTCTTACATTATTGTTTGGTAGATAGATCTTGTTTGAATAAGTTGATAATTAAAAGTTGAACAATTTAATAAATAATAATATTTTTTTATTTTTTTTAAATATTTTTTTATAGGTACTTTTCCTTACCATCGATGAGATGAGGTCTTTGATTTAGTGGTAAATAAAAAAAAACTTTCCACAAAAGGATGTTACTACTTTGAGTGTTGCCAACTTCAGTTGTTACAAATGGACTCTTAAATTAAACATAATTTTTCCATCGAAACTAATAAAAAACGGTAATATAATAAACAGTGTTATATTATATTCCAAAAGAGTCTATTTCATTCGCACAGTGATTCAGTGAGTCATGCATGACTGTATGACCTGTCGTGTCTTATACACTGCAAACAAACAAAAGACATCATAATCTACGCTTAATAGGTAGGTATAGCAGAAATCTGTTCTGATTGGTGGTTTTCTTGCCTTTTCCAGGTGTTGTCAGTGTCAGCTGTAACAAAAGATTTTGAAATTCACTCTATGTAGATTGCTCGCTAGAGCTAGATAAGTTTTATATGGAAACCGCGTGTGCCAGTTGGCGCATGCGGTGTGAGCATTTTCCCATACCTACATTAGTCGGGCATTGAAATGTCAATTCTATGGAACTATAAGTGCATTTGCACAAACCCTTTGGCTCGCTGTCAGTGCTCACATCATCATTCAAGGTGTGTAACATAATCTACTATTCATGTATTTCAGCTTCATCTCCTTGTGTGATGACTCTCTGAGGCCCGGATTTAATTATGTCAGCGTGAAAGGTCAGGCTTTACCGCTCACAGGGGAATTAATTTTTGAACGTAATTTTTGTAGAAACAATGTTTTGCTACGCTAATAAATAAAGTCTTTATGGTTTTGTCTCGCTGATTTAGGGTATATCAGAACCAAAAATAATATTCCTCGTCTCTTGTACAATTCTAACGCAATAATAGTTTATTTCCTTATTGGATTCTCAATTTTGCTATTTATTTATAAGTTAAGCTACGGCGGAGCCAACTCCCTTCCACAGTCTTTAAAAATTAAAAGATACGCTCGCCCAGCCCAGCCTACCTACCGGCCAGAAACACACCTGTGCATTAAACCTATATAATAGGATTATAACTCTGTGTTTTCATGGTCGTAGGCAGAGGGGTTGAGATAACACCTCCTAATCTTTTGACTGCACACAAGAACTCCTCCACGAAATCTCAGGGTGTTACCACACCCACATCGATCGATAGTTTCTTACTACACCAAATCGATCTGCCCGATTGCTCGAGTTTTATCGATTCGTCTCGTCATCGATCGATCATGGCTCTCGCGTGGTCGATCGACTATTGTTTATCGACTGATATCCGTCGATCAGCCAAAGCTACTACATCAATTGATCCACGTCGATGGACTACATTTGTTCTGTCGGGTGGGTGTGATGGTAATACCCTCAAGTAAATCCTCAAGTACCCTCAAGTATGGACGCACACTGACCCTTACACCTACCAACATACACCCCCTCATACACACACCACATACACACATCACACACACACACATCACACACACACACCACCTCACGCTCACCCCCCTCACACACACCCTCTCACGCACACACCCCTCATACACACCCTCTCATTCACGCATACTTAACTGTTTAATTTATTGCATTACCATATGTTTTCATAATTTATATTTATGGGAAGAGACTGGCCCCCACAACACAGGGTATCCTAGTGAGGGAGCCAGGGAAATCTGACAAAATGTAAAAGATACTGTCTGCATCAATAATTTTTTTTATATTAAACCCCCTGAAATCAATTTCTGGATAGGACCCTGTGTTTTATTACCTACTACTGACGTTTTTTATACGTTAAGAATGAATAATCATAAAAACCGAACACATGTGAAAACAAGCTTACAACGATCGAACTTCAGTCTCCACATCATGTTCTAATTTGCGAACGTCTAATAATTACATCGACTATCTATCGTTAGATCCGAACGTGGGAATGCTGTATTGTGTGAATGAGCAGTTACCGTTGTTTTGAAACGTTACCTTTTACTTAACCATTCTCTTATTGATAGTAATTTGTGATACTTTGTTGTTCTTATTTTCTTATTTTGAGTTTCAGTTGCCTTGAAAGAGGCAATGGAGTCAGTATTTAGCTTACGATTAGTGTTGATCAAAATCAAAATGTGTTTATTGTAAGTAAGTACCTTATATTACATTTTTACAACGATATTTTTTTACTCTACCACCGCTTCGTAAAGTGATATAGCTGAAAGGATAGAAGCGGCGCAAGAAACTTTCAGCAGCACATCTTTTGAAATAAATATATCTTACAATCATTATGAATACAATCATATATGTACACAACATGCAGAGCTGGAGCTGAATTTAGGACCAAGCCTATTTATCATTTAAGTAGTCATTTATTTTATAATAACCCTTTTTACATAAGGTCTGTCTTATATGAGTCTTAATTTTTTTCTGTCATCTATTTCGGGTAAGAACTGACTTGTCAGCGTTTGCCAAAAGATCTGAAAGAAGTCAGTGACTGACGCCGTATAGATCTACTCTACTCTACGATATACTATACTCAGACCATAAATATAAGAACCTTCGCCATGTTGCGGAATTAAATGGAACAATTTTTTTCATTGCGAACTCCATAACACAAGCTAAGTACCAATGGCACTCTCTTGACAGGGTTTTTTATATTCCTGGTCAGGGTATAACTACTATAGCGACCTCCTATAGAACAATAATGAGGGCCATTGACATTCAGCAGTGGATTTAGCCTCGGATGAAGGATGAGCCAATGCTCAAGCAGTTCTACACATATTCAAACTGTCAGATGCGTATATGACATGTGTCATATAGGTTAACTCATGATATTATTAACTTCTACGTATAGAACTCTTCTACTGTAATCTACATAATCTTATCTTTTGATAAGGGGCCGGGAATAACCCAGCGGCACTTCGACCCTTGAGGATCACACACTGGTCATCTCAGTGTGCAGGTTTCCTCACGATGTTTTCCTTCACCGTTAGAGCAGTCGGTAAATATGTACGTAAGTCTTCGAAAAATACGAAAAACTCATTGGTACATGGCACTGCACGGTTTCGCACCCGGACCTCCCGCACGGGAGTCCGGTGTCCTAGCCACTGTGCCACCGACGCTCTGTAATCTACATAAGGTTGAATTATTATTATAATAGCAAAATATTGACTAGCATTTGTCTGAGAGTTGTAGACATTTTCCGAATCAATTTTACATCATGCTTCCTTCAAATGATTTAAACAGTCATTAAGCAAAGCTTTTACCAGTTTCATCAAGCAACTCAAAGTTCATCGGTACTCAATTGCCTAACAGCCCAGTTCGTTCAATCACATTGTTTTGATTTGGCACGCCAATCTAATGGCACTGACATTTTGTAACCCTTGCCATTCATTTAATGCTAGGCTAGATGCTTGATAGCTTGTAATAGATGCCTTGCCCGTCTAATTCTAGTATTTATTACTTGCCTAGAATTGCCAGATGCCAGATATCCTGCAATTTAGAATTTTTGAAAAGGATAGAGTATACGCGAGCCACTTTTTGAATCAAAGGCTGTAAAGCTCTATACAGAGTCAGTTGGGCTGGTACTACCCTTTCACTTATTTCTGTCATGAAGCAGCATTGCTTATATTGCTGTGTTTCGGTTTGGAGGGTAGAAGAGCCAGGGAAATCACTGCCGCGTGAGGATTTCCGTTAAGTTCTCAAGTTTAGCAGGGCGTTGAAAACCTTCTAATAACTCATAGTGAGGTGAGATATTTATGGGAGACGGTGAACCTTACCATCAGGAGGCTCGTTTGTTAGTCTGCTCTCCTTAAACATACTATAAAAATAGAATAGAACACTTTCACTTTAGCATTACAAATAAAGCAATTATCTTACACTTCCCTTGTTTTATTTAAGTACTAAAGTCAATACAGCGAGCTCTGGTTCTCTAACTAGATCTAACGCATATCTAAAGAACCAAGCATTAGTTAGACGTGTCAACTAACTTCGTAACACACGTAAGACTTCCAATTTGTAACTTTTGAATTCTATAATTTTAGAAATGCACCGTTGCTATCTTTATGTAATTAATTATCTAATGCAGGTCGACCAATATTTCACCAATAACCAGTTACCTCAGTGTACTACTCCCATTTCATGGCAAAGTTTCCGGCTTCGATTGAACGTTATTTATTAACCGGTAACAGGCGAGCCTGTGATAACGGAACAACGTTGCTTCCACGCTCATATTCACGGATTATAACCGTGGCGTCACGCCATACTCGCTGGATAACTTAATAACTTATAATTACAAGGAACAAGTGACGGAAAGTAGCGAAAACCCGGAAAGTATGGCGTTAGCTGCAACAGTGTAACGCGTGGAATGCGCATACGCAGTTGTTTTTGCATATTATAGTGGATGGCGATGCGAATAGATTAAGAGGTTTTTCACGTAGAGATGTTTGTTTAATGTATTTTACAGTTGGAGAAAACGTGAAATAAAGACTTGAGATCATGAAAAAAAGCCACTATAAGATCTGTTAATAACTCTTGAATGTATTTAGACGGCGCATGCGCGATGATACATGTTCTCTTTTTAGCCGTTACGTGTCAGATGTCATTAAAATTACCATTATAATCAGACGTTTGTGTCCTCATTGTATAGAGGAGTATGTAGCTTATTCATAAACTCGAACCTCATTATTATTTTCCTACTAAGATACAGTAGCGTTTTGAATAAATTCTGACATCAGTTTCAAGCGTTGATTTTCATCAATGTCAATATAACCCGTCGGAAGTATCGAGCGACTACGGAATGTGTTGTTTGTTTTGCTCACACATTATGTCCGTCTTTGTCAGTCAACGAGATGTATTAAAATGTCGTTTCGATTTTTGTATGTCGATTCGTGCTGTAATCCCTTCAGGTCCATAATGACCACTTTTCCAAAATCGCTACACCAGGTCAACAGATATTTCCGACGGGTTATACACAGCGGGATGTTAAGTTCTTAGGACACGCCATTGATCTCGATCTTGAGTTCTCTGCAGCGTGTCTCTTCCCAGACACCATACTGAGTTATTCTTCTGTTTGTCTGGCAGTGATGCACACGAGGTAGCCTGGCCGTGCGGTGCGCGCCATGCCGCTGCCGAAGCGCTGCGTGCTGCCGGTGCACGTGTCGCGCGGCACCGTGCCCGAGCGGCTCGCCTTGCCCTCCGAGCTCGAGGCGGTCACCAACGGCACGCTCGCCAACACTGTCAGGTGGGTGTAGACAGACACACGAAGTAGCCTCGCCGTGCGGTGTGCGCCATGTCGCTGCCGAAGCGCTGCGTGCAGCCGGTGCACGTGTCGCGCGGCACCGTGCCCGAGCGGCTCGCCGTGCCCTCCGAGCTCGAGGCGGTCACCAACGGCACGCTCGCCAACACTGTCAGGTGGGTGAAGAACTGTAGACACACGAGGTAGCCTCGCGACCTTCAATCTTGATGTCGCTACGTTGGAGAGCTGGCTTCTCCTTACAACTAAAGAGCTTAGACTACGAGCCACTATGAATCTCAGCCTCGCAAGATAACTTTCTTTGGCCGCATACTAATTTTTGTCTTAATCTCTTTTGTCAAAAATGAAGAGGATAACAAACAGTTTGCCACTCGATACGTCTCGCCTGTAAAACAGAAGTCACAAAACTACCTCGTTCGGCTGCTCGCCCGGTGTAGATCCATCTATTGATATTTTCCAAGCACCAGAACATATGTCCACATTTATAGGTGAACCATTTAACTTAGACCACGCCCGCGACGTTCGTCGAGGCGCACGCTCGCCCTTTGTCGTCGGGCCCGCCGCACGCTCACCCTCTGTTGTCTCGCCCCGCACACCTCTAACGTCGCGGGCGTGGTTTGAGTTAAATGGTTCAGCTATAGTTACGGCAGTAAAGAATACAATACACCACCACTACTTCTAATGTGCAAGGCAGCTTTTTATAACAATTTAACTTCAATCAAACTTACAATCACCATTAATTTCCAGGCAACTATCTTCACTCTCGAAACATGCGGAGGACATGTTCGGCGAGCTGACGCGGGAGGCCAGCGGGCTGGCGGAGAGGACCAACGTGCTGCAGGCGAGGATAGACCGCCTGGCCATCAAGGTCACGCAGCTCGACTCCGGCGTCGAGGAGGGTAAGTAGAATTGTGGTCAGAAATTAATGGGGGCAGGGGACTGTTGCCGTTTTGGGGGAAAATCCCCTTGTGGGGGTTAATAGAGGGGAGGAGCAGTTTTGAGGATTCGAGAGGTCAATCTGGGGTTATTGGATTTCGGAGATAATTTGATCTACCAAAGACATAGACATATTTTATTAATAATGTTCATTACACGTCAAAAAGCAGGTACTATACACTCATACAATTAGCATCATATACCAAGGTATACACTTAGACAAATACAAATACACAAACTCCCGGAGGAACATAATACACAGGAAAATAATACATTATTTAACAATGTCATTGTTACACTTAACCTCTAAAAAATTCATTGAAAGAATAATAGGATTGCTCGACAAGCCATTTCTTTAAATTCTTTTTAAAAGTCCACTCGCTCGGAGAATTTTTAATATCCCCGGGGATCCTATTATAAACTTGTGGGCCCATGGCGTGGATCGTCTTCCCCAAAAGTTATGATGGAGCCACGGGCGGGACATGGTCGAGATGACTCAAAATGGCTCCATCCTACTGTCTGACGTGTCGGCCTTAAGATATTATCAAGCATTTAAACGTTGTAAGAAAGAAATCAGAGCGTCTGTGGCGTAGTGGCTAGGATGCGGGAGGTACGGTTTAGAAACCATTCAATGTCATGTACCAATGAGTTTCTCGGTCTTCTCGAAGATACATTTACCGACTGCTTTAACGACGAAAGAAGGAAACATCGTGAGATACCTGCATACTGAGATAACCTGTGTGTGAAATGGGGTAGGCAAATACCACAGCATTACATCTACCAAGAGAGTCGCTCTATTTTGTTAATTCCATAGAATACGCACGACCCTCATCAATGAGGAGTATTTTCCTCATTGATGACTTGACTTAGAACAGAAGAATCTGACCCCTTTTTAATTTCAATTTCCAGTATCCCTGGAAGACATCCAAAGGCGAAAGGCGTTCCGTTCAGCGCGTACCTTCCAACAGCAACTGTTCTCCCGGAACTCAATGCCGTCTGCAATGCTCGCTACATACGCGCGGTGCGACCGGCCTCCTCCGCTAGAGCGACTCAATGAATTCAGAGATGATGGAAGGGATGCTAGAAAGTTCTACACGGACCCTGATTACTTCTTCGAGCTGTGGCGTCGGGAGATGCTGCAGGATACGGAACGCATCCAGCACGATAGGGGGAAGAAGGTATGTTGGAACTGTGACACAGGGATGATCTACGTTTTTTAGGGACCTAAACGGCAAAAATCGGTGTCCGTTCGTCTGTATGTTACAGCTGTTTTTCGTGTATGCTGTGAGAGTGGCTGTGTTTCCTCTTCCCAATCTTCCATTGAACAGCGTGCTTGATAGAGAGCTATCGGGAAAGGAAAAGACGACATCATACTTTATCATTAACTAATGTAATGACTTAATCCTCACATTGTTAAAGTTATAAACGGGATTAACTAACATTTCCGGCATATTCACTACGGTTTGGGTTTGTTTTGAGTTCTCGATATTAACCTACGTCATGGGGTGCTTCAAAAAAGAATAAAGAGAGTTCTGACCTTCCAAGGGCGGTAACGCACAAGCAATGCCCCTGGGGTTTGCACGTGTCTTTAGGCGACGGTGACCACTTACTACGGCGCCCGTTACTAGGTGGCCCGTTTGTTTTAAGTCTATTTATAAAAAAATGACAAATTTTGTCCAGGTCCGTGCACCACGCAGCAACAGCAGCACAGATGGGCGAAGTACACGGCGCGTTCGGGCGCCCCATTCCACGCGCGAGCGGCAGAAGGAGGTGGCGGTGAAACGCGGCGAGCACATCATGGCGCCCAGTCAGCTGCGGCACTACAACATCGAGCAGTACCGAGACCCCGGCTACCAGAGTGAGTACTGAGTATAACCCGGCTACCGGAGTGAGTGCTGAGTGGTACTCATGTACCTAATCTAAAACCTATGTAGATAATCATGAACTGTCCTCCTAAATCAGCCTTCCGACAGAGATAGAATGTCAGTCAATGTTTACCTCATACCCTGACCGTTACGGTGTGTTACAGCCACGAACGTGCCCGACGGCGTGTACCGGGCGGGACAGAACCGACCGCCGTCGGCGCAGGCGGCGCGCCCCAACTCCATAGAGATAGAGAACATACAGAACCGGCAGACGCGGCTCACGGGCAACGGGCACGGTGAGGCTTTACCTTTGTTTTGCGTTAACTATAAAATGTTAAACCCCTGACTTACCTACCATTGTGGAGATCCCCTTACTTTTTCCTGGTCATCATCAGGTCCACAAGGTTCCAGATGTGGGAAGGGCTCCGTGGTCCAAAACATTTGAGCTCAAACTCGAACCATCTAGCTATTACCGTTCCAGAGATCCCATCTGACATTAAAGATACTCCAATTTGGAAACCACTGATACAATTTTTAACAGACATGGTAAAGAACAAAATTCTCTACTAAATTAAAAACCGGGACCAAATCGGATCATCCGTTGTCAAGTTTTTGAGACCACAGACAAACAAACTGTTAGACTTAAAACACACACCCTCGCGATCTGTCGAGGGTTAAAAATTATATTTGCTTTGAATAATTTTTGGTTCCCTTAGTGCGAACCTGGAATTTGCTTCGTTTTCCGATCTCTAGATATATGTATAATAGATCTAGATTCTGGAGTTCTCTTGCTAGAGTAATGACTTGTACGTGCAGGGTTGCGTACAATATTAAGATTCGATTGATTTGAAAATTCGTCCTCGGCTTGTGTCAGTGAAGGCAAATGGAAAAACATCTCCTGCATTTTAAGGCATTTATCAAAAGTGGACAGTAGAATGTAGTTTGATAAATGCCTTACATCGGGAGATTTTTTCGCTAGGGGTTAAGCCTTAAGGCCGTCACAGATGGCATCTATAATATATATTAATATATATATTTTGGTACCACACACGCAGCAGGTACTGAGATATATTATCTTTAATTTAATAATATTTTTTTTATTATTATTATTTGTATACTACTGTTTTTCTCCCATTATTGGGATGCGTTTACCATACTGTCGCGAGCTTTTGGCCAAACGACAGTATGTTTGAAGACGTATTAGAAGTAGAGTTAATTAGAAGAAATAAAGTGAGTTGATGGTGTGTGAGAGTGTTGGTGATGAGTGAATGTGTTATTATTATTATTATTTTATTTTGTCTTAATTTTAAATTTATATGATTTGGCAATTATTATTATTTTTTTCTATTTCTTTCCTTCATTTCACTGGTGTAACGCCTAGCTGACGCACGTATTCGCTGCTACGTTCAAATTTTAGCGTAATAATATTATGGATCTAAAGATCAAAGATATAAAAAATATATATTAAGCTGCCGTGTGTGGGCTCCTGAAGGATCTGTTCGGACGATTTCTTGTCTTATGGCAAGATGTATTGAATACAGCAGCTATAATATACATCTCTATACTATAGCTGCCGTGTGTGACGGCCTTTAAGCCCGACCTTCAGTTCCTCAGTAAAGCACGCATAAAAAATCACTAAATGCGGAAACGGGCGCCCAACAGCCTCCTCTCACTTATTACTGAATAGTGATGTAATGCAACTATTGCAGTGGTACTGGAAGAGAGCCCGTATGGGTCGGTGGGCGAGCCGATATATGGCGGCAGCGGCGCCGGCACGCCGCGCCGGCCGCGCCCCTCCGTGCCGCCGCCCGCGCCGCCCGCCTCGCACCCCGACTCGCCGCACCACAACCACACGCCCACCAGGTATATTTTTCTTTTTTTTTTTATTAATTAAGGAGAGCAGACGAGCAAACTGGGCATCTGATGGTAAGTGGTCACCGTCGCCCATAGACATCTCACCTCACTATATTAATATTATCTTCATGAGATATATTTATTTATAATTCATTTATTTATGCACAATCATGAGTATTTATCGTGTGTATTTCAAAAGATGTGTTGCTGAAAGTTTCTTGCGCCGCTTTTTTTTCTTTCAGCTACAGCACCTTACGAAGCGGTGGTATAGTAAAAAAATTTTGTAAAAATGTGCTATATGGTACTTACAATAAAAATATTTTGATTTTGACCCTTTATTTAATTTTTTTTAAAACAAAACGATGTACTTTCAGATCGGCGCTGCCGCCTCCACCGCCGCCGCCGGATGGCGCGTCGCCGCCGCCGCTACTGAACGGCGCGTCCCCGCCGCACCGCACGGCGCTCGACGCGCACCTCGACCATATGCACGCCGTCATCGGTAATGCCCGGACTTCACGTGTCTGCTTCCAGCCCCCCAATCACATGCGTTCCGGTCTCCCTCCACTTGAAGTCAGAGGTTCGTGATTGAATGCTGCGAACCGTACCGGGGCTGGAACCGGACCTGTGTAGCCCTAACTTGTTAACCATCTGTTCAGTAACATTCAGTAATGTATTTCGCCGCCGCCAAAGCAGTTGTGTATGGTGGGTGACCCTACCAGCAATGTTAAATATTCGTCCTGTAACATGAGTAATACGGTGTCATTAGGGTCTTGACATCGTTTTTATTTTTTAACCCCCGACTGATCGGGCGTGTTATAAGTTTGACACGTTTGTCTGTCTGTGGCCTCATAACTTGACAACAGACCCATGACCATTTGGACCCGGTTTTTTTTTTCATTTTTGTCGAGAGTGTTTTTAGCCATGTCTGATAAAAATTGGATCAGTGGTTTCCAAGATCTTGGAGTATCATTGATGTCAGATGGGATCTCTGGAACGATAGCTACATGGTTCGAATTTTGAGCTAAATGTTGGACCATGGAGCCCTTCCCACATTTAGAACATTAAGGACCTGATGATGACTAGGAAAAAGTAAGGTGGTGGTTTTTAAATTGTCTTATTAAGAGTTATCTGGTCAGTGTATAACTGTTATCTCAATCTTCAGGCATGATGTCCTCCGACGAGCCGGAGGCGCTGTCCCCGCCGCCGCCGCCGCCCGCCCCGCCTGCGCCCCCCGCCCTTCCCGCAGCTCCGTCGCCGCCCCCACCAGAAGACGACCGCCCGCGCCCCCCCTCGCCCGGGGCACTGTTGCGCGGCGCCTCCGCGCTCAAGCCGCCGCGCCCCGCCGCCGACCCGCAGCCCGACCCGCGCTCAGACCTGCTCAAGGCCATTCGCGATGGTAACTACAATAGCATAAGAGCGAAACGAGTATCAGAATGGAAAAAACGAATTTTACAATGGTTAAATAGGACATAAAACGCAAAGCGTTGCTTAGATGGAGCCACGAACACACTCCGTAAACAGAAAAGCAAAACGAAACGTCATTTTTGAAGATATCACAAATTGCTCGTTATTTGGAATAATTTAATTTCTCAAAGCTATAGTATAATTGTGATGATATCGTGGGATCATATGGCCATCATAGCAAACCCAAAATATGTTAAAACAGCGTGGCGCGAGTCTGAAGGAATTTAGTGGAAAGGTATCTACATGTTGATATTTGGCTTTATGTGCTAATTTAAAGTTTATTAAACAAAAATCTTGTAAAATCATTCAATATTAATAAAAATAATCATTATTTATTTATCAAATTATTGTAATTGAAAGCAGTAAATGTAGGTTTTGTTATGTTAAGAAAAAATCATCTAGTCGTACACGTACGTCGTATTTTTGAATGTTTTTTTAAAACTTTGCTAGTGGCGCTTCTAGTGGTAAAACATTGCAGGGGTATCTCCTATTATCTCCTAAGTTGCATACAATACTGTTTCAACGACCATGAAATACCTAAATAATAGAAAATACAAACTATTGTAAAGCGTTTCGCGTTTCACACACACCATGGCAGCTCGTCAAAACTCCGCCGATAACAATGCGTTGTCCATCAATTTATTTCACTTATAACTAACACTAACGTTTGTTCCTAACAGGCATAAAGCTGCGCAAAGTGGAGAAGCGGTGCGATGAGAGCACAGGCCGGTACGACACGCTGCGGGGGGCGCCGCTCGATGTGGCCTCCATACTGGCGCGGCGCGTCGCCGTCGAGCTCAGCGACACCAGCTCCGGGCCCGATTCAGGTAACACTGGACAAGCCTTTTTATTGTATAAGGAGAGCAGACTGACAAACGGGTCATCTAATGGTTCCTGATGGTATATGGTTCATCTGACCTCACTATGTTGTTAGAGACGCGTCGCCGTCGAGCTCAGCGACACCAGCTCCGGGCCCGATTCAGGTAACTCACTCATAGGTCCAGCGCACACTGGCGAAGTGGCGTGGCACGCTGAACCCTGCTAAATCACTCTTCGCTGGAGCAGCCACGTTTCGCGCCGACTCGCTTGCTATTGTCATTCAATTCTTATCGAAGTAAGACACCGCGCCGCCAGTCCGACGGTGTGCCTTGGGCCTCACTCCTCGCGTCGTAATCCTCAATGCTGAGGGTCGTGACCTCCTTTAGGTATCACCTTCTGGCGTATGATCTTCCTTCATTTATTTCTGTTCCCGGCGGTGTGAAGAGCATCGTGAACTATAGAGTCAAGAGTGGTGCGGATCTGGTCTGACCGACGCTTTCTGGACACAATTATTGATTAGCCTATTGTCCCACTATTGCGCTCCAACCTCTCAAAACCATGGTTGTAAGGGACGCTTAACCAGATGATTCCCAAAATGCCCGTTCAGTGCTGATGAACCGGGACTCTCTGTGGGCGCCGCCGTTGATGTGCTAGACATTCTTCTGCCGCCGCCCTCAAATTATCTGTAAACATTTAGGGGTCCAAGTGCACGACAGCTGAACGTCTTATCGAGGACAACCTTACTTCAATATAAGAGGGTTTTTCAATGCAATTCCTCGTCGCCCGTTCTTACTGGACGGCCTTTTTAAAATTGTATAAGACGAGTAAACAGGCCACCAGATTGTAAGTGGTCGCCGTCGCCCATTGATATCTCACCTATGTTATTAAAGGGTTTTCGATGAGACGCCTGGCTGTCGAGCTCAGCGACACCAGTTCCGGGACCGATTCAGGTAACTCTTACTGGACAGGCTTATTTTATTGTATAAGTAGACAGGAGAGCAGGTGAGGAAACGGACCACTTGATGGTAAGTCGTCGCCGTCGCCCATAGACATATCATCTCGCTATGTTATTAGAGGGATTTTAATGCGCTGCTAACGTTGAGGACTAAGATGGGTCATGGTGCCTCATGTGCCGGTAACTACGCTGGCTATCGCACTCTTCAAACCGGAACACAGCAATGCAAGCATTGCTGCTTTGCGGCTGAAATAAGTAAAAGGGTAAAACTAGCCTATAATATGTCCCCTCAAATTCGGTTCCGCGGTTCTCGAGTTATAATATAAGCGAAAGAAAATTGGGTTTGTATATGAGATTTCAATTTGTTTATTGATATATTTTTTACAGATTCCGACGACTCCGACCAGTGGACGGAGTCCCGCGCGTGACGCCGCGCCTCCCCGCGTCGCGACCCCGCCGCGCACGTCGCACCGCCGTCCCCAACGTGCCCCACCCCCGCAACCCTCGCCATTACCATCAAGAACAAACTCGACCCGCCCCCTGTACGTGACAAAGAAACTACCGACCCAACCGCGACCATCGCAGCATCACCTCCCATAGTCCCCCTCCGTAACACACCGCAAGCTACAACCGTTGCTATTACCATAAAATCCACCACTAAACTTGACGCAACTGTACGTGAAAAGGTGGAAACTATGGAAAAGCAACGGTCGTTGTCTATAGAGGACAAGGAAGATCAGTGCTACGTGAGGAATTCCTCGTTCTTGAGCCGCGATATTGAAGCGAAGAAGAAAGTGGAAACGGTGAAAGGAAAGGAGACGCCGCCTATAGCTTCCCCGCCGAGAAAGGTCATGTCGCCGCCGAAAAAGGAACCCGTGAAGAAGGAATCTACTCCTCCGAAGAAGGAGCCTATTCCAATAGTTTCTCCTCCGAAGAAAACCGTGACTTCACCTCCCGTATCAGCTTCTAAAATTAATAGAACCGATTCCAAAGTTGACGAGAATTCTGTAGCCATGAAAGCGAGCAAAATTGAGGCTGCTGCACTACCGAAGAAGGATGTCACCTCTCCTCCGGTATCGGCATTCAAAATCAACAGATCAGATTCCAAAGCCGAGGAGACAGTCGCTGCTAAAGTAGCTAAAAGAGAGAATTCGATCAGCAAAGAGGTTCCTGCTAAAATTGAGAAGTTATCCCTTGTTGCTGACAATGAGACCCTACCACCAGAAAATGTCGTATCGAATGCAAAGGCGGAGGGAGATAAAGCTAAGAACGATGACACTAACGGAGTCGGCGATAAGATTAAGAAGTTTGAAAAAGCAGCAGAAGATGCCAGTGTAACTGTAGGCCGGTTGTCGCGACCCGGTTCTGTTCGCGGACGCTCTCGAACTGAAAGACACGATTCAGACAGTAAGGAAGACTTTCCACCACCCGCTACTCCTTTCAAAGACAATGTACATTTCGATCTAGGCAACGATAAGGCAGAAATAAGCCTAAAGAACAGCTCACCGAATTTGCAGAAGTGGCAACGAGAAAGCAGCGAGGAAAAGATCCAAAAACCAGAGCCACAGAAGATTATCAAACCTGAATTCAAACCCATGTCATCTCCCGTGGACGTCACTATCCGCTCACCGAGTCTCGGAGCAAAAATCCCCGACCAATTCCCCTCTCATGGCACTGCGTTCCGAAACGTAGTGTCCCCAGAACAAGCTCGCACCAACCTTCACAAGTTCAACGATGATGTAAATACTCAGAATAATTTTAAGACTTGTAAATTTAAAAAGAAGGAGTACTCCGTGAGCAAAGGTTCAAGCTACTTCACTAGGGGATCTGAGGAAATATGGCTGGTGAAGAAGAGAGATATCGAGGAGATCGAAGAGAGAGTCTTGGATTCGTTTAGACGTGCCGGAGGGAACGTTTGTATGCGGAGTGAGTCGATGCGTCCGGCGTCTGATAGTGGGCAAAGCGTGTCGTTTACGCATGCGACTATGGGGCGGAATAAGCGACAGATGTACGCTCGGAGCGAGTCCTTAGATCCTCAATGGGCCGGTGCTCGAGCGCAGACTTTGAAGCGTCAAACGTCTGTAGCTTGTACGTGTGGACACGATAAGAAGACTCGCGCGAAAAGTGCTGGCGCAGACGCCGCTCCGCGCCCGAGGTCCCGCTCCCACGGCGATGATAACAACCAGGCTCATGTCCTGGACAAGTACGAGACTCTCGTGTAGTACGCGTGCTTAGACCATGGCCACACGGATACTGATCAGCTATGAGGTATCCAAACATACGTACAAACAAAATTGCACCCATTTTTATTTCAACCCTCCAAGTAAAACTAAATTGCCCCAGTCTTGTCTCGTCTTGTCTTGTCTTGTCTTCTATAGCGATGTGTTATACCGTTAACAGACCTTCTGATTTGGCTGGATCCTGCAAGCTAGAGATGAGAGTGATGGATCCGAGTCCTCGGAACGGGATCCCGGATCCGTGTCTGTTGGTCCGTCCGTCCGGGCCGAATTGCGCATCGGATCTTACTCTAGTCGACCACAATGTATACCATCTGTCAAAAACCTTTGAGTAAATCTCAACTTATGCCTGCGCAATATGATACATTTCAGATTCTCAAATTTTGTCAATTTGGGTAGGTTGATCTGTGGTTGACTGTACTGTGTACCAATAGTTAACAACACCACACAGCTCCGGGATTCAGGTACGAGGACTCTGATGTAAATCCGGATCTAGCTCCGAAAAAATGCCGGAGGTATCTTCTACCTTGCAGGATCCTGTCAAATCGGAAACGTCTTAACGGTATTTGTAGTTGTTGAATTAAACTGACAAATGTGCATTTTGTGCGATGAGTGTGTCTTGATGGTCTAACTCCACCGCCCTATTCCATGCATGATTATTGTGATAGTTGGTATTATGTGAGGCCGTTCCGCCCCGTGTACGTAAAGGGATGCAGGTTCGTATTGTATGTAAGAAACTTTGGTGCAGTGCATGGAATATACCCTGTAATTTATAATATTCACATAATCAGTGTGTTTTAACGATTTGATATTGATATTTATCAGTAATACGGATATTGGATAGTCTAAGCTATTAAAAAGCTGGGATTTAGGATCGACGGAGATATTTATTTCATTATAAAACCAAAAAATATTATGGTAAAAATAAACATACATTAGTGAACCATGGTTAGATGTAGTTCTAAAATTAATCTAATCTTCCCTTTTGTAAAAGTAGCGGTGATCGAATAAGTGGCTAATGTGCTGATGATACAATAGATAGAAACCTCGATATATTATAAGTCAATTATATAAACATTTGTGACGTTCCAAAGATATATAAATTAGACAAGAGATGAGAACACAAAGGAACTGACCGTCATTTGCAAAGAATAACCACATGGTCGAAGGTTTTTTTTGAGAGGTAGGTTTCACACGTTCCTTTTTTGTGTGATGTATGGGACCTTATTTTTTTTTGGAATGTCACTTTTGTATGGAGACTAGACCCACCTGAGCACAATCTATTTCTAATGGTGCTTCGCTTGTTTTACAATGTTAAGTTTCACTCGACCCCGTAACTGTCTGTTTTGATTGGCGGTTGTGAAATTACGTTATGTATGAGATTCTTTAAACATTATTATGAAAAATGCTTTTACAGTAAAATTATGAAGCTGCTAGTCGGAGATTTTAGACCTTATGAAGAATTCTTGCTTATGATTTTAATAATGTATTATTACCGTTAAAAATAATTCCTTTTAAATTATATTTGTTACTTATGAACATTTGATTCAACATCTATATAGGCAGAAGTAATATTTAGATAGGTATTAAACAGTAAGTTTCCATTTCTAAAAGTAAATGTATCGATTTTGTAATTTCATATACATAATGTGACCTGCGTATGTAGTGCCAATTAATCAACTTGTATATTTTGATCAATAGCTTCCATTTTTATAATAAAAATCTGTAGCGGAACATGTAACATTGAAATTGTTTTATGTATTATATATAACATAGAGGTAAGAAGGGAATCTCAGTGCATTCTTTCAATATACTCTTTGATTTGTATGGACGTATTCACATTTCCTGTCTATCCGTGTTTATGCATTCCAAAATATTAAGTTGCTCACGGGCCTTTCAAACGAATGTATTGTTTTCCCTCGTTTTAAATGAGCAACGAATGTGTACCAAATGTCTAAATATGTAGTGTTGTACCTAGTTAGACGTAAGTTTTATTTGTAAGTACCTTTTTTATAATCGCAATATTTTGTTTAGCTATTTTTGGTGCATGAGTCGTAAAAGTGATCACAAGGAATTTATAACTTATCTTTTGAATGTTTATTAGTTTTGTCCTATCTATGGATATTTTCTTATGCAAGGAACTGATTATTTTTCTATCAGTTCTAAATGTATTTTTTTCAATCGTGTAAGTAAAGCTAAGTCCCCATACTTTTGTATATATTTATAACTAACTCTTTGTTGAGTGGTTACCGAAGGTAATCGACCCAAATGTTCTCTCCAAAAATGCATTGAATCAAAAAATAAATCTTTGAAATGTATTTACTTTCCGTTGCATATGATGGTATATTGAGCAGCATTGTAGAATAGTATACGTTACGTATATTGATCACGATTAGAAATTAGGTAAGCAATGTAAAGTTTAACAGTAAGGAAATGGATAAAGCATGTTTTATATTATGTAGATTACGTAAAGCCTCTTTATTTTTGCCACAATCTGGCAGTCGCTGATTATTTATTTGCATTTTATCTTTAAAAGTTTATAATTTTAAAATAATTAAAATCTGAAGCTAGTTGTTGTAATCGCAAGTATAAAATAGTCCTGTATAATATACGATTGTAAAGTGAATTATTTGCGGTATGATTTTGTTTAGTCGAAACAAAATGATTGAGAATTGTGTTGCGTTTCTAATTAACGTACAAACCATGTCGCAAATAAATCTAAACTAAAAGTGCTTCGTATTCTGGACTATAACATCATTGTCTAATAAAATAATTTTATAAACTGTTTATTTGCTAATAATATAAGTTAAAATTAATATTGTTTCGTGGTTTTATTTAATTAAATATCGCTTCCCATTCCCTCATTAATTATGCCGATGTGTTGCTATTGACCACTTGCACGACGCTCAGTATCGATTTTCATGAAGATGTTTTGGAATTTTATCACACGAATCATTACTGATCTAATGTAGTTATCGTATTGCCAGCCTATTGGATCAATGGGACTGATTCCGGCGTGTTACTCGCTATAGAGCTAATGCAACACTTCGGAATCTCGTGTTCATGTCCAATTTGTAAAGCCCGATCGGTAGTATAGAGTGCGCAATTTGCGGTATTTTATGTGAACCAAGTTAGTATTAGTGTTAAAGAATTTTCGCTTTTCCAAAAGTAGGGTAAAAGTAAGTTACTTAACTTTTAACCATGCTACTAAGGTATACAGTGCACATCCTCCATGACCAAAAGGCAAGGATTTTGTAACTAACGGGCCTTGCCAAAAGGTTTACAAACCGCGAATCGAAAGGAACGCAAAAAGATCTATGAGAAACGGAACGTTCAATTTCCGGTGTTTGGTAGCTTCAATTTACGCAGTTGGTTTACTTTAGTTTTTTTTTTTGAAATTCTATGTAACTTTTAGTACCATTAAAAATAAATACACAAGAATTTTATCAGCAATAGTAAAAAAATGTTCTACATATTGTCATGATGCACATGTTTTCCAGTGCCAGTTTTTTTTTGTTGAGCTTTGTGTTGTGTGTGACTTTACTTAAAAGAAACGGAACGTATTTAGTTTACCCCGTCAAATCGTCAAGCATCCCTCAGCTCAGTATGGTAGGTATGGATGTTTTTTTCACAAAAAGTATAAAAATTGCGGTAATATTGGTGCAACAATAGTGAATTCAATAATTTTTAGACAATATAAAAGTGAAAAATTAAGAAAATAAGTTTCTGCTACGTCAGTCGCCAAAGAACCGTGTTATTTTATTTTGGCGCAGAGTTTTATCCTTTCATTTTTACATTCGTTACGAAATATTTCAAAATGACTTCTGCTCTTTATTTAGAGCATTATCTGGACAGTTTGCAGCACCTGCCGATAGAGTTGCAGAGGAACTTCAAGCTGATGCGGGATCTCGACGATCGGGCGCACGGGCTAATGAGGACAATCGACCTTATGGCCGACGAATTACTCCCGAATATCCCGAAAATGGATGACGAAACCAAGAAGGAGAAGGTAAATACCATCCAGGGATTGTTTAATAAAGCCAAAGAGTACGGCGACGACAAAGTTCAGCTCGCAATACAAACATATGAGTTGGTGGACAAACATATTCGTCGGCTTGACTCGGATCTGGCGCGTTTCGAGTCGGAGATCCAAGAAAAAGCTTTGAGTTCGTCCCGCGCTGGCCAGCAAGCTGCTGCCGATCAAGAAAATAACACCACAACTATAAAGAAAGGTAGAAAAAAGCACAAGGGTAATGAAAAGGCAGCAGCTAGTACTGGAAAGAAGAAGCGTGCTGGCGCGTCCAGTGAAGATGACGCTACAGCTGGACGCTCCACAGCTAAGAAGAAATCTTCACGGAAAGGTGCCTCTGCGACAGCTGCAGCAGCTAAAGAACAGGAGGAAAATGCTGATCTGGATGAAGTCGCTGGCATGGCACATCCTAGTGACGTCCTAGATATGCCTGTGGATCCTAATGAGCCAACATACTGCCTGTGTCACCAGGTTTCATATGGAGAGATGATCGGATGTGACAATTCAGACTGTCCGATTGAATGGTTCCACTTTGCTTGTGTAGATCTGAAGATCAAACCAAAAGGCAAGTGGTACTGTCCGAAGTGTACCCAGGACAGAAAAAAGAAATGATCCACAGTTAAACCTGTGGCTAAGTCCACAGAAAAGACTGTGCCGGTTAAGAAAGAGGTGAAATGACTGCCTATTTAGTATTAAATTAAGTAATGGTGTACATTATTTACTTTCATATGTGAAAATTTTATATTGTAAGGGTACAGAATTTATTATGTACTTTAAACATTGCAATACAGTTATAAAGTATGGTGTCCAGATTAAAAATAAAAATTGTTAGGTAGTTAGATAGTTATCTTTAAACCATATTCTGTAAGAAAATATAATATATTATTTTCTTATTACCTTGCACTGTTCTTCAGTCAGCACTGCAAAGTTATTGCATAATATTTGACATTAAAAATTATGAAATGTCTAGCTTTAGATATTACATTTTTTTTAAAATAATTGTGTAATGTATTGTATTTGTATTTAGACCACTATATTGTTCACATATTATCTTGGCCAATACTTTGCTATGTGCTATCACAATGAACACAAAAGATCCCTGATGGTCGAAGTGCTGCTGGGGTTATCCCTGGCCCCCTATCATAAGATAAGATCACAATGAATCTTGTTTAAATTGGTAATTTTAATAGATATGCCTATATATTTGTTCATCCATAGGTGTTGCAATGAAAGTAAAACAAGTCCATATCTAACTCTTCATGGGTGACAAGACGGGAAGGTGAGAAGGGACTAACCCGTTGGTAAATAGAGTACAGTTTGTGAGTTTTTATCAAAACATTCATGTCTTGAAAACGTCGGTGTGCTTGGGTTATTGTTAACGATACGTGAATATACTGCGAATCCCTTTCTAAGAGCTCACAGACTACTGGGCATCTGAAATTAAAATCAAATTCTGGGTTGTATGTGGCTCCACTAGATTGTTAATGTAATGGTCAGAATAATGTTCTGTGTACATTTATAATTTAGACTTAACTATTTATACCTATGGCACCGATTCTGGGGTGTCAGTCACTAAATTAAAACATCACTGAACTAAAGAAAGATCACTCTTACTTTAACAGTCTAGCATGAGAGAGAGGGGGTAATTAAATCTATGTTTTAGCATGAGAGTGTGTGACAGTTTCATTTAGTTTTAACTTTAGATTTTGTGGTCATCTCGGACGCCTAGTGGTATTATAAATAAATAGGATTCGGCCAAGGAAGTTCTAAGTACTAGTATCTAGGTTTAAGCTGATTCATTGTTTTATCTGTCAAACTAAGAAGTTCAGATGGTAGTATTAAGACATTTTATCAATATAAAATGGTTGGTTTAATGTTGTAATAATATTGAGAAGTGTCTATAAAATTAGATAAATAAAAAGGGCCTTGAAAAACATGGCATGAGATAATGGTGTCGATTACAGAGTGACCGCTAGACCTAAAGCTAAAATTAAATTAAGCTATCACACTTACTCATATGTTAGTGTGTAAGAGTGAGGGTGAGATTTCATACATAATAATAAGTAATTAGTTTTTAAAGAGAGTGGAGCTAGTAGTCCTAGAGCCGAGAGATGCTACTTTCTGCGTAGCTAACGTGCGTGAGGATAACATGTATGTATGTAACATATTTTTATGTACACATGTTGGCAATAGGACCAGTGTTTAGTGGTCCATAGTAATATATGACCTAATAGAATAGTCTTTTTATTATATAGTTAACAAATGACTTTTCATATAAATCGGTCACTCAAATTTTGTACGGAGTCTGAAATTTTCAAAAGTTTTGGACAAAGTTGTTCACATTCAAGACTTGCTCTTCTTGACTCACTGTATCTTGACTCTTGCTAAAAATTTATCGAATATTTTTTAACATCCTGTATATTAGATTGTATTAAAAATATTAAAATAGGTTTTTGTATAAAACAATTTTATTTTCCACTTTTTATTAGGTATTAGTAAATTTTTTTGGAATTAAGTCCTATTATTTTTAGTTGTCCATAAAGAACAGTCCAGCAATGAATTACATTTTTTTTTGTTATTGCCATTTATGTTTAATAAATTCATTTCAAAATAATAATGTTTTTTTTCGAAACTGCTATGGCGTGCGGATATTTATTCACAGTATGTATAGGGAATACTATAATGATGAACAATGACCACCTAGGAATAGGAAGTAATTATTTCTTTTGAGAACCCTCGGTGCGCGAGACCGACTCGCACTTGACCGGTTTAAGAAATGAATAAATGTAACAGCTACAGATGCGAGCAAGAGAGATAGCAACGGTGAGAGCAGATAAGAGGAGAGTAGAGTCGGGAGAGTAAAATAAAAACAAGCAGAGGTCATGTAAAAGAGGACTGGCCATAATAATATCGATTGGTGACGTAGGCGTTGAGATGGTGTTTTGTTTCGTTGTTATTAAATTAGCTGATTTTGTTAATGTGTTATTTGCATAACATATATGATATATCGGAAAACAGTTATTTCCACTCTTCGTTATATTCAGAAGTGGGATAACGTTATTACACGGCAAAATGAAGGAATATTCGGATTATTTTAGAGTTTGGTCGTTATGTTTTAAAGAAAAACAATCTTCGTCAAGAAATTCTAAACGACGTTTACGAAATTCGATCTGCGGTGTTACTGTAAAACTATTTACGGAATAAACTCTTAAAAACTGATGTGGATCTTAAAAGTTAGCTGAATAAAATGAGAGATTTATCAATGAAATGATGATATAATAACGAGTGATGGGCAAACGTCAAGTTTTAGTTTAGGTACCCAATTTCAAACGAGCTTCGAACAGAAAATAAACACCGGTCAAGAGTGAGTTCGACTCGCACACAGATGGTTCCATCTAACACGAGATGTCCTTATTGAACATGTCAGGACAGTTAATTTTACAAAAATTTTATAAATTTATTCGAATCAATTTGTCCCCAAAATTGGTAGTTGTCATAAAAAATTAATTTAAAAAAACTTCACAAAAATTTCATGTACGTTATCGAAATCAGGATACAATCCAGAATTATTTCTAATAGTTGGTCAATTTTCTGTAGTAGGTAGGTTTTTTCCGTTTTTGGTTGTTTAATAAAGATTATAAATCTAAATCTTTGTTTAGGAAAACATGAATTAAATTTTGTACATGCTGTATATCAGCCTTTCCCAAAGTGGGCGATAACGCCCCCTTGTGGGCGCTGCAGGCCTAAAGGGGGGCGGTAAGAGACCCAGAAAAAAAATGGGGGCGTTGTGTAGAGGCTTGGGGGGTGATTTGTAATTTCATTTAGCTAAGAGGCCTCTTAGACACCGACTGCATGAGCTCTCGACTCTCAACTACAACTTGTGAACATCAACTAATATTAGTTAAGAGATTGCTCAAACTCGGTTCGCTATTTCTCTCCGCGTAGTTCATATATCTGTCCTGTTATATTGAATATATGAAATAAAAATCATGTCAATCGGTCGCTTCGTTTCGAAATGAAAGTAGACACAAACAAACAAATAAAAAGGTAACAGACATACTTTCGCATTTTAATAGTTATTAGTACTCCTAGATAGGTAATTTTCGTAGATTAGACCGCGGGCAATCATGTTTTAACAAGTTTTTGTTAAATAACCTGAATTGTGCATTCCTGTATCAATTGGCTGGTTCATAAGTCATCTGTAAGATTGTTTATTCAATAAACAATCTTACAGATCGTTTAAATTCAAAACTTTGTTTTAATTTGTATAAAAATACCCTTCAATAAGATTAAGTATGCTTTTTATTGCTCTGAAATAGGATATGGCATGTTTAAAATTAAAAACTGCAATAGCTATATTTAAGGTGTGCAACAGATACGAGTAGTAAGTTTAAAATAATTGGGGGGCGTTTGAAAATTTTTGATTCTCAAAGTGGGCGGTGGGCGAAATAAGTTTGGGAACCTGTGCTGTATATGATTGTTTTAATGCTTACATAGAAAGGCTGAGCTGATCTGCTAGTTTTTTTAAATAAATTTTTAGTGGGTTCACTAGGCCATTTCTGTTAAACTTCCAAATTTTAAATAATTTTTTTTACGTGAAGAATCGGGTAACCATGTAGGGGGTTATATAGATTGGTAATGACCTCATCACCCTGTTCCGTTTGATCCATACTTTCTGGGACACCTGAGTATGTGGTATTGACCCCAATGGTGTTGACAGTTTGCTTATATTGGCTGTGATTGCTGGGGATGACGTCTTTTTCAAGATGTTTAACACGTTGACAGTCCAGTGACCTATACATGGGTCACGACGAACTAGCTCCACAAGTCCGTGACCCATATATGGGTCACTAAGAAACGACTAGGTACGCACTAAGGGTAACTTAGCAAAGTTAGTTACAGATCGATTGCGTCCTCGTATCTGTTCACGTTGAAGACTGCGGCTACGTCGATTTGTAGAAGAACTGTTTTGAATGTCATCGTATATGGCTTGAATACTTTCTACAGTGTCGTCTATTTCCAAAAAACAAGCTGCAACTTCGTTTTCCTCGTCAGAATCATAATAAAAATAAAACAAACAAAAGTATTACATTGACTGTTACCTGACATAAGACTCGCTTCAAAATCAAAGAATAACTAAGAGTATATATATAGATAAGTTTTTATTACGTGCCCAGAGTCCTGAGTGCGGCTCTTGAAAGTTCTGATTTTTTCATGATAATAAGAGATATGATTTACTTCCTATTGCATTCAATATAAATTTTGAAGTGTTTAGATTACATTTATTGTTTTCAACAGGACGTATAAAGATTGAAGTAATACGAGTATGCGGGACTTACGAGGAAATCAAAACATTTTGTATGGGGACTGTCAACGTGTTAACCTGTGGTCTGCTGGAGTAAGCATAGGTCCCGAACATGCTCAAGGTTGGGTTGATGAGGCTAGTCTGCTTAATACGATGCTCAAGAAGTAGAGTTTTGAACGAACATCCTGCCGGGTTAAATATTTTAACGAAAACCTATTATCGCGTAGATTAATTTTATTTTATTGTATTGTTTTAACATACCCTTTTTTACTTTTAATTTAATTTTCGGTTTATATTCATTTTTTTTTCAATTTTATTTTAAGTTTTATTCTACTTTTACTTGTCTTTTTTACAAAACTTGTAGGTACTATGGGTGTATTACCTACCTGAGAAAAAAGTTTTTTTTTTAAATTTGTTTATTTTATTAACCCAACAACGCAAGCTTATGCAACGCTAAACTAATTTGTTGCTCACTAATTTTATTTAGTTTAATATAACATGCTTAAGTTCCTACTGGTGTATGGACTATGAATCCTTTGTAATCTTACCGCACAAATAAACTTATTCTTATAATATTCTGTGCTTTATAATACATCGTTTCGTCCCAAAACAAATTACTGCGCAGTTAATTATTTGATGGCAAAAAACCGCGGGAAGTGGAACCCGTCTGTGAGAGCAAAAGCTCAAATGTTGCATCAGACAGACATGATCGGCCGAAGCTGGCGTTTGCATCAGGCAGTCGAGTATTGATACCTACCTACTTGACAAATAGGTACCACATGAGGAAGGTATCGGTGAACATAGTATAATTTGGTTGTAGGTAAATTCCGGTGTTTCCTCTATTATATTCCTGGTCGAGATATATAACCAAATATTTTTTGTTTTTCGAATTCCCAAAAAAAAAGGCTCCGCATCCTTCGTAGGCGTAGACATGAAAGGGCTTATTGAATACGGTATTAACCTAATTTTTTTTATTGCATCAATCAACTTACATGGACATCCTAAAGAAGGATCTAAAAATAGTTTTTCGATATCTCAACTAACATCAGAGATATTAATGGTTAAAGTTAGTATTGGAGCGATGCACTGTCCCCTTTCAGCAAAACAGTCCTTTATATGCAGCTAGGACCTGCTTGTATGGCGCTAGGGAACACTGATGTCATATACTTGTTGCCGTTACTTTCTACCGTTCTGATTTTTGTTTGCATGTAGCTATTTTATTTTATTTTTCAACGAAATTTAATTCTGTATTTACATTTGAGCATCTTATTTTATGACTATTTCTTAATTTTTAAGCAATGCATTTAATTTTTGATACTTTTTAACTACCCTATTCAACATCATTTTTGTATTCAACAAAAATGATGTTGCGCGCAGCCAGGGTTGAGGTGAATAGAGTACTCACAAAGGTGCATTTTTTGTATACAGGCTATTTAAAAATTAACAACTAAATTCATAATTTGCTTTGACTACTTTGATTCACCATCACAAGCAAACTTATGCGTGTGTTGTTCGCATCAACTCTGGCTGCGCGAGCTATGCCTATGCCATGAACTTAAAAATTATTTTATAAAAGTTATGTGTTGGAAAATTATTATATAACTGAGACGTCCTACATACAACCAGCGATCAGACAGATCACTGTGTTAATTTATAGTTATTAAGAGTTATATTGATTTTTGTAAGTATGACAATTAAATTAGGTAGGTTAAGGTTTTTCGTACCTACAACCAAACACTTCGTCTCTCTCTACCTTTGGTCTCTAGATAACAGTTGATTTTTATGCTTTGAATTTTATCACCAGACTTTAACATTGAACCTGTGATTGACCTTCTGCTTATTCCTCATTCGATAATTTTATTTTTATGAATGTACTTAATTCATAATTATTTCCTCAACTGTATTACGCCACTGCAAACGCAGTTTTTGCAAAACTTTCCAGATAATATAGGCACCAGACAAATACTTACTATCAACTTGTAGTTATAGTAAATGTGTCGATAAACGCAAAACTGCGCGCATCTCGCGTTTCCATATCGCGAAGGGTTCGAGTGGCTGCGTGTACGCAGCGCTGCAGTTATCCGGGGACCACGCGCGGGAAAAGTTGCCTTCGAATTTTGAATTTTAATTTATTTAAAAAATATATCTTTGAAATTATTTTGAACCTGGCCAGAAAACTATAAAGATGACTACTCTACTGCGGAGAATATGGAAAAATCACTCGAAACACAAAAGTAAGTAAAAATAAATAAATTAAATTATCTGATTTTAAATTGCGGGTTTTATAGTAAAGTTACTGAAGCTACTGTTTTGTTTTTAAATATATTTTTTCATTTAAAAAAAAAGTAAAATGACGTAATAATTCGGTGCATCGATTATTATCGTTCACGTGTATTGTTTTTATTATGACCATACACTATGATGTAAGACCTAATAATTTGGAGTCATACAATGCAGGTTACATACGTTTGTATGTAACAATGTTATTGTCCGTATTACGACGTTCGTACGTAAACAAAAGCGCTACCCATGAAACGTTTCTTATAATATGAAATTAATACAAAACTAAGGTTTCGGAAATCACAGTTGCTTGCTCAATTTTTTAAATAAGTACTTTAATTTCTTAAGAGTGTCTTCTCCTTAACGCAATAAGTAAGAATAACGTTGCGGACTGTCAATTGCCATTGCAAGTCTTGGGTTCGATCCACGTCTCGTATACATTTTAATAATTAAAAGGGGGAAAGAAACACTGTGAAATACCTGCATGTACATTCATTACTTAAATCATGTTCTATGACAACAAAGCAGCTTCAGAAAGCTTGTATCCCTTTTACCTGTTTCTGCCACAAAGGCGCAATATTTGCATGACTGTATTTCGGGAGAGCCAGCGTAATTACTGGTATATAAGGCACTCTTTTATGTCCTTACATACCTATTGAAAACCCTAAAATAACTTTAGTGAAGTGGTGTCTATGGGCGATAATCACCAGTTACGATCAAGTGTCCAGTTTGCACGTCTGCTCTCCTTACATGTACAATGAAAAAAAATCGAACGTCGAGTTAAGAGATAACCCGAGAGTTAGTGCCGAACCCGGGTTTAATCATAAAAAGGTCTACCACCAACGCAAACCCTGAAATTTTTTGTATGAAACCATAGACAATTCGCGAGTAAATCCAGGGTTTTCTAACCCCGGTTAAGAGAACATTTATCCCGCACTTTCGAGCAAGCGGCTCAATGTTCTCTCGGGTTAACTCTAACCCGATTTCATTTTTGTATGAAAACTATAGACAATTCGCGAGTTAACCCAGGGTAACATTTTCGCGCAAGCGGGCCTTATAAGTACATACAATAAATTCAAAGTTAGTCACTTCCAAGTCATTTGTCAACTCTTTTCCAGTTCCTAACATAACTTGTGTTCTCGCGACAGTCCCCGTCGCGAAGATGATCTCTCATACATTATCCGTTCGTCTCGGAGTGGTTCAGATACTGTAGCACAGAATAAATAATGTACACTGTAGTAACTCTTCGAACTATAGGTACAATATGTACTTTGAAGGGAAGTTGAATTGAAATTGAAGAACATAAAGTTTTCTTTTAACTATTCTTATTCTTATTCTTAATCTTTGTTTTAAGAGACTACAAGGTGACCATGTCAGACTCCTCGTGTCAAAAAGGGAAGGAATGGGAAGCTCGACCGTTATTAGAGTGAGGCATTGCCTTTAGAGCTTACGAGTATTTAGTAAAGAACAGTAATTTATTTTCCATGTTATAAGTTGAGGGCAAAGTAACAGTGAGTCTCCTCTTTTGGATTATTAGAGCCTATTTAGGTTTAATCTTACTCTCTCAATTTTCATTAGGTAATATTATGGAGTAAAAAAAACGCAATTAAAACGCATGTGCGGTGGATGATCCGGCGACGTTTGCTCAGCAGTCTCGTGTACTAGCCTTTGAGCCATTGTGCAACTTATATGTATTATTCCGTTTAGTTATTTCATTAAATTTATTTAAAAAATGGTAAAATGGAGCGATTGTTCAGCCATCGCAGTGCAAGTAACAACAATTGACACTCAGATTCAGAAACGAATATAAAAGAGATTTATGAAAAGAGTCTGAACTTTTAAAAACTAAGCGAAAGGCAGTTTTTTGGCAAAGCTTGGGCAAAGCTGTCGGCGGACAATCATACTCTTTTCCCCATGGATATTTAATGAACTCAGTAGAACTGGTTCATCATTTCCAATATCCATGCAGTTCCACATTTGCCTTGTTTACTTTTTATCTCTTCATTAAATGTTCCGAACTTGGCAACACTGAAGCGCAGGGCTTGCCAACTCCGGGTGCTGGTTTCACTATAATTACGAGTATATCGGAATTAGAAGCTGACAGGGATGGCTCTAGTCGTTTGACTATTTGTCGCTTCCTTTTTTTAACAAAGTGACTTGATCAGTTTCATTCGGTATTTTAAAAAAATCGAAAATCTCATTGGTACTTGACATTGCATGGTTTCGAACCCGTACCTTCCGCTTGGGTCCCATTCCCAGTACGGCGTTCTAGCTTTTACGTCCCCGAATGTTTCTGTCGCCCTTTTCTAACTCCTTCTCTGTTCGTAAGCTCTCCTTAAATAGCCGCGACTGCAAAAAACTTGCCTAGTACGTGCCAAGCGTAATTTATACGATCCTTATACATTGCTCCCTCTTGTCAAACTGGGCACTCGTCTTACAGTAACAAGGCGGTATTGTAGAGCGGAGATGCAGTTAGAATGTCGTTAGAAACGGATGGGTGAAGGTAATGGGAATTGTTTAGAAAGTTTTACAATTCTAATAAACTGATTTGACATGTGAGAATCTGATGAAAAACTGTTTTATAGGAACATCACTAAAATAAAATTGTAACCTACTCGTTTCTCGTTCAGGATCTCGCGTTTATAGTTAAGTATTTATTTGTATATTTATTGAGTAGATATCTTATGTTCAGGCGATTTGTGTAGAGCTTTTAACTACAAGTTTCTACATAAGAAGAGTGTCGGTGTCTTAGTGGCTAGGACGCCGGACTCCTATGCTGGGAGGTCCGGATTCGAAAGCAAACGACCAATGAGTTTGTCGGTGTTTTCGAAAGACTTGCGTAAATTTAGTGACTGCTCTAACGGTTAAAGAAAACTGTGAGAGCAAACTTACACACTGGGACAATGTGTAAAATAGGGAGGCAATGGCAAACCACATCACGCGAGGGGATTGTTTTAGCGCAATATTTTGGCGGTCTTTCAAATTATCTTGTCCCCAAGGCATAATATTGTTGCTATCTACTATGCTGCAAAACGGCCGATAAGGCCAGTGCAGATAGTAGAGACCGATGTATTACTGATCGATACATTGTAACTACATTGTCACTTGATTGTAATTTCAATGTTGTTTACCATGGTTGTTTGGTTCAATAAATATATTTTTTTGTCTTAATCAGTGAGATGGCAATATTAAAGACAGATAAAGCTATATATTCAATCAATCAATCAAATAATAGATCAATTCGTGAACATAGGTAATAATAAGTAAGTATACAGTTTAATGAGTTGGTATCACTATGCTCCATCGTTTGACATACAAATATTTTCAATAAATTGTTAATTGTCAATATTATATAAATTATTAAAATTAAATTAAACAGTTAAAAATTAAGTATTTGGCTGGAGATGTCAGTTTATAAATAATTCTTTGCGTTTCCTAACCGGTACTCTGCAATAAAATTACCAGAATTGCATTGCATTGCAACTGCCCCGTGATACGTGAACAGTTAGCTATCCGCCTCTACAATATTTCTAAGAAGGTGTAAATTATTAATTGATGAAAGCGTACTAGACCATGCCGGGTCGGTCGGCTCCGTAGGGCGACATTCCTGTAAAATCGCTGTTCGCTGCGCCCGCGCATCAAGGCCCAAAGCGTCGCAAAAACCTCAGTGTGAAAGCGGCTCGGGAAAGCCGGTAATTCATTTTCAACACCGTAATCTTGAACTAGATGCTTTAATAGTAAGTAAGTAAGTAAGTAATACGTAATAACAGTCATATAATAACTACTTAGTATTTAAACATTATTTTTAACATTTTCAACTTTGGTTGGTTGTTTAATGTTAAAAACGGGATTCTTACCGCTATTTGAACCAGATCCTTAATCAGAATTTGATTTCACCCTCCCCGGTTTAGGGTTCGAGGGGAGGTTAGGTTTCGTGGAGGAAGGGGGTTGTTTTGATGTCTCGCCTCCGTCGTTTACGACCATGCCATGTTTTGAGTTCTCGAAATAAAGTTTTGCCTACCCGCGACCATAGCGCATGCAACTATGTCAAAATATGAATTGCCACAGTTAAGGTCGACGCGTTTTCACTTCCTGTATGAAACTGAGTATTATTTCCTTCATTTCCTGTAGACATTTGGAAATTATTTAGTCTCTTTAGGTCTAGAATGTCCGCTTTTCCAAACTATGCTCCAAGCAAGTACACCGCTAGATGTTTGATTAATTATTATGTTTATTTTCTCAACTCTGCTGTACTTATCTCTTTGTATTAATTCAACAAGAAGATATATCAATGATAACTTCAATTAATCTTGCTAATTGACGCAATAGGTATGACTGAACCCTGACCTTTCGACTGGACTTAGCATCTGCTATCTCCGGTAGAACTTATTTTAATTAACTTAATTTATCTCATTGTATTAAAAATATTGTCTTATAAATAAAATAAAAAAAATCGTCGACGTCGACGTCGGTCGTCCAAGATTGACCTTTAATTAGATTTTAATATATATATATAGAGCAGAGAAACCCCCTCCCCCCCAACGGCGAGCATGCGTGAAATCGACAAATGACTGTAAGGAAGCAAGGGAAGCGTGCTAAGACAGAGATTTGTGGCGCTCTATCCTCTGCCTACTCCGCGGAGGACAGCGTAAAGTATTTGTATTGCTATAATATTATACAAGTATTAACGAGGAAGGTGGAATGACATTACGTCCAAATGTGGTGAAGAGAAGAGAGAAAGGGAAGAGTTTCCACCGGCGGCTTGGTGACAATACCTCTGGGAAAGGGCTCCTTGGTTTTAATACCTACTTCTAATTCCCTTCAAATCAATAGATTTTTTTAGATCTAATCCATTGTAGACGACAAACTTACATAGTTTCTCTGTGTTCGTAGGAAAATACTATATTACGTCAGACGATGAGAAGACATGATATACGGAGACATAATAGCTTATAATTTTTCCCAAAGCCGCCTCGAGCGCGATTTTAATTCGGCCAAGATTTTTACTACATAATACCGGATAAAAATAAGTACTTACAAATAATCTGTGATCTTCATCGGCTACTGCGCCTAATAATGACCTATGCCCTACTTTACTATCAATGAGTCCAGCGCCGGTCGAGCAATCTTGGCGCCCCAGGCGAGATTATAATGGCGCCTCAATATTCCCGTGGTACTTAGACACTACTTAGGTACTTAGGTGGTACGGTTCCAGCGAAGGTTCGGTTCAGGAACCGCTACCGGCCGTCTAGTCTTACTGCATTTAAACTCATGCGCTGCGCTCAAGTCCCGCCCACTCGGTTATATGAATCGCCTGTTCCATGGAACCGACCGATACTGGAACCGTCGTAGGAACCGTGGTCGTGTAGCCCGAGCCTTACCTGTGGTACTACTGGTATAGTAAGTCGCGAAAATTATAAACATGAGACAGATATTTTAAATAAAGAGATTAGTAGTTTATGCAACGGTTACGTAATGATAACGATTTTAACATGAGAACTGTTCGAGTGTTAAAATCGTCGTTACGTGGGTTGCTTGTTGCAGACAATACTTTTTCTATGACCATGAACTAAATGACAGAAAATATAAACCATTACGGAGCGTTCCACAAACACCATTACAGCTCGTCAGTCGACAAAACAGCGCGAGGTCTGTCCGATTTCTCGTCTCCATAACCACTTCAGTTATTTCAGATGGTATTAAACTTTCATTATTTTTTTAAAAACATTTCGTCGATTATTAATTATTATCTTAACACTCATTCAGAGAAACAAATTAAAACGGCGCCGTATATTGCGTCTGCTTGACATGTTATTTGTAACTATGGAAATATAATAATAATATTATATTATATGGCATTTTGAGGTATAATTGTCGAAATCGCGCTGATGCTTGTCGAGTTATTTTTTATGAATTTAAGTGGTTGGCCAGTATGAGAGTTCTTGTATGCAGTGCCACAAAAAAAATGAAAAATTTACATATTGCAATCGAAAACTGTTATTTAATACTTAATTAAAACAGTTTTTTCAGACGACCATGACGAATGTACCTCTTTATGTTATTGATTGCGGTTTCTTAATGAACAAATTACGAAATGGGAGTATAAAAATTGAATGGCTTAAGTACCTACTTATAACTTACGATTTTACATGGTTTGTAAATTAATAATAATTACCTGTATGAGTTTTTATGCTATTTCTAATGTATTCCGATAACTTATTTAGACATGGTTGGTATGGTGAATTCACTTCCAGGGCGGATGCGAGCTATGAAATTTCGTCGAAAGCGAAACGGAAGAGGTTCAAACCAATATAGAATTCTAAGAGAACTGAAAGTTTTATTTATATAAAATAATAAATATGGTTTCGGTCCGCTTCCGTTTCGCTTTCGCTACAGTATGCTAACGCCTTTAGGTGCCAGTGCCGAGATTTTGAAACGGAAGCGACCCGTAACTTTAGAAATATAGAAAACCGAAAAATATATTTCTTTGGTTCAACCCGATTCTGTTTTAAAATCGTTGCAGTGTGCTTCTTCTTCTTTCGTGTTGATAATCCGAATTAGACTTTTCTCGACCAGAAGGCAGCCACATCGATAGCCCTCTGGTTGGCCTCGAAAAGGTCCTCCCGCGTGCAGGTGGTCGGACACGCGGGACAACAGAGCAAGTGCTCCATGGTTTAAGTGTGCTAAAAGAGTAGTAGTATGTATGTAGATTGCTCGTTGAGAAGTTTTATAAGGAAACCGTCTGCCAGTTAGCGCATGCGATTTGAGCTTTTTCCAATACATTACTCGGGCACTGAAATTATACATTTCAGTGCCCGAGTAATGTATGAAATATATGGCCTAATGGGTCAATTCCGTAGCTCGCTGTCAGTGCTCACGTCATGGTTCTAGAGGAGAGGACGCTCGTAGTCCAATTTCTGTGATAGTAGTGTGCTGTGTAATGGATGGCGTTAAGGCGTTTAGGTTAGAAGGCTATTGGACGGGCCGGCCCTGGATGCGTCTGGCCTAGATAGGCCATCACTAAAATAGCTAGCTGGTGGAGCTGATAATATGGCGTGAATGCTGGGACCTTCGCACTTTTGACACACATTGTTTTATTAGGGTCTTGTGTCTTGTATATTGTTATTGCATCAGGGTCCTTGAACATTTGATACGTAGTATCTATTTATGGTTAATAATAATCAGGGTTATTGTTTGATGAATGACGCTTTACTTGTAAATATGAATAACATCTATGACGTCTATAATTAGAGTTTTGTTGCCCTAGGGTTTTAGATTGCACTAAACTAAACCTAGGTTTAGTTTAGTGCAATCTAAAACTCATTCCAAATTCAGGAGTGTTTATACCTTAAGTTTTAAACGTAGCTAGATCATTATAGCTTCCGATCAGAAAGTTGAAACTCTAGTAAGCAGTCCCTTATTAGACAGTAATTAACCTAATACCTAATACTTTATCATTATCAGTCGCCACTGGACTTAGTCCAATTTACATGATCGATATAGCTATTAATATTTTGCGAAACTCGCCTCCAGACGAGTTGAGCCGGTAATGAGGCTAGGCTTCAAGAAAATTGCTGCAAGCACAGTAGTGGATTTAGGTATGGGTTCACTGGGCCCTACCATGGGGCTCCTGGCTACTTCCACACGACGTTTTCCCGCAGCGCTACGACATGGAATGCTTCAAAAAGAACGTTGAAAAAGTCCTCTCCCTCCACGGCCGGCAACACACAAGCAATGCCCCTGGTATTGCACGTGTCTCTAGGCGACGGTGACTACTTAGCATCAGATGGCCGGTCTGCCTGTTTATCGTAGCGAATTTGTATAAAAAAAACTCTCATGCTCTACGGTGAGTCTTCAAAATATGGGAATGCAGGACAGTCCGGGAGAGGCACTGATAACCGCACACATTACATAGGAAGTCTCCCTCGGGCCCGCAGTATTGGTGTCTTATCCTCATTGCTTTCTTCGATAGAAACTGCTCATTGTTTCACTCAGAATCTCTCCTATACCGAATGTAATTGCCTAAAGGAATTATGCGAATAGCAGTTAATAGATCTGCTGGGACCAAAAATCCCCTAGTTCCATCATGAAACTGGGCAATGGAACTACTGATCTTACTTTTGTATTAAAGGATCTGAAATAGAGCTACATAGTATAAAATCTTACAAATAAACTTAAACTTTTTAATTTAACACTTTGCTTACCTACTCATATCGCCTGTTACTATCCAAGACGTTTATTTTTGAATCCCTCCAATTTTACTCGAGTTGCAGCATTTGTAAGAGAGCCCCCAGAATCCGAAGTATCAAGGACCACGTTAAGACGGCCCTGCACCTACAGTTGAGTTATGCGTGCGAAATTATCAGCAATAAGCCAGCGACGATGTCCGCTTTATGCGTTTTATTACTATCGTGCGTCGTGGTGGCGGAGAAAAACGAAGTTTATCAGCCACAGCCTATATCAGGGATAGCACACGATACGATAGAATGCAGCTTGTTTGGAGAGAGCTGTTTCGAATTCTTTATAGGCCCTATATTTCAGAAGTGGGATTACCTACTTTTATACTAACTCGTATTGCGATTTATACATGCGGGCGATTGGCGTTCCCAGCTTTTTGGATAAGAGGGGAAGGGGGGAGGGGTTTATATATGAATAATTACACCTACCCATGGCCTGTTTAACTAAGTTATCTCTCCTAGTTTTTTGTATAACCTATAGTAAACACATTTCTAATGGGTTAAATACTTATATCTGGTGAGGTTTACTTCTTATTGTTCGAAAGATACGATACATTGTAAATAGTTAGTTAATTGTACTATTTACATTATCAAGCTTGGTTGTTGACTCTCTTTTATGCCCACGCGCATGTAGAGATTTAAAAATCATTTAATAATCATTTCCCTGGGTTCGATCAACTTATAGTTATAGCAATTAAAATTGCAATGTTTTCTTACTTTGTATGCGACAATCAATTCTATATTAGGAAGAAATAAGGCAGAAACGGATTAGTACGTCCTCAAGAATGATAACGGTGTAAGAAGTGCTGACAAATTTCTAAGGGCTCTGAATTCAGGTTTAGGAATAGTCTGAATAGAATTTACGTCAGTGCATAAACATATATCACAAAGATGTACTGATATGCTCTATAACTACGTGTCTGTACATTAAAAAATTGCGTCTGGGAAGCTTTTCTTCGGAACAAGATGGTAAAACCGTCGCAAACTGGCGCTACGAGTATGTACCTATAATTACTGTAAAATCGTCAACTGAAGGACTAGGACCTATTCAAATTAACATATTTTTTTTGGAGAAAATAGTATTCACTTATAATATTTGTAATTGTATTGTATGAAGTACATTTTAAGTAACAAAAAAATATCGTTGAATTCCAGAACTATGCGAAGAATGGGCGTTAGCAGAATGTGAGGGCGAAGGTTGGTGGCGCGAGGTTAAAGAGACCAGCGGTCAGATGGATGTCCGTTACGCCGGGGTGGCTCCGGTCGAGAGAGCCGCGTCCGCTCCCGCCACCGCGCTCGCTGTCCGCTCTGCGCTGAACTCTGCTAAAGGTGAGCTTATTGTGAGCTCCAAGTGTAAAGAGAGCGGTCAGATTATGGACGTCAACTTGCTACCTGAGTAGCGGTTAGATGGAGAACCGCTACGCTATGGTAGCGCTGGTCAAGAGAACCGCATCGCTCCTGATACCTGTCAATTCCGCTAAAAGTGTTGTGTAAATTCCTTTTGTTTGCCATTGCCTTCCCCATTTCACAACCTGGTTATCTCAGTGTACAGGTTTCCTCACGATGATTTCTTTCACCATCAGAGCAGTTGGTAAATGTAGGTACGTAATGTAAGTCTTCGAAAAAAGCCAGGTACACTTGGCAAAATTTTTGGCATTGAATAGTATTCAACCTGGATCTCCCGCATGAGAGTCTGGCGCCTTGGCCACTACGCCATCGAACTCTTCTTCCGAAGTACGAAGTACTCGTAGTTATGTTACATAATAGTATTTAGGTATTCAATAAAGAAGGATATTAAAATTACACTAAAATACCTAAGCTAAAATTACACTAAAATACCTAAGCTAAAATTACACTAAAATACCTAAGCTAAAATTACACTAAAATACCTAAGCTAAAATTACACTAAAATACCTAAGCTAAAATTACATTAAAATACCTAAGCTAAAATTACACTAAAATACCTAAGCTAAAATTACACTAAAATACCTAAGCTAAAATTACATTAAAATACCTAAGCTAAAATTACACTAAAATACCTAAGCTAAAATTACACTAAAATACCTAAGCTAAAATTACACTACAATACCTAAGCTAAAATTACAAATTACCTATCTAAATTACTTCATTTATAATTAAAATATGACTTGTTTGTTTCCAGCGCTGAACAAGAAGCCGCAAAGGGTGAATCTGGACATAAGCTCTAAGGGTATTATCGTCACCGATGCGGACTCGCAGGAAAATGTTGTTAGCGTCTCTATTTATAGGTGAGTGAGATAGATAGGTACCTACATACTAGGGATGTTACGGAGCTTCGACTCCGACTCCGAAATGTCGGAACTTCCGATTGATTTTACACCTCCGACTCCGAATTTGTGATTTGTGAGCAAACATATTCAAATATCAATATTTATTTAATGTATTAATTTAGTGTAGGACTACATAAAAACATGTATTATTGCCGGAAACGTCATCATAAAAAATATTGGCCAGTTCAGCTATAAAAATTAATAAACGGTTTAAAACATCTGTTTTCTGAACATCTCTCTTCTACCTCCGCCTCCGACTCCGGTTCCGTCTCCGTTAAATTAAATTTAAAACCTTCGGTTTCGACTCCGGTTCCGGTAAAACCATCTCCGTAACATCCCTACTGCATATCTATACTCTTCTTACTTTTCTTAGGGATAACTTATACGACCCGGCCGTCCTAAGATCGAGAAAAAAATTAAATCAGAAAATACTCTAAAATGATATTATAGTGATTGTACAGGTTTGCCTCAGTGAGGCTTATAAAATAGCAAAATATGCACGACAACTTAAAATCTTTAATAAATTCGGTAAAGATCCAAAATGGTTGAAAGACAAATACAAAACCGTATGCTCCGTCTTGGACCTCATTGTCACTTAACACCTGGTGAGATTGTGGTCAAACGCGGGTTTAGATGTAAATAAAAAACAAAAACAAAAAATATTATTATATTTTTTCTGGAAATACACCTACCAAATTCCATTTAATTCTCAACTTTTCTTATGACTAGACCATAGAAATAAATCAAGATATAATGGTGAAGTGAAGGTTTCATTCATTCAGCTCCTAATTTTTCGACGCGGATCGATCAGAGCGGCTGTGCTAAAATGCCTTATTGTGCGGTATGTAATTGTAAGAACAACAGGTACGACAGTAAATCGACCAAAAGGAGATATTTCTTTCGTAATCATGTCACTCTGCAAATGTTGACACGTGCGATTCATATGGCAGCTCGCCTGCTTCACCGTTCTATCTTGATTTATTTCTGTCGACTAGACTTACCAGATAATTTATCGAACTCTACTTACAACTAAATAAAATCTTATCTTATTGTTCTAGTAAACTTTTGGTGGTTTATTTATTGAAATGTCCAGTCACTGGGTGTTTTACCCTACTAAGTGAATGACTTGAACAGAGTTCATCGGCTATTTATTATTGTATGTCACATGCTATTCGCAGATAAAAACGTATCCAAGTTGTTTTCCTGTCACTAAGACATAAGTTAACTTAATAAATTATTTTCCTAAAGGTATTATATTTTTATAATAAGTACTTATGTCGCAATACCGTACTATAAATACCTACTCCTACTTCTAATAATTTACGAATTGAATCTTTCAATAAAACGCGGGGTCATTCAAACTGTCGTTAAAAATAAAAAAAAAATATCGCTCATCCACTCGCGCCCGTCCACTTGTGCTAATGAAAGGGAACGTGAAAGATGTAGATTTTATTTGTAAACACTACTAGCATTTAAGTCAATCAAACGGGTCGTCCACTCGAATCCTGGCTGGGGGGAGTGGGTGCGGGCCTGGAGGCGAACCTCGTGCCCGGACAGAAGCTCGGGGTGTCACTACATCCCCGGTATGCCGTTAAATTTAAACGGGCTTAAGGTTAGCTAAATTAATTTAATTGTGCGGAAGGATGCACGGGGGGGGGGGGGGGGGGGTGAGCCTGAACGCTGCGCTCACCGCGCATTTAAGTAGAAAGAAAAACAAGTCTTACCGCCCAAAATACTAAGACCAAAACTCTATTAGTGATAAACATAGTTGCCCTAGGTTCGTACTGTTTAACCGTTGCATTCGACCGACCACAGTGGCTTGAGATAATAAAGGATAAATCCTTTACTATTTAGTCATATGATTACATTGGAACGAAAAGCGATAAGCGGAGCGATTGTCCCCAGAATCTCGTATTGCTCGGCGGACGCGGCGAACGCACGCGTTTTCGCCGTGGTGGAAGGCAAGAGCGGCAGCGGGATTAGCGAGTCGCACGTGGTGCATGTCTTCGTATGTGCCAGGCGGAAGCAGGCGCGCTCGCTTGCTCTCTCGCTCGCGCACGCTTTCAATGACGCGTATCAAGTGAGTCAGCGTATATTTTGGCCATGATTAATTAACTGTGAATAAGTAATTTGACAACACACTTAATGTAGGTACTAACTAGGCAAAGATTTTGAAATTCAGAGGGCACTACTAGTCCGATTTCTATGTCATCATCATCAGCTTATTGGGGCACAGGCTTCGCCTTGCAAAAGGGGGTACGGGCCATGATGCACCGAGCGGGCCCATCGCTGATTGGAGGATTTCACACGCCTTCGGAAACTTTTTATTTTCTCAGATATGCAGGTTTCTTCACGATGTTTTCCTTCACCGTTAGAGCAGTCGGTAAATGTACGTAAGTCTTCGAAAAATACGAAAAACTAATTGGTACATGGCATTGCATGGTTTCGAACCCGGACCCCGCATGGGAGTCCGGCGCTCTAACCACTAGGCCACCTACGCTCTATTCCTATGTAACTACCTTGTATTCCAGGATACATTCAGGGTCGCAAAAAGTGCCAGTACTTTAAATACAAGCACCTAGCCGACATCAGGCGTCAAATCCAGTGTCCCGAATGAAATATGTATTTTTTTTTTTAATTTTCAGGCATGGCAAGCAAACCAGGGAAGTTCGCTACAGTCTGGCGGGATACGTACTACAAATCCATGGGTAAGATTCTCATTTTTAAGATAAAATGTGGCTACACTACAAAGTAAGTTAATGGCCTATACTAAACATAATTTAAATATAATAAAATAAATAATTTGCAATTATTCTGCAGGTAGAATTCGCTGAAGATTCGGATGAGGAGACTGATAACGAGCAATGGCAATCACCCGCTCCGCTTGTCAGCTTCGCCTGAGCCTTATAAGTTAAATCCTTAGTAGTATAGATAGTATGTATAGATAGGGTGCTATTTTATTAGTTGCAAATATTTTTCAAGGGGCTTGAGCATAAAATGATCACGCCTCTAATCAGTGAGGAATACGACTTAGAAGAAGTACTAGATAAATAATATAAGTTTATTTTCAATAGCTAATTAAAAAGAGTAAGTATAATCGTGGATGAAAAAAATGGGACGTTCCTTCCTTCATGTAGGAAATTGTGTAAACACAATGTTGTCGTTTTTCACGAAAATGTTATAAGGAATACAATGATTTTTATTTAATTAATATTTGCAGTTAATTGAAAAGCATCTTGTAAAGGATTTTCCAATAAGGGCCGCTCGAACTTTAAATTTAAATAAAACAATTTGTGTATGAGATATCATTAAATATTTTTAATTATTTGAAAGAGTATTCGATTACATTATGTATGGAATATGATATCGGCCAAATGCCGCCGCGGCTTCGCTGGGGTGGTACATATCCGAGAGGTATAATTTTCGACACAGTGATTTTTTCTGGATGAATTTGCAACTGATGGATCTCATGTGAATTTTTCTCTCCCCAAATGTGACAATTTTGCTTGTTGAGATAGCTATTCATCCAAAAATGGGCTTCGTGGTTCATGATGATCTTTTGTCCGATTTAAAAGGACGTAGCTCGAACTGAGCTCTCACTTTCATTAATAAAATTTAATAATTTGCACGCGTTGTTCAACACTGTAACTTTGCATGGTGATTTGTACAGTATTAATTACTTTAACCTCCAAATTTGACAGCTGTAGCTTCACCTATATGGCCGCTCTCTCTTTTCTTCCAAGACGTATTGCATTGCTGAGGGTCGTGATCATTCTAAAGAATTAATCACATAGAACGACTCTCGTGGCACATTAAATGGGGTGGTTTGCCCATTGCCTTCTCCATTTCAAACACTGGTTATCTCAGTATGTAGGTTTTAAACGAATTTTTCCTTTACCGTCAGAGCAGTCTGTAAATGTACGTAAGTCTTTCGAAAAAACCGAAAAACTCATTGGTACATGGCATTGCTTGGTTTCGAACTCGGACCTCCCGCATGGGAGTCCGACGTCCTGGCCATGACGCCACCGACGCTCTTAATGGCCTTATATACTGTCGAAGTTCGAGCCTATTGGAAAACCCATTATGTTTAAGGAAGATAAGGTAGCAAAGCTTTAGTTTTATTTTATAAGTGCCATTTTGACTGTTTCGAATTTTGTATTCGTGTTAAGTAAGAATAAGATGATTATTTAATCCGCAGGGAAAGAAAAATTTTATTGTAAATATTTTTTTTTATCTTTGTTCGTTTCGATTGAGAATACTTGTTGCAGATTGTGTAGAGTATTTAGGACATAAGAATTTGTAATGAATTCCCCAGTGCCGAATTTCGCAATAACTTTGGAAACTTAGAATAGATAGTTTACTAAATAATAAGGTAACTAATAATAATTAAGATATCTACTTATGTAGATAAGTAATTGGAGTTTATGTAAGTAGATAGGTACGTATAAGATGTGTATTTGCGAATGTTTTTATACGAATTTTATCGCTGCAAATAAAAGCCGAATAAATAATAGAGTTTATATTTTGTTTTCGTTTTATTTACTTGCCTACCCACGTAATTTTTTGTTTATCTTATATTTTTAACCCCCGACCGATAGAGGGAGGGCGTGTTATAAGTTTGACACGTTTGTCTGTCTGTGGCATCTTAACTTAACAACGGATGATCCGATTTTTTTCATTTAATACAGAACTTTGTCGAAGAGTGTTCTTAGTTATGTCTGATAAAAATTGGATCAGTGGTTTCCAAGATCTTGGAGTATCTTTGATGTCAGATGGGATCTCTGGAACGGTAACAATTAGATGGTTCGAGTTTGAGCTCAAATGTTTATTACCATTGTAACCTTCCCACATCTGAACCTTGAGGATCTGATGATGACCAGGAAAAAGTAAGGGGGTGTCCACAGCGGTAAGTCAGGGGTTTCTTAAATTTTTAATTTCGAGTAATTACATTTAACACAAACCTGCACATGAAAACATGCATTTAAAACTTATACATTAATTTACTTTAATAATAGGGTACAATTTGTAGCTTGGTATATTTGCTTGTCCATAATAAAATACAAGTTAAAAGTCATGACATACTATGGCGGGGTCATTTCAACATTCATCCATTCAGTATAAAGATCATAATAATAATCGTGAACATTGTCAATTATATTTGGGATCTCAACAATTTTTTTTTGGAACTGTAAATTGCAAAAAGGCATTCGTAAAAACATCAACACTTGTTGTGTTGTTGCACTGGTTGTATTTGTCACTAGCTGTTATTGCACTATATTATACTTATAGTTTTCTTTAGTGTGCATGCACTATACATTGGTATATATTATAGTTGTGTGTTGTTTTAGACGAGGCACTGTTGTTGGTGAAACGTAAAGCAGTCTACACAAGCCCTGCCTGCAGGGCCCTGCATACAGGATCCTGCCAAATTTGATAATATGTATCTCTCCCCACTCCCTACACTACAAGCAGTGTAGTGTGTAGCGCAATCGAGTCGATTTCATGTGGAAAGTTAGTGTGACTAAACTTTCCACATGAGTCACTTTTTACACCAATATCTCGTTTTCCTTGTTTTTATGTTTTATGTAACCCAGACAAGTCGACGCCAGGTATTATTTTTTAATGTTTTGATAAAAACGGAGCCATTTTGAATCTCCAATCTCACGTCTTACCATTCACGAAGTACTATTTAAAATGATTTGCAGGGTAATGTGTAGCATAACTCCCTGCGGCAGGCACTGCACGCAGGGCCTTGCAGGCCGGGCTTTGTGTAGGCCACTTAATAATGCGCAATCCGTTGTCGGCTCAGTGTTGTTCGAATCGTGACAAGAAGAAGAAATTAATCATGTTGTTGTGTTGTTCTAGAAGTTGCACTGTTGGTAAAGTGCGAGCCGTTGTCGGCCCTGTTTCGTGCGAGTCAGTGGATCGTGGCAGGCGCCGCCGCCGTGGTGGTTGATCATCATGTAGTCGAAACAGTCAGTCACGCCATCATTGTTGCAGTCCTGAAAGATAATTAAGGTGTTCAGTTTAATAAATGTGGTCTAATAATGTGGCCGTTTTAAAATATTAGAAATAGGAGTAATATAATAAATCTGACAATGGAAAACAAGTCTAGTACGTAGATTTGATTATCAAAATTTGTTTATATTTATTGTTATTAAAAATAAAATGTAAAAATGCATAGTGCAGTTTTCGAACACGTGAGTAGACTTTCCGGGACCTCCATTTCAACAGTGCTATCACTGTAAGACTATTTCTTATAAGATAAGAAATAGAAACTAGAATTATCTTTGCTCTGTATGAAAGAATTTTTCAAAAGTTATCAGAATATCATGAGATGTACCTTTCCAAACTTCGCCATGTAGCTTACGACGATGTTGATGGAGCACTGGTAGTCTCTGGCACAGTCTTCAAAAGCTGTAAAAATAAAACATTATTTTAATTTTTGTCACTTTATAAATGAGTCTCGTTGATGTCTTTTGTATGGTATATTATTTTCACTGAAAGATAAAGTATTTACTGAAATTTTAAAACACAATAACCACTTTATTTAAATACCTACGTACCTCACGTACATCTACCATTCTACCTATTTAGTACAGTCGACCACTTGCTAAATAAATCTCAGTCTTATGTGCGATGCATGTGGTTTATTTCAGAATCATCAATTTAGACGTTTTGGGTAGGGTGAGCTGTAGTCGACTCATGCCTTACCACCCAGTGAAGAATGGCGGGGAGTTCTGGGTACCCCAGTGTAAGGGGTAGCGTTTGCCCCAACTGTGGAGAAGTTAATAGGCTGATGATGATGATACCATCCTTCCTGCCAGGGTTGTCAGTCGGCAGCGTGACTTTCCCCGCGTCGACCCAATACACGCGCGAGATGTAAAAGGGCCCGCAGTAGCCGGCTGCGCAGCCGTGCGCCGTGTCCCTCCCGGCCACGTGCCACAGACAGACTCATTCAGGTTCAATGAGACACAAGGACGTACCTTCCTTCTTGCCAGGGTCGTCTTTAGGCAGCGTGACCTTCCCCGCGTCGACCCAGTACACGCACGAGATGTAGAAGGGTCCGCAGTACCCGGCCACGCAGCCGTGCGCCGTGTCGCACCTGGCCACGTGGCACAGACATACTCATTCAGGTTCAATGATACACAGGGACGTACCTTCCTTCCTGCCAGGGTCGTCTTTAGGCAGCGTGACCTTCCCCGCGTCGACCCAGTACACGCGCGAGATGTAGAAGGGTCCGCAGTACCCGGCCACGCAGCCGTGCGCCGTGTCGCACCTGGCCACGTGGCATAGACAGACTCATTCTGGTTCAATGAGCACAGGTACATACCTTCCTTCCTGTCAGGGTCGTCTTCAGGCAGCGTGACCTTCCCCGCGTCGACCCAGTACACGCGCGAGATGTAGAAGGGCCCGCAGTAGCCGGCCGCGCAGCCGTGCGCCGTGTCGCACCCGGCCACGTGGCACAGGCAGCGCACGCATGAATCGTTCAGGTTCGATATGCGAATACCTGCAATACGGTATTAACTTAATTTTTTTATGGCATCAATCAACTTACATGGACATACTAAAGAAGAACCTAAAAATAGTTTTTCGATATCTCAACTAACATCAGAGATATTAACGGTTAAAGTTAGTATTGGGCAGAAGCTCTGTCCCTTTCTAGCAATATAGTCCTTTATATGCAGCCAGAACCTGCTTGTATGGCGCTAGAGAACAGTTACGTATTAACATAATACTTATTGCCGTTTCTTTCTACCGTTCTGATTTTTGATTGCCTGTAGCTATTTTATTTTTCAACGAATTTTAATTCTGTTTTCTCATTTGATCATCAATTTATGACTATTTCTTATTTTTTATGAAATGCATATTTGATACTTGGAAACGACCCTATTGGTCGAGATATAATAGAGACAATTAAGTATAATAAAGCTACAGGCAGGGTCTCAGTCAAAGCCAGAGCGGAAATTCTTAAAATTCATTATAAAATGTCAAGATCAATAATCGCCTAAAGGTAAACCTCCGTTCCTTACCGCACAAGTTAATTTTTTCCCCTTTTCCTTCGGTCAGGGCGAGATTTTTTTCAAATTTTTAACGGCGGCTCTGAATGGGAGTTGTAATGGCCCCGTCCACCATAGTTTGCTATTGATTTCGTAAATGAATAAAAAGATATACAGGAATAATCAATAATACATCAATGAGTGTTGTTAAATCTGCAAATAATGACTAAAACTCATTTACAAATACTTTATAATCTATTTCCTTCTCCCTTACATAGTACGAGTAAATTGACAGTAATTGGCGTACCTAACTAATTACTGTATTACAATTATAAATGTTCTAGGTATCTATTCTATACCTAAACATGTCATATTCAATTAGAACACTAATTGACACATCCCGGCAGGATTATAATAGAGTTATCAAGCAAGAAGAAGTTATCATTGGTACTTTTATGGAGATCGCTATACAAAAAATTGCACAGTTAAATTGGTTAGTTAAGTTTCTGGTCAAGCAAGAAAACGTTTTTCTATGTTTGGCCCCAGTGGGCTCGAATCCTCTTCTTCTATTCATTACTAAGAAGTAGAAGTCGAAGTAGGGGAGTTCTGGAGTGAAGAGTAGACGGCATCCCACACTGTGCTTCCCTGTGTCGTGTGTGGTCTTTACTCCCCTATTCTTACCATAAGAAGTGTTTGGCCGGCAATGGCTGAATGGAAGAAGGGAAATATAGAGCTATCTACATTTGGTACGCTTTGGGAGAGAATCAAAGTATAGTGGCCAACACATCAACATATCCTTTGGTAACTTGTCACTTTAATTTATTTCACACATTCATATGAAACTTACATAACAAAAACTTATTGTAACAGGGTTCTATATAAGTAGATTACTTTATTTATATATGCGTCTTCCACTGTACTGGAGTATACATCTGTACAGGTTGTAGGTATTAATTAATATTAATAAATAATAATATAATAAATAAAAGAGTATTTATTCATTCCCACATCAAAGCAATAAGGTACAACACAGTTATTTTATTCTAATTCTTAACCTATAAACAAAATACACGATATCTATTGCATGTATTGTCCTATGTGTCTAATGAAATGGTTGAGACCTCAGCGACACGCTGGTTGTCAGGTCTCGCCTAATGTGCTAGATGGAGCGCTGGTCACAGGATTACTACGCAACACGATTATGTGGTCAAATCTCTATAATGTAATTTTATATTAAAATGAATGACAATAAGTAGTTAATGTAGCTGGCTTTAGCTTCCTTCTGCTATTATATATATAATTGGGTTTCTGTGTCTGAGAGAATATATACGAGTGTTATTAATACGGATTCAATAATATTATTACAAAATAACTAGTTATATCTATGAATTACAATGAATAGGTTATTTACGCCAATTCTTAGAACTACATATAGCTTAATATAGAGTTATATTTACATTCACTTTTTGCAAGTCCAAGGTAAAAAAACTAAAATAATACTTACTAGTTCCTAGAATTGAAGGCACTAATAAACATAACAAAATCCATATGTTTCGAAACATCGTGTAATTATGGGAATTTGAAACTGCTTAGTAATTATTATTCACTCAAAACACCATTGTTGCTATTTATATCACTGTTATTTGGCATTTAGTTACAAACAAGAATGTTTACCTAATTATCTTTTATAATACACAATCTTTTATTTCCTAGTTTGTAAATAAATTACATACAAACGTCTAACACACATCGTTTCAACATTGACTCTTTACAAATGATTTTTTTAATTTCAGACAAAAAGTATAACACGATAGCACCATTACGGATGTCCCGTGCTTTACTGACAAAATTACTCTAAAAAACCTCTTAAGTATTCGTTATTGTTCTAGAAAAAGTGATATAAAAACTAAGGCCCGCCTCCTCGGCTCTGATTCCGAGTAACACTGGCATCTTGTCACGACGATGTGAATTTATTAATCTCCGTCTATCTCGGATCGAATGTCGTGGATTTTCCGAATTAATTAGTCTTGAATTCACGTGCTGATACGGTAGTGACGGATCAGAGACACGAATGCGATATTAATTGGAGCAGCGTTTATCAACTTGGGGTCTGTGGACCCAAGGTGGATCCGACCCACGGTCACATCTCAATGAATTTCCCTAACTTCAAATACTTAGTGTAAGTTTAATATGAAACTATAAATTTGACGTGGAATGTTTTTCAATTGCGTTTAAATTGCGTTTATTAATTAGAATTTTTTTATTCATTTTTAATGCTGTGTTTGTGATGAGTGATGATAGTTTATATTTTTATATTTTGTATTTCTTGTAGCTGCACCTAAGACCTATAATGACATATAATTTATGGCTACTAAATAAATGAAATGAAATGACTAATTCCCGTAAATTTTTGTTTTTTATTTTCAAGGAGTCCGTAATGATCATCATTGATTTCCTGAGGGTTCGTAGTTTTTTCCTTGCATGCATGGCTCCTTGCTGTTCCTCGCACTCCTCGATGTTCTTCCTCTTTCTATAAACCAAAATAAAAGTAAATAGCGCAAACAAGGTAGATTTTTGGTCGTTTTTGTGATAGTTTGCCTAAGGAACGCCTGACATTTTTTATTTCAGAAATAAACTCACGTTTGGAAATTAAGTGCTGTGCAGTAATATATTTCGTCAGTATCCGTAGCTTGTGGAGTTTTCATAGTTTTTTTTTAATTTATTCGTATGGCAGTTGGAATTACACATAGTAACAGTACTGTGACATGTCACAACCAAATATCCAGGTTTCTTAGCCATTCGGCGGCGTTTTCATAGATACATCGATCGCAAAAAAGCGAAATATGAAAATGTAGTCTTCAGTATCTTAAATAGGTATTATACCATAATAATTTGACAAAACTGACGCCCTATTTCGGCCCACTATTTCAGATATCCCACTTAGTTGAAGGTCAGTCCGCCATCGCCATACACTGCTAGAAAATTCTACCTCCTCTGCTGCGGGATACGGGAGATACCGCATGCGAGGAGTCGCCTCCGCTAGTATTCATATTCATATTCATTTATTTCAGTAATGATCATACATTGTCAAAAAATAAATAATAAAATGTTAGCATGTCATGATCAATAATAGTAAAATTTCTTACTTAAAGTAATCTTAGTACTAATAAGTATAATGTCAACATGTTTGAAAACTAAAATAAAAATAATAAAATAAAATAAAAAAGTATTGCAGAATATAAATCTACAGTTTCAAACATCGTTCGTCAAGGAACTCGTTGACAGAGTAATAGGCCTTTTGGATCAACCATTTTTTAAATTCAATAACGAAACTGTTGTACGTTTTAGTATCTCGGATAGGAGCTGGTATTTTATTGTAAATTCGCGGACCAGCGACGTGCGTGGACAGCTGGGTCTTCAGTAGTCTACTGTCAATCAGTTCGAGATCCTGCTGATATCGTGATAGCTGATACGCTAGTAGACGTGAGTTTATGTATTTCAGAAATATCTACTTAATAGCTTACTACTTAATGTTAAAAATTTTAAACAACTAATAGATACATACCATAGAAGTAGCTAAACTACCTAATAAAAACAAGTTTCTTTTTTAATTTGCCGAAAGCTACCTGAGCCCGGTACTTTGTGCTAGTGGGAAATTTCGATCTGAGTAATGCGCATGATCTTTACAAAACAATGACATCCGTTACAAAGTAGTGTATCCTGTCTGACGTCATACTCGATGTCCTATTTGACCCGGTTGGTCAGTAGCACTGGTTCCGGGTTCAATTTCGGTCTCGATCTAAATGCTGGACTACATGCACCGGTTCCAGCGCCGGTTCGGTTCGCTGCAGCCAATCACAAACGTTCCGCTCTCCTCCCACTTGAAGTCCGCGCCACGCCTCTCGTCATGATTGGCTGCAGGGAACCGGACCGGCGCTGGAACCGTCGTCGTATAGTCCTAGCCTAATTGTTATTGTGTTAATGTATTTTCAATTGTGCTGTTTTCAAGGTATTATTATTGACTCTGTGCAGTCTCAGCCTGGGATGGTACCACCCATTTATTTATTTCTGCCGCAACGCGGTAACGCTTGCATTGCTGTTTGGTTCAAACCAAAACACAGCAATTAGTAAGAAAGTCAGCGTCATTATTGGCTATGAGGCAATAAGTCCTCAAGGTTTGCAGCGTTTCGAAAAATATAATAACAATATTATAGTGGCATAAAAACTTGTTACAGAAATCTTATAATTTTTTTTTATGGTTAATTGCCATTTACTCTTTAAAATCAGCCTATACTTTCTATGAAATTAGTAAAATATTTTTTCAACATCATCATCAACGTATTCACGTACAATTGTCCTGTTCTTATTTATCTTACATTTTGTTTGAGGTATCTTTACTAATTAACTCCTTCGGAAAATCTACGGTCTCCTCACGATGATTTCCATCACAAGAGCAGTCAAAACGTGCAGGAGACTCCTAAAACCCCATACTCGGCCTTCATAATAAAAAAAAGTGTCACCGACTCTACCGCATTGCGGAAATTAAATGACGATAAACCTAAATTAATTTTAAAAAAAATGTTATTTACCGAGTTTAATCCAAAGGCAATATTTTTTCACTGTAGTATTTTTTATTAGTTTTTTTTTTAAGGCAAAGGGAACTGAGCCCACACAGCCATGTCTGATGTAAACAACTCTTGCAAGTCTTCATTAAAATGCTGGTGTGACACATTTCAATGCTATCTGGGAGAATCTTCCACGCTTCTGCACCATCTGAACCAAAGAAGAAGGCGTCCCGGACGCAGTATGGCTCTTTAAAATCCAGCCAAGTACGGATCGGGGTGCAGCGTCTTATTTGACTTTACTTCATTGTCCCATACATTAATCACGTTTTGTAGACGTTCTTCGAATAAAAAACACCATTCTTACTTGAAAAGCACTACTGTAAAACAATTTGCAAGACAATGAAAAAAAGCTGGTGTGGACGCGACAAAAGCGCGGGAGAAACTCATTTTTTATTAGACTGACTAAACAGACATTTCCTGTGTTGCCAGTTTTTGATGAAATAGTTCAATCACTGACCAGTTCACTAATCAAAGTATATTTTATTTTCTTCAGTAATGTCGTAATTTTTTTTTTGTAAATTGAATGTTAAATCGCTGAGCCTCACTTTGTATGGGAACGTAAACCATCTTCTTTCAATATATAATTTAACGTTATTTTTTTGGCACACAGTTTGGGGGAACAAAGGGAACTGATTCACAAGTGAACTGAACGCATCACTATTACATTAAACATGACAACATTATTTTACAAAGTGACATTAGCTCCTGTCAGTTTAGTCCGTCTAATAAAAAAATCTACTTTAGGTACGGATTCTTTGTGGGTTGTATGCCTATTCGCTCTTTTAGAGATAAGATCACCTATTATACCATGTTTAATTTTTATTGTATTTATTAGTGTTGTACAATAAAGTATCTATGTTGTTGTATTCATATTGTTTAGATGAATAAACTAATTTAATTTAAATATAGTGTAAATATAAGAATATGCCCCCCACCTCCTCGGGGATTATGGACGTGAGAGTTATACTATGCTATGCATAAGAATTTGCAATATAAAATATCCCCGACTCTCTTTTCTACCGGCTAAATATAATCAAAGACAAAATTCCCTTTTCAACACTATTTTATTGAGTAAATGCATCGTCTTATAGTAATTAACCCTGCACGCGCTGCGCGGCGGCGACGGCAGCGATGCACTGGTTGAAGACGTTCACGTAGTTGAACGGCAGCTCGCCGGCGCACCCGTACCCGCCCTTCTTGTGGATGGCCATGTAGTCGTAGCAGTTCACCTGGCCGTCTCCATTGCAGTCCTGGAAAGAAGCGGGGTTAATTTAATTAAGGTTAATTTTTAAAATTTTATTGTATTAGAAGAGCAGATGAGCCAGCCACTAACAAATAAACGGTGTACACAAACATATGACTGAAGAAAACACTTACCAGCCGAACACTTCGTCTAAATCCCCAGCATTCGGCATGGTCCTCACCATTCCCTTTGTTTTTAATAACAACTGGCATTTCCGAAAATAAATACTATAGGGCCACCTGATGGCAAGTTGTCACCGTTAGGAAGAGCGTCGGTGGCACAGTGGCTAGGCATCGGACTCCCATGCGAGAGGTCCGGGTTCGAAACCGTGCAGTGCTATGAACCAATGAGTTTTTCATATTTTCGAAAACTTACGTACATTTACCGACTGCTCTAACGGTGAACACTGAAACCTGCACACTGAGATGACCAGTGTATAAAATGGGGTAAAAGATCCTCAAGGGTAGAAGTGCTGCTGGGTTATTCCCGGTCCCCATCATAAGATAAGATAAGTGGTCACCGTCATAGTCACCGTCGCCCATAGATATTTCACTTCACTATAACTTTATTAGAGTTTAAGCTGACTTACAATTAGATAGAGAGCCTTTTGTGCCGGTAATTTCGCTTCAAACCGAAACACAGCAATGAAAGTATTGCTGCTTTGCGACAATAATAGGTAAAAAGGTGGTACCACTCCAGACGGAGACTGTACAGGGTCATACCAGCTTTAGAAAAAAAGCAGATACGAGTAACTGAACAACTTTCACTATGGAGCCAAATCTGAAATCGCGAATAAAATCAGCTGTTCTATACAAAAGCTTCAATACCTACACGACCGAAATGTATGAAACAGCTGTTTTTTTTTCACGATACACTATAGCTCTTAGTAGACTACTTAGAGGTGTTTAATACACATCTAGGAAACTAAAATATACATACATATTATTAAGTGCCTACTGAATTTATTGCACGATATGTTCGATCTTGCATAGCTATCAATATCTACGTCGCCCATCAAAACAAAACAGGAGATAAAGTTATTTGTCTCGATGATCTCACATCGCGTCATCGATATGCAAATGCCATTTACAATGGCATATAAATAATTCAATTTACTTTGAATTCGTAAGAGACGCCCACGTGGTGGTGACAGTTTGACAGGTTATTTGGCGTGGAGAAGGCCAAGGACAGGGGCTTGGGAGCAGCTTCTTAGCTACGGTCATTGGCGACCAGTGGATGGTTGAAGCCAGATACCAAAAGGTTATTGTACACTTAATTTAATTTAATTTCTCTATTGTTCAACTAAGTCAAGGTTTTGCAGCACATGCAAAATTGAATGCGCACGCATGCTGCTAAGATATAATCTAGTGGGGGGCGGAAAGTGTCGTTTCTATTCGAAGTGTTTTAGTATTCTCTGGCGAATCATCATCATCAGCCTATTAATGTCTTCACTGTTGGGGCACAGGCCTCCCCTTGCACAAGGGGGTAAGGGCCATGATCCACCGAGCGGGCCCAGTGCTGATTTGTGGATTTCACACGCCTTCGGAAACTTTTAATTTCCTCAGACATGCAGGTTTCCTCACGATGTTTTCCTTTACCTTTAGAGCAGTCGGTAAATGTACATAAGCCTTCGAAAAAAATCCGAAAAACTCATTGGTACATGGTATTGCATGGTTTCGAACCCGGACTCCTGCCGAATATTGTTACTTAATAAAATTAATCTGTAAATTCTTCTAGTAAATTATATCAGCATGCAATTTATATTCAATTTTGCACGTATTGTAAATTGGGATTCAGTCACCGCTTTCGGTTCCTGGTTGGAGCTGGAGCTCCATGTGATATATAATCACGTGAAGATCAGGGACTATAAGCATAATATTATTATGTATCAAACTGTAAGGGTTGGGTAGTAACATTATTATAATCCGGGAATCCGATCTTATACCGGAGGCTATAAATGTTCGTATTCTCACACGCAATGATCAGAGTTATTTTTTTTATTGTATAGGGAGAACAGACGAGCAAACGAGTCACCCGATGGGAAGTGTTCACCGTCGCCAATTATAGCTTTCTCACCTCACTGTAATGTTAAACTTTCGTAGATGGAGTGCCTCGCAATGCTGTTTTGCGGCAGAAGATAGGTAAAAGAGTGGTACCTACCTACCACCCCAGGTTGACTCTGTACAGAGCATAGGTACCTTTAAAGTGAGATAGAGAGATCCGTCTATATCCAATAATTCTTAACTATGGTTTAATTGATTCAAATTATGTTTTGCTTGAACCGTGGTCGAGTAGACTGGTACGAGGAAGACGAACAAAAGCGGATGGATTTGCATAAAACAGCCACAAATTGCTCACCTGCGCGTATCTCCTCATGTAACCTTGGACGGTCTGCGCAGCGCAGTATGGGTCGATCGCGCAGTTCGAGTATGCTGGAATTTTGAGTAACAATACATTAGTCACTAAGTTTCTGCTTAATTTTGTTCATAAGATTTCTAAACAATGTTATTATTGTGACGAGAGAGAAAGAGGGAGAGATAAAGTAGGATTTTAAATTCGATGGACCAAAGTGACATTTTGCTCCATACCAAGTTCACTCCTCCGTACCTACTTCCTTGTTCCATACTTCAGATACCTATAATATATTTTTTTAATCTATATCTTTTTGAAGCTTGAAGTCCATTATAGGACCATGCCAGCCTCATATAGGGTAACACATAAAATAATTAATATAGTTGATCTGAGTTCCATACAACTTTATCGGGAAATGTTACGCTCAAAATCGGGGGTCCATCGAATTACGAATCCTACTTTACAATGTAAGGAAGTACTTAAAATTTCATGGCAGCAGTTTAACTAGTTTCTAGAATCAAAGAAGTTTACTTAGCAGTTAATGGAATCAAAGAAACCCTCACCATCAGTTGCATCAGGCGGTTGTCCACCGACGGTAGGCTTGCCGGCATCCGCCCAGTAGGCCCACGTGATCCGGAAAAGGCCGCAGGTGTCACCCTCGCATTGCAGGTTCTGCTGGCAGCCCGAGGTGGCCTGGCAGATGCAGCCGAGGCATACCTCTGTGACTGGTTGGGCTACTGTGTTTTGTATGCCTGGGAGCTCCGCTGGAATTAAATCGGTCCGTTGAGTAAGTAAGTAAATTATTTATTTCCATATTACCGAAAGAGTTAAAGAAATACATAAATGGTAGCCTGACCAGAAACAAAAAAACACTCGCCATATTGCGGAATCAAATGGTACTATTTTTATTTTCATAGCGAACTCCATAACACAGATTATATGAATGAATGAATGAATGAATACACTTTATATACACACACAAAATAAAATATATACATATATACAATATACACAAAATAAAATATTTAAAAAAACTACCAATGGCGCTCTCTTGACAGGGTTTTTTAGTTTCTGGTCAGGGGTACTTAATATACGCTGTTCGGCAACAGAAAAATTACTGGCTTAGATCAATTAGAGGTTTATTTAGATGTTTACCGGAATACGGCCGTGGGCCAACAGACGATATTAATAAAGGAACATTAGAACAATTGAATTTCTAAACATTTAAAGGAATAGTTAGCAAGGAGTCCAGGCGTTACAGTAGGTACTAATGTATAAGTATAATTAGAGCCAGCTGTTGGGGAGAAAAGTTTAAACTTAACTCAGCGTAAGCTCAACTCAGCTTAATGCGTAGGGACTGCCGGCAGCGCTGGTATTCTGTTGAACCCCAGATTGTCAAGGATGTCAAAATGAAAAGGTTGGTTGATATATAAGTTTTGTTATTAGGAAACAACTAGAAGTTATCTTTTTATTGTCTTTTTAGTGGCGAACCTATCGTTGTTACGTTTACGTTTGTTTGTTACGTTTCTGTTATGGCCTAAAGATCGACAGATTAAGGTTCTCTACGAAGCACGGAGCGGCTCAGATGAAATCACCTTTTTCTCATTGTCAAAACCGTATTCTCCGTATGTTTTTGTTTCTAAGTAGTTTTTTTTAAACAAAGTCCTGTTAAACTGGAAATTCCGCAGTGACTTGTCATCTTCGACTTAATTAATTCTCAAACACATTGCACCCTTGAGCCGAAACATTCCGTATATTCGATAATATCGATATTCTAGTCACGAAGGCACGCATATCAGGATATTTATGGAAATGCGTAGGGGAAACCACACTGTGATTGCTCGCTTAAAGAACAGTGACAATAAATTATTAGTCATATTTATTTCATATACTAACATATATTCATATTTATTTAGTGCATTATTACGATTTATTTAAAAAATTCGTCGAGTTGCACTCCGACAGGATAAGTAGTATTTTTAAGGAAAGTGTCAAAATAACCCTATTTTAATTCGTGAAGATATTTATATTTACAGTATGCATTTCCGCCAAACGGCTATTTTTAACGGAAGGTACGCATTTTCTTAGCTTCAGGAATTCAAAATGAGATAATGTCTAGCTTATTAAATACTACTTATCCCGTCGGAATGCTGTTCTACGATATATTTTTTATAAAACGTAATAGTGAGCGAGTGTGTGCGGTCGATCTCCTTAAAACCATTTTCCCAGTCATCGCATCACCCACGCGATTTTTTTAGATAGAACTTTAGTCATTTTTAATTGTACCCAATTACAGAAAAAACACAAATTACATGAATAGTAGCTTAAATATTGTGCGAGTGAGAAATAAGAGGCAGTTTTTTTTGCATAGCTAGTAACTGTCAGCGGACAATATTACCCTTGTTTCCCCTACATCAGGATATTTATGGAAATGCGTATAAGGCAGATGACCACAATGAGTTATAAATCCTGGGGAGGTCAAGGCACTGCATGCCTCATCACGACCTTGCTGGATCCGGCACGGCCTGTTGAATGTTTGTCTTTACAGTGTCTGCTTTTAATGCAATGTTTATTATTATTGTGGATTACATAAAACTGGTATTTTGACGATCAAAACTCCTTCCAAGTAATAGTTAACATAGCTTTAGATAAATAGATTGAAACGTACACTTTATAGTACACATTACAAGTGCAAATTACTGGAAAAGTAGCAATATATGTAAAATAACTTTCCTGCACAGAGTTTTTCCTTTAAAATCTTGTTATCTGTTCAGAACTTCATTTTAACAGCGAGTGGCCTGTAAATCTGATAGCTGGATATCCAGTTACGACGACCACTGACTTCTCCCTCATTTCCCTGTATTTGTAGTCTTAGACCATGTAATTAAGTTAAGGGGCGTATAAGTGCATAGAGGGTCTCGTCGCTTAGTTAGTGCGAACCTCTGAAGTTAACAACATAAAAATGTACCTACAATTAGTACAGAGGTGCATAGGTAACCCTTATTTTGCCGATCTTATGTATTATGTAAAATCCCAATACAACACCAATAGCTATAATTAAAAACCATGATAATTAACAATACATTAATTCGTGGAAACGTTGTTACGTAATACATCACCACGACTAATACTTCCTTTGATTCACGGACAAAAAAATAAAATAAAATGATGCAAGAATTTCCTTGTGTCTTGCTTTTGAGTCTTAATTTCAGAGGTTGCCTGGAAGAGATCACCCTAAGCGATAAAGGTCGATAAGAAGGCGATAAAAACGATAAGGTTCGTATTTTTCGAAAGACTTACGTATATTTACCGAGTGCTCTGACGGTGAAGGAAACCTACACGCTAAGATGACCAGTGTGAAATAGGGTAGGCACAAAAGATCTTCAAGGGTCGAAGTGCCGCTGGGGTTATTCCCGGCCCCCTATCATAAGATAAGGTCGCCTTTGTATATGCTTTACTATTCCTGAAAGTATTACAATAAAGTGTTTTTATCTATCTAACTTTGCGATTACCTATATCCGGCACAGAGGTGGGAAGAATAAATACCTGGTGGCTGCTACTATTTCAGAATCAAGGCTAAGGTAGGATAAGTGGTTTTACCAGGTAGCTTATCAGTAAGTAGCATCTTACAAAGAAAACCATAACGTAACTTCCTTTTGTAATTTATTGTTATGTTTACTTATGAATGACTTAATTTGAATAAGTAAGGTAGGTAATCCCGTCGTTAAATTGTTTACAATGATTGTTCAAAACATAACTACTTAAGAGGTAGCTGTTAAAAGTAATAATTATTTTGTGTGTAGTTTTTATTTTGTTATTAATTTTTTAATAGATATTGTTCTTATTGTCTTTTAAGTTTCACTAACTTTTAGTTAATAAGTTCATAGCCCAGTTGCGAACACGGTCCGAAAGTAATCGTGCAGGTTAATCAACGATGTGTGCGGTCGGTACCAGGATGGGTGACCGCTAGTGCCATATTTTATCTGAGCTCCTCCGTGCCTCAAAGAGCACGTTAAACAGTCTGTCCCGGTTGCTGTTGTTCGACAGCAGTCGTTAAGCCATGTCAGAAGTCTATGGGTGGCCTGAACAACTCTGACAAATCGGTTGGTCACTAACCATATGATAAGCAAGCAATACATTAAAAAAATATTGTTAACTCCAGTTAATTATTTTATTTGTAGCTGATAATCTTCGCTTCAGCGTTGATGGATTCAATAATAGAAGAGAAGAGCCGTTACTTTCTGGTGTGCTCAATCTGCGGCCTCATCGTCACTTATAGACCAACTCTGACCAGGAACAAAAAAATATGCCAATACCTATGTCTTTTTATGTCGAAGCTCAAAAACATGGAATGTACGAAGGTTATGGTGTCTCCTTATTTCTATGATCTGTATTCTAGTAGAGTTTGAAAACTCGTCTTCACCTGATTATAAATAATCCAGTTTAACCACTATAGTTGCAAATATGGTAAGTGGTAAACCTTACAGCACACAGCTAGCGGGATAGGTAGAAATCCAATAAAAAAATATAAATATGGCGAGATAGCAAATTCCTGTTGCTATAATAGACCTCTAAGATATGATCTAGCAAGGAGTCTACATTCCGATTGTCCCTAGAAGGAAACTTCATATGAAGTCTAGAATAAATATACAATAGGTTACATAATAGGGGAAACATAATTCATTTATTTATTTAAAAATATTACTTTTGGAATGCGGAATAGGAAGCTTTAAACTTGAGCTGCATGAGCAGTAGGCACATAATGTAGATAGATATATATATATCTATTATTATTATTATAAGGAACCTAGATGAACAGTGATGCAATTTTGGAGCCTTTTCATATTTTTACACGTTTTTACGAATTACCAACTGTATCAATTAGTAAAGTAAAGTAGAAGTAAAATACACTATAGTGCACAAATATAAAACAACAAACATTAGATAAAAAAGGAAATAGTGAAATACAATTTAGGCGGCCTTATCGGTAAGAGCGATCTCTTCCAGGCAAATTTAAATTAGTGTACCTATAAAATAATTTAGAATCTTTTGTCGTTAATGTTAAAAAAAATGTTTAGAAGATAATACATTATTTTTGCTTCTGTTGGTATCTAAGTAATTTCTAACACTATTGTAATACTTGAGCCATCTCCCGTCCAATGTGTGCAGATTGCGTAACGCTGCAGTTGGCCAATGTCATCTGGGTGCTTGACCTCGTGACCTCACTGCATTACATAGCTATTACATTCAGTACATTAGGTGCCTACGCATTTTACATGCAATGTGACAAATAGGTAGGTATAATACTGGAGTTGGAACTCCATAGGTCACGTGATAATAAATCAGGGCAGATGAACGAGGGTGAGGGTCGGGTTGTAACTTATAAATATAGACTGCGAATCTGAAATAATCTGAATCTATACTGGACGCTTTATGAAATAATGTTCGTACACGTTATTATCAAAGCGAATGACGTTAGTGTAGTAAGATAGAGAGAACCGTCTAATTATAACCATCAAAACCCTCAAAAAAATTAATTCTAACACTTTAAGAGCTTATACTCGTTACAAAACCAGAAATTTTGATGGCGGCTTTAATTATCTGGTGAGGATACTTCATGGTGCTCCCGATCCACATATTAATATTACGAATTGAGTTGTTCAATTCTATTTAGTTTATTTTATTTTATTCTATTTAGAATCTCCCAATTATATTAATGTGACAGCCAGTTTCAGCTTTCAATTTTTATTTGAAGCCTAAAAGGGAAATGAGGTTCCTTACGGCACAAATAAATACATTACCTACTAAAACAATAGGTATGTCTATACAGCGCTAGACAAATATTTTTTCGCTTAGGTAATGTTTTGAAATATAAAGAAATTTTTCGGAAAATAAATTATTAAGTGTAAAAATATTTAGAGAAATTGCATCCCTGTAATTCGGACATGAAGTGTTAATAAATAAATACTTAGGAAAATAGGGGACTACGTGTATTATTATAATTTGTTTTTGAATTAACCCTAAGCGAAGTACCTAATTAATGTAGTATCAAATAACATGTTATAAATAAGTACCTTATTCTGAAATATATATAAAAACTCTAACTATTAACATGTTTCCTTATTGTTTAGGTGCGTTTCAACAATTATTAAAATAATTATTTGACTAGTGGTCAATTTAATTACGAACAACCGAAAAACTTTGTATATAATTACTAATAATGGACTAGCTAGTTAATTAAGTTGGTATCTATATCGATGACTATAGCAATCAATATAAAATCACTTTAGAATCATCTATCCATTATCCAATTAGGTACGCGAAGTGGTCTTTGTTTCCATAAATAAGCTTGTTTCTTGAAGCGCCTTTAAATTTATTGCTACTTTATTAATGATGATGATTATCCTTTTATGCGGAAGGCACGAAACGCTTATTATTATTAAGTTTACTAATATTTTTAATCGCTATTACAGATTTATATCTATAATTAAAATGATTGACTAAAAAGATATGCAAGGTTAGTTTTCAAATTACTAAGACCAGAAGTTTTATATTTCTGCAAATGATCATTTTGAATCGTGTCAACGACGTGTGACTTGAAAAATACTACGGATCCCTTGCAGGAAACAAGTTTGCCGTTGTGGAGAGCGCTAACTTCATTCCTCCAAGAGGGTTTCCTAAAAAGTTGGATAAGTATATGGAGTACCTACGTACCTACTATAATGGTTTTCATTTTTTATATGGATTTTCTGATATTCGAGGTGGCCCACCCAATCCTCTCTCCGGGTGGCACTCTAGGATCTTAAGCTAATTTTGCTTGATCTAGCTTGATCGTTCTAAGGACCCCCCCCCCCCCCCCCATTCATCACAACCATCCACCACCTTAAATGTTACAAACAAGGGTGAAAAATACTAACAGACATCAGCTGCGCAGACGGCGAAGAAAAACAATATGGCACTGAACTTTATCACGGCTGACGCCATAGCGGCAGAATTTGTTATATTAAAAAAACTTAATAAATAAACTAATAAATATTTAAAAAGCTAGCGTCGGATGCGTACGCGCCGCTAGAGTGTACTGGCATTGAACGTGGCCTTTGAGCTGTTTATATGGTCACTGCAGAGGGCCTGATTCACCGTGTTCCGTGAAAACATTGAATTTTGCTTTACTACATTTTTGTTTTTTATTTTATTGCCCTTAGTTTCCTTATAAGTCGTCATAAAAATCGTAATTATTGTTCAATAGACTCGTAGATTATTTGTCATTGTTGGTACTTACAGTTTACGATTACTAGGTGCTTCAAAAAAAAATTATCATCAAATGCAGGTGCTATAAAATAAACACACTTAGATTTATTTAATTAAATGTAGAAATCTTCAGCATAATATAATTAACATGCTAAATTGTCTACTAATGGTTTAATAATTTAAACAAGAGGTTTTCCGAAATGTTATTATTTTGTGTTTTTCTGATCATCGTATTTGTGATTTATTCTTACCAATGCTTGAATTGAATGGATCCATCCATCATACCTATTTAAAAATTTATAACACATACCACAAAAACAAACACATTTGGTTTTTTTTATCGCTTTTAGTCAACTTTTCAATCAAATTTCAAAAGGATCAATGTGGGTATTTCGGCTTCGCCGGTAAGTAAAAGAACTAAGATCTATATGTGGATGCCAAATTCAATTAAACTTACCCACAGAAATAGTTCAAAGTCCTGATTTAATTCAAAAATAACCTATTCTCGATTTCCCTTGGGCCCCTGCCTAACGACAGTGGCGGCACAGCATATAAGTATGTACCTATTACTAACACCACCTATTTAGTTATGATAAGATACTTTACCTACATTACATTGAAAATCATCAAGTAATGGAACCCTGTTCAACATTACTAAACTGGTTCCATAACCACTTTAGAGGCGTATACTTTTGAGTCCTATGATGTTGTTTGGTCTGGACAAGTACCTACGTAGGTAACTGACGTACTAGGCAATTTTGTCGATCTCGAAAGTGCGGAGATGGGATGGTAATGGCAGCGCTTGAGATTTCTGTAGCGAAAACCTGTAAATATTCTTTATTGCACACCCGGGACAAAAACAACTTACAACATAAAGAGAGGTACAATACAATGAGCCTACGTACTGTACCCGGCGTGAAAATACCGTATACGGTATCCCGTTCGGTTATTGTCAACCCATTTTAATGTGTCGTGATGCAAAATCAAACCTGAATAACTGCCTCATGGTTTATATTATTATTTTCAAATGAGTCCATTGATCTTTCGCGTAATTAAATTCGATTCAACCCATACACATAAAATGCATAATGTTTACAATGTAAATTTTCGAAAAGTTTTTTTGGTTGATATTTGGGCAATGGGCATAAACTACAGAATCGAATATGTAGATACCTCTATTTCTACTTCCTGTCGCCGATTTAGCCAACGCAGGCGGCGAGATTCTCTTGACGAAATCTCTATGCCACTGACGAGAAACTGTATGTATTGTTATTATAATCACTGGCTACTCTAATGTCATGCTCGAATGTCACCATCCACCTGTCCAGTGAAAAATTCCCCCGTTCTCGTGGGAACTAAAATGTCTAGTCTAGGCACTTGCTCTACTCTCTAGAGCTAGTTAAATGACTCTTCATTTTACTAGCTCTAGATATAGCTTGTAGTCACGAAACTATATGTATTAAATATAGGTATGTTTGCTACGACAATCACCATGGTAGAATGTCATCTCTACCGGTCTAGTGAAAATTTCCCTCGTTCTCGTGGGAAATAAAATGTCTAGTCTAGCTAGAACCTCGCTCTACAAGCTATGGCTAGAGATAGTTAATGAAGAGCGCATAGGCGCAACTTGAATAACGAAGGTTGATCTATTGAGTGATACGTAGGATATACGTACATTTACCGTCTGCTCTGATGGTGAAGGAAAACATCGTGAGGAAACCTGCACACTGAGATGACCAGTGTGTAAAATGGGGTAGGCACAAAAGGTCCTGAAGGGTCGAAGTGCCGCTGGGGTTATTCCTATATCAGATAAGATGGGATATCGAACGAAAGAAAGGATTTATTTCCAAGAGTTTTTTTATGTGTGCGCTCGTGGAAATAAATTTATTCTTTCGTTTAAAATTATGATCATTTTTATCTTCTGATAAAAATGATCATAATTTTAAACAAATATAAGATAAAAATACATAAACAAAAGTAATTAAGTTTGATGAAGGTGGTGTGCAGCACCGGGAAAAGGGGCTGCCTGCCTGTTGCCGCAGCGGATTTAGCACTTCGGCGCTGATTTTCAGGCATCACCTGTGTGGCAGGGACTACTCCATAATGAACGCATCATACATAGCTATTATAAGGTAATGTATTAATATATTTCTAATATAAGAATTTGACGAATACGCTAAATAGTTAGTTTCTTTATTGAAAACTACAAAATAAATTTTTGACGAGTCTAATTTACGCACTTATTAAAATCTACGTTCACAAGTCAAACTCACATATTTATTAGATTAGGTAATACTGGAAGTAGATTAAAAACATACGTTTATATAAGTAATAAAGCATTCTTCAACTTTATAAATCCTTAATTACTTAATATATTAAATAGAATAGTGTTTAATTATTGCCGCATTATTTAATAGGCCGGATGGCGGATGCTACATAAGCCCGGCTGGCTGGTGCGTTATTTAAATGGAGTTCTAATTATATTTTAATAGGTAAGTATGTGAAGATGACGAATATTGTGGTTTCTGTGCAGGATGCTTAGATACAGAATGTTGGTAAAATGATACGTCCCTAAAGACGACGATTTATTTGCAAAGGGGCATGATTAACTTTAATATCGTTGTGGTTTATTAATAGGGTATAAGTAGATTTGAACTTCAGCAAGTTGAATGAATAGGTGGGTACCTAGTTATTATTGAAATAATGAGAATTCGATCCCAATGGCGACCATACGTGAAACGACGAAGCAAGTAGGCATGCCATAGGTATATGAAGTGAACTAAAAATAACTTGCAAAATATGTTAAAGTTATCATTAAGTAATTAAAAAAATAAGAAGATTTAAGAAAAAATACACTAAAGATATAGCAATACAAAACAAGGAAAGATTATGCATAGGTTGGGTACCTACTTTTAATAAAATAAACCCGACTTTTCTTTTAAATTATCTAAAGTCCAAGTGACATTAATTTGATTGACTCTGTTTTGAGACGTTTTAGAAGTTTTATAAAGATAAGAGGCAGTTTTTCTTTATATTGATATCCTCTATCAATACTTAAGTAATGTTTTGTGGATTTGCCTTATGCCCTTTACGCAGCAAAAGTTTACAAAATTGTTCCAATAATCCCAATTATTTTATTACATTTTTATACGTTAGTATTTGTAACTCTCTAATTATATTTCCTATTGTGTTGCGATCCTTCTGAAATCTGAAGTACAGTATCCGCAAATTGTCGACTAATGTTAGATGTGATCTCTGTCTGCTGTCAATGTCCTCTAGATCTCCGAGACACGATTTCTACTATGATAATGAGAAATTGAATGGTACTACCATAAGCCGCGATACGATCGCAAAGTTCGCGGCCGATTATTACTGGGTGGGTGGTTGGCCTCGTAACAAGATAGGTCGATGACAGTGTTCGCGTCTTTTTATATTATACCTACTACCCGTCGAAAATATCTGTGGACCTGGCGTTGTGGTACGTTCAGCCTGCAGAGTCGATTTAGAAGCGAAGTGGCTGGACTGATTGAAATTGGCGTTTTTTGTTAGGTTAATATTCGTAATTCATTATCATTCGTTGTCATCGATAATCCTCGATAAAGTAGTGCCCTCTGTTGTAGGTTGTAGAGAACACTGGCTGGCACTGATTCTGATTATCAATCGCAAAATTAAACGAAACGTCACCCTTACTCTTACACAATCTAGCATACCTATGAGTGAGAGTGACATTTTCATTTAATTTTAACTATATTGCTTTTGAAGGCACCACCCATTCCGGAATTGACGCCACTGTGCTAAAAGCTACGAATCCAGAGTTTATAAAAAATATTTTTTATCTGGCAAGAATATGTTACAAATGTCATGTGATGACGTGCCAAATTACCAGTTTGTTTTCTTTGAAATAATATATAAAGCGCATGCGTGAATGATTATCATTGGTGCGTTTGAAATTCGTAATTATTTCAGACCAATAGTATTGAATTTCAGCTCAGTTTCAGTCAGCGACATTCGCTACAGGCCATTGATACGCATTCATTTGTAAAAGAAAACATACTAATTGATATCATTTTGTGACTGCTGTGCCGTTTACCGTAGATCGTAGAAAATTTGATTTTTCTGAATTAATCTAATTATTTATGTTAATGAACTGATTTAATTATATTTATAGATAAGAAAGGCGATCAGGTAATATATTTTTCTATAACATATCATAGAAATGCATGAATTACACTCCTTTGAAATTTGCTACTTAATTTTCCTTTTCTATAACCAAAATATAATTAGAACACCTCGAATTAACTTTATTTCGGTTCCAATGTACAATACAATTTCATGTCACAAAATTAAAGATAAGTTTAGGTTAAGTGTAGAGGTTACTTTGATTGAATAGGTTTAGAGGCCATACAATACATACATTTATTTTTTGGTCAGAGTTTAGTTAAGGGGGACACCAAATTAAGTCAAAGGAACCCCGTTCGGCGGGATTCTTTCAACATAACTTAATCTATCTGAGTTAGTTCTGCTTCCCCTAAGTTTCTGTAAAAGAAGGATGGCGGACACAGGTCCCAGCTATAACAGGGCCCTATGTAAACGAACTATATAAACGAAGACCTCTTTATAAATGATATAATTACATGTCATTTTAAATATAATTTTATGCTAAGTTAGTACATAGAAGTCGTACATTTTTAGAAGACAAGAATAAATAAATTGTAGAACATATTTTTTGGAATATATGCACTGTTCTTTGTAAAACAACTCAACCTTCATATTTCATTCCACATGCATGATATCTGTAACGTGATTCATCACATACCTATCACATTCACAGATGCATCTAGAAAAACCATACAATTTGGTTCATACATAAACAACCTTGGAGGTGTTCTGATATTATTAGCTGATGTTGTTTAGTTCATTGTTGAGAATTTATGTTTTAGTGTAGATGCTTAATGTACCACCATAAATTGTCTGGCTGAACATCTTATATCCTCACTGTTTCCCCTAGTAAAACTGTAATGACTAAAATAAAAATACTTGTAATTATAACAATTATCAAAATTATTTGGTTCTGTATTACAGTTTTATTATGATTTCCAATTTGAGTTTTCTTAGGCTTTAGTTGAATGTGCTGTGTCATGCCGGCCTTATTAAATAGCACCACCCCAACTCTTCCCGTGGCTGTCATACGAGGCGACTAAGGGTCTGTGTGGAAACTATTCTACACCTAGTAGACGGTGATAGACTCGTCGCCACTTATCACGTTTGTCCACCAAATCTTTCGGCAAAAAGTGGGAACTATCTATGATGAAGGTATTCCTCTGTCTACCCCCTCGGGGATTATGGACGTGAGATTATACTATACTTTAGTTGAATTTTTGAATAACAAGGTAATAAGTAGACCAGGTAAAGAAACGTGATTTTTTATCAAAAGTTAAACAAGATATTCAAATAAAAGAAACTCTTACAATTTATCTATATACAGGCCTCTCCTATACAGATAAAGATAATGTCAGACATTTTGCCAAACTTCATTTATTCTCTGTTCAATTCAATTCTTTTGAATATGGCTTCTATTGTGATTCGGCACAATAATTTCGCCAATGTCAAGTACAGGAGGATGTACGAAGGAGAATAGGAGAATACCGGTAGCCAGGACAATTTATTTCCTCGAAGGGTTTAATATGCTTTGTACATCTAAAACAAAGAGAGGATTTCCTAATTGATTATATTTGTAATGTTGGTAGAAGCACCATGCGCCTACTGCTGTTCCCAGCAGTTTTGCTGCTCTGCAGCGTGTGCTTGACCCGAGGCTATGAGGACGGCGTACTAGAGGACGATGACTTCGCCGAGTTCGAGCAGTTTGATGCCGATGATGATGCTACAGTTGATGGTAATGGTATGTGTATTTTAGGGTCTTGTTTTGTTGTATTTAGGGTTATAGATCCATGCCCATTTCAGAATCAGATAAGAATGTTAGCACCTGTACTAGTTTTGTAAAAAAACTGTATGATAGATGCTAACACCTCCCATCACCATACAATACAATGATTTAATTCAAAAATATATCCCATTTTTAAAAATGGGATGCCATAACTCATTTGATAGACTATACCACAAGCAAGGGTTGTTTTATATTGTTAATATTAGAACCGAGTAATTTTCTAAATTTCAGATTTCAGTGATAATGACAAAGACGTACCAGTACATACGTCGAAGGTCACGTTTAAAGAACCATTTGAAACAAATGGAGAAACTGAGGATGAAATCATTGTTGAGGTTAGTCCTTCAGTTTACTTATTGAAATGAAATGCAATTTACACATCCTACCATACATAATAAACTACAATGTTACACTTAGAATCCAAGACAAATGTGCCTCTTTGTTGTCCTCTTTCTTTTCATACAAAACTAAAAAAGAGACCTCCATCAAACATGAAGCAACATTACTCACAGGATCTATTTACAGATTCAATTGTTGATGTGTTGTTATTGTAATTGTATTCTAACCAGGATAATAAAAACCCTATCATGAGGGTGCCACTGGTATGTTTAGTTTAGTCTATGTTATGGAGATCACAATGAAGAAAATGGTTTCATTTAATTCCACAATATGGCAGAGTTATTATATATTTATAGTCATCACATAGCATAACTCTCACGTCCATAATCCCCGAGAGGGTAGACAGAGGGGCCACCCTCATCATAGGTAGTTCCCACTTTTCGCTCTAAGATTTTATTTAGTCAAGCTTTATAATTGTTTTTCTAATTACCAGGATGAAGATAATGAATTTGAACACTTCCATGACCCAGAGGAGTTTGAAGGTTACCAGGACAGTGCTCCTCGGTCATCTGAACAACCAAAGATCACTATTTCAAAAGTAAACCATATTATTATGTTAACAGTCAAAGTTCTTCAAACTATTATTTTTTACACAATCCTGTGTTGACTTTTATCATCATCAACATATTAATGTCCTCAATACGTCCCCAACAGGGTATAGGCCTCCGTGTACACCAGGGGTTATGGGCCATGATCCACTGCTGATTAATGGATTTCACATGCCTATGAAAAACTTATTTCTTTCTCAGACATTTCCATTACCGTTACAGTGGTAACTGAATTGAATACTATGCCTTCAGATGCTTAACTTTTATGGTCGCCTTTTATGGTTATGCGTCGGTTGCACAGTGACTGCTCTAACTGAGATGACCTGTGTGTAAAATGGGGTAGGCACAAAGGCCCTTGAGGATCAAGGGTCGAAGTGCCGCTGGTTTATTAACGGCCCCCTATCATAATATAAGATATGGTTTCATCAAAGACCATTTTTTATGGTTTAATTATAAATATAACAAATTATGAAGCGACAATGACTCAAAGACTAGGATACTGCGGCGTAAGCGCCCCCAGGTCGAATCCATTGTTGGTTCATTTTGGTGGACCACTCCTAGCACAGGCATTTTAACCAAGTTGGAGTGAATAGTGAAGAATATTGGTAATGTGTAAAAACATTACCAATGCTATTTTAACAAAAAAAAAACGATTGCAGGTCCCTATAATGATCCGGCCGCGCTGGGACGCGTATTGGCTGGAAGGCATCCTGTGCTGTGGGCTGGCTGCGTACGCGCTCGCCTACGCGATAGGCCGCGCCAAGAACACCTCTATTGCTGTCAACTTCCTCAAGTTGCACAAACCCTTGCTCGATGACAACTTCACTCTAGTTGGTGAGTGGAATAGGCAGCGACTGTCATTGAATTCTGATCGAATCTAGCGGTATTAGTACAAATACAATTTATTTGTGTAATACAAATTAGTAGTAAAAATTAAATAATGTAATTTGTACAAAACACGCGAGAGAGAAACTGGTGTCACGAGCTGTTTTGCCAGCACTATTTAATACCGCTAGATTCGGCAGCAATTTGATTTCAACGATCTTACCCCGCATCCGAACGCACTGTACCTTAGGCTGAATGCACGCACAGAGCATACCACCTTTAAAAAAGCACTGGTGGAGTTGTGGAGGTCATATTCTGTCTATAAATAAAAGACAAAACAGATCTAAAGTCTCTTTTCACGATTGGCCATGACGGGTGAACGTGTGGACATGCGCACGATCAACCATACGCATTCCTGTAATCGCCAATCATGGCCGATCGTGAAGAGGAGCTTTAACACTTACATCCGTTTGCAGGGGAAACAGGTGCAGATGTAGTAGCCAGCGAAGAGCACGGCTTCAGGCGCGAGGCGGAGCATTGCTTCACGATGTGGTGCAGCGGCCGGGTGTGCTGCGAGGGCATGCTCCTCACCCTGAAGCTGATCAAGGTGAGACAGTGAGACAGGTGTAGATGCCAATACGCCACACCTTCTAACCCTTAGGCTGCCTTTCCACAAAAGCGAGGCGGTGAGCGAGAAACAAATCCACCAATACAATAGCTTCATTATCACATCATAAATAAATTGAAGCAATCCTATTGGTGGATTTATTCCTCGTTCACTGCTCCGTGAAAAGGCAGCCTTAAACCATGTTTTAAGGTTAGGCACTGAACTGAGCCTAGATCATCAGTCCCAGCCTGCAGGACAACCGACAGATGATTTTTTTCTGCCGGTAGACAAACCTGATATTAAGTGGTTCTTCTTTTCCTTTACATATTCCCAGTTCATTGTCAGGGTCAGATCTCCCGATTTTCTTGCACCAGGATAGTCTGTCCTGGGTTATGGTATCATTTAGTTGAACCTCCACTCCACAGGGACTCTCCATAAGACATCCATCAGAACTCTGTTCCATTAGTCGTTGCTTTATGTATCTGAAATGTGATTTTTCTTTCCACAGCGCCAGGACTTGGTGCACGTTCTTATAGGCGTCGTAAAACCTACGCCGGACACGCTCCTTGTCCGTGTGGAACTCGGCAAAGACGACAGTGACCCCTTCGTACTCTGCGTCGCCCAGAAGAAGGTCGCCACACGCCTCTCCAAGGAGATGCAGGATCTGGTAAGTCCTTCCTCTATCCATTATCCAATCATGCGGCATTACAGCGCAATCCAGATGTTTACTACTTTATCTACAACTACTTGTAGTAGGTAGTAGCATCTATGCTATGTGAAAGAATTTTTAAAATGAAAATACGGTAAATAATAACTGAAGATGTTAAATTCGGTTTTCTATATCTCGACTGGAACCAGAGATAGTACTGGGGAGATGCTCCGTCCCTTTTTACAAAAACAATCCTTAATGTGTAGCTTGTATGGCGCTCTAGTAGAGTGACATGAAAAATTGCTATTGCCGTTTTTTGTACCTTACACTTTACCTTACCTATACATCAGGATCTACCACCGTCTATTGCTTTCTAGAGCGTGTTCTGCCCGGAGAGGCGACCAGGCGACAAGCACGGGCTTCCGACGGCGTTGTCCGTCATGTCCGAGACCGCGGAGGCCACGTCCGCCATCTTGGACTCCCGTGTGACGCAGGCGCTCACACAGTACCACCAGCATGTGCAGTTCATACACATATCCGACAAATATTGCGGCCCCAAGCAGATGGAGTGAGTTATTCAGTTGTTTTTAGAAAAGGAACCCTTATAGTTTCCACGTTAAGCACGGGCTCCCGACGACGTTATGTCCAAGACCGCAGAGGCCACGTCCGCCATCTTGAACTCCCGTGTGACGCAGGCACTCACACAGTACCACCAGCATGTGCACCAAGCAGATTATCAGCAGCACACTCTAGTCCACTGCTGGACATAGGCCTCCCAGGGCGCGCCATTGAGCCCGTTCTTCGGCTCTTCTCATCCAGTCGCTGCCAGCCACCAAGCAGATGGAGTCAGTAAATCAGTTGTTTTATTTGAGGACCAAAGGAACCCTTATAGTTTCGTCATGTGTAAGGCACAGGTATTTTGCTCTCTCATTTTTGCTCCTATTGGCATGAACTTTGGTGTGAAGACGTGTATCTAAACTACGAAAAGATCTTATTCTCTTCACTGTCCAGACGAACTAGAGCCTAGACGAATTTAATCAGGGAATCGTACTGAAAAGTCCATTTATAAAAACAACAGCGCGATGAAGTCCTCGAGTTTTCTATTATTTGTCTGATTAAGACTAGCTTTTCCGAAACTTTTCTATACCTATTCAGCTTCGGTCCGACCTAGGAGCGAAAGGCAACATCTATCAAATAATGATGTAACTATAATAACAAATTACCTACTTTTAAATCTTAGCGTTCGATTGTCACAGGGAAACTGCGGTAACAAAACCTCCAGACACAGAGAAAGTGATGCTAGTCAGTCTGGCGCTGGGTCCTGACGGTGGCGGAGACGAGGTGCGACCACTGTTGTTACTGGTGTTCCATCTCCTGGACAAGATCAAACGGCTGCGGCTTAGTAAGGAGGTGAGTAACGAGGGGGAGTGATGACAAGGAGCTGGGAGTGATGATGAGGAATGAGTGATGTTATTAGCAAGGAGTAATGATAACTAAGGGGAGAGTGATGTAAGTAGCAAGGAATTATGATAACCAGGGGGAGTGATGTTAGTAGCCAAGTAATGGTATGAAGGGGGAGTGGTGTTTGTAGCATGGAGTAATGATAACATATTTGTTATCATAGCAAGAAGTAACAATAATGGTTGTCTTATGGTTATTTGTCAGAGTTGTTCAGGCCGCCCGTAGGCCTCTGACATGACTTAACGACTGCTGTCGAACGACAACAACCGGGACCGACTGCTTAACGTGCTTTCCGAGGCACGGAGGAGCTCAGATGAAATATGCCACTAGCGGTCACCCATCCAGGTACCGACCGCGCCAACGTCGCTTAATCTGCACGATCACTTTCGGACCGTGCTCGCAACTAGGCTACGAGCTCCTCACACACTCACCTCCCACAATAATGAGAAATAAGTTAGTAGCAATGGGTAATGATAACGCGGAGTGATGTTAGTAGCAAGGTGTAATGATAACAAGGAGTGGACGGTGTGATGTTAGTAGCAAGGAGTAACGGTGATGACAACTAGGAGTAGAGTGATGTTAGTAACATGGGGTGTGAAGTGAAGTTAGTAGCAAACAATAAGAATAGATTTATTTGTGCGGTAAGATGACAAAGTATTCATAGTCCGTACACAAGTAAGAACTTAAGCATAGGTTATATTAAACTAAATAAAACTAGTGAGCAAAAAGTTACAATAAACGCTGACCTCCGAACTAGGAAGTTCCGTTAAGTTTTAGTATGAATTATTATTTATATGGAGAACGGTGTAATATTAGTAAAATACAAAAACATGTAATGTTAGTGACAAGATAAGGTAGAGGTTATTATGACGCCCAAGTTTCATGTGGACTTCTAAGATTTCAGGAATGATCAAAGTTTGTTGTTGGCAGGCGCTAGCCAAATGCGAGAAGCGGCGACAGAAGGTGGCCGAGGCGTGGCTCCGGGGAGCCCATGCGGCGCGGCAGGAGCAGGCCGCTCAGAGGCGCGAGGAGAAACGCAAGCAGGAGAAGGAGCGCATCCTCGCGGTATGTATCACTAAACAAAGCTATTATTGGGCTTCCTTTTCCGCATTTAGACAAAGGTGGTCCTTTATTCGTACAGGTATGTTGGGTTAACTAGATTTCCAGCCAACCTAGCTCCGTCCAGAAGCTCAGAAGTATCTTAGGACATTCACAGGCGTCCTTGGTATTAGATTATCAAGGTGAAGGAAATCGTCGTCAGGGAATCTGCATATTTGAGGAAAAAGATTTCAAAGACATGGAAATTCAACAATCAGCACTGCGCTGCTTGTATTTCTTTGCCCCAACTGTGGGCATGGTACCCTTACCATATCGATTGATTGCCTGATCGATCGGATACAAGAGCGCCAACAATCGAAAAAAAATATCCAATTTTTGGCGGAGATACGTAATGTAACTTTAGGAATTCAAACAGGGTTATTAATGCTAGTTTAAAAATACTACTTACCCTGTCGGAGGGCACCATGATGAGTTCTTTTTTAAATAAAACGTAATAATGTAACAAATAAGGTTTTTTTACTAGTGTGCGCGATCGATTTCATAGGCTGATGATGATGAAGGTCAAACATCTTCGCTTCGGCGTTGACGTGTTGCGGTAGTATTTAGGTACAAGAGCATATATTTTCAAATATATCTGGAAAGATTGAGGTTAACATAAGCGTTCTTAGGTGCCTTATATTGTTATCATATCACTTCTCACTTTATGAATCTTGTAACAAATAAATTACTAACTTAAGTACTGGGCTCCAAACTGTAAAAATTTGATTGCTTATAGAATTAAAAAAACATTAAACTAAATAATTTTATGTGATTTTATTTTTGAATAAATAATTTTAAAAATATCTTTCTAAGAGACAAAATATCAGACTTCGTGTAGACAAAGTTAAAAAAAAAAATTCTATAAAGTGATACTCGTATTGAATTTGAACTCTGAAGTTACAAGATGTTTTAATCGCAAAGAATTGAATTACAAAGTTACGTGTGACAACAATATTTTTATTTCTTTCTATACATGTTAAAATTGTTTACCAATGTATCCCTCATTGATATAAATCTTGTGGTGATTCCAGGAGGACGACCCAGAAAAGCAGCGCCGCTGGGAGCTGAAGGAGCAAAAGCGTCAGCAGAAGCGCAAAACGCCCAAAATGAAGCAACTCAAAGTAAAAGCGCTGTAACCACTTGAATGTCAAGTCAAGTACATAAAAACCTAATGCAATATTATTTACATACAGTGATTTTTGTTAATTATTCTAAGTGTTATCAATTATCATACTCATTGAACGCGAATAAATGAATTTTAAGTTACCTATATGTTGTATTATTGTCACGGAATCCACACCAGGCCAGATTCCCTCATTAGTCCAAAGTCAATACTAGGTGCTTGTTGAAAAAATCTCCCGTGGACTCACTTGACTGCATTTACACCCCATTCTTGTGCACCCACCAGGTGCACAGTTGGTGAATATCCATTGCTGAACATGAAGGTAAAACACCTGTGAATGAACACGATAACCAGCAATGCACGTCGTTATACTATAGGTGCCACATTACAAACGGACGACTGGCTACCTGGACTACCATAAAACGATTACCATCGGATCGCTCGCACTTATGTTTCTTATGGGACGGTGCTAGTGATGTCCGAAATAGTGGTCGATATGTTATCGATAACAATGCACTCGGACTCCTTCGAATTGAAAAAAAATCAATAAGTAATTCAATTGTTGTAAAAGTTTTTGTACAGTAGTTCAATTGATAAGTAAATCAAGTTTGATTAAAAACGGGGATATCTAAATTTAAAATAACTTCAATAATCATTTTGCACCAGCAATAAACTAATTATTAATAAAAATGGGGAAATATTTATTGATTTAAAATTAAAATAACTTCAATTAAAATTTTGCATCAGCATTAAACATTTTATAATACACTTCATGGTACAGTCGATCACAAGCATTAGTAGATCTGTAAAAAACCTTCGATTAAATCCCAATTTTATGCCTGCGCAGTATGATAAATTACAGATTCTCAAATTTTGACGTTTTGGATAGGTTGACCTGTGGTCGGTTGTACAGCGGCGCGACGCGGCGGCGGTGGTCAATTATCGACAAAGAGCACCCGTTACACATTCTTTTTGACATCATGATTTACGGCCCCCGTCGTCACTTAGAGTTCCGGATATTATTTATAGACAGGTCTGACATAGCGTGAGTTGAACGCTAATAATAATGGGCTCCCCCCGTTGAAGAATTAGCGTACCTCACTTTGTTAACTCATTCCCTCAGAAAGGTTGTGGGTGCAGAATAATATTGTGGTCGTGGTGTATATATGGGCTATGGCTGACAGCTTTAATATCGAAGGCAGAGAGAAGGTGTAAGATGACACTGTCTTTCTTCATTTAAATACATACATATCTTCACACTTATGTCTCTTGCAGGATAGGCAGAAATAATGTAGCATCATGGAAAATAAATCAATATACATATTAATAATATAAGTAAGTAATATGTTTATTTCACACACAGCAATGACCGAAACAGTTATAATTATAAAAAATAATTATGTAGTCAAAGGTAAACATATTGAAATCATGTCTGATGGTCTGCTGTTATTGTGAAAAGGGCCTCAACTCAGCTTATTGTTGCAGACAAAAATGCCTACAGCGCTGGTATTCTGGACCATGATCGATGGCTGGCCAAAACCTGTCCAAGAGAACAAAGATACGACACAAACACATTTAAATGAAGATAGGTAGTATTAATAAGTGAAAAATATATATACCTACATTTACCATGACACATAAATTATAAAAATATATAAATATCGTAAATAAATATATCACAAAGTATTGTAAGTATTGTATGTGATGATGACAGTAAAGATTACAGCAAATTGAATTATTCAAAGCATGTTTATTTACGAAATAAGAAATAACAAAAATATGTTAACAAACATTCTATGTATAATACATAAATCTAAGTCACAAAAGCAGTGAGGATGGCAAACATGACACATTTTCATTACTAGATAAGTTTATTTTTTAATTAAAATTATTAGAATGTGCAGGTTAATGAGATCTATGCACAGTCTTATTATTGAGATTTTCATTTTTCAATGTGCAAAAATATGAAGATTCTATAATAAAAATGCAGTTAAAGATTAATTTTAAATTGAATAAAAAGAGATAAAAGTGCATCTGTGACTTAGAAAAAAAACAAATAAGTTTGTTCTAATTCTCAACAAACATTAGGTGGTATTAATTATAGGTAACCATAAAAATCAAATACTCCCTGAGAAAATCAGGTCAACATTTCCAAAATATCCTAAACACAGATACAAAATAATTCTTCTAGTATCCTTAATTTTTGTACCGAATTGTGATAATTTTGAGCAAATTTACTTAAAAATTTAAGTGAACATAAACTTCTTCATACAATCACACGGTACATTTAGATGCAAAACTATTACAATTACACCAAGGAGCTAGGAACATCATACATCAACTCTACACTTACATAAATAACACTGTTGGTACAAATACACTGAAAAATACATTATTCAACATCCATAATCACATACTACTACCCTCAAGACTCGGGAGGGTACATTAGGTATCACCACACCACTACATTCAAAGGTATTCTTCGGATTGTGTTGGTCATTCATCAACTTGTAGTTTTTGTATCCGAGTTGATACACAGTCCATTTCTGGTGATGTCTCTGGTGCAGAAGGTGGGTCCATGGGTAATATTAGGTTCTCCAGCGACTGGCATCGTTTCGCAGAACTTTTGGCCTCCAAGTCATCTCTACTGCAACTGCTAGTAGACGGCTCGAAAATACTTTTGAACTCGCAATTTTCGCTCACGTCGCCGGCGTTCGCGTCGGAGTTCTCACTCTTAGTTCTATGTCTAACGGGCAACACGTAAGGACACAATCTGTTTTTGGTTGTGGCTCGTTTCATGCAGTAGCCCACCGTGACATTCGATACGTAACGCGTATTTAGCCGCATCACGCTGTAATTCGATTTGGACTCGTGTAAAAACTCACGCCGTGCCTCAGTAATCGCACTCAACATCCCCAGATCGTGCAAAGCCTTGTCTAAATTATCCAAATTCATGTGACTGTGGCGAGATTTCTGTGAACAACAGAATAAATTAGTTAACACGCCCTTCGGCACGTAGGTTATCCAACGGTATAGATGTTACGTACATTATTTTCGTTTTCATTGCACTTCATTCTGAAGGAAGTCTAGACGAAATTTGAGAAATCTGCATAAAATCTGGCGAAAATAAACACCACAAAAAAGTCATAATATCGAATGAATGACAGTTAGTTGGTGTTGCCATTTAATTTGATTTTTCTTCAACTCAATTTTATTTTAATTTGTTTTTTTTAAGGCAAAGTGAACTGAGCCCATACAGCCATGTCTGATGTAAACAACTCTTGCAAGTCTTCATTAAAATGCTGGTGTGACACATTTCAATGCTATCTGGGAGAATCTTCCACGCTTCTGCACCATCCGAACCAAAGAAGGCGTCCCGGACGCAGTATGGCTCTTCAAAATCCAGCCAAGTACGGATTGGGGTGCAGCGTCTTATTTGACTTTACTTCACTGTCCCACACATTAATCACATTTTGTAGACGTTCTTCGAATAAAAAACACCATTCTTACTTGAAAAGCTCTACTGTAAAACAATTTGCAAGACAACGAAAAAAAGCTGGTGTGGACGCGACAAAAGCGCGGGAGAAACTCCAATTTTATTTTAAATTGGATTAAAGTTCAACTGAGTTTTTAATAATGGCTGCGATTCTGAACAGCCACTAAATCTAAAGCTAAACCTAAATTAAACTGTCATTAATTGTGTACGAGCACAGAGGTACCAATATAATGTATATTTATATAAATTTTCTGTGTTTGAGAGTGAGCTCCGACGTTTCGTTTAACGATCATCTCTGAAGAAGATACACACACAGTGAGGCTCAGCGATTTAACATTGTAATTTTCAAAAAAAAATCACGACATTGCAGAAGAAAATAAAATATTTATAATGCTGGGGCCACACTAACGTCTAATGCCAATAATAGGAGATAATGCTGTAATTTTTTATCACTAGAGGCGCCACTAGCACAGTTAAAAAAAATACACCGTACGTGTATACGACTTAAAGATGATTTTGTTCTAAACATAACATAACTTAAATTAATAAAGGTTATTTTCATTAATATTGCATGATTTTACAAGAATATTGTTTAATAAACTTTCAATTAGCACATAAATCCGAACTTCTTCGTATATACTTGGGCCTGGGGGCGGCCATGTCTTTTGACGGCCATCCCGGAATAGATGCAATTGTACCCTATATTTTATATCAAATGAAATTCCAATTTGATTTCTGTAGGAAATAAATTACCTATCCTAATGATGTTGCACATCTGAGAATAAGACAAATGTAATCAATCACTTTATCAGGCAAGCAAGTATCAAGATTATTCAAGATTGCTTCATTACATAAAACCTCATTTCGTAACCGTAAATAACCGTTCCTATGATGAATCTCCTTGGATAATTGTAATGTAGAGAAAGAAATTCAACAGTTGAAAAATAAATATGGAAAATACATTGGGAAAATACTTAATATTTCCTATTCGAGTAGTAAATTTGTAAATGGCAGAAATTTTAAAAGAATGGCTTACAGAGAGACTTCAACGACCTATAAAATGGGAAGCCCAAGAATTTGGCGAACTGATGAAAAATGGTTACATAATAGCGGGCGTACTCCTGAGCTATCATGTAATAAACGAGGAAAAGTATTTTCTGATCAGGGATAGCAACGCGTCCGCTGACATAACAAATAACTGGAAATATCTATCGGAATGGCTGCGCGAAGTGGAGGTTTATCTCTCAGAAACCGACTTGAGCAATATCAAAGAAGGCAAGGGCTCCACACTACTTCGCTTGTTTTACCAACTTTTCCTCCATTTAGATAAAAGAGATCGAACCAACTTTATCAAACGTGAACGGAAAATGGTCTCTACTCTCGTAGAAAAGATAGGAAGACGGTTCAAAATTGACAAAGTTGATGAAGAACAGGAGTCTTTTGTAGACGACCTGTCGAGACCTTTGCTCAACGAGAAACATTTCATTGAATGGCAAAGGAAGAAAACCGAGCAAGTTAAAGAGACTTACGACTACATACGACACAAGTACTCGAAAATGCTTGCGAAAATTGAGGAATCCAAAACACCTTTGCATTATATCGCTCCTGAACAGAAAAAAATGCCAGCCAAGGAAAAAAAGGAAATGGAAAAGTTTGCTTTGAGATATCCATGTAAATTCGAAAATTATACATACGAGGAATTGCTCAGCTTGGAAGAAAAGTCGGTGGAAAGAAAAAAGTCACTAGTAGATACAGAATGGACAAAGAATTATATGGATAATTTGTATACAAGAATACACAAGAAATCTGATTCCGAAGAATTTCAGAAACAATTAAGAAATGTCATTAGTGGCTCCTTGTGGGACATGTCTGTTGCAGAGGAGGAATGTAAGCTCGACACTCAACTTGCTAAAAAAGTTATGAAACTATCTCAATTTGAGAAACAAATGTGCACCCAAATTATGGAAACGAAACAGCAGGCACGCAACCTTGCCAAAAACAGAATTCAAGCTGAAAGGGAATACGCCGAACAGAGAGAACAACAATTTCATCAATTTCTTGACAACGTTAAAGAACAAATACATTTAGAGGTGGTGGAGATAGACTTTGAAAAACACCGACAGAATATGCTACACCAGAAGCTGTACGCAGAGAAAATGAAACGTAAACGGCAACATTACTATGAAATATGCTACGAAACTATGTTATCTATAGTTGATTACGCCACTAAGTATGCATATTTCAAACGTCTAATCGGTGACGACATACCAGAACATTTTATTCATGAATGGAAAACGCTATATTTTAAAAAACAACCTATATTTGATATTCTTGATCCGATGGAAGACCTTCTCAAGGAACATGTGTTGGAAGAGGAAGCTGCACCGGAGGAGGAAGAAATCGTTAGACTTGAATTAGATCGCCAAGAAGCAATGAACGACGCTGAGTTCAAAGAATATCACAATTATACTTATCCTTGGAATTTGGAATTGTTGATTCCCAACTTCGATCCGGAGTCGGAGGAAAGGAAATACGAATATTTAGGAACACGCATATTAGGGCACCTAGTTTACACATTACTTGAAATAAAATACCCATATCCACCTCCGAAACCTCCTGCTGATTTACCTGACTTTCAATCTAAAACTATCATTCGTGGTTTACCAGACAAGTCTATAACTGTTGCTATGCAAACTTTATTAAACAAAAACCAAATTCATGTTGTTCGACTCGAGTGTGCAATCAACTTTTGTCTCAGGCAATTCAAAATAGAAATGATTGGTTGCACCGATATAGACCTCTCGTTTGATAAATTTATTGCTGCAGCTCGCGAAGAAGATGATAAAGAATTTATTAAAGTTTTAAAAACAGAGGATGAATTGCACAGCAAAAGCAGTGAAATGAACTATTCGGGAGTTTCATTACCTTTACCGCCAAATACGAAGCAAACCCAGACACCCAAGACTATTCCAGAAGTAGAGATAAAATTATCTAACGCTGCTGAACTGGGTAAGTATGCTTATGAGGCTCTCAGTTTTGGCGATAGTTTAACAGATCATTTAATGGCAGCTATGTTAGTAGAATATATAAAAGATCAAGACGATATTAACGGCTTTGTCATTATAAACTACCCAAATTCTTACCGAGAGGCGCAAATACTGGAGGAAACGTTTTCTGGCCGTGAGCCACCAAATGATGATCAGTTAGATGACAGAGATGACATTTATTTAGAAGAAAGCATCGCGAAACATCGAAAGAAAGAAAAAGATCAATTTAAGGACATACGTGTATCAAAAATTGTGAATGATCCTCATAAGAAAAGGGTCGAGAAGCCTTTCGAAAGCTATTTTTCATGCTATGTTAAGCTTAAGGAAACTGAAGATATCCTTCAAGAGTATGTTATTTGGGATTTGAACGAAGAAAATTCAGAGCTTATTGATAGGTTTTATGCCATCTTGGGAATTAATTACAGTATGTATTACGAAGTAATAGAAAAGGACTTTTTAGCACAAATATGCAAATATATTATCGGTGACCTGACTATGCCTCTAAAATCGTGTACCACATTATTTGGTGAAAATGTATTGAGTGCTCTTGATTTTCCTTCTTCTGAGGACAAAAGAACGAAATCTAAAATCGTAAAACCTGAGGTATCAATAACTGGGAAGTCAAAGGAAAGGCTACGAAAATCATCCAAACTAAGTAAGAGTAGTGTTCTAGAAGTTGTAAAAGCCCCAGAGTCTGTCGAGGAATTGCCGGATGAACCCGTCGTTATTTTAGAACATGCACTATCAGAAGAAAATGAAGTCAAATCAATGGCAACTTCAGAAGAATTGAAGATACTGGCGGGAGAAGAAGACTGGGACTATGGAGAAATACCCATCTCTGAACTTATTGGCGTAGCGCTTGCAACTTGCTGGGAAGAAATTGAAAAGACATACGTTCATGATATGCAGCAATTGTTTTTTGCGAAACGCTTGCAAATGAACTGTCTTGTACCATACACCAGATTTATCAAAGATAAAATGGAACAGATTATTACATTGCCTTCCTACAAGCAAGATTTAGTCAGCCGCTTTCAAAAGGAATACAATGACTTTGAAGATGACTGGCGTGATGTTCATTTAACAAAAAATGAATGGCATTGCAGAGTGAAGGAATTGCAAAGCAAGTTGTACAATATTTGTGATGAAAGAAAGTTATATGCGGAACAGCAAAGACAGGCACTCATATGTGAGAACTGGGCAATGGAAGAACTTACAACTATGGCAAATACGTATATATCGTGTATGCAGACTGAAATTAATAGGTGTGTACCTAATTATGTAATTAACACATGGGTAGGTTAGTTTGGATACTGAAAGAGTTTTTTTAGTATGCTTACCTAAATCTAAATAGAACATAAAAATATTTAAAAAAGATTTTTTTCAGGTCATATTTAACTATTCAAGCTCTGCATGACTTCTATTTCGCCATGCTGAAGCGACTGCCTCCAAATGATAGGATTTCATCAAAAGAATTGATTAAAATCCAAAGAGAAACAGAAGAAACATCTGGAAGTCGGAGAGGAGGCGAAGACAAAGTATTCCGGCAATTAAAGGCGGCATTTCAAGATCTGCAACTAAAAAACATTCAAATTGATTATAGCAATAATCCATTCAACATGATAATCGAAAATAATGTCAAAAATGCCGTAAGGTTAATAAAAGAAACCAATGATCATTATCGGACACTTATAAGTAGAGAATATAGCGAAATAGCTAAGATTATTGTGCCAGTTAAAAAGAAAGATGAGACTGGTAGTTCCGATGATACTGTTAACGCTGAAGAGAATTTTAAGATGAACGCATTGAAATGTATCGACGAATGGATAATGGGCATCAATGGAGAAATGTTCCGCGCTAGTCTGCGCATGCTCGCACTTCAGTACAAATGTTATCAAGATATGAAATTGTTCAGTGACCACATTTACAAAACGTTCATGGGCGTGCAGGATGATATTGATACTTATTACATGAATGAAATTAAGTCTGTAGACCGTCTTTGTAAGTATCTCCAAATGGCTATAGAAAATGGTAGAAAGATTCCTGAGAGCCTCGTACTTGATCATGATACGTTTGTGATTGACCCGAATCTACTGCAGTTCGCTCCGCCTGAACCGCCTCCTGACACAGGAGAACTTCGTGAACTCGCAGAATTTATGGATTTCAAGATTGGTCAACTTGCACGACTACGGACCCAGTTCAAGATTGTCGTCCCCACGGGTATTGCGCTGCAACAAGCTTTCATATATCTTTTGCAAGATTTCATCTTTTTCGGCAAAGAGTCTTGTGAAGGGACTCTGTTTCCTGAAATTTGGCGGCGCGTAGACCCTGAACAAGTTCCCAAGTTAGTGTATTTGTTATTTGGTGAGACTGCCTACGTTAATTGGAAGGACTTTCTTATTTATTGTCTGAATATCAGATTTCCCACAGTAGAGGAATTATTAGATCTTCGAAAGAATTTCCGATGCAAAGATCTTGAATCCACCGAGCTGATTAGCAGAGACGATTTCATTAATGAAGAGCTTTGGTTCGAACAAGATTTAGATCCTGAGGATAAATACGCCCAACTGAGGAAGAATTTGATCAAACATTTTCTATTTGAGTTGTATGAGACTTCAGAAAATATGATGAATTATTCAGCATTTTTATTGGCATTCTGTAAAAGTCTGGATCCTATCGAGGGTTTCGCAATGGCTTTGTCTATGGCAGTCGGCAAGAAAACGTGTTTCACATGGGACGATTGTGAGGAAGTCGTGTGTAACATGATAAAACTCAAACAGTACAAAGACGAATGCATAGCTTGTGCCCACAAATGTGCCGATGAGTTCTTAGAGAAAGTCTTCGATAAAGTGATAGATACGTGTGAGGGCACTACTATTACAGAAGTGCCGTACACCGAGATTGATGAAAAGGGGGCGAAAGCGAAGAAGGGAAAAGGCAAAGGCACAAAGAAGGAAATCTCTCAAAGCGCACGTCTGCCAAAACAGCAAAAAAGTTTTCAAGCGAGTGTTAGCAAAATGGTGCAATCTGCTGTCGATGTGAAAACCGTCTCTACTTACATATGTCGGCCGTGTGAGGAGGAACCTGCGCCCCCTACCGAGGAGAAACCACCAGAGAAAGAGGAAGTGGAAGAAGAACAAAAGAGCGAGGTTCAGCCGGATCCTAACGTAGCTTACGCTGTGAGTCAAGATGTAATATGGAAGGTGCTACGGATCTGCTTGCCGTGGCACTTCGAGTTGCTACCTGAGGCTAGGATGACACCTTACGTGGAGCGAGTGCGGGAGATCATGAGTCGTCTGGAGGAGAACACTGATAATGGAGACATCTACATTTGTATGTTCCTTGCGGATCCTAACATTTGTCGCATTTTGCATAAAGTGAAGAAGTTCACGGCTCTCAATTTAGTCGAGGAGGTTCAGAAAGTATGTGTCTAATTTAGCTTTTTGCATTATTCAAGGTAATGTTTGTTTTTATTTTACTTAGTTACATAAATTCTTTATTTATATTCTTAATTTTGCGCATAAAATACTTTTGTTTTGTAAGACCTATTTGTCGTGGCGTGTATTTGTATTGGTATGTTCTTATTACTATTAGGTAGCAGTTCGAAAAAAATAAACTTCGTATTAATTTGTATGTTCTATTATTAAACCTTAGTATTGAATGGGTTAACATCAGCTAAAATATGGGTAAACAGTTTTCTCTTGGTTATGCTGATGAGTTTATATTTGATGCTCCTGATGCCTTCTTGACGAAATCTTCTCTTCGCCAGGCTGAGGGCATAATATCTGCCAGAAATCAGAAAACCGTATTTTATTATGTTCTCAGTGATGGTAACTGTAAGTTAGTAGTAGTAAGTAAGTTACCTCTTGTAGTTGATTGCGTTGGGCTTATGGGGTAGAGTTGCGTATCGGCCTATGGATTTGTTGTAACGCAGCATCGGATACCTTTTTGCTTGCAACCTGAAATAACCAACGTACCAAGTATGAAGGTATGAAGGTGGTTAACTCTGTTCAGTCAGTCTGGTGTGGTATAATTCTTTTACCTATTTCTGCCGCAAAGCAGCAATGTTTGCACCGGCACATGAGGCACTCGTGTCGTCAAGGTTAGCAGTGCATCGAAAACCCTCTAATAACATTATAGTGAGGCGAGATAGGTGAGGGCGACGGTGACCACTTGCGGTGATCCCGTTTGCTCGTTCGTTTATAAAAATAATTAAAAAATATACATTTGGTGAGACCTAAGAGGCATTCATGAATACCTTGATGATAATGTTGTACCATGATAACTTAAATTGTTAATTCGGCCGTTTTTTCGTGGACCCACTTCACTTCACAATTCATTGTCCCACTGGTGGGACGACGAGGGATTTGGCTTTACTGGATTCAAAAGGTGATTGTGAATTTGAGAAAAGCCTATTAGTATCGTAGTAATAGTAGTAATCTGAAAGTGCAACGACGACTCGGTTTCCATACATTTTACACGTTTTCCTGAAATAATTATAAATTATTATTGTTGTAACTACTGTCGCCAAATCGTAACGTTGCACCTTTGAAACTTGATGAAACTTTCTTCATCAAAGTGGTAGTTACCTCACAAACATATCGTCATCCTCAGCACCCCAGTCCCAATAGGAGTTGGAATACCCATTGACTGCGTCGAACTGCGCAGGAGTCATCACAGTTACACCGCCAAATAGTTTCAGGTACGGCAGTCTGTAAACATAAGTTTGACGCATTTGAATGTTTGTCTGTGACTTCGTAACTTAACAACCGATGATCCGATTTCAACCGGTTTTTTTAATTTAATTACGTATTGTATAGTTAGTAATTGCGTTTCTGTGTCTGAGAGACTATCTATTACAATAACGAATTGTATAGATACTCTCTAAGACACAGAAACTCAATTATGTTATCATCAGAAGGACGTTAAAGCCAGCTACATATAACTACTTATTGTCATTCATTTTAATATAAAATAACATAATGGAGATTTGACCACATAATCGTGTTTTGTAGTAATCCCGCGACCAGCGTTCCATCTAGCACATTAGGCGAGGCCTGAAAACCAGCGTGTCGCTGAGGTCTCGGCCATTTCATTAGACACATAGGGCAATACATGTTATAGATATCGTATCGTACATTTTGTTTATAGGTTAAGAATTAGAATAAAATAACTGTGTTGTACCTTATTACTATGATGTGTGAATGAATAAATACTCTTTTATTTATTTATTATTATTTCGTTAACGTTACTAAATCCAACATAGGATAAGTTCCATTTTACTAACATAGTGGACCGTTGTTGTCTTGAATAAAGATTTATTTTTTTATACCTTTTCTTAGAAGTGTATTTGTATTTGTTTTTATCTGAGTGTATACCTTAGTATATACTGCATATTAAATTAGTATATAATAGTTACCTGAGTGTATTTTGACGTGTAATGAACATTATCAATAAAATATGTCTATTTCTAGGTACTTACTGGTAATCTTGGGACTCAACGGAAGGTGACATATGAGTAGGGTAGCGCGGACAGGAGTAGAGAATGCGCTCGTCCAATGGCAGGAGATCCACGTCGTGAAAGACCAAACAGTGCCATTCGCCGAAACGCTGGGTCTCCAGGAAAGCTACGTTGTATAGAGAGCCTTTGTTGAACTTCTTTGTTCCTGTTGATCAGTCAATTGGATGCGTTTAGTTAGGTAGCGTGAGTTTTTAGAAAGGGCTTTGAGTCTTGAGACTTCCTGATAGATAGTATGTGAATGTACTAACACTGTAGTCAGGACAAAGAACGATTGTACCCGATACCTAAATCCCCTTCTATAGACTTGCGTCAAGAACGAGAACGAGAAAGAAAAAAAACAAGAACAAGAACTTGCGAACGGAGTGTCAAATGCTGACGTCCTGCCCGGACTCTCCCGATCGCAGCATGGTACTGCGTTCCATGGGAATAAATGGACCATGGAACTGCGTTCAATGGGAATAAATAGAAATCAACTACCTAATCCGTTCGCAGCGTACCATGATATTGAAGTAGTGGACGAGTAGCTTAAGAGCTCACGGACTAATGTACTTTTTAATTACTCGTACATTAAAATCTTTTAGCATCTCTAAGGTTAATACAACAACAACGGTTACCTACCTAAAAAACTAAATGGAAATACTCGTAGATGAATGAAACAGTTAATATTCTGTAACGTCTTACCTACCGTATTGTTCAATGACAAATATCCGGTATTCCAATAGTTGTTTTTGGAGAAACGGATGAATGTGGTACAGGAAAATGGCTAAATTTGTTTCCCGGTTCCTGAAAACGTTTATTTATATAGTAGTACTAGTGCTGTTTATGTGTGAGTTTGTGTTATCGGGAAGGGCCTGTACCTATAGTTTTATTATTATTTTATTTATTACAAGATGGATTCGCGCCCATAGAAAGTAAGGTTCAGCGATTCTTTTAAATTTACAAAAAATAAAACAATCACGACATTGCAGAAGAAAGTAATATATTTATAATACGATAGCCCAAATTAAGATAAACACGCTGATATCTTTATTGTTTCCCAATAACCTAAAATCATTTTGTAATTAATAAAATCTCAGCTGTGACTTTCACTTGACCTTGATCAACAATGATTGAATTTAAGAGTTTATCAAAAGTGTAGGTGTCTGGAAATAATGAATTAGTGCATGAGATACTGCAAAAAATTACATTTTTTTCCACTGAAACACAGAAATTAAAAATTATACTGGTACCTCTGTGCACAGAAATAAAATATATTTATATAAGGGATTATATTGGTCCCTCTGTGTTTTTTCATTTCTTTTTCTATTCCGCATTGAAATTAAACGTAAACAAATTGAAAGTCGCTCAGCGTGCTATGGAAAGAGCTATGCTCGGAGTATCTCTGCTGGATCGAATCCGAAATGAGGAGATCCGGCATAGAACAAAAGTTATCGACATAGCTCATAAGATTAGCAAGCTGAAGTGGCAGTGAACCGGTCACATCTGTCACAGAACCGACAACCGCTGGGGTAGACGAGTTCTGGAGTGGAGACCGCGTTTGGGCAAGCGTAGTGTGGGACGCCCCTCTGCTAGATGGAGCGACGATTTGCGCAAGGTGGCTGGCAGCGACTGGATGAGAAGAGCCGAAGATCAGGCTCAATGGAGAGGCCTATGTCCAGCAGTGGACTAGAGTAGGCTGCTGATGATGATGATGATTGAAATTAAACAAAAGTTTATAAACTCTTTCGTGGTGGCAAGGTGACCTGATGGTAAGTGGTTACCGTCTCCCATAGACATCTCACCTCACTATAATATTATTAGAGGGTTTTCGATGCGCTGCTAACCTTGTGGACTTATGTTAGATGGCTGATGGAGTGCCGGTAATTACGCTGGCTCTTTTACCTTTTAAATCGATACACAGCAATGCAAGCAATGCTGCTTTACGACAGAAATACGTAAAAGGTCATACCACGTTCAAATGCTTTACCTGTAGGGCACCAAAACGGCGACTCTATGCCTGGAGCGGCAGTGCGGGGGCGCGTAGAAGCCTCCTGACCTGACCTCAGGGTACTGTCGCTCTACCCACTGCAGCTCCAACCTCGTCTTATTTACTGCTATCGGACCTATATTTTTATTAATACCTATATTATGGACCTATTCAGGGTGTAACAAAAAACCCATATGGAGCCTATAGGTGTTCAGTATCTGTAGGGTTTCATGAGGGGTGCAGGCAATAGAACAGAGGTATATCTTAAAGACTTTTAATTGGTATTAGGTACATTAAAATAAAAATATTTATAGTGAGCCGTGTAAAAAGCGTTATCGATCGCGGCCATGTTCGAATTTAAGTTTTTTTCTTTCGTTCGTTCGCAAATTGTGTATAAGGCTGATGCTACACGAGTCCTCAACAGTATCCACAACTGAACAATTTTCACTATGGGGCCAACTCTGAAATCGCGTTTTTTTTGTACTATTTCAGAGTGGACCCCTTAGTGACAGTTTTTGTACTATTTCAGAGTGGGCCCCTTAGTGAAAGTTTTTGTACTATTTCAGAGTGGGCTCCTTAGTGAAAGTTTTTGTACTATTTCAGAGTGGGCCCCTTAGTGAAAGTTTTTAGTTATAGAACAAATGGTGTTCAGTATAGTTTTTATTATACTGAACACCATTTCGTCTCTATAGGAGATATTTGTTACACCCTGTAGTATTATGAAGCTGCTCTTCCCACACTGCAGATTCAGTCTTGTCTTGTTTACTGCTGTCGGATCTATACAGCGTGCGGAAAATAACAGCGTATACAAACTATTTTCTCTAAGTAACAATAATAAACATTGATACAGAAAGAAGTTAATTAATGCCTACCTAAAATTGAAGAGTTCAGTTTGCAAACGGGCGTGTCTTTAGTATACGTCGGTATTTCTTCTGCTCCTGAAAATGTACCTAATTAGTAAACGTTAGTAGTTACATAACAAGATACTCGTACATACCTACATAAGTACATAACTAAACAAACAATCGAATTTAGCTGTGCGACTTGGGAGTTTCCCAGATTCCTCAGTCTTACTAATTTTCTTATAACGATTTTGTTACACTTACCTATATAGTACCGAACGTCATTGAGGTAGTTGCTACCTATACCTAAATATATAGCACTTACCTAATTTTTTTAAAAGATGTCTTTGTTCCATAAACGATACATAAGAGGTGAGGTCTTCCTTACCTGAAAATTTTAAAATATGCGGATTGTTTATTTATTCAACTTATGGTTTTAACCGTGGTGAAACATATTAATGTGATCTTCGCGCACGATATTCTTTATATTTTTGTCGGGCGACAATGTGGTTCTTAGGGCACTTGTGGCCAACCTGGAAAACGCTTAATCGCCTGCGAACCCAGGTTGGCTGTTGCGGAGATAATCTTCACAATTGGGGGTTTTCCAGCGATCAAGTAAAGTGTGAGTGTGGTGTCTCCCCTCAAACCATGGAGCACTTGCTCTGCTGTCCCGCGTGTCCGACCACCTGCACGCGGGAGGACCTTTTCGAGGCCAACCAGAGGGCTATCGATGTGGCTGCCTTCTGGTCGGGAAAAATTTAATTCGGATCATCAACACGAAAGAAGAAGAAGGGCACTTGTTACAATTTGGTTCTAAATGCTACTCAGATTCTATATTTGTATTAGGTAGTATCATATATATGTATAGTAGTAAAATAGCACGTAGGTAGATATTATTTTCACAATTTTCATAGTGTGGGAGCCAGGGAAATCTGAGAAAACGTAAAAGATACTGTCTGCATTAATAAATTTTTATTTTATTTATTTATTTAAATATTATGTATATATTTTTTAAATTGATACATTTCATTAAAAATTTTGATGTTTTGTTTTCTTACCTTTATTATTATTTTGCTAATTTATTATGATTGATTTTTTTTGATGATAATTTATGATTGATTTATTTATTAATTGAATAAAAATTTGTACGCTTTTGGGCAGAATATGGTGATATTGAAAAAACAATCTAACACCTGCATCACCCATTACAAATAAATTTTTTATTTTTTTCTATACCAATATTATAAAGAGGAAAGGTTTGATTTTTTGTTTGTTTGTTTGCATTGAATAGGCTCCAAAACTACTGGACCGATTTGAAAAATTCTTTCACCGTTGGGAAGCTACACTATCCCCGGGTGACATAGGCTATATGACGCGAACGAAGTCGCGGGCAACAGCTAGTATTAAATAAAGAGAGCAGACGAGCCAACGGGCCACCTGATGGTAAGTGGTCACCGTCGCCCATAGACATCTCACCTCACTGTATTGGAGGGTTTTTGAAGCGACATTTCTAAAATGAAATGACATTTCATTTTTGAAATGACATTTCATTTTTGAAATGACATTTCTATATCAAAATTCTCTCCGCATATGGCATTATTAAAACAATAAATACTAGGTAAATTAAGTACTCACGTGGTTTGGTAGAATAATTACTTTTGACGATGCTTTGAGCTCTGAAGTACAAAGACGTATTGTAATAGAACTGAAACACAACCAAGATAGCTATAACGAAACACCACCGATAGATCGACGACCCGTTGTGTTTGAAGCTTTCCATCGCTGGGTCTGAACGACCAAGCTGCCGACAGAAGCATAGCACGCGGCATTGTAAATCGAAAATGTCGAAATTTTTGCTCGTTGTTGAAGGCATTTTAAACGTATATTTAGATACAATTCCACTTGGAAAGTGAGGAGCCAAAGTAAATGATGGAGGATGTTTATTCTTATTATTGAAACGTTGTCTCAGAAATATAAACAAACAATGAAAATTGGGTAGTAAATAAAATTGGAGACGAGGATTTTTATTGTTTACTTAGGTAGGTACTTACAAATAAACGAATTGCTTTTTTTATTAAATAAGGAGAGCAGAAGAGCAAACGGGCCACCTGGTGGTAAGTGGTCACCGACGCTCATAGACATCTCACCTCACTGTATTATTATTAGAGGGTTGATCGACACGCTGCCAACTTTGAGTTAGATGGAGTGCCTCAGGTGGCGGTAATTACGCTGGCTGTCTTACCCTTCAAACCGAAACACAGAAACGGAAGGATTTCTGCTTTGCGGCAGAAATAGATAAGAGGGTGGTAGATACCAACCCTGGCGATCCTGCACATCATTGCTCCTCTAGCAATGTTATTTCCCATGTTAACGTCTGTTAATGTCAGTTGTATTAATAATAAATGACTTAGGTCGGATATATTGTACTAATATAAAAAGATTGAACGCAATTTTTTTTCGATTAAGTCTGTCACGGGTATTGGGACCTTGTAAGTCAAATATTTTAGTAATTTAATTACAGATGCTCTACGATACTTTCATAAAATGCGAATTTAAGTGAGCATAAAAAATTGTATGCTTACCTTCTTCTTCTAAGTCGTATTCCTCATTATTGAGGGTCGTGATCATTCTAAGGAACGACTCACGTGGCAGATTTATTGGGGTGGTTTGCCATTAGCTTCCCCATTTCACACACTGGTTATCTTAGTTTGCAGGTCAGAGATGTCGGTAAATGTACGTAAGTCTTTGGAAAAAACCGAAAACTCATTGGTACATGGCATTGCCTGGTTTCGAACTCGGACCTCCCGCATGGGAGTCCGACGTCCTAGCCACGACGCCACCGACACTCTCGATGCTTACCTTACTCATACTAAAAATACTTTAGCTTCCTTAAGTTTATTATTTTTCTAAGGTAGCCAAATTATTTTTAAAAATTGTAAAGATATCATAAAATTGTATAAGCAAGCACGTATTAAGGTGGTATAAAAAGAACAGATGATAGCAACTATTTTCCAATAAACGGAATATAACTTAAAGGATTTAAACTTTTAATCCTTTAAGTTTTAGGAACATTTCGATCCCTTAAATCTTAAAGGATCGAAATGTTCCTTCAATTAGTAAGCAATACAATGCCTACGAGAAATCCAGGGCGCGTAATATTGTAACAAATGAAGACAATGGGGTCGCAGACGCCCCCATCCCTATTTCGCTAATCACGACTATTTATTATCCGATATAACAACGAAACGCCATTAGCGATGAAATATTTCCTACCAGCTGTGTAATACGAGATTTCAGATGAAACAAAGTGTCAGTAGGTAATTACCTTATTGATCGATTGCTTTATAGTGTCTTATTGTGTGGGTCGGCCCTAAAGAATGAAGAAGAGTACACGAAAGTAGTAGAGCGTCGGATTTATATAGGACTATGTTGCTTGTTGAGGAGTAGATCGTCCAGCAGCCAGATGGGCGGATGACATCACCAAAGTCGCATCGAAGACCTGGATGCGACTAGCACAGGATCGTATAGGGTGGCACAAAAGAGAGGAGGCTTATACCCTGCAATAGGATGACATGGGCTGATGATGATGATGATGTTGCTAAAAAGGAACAGAGCATCTCTCCATTACTAACTTTAACTATTAATACCTATCTCTGATGTTAGTTGAAATGTCGAGGAACTGATTATAGATCCTTCAGGATGTCCATGTAAGTTGATAGATGGCACAGTGGCTAGGACACCGGACTCCCTTGCGGGAGGTCCGGGTTCGAAACCATGCAGTGCCATTGTGACGGTTCCATATATGATATTTTTGATGTTAAATCATAATCCGTGGTTTCATATGTCCGGTGGTTTAATATATGATATTTTTGATGTTAAATCATAATCCGAATAGCGACAACACAACTTTGAATTACAATAATTTCCTACACAGATAATATAATGCTAATCTAATACAGATTCATTCTATGCTTCAGATCCTACGACCTTAATTGGCTTATGAAGTTAAACCTTAATACATTCGTCTAATGTGTTGTTTACTTTTCCTTTTTATTAAACGAAAATTGGCTATTAATGAAAATTGGCTATTAATGAAAATTGGCTATTAATGTATTTCTTTAACTCCTTATTCTTATTACAAAAAAAAGATAAATTTTACTAGTTATTCGTTTTTATCAAGGTCGGCACCATCACACCATGTACCAATGAGCTTTCGTATTTTTCGAAGACTTACGTACGTACATTTACCGACGGGTCTAACGGTGAAGGAAAAAATCGTGAGTAAACCTATACACTGAGATGACCAGTGTGTAAATGGGGTAGGCACAGAAGATCCTCAAAGGTCGAAGTGTCGCTGGGGTTATTCCCGGCCCCCTATCATAAGATAAGATAACTATTCCCGTGGGTGTCGTACGAGGCGACTAAGGATCTTAGTGGATACTACTTATATTACACATATTTGACGGCGGTAGGCTGGTCACATATCACGGTTGTCAACCAAAACTTACGGCGAAAAGTGGGAACTACCTGTGATTGAAGGTGGTTCCTCTGTCTACCCCCTCGGGGACTAAGTATGCAGCACAGCTGTTCCTTGCAACAGTCATGTCTTTTGTGCATCAAATAATGTATTTTGTACTTAAAATTGTAACATGAAATTGACTTAACTTAGTTATATTCCTAAGGGTTTTTTATTTTTTTTATTTATTTATTTATAAGGCAAATCTACAACTATTAACAATTATGAAATTACATATGTATTAAACTTAAAGAGGCCAATTACAGATTTCCTCGTTTATAATTGACTTGTATACCTATAGAACGCGGTTAACTTTAGAATAAAAATATAGAATTAACATGAATATTTCATACATATTTACCACGAGTATTAACTGTTATAGGTAAGTACTTGCTACATGTGCTTGTTAAATAAATGAGTATGACAACGGACGTGAGATTTTATGTATTATGTACTGACAAGTTTATTCTGAATGTAATATACCTACAATTACAGGGACATCGGCAACCAATACAACCTTGAAGCATTTGGTGTAGAGACCCTCGGTCCTCGGGGCCCTGGAGCTTGGACACTGTTCCGAGAGCTGTCCAAGCGTCTATTTGATGCGACGAGGGACCCAAGGGCTGGCGGATATCTCGCCCAAACGATCAGCATAGCGATCCAGCGGGGCAACGCCGCCAGCATCCTTGGTACCACACGGGCCTAATCTAAGACATTTTATAAGTACCGTTTAATTTTTATTTGTGTACATTTTCTTTCCTTCTGTAATTATAATATAAATAATTTTAAGTTGTAAATATATAGAAGTACATGTATAGATTTTTTTACAATATTTATTTACTTAATTATTAATTACAACTTAAAATTATTTATACACAAACAATTACAAAAGCAAGAGCAATAGAAAAGAAATGTAGAAATAATTAATTTAATAATGTACATAAAAATAAAATAAATAAAATGTAACTTATAAAATTTCTTAGATTAGGCCCGTGTGGTAGGGTATCGGGGGATCGCTATGCTGATCCTTTGGGCGAGATAGCCGCCAGCCCTTGGGTCCCTCGTCGCGTCAAACAAATAGAATGTATACCTAGATATTAATACATTTACTCTATATACCTACTATATAATGTAAAAACTTCAGATAATGACATTATGAGAAGTGCCTTTTCTATAAATATAGGTTTGTTTTCATCCGGACATAATATAGCAACAGTCACGTCCATAATCCCCGAGGAGGTAGACAGAGGAACCACCTTTAGTATTATCATTCGGACAATCCGTAAATAAATCCGTCTATTCCGGACTTTCGGGTTCCACGGAGATGCGCTAAATGCAAGAAATTAATTCAGGGCGCAATTCCACTGCATAATAGTGCTGAAACAGGTAGTGCTGATAGAGATAACTTCTGAGCGGATTGCAATTAGTTGAGGCAGCAACTTCACTTTAAATCTTATTACGTTGATTTTACTCTGATTCGGGGGCGATTCTAGTTACGTTTTGATGTGAAAACATGTTATAACTCGTGTGAAGTATGGGAGCCGGGTTCGGGCATCGAGTAATAAGATGTTTTCATTTCTCAAAACAGCGCTGCATATTTGGTACCCGAGTATGTCAGCATTTGCTGACTTTCCCCCTTTTTGCCAAATATACATAGAGTATCTGCAACGATATTGTCTTTTCCACTGATATGCTGAATATTTGTAGAAAATTGTGAAATATACTGAAGTTTTCTTTGTTGCCATGGAGATGCTATATCGTTTTTTTTTTGCTGTAATGGAAATGTCTTTTTGTGCAATAAAGTGTATTTTACTTACTTACTTTACTTCATATTACCATACAAACTTTTGACTAAGAAATTTGTATAATTATTGGCTTTATTTTATTATATTAATGTAATGATTTTTTGAATTTAGGTATAGGTTTATTTTTACGTTAATTTAATTCAGACACAATAATTCTTGTAACTGAATAAATGAACTGGAACCCTCTCTATATGTGAATGTCTACCACGTTCGAAGCACAATAAATAATTATAACTGGCGATTTGCCCGTGGTATTACCGGTGGTACTACCGGTAGTACCACCGGTAATATGTATGCCGGTGGTTCTACCGGTAGTACCACGGAAATTTCTTATTTACGACTTTTGTAATGCAGATTGTAGAGTAGAGCATACCGAATCACAGAATACTAAATAGTACCCTATTCCAGAATCATGGATGAATCTTTAAAAAGGTATTCAAAATATTTGTTTTCAAGAATCAAACATCGAAGCCAAGCCTAAGTTAGGAGAAACTTTTATTAATATTAGAGTGAAAGTCGACAAGCGCCGAACAAACCCTCTGAATGAAGCTTCGACACATGATTTAGGAGTAGGGTTTCCTCATCGATTTTCTAGCTGAACCCCAGTGCCCTCTCTGGCTTCGACCCTGTTTAGTACTTAAACTGAGTCTAGATTCCAAAGATCTCCTAGATAAATGCATAAAATTAATTTCAGGTCCAATTCTGCTAGCATAGAACTGAAGCAGCACAAATAGGGAGATAACTACTGAGCACACTGCAGTTAGTTAAACGAGAGATGTGGTTATGTTATACAAAGCTCTGTAGTTCTGATAGTTATATATATATATATTTATATAGTTCCAAACTTCTCAATGGAACTAGTGGAAATAATACCTTTGTTCTCAGTTGTTCGAGTTCCAAAGCTGGAATTTTCTCTGAAACGCATTCATTCGAAATTCATCACGAAATTTAACATCGTTGAAAATACATTATAAAATTAAAATTAAAAAAATATAGGTACCGATTTAACGGCCTTCTTCTTGTATATATGGTAGTCTATTTTTTTAACTAGTAAATACATTTTAGGAAATGAAAAGCGAAAAACTGTAATCTACAACATCACAGTTAAATTATTTCTTAAATGTTTCTTAATATTGCATGTCTTAATAATTATTATTGATAGGGAACCCTATCTTCCTATTCAGAACGGGCGGTACCGCAAAAGCGGGTGTCGAAACAATTGCAATCGGTCAACTGTAAGTATACTTACGGGGTTCCCTGCCCAAAAGTGTAGGCACGATCAGAATCTTGCTTCGGGATTTTTTGTAATTGTTTTGAGTCCGCAGAAATTAAAGTGATGGAGGTAATTATTCACGGAATGCCACTATATGCGGGTTATGAAGTGCTAGTGTTACAATTTCAGCGATGCGACAACATCCTGTGTATCCGATTTTCGGACAAACAGCATGCAACTCTCTGCATTTGCACATCGATCTTTCTGCTGTGTTGTAGTGAAAAAGTGAAAACAGCAGGATTTAATTTGAACTTAAAAAAGACGTGTTACAAGTAAAGTTCTGTTGTATACTGTAGAAACATTTGGAATAACAATTGCAGCAAAAATGACGATGAAGTCGAAAGGTTGTTCACGTATCGTATAAAAACTGAAACCAATTCTTCTAAACCGTGAAAATGTGCTTTTTAGTACCCATTAGAAAATTTATTGCTATGATGGGACGTCGTAATGGCTATTCAAGTAAGTAAGTTGTTGTGCAAAGAAAAGGCCCCATGTGATCCATATGGGACTATTTAGCAACTGATTTATTTAGCTAATGAAGCACCTTATCGTTTTCTTACGCCATTGCGATTAAACATTGTGGTTGCGCAGAGGGCGCCTATATCAAAAAGAACAGAAAGCCATGAACTTTCGAAGAGTACAATTTATTAAAAATATTTAAAACACTATACAAAACCCAGGTCACAAAACGATGCCGCCAGGTATAGATGTATAGCGACACCTGTCGGCAAATTGACCTAAAGTAGGGCATTAGACATACCGCCCACCAAGGACAACTGTTTTAGATGTCCTTCAAATTAATAAACAACAAGAAACTTAAAATTATTGACATAACTTAAGTAATACATATTTCTCTCCATATACATCGTTAACAAAATATGTGGAGATGTAAACTCCTTAATAAATCAAAAGTTCTCCTATAGGTATGCAAATGTTCAGAAATGTAAAGGTTAAAATTTAAAACAAAAGACTCATAACTCTAAACACATTTCAACAAAATAGTTACATTACTAATATTAGGTTTGATCACGTTAATAGAAATTGATTTATGTCTTTGGTTGATGCAACCTCAACACCATAAAACGACGACCAATAATATCAAACAAACACACATCAAGGATTCTACATAAAGAACCAATTGTATAGGCATACATAAGTCAAGATACCATGACATCTAAGTTATCTATCATAAATAAAGTATAATAAAGAAATTAGAATATTAAGTCTGATCCTGAATTTATATTATGAACAATGCTAACCTAAACTAAAGAAGAGCAACAACAAAAGAAGTAATTTGGTTTAAACATAACACAAGGCGTATGATGATAGATAACCATCATGTTATTAATTAAAACACACAAACAAGAAAAACAAGTCCTGTACACATAAACAAATGAAAGATCTATAAAAAGAGACACTATGATACACAAGCCTGTATAAAATGTAAGGTAATCTGCTGTTCAATACATTGAGACAACTTTGCGTAGAACCTAGATCTTAACGCAACAAACGCTTAACGCTTCGCACTTAGCACACTGCAGCGATTTTAAAACGTAATCGGATAGAACCCATTGAAATCTAGAAAAAAGATTTATATGGATTGGGTTCAATTCTGTTTCAAAATCGCTGCAGTGAGCTTAAGGTATGCAGGAACGAAGGAGTGCCTATAGGGGAAGAATACTATTGTTTCTTTCATCCAAGGATAAAGGCGTAAATAAAATAAGAAGTCGCCATAGTAAACTGAAATTTTTATGTACGAGTATGTGCGCGGTCGCGAACTTTAGGACCCACCAACAACCTTGTCATAGTCAATACTAGATTAACGCTAGTATTAGATCTCTGTTGATTGCCGTCTACGCTTTATTCAATACTAGCGGCCCGTCCCTGCTTCGCACGGGCAGCGCACATACATCACGTAGGGAGCCGACCGCGCGAGTGAGCCGCGCGGCAAGTTTATTTCGTGATCTTAACTCCCCTCCCGTACCCCTGCCCGAGTGACGCCCTACAACGCATAAGTAGCCGAATGGAGTTTATTTTTTCAAAGTTTTAAACTCGTGATATCTTTTGAATGGAATGTCAGAATCGAATAATTCAAAAAGTAATATAAAGGTATTGAAGCAGTCTTAAATAATAAATCATTTATTTTGATAAGGTACAAATAAAGAGCTTTTTGTAGCGGTGGTATTTTAATTTCTTTTTTTTTTTTATAAAAAAACGCTTATTGTGACATGACTATAATAGTTAGAGACACGCTGCCGCTGATTTTTTGTTGATAATGGTGTGTTCTAAAAAAATGTTATATATCATTTTGTTCTATCATCAATAGTTTTCGCAGCGTACGCGATGTAAGGAAGTTTTTTGATATTTTTTTACACTTTATCGTAATTTAAGTAAGGATCCCCATTTTTTTTGAAAATGAAATATAGCCTATGTCACTCAGGAAAAATGTAGCTTTCCAACAGTGAAAGAATTATTCAAATCTGTTCAGTAGTTTCGGAGCCTATTCAATTCAAACAAACAAACAAAAAATCAAACCTTTCCTCTTTATAATATTGGTATAGATACAGTCACTCCCAATTGAAGGTTCGCGACTGTACTGCCTCAAAACAATTGAATGTTTTGACTTCTCTTCTCTTCGTTTCCATATTGGAGTTAAAGGATCAAAGGATCTAGGTGGCGATTAACATATAAGTATTTGAAAAAGTATGTATTATACTTATCTACAAGGATTTTTTTTTTTTACAGTGGGAAAATCTTCGAAAGATACCCAGCCTCCTGGGGGAGAGACTGGGTTATGTGAGATTTCCACTCACTAAAACCCCCTCGATGGCCGGCCTCGTGCTAATCGGAGGGCTCCGGGATCTCCAGTGGAACGCACCGGTGCCCTCCTAGCATTTGCCTTGGGCTCCTCCTGGGAGGTGTACATTCCACCTCCCGGTTCCTCCCGTTACAGCAGCGTGCGGCCATAGCACGTTGCTGCCTTCCTCAGGGTCGCCCGCCAATGAACGGTCAAAGCCCCCACTTTGACCGCCCGCGACCCTGATCCCTCCTTTTAGTCGCCTTTTACGACAGGCAGGAGTTACCGTGGCTCTATTCTTCGCCCGAGACTACAGGGCTGTGGAATCTGTAACCTAACCTAACCTAACTTGTAAAAAAGGATCTGAATGAAAATAAACAGTAAAAACGGGACGTGACCAATGCCTTATCTGTGGCTCCCCATAGAGAACTCTCGAAATATTTCTAGAACGCGACCGGCTATCGTCGCTCCACGAATGCCTGGAAGAACCGACCCAACGAGGGTTCTGCCGACGCTGGTTTATCCTACTCCTGCTAATTCCAGCTGTGTACTACCTGGTCACCGCTTTATACTTCAGCAAGCCTAGTACGTACACGCAGTACTATCCTTCCAGAGAGGTCGAGGAGTATTCCAAGACTGTACAGCGGTTTAATATGATTAACTATAAAAAACGTGAGTAGGTGTCGCACTCTGTGAAGTCAGCCTGGAGTGACACCCTTTACCTATATTAATAATACAAAAAACTTATTTCCAGATAAGAATAAGACGAAAGTCAGGCAACATATCGTAATGAATTCTAGAGTTGACAAACGAGATATAGTCACAGGTAAGTTTGTTTGTTTGTTTGTTAGTAATCTTTTTATTGTACTAATATGTACTATAAGTTTATTTCGTATTTTTCGAAGACTAACGTACATTTACCGACTGCTCTAACGGTGAAGGAAAATATCGTGAGGAAACCTACACACTGAAATGACCAGAGCGTAAAATGGAATAGGCACAAAAGATCCCCAAGGGTCGAAGTGTCGCTGGTTTATTCCCGGCCCCCTATCATAAGATAAGATTGTACTAATATAAAATACACAGAAATAAGAAACATATTAAAACATGTACAAAGATGGGCTTATCCCATAGGGATCTCTTCCAGCCAAACTTTGATTATAATAATTCCTACCTTTAGGTAGGAATTATTATAATATAATTTTGCATTCAATGTGAATCTTTCATTCACGTCGTAACTTTACTTATCCAAATTGATAAATTATGAAAATCTTATTCCCGTAGTATTTTTTATTAGACGGTCTAAACTAACGTTTCCTGTCTTGCCAGTTTTCGATGAAATAAAAATAGTGTTGTGACCAAAGATCGAGTTCAATCACTGACCAATAGTTGACCAATCAAAATATATTTTATTTTATTCTGTATTGTCATGATTTTTTTTGAAAATTAATAAGTTAATTCGCTGAGTCTCACTATGTAAGGGAGCGAAATCCATCTTCTTTGAATATATAATTTAACGTTATCTTTTTGGCTCACTGTTTGGGTGAACTAAGGGAACTGATTCACAAGTGAACTGAACGCATCACTATTACATTAAACATGGCAAAATTATTTTACAAAGTGACATTAGCACCCGTCAGTTTAGTCCGTCTAATAAAAAATTCTCCAATTAGACATAGAGCTAGTCCACTAAAACTCATGATACTGTGAATCCTAACTTAGGTATACGTATTTGCATATATGTATGCTTTTAATTTAAAGGTTAATGTTTAATTTTTACGTTTTGCATAATCTATTGAGTTTATATGTTTTCAGAGACGACCACAGAAACAATCATTAAAGGTTTACCAGTGTGCGTGTTAAACCACACTCAACTTGGTACTACTAATTTTTTTATTTATTTCCCTTGAATATAGTTCTAAGTTTTAAATTTAAAAAGAATAGAGTTTTACCTGTGAATATAGACCAAGTTTTTATGCCATGTACCAATGAGTTTTTCGTATTTTTTAAAAGACTTACGTATATTTACCGACTGCTCCAACGGTGAAGGAAAACATCGTGAGGAAACCTGCACACTGAAATGACCAGTGTGTAAAATGGGATAGGCTCAAAGATCCTCAAAGGTGGAAGTGCTGCTGGGGTTATTCCCGGCCCCCTATCGTAAGATAAGATTAAGATTTTATAAATAAGTAATAACTTATTTACAATGTTATATGTTATATGAATCTAAGACATAAAACATCTACTTCTCGAGACATTTTACGGTCTGGACACTTTATGATCTAGCTAGGCAACTGTACATTTTACGATTTCGACATTTCCCTCTGATCCGAGTGTCATGTTATTTTCAGGTAAAATAACCATAAACAACACTAGAGTTGCAATTCTAGTGGACAAGCAATACCCTATGGTGAAAAAGGGCGGTTCGTATGCCCCATCAGACTGCGTGTCCCGGCATAAGGTCGGCATCTTGGTCACCTACAGGTCAGCATCGACCAGGGCAAATTTCGAAGGTCGAAAAAAACAGTGGGGGGTAAAATAAATTCTGTGACTTTAGATTCTCGGAACTAGAACTATAATTATAATAGAACTATGGGTAAATAGCTTAACTGTGGGGTCAGGGCGTAGGGCGGGACGTCGTAGGGCGAGCATGCGGCGTGCGGGCGACAGGCCATCCGCTCCCGCCACCACCGCAAGCTCGCCGTCCGATGCCCCTCTTGCCAAGGCAACCCCACAATTAAGCGGTTTACCTATAGAATTATAGACGATATTATGCTTATATATTCGAGAATGTGTTATATTTTATTTGTTTTATAATCTAGAATAAAGTAATTATGTAAAGAATGCAGTATTTTTAAAAGTATTATGTTTTAAATTTTAGTTTTTTTAAATTTATTCAATGGAATAGTGGTTTTTCCCGCGCTTTTATAGCATCCATGTCAGCTTTGTTTCGTTTTGTCATGCAAATTGTTTTACAGTACCTAGTGTTTTTCTAGTAAGAATGATGTTTCTTGCTCGAAGAACTTCGACGAATGTGAGAAGTAAAGTGAAATAAGACGCTGCAACCTAATCCGTACTTAGCTGGGTTTTGAAGAGCCATACTGCGTCCGGGACGCCTTCTTCTTTGGTTCGGATGGCGCAGAATCGTGGAAGATTCTCCCAGATAGCATTGAAATGTGTCACACCAGCATTTTAATGAAGACTTGAAAGAGTTGTATACATCAAACATGTATGGGCTCAGTTCCCTTTGCCTTAAAAAACAAACAACAATCAATGGAATAGTGTTGGAATTACGAAAACGACATCAGCCACGTTGTATGAAACATTCCATCTATTCTATTTCCGGCGGATCGAAACATCGACATTGTTAATTAATAATCAAACGCATTAGTTAATTAGGTATACGTTAATATAATTTACGATACCTATGTATCTTTTGTTTCAGGGATCGATCGACTAACCTGGCAGTGTTTCTATTCAATATACACCCGTTTTTAATAAATCAGAAGTTAGATTATCGGATATTTATTGTAGAGCAGTCAGGTAAATCTCTATCATTATTATTTCCCTATTTGTTATAATAAATTACTTTTTTTTAATGCCTATAGACTGTCCCACTGCTGGGCAAATTACTTATATAATATAATAATAGAAGCGGAGCTAATTTTTGTTTACTTGCACAGATATGCGTGAAAATAAGCTATCCTTTGTATCATTCTAGCCTAAAAGGCTAATAAACTTCTAAATAGAATTAACTAAGTATTTGTCCACTAACACAATTCCTTAGAGTCTCTATTAAGGTTGATCACTTTGTTCTTGTGTTAATAATAGAATTTTAAATAAAACCGTTTCTGTACTTTGAAAGTGGTTAGTGCTTTATCACACTGGCGATATGCGAGTGTGTTTCCGACGAGGCAATTCGTCATCCATTCATTCATTCATATACAGATTCTATTCGCCCACTGAAAATGAAAAGGTTTATTTGCTTTTAAAATAAAATACATATTAGACTTTAAACTTATTTGTAAAAATAAACAAAATATAAAAGCAAACCGGCTATGGCTCAGCGATAAGGCTGATGACGTGTGTCGACAGCCGCTGGTATTCTGCGATGGCCTGACATACACAGAGATAGAACACACAAAACAACAGAACAGACAGTGTGTGTATGTTCTGTTGTTGTTGTATTAGTTTTTTAAATTGTTTTAGCTGGTATCCCACACCAGCGTCCCAGGATTGCTTCGTCAACAGCCACCCCGAACTGCATGGCTATAATTTCGTGCCATTTATCTCGGCCCTGTGCTAATCTCATCCACGTCTTCCCTGCAACCTGACTGTCGTCGCCACCTGGCTGCAGGACGACCGACTCTTCTTCTCCCCAGTCTCGGACGCCATTCGGTTAGGGCTCTGCTTCATCTACCGTCATCGTTTCTGGCCACGTGTCCTGCAATCCGTCAACTGCTTGAACATCGAGAAAACACAACAAACACGCCCGCGAATCGCCCAGTGTATAAAGGGAAACATGTTCGCAAACCGCTCGCAAATATCCAATGTGTTAAGGCCCTTAGCGACAATAATTGTACTATTTAGTGCACTTTGAATTTCAAAATCTTTGTATTAAACTAGTTTCTCTCATATAATTCCTAAGGCAAAGATATATTCAACAAAGGCCGCTTGTACAACGCCGGGTTTAAGGAGATTCAGAAGCTTGGTACCTGGAAATGCATCGTGTTTCACGACGTGGACCTGCTTCCTCTGGATGAGAGGATCATGTACACCTGCCCTACGTTCCCGCGACACATGTGCAGTACTGTAGTCGAGAAAAAGAACGAGTGTGTATTGCTCTCATTCAATCATTTACAGCGCTCAAATATTAATTAGATCGTATTTAGTCGATCAGCAAATGAATCAATATTTGGTATGTTAAAAAAATAAAAATGGAACGCAAAAATAATAGGTCGGTAGCAAATGTAGAGCAGCTGAATATAACAAAAAAAACATAATAACACCAATACTGAATTTATTAATCGGCTGCAACTTGACATCTTTTTTGGCGTGGTCATCGTCAACTTAACAGAATATATTCATACAATACCTTCAATTCGGTTCTGGCAATGTTACCCTGGTGATGCTGCCAAGTCATTAGGTATATCAGCTGCCCGTCTACAATTTATTGCACAAGTAATACTGCCTTTCTCTAATTTATGCGCCGCAAAAAATTAAAACGCTGCCGAGTTAATTTTAGTGCCAACTGATCCTTAGATGCCGTTTCATTTCTTAGCTACCCTTCAGTATTCATCCAGTTGGTTATTATGACGTTAAAACCCAATTAAAAAGCCGGCAAACGAATACGATACATAAACAAGAACGTTTATCGATATGTACGGGTCATAATTGTTCATTATCATTTTTCAATTATTATTATTTTTCTTTTTTTTTTCAAATTAACCGATGTGCTTCCAGTCCAAACTACCACGCTCTGTTCGGAGGAGTGACTTCGATGACTCCTGAGCACTTCGAGAGAGCCAATGGGTACTCCAACATGTATTGGGGCTGGGGCGGAGAGGATAACGATATGTTTTGGAGGTTTGTCCGTTGTTAGAACATTTGTGTCGATTTATATTCAGCGGTCGAACCGTCACGGAGGCGCCGCCTGCCGCTGTTTAAGGTATCTTATGACTTATGCTGAGTGAAAATTTGTCCGCCTGGAATTAATTGCATGATAGGTAAGTAAGTACTTGTAAGTGGAGTAGGATCTAAATGTATTGAAGACAAAAAAACAACAAAAAGTAGGCAGAACCCACAGATTTTGAAATTCAAACCTATGTAGATTGCTCGCTCGCTAATTTAATTTAAGTAGTTGGGAACTGAAATGTCAAATGTAAATGAAAGTAAGTGACCTATAGGTCAACTCCGTGGCTCGCTGTCATTTTACTCACGTCATTGTTCTAGAGGAGAGGATGGTTGCATAATGGTTACATAATATACCACCTAGTAATCATGCCCATGGTTTAAATCCAATTTGACCTCAGTGCGACTGTCGGGTAGGTACCACCATTTTTACATTAGTGTTTCGGTTGAAAGGTGAGAGACGTAATTATTGGCACATGAGGCACTTCATCAAAGTCCCCAAGGATATAGCAGCGCATTGAAAACCCTTATTAATGTATAGTGAGGTGAGATGTCTATGAGCGACGATGAAAACTTACCATCAATTGGCCTGTTTGTTCGTCTGCTCTCAAACAATAAACCAATTTTGGAATGAATTAAGTGACGAAGAAGGATTGTTTTCAGGCTTCGAGCGGCGAGACTTCCCGTAGTGAGATACAACAAGAGTATCGCTCAGTACACGGCTCTACCCCACATAATTCGTAATAAAAACCGATACAGGTACGCCATGGCCATGGTACTGCAAATAACTTGAGCACTTTAATATATCATGGGCCTGATTGTCACTGATTTTGTTTATTGTCAGAGGCCATTCACTTCGGGTCACTGCGCCTGGGCAGTAAGTACGGACCTAGTCATTTTCTCTTTCTTCTTTCTTTTTTGGGTAAGGGTGTCGTACGGGGCGATTATAGAAGGTATAGTCAGTGAGCTTTTAGAAAGGGATTCGGGTATCGGGTAAAATCGGTTTATGTCTCTGTCTTACGTAGTCTTATACATTCGCGTATCGCTATCAATAACCGAAGTCTCAAGACCCGAATCCCTTTCTAAAAACTCACGCACTGTGTGTATGTATGACTCTGTGCCTAAAGGTGCTAAAAATCTTTTTAATTACTTCTGCCGCAAAGCAGCAATGTTTGCATTGCTAAGGGAACCAGCGTAATTACCGGCACATGAGGCACTCCAACTAAGTGTTCAAGGTCCGCAGCGCATCGTGAACCCTCTCGAATAATATTAGGCGATTCGCACACTGCTCCGCCGCGGTGGGCGGCGGCGGTGAGGCGGTTTGACTCGGATTTCCGCGCGGTTACGCAGAGCTCAGCTAGGCGCCGCACGGTTCTCCGCGTCTCGTCCCGGATCTCCGCGCGGTTGTGCGGATGCGGTTCGAGTTCCACGCATTCGCGCGGGGAACCGGTTTCAGTGTGTAAAGCGAGCGCGGTGTACATACAATCCTGTACTAGTAGCACGACCGCGTCACCGCGCACCGCGCACCGTGACGGAGCGTGGTGCAGTATGCAAATGACCTTATAGTTATTGTAACTATAAGGTCATTTGCACTGGAAATAAACTGAGTAAGTTATCGGGATTTTCTTCCCAATCATTACGGAAGAAGATTAGCTTATTGTGGCACCGCTACGACCAAATTATCACCGATTCTGGGGGTCAATAGCTAAAAACATCGCTAAACGAAACAACTCCCACTCTTACACAATCTATAATATGTGTAAAAGACACTTATATTCAGTTTTAGTTTTAAATTTAGCAGCCATCCCAGAATCGAAGCCAGTTAATTAATACGATATTGGTTTACCGCACACCTTAACTACATACGCGTAGCATAGACATGGCATAGACGAGATTCCTATTAAATCTACTGGCCTAGCTATAATAGATATTAAAACAGCTAATTAAGTGCGATCAGATAGGCAGATTGGTATGCAATTAATTCCAGATTAATTAATTCACTTACAATTATGTATTAAGTACCTAGTTATTTTAATACTTATTCCTAAATATGATTAAATATACTTCTACCACCTATAACCATTAATAAGTAGAAATATACCTAAAGCGGTTTATAAATATTTTTTTGGAAAAAATCCGAAAATAACTTTGGTACATACTATTGCATGGTTGGTTGGTTGGAGTCCGACATCCTAACAACGTCACCAAAGACGCTCCAAAGCTACGTATTACGCTACAAAGAAGTTACATCATGTATAATATTAATAATACCTAATTGCCAGGTTCCAGCTCTTGCACACAGCCATGGAGCGTGCCAAGGACGAGGGTCTTTCCACCGTGGAGTACAAGTTGCTCTCCATCACCCAGCATCACCTCTACACACACATTATGATCGACGTAAACCCGTACCACGATAACGTCACTTGGCTAGTGCGTAGTACAAGATTTTAAGCTTTTTGTGGTTATGTTTGATAATTCTAAAAATGTTAAATAAAGTAAAAAGTTTTTGGTTTTACGCATGATTTTATGCATTTTGCATTTTGCAGAACAAAATGCATAAATCAAAAGACTACTACCCTAGACAAACAAAACGCAAATTTTCTGGGTTGCTAATTTTTAAAGATTCCCGAAATCATGGGCATTTATTTAATATGTCAAATTTTCATAATTTCTTATTTACTATTCTGGGTGCTTTGGTATAAAATTAGAAAACATCTCAGATGAACTAGAACACAGTTTCATCCATCTCATTAATAAATATGCCTATTATTACTAACGTTTTACTGAAATTAAGTTATTCAATTATTATTTTTAAGTGTAAGTACTCTTACTCAGTAGATAAATAATTATAGTATAGGTGTACCAACCAGGATCTGACTTGATTAATTTTCGTCAATTTAATTTATAATGACATCTATGACATATATGGTAAACTTGTATAGGAAACTGGCCACACCAGCTGGCTTTTACAAGATTACCATAACTAGCAGATTTCTGCTAAGTCTGAAGTTTTTAGACCAAATGAATGGGACATCTTAATTTTTTTATTTATATTACGTCGATAGTTAAGTGAGGTACTTTGCGGTTTTCTAATACTGTAAGATAGTAAGTGAAACCGCTTAAATGCAATTTTGTATTTACAATTACCTTACAATTTGCCTTAAAATAATTGGTCATAATATTCAAATCAAATTACGCTCAATCATTCATATCATGCTTCTAGAATTATTATTTTCTGCTCCATCAATTTACTTCAGTCTGTCGGATCGGAGTTCGTATTTTAGTTTGCAGTTTTTTTGAAAACTAGAATGGTAACACTTGTTGGATTTTCGGCAAAACGTCAGTTGAACATTGCGGTCTGCGAATGCGGTTTTTGGTAACGGTGACAGGTTGCCGTCGATTTTCGGTTTATTTAATAATATTCCACTTTCGCTAGTTTCTAAATATTCGTTTGTAAAGTTGTCCTAGCGTTCCGAAATTAAATGAATTTATTTAGAGAATTGTTGTGGTAAAATATTTGGTCAAAATAACATTGGCAGTGCAGTTTTTATCGACGAACCAGTTTTTTGTGCTATTTTGTTCCCGTTTTGCCGCAACTTACTCGGAATATTTTAGCGGATGGTCTAAAAGGTGAGTTGTATATATTAATTTCTTTAATTTTAATCACAAGATTAATAAACATTGATCTTTGCGTAGGTCTTAGCATCAGTCTAAATTTAGACTTGATACTACTATCGTTCCGTGTTTTTACAATTTTCCTCTATATTTATTGCGGGAGAAATTTTTATTAGCCATGTGACAATTTTGTCAGTTAACTATAAACTTTATTATGAACCTATACTTGTGCAAAATTATTTGCCTTTTTCATTTTTCATTAGCAATAAATCTCTTGTGTAATGTAATGTCATAAAAATTTAATTATTTTGTGAATCGATTTTATTTTAACGAGTTAATTTAATTTAGTTACTGTAGTTGTAATAGCAAAGTTTAGTATATTAGGTCTCGTTGAAAATCTAACATCAATTTTCCTGTTTAACTGCCTTATACAATTCTTGCATAACATAGTAGTGCCGTTGTATTTGCTGTTAACTTCCTCATTCCTCAAAGTTCATTGTAGTACTAATCAGTGACACAGTAGTGAGGCCTGAGCGTTACATCGTTTAGCGATTAGTATATTAAAATGACCTTCAGGAGCAATGCAAGAAATCTAGATCTATCTCTACAGACCTAAGGATGTGTTTTATTACAGGCAGTGACCTCACAAATTCTTATATAGGTAGGTACCTTTATTTGGATGAATCCCGGTAGATTTATTTATATCATCCAATAAATAATTTATTATAATACCTATAGCTCTGGTTTGGTTGATGAAATTTTAGGGTTTATATGTTAAAAGTATACTTTTTTTAAATATTAATAATAAATAATTTTCTTTATTAGAAAAAAAACCCTTCAAATCAATATTGTACAATACTGAAATAAATAATGTACTTACAATAAAATATGAAGTACTCACAATAAATGTTATTTCCAGTTCGCGCGCTGGTGCACAGACAAACAATTTTTATACCTATGACAACTCAAATAGGTTTTTAAATCACCAATAATAGTATGCCTACTTGATCTTATTATATGGGTATGTAAAATATTTTTAGTTTATCATTTTAAACCAACCTATTAAGAGAACTGAGTTTCCATGGAAGATAAGACTACAAATATAAGGCATTTGTTAGTATAGCGTGTCTGATAAATACAGTCTTTATTATACCTATCTTATTCTGTGATTTGAACTTGTGCGTGTTATGATGATATGTGAATCTAAAGATCACTGTTCTGTTCACACATTGCTTCTCCAGTCTGTTTATATTTACTATATAATAATGTTATTGTAATGGGTATTAAGAGTCCAGTTTGTAAATGAAGCTGTGAGCTGTACTAACAATAAAATAAAATAATACTTTTAATTACATAATATAAATGGCTATCTGCTATCTACGTAATTAAAATTTGTTTATTGTAAAGTCCTCTTTTTATTATCTTCCCAACTTTACCTAACCTAATTCATAATTATAATTAACAATATTTTTTATTCCAGTATCCCGATCCTGTATCCTATCCCAGTCCCGAAGAATGGAGTGATTTGTTCCTAACTTTAAAATAACCATAGAGATGCTGGCTGCTACATAAAACTTACTTCAAACTTGCATTTGTATTTATACTGTGCCCATGTCCGGGTACAAGTATAAGTTGCTTACAATATTTGCATTTTTTGCTGCGCTTGTGATAACTTACAGCATGTATTTGTATGTTTTTCAACGATTCAATTCTAAGAAGCAATTGTATATGTTAGGTAATATGTTCACTTTTTAATATACCTACTCATTGACAAGTTATGGGAAAATGCTTGTTTACGTCATGATATTTTGAAGTATGTACCTACTTAAGTAATTAAGTTTTGGCTCTTTGAGCAGTTTGAAATTAAATTAGCCCACATTAGCATCATCAAATTACCTGATGATTTTTTCCCACTAATTTCTTCAATGAGCTATATAAGTGTTTAGGTAAATAAACAAAGAATAGAAAATGCTTGACAGAAGAATGTATTAAATATGTTTGTTTTCATGCCTTTTATTTTCATGTTAAGTACCTATATCCCTCCCACGATAGGTAGAGGAAATGGCGCGCCATAAATCTTTGTCGTGAAACAAGAGACTCCTTCCTCCCTTTACTTTTTGATTCAGACTCACTGAGGAATGAAATTTTGCGAATGTTAAAACCAGTGTTTAATTATTTATTACGTTTTCTAATTTTCCTCCTCGAAACGATTCTCGACAATAAAGCGCGCCAGTGATGTAGAAAATTAACAAGCTACGAAACCAAAGAAATTGCGAGAGCGATAAAATTAAGGCCTCCTCATTATAGCTACATTATAAATATACTACTAGGTACTTTTCATGTAAAAAGGTGGTTATAAGTTCATTTATTTTCTGATTTAATGTTATATGTTTTAGTCCACCACATTATGAAGCGTTTGGAAATTCCCTACCCTTATACATTTCGGAGAGTGCGCATCGGAATTGCACGACCTGGAATTAGGTTGGCGGAAAGCATCCACCATTCCGCCTTCGGACTACCAGGCGCGGGGAGGGGTTTCATCCTTATGTTGTTGATCTGTTCGTACGAAGCGATTTGCTTCTTCATTCATTATGCGAACGGCTAAGGAATGGAACAGCCTGCCGGCGTCTGTATTTCCCGAAACCTACAACTTTGGGATTTTCAAGGCCAGAGTGAATAGGCATTTACTGGACCCGCATGCTCCATCGTCGACCTCATCGTCGCTTACCATCAGGCGAGATCGAGGTGAAATGCGGGTTTAGTAGTCAATAAAATAAAATGCTTTGCCTATAGCACATGAAACAAATAGCAATCCTTGTGCAAAATTGCAATGCGTTCAAGGACGTGACCTGGGTATTGATTTGATAAGTCATTCATTAGTCACTGTCAAGACGCAAGAAGAATAAAAACGAAGTCGCCTAAATAATTATTTTCGCATCAGAGTTGTGAGTTGTCATCATATTTGTTAAAGCAATTGGCCACCAGGTTCCAGTAGTTCCATCGTACAATTCCATGATGGTGTAAGTAGAGGCATTTTTGCTTCGAATTCATAATGGATTATATCAATGGAGTTTCGTTATTGGCGAATACAGAGTGGAGTGACGCAACAACCAATCACAAAGGCGAGCTCCGGCAGCGAGGAGCCATCATATTGACCGCGATTTCCTAAAATGAATTACATAACGAGCATTAGGTGTCTCCATAAAACCGAAGTTCTTTTCCTAAACAGGTTGTGAAACTAATTAGATGGTTCATTTGATAATGAGTAGACCACCGTCACTTATAAAAACATCAGCGACCGGGGAAATATTTGATTCGCTGCTCGATAACAAGAAAAACTGACTCCATACCACATCAACACCAATGCAGGTATATTTGGCGACAGACTTCATTAAAGGGTGGTTTTACTCGCCAGCTTACCACCAAGTAACTTGAATTCCATTACCAAGCCTTTTTTTTGGTAACGGGGGGGAAATCTTCGAAAGATACTGGAGGAGAGACTGGGTTATGTGAGATTTCTACTCACTAAAACCCCTTCGATGGCCGGCCTCGTGCTTATCGGAGGGCTCCGGGATCTCCAGTGGAACGCACCGGTGCCCTCCTAGCTTTTGCCTTGGGCTCATCCTGGGAGGTGTACATTCCACCTCCCGGTTCCTCCCGTCACAGCAGCGTGCGGCCATAGCACGTTGCTGCCTTCCCCAGGGTCGCCCGCCAATGGACGGCCAAAGCCCCCAATTTGACCGCCCGCGACCCTGATCCCTCCTTTTAGTCGCCTTTTACGACAGGCAGGAGATACCGTGGCTCTATTCTTCGCCCGAGACTACAGGGCTGTACATTACCAAGCCTAGACAAAGTTTAACAAATTATACAGTACAATATTTAACAACGACACTTCCATTTAACTTTTGACCTTTGCGGGTGTTGCCCCTTGCCTTGATGTTCCTTCCATTAGAATATTGCCTTTTTGCGCTCTTTTTTGTCGACATTATGAGGAGAATTTCGGAATGTTGGGCCATAGATACGAGGCCTTAATTTGTTTTTAGATAATATTTGTAGGAAAGCTAAGTTTTTAGGTAACCGTGGTGTGATTTAAAAATATAATTATATCTAAACTCTCGTTTGTCCACCTGGTGTAACAGTGGTAAGTGACGATGAGGCAGAAGATGGAGCACGCGGGCTTAGTAAGTACTGGCTCTTCTATAAACACTGCGGAAATACATCAACGCTGAAGCGAAGATATTTGACGACAGATTTTACATAGAAGTATGGTCGCTATCCAGGCGGACCCTGAACGGATCCTTCCACCAGCAAGTTACTCGGATTAGTCGCGTCGTACGACATGCTTTATCCGGTAGCGGTAGAGACATTCTAATGTCGTCCCATACACGGAATAAAACGGTGTAAAACAACCGTGATGCTTGCTTACTTGCTTGCTTATCTTATGGTTAGTGGCCAGAGTTGTTCAGGCCGCCCGTAGGCATCGGACATGGCTTAACGACTGCTGTCAAACGACAACAACCGGGACCGACTGCTTAACGTGCTTTCAGAGGCGGAAGGCAACGGAGGAGCTCAGTTGAAATATGCCACTAGCGGTCACCCATCCAGGTACCGACCGCGCCAACGTCGCTTTACTGCACGAGCAATTTAGGACCGTGCTCGCAACTAGGCTACGAACTCCTCACTCCTTAAAAACCATGATGATTTATTAGAAGACACTTTTACAAGAGCTATGTAACTAAGGTCCGATATGTACCTGATAACGATCCTATTATACAAAGTACAAGTGTGTCTGGTTTGATGGATGTGGATGGATAGGCGAGCCTTTTTTCACGGGTGTTAATGAGAATTGAAATGGCCTCACCATAACTTGCTATGGGTTTCAACTCGTAAAATAATAGTCGATCGTAGAACATATGGTGCTTGGGCTGAGAATGTTTATATGAATTAGGTAGGTATGGCGTTAGTAAAACCGGTTGAAGCTATTCGTGTCGTGTTTAAAGAAGGGTTTCTAATATTGCTAGTTTAGTAAATAAAAATAAACTTTACTGCACATTCTTCTTCTAAGCCGTGTTCCTCATTGCTGAGGGTCGTGATCATTCTGAGGAATTAATCACATAGAACGACTCGCGTGGTAGATTTAATGGGGTGGTTTGCCATTGCCTTCCCCATTTCACACACTGGTTACGTCAGTGTGCAGGTTTCCTCACGATGTTTTCCTTCACCGTCAAACGTGTTACTCCACATAAACATTGTGAAATAACGTAAGGTAACATAGTAAGGAGCAATTTAGATTATTCAGGCGGTTTTATCGCGTTTAGTTTTGATTTTACAAGTTATTCGAGTTTCACTTACAATAGGAAAATCTATTTTTATTGCCTTGCCTGTTGCCTTTGTAATAGCTATGCCGAAAAAACCCTGAAAGGGCAGTCTTATCTGTTTACCTAGGTAGGTTAGGTACCTTTTAAAATAACGAATATACCCAGTACCCAGTACAGTACAGTCAGCTGTAGGAAATTGTACTGGGCTAATCACTATCTCAGGTCCACAGATATTTCCGACGAGTTATACCTAATAGTCTAATTACTTTTAAATTATTCAGTACCGGCCAATGTCGTCTGCTATTCTTGCAAATACGTGGAGCGTGATGGCTATTGGACAAAGGAAATCGTTTGCATATGCTTTGTTTTCTTTCTGGTGTCTCAATACCATAGAATCTTTCATAGTATCAACTTTAGAACTTACTAAATGCGATTGGTCGTGGAGCGATAAATTTTCCACTATAATATGCATTACAAATACTTATACATGTATTCTGGCCATACCATGAAGTTGAATATTATCCTTGAGCTCAATATTATGTAAACAGCGTGTTTAACAGTTTAGCAACCATCATAGTCATTTATAACTTCAAGCAGCTTGAGGTGTATGTATGAAATCTATGGGTATAATGGTAGTCTATAAGAAAAGCAAATACGAAACCTACAACCTTGGGATCTTCAAGGGCAGAGTGAATAGGCATTTACTGGACCCGCGTACTCCATCGTCGACCTCATCGTCGCTTCCATCAGGCGAGATCGAGGTCAAATTTAATGGAGACTAAAAAGTAGCCAGACATACTAACAATAACAGGTGCATACACACACATATACTCACTCACAAACAAACACACAGCCACACACACACACACACACACGCGTACACTCACCCTCAAACACCCTCTCACAACAGTTTTTTTTAAATAATAATAATATTTATCTAATTTTTATATAAGTGTATCCCCCAGGTCATTAATTAGACTTGCTATCTACTACGCTGCAAGACGGCCGATGAGGCCAGTGCAGGTAGTAGAGACCGATATTTACTTATACATTGTAACTACACTATTGTTAAGTGATTATAATTTGAATATGTTTGGGTTAATACATATTTTAGTATTTGTATTTTGTAAATGCGGGTTTAGTAGTAAATTAAAAAAACGAGTTTTTGCTTTACTTATAGACTACTTATACGACCACTGTATCTGCGAAGTTATAGTGGTCGTATAAATAGTAAACTAAATATTTGTGTCGTTAATGTAACGTTTCCTTTAAGTACCTATGTTTGTCGTAAAATATATTTTTCTCTTGTACTTATAAGGAGAGTAAACGAGCAATCGGCCCATATGATGGTAAAGGAAGTGGTCATTATTAGAGATGCCGGGAATAGTGGTTATGGCGAATAATCGATAAGCGTTACTCGGCATTCCCTATGGCGAATAGTCGAGTTATTCGCCATAATTATTCGACATCAAAAACGATACTACAATCAGTAACAAATAACAATAGCAGGCCTCCAGCTGTCTCAAACCTACCGAGTTTCAGTATTCGATTACTACAACGATTTTTCCACACGATTTCTAAGAATACAAGGAAAGAATCGATTGTTATTACAATTTCAACAGTTGACAACCTCAATTATGAAAAAAGCGCATACGATTAGATCCAAATCGTGCAGAAAAGTTAGTTTTTCATCACAATCTACCCCTACTAAATTTTAATTATTAAATTTATTATTTTTGTTGATTTGGTTAGGCTGTGTAATGTGTGCAAGTAATTATTGTTGGATTATTTCTAAATATGTCGGTTTTTTTCTTCGAAATTGTAAGCCTGACAATTATTCGCCATTGTCGATTATTGATTATTGAACGAATATTGAAAAAATGGCGAATAATGTCGAATATCGAATAATAGCGGCTAATCGCGGCATCTCTAGTCATTATGAGAAACCAAGTGGTCGGTTACCGTCGCCTACAGACATCTCTTGATAATTTTGATTTTCAATTATCGAATGTTTATTCGTAGCTCGTACATATTACTTGTACCACTACATTCAAGAGTTTCCTTCTTTAAGATACTTAGTATCACAGTTTCTCCCGTGATTTTGTCGCGTCCACACCAGCTTTTTTTCGTTGTCTTGCAAATTGTTTTACAGTAGTGCTTTTCAAGTAAGAATGGTGTTTTTTATTCGAAGAACGTCTACAAAATGGGATTAATGTATGGGACAGTAAAATAAGAAGCTGCAGTCCGATCCGTACTTGGCTGGTTTTTAAAGAGTCATACTGCGCCCGGGACGCCTTCTTCTTTGGTTCGGATGATGCAGAAACCTGGAAGATTATCCTGGATAGCATTGAAATGTGTCACACCAGCTTTTTAATGAAGAATTGAAGAGTTGTTTACATTAGACATGGCTGTATGGGCTCAGTTCTCTTTGCCTTAATAAAAAACATCAAATTACCTAGTATCAGATGATACTACCTACCTACCTTCATGGTTTAATTTTTTTTAATATTTAATTTTACGGCTCTGGGTTCCAGCCCATGGTTTAATAAAGAGTGTTAGTGTTGCCTACGATTATTATTTTCCTTTACAAAAATGAGATGTCTTAACTCACTTGATAGACTGTAATGTTTAAAAAATAAACTGATTAGGTTATTTTTTGTGACGCATTCGCAAATTAATTTCAACATCTTTTGCAAATACTAGTACGTGCCTAATAAGGACTATAATGGGATTCCTACATGGTTATACATGCATAGAAATACAATAGCAAAGACAATTAAATAGCATTCTTCACATAGGTACCTAAAGGAATACATACTAAATGAATTGCATTGAAATGATTGTTGGTTTACATATCGTGACATTCAATAGTTACTGCAATGGTTTGTTTATAATATCGATTGTTTATAATAACTGTTTTGCGAATGATCTGTAAATATAGACCTATGACCGGCCACTGTAAGGGCTGTCTCAATCCAGAAATAGTACATTGTGTAAATAGTGGTGAAATGACCACATTGTTACAACAAATGTAATACCGCAACACAAGTCTTAGTCGTACACGAGTGCGACAATTTAAAATCGAAGTAATTAATTACAATGTTTCTAAATATTTTAAACTGTAGTGGAGAATAATCAAATTTAAATAGTAACTGTAAAATATCATCACGTAGGTACTTACTGCTATAAAAAAATTCGATTAAAAGCGACAAAAAATGTTTGGTTTCTGTATAATACGTGAAGCCATTGAATTGTTGAATATTTGCGATTGCGGGAATGTATTTTTGCACAGTTTTCAGATATATAAAGCGCCCGCCGTTCGAAAATATTAATACTTGTCATGATGAGTCGTATATTATTGGTTCGATTTTACTCATACAGTCGACCACAGGTCAACCTATCCAAAACGTCAAAATTTATGAAACTGAAATAAATCATAAATCATAATACACAGACATAAGTTTGAGAATTAATCGATGTTTGATAGATGGTATACTTTAGCTAGTGATCGACTGTACTCGATGAAATGGATGAAAAATGACGATTTGTTACATGACCACAACAATAATCGAAGCTAAGGATTCGATTATTACTCGATTATTAGCTCATTAGAGCTAAATTGTAAATATTATTTACTATAGGACGGTATTTTGTGTGCAGTACAGGCATGAAGCATGTAAAAGTCTAAATTACATGCCTCATTTTAAATTACTTATACGGTTAGAAAACATTTAAAACAAAAGGATTTTTTTTACAATCCATCAACAACTTACGCCGCACAAAGAAGTGCGAATATTTGTGTCGAAAATTAATTTTATACTCTGACCAGGAAATACTTAGTACTTAATTCTTGGTTCTTCATTCCGCAATATGACAAGTACTAAAATCTTCTTAATTTCTGCTCAAACCTTAATGACCCAATTTGTATATTAGATGGTGATTAAAAAATATATGTCTTTATTGTCAGGTTATACACCCATAGTGCCTAAGTTTTTATAAAAACATAATTAAAATTAGAATAAAACATAAAAAATAAAAAAATTGAAAATAAGTGAAATGAAAATAACCAGAAAACAGCAAATTTAATTAAAAGTAGAAGTAAAAAAGGGAATGTTTTAACACAATACAATAAAATAAAATACATTAACATTAAACAAACAAAAAAATACAAAATGGTTTGATCGAAAAGTAGACAAACTGAGAAAGTTGGCACTTTTTAGAAATTAATGGCTTGTAAATTATTTAAAAAAAAGCCATGATCTAAAATTAATTTCAATAATTAAGAAGTATATTTAATGTGTTTGGCACGTAACAACAAATAAAAAAAAAAAAAGTAAAGCCATAAACTATGAAAAATTTAAAAGAAATATTTTTAAAACAAGGCTTGCACATTATTTTTTATAGCGAAAAGCATAAAAAATATATTTAACCACTTGGAAAAAATGAAACAACTCTTTGCTGAATATTTACAAAGATCGCCTAAATGTGTCGCCTATGTATAATTATTATGCTTAAATTGCAAAGTTATACAAAGATGTCCGACTCCTGTGTTTGAATTTTTGTTTCGAAGAGTTCTTGAAGGTGCGCCATTAAAATCTCACCTAGGCCGCTAAGTTTGGTCGGTTCGGCGTTGTCCTCTTTTCCACTCATTCTTATTAAAACGTGTTACGTAAAGTTCCATAACCATACCATAACGTCTTTGTTACCTCCGTCCAAATTTTGATATAGGTAATGCGAGCAATGTACACGCCATTCTTATATTTATAACACCTCTATTTTGGTCAGAGCTCTAAGTAAAATGAATTGGGTGCGATGCGTAAGTCAGAAATAGTTTCTTTATGTATAAACATACGAATTATTGGTATTTCCTTTTTTCTTTTGCTGAATAAACGGTTTGTTCCCGGTGGATCTTCCTTATAGACCCAATATGCCATTCACAAATCACAATAGTACGGGAATTTCAGGGAATTTCCTTTTATTGTTCAGCTATCCATTGTCGTCGCTTTGTGACGACAAACACGGGATACGTATGTGATCGTGATCACTATAGATTCTATCTTCCATTATAAATTGGCCCTTGAAAACCATGTCGCCGAAAATCTAGCCGGCAATTGTTTTTGGCGTCAGTTTATGTAAACAAAATGACGGCAAAAATTTCTGAACAAAATTAATATTTTTTTTATGTGAAGAAATATCCTGAAAATATGTATTTATTAATGGTATGATATCCTAGTAATTGTTTGTTAAATTTAATTTATTTCGTTTGTTAAATTAAACCTCCCCATTTGCTATACCGCGATCTCGCTCACATAAACAAACTACAACACTAAACGTTGGCAGTTTAACGGCTCTGGCTACCAGCCATTTTGACATTTAAAAAATGGCCCTTTCATAGAGCGCCATCTAGCGAGCCTCTTGGAACCGATTGGAAAACCTCTCATTAGAAATTTATGTCATAATTTACTCCATTTCATTCTTTATACTTGCACTCAGAAAAGACAAACCTCTTCAAAATTACCGTTGTTTATTGATAATTGGAAACTCATAAAGCTGGTCGCTGGCAGTAATGGTCACCAATTGCCATTAAAAATATATAAATAAATAAATAATTTTTTTTGCAACTTACATTAATGCAATATATTTACAAACATGATTACATCGTCACATCCACGACCAGATCATCCTGAGACGAAAAAGATTCTAAGTGAAATAAAGAAAACTGATGAAAAGTTCCTGCCAGTTCGAATTTTGAATTATTCTCTCCTGCCAAGATTTTACAAAACATTCTGTCACAAAAATTAGTGCATTTTGTCCACGTGCCAATCATTTTCAAAAAAACTTTTCGATATAAAAGCTACCGTGATCTCTAGCGAGAGTGGAACTTGTAATCATCGATCATGTCTGAAGATTGGAATGACGATTACGTGGAGACCACCACCGGGTTGGGTTCCCTACTGCACCAACAAATCGCTGACATTCCCGAGATCAAACTCTTCGGAAAGTGGAGCTGCTATGACGTCCAGGTCTCCGACATGTCTTTGCAAGACTACATATCTGTCAAGGAGAAATATGCGAAGTATCTTCCCCATTCCGCTGGTAGATACGCCCATAAGAGATTCCGTAAAGCCCAGTGCCCCATTGTGGAAAGACTCATCAATGCCTTGATGATGCATGGGCGAAATAATGGCAAGAAACTCATGGCTGTACGTATTGTGAAGCACGCGTTTGAAATTATTCATCTTTTGACGGGAGAAAACCCTCTGCAAGTCTTGGTGACGTCTATCATCAACTCTGGTCCGAGGGAAGACTCGACCAGGATTGGAAGAGCTGGTACGGTTCGTCGTCAAGCTGTTGACGTGTCTCCACTGCGAAGAGTCAACCAGGCCATTTGGTTGCTTTGTACTGGGGCTCGTGAAGCTGCCTTCAGGAATATAAAGACTGTCGCGGAATGTTTGGCTGATGAGCTGATCAATGCAGCCAAGGGATCCTCTAATTCTTATGCCATTAAGAAGAAAGACGAATTGGAGCGAGTCGCTAAATCTAACCGTTAATGTTCTTTCAGAAAATTGTAGTTTTAAGTTGAATAAAGGGTTATTATATTCCAGTGATATTTAACTTACGCAAATAAAGATTTGCTATATGCTAAATGTGAAATCGGAAATATCCTGTGGACCAGCGTTCAGGCACGTTCACCAATTCTTGCAAAATCACACTACTACCCAATATATTGTTATACTCGCACTTTATGTCCGTATCTATGTGAGTGAACGAGATGGATTAAATTGTTTCGATTTTTACATTTCGAATTGTCGATACGGGCCATAATCACTCGCTACCCCAGGTTTCAACTTTAGTAAGGCAAATCAGTTGTCGAGGAATATACTATAGAACTAAATGGACCATACCCAAAACGGCGATGGTCCATCTAGTTCTACTATTAGTTCTACGATAGAACAAAATGGACAAAATATATCCGGACAGTTCTACTGTTCAGTATAACATAATAGACACGCTAGAGAATATAATGTTCATACTAGAGAAAAAGGACAAATTATATTCCAATCAAATTGTTATAAATGATACCCGGGCGAAGCCGGGCTGGGTCGCTAGTTAGAGAATAGTCCGCTTAAACCTGAGTTCGGAACAGTAGAACTAAGTGGATTTTATTGTACATTTTGTTCTACCGTACAACGAATAGTCAAAGCAGTAGAACTGTCCGGATATTTTTTCTCCATTTTGTTCTATCGTAGAACTAATAGTAGAAGTAGATGCACTAGCCCCCCAAAACCTTCGAAATTTGTGAAACTGAAATAAACCATATCACGCGGACGTAAAGTTAATTTAATCGATGACATTTGGCTGATAGTATAGTAGTTTCTATCGTATACTAGTGTAACACGTCACGGTTAGCCTGTCCCCAATTAGAAGTTCTTAGCAACAAGCAACGTGTCGCAATAGAGAGTCCTTAGCGCGATTTGTCGTTCAAAGCGAGGCTGTAAGACCAATTTCCTGTGTCACTTTAGCGAACAAGTCGCTTCGTAAATTGTACGAAACGAGTTGGCAAACAATTTGTTGTGTAGGTAGTGTTCCAGCTCCAGCCTTCCCGTTTTGATGTTAACCTCTGTTCGTAAGTGGTAAGGCTCTCGTGGTATTTACCGTTTACTACCCGTCTTGACTTAATGCATCATCAGCAGCCTACTCTAGTCCACTGCTGGACATAGGCCTTTCCCAGGGCGCGCCATTAAGCCCGATCTTCGGCTCTTCTCATCCAGTCGCTGCCAGCCACCTTGCGCAGATCGTCGCTCCATCTAGCAGGGGGCGTCCCACACTACGTTTGCCCAAACGCGGTCTCCACTCCAGAAATCGTCTACCCCAGCGGTTGTCGGTTCTGCGACAGATGTGACCGGCCTACTGCCACTTCAGCTTGCTAATCTTATGAGCTGTGTCGATAACTTTTGTTCTATGCCGGATCTCCTCGTTTCGGATACGATCCAGCAGAGATACTCCGAGCATAGCTCTTTCCACTTAATGCATAATCCGGCGTTTCCTCGTGATAATACTAATTTGTCACACTAGTATGCCCACAAAGTATTCCTGAAGGTCATACCGGTCATACCTGGAACATGAGGAAATACCCCTGTGTAATCTATTTGTTTAATTCGGTACCTGTATACCAATTAAAATTTCCCAGTTCTCCATGTAGAAAGTGGAGTATGTCATAAAAATTCATACTGAGCACTCATTAATTTATTTATTTATTATATATTTGATTATATAATAAGTATTATATTTCTGTATTTACGTAATTATTACTACTGCTTTGCATTTTTTATGTTATTTATTTATTTGAGGGTAGTATCTATTTTATACGCCTTTTGCATCCGTATATTATGTATCTCATGATTTTTCCATCACCTGAAAGTTGCCTGGAAGATATCGCTTAAAGCGATAAGGCCGCCTTCTGCACATTGAATTGTACCTCTCTTTATGTTGTATGTTTTGTTATTGTCCCGGGTGTGCAATAAAGTATATTTGTATTTGTATTAATCCATCATTATCTATTTCTGATCTCCTTTAACGCCGTTCAACTTTATGGTTTAAAGGTTATACCTTCAGAGGAATGTTATACCCGTGTCTTACAGTTTAAACACCGACGCGACGTCATAAATATTTCGAGACCATTTTAAAAATCTGCTGTTAATGTAATTAAGCAACGCGAAGTGTCGTTTTACTTTACGCTTCTTGGACAGGCCCTTAGTAAACTAAACCACTGAGTCAGACGTTCAAAGGACGTCACCGAGATCCCTTATAGCCCTTCAATCAAGCCGCGTTCCCTTCACGGCAATAGCGTGCCCTATTTGCAGACTTTTGTTGGTTTTTGTTCACAGTGAAAAGTAGAGATTTTTCTGTTTTGCTTGACATAGGTTCACTGTGGTTTTAAATTCAAAATGACCCTGCGTAAATAGAATAGCGCTCCGTTGCCTATATTTATTCAGTTTTCTTTTTAATATAAAAATAATGAAGGTTTAAGTAAGGAAGAGAAGAGGAGGGGGAACACCGCAGTTTTGGATTGTTTGGGGCATACAAGGCACTTCAACCGCCACTGGCTACGATACAAAATTAACATGCTCCATTCAAAACTAACATGTTCCTTAGAAAACTTAACAACAGAATCATCTGTTCAAAAACGCAAAACGGCGTCACTGGAAGCCCTTCAAACAAATGTCACGATCTTCCCCTCAAAGCCGTATAGCAACAGTACTAAAGCCAATTTCCTGCATTTGGAGAAAACGCGTGACTTTTATGTGTTCAAAGTGAAAAAGAAAAAGGGATGCCAAGTGGAAAGGATTTGTCAAATTCGATGTTCTGCGAATCTTCTGGATATGTGATTTGAGAATTTGGGGATATTCTACCATTGTACAGACGAAATACAAAATGAAATATATTTTCCGTGTCACAGCGGTGCGAGCTGCGGAAGGAAGTTATCTTGTGTTGATTTTTACGTATCCTATCATACCTACTTAATCGTTTTCCCGAAGGGAAAATACTTATTTTCTTGCTTTTTTTGTACAATGCTTTTTTTCTTGCTTTTTTAAATGTTATCAGCTTATTTACAGCATCGGTGCCGTCTCTACATATCTTACTCCGATCACAGCCTCCAAAAGATCTACGGATATTTTTTTCTCGAATATAATACTTGATTACTGCTCTAACACTGAAGGAACCTGGAACTAAAGGAATGTTTCTGTATGTTTGTGAAGAAGTGTTCGTACCTATATGTGAAATTAGACCTGCGCCCTAACCTGGGACCGAAAGCGGTTAACGAATCCTATTTCGTCGCACATGCAAAATTGAACACAAAATGCATGCATATATATGGTACCTAGGGTGATAGAAATTTTACAAATATTTATTTACAACTTTCAAAGTATTCCCCTGCGGCATCAATGCACTTATGCATTCGATTGAACCAGCTTTCAAAACATGTGAAAAACTGTTCTTGCGGAAGGTCGAAAAAAAGCCGTCTAAATTGGTCTTCTGCTTTGTCCGCAGTCGTAAGTTTGCTTCCCCACAGAGATTTCTTCATGGTGAACGTCGCCCCGGTCTAAGGTCATCTTTTAGGTCGCTCCGACCATGCTTAAACTCACGAAACCAAGGTGATGGTGGCAAGTGATGGAGCCAATTCCCAAAAGCATTGATAAAATTTGATTGTAATTTATATGTTAACTCTCGTTTAAAATCATAATAGATCATAGCACGAAATGCTACCCGCGTTACCTCCATCGTAACGATTCAAAAGTGGCAGGCATGTGTTTTTTTTAACAATTATTTAAAAAATATCTTAAGTTCGCTAGCCAGTGTTATTTTGCCAAGGAGTTTGTAATAAAATTTGCCTCCAGGGGATAATAAAAGTAAAACAATGAGGTTGATAACAAGCCGTTGACTAACAATTTTTGGACCGCCCCACGTACAATCTACAATAAATATTTTTGATATTTATCGGTATCGCTTACACTGGTGACCAATTGTTGAATCTACCTTTTAAGGTAGAAAATTGAAAATGAATGAAAGAATTCAGTGCAAAATTGAACTTGCTAAAGCATGCGTTTTGTGTTCAATTTTGCATGTGCAGCAAAATTGATTCTGGTAACCGTTTTCGATCTCGTCGTTTGATGATTTCATAAGGTATGCATTTCAGAATATTCCAACAGAATTGCAATGTTGCAACAGCAGATTGTATGCCATAATGAAATTCTCTGATACATTTCAGCGTCTAATATCGCGTATTCCGGAATCTAACTGTTGGAATGTGGAATGAAATCCGAACGGAATTCGAAATCGATGATGGAATGCGCTGATTGCCTTCAAACGTCGACATTTCCCAATTTCGGGCCTCGTTTTCTATATTAAAATTCTTCGCGAAAAGGCGTATTTTGCATTTTTGTTAATTTAGGAAAACGGTGGTTTTAATTGACAATGTAATGAAAAATCAATTGTGAAACGTGTTTCTTTGACGTCCCTATTTCGCTTTTATCTACTTAGGCCCAAATCCCCAATCTTGCACCAACCGTTATCTCTCGGTTTTTGTATGAAAACCATAGACAATTCGCGAGTTAACCTCGGGAAAAATCTTCGCGCCAGCTAACTTTACAGAATTTCATTGCTAAAGGGAATAGGTATTTTGCAGGTCGTTCATTTGGAAAAACTCTTCACAATTGAAAATCAATTCACAAACCCGCAAAGTGACAATTATTGTCTCTTTGACGTCTTGTGTAAATAATAAATCGTGTTATCAAGGTTTTGGAATATTTTGTAACTGTAGATGAATGAATGAAACATGCCTGGTATGCTATGCCAGTTTACCCATATTTTTCATTTACTTTTTTTGTGCCAATCCGGAATATATCTTTTTTTTTAGAACAGCGATTAATTTAATTTACTCGTAAAACGGTAAACTGCTTCTAACAGAATTTAGATAGCGTAGAGGGAGGCCCCGTCATCTTCCCTCTTTATCCCAAGTTACCTTTTCCAGTTTTTACTAGTGATCCGTATCCGTACTTCGAAGGGGACGGACGTCTACCTCTTAGACGTTATGGTACTTGAAAATTGGCTAGATGATTGGCCATATCCTCTCTTTGAACAACAAATACTAAAACTGGATACATCTGTAATAGTTTGTATCTTCTTATCTTATCTTATGATAGGGGGCCGGGAATAATCCCAGCGGCACTTCGACCCTTGAGGATCTTTTGTGGCTATCCTATTTTACACACTGGTCATCTCAGTGTGAAGGTTTCCTCAATATGATTTCCTTCACCGTTACAGCTGTCGGTAAATGTACGTAAATCTTCGAAAAATACGAAAAACTCATTGGTACATGGCACTCTGCACGGTTTCGAACCCGGATGGAAAAAAGGCAAAGAAAACTCAATCTTACAAATAATAGTGCTTATGAATATTACGGATCCTCTAGATATGGCGAGGCCGGAATCGCACTTAGCCGGTTTTTTCCTTTCAACACTAGCGCGAGGATAGTTATGTAAACCTATCTCATCTATTTTTAGGAGTCACTGTTTGCTGAGTTCCGTAATAAACTCGTAAATCTCATTCAAAACACAATCAGTAATCTCCATTATGGCAGAGAGAATTATTATCAAACACATTACCATTCATTCGATATCACATTACACTCGACTCTGATTATATTGTCAAGTGATACTGGGAGTGTGATCAGTGATTGATTACTGACTCTACGCAGATGTATTTTATTTTATTTGTGACGCATGTCACACGTAAATTGTCACGCCCACTTTATTTCAATACCTACGATAATAATTCAATTTAATTCAATAAACGTCCATTTTCAGATGATAATAACCATATTCTGCCCGAAAGTGTACAAATTTTTGTTCAATTAATAAATCAATCAATCAATCATAAATTATCATCAATAAAATATTCAATCCAATAAATTAGCAAAATAATAATAAAGGTCCACAGGTCCGTGCATTTGACACATCTTATCTAGAACTACATCTTTAACTAACCTATTAAGGTTAGTTAAAGATGTAGTTCTATCTTATCTAGAACTAGATAAGATGTGTCAAATGCACGGATCTGTGGACCTTTATTATTATTTTGCTAATTTATTGGATTGAATATTTTATTGATGATAATTTATGATTGATTGATTTATTAATTGAACAAAAATTTGTACGCTTTCGGGCAGAATATGGTGATACTGAAACACAATGTAACATCTGCATTACCCATATTTACAAATAAATGATATTTCTATTTCTGTGTTTGAAATGCCCTTTTCAACATGGAAAAAAAATGCGAATATCAGAATAGGATAGAACCTTGTCTTACCAAGACAGTTTAGTATGGTTTTCGTGATGTAACAAGATTATATAGGATCTGTTAAAAGTTTGTCATACCAATAAAACCATAACATAGACAGTTTACTGTCTAAAGATCTTGGCACGACAAGGTTCTATTTTATTGTAATTCTTGTCGAGTATACAACATACAACTCTTCCTATTCAATTATTTATTCGGAATTAAAAATCTCACGTCAAGTAGCTACAGACTTAAAAACACAAGACGGAATTTCTGAACGTTGGTGTAAATTATTCAGCGGAACACTTCCCCCGTCTAATTGGGTGCTTTTTATGTAAAATTCAATTTGCTTGATTCGGCTGCTTCAAGTTCAAGGAGCAGAATCGGCCGACGGTTCGTTCCGCGCTCGAGATTTTGTAACAAGATAAGCTTAGGGTGTAAGTACCCAGCGCGCTGACGATACGATATCAAGTACATTGCTAGTTATCATGCTCTTGTCACCACTTACCAACACTTGTCACCACTTGTCACCACTCCACCGTGCCTCCGCCGTTTCCGTCCATAAATTTTCAAGTTACGAACAATTTCAATCAAATTCTTTTCGATTAAATTTCATTTCAACTGTACTTGGTAGGGCAAAGGCAAAGGAAATAATTCATTTGCAAATGAATTATTATCGTGACCCAGGGGGGATAGGTGGAAAAAAAATTCCACTCTTCCCCCCAGTAGGGACAGCTGGTAGGGACAAGTGGCATAGCTCATTCTTTCGCTGACATTTTAACTTCATAACGAGCAATGGATATTCACCTACTATATAGGACGCGTACTTCCGCGTCACGCAGCGGAAGTTAAAATGAAGAGTCGCTAGGTTTAAAAAAACTATTTTTGCACATTATCTTATCTTATCTTATGATAGGGGGCCTGGAATTCAACCCTTGAGGATATTTTGTGCCTACCCCACTTCACACACTGGTCATCTCAGTGTGCAGGTTTCCTCACGATGTTTTCCCTTCACCGTTAGAGCAGTCGGTAAATGTACGTAAGTCTTCGAAAAATACCGAAAAACTCATTGGTACATGGCACTGCACGGTTTCGTACCCGGACCTCATGGGATGTCCGGTGTTCTAGCCACTGTGCCACCGACGCTCATAGCTTAAGTATGTATTTTAGTGTTATTTCAGTATTACTTTATTTTATTAAATCATAAACCTAGGTATTATCAGAGTTGATCAGGCCGTCCGTTGTCCCTGAAATGGCTAAACGAATGCTGTCGAACGACTTTTAACGTGCTCTCCGATGCACAGAGGGGCTCAGATGAAATGTGCCACTAGCTACTAGCGGTCACCTATCCTGGTTCTGACCTCGTCCAACGTGGCTTAACTTGCACGATCACTTTATGACCATGCTCGCAACTAAGGCATGAGGCCCTCATTTTTAATACATGATAATAATGAAGACATTAATTAAGTGGGTGCTTATGAATGATTGAATGAATACACTTTATTGCACAAAATTAGTGTGATACAGTGCATACGAAACGATTAATACAATTTAGGGGGTCTTATCGCTAAAAGCGATCTCTTCCAGACAACCGTATATTTATATTTTTACTATTTCTTTTTTATACTTTTACTTTTTTCTTACATTTTCATTGCTAATAAATAATAACGTCACGCATGACGTCAGGTATTCCACTCCCATTGATTATGGGAAGTTGGTAAATGTTAACATGGGGTAGGAGACACGAATTTATCTTGCGTGCATGGTTACTTGCCTTTATAGCACTGCATTGGACCCACTTTGTACGATGCCTAGTTTACTTACATAGTCAAATGTTCTCTATACGAGTTGAAGCTATAGCTTGGCCTTTCGACTCAATAACAGACGTAAAAAATTTAAAATAAAAGCTTGTCCATTTACTCGACCGTCCACCTACCAGGAACACTTGTGTTTTGTACATATACGAGTGTATAGTTATTATAAACCTGCATAATAACTCTTTCCGTGCAGGATAGTTATATATAATATAAACCTTTATCTTCATTTGGAACTGGTTCTTCGCAATTCATCATTCGTCTGTTAATGAAAGTCGTAGAATGTCAAATTGTACAGTTCTGAAACTGTCAATATCGCAGTGTCCAAGATCGCAAAATGTCATTATCACAAGACATCTAGGGACCTGGGTACCCTTAAAGAAATAGCTATCTCAAGATATAGTTATAACTGTAATATAAACACAGACAATGCTGTCGCGTTGGTAATTTGATTTATACGCTGCGTCTGTTTATCACGCCTTCGTGATAAACAGACGCATAACAGATAATTCTACATTATTAGTCTTAAAGTTAACCGAGTTCTATAGGTATACAAGTCATATATAAACGAGGAAATCTGTAATTGGCCTTCTTTAAGTTTAATACATATGTAATTTTATAATTGTAAATGCTGTAGATTTCCCTTATAAATAAATAAAATAATAATGTGAACCGTACATGTGCTAAATTTTAAATATATTAATTGAATAGTTTTTGAAATACAGAAGTTTTGACTCTCATGTCATGACAGACGTACGGACCGTCCCCGTGGTTATAGAAAAGTAGTAGTAAATGATATGACATTAACAGTACAACGAAAACGTCAGTCAATTGCTGAACATTAGGATCGCATGCGCACGAATTGTGCGACATATTTCACTCTATGTAGCGCACCTACATTATCACGGCTGTCTGCGGGAATCGATACGCCGCGCCGTTCGATTCGCCGTTCGCCGCAATTGTATGTGGAAATGGAGACGCGTTTCATTATATATTTAATGATGAAAGAAGAGGTTTGTTTCTTGTTTCAGTCATTAATTTTGGAAATATTTAATTAAACTTTTGACTCATGTTTACTCGTACGTTTCTGTATCTTACCTGACGTTCTTATAGTTAAGTTTTCAAAAACACATGCTATCCCTTTCAATACCGTAGCTCTAGATAGATATTACACCAGACTTAAGGAAGCCTATAGGCACAAGAAGATCTCAGCTAAGACGTCTTTCTCTAACCCGAGGTTAAAATCGTTTGATTGTATTGTAGTATTGTAGTAACGGGCTGGTTTCCACAACTCGACATCTAGTGCCTATTTTGCGTGTGATGGAAAAACAAGCCACCCCACCCTCGCCAAAAAGTCCAGCAGTCCTTTAATGAGGATATCGTATACTTACTTACTCCGCTGGCGCAGCTACCCGAAGTGGATCTTGGCCTCCGATACCAAAGAGCGCCATCGCTCTCTCTCCTGCGCATTCTCGAGCCAGTCAGGCGCCCGGAGCTCCCGCAGATCCTTCTCCACTTCATCGCGCCAGCGGTATCCCCTTTCTTTTGTTGAACTGTACTCGTTCTTTTGTAGTTCTAAATATTTGAGTTTAATCTCACATATGTAACTTAGAGATCCCATCTGACCTGAGAACAAAGATCTTAGAAACCGATTCCATTTTCATCTAACATGCCTAAGAACACTTGACAAAATACAAATATCTGACCCGAAATCGCATTTTCCGTCGTTTAATTATGATTATACTTACGCGTCATTCGCGTCAAACTCATAACACCAAGGTTACAAGTTAAAAAGCATAGACAAATCGCGATTTATACACCTCAAAATTATATATTTTAGGTTATTATATCTTATCTTATCTTATGATAGGGAATAATCCCAGCGGCACTTCGACCCTTTGATGACCTTTTGTGCCTACCCCATTTTACACACTGGTCATCTCAGTGTGCAGGTTTCCTCACGTTGTTTTCCTTCACCGTTAGAGCAGCCGGTAAATGTACGTAAGTCTTCGATACGAAAAACTCATTGGTACATGGTACAGCACGGTTTCGCACCAGGACCTTCCGCATGGGAGTCAGGTGTCCTAGCCACTGTGCCACCCACGCTCCTTAAGGGTACCGTAAGTCCTCGCGCAAAACCACATGTTGCCTTATGCACCGCTCATTTTCATATTTATCACCTAGTTAGTAACACTTGGGCATTCTCCCTCGGAATTCCGCAACCGCATTCGGACGGAACCCGGAACGTGACAGGAATAGCTATTCAGATATTTCCTGTCTAGCTTTGAGATTCAAATTCAGTTTGGTTTCATGTTTGCCAAAATATAGGCGGTGCACGTCGCTTATATTTGTTATAACTTGATATCAGAGTGGGGGGGGGGGGGGGGGGGGGGGGGAGGTTCGAGGTTGATCCAGTACCTACCTATTGAACTCTCAAAGAATGCCACTCAATATATAAAATACAATGATGTGTATAATCTAACTTGACATGTAGAACACGTTTGGAAAGAAGTGTTAGCGTAACAACACTAACTAAGACATTTAACTAAGATATTTGTTTATTTAATTTAATTTAACAAATAAACGAAATACGCATGCGATCTAGTATTTTCAGATCAACCTATTATACGCACCGTGTTATTACATCTGCGCGACCATCATATCGATGCTTTAATTAACGTCGGCCCCAAGGTAGTATAATAGCTCAGGATGATCAACAATTGAACAACCTTTTGCTAGTTGTTGCGATCATTCAAATAAAGCCGAATATTTTCATCGATTAATCGGCAATCGCACGTCGGATCAATGCTCAATCAATGGCAGATCGGTTTTGTGTAATAGTTCAAAATTGAGCGTCGTTCAACGGTCTATAATCGATGTTGATCAATACCACCGATCTATGTCGATCGTGCAGGTCTACATACTGTTTCTCTTACTCAACCTACTCATTGATGAGAGTCGTGATCACTAGAATTATTCCCTGACTAGAAATATAAAAAAAACCTCGTCATATTACGGAATTAATTGATAAGTAATTTTTTTCATAGCGAACTCCATAACACAGGTTCTAAATCTATTAATAAAAAAAGAAAGAAAAGAAAAAAGAAACAAAAACACTTTAATGCCACAAAAAAAATCATATCTAGTTCACTCCATAATACAATTGGCAATAGGCACCTGGCTCTGCTAATGCTTGAGTAAATACACTAATGGCGTCCTCTTGATAGGGTTTTTATGTATAATCATATCATACTACGACTTGGCATATAGGATGTGGTTTGCCATTGCTTTCTCCATAATAGTTTTGACTCGCATACCTTCATGTTCAAAGACAGCATCATCACGATATTTTGCTCTGTGATTGATAAATTAGATCCACTTAATTAATGGATGGCAGTCCCAAACGAGTTTTAATGGTTCATGTTCAACCTTAGAGCGCCTGTTTCGTCCCTAGTAAAGTTAATCAAACTTTTCTCATTTAACCAGCACTTTGAACTTTACGATTGTTGTCGTCCGGGGTAACATAAATATTGCAAAAATAGGTAACATTGCAAAGTGCTTTCCAACTTTGCTCTTAGTTCTCAGTGGAGCCTTTGTAATACTTATATTATTTTTATTAACATAACTTATCGTAGATCAACTACTCGAATATCTTACTGAAAGCCGGTAGCAGCACTACTGTCGATAATTTTGAACATCATTATTTTTTCTAAGAAATATTTGTCTTTTTGATGACTTTTCCAACTTCAAAATATCTTACCGAAATACCGGGGAAATCGAGACAGTTCCATCAAAGATTTTGAAATTCACTAGCCCGATTTCTGTGAGTTACACAAATTTTTTTATAATCCCATTTCTATTCATAAATCGATAGAGCCTCGTATTACAATTGTCGATGGATGACTATATTCAAGAAAAATGTAAATATACCAAGCACCTAGTACTTATAATTCTATGCGAATATCTATTTTATATTCTGCAGACGTTCATGGCGTCGCCGTCGTGTTACTAGCAATGTAAGCACAAAATTGCCAATTGGTCCCGTCCCGACATTGACTTTTCACCTCACTGTTTGCACACACGCTGGCAACACTTAGGTCTAATTGTATTACATCTTACACTTTGGGGATCTCATTGCCTCGCATATTTGGTAAAACGTGTATGAGCTTGTCGTCAGGGGCATCACGTCTGAAGTCGGAACATATCACCGCCGTGTCGGGGATATTTTACGACAGACAAGTCGCTAGCTTGCCGACTCAAAAGGGATCCTACCACTAAGCCAGTTACTGGTGGTCTGAGTCTGCAGGTTATTCGTCAACTGGTACCACAAAACTGATCCCACGTGTTTGTTAAACAAGAATAGAGTTACTTTTTGTTTTAGTCACTGTTGCAAAAGACTTGAGTCATGTAGCTCTTTTCTGAAGACTCGCCTCGGCCTCGAAAACTAAAGGTCTTTTTAGAGTCTAGTTTCTTCTAGACCCTACTATTTGAAGCCTTTTTTTCTCGAGCTATGAACTTGAGTCACCTCGTAACTACCTCAATCTTCATTCTTCCAAACCACCGTTTGTCCTATTTCTGCTACATTCTGCTGCATTTCTGTATTCCGGTTTGATGGGTAAGAGAGCCAGCGTAATTACCGGCATATGTGGCATTCCATCCGAGTCCTCAAGGTTAGCAGCACATCGAAAACCCTCCAATAACGAGATAACATAGTTCTGCGTACATATTCTATTCGGTAAATCTACATATCATTTACGTGCTCGGAAAAATGCGTGGCAGAAATCTAATTTTGAAGGTGTGTCGCGTTTCTCGTTAATCAACGTGTGACGCAAGAACGTTTTATAGTTAGTATCTTGTTTGTAAATTGATAGCAAGATCATTAGAATGGTTTTAGTGCCATGAGGATGGAATTAGTTAACATAGTACATACAAACATAAACTCTCACGTCCATTAGTCCATTAATCCCCGAGGCAGACAGAGGAAGAGTAAGATTGTGTACAAACAAACGTGATAAGTGGCGAGCCTACCGCCGCCGTCTACTAGGTGTAAAATAGTATCCAGCAAGACCCTTAGTCGCCTCGTACGACACCCACGGGAAGAGTTGGGGTAATGCATCATGTTCTAGGGTATAGGTCCTTGTGGGTAATGCTATTATTTAGGGCCGCCACCACACAGCACGCGGTTTTAAATTATACGTCTGGCTGTTACAAGTATACGTTTCCATTCTAAATTCCGTTGTTTCTGTTAATTGTGTTCTATATTCTGGTGTGTACAGTGCTTAATAAACGTTTTCAATTTCAATTCTTTTTTGTGTACATTATTAAATTAATTATTTCTACATTATTTTTCTATTGCTCTTGCTTCTGTAATTATTTATGTATAAATAATTTTAAGTTGTAAATAAATATAATGTTCATTTTTTTAAATTAAATTTTCTAGCGGAATATATTAATTTGTTATGCAGCGCTACTGTCTAACGCAGTAAGTACGAGGCATGTGCAAGGTGCGGACGAGTCGAAATCGACGTACGTGAAGCTGGTTATCATGTTCTATTCTAACGTTGTGACGTGCAGCACGCTGAGGTAGCGTTACCCTCCGGCAGCGTCAGCGGAGAGCACTACTCAGGCTGTATAGGTCTGATAATCAAAACTGAAGGTCTCAGATGGATTTTATTGAAAATACAAGATAGAAGAGTAAAAGATGGTAAATGATAAGATTAAGGATAAGAAAGAACTGAAACAAGAAAACTAAAAGATAAAAAGGAGTTTGCAGATGAGGGTACCGAGGATGAAATGGATGAACATTTAGGACGGGTCCTGGTTAAAACATTGTTTACGTAAAAAAACTAACAAATATGTATGAAAACACGACGTTCATCATCATGATCATCGTTCGTTCTTAGTGTTTTAAGATTTAAAAAAAATCCTGAATCAGAATGAATTTAAAATTTGGAATATTGAATGGGCAGAACAGGAAGTATTTGATGGACGAAAGAGGCAAAATTTAGGTATATGGACGAAGGAGGACGACATCCTTACAACGTTTTAACGACATAACCAGCAATGAATATTAAACCGAAGCGTGCGCACGTTTTGCATAGCGTTGGTATTTAACACAAGTGATGAAGCAGCATTTGTGTCTAATTGTATTACTTGGTATTCCTCGGTGAGAGATCTCACTCCCATGTCATATTTGGAATATGACGCGAGCTGTCTAAAGTCGTCTAATAGTATAACTTGTTCCCTTATCTACATAATCGCTTGGAAATCCGACTGAGGAATCTTATCTTATATCTCCAGTTATATATGCTGTTTTCTGTTTGATCGTAGCTAAATGTCGCGGCGTATGTACAGTCAGGATCTGATATAGATGAGATGTCCAAATAATTGTAAGCATTCAAATTGTATGCATAGCAAAAGTGTTCAAATAGTTGCGTGCATTCAAAGTTTCCAATATTATGTAAGCTAGGGATGTTGGCGGATAAATCGTTCAATCTACGCATAAATAATGATCAAAAGTATCTAAACTTTTTAAGATATATCCATCTAATTCCCTGGGAATATGGCAGTATACGAGTATACCCGTTTTACACAAGCAAGAGACAAGATAATGTTAAGTTTGGCTTGTATAATTGACATTTTTAATTTTTCAATCTTTAGATAATAATTGACGCGTAGGATGCTCACAATAATTTTAATACTTTGCTGTACAGCTGTTAACGGCAACATTGAATTCTTAAAATTTTTAGACAGCCTGAATTGATTTTCTCCTTTTTATGCTGACTGTACTGACTAGTGCCTTATTTGTAAATTGATAATAGAATTAGGTTGACATAGTGCGATACCTACTGACATAGTGCGAATCTGAAGTAACTGTTAGTAAACAGTCTCAGGAATTCTGGATATTACAAAGCAAGCTAATATTTGGGAATGAGATCTTTAGAATTTGTTATTTTATTATAGAGTTTAAACTCTAGTGTTCCTAAACTGAGGGGTTTATTTTGACGCGTATGTCTGTTTCTCTCTGGTGGCATCATAACTCAAGAACGGATGATCCGATTTGAACGCAGTTTTTTTAAATTTAACATAATTTTGTCGAGTGTTTATGTCATGTCTGAAAAAAATTCGACCAGTGATTTCCAAGATTTTGGAATATCTTTATCGTCAGAAGGAATTCCTGGAACGATAATCGCAAGTTACTGTTTGAACTCAGATAATTAGGTTCTTTCGGATTTTTTCGAAGACTTACGTACATTTACCGACTGCTCTAACGGTGAAGGAAAACATCGCGGGGAAACCTGCATGTCTGAGCAAATTAAAAGTTTCCGAAGGCGTGTGAAATCCACTAATCAGCACTGGGCCCGCTCGGTGGATCATGGCCCGTACCCCCTTGTGCAAGGGGAGGCCTATGCATCAACAGTGGGGTCATTAATAGTCTGATGATAATTAGGATCTTGATATCGTTACCACATGTGGAACCTTGAGGATCTGATGATGACCAGGAAAATGTAGGGGATTTCTACAATTTGTCTTCGAGTGCGATCTCTTTAATATTGTTTAAAGAAGCATTCAACCAAATTGCGTCTTATTTACATAAGGAAAATTATATGTATTCCCAGCCTCATACGAGGAAGGTCCCATTTATATTTGTAGCCTCGCATTTTACTTAATATTCATATTAATATTGTATGTACAGTCGTACGTGCCTAAGTCTTCCTAAGTGCTTCGCAATAGAAGCCTACATTAACTTTGGGTTGGTTCCAAATTGGAGATTTGGTTTCAATGATCGACTGCAGCGTTTCCATTTCCTTATACGTTGAGGTCTTCATCAAAACAACACAATGATGTTTGATGGGTGTTGCCAACCTAAATAAGAGTGAGGTTTATGATTAAGGTTCACATGATATCTGAAATTTTAAAATATTGCCTCGTTTACGAGCTAGAATTGCGTGCTAGACGTACGGACGACAGAGCGAGAGCAATAGGGTTCCGTTTTCCTCTTCGGGGTTCGGATCCCTAAAAATTCCGGCTTCTGCTACATGTATTTGTCTAACTCTACGCAAAGGCACCCCATCTCATTTGGCGGAACATTTTTATGCAAATTCTATAGTTACGCTGCTAATAAGAGGCTGATAAAACGTCCAAATGAAAGAGCCTTTCTTTTAAACGTCTCTGACATGGATGTAGGGGTACTGGAAGGAGCTTAGATAGACCATACAAATTGAATAGATAAGTTTGTTTGTTTGTAGTCTCTTTATTGCACACATAGGAAAAAAATACACATAAATTAAAAACATTAAAATTAAGTTCTTACTTATATAAATAAATCTTACAAAATAACTAACTATTTTACAAGTAAAAGACCTTGCCCAGGTCGCTCCCTGCAGGGAGTGTCCCGAGGAGGCTGGCGGCGTTGCCCCCCTGTATAGCGAGGCTTATACGCGGAGCAAAGTAGAGGCTAGCCTTCTGGTCCCGGGATGTCTCTACGAGGCGCTTGACTATTTCCCGGTAGAGGCAGTGAGCTCCAGGCCCCCACGGCCCCAAGGTCTACACCCAGAACGGCGCAAATATGCAATTACGACCCATACCACCCAGCATATTTGCGCCGCTTGAGGTTCTCCGCAGGAGCCGCTGCTGACCCGGCTTTCGTCGCCGTAGCTGGAAGGTGGGACGGGGCAAGGGTGTCGACGCAGGTAGCGTCTCACACACACGTTCCAGCCTCCAGGGCACGAGTGTCATACCGTCGGGCCTTTTACCACACGGCTGGTGCACCCGCGGTGGCAAAGGCCCGGCGATCAAATAAAACCACAAAAAGTACAAAACTTGTCTACAGAAATAAGTATATAACATTGTATAAACTTAAAAAGAAAAATTATTGCATGCTCAAAACGAAATCCCTAACTTTGCAAGTTTTTAATGTTGTTGTTAAAAGTTTTACACCTGACAATTGGCCTTTCATATTTTTAAAAAAAATCACAAATTTACGAACATATTCCACCATTAATCTGGGTATTCCTCAGCGGAATTTCCACCATGCGCCATGTTGTACAACATGACAACATTAATGGCTTTGATTTATGCCTGAGCGCCAGTTCATTTACTGAATTTTGGTTACACAGTGTGCGACACAGTTCTCTTATCACTTATCGTAACATAATGTTTGTAATACCTGTCTATAATGGTTTTAGTAATCTAATAATACGAGTATATGTATAACAGCGTGGTAGATTTGCGCCAACATATAACCTTGAATAACTCACGACCCATGTACCATACATTACAAGTATCAACTATTAAATGCATTACATAAATATTAAGAAATAGACATAAATTGATGGTCAAATGTGAAAACAAATTTAAAATTCATTGAAAATTAAGATAGCTGTAGGCAATCAAAAATCAGACGGAAGAAAGAGATGGCGCTACTATAGAGTGACGTCACTCCTAAGTAGCGTCATACAAGCAGCACCTTGGCTATGTTAAAACTGTTTTGCAAGAAAGGGACGGAGCATTCCCCACTACTATCTTTAACCATTAATATCGCTGATGTTAGTTGGTTGAGAATTTTGTAGAATTATAATAAAGAAATAAAAAATAAATTCTTTCTTTCTTTATTTTTAAGGGACCCACCCTTGCAAGTAAAGGGGGTCAATAAAAAATATTTTCGTACCCTATAATCTGGAATAACCAACCTCGTGAACTGTCTATACTTTTTGTACAAAATTAACCTCAGGTTAGTGTTTAACCCATGAAGGAATGAACGCCCGCCTATGGAGAGCTAATGTTTATCGTCTCGCCTGACCGTATGGTTGAACTTTGGGTCAACGAAATGTCAGACTACTTTTTCTTTCATCCAAGGTTTCTTTAACCCAACAGCTAACAGTTGGCGCAAGACATGTAACAGTATTAACTGTAACATGTCTTATAAGATAAGAATGTATCGATCTGCGAAGGGACCCCGTAAATGAGTCCATTTATTTATGCAAACGGAAGGCAAAAGCGTGGCAAAGTGGTCTCATTATGGCAAAGTTGGCCAGCCGCTTCCAGAAACTTATTACTTTTTAAATAGCTCCTCCCCCTGACCGTTTGGTCAGCCCCCCTACAGAATCAACCCCTCCTACCCCCAAACACGCGTTAAAACGTCACGACATAACCATTCTTCTTGTCTGCTCTCTTCATTAAGGAAAATTAACTGCCCTCGGGCGCTTAATTTTTGAATAAAGTTCCTCATTTGCTTAAGAAAATATGAGTTACATTTGTCAGTGTTGTCATCTTCCTTCGGAAATCTGGAGCCTAATTCCACTGTTATACACCGTTTAACGTTTTCGTAGCGATCCAACTTTAACTACAAATCGTATTTTATTATTTTAACGACGGACGGAGAGGACGGTGCGTTGCGCCTGACAAACAGAATCTAGACCCTGTACAAATACTAGGCACACACCGTTCACAGATCAGGGCAATTAGGGTAATTTTGTCAGCCACAGGAGCAATGTTAAGCTAAAATATATGAGCGGACCAAAACTTAACTTGTGATGTGTGTGTGTGTGACGCGTACTCAGAATAACAAATTACCCATGCACTTATGAATCTCATGTTTATTTTTGCAATGTGCAATTATATTATGTTATTATAAAAATATAATGATTATTTATAATAAGGGAGTAACATGTCCGCCGATAAACTGCTAAGCAGTTTGGCGGTATATATTTATGACGCTATTGTATATTATACTGTATAAAAAAACCTTTAAATACGAACGGTTCGTGGTTCGTGTGGCATGGCACACGAAAAACGTTAAATAGCTGCAATTTAGTTTCTATTCATAATCATAATTTATTCATTTCATATTATTTTTTATAGTTATTAAATTCGTTTATGTTTTAAAATACACAGCCTAGCAACCACATTTTTAATTTAATACACTATCTGTATTTTTGAGCTCTGATTATTGAGCTTACGTTATATTAGAAGAATCGGGCGCCTGGTCCAAGGACCAGGCGCCGTGCGTATTGAAAGGTTTCTATAGATCGGGACTAAAAATATTATTATTACTGTATCTTTTTGCCGCTGACTGTTTCTTGCGCCGCGTCTTTAATTTTAGCATATTTTTATATGTGATCTGGACATGCATCCATGTATAAGTCCTGAGCATGACTTTATAATTTGTTTATAATGTGCGAGTTATAAACACATTATAAAGGTTCGGTCTATTGTTGCTCCCGATCGACAATACTGGCCATATCGCATACCGGATGCAATAATCTCTTTAATTACAAATTAATTAACTTACCTATTGTTTTAATCAGTCGATAGTTTCATAAATATTCTTGTTTACCGCATACTGCGTGTCAAGCTAGGGTCAGCTCGTTGGTTTTAATCAACTTTGTTATTGCATTGTCATACGTTGTATTCAACCGTCCGGCGGCCGTTTATTTTATTTTATTATTAAATATTACTTTGAGTCAGCCCATAAACATGAAAACTAAATACTACATTCTGTTCTTTGCTAAATTAGCTCTTGAAGCGAGGGCTGACTCTAATAATCAGTGATCGGATTAGGTAGTGCAATTTTGCGGGATTCCATGACGAAATATTACTTGGACATGCCCAACAAGTAACGATATCCCGGGATTACAAATTCGCTAAGAGCTGGTTACATTGGACGGTAATATCGTTCATAAATATTCTTATGAGATTTTTACGAGACTAAATTTGCCGTCATATTGTTGTTTACTTTACACTTGACAAAAATTCTTAGAAAATGTATTGTTTCGGAATAACAAAGGCGACGACTGATAAGAGCGTTCTGAGAAAGTGCGAATGTGAGAAAGAGACAATAATTCCCGAATATAGTCCTAATAGTGGTATATCTTTGTCTCTCTCTTGCAAAATGGATGATGAGATGATTTCCTTATGGAGTTCCCATTAGGAGAAAAAGTATTTTATATATACAGAACATGTCCAAAATCTCGCAATCCCGCGGGCGTATCCATACTAATACAACGTTTGAGGTCGTTAACCCTGAATTGCACTACCTAATTCGATCACTGCTAATAATACTTGAGTTTCCCATTCCTTCCCTTAGTGACCCTAACGAGGCTGACATGGTCACCTTGTCGTGTACCAAAGCCTCTAAAAGACTGATTTTTCCTTTTACAGGTAATGTCTACAATTAGTTGGAAGTTCTTCATCAACCCCACTTTTCCCAGGCATCTTCCTACATGAAAGGTAACTTGGCTTATTTTTTAACCGACAACAAAAAAGAAGGTTCTCAATTCGACTCAGGGTGTTATATCCACAAGCAGATTTTTTCAGAGATGTCAGAAAACACTCTTGCCAAAATTCTCTGTTATGATGTAATGATTCTTGTGTTATGATGTCACAGGCAAACACATTAAACTTATAACACCCCTTCCTCGGTCGTGGGTTAAAAATAGCACCCTATATTGTTTCCAGTCCGAACACCGTATATCCCGCAGGTCATCGGGGATTCGGGAAGGAAATGAAAAAAAAAATATTTGCAAGAATATACGTTATGAAGGATCATAAAGTTACATTGTGGTGTGCAAATATATATAATAGATACATACAATTTAAATTAGAAGAAAAAATAATTGATACAAAGCAAATTAACTAATACTCTACAAATTGTATATAATATATCATTATAATTATTGATTATGAATTTTATTTATCTACTATATAATTATTGTAATTTATTTATAATTTTACTGGCCATGTCTGTCGCAGAACCGACAACCGTTGGGGTAGACGAGTTTTAGAGTGGAGACCGCGTACAAGAAAGCGCAGTGTGGGACGCCCCCCCTGCCCGGTGGACCGACGACCTGAAGAAGGTTGCTGGCGATGGTTGGATGAGGAAGGCGGAGGACCGAGTGATGTGGCGCGCCCTGGGAGAGGCCTATGTCCAGCAGTGGACAGACACGGGCTGATAGATTTATACTTTTTATTTATTGTACTCCAAACCTTACCCACCATAAAAGTAGTCTAAACTCTCCTAAACCAAAGGTTGGCTGGAAGAGATCCCTATGGGATAAGCCCGCCTTTGTACATATTTTAATGTTTTTTATTTATTTTCTGTGTATTTTTTTGTGTGCAATAAAGAGACTACAAACAAACAAACAAACTCTTTAGATTACATGTGAGACAAGAACTCCTACAAGGATCACAAATTGCCAATTCATAATAATATAATATTACGAATTGTAAAGTGTGAGTGTGGTGTCTCCCCTCAAACCATGGAGCACTTGCTCTGCTGTCCCGCGTGTCCGACCACCTGCACGCGGGAGGACCTTTTCGAGGCCAACCAGAGGGCTATCGATGTGGCTGCCTTCTGGTCGGGAAACATTTAGTTCGGATCATCAACACGAAAGAAGAATAATATAATGATTTGATTACATGTCAATTTAATTTTTAATGTCAATTTATTTACATCAAATATTTATTAAGTAATAACTTTTTTTTTGTGGGCCATGATTAAGGCGACCCGTACCGTAATGTCCCATTACAAGTTCCCGCCAACTCAATTTGCCTGTGAAAAAGGTCGTAAAGCACAAGTTTTTAAAGAACAATTCGCCCAAGTTACCGAACGGTCCCGCCATTGTGACCAACTTTTTTACAAATGGAATTTGGCCGAACTCTGAACTCAGAGTGTCTTACGGTCATCGGAATTTGCAATTAAAATACTGAATATCTGAACTAAGCCTTCACACACAATAACTCTAAAACATTGAAAATTGATAAAATGTGTTCCTTTACCACATATTAATTAACATTTCTCATTAAACTATAACCTCCACACTAGGCGTTGCCTGTGTCGTGGAGATTACATAGACCACTTTACAAGCTATGTTTCAATCAAATATTCAAATTCCAGAATTACAACTTAAAATTACAATTTAAGTTAAAGCTTATGATGTTTATTTTATACTATTAAACATGCAACATTAAAGGAAATAGGAAGTATGGGATGATATGTCTATTATAAATTTATAACTTGTAACGATGTTGACTTCATCGTCCATATCAACCTCCTTGCCATCATTTTCAACCTCATTGTTAGCGTTTATCTCACCTCATTTCGTGTTGGCATTTTCATTTCTTCATCTATATTTTCAAAATTCAAATCATATTCCCATTCCATTTCTAAATTCCATTATTCCATTAATTTCATTGTTTTTACTTATTCTCTCGGTATTTTGTCTTGAACGGACGTATGTCCGTTTTATAAACTTGTCTCCTACTCCCTACCTATTTTCTACTATTGTGTTGTTCTGTTCCTGATAAATATAATATCTACTATTACCAAGTTTCTTCTATTACTTCATCTGCACTGCTTCATCCTAGAACCCTGCTAGCCAACTTACAAACTTTTACGTTGTAGCAAACTTACCAATGTGGAGACCCTCTTAGTTTTCCTGGTGATCATCAGGTCCTCAAGTTACCAGTTGTGGAAAGTTGGTATCTGTTACCTTTTCAGAGATCCCATTTGACATCAAACTTACTCCAATATCTTAGAAACCCCTGATCCAACTTTATCACATTGTTGAAACATCCTTGGCACAATTCATCGGTTGTTGATTTATTTTTCAATTCAATTCAATATTTTTATTTTTCAGATAACTTGATCCATTGTGTTAGTGTACTTAAAAACTATGTTAGTAAATATATTCAGCAAAAATTACGAGTTTTTACACTTCGATCAGATGCTGATCAAAGATAACATAATTCGATCAGCACCGAAACGTTTAAGGATAGGGGAATCGTACTTTTCCGCTATTACGTTCAGGATGCTTTATTATGATGCCACAGACAAATAGACATACGCGTCAATCTAATGAAATCCCTTCCTTTTGATCGGGGGTTTAAAGATACATATCTTCGTACTTATCTCTTTATACTCAGATTGAATATATAATCAGACTTCTTGTCTTAGATTATCTTCTTGTAGACTGATCCCAATCGGACATCATCATCATCTCATGATGAATGAATTTATTTTTAATATTATATTACTTATGTCTGTAAGGTATTTATCAGAGCGTCGGTGGCACAGTGGCTAGGACACCGGACTCCCGTACGGGAGGTCCGGGTTCGAAACCGTACAGTGCCATATACCAATGAGTTTTTGGTTTTTTTTGAAGACTTACGTACTATTACCGACTGCTCTAACGGTGAAGGAAAACATCGCGAGGAAACCTGCACACTGAGATGACCTGTGTGTAAAATGGGGAAGGCACAAAAGATCCTCATGGGTCGAAGTGCCGCTGGGGTTATTCCCGGCCGCTATCGTAAGATAAGATAAGATATTTTCCTATGGGCCTATGCAACCTGAAAATAAAGATTATTGTATTGTATAACCAACCTTCACCAAACCACAACCATTTCACCTTATTTCTGACGGCCCTAGGTTGTAACCATCCTGGTGGACAGCGGTGACGTCATCGTCAACCATAACGTCATCATGATGGTCGGTTCTGTTGGTATCCCAGCTAGAACAATACATATAGCCAGCCACAAAGTTACTAGCAGACTTTTAATGCGAGGTTCAAATCCTCCGCCGTCCGAAATCCTAATTTCACCGATTTAAATCCATATTTAAACCCTAGAATTAGAACCCGAGACTTTACCGTCTTCCTTGAAAAACCAATTGATTTCCTTACGATTTCCTTATTTTTTTTCGACATCTCTGATACCGTTTAAGCACAGGTTTAAGTTACTTTAGACAGTCCTGAAGTCCGCTCTCGCTTCATCTTATGGCTCACACCACACCTTATAGTACACAGGAGTTGCATATTGTAAAGCATGTAATCTCTTCTTTTGAGAGGGACGCAGTCCTTGCCTTTATATTGCACATTGCACCAGAGTTTTTATACAGTCTTGCCATAGCAATAGAGTCTGTCAAGTGGATCACGCCACCTGCGTTGGGTAAAACCTATGGCAACAAAAATAAGGTGGAATATAAAAAGAAAGCGAACTGCAATGCAGTGGGCAAAGCGATTGATAAGAATAAAGATAGTTTCCACTGCTTATTAAAATCTAGAGGCAGCCTTTGAAACTCCAAAAAAATTCACAACCTGTATAAAACTTGAATCCGCAACACAGCGATCCGACAACGAATTAAAGCCCTAGACGTGGGAAAGCGAGTTGCGACGCTAAAGTGGCGATGGGCCACTTTGTTAGACGTGGTGATAGCGGTGGACCAGAGCCCTCACTGAGTGGAGAGAAGAGTAGGTCGTCCAGCAGCTAGATGGGCGGATAACATCACCAAAGTCGCATCGGAGACCTGGATGCGACTAGCATAGGATCGTATAGGGTGGCACAAAACAGAGGAGGCTTATACCCTGCAGTGGGACGACATGGGCTGATGATGATGATGTTAAAATTAAAACCTTTACCAGCCGCAGCCAACAAATTCAATTCATGTCATATACAAACTCAACTTGCCAAGTCGCCGTACGCGTACACGTAACTTGCTTTACAAATCTTGCGACCTGACTTTCCGGAACAGCTTTTAAGTCAAGCTATTTATCCAGGCTCAAAATAGATAAGCAGGTACCTAACAGAAACGAAGCTTCCTATACTAGCGTTCTGGCACGCATAGAAATGGGTGATGGATATTTTTCAGCGGAAAAGATAAGAAAGTTTGCATGATTTATTCCTTCATTTTACTAAAATATATATGTAAACGAATTGTCATCCGAACTGAGAAAATCAAAGTTCTATACAAAACATATTATAACATGGAAACATTTCACTAAAAAAGTTTTAACCCATTTAGTCCCGTTTGCGCGAATGTCAAATTCAAAGTTAACCCGAGAGTTAGTACCTAACCCGGGTTAATCACAAAAACGTCTTGCACACGCATTTTCACGCAATAGCCCTTAGCAATATACAAGCTGCTGATAACTGCACAGTTTTTACTTATTGGTTATGTAGAAGTTTAAAACTTTTTCACTGAAATGTTTCCAAGTTATATGTTTTGTATTGTATTTTGATTTTATTTTTCGGAAAATTACCCATGCACGAGGCACTCGGAGCGGCGGTGGCGTCGTGGCTTGTGGTGGTGTGGTGCTGGTGTTAGCGTGGCGTTCATTTGTGCCCAATAAGAAAGTTGCAGCGCCCGCTGTGTATCGCTCCCAGCAAGCTTCTTTTCTGTTTAGTACATCATTTATATTGTGCTCTAAGCGAGGCGGATAAAGCCCGGTATACCCGTAATATACTTACTTTTGAGCCGTGTCCTTTATTTCCCAGTCTTTGTCGTGGCAATGGCGCTGGAAATAAATAAATATTTGCATTTCGTTTGTTCGTAAATACCGGACTGCAGTGTTTCCATGCGATGACTCGTTTTAGGCATTATTTATGTGATATGGCACTTGTTTTGTCTAATTTAAAGATTTGGATTTAAATAATGACAACTTTTTATACGACAATGTCAATCGCAATGACATTTCCATACGATTACTGAAAAGGCTACTGTTTGAAATCAGACAAGCTATATGTATGTTTAACATCTTTGCCTGTATTCTTATATGTAATCTATTCTGTGCTCAGGAAAATGTATGGTTCATTTTGTAGAAAGCCGAAATTTTTCTTTGAATATTAAAAAAGCCCGATAAAGTTATTTACTAGGTAAGTACATTACATACTGTTACATTTTATTTTTGAGAACTGTTGTTAGTTTTTCGATTTTCTGGAAATATTTTTGGCAAATTGTTTATATTCGTTTATATTTTATCTGTAACTGAACTGTGTTCTTAAGAGAAATAAAAATTCTTTAAACCGAAGTAGTAGGTAAATGAAAGTTTTTGCACCGCTACTTCTCTCTAGTTATCTGCAGCACATTGAAGGAAGAAAAAAATATCTTTTGACGTCAAATCTAAGTGAGGTAACTTGGGAAGAGGTAGTCTCGGAGTTTTAAAATTACGTGAAATATTATATCTATCTACATCTTGGTTGAAAGTACAAATAGTCTCCCTCCCGTACCCTAAGGGGTGGGCGCGTGTTCGTTCGTCTTTTATGAAATCATTTATTACCAATTTAATTTTGTGCTATTTTTTATTGTAATGTTACCTGTTAAAATGTTTACATAGGTATTTCTGTGAGGACCCTTTTAGCTGAACAACAATAATTGGAAAAAAATGTTCGAACATAGATCTTGATAGAGGATTGGAGTACGTATATGCGAAATATTAACTTATACTCGTAGGATCAAGCCGTGTTGTCGCTAGAGCTTGACAAAAAAACGTTCAATTGGCGACTGTAGGCCCCTTAATATTGGTTTACTAGATGTCTGTGAATATACTATTGTATAAAAGATCTTTGGTTTTACCTAAGATAAGATAAGATGTATTGAGTAAAAGTTTAGGTAAGAATTACAAATATTGCTGATATAATTCCATAAACATGTCACACTAAACTTTACCTTTTATAGGCATATACAGCGAATTCACAAATTAATAAAATTTATACAGATTTTGAGAAGAAAACAGAAAAGAAAAAGATAATGTCATTAAAAATTATACAAAGTCAATAATATTAAATTTTAAAGATACTCCAAGATTATCACTCATCCAATTTTTATTAGACCTAGCTAAGAACACTCTCTATTAAATTTTAAAAACCGGGTCCAAATCGGATAATCCGTTGTCAAGTTAAGATGCCACAGACAAACAGACAGACGTGTCAAACTTATAACACGCCCTCCCTCGATCGGTCGGGAGTTAAAAAGGGTAGATCGTGGGAAAAATTGAATGTCATTAAAATGTATACAATGTCAATAATATTAAATTTACACGAGTATATATAGTTACACAAGTATAAAGCCACCTTTAAGTAAATAATAGTAGGTGCACTGTACTTACTTTGTTTTTTATCACGCAATTCCAGTAGTGAGTCAATTACGCAATTATGCAGCATATGCGGGCTAAAGTGCAAACGAAGCGATCCATCTAACTACGAAATACGTAAAATAAAACTATGTATGTAAGTTACTCCCATTCATATCCCTTTCAACTGCCGAGCTTGCAGAATGCATACAGGACGAATAGTGCAATGTATAGTGCTGCTCGGCAAACAATAGATAAGAGGGGCTCGAGCGGGGTCGGCCGGGGGAATACCCCCTAAAACCTCCTCACTGGGGGATTTCCCCCCAATGCGCGTCGAATTTCACGCCACTTTTGAGATATTTTGTGGCCGCCAGTCCTCTTGTTGATTAAAAGCATGGATTAAAAGTGTTCTAATGTGTAGGAAGTATTAATTCGTACTTATATTTATTACAGAAATGTCGACTTGGTTTCCTGTAAACATCGCAAGGCGTAATCGTTACGAAATTACACTATTTTTGTTTGTTTCAAGAACTTCATTGTAAGATGGCTAAGGGCTAAGGGACTCCAAACCTCCAAAAGCTACTATTCAGTTCGGGAATATTTTAGGGACACGAAAATAACTACTCTTACTACTACTACTACTCTTACAAACTGCCATACCAACAAGGTGAATCATGTTAGGACTAAATAATTGTACAGGGTGGACCAAAAGTCCGTTAACATTTGAATAGGTCGCTGCGTCGGCGCGGGCGGGGTATTGGCGCGGGGAGTGTTACTACAAGCGAGAGCTACTAATAGGGATTTAGTACCATGGCGTCATTCAGCGGAGCGCAACGCGCATTTTGCGTACGCGAGTACTATCGAAACAACGATTCTACGACCGAAGCTAAACGGAAATTTTGTAATCATTACAATATACGGAACAGAAATCAAGCACCAACAATTCAAACGATTAAAAAATGGGTACAGAAGTTCGAAACAACAGGTTCAACTTTAAGTCAACCACGATCCGGCCGACCTAGGACATCGCGCGATCCAGTAAACATAGAGCGTGTACGAGCGTCTGTTCGAGAACAACCTGGTCTCTCTACTCGAAAGCGGTCTAGTGCTTTAGATGTGCCCAGAACATCTCTAAATCGCATTCTACACAAAGATTTACATTTACATCCTTACAAAATTCAAATTGTACAGGCTTTAAAGCCAAATGACCCTGCTCAGAGACTGCAGTTTGCTAACGAAGTGCTTGAGAGGTTTACGAGCTTCAATAACATCTTTTTCTCAGACGAGGCACACTTCCACCTAAATGGACATGTCAATCGACAAAATTGCAGATATTGGAGTGACACTAACCCGGACTTGAAGCACCAAAAACCTTTACACTCGCCCAAGGTTACTGTATGGGCCGCATTGTCAGCCAGCGGAATCATTGGTCCATATTTTTATGAAGATCAGAGAAACCGCGCCGTCACCGTTAATACAGAGCGATACATTGTGATGCTACAGAATTTTTTTGCTCCAGCATTACAGGACTTCTCAGGCTTTAATCGAAGCTCTTGGTTCCAACAAGATGGGGCAACATGTCACACCTCCAATGACTCTATAGCAGCACTTCGTGAAATTTTTGGCCAAAAAGTCATATCCAAAAGAGGTGACATTCACTGGCCACCCCGCAGCCCGGATTTAACTCCAATGGACTTTTACCTTTGGGGATATCTCAAAAGTAAAGTTTACATCAGCAACCCAGTGTCTATTGAGGAATTAAAAGAAAATATACGCGAGGAAATGCAGAACATTTCACCAACCACTTGTCGGGCGGTCATGCAAAATTTCCGTTCCCGGTTACAGGTGTGCCAGGATGAACAAGGGTCACATTTGAATGATGTTTATTTTTAAAAAGTGAAATCCTAATTTGTCTACTTTATTATTAAATAAACAGTTTTTCACTAAAGTAGCATTTGTATTTTTTATAACCATTTTAAATGTTAACGGACTTTTGGTCCACCCTGTATATAATAAGATCTGTATGTATCTCATGATTATGCATGAATAAATGAATTATGATGAGTTTTATGGTCTATATTTTTTGTTTCCTTTGCCCATGGACCTTTGTTTCACTCTACAGAGAACCGTGATTCAACCATAGATTTCAACATATTTCCTCGAGATATCTAGCATTCCTCCCTATTTCATTATTATACGTAGAGGTACTTTTCATATTACTTTTATTTTACTAAATTTACTGTGTATTATACTTAATATATAGTAAGTAACCTTTTTTATATCTTCACACTACACTGTCGCTAATCTCTTTAATGTCCAATTAACTTTAGATATTGCCTGGAAGTGATCGCTTTAAGTAATAAGGCCGCCTTTGTACATATTATGCTATTATCCCTGTAGTTTTACTTTTCCTGTATTTGTGTACAGTAAAGTGTTTATATCTATCTACTCTGGATGCAAATTATAAACTCACTCGATTCTATTTCAGGTATCCATAACAATTACCATTCAAATTTTAAATATTTAAAATTCCCGAGATAATGACGAAGATAAATATCGACTGCAAACGGCGCCATCGGTTAAGTATCTTTGCTTTTGCTCACGTAAAAAGAACAAATAAGATTATATCGATGACCAAACAGTTTTTACATGTGCCCAAACAGCAGAACCGCAGAAACATATTTTTTTGTATGTTTGTGTATATTTGCGTACTTGTATGTTTGTATGTATTTGTAACAAACAGAGCGGCCTTCACAACGGTCAATTTTAAACAACGTTAGTTTAAAAAGCGGATAGTGATCTTGTTTTGTGAAACGAGATGAACAGATATGGTCGAGGTCGTTATTCGACATTGGTTCAGAATGTCATTGACCATCTATAGACAGATTCATTGGGCCTGTATATCGAGTCGCTCAGAAGTCGCCAGTTTCGACATAACCACCAATTTTTCCATCAGTCGATTACCGATGACAGTTCAGTGCAGACGAATATCACTACATAAAAAATCATTAAAAAAGAATTATGCATGCTTCATACAAACAATGCAAAAATATACAATTAAATTAGACAAATAACATGGGATATCAAACCAAAAATAAATATTTACATGAAGGACATTTCAGGCACATTACATACTTACTTACTCCGCTGGCGCAGCGACCCGAAGTGGATCTTGGCCTCCGATACCAAAGAGCGCCATCGCTCTCTCCTGCACAGTCTGGAGCCAGTCAGGCGCCCGGAGCTCACGCAGATCTTTCTCCACTTCATCGCGCCAGCGGTATCTGGGACGTCCGACCGGACGTCGTCCGTTTACAGGCACATTAAAAAATATTAATTTTGTTCCGATATTTTTGCCGCCAGTTTGTTTGACGCTGGCTGATGTTAAAAAACCATTGCAGGCTATATAGATATTTGGCGACATAGTTTTCAATGGCCAGCTTGCATGGAAGACTCTATCTATACAAATCTGTGTAGAGTTTAGGGAAAACGGGAGAGCATGAAGGGCATTTTCTTTTACGATCTAGTTTTGATTGAATCGTGTTTCAAAGGGTTTTATAAGGAGCATCCTATCACATCACATCACTCACATTTTTCTCGAGAAATTTACAGGCTGGTCCAAATAAGGCACAGACGTCCCATTTTTGGCTGCATTTTTTTTAACTTTTTTTTCATAGTAAGACATTCATTTGAATTAATGTCAAATACTACTTCCTTATCCTGTTTAAGACTCGGAGTGCATCTTGATGAGTTTTTACATAAAACGTAATAATATATGTCGTAAACACATAGCATGTTTTCTTTCGTTTGGCGGCGCTAGTGTGCACGATCGATCCACTTAATAGTGTTAATGTATTACCTACCACCTCATTAGCATTCCGCCAGGGTCGGGCCCGCACATTTTTCACTCTCACTGAACAAAAAGATATAACCAAACCACTTCGGTTATTTAAAAAAACACCAAAGCTTTGTCAAATCATTATACCAAAATTCATTCTGAAAGCAGTAAAAATGCTTTATTACATGTAAATGTTGTGTCTTTGGTTACATGTTACCAATGGTTTGTAGTGACCGTTTACACTTTACAAGTAGACAAAGCTTTGGTTATTATTAACAAAACATTTTCCTCTGTGTTCATTGTTTCCGCTGTGGAAGGTTCTAGTTTATTGTAGGTACCTAAAGTATGTGAACGTTGTAGAGAAAATAAAGATGTGTTGTTTAAATCATGCCGGTCTTATTTTTTAAGAAGTCATTATTCATAGGATGGTGTTTTAACTTGCACGATAGTGACGTATACAACGGTTTGACTTCGTGATGAATGTGGTCTTTTAAAAAAAAAAATTATTGACTATAAACCCGCATTTGACTTTGATCTTGCCTGATGGTAAGCGACGATAAGGTCGACGATGGAGCATACGGGTCCAGTAAATGCCTATTCACTCTGGCTCTGTCTATTTTGAAATACCCTGTAGCACATATCTGTAGGTGTAGAGACATAGAGAGACGACATAAAATTAAAAATAAATATATATTCAAACACGATTTGAAATCTGATGTGTATTCATGTGGCGAAATCAAACATATTCGCATTACACGGTACATTTCATTTAGTCATCAAAGGAAATGATGGAAAGTTAGGCAATTTCCGCCTCATTTCTCTGCTTTACTGAAATTACTTTCATGTTGGTGTAATCAGAGTTTTTTTTATTGTAAAAGGAGAGAAGACGAGCAAACGGGCCACCCGATGGTAAGTGGTCACCGTCGCCCATCATCTCACCTCATGTTGTTATGTTATTAGAGGGTTTTCGATGCGTTGCTAACCTTGAAGTCTTAGAGGCGTTTTTCTCTCTCTCCTCCTATTAACGTCCCCACTGTTGGGGAACTGGCCATCAAGCGGTGCCGGTGCAGAAATAGGTAAAATATCAGTATGATGGTACCATCCTAGGCTAACTCTGCACAGAATCATACCACTATAAAATGTACTTCTTCTAAGTCGTATTCTTCATTGCTGAGGGTCTTGATCATTCTAAGGAATTAATCACATAGAACGACTCTCGTGTCAGATTTAATAGGTTGGTTTGCCATTGCCTTCCCCATTCACACACTGGTAATTTGGGCGATCACGGCTTAAGTAGCACTCGTGTCAGTGGTTTGACATGTTTGTTGAAAGCAGCCTGTTTGTTGTTAATTTTCTTTTTAGTTTTTTCCGAAAGACTTAACACATTCATGTTTGACAAAGAATCATAACAAAAACTTATTGCAACAGGGTTCCACAATGTACAGCGTCTTCCACTGTATAATTATCTTATCTTATGATAGGGGGCCGGGAATAACCCAGCGGCACTTCGACCCTTGAGGATCTTTTGTGTCTACCCCATTATACACACTGGTCATCTCATTGTGCAGGTTTCCTCACGATGTTTTCCTTCACCGTCAGAGCACTCGTACATGGCATTGCCTGGTTTCGAATTCTTCGTTTAAATTCTGAAATTTCGTTATCAGTTGATAACTTTGTAGGGGATTTTTTTTGCGATGTCGTGTAACGTTTTATTACCGACGCACCTTTTCGGATGACATCACTTATTGCTTTCGAACACATTCATACGAATGTCAAGAGATCGTAATAAAAACTTATTACGAGATGGTTCCACAGAGTACATCTTGATTTATCTTCCATTGTACAATTATTTACCAACCCGTAATTTGCAAGAACCGCAGCTGATGAGAGCGTAACTCGACCCTACATTTCTAACACGAGTTCACATAAGGCGCCTTACGGTTGGGTCACCTGGGAAGATCAATTCTACGCCTAAATTCAGCCCGGGTATTCCGGATAAATTAAATATATATAGATCAAGGAAAGTAAGAGCTATGTTTGAAGTGGTTTATTCAAAATAAAATAATAGTAAAATAACACTAAAATAAATGCTTAAGCTAAAATTACAAAATACCTAACTATTTTACAAGTAAAATACCTGGCCTAGGTCGCTCCCTGCAGGGAGTGTCCCGAGGAGGCTAGCGGCGTTGCCCCGCTGTATAGCGAGGCTTATACGCTGAGCTATGTTGTCAAATAAAATTCTGACATGGCCTTCAAATCACGAGCAACACGTTGCACTGTCAGATTTGACTTTCCACGCGACTCGCCGTGCGCCAACGGGTTGCGCGTAACTGGCAATTATTAGGTAGGGGAAGAAGGACCCGCCACTCACCCTCGGATTCGCCCTCCTCAACGATAACCGAATCCAGAAAGATTTAATTGCAAAGGGTGACAAATCCGATTTCCTAAGGATGTGAATGTGGCGATCGAGACGTGCGAGTCCTCGTTAAGAGGCGAAACATGTGTCGATTTGAATTCAAGTTCGTATTTTCTAGCGGAACACTTTTACGGCTATTCATTTTGGTCCCATTCAGTTTACATTTTCTCAATCCTTACCACTTCGAATCCTTTTTCACCCTAATATTTTTTATAATGGCTATATGATGCAATAAACTATTATTTTTTAGGGTTTGACTCTGTCTCTATTATTTAACACCTGAGTAAAAATTTCAAATGGCATAATACGAGTTTTTTGCGAAGCTATTTGCTTTATATCCTGAAATTTTAATTACAATCGGTATGTAGCGTTGTTTTGTATAACAAAACAAAAACAAACAAAAAACAAATTACCAAATACAAAGACACATCTCCATGGTTCTACCATCCCAGATTTAACCTATACAGGTAGTCTGATTGGAACTAACAGTTCGGGTCCGGACATCAAAGCGGACCTTTCCTTCGTTAAAGGAGTTACTTATACGCCTAGGATTCACCGTCCTAACTATAATAATAATACATAGTAATATAGATAGAAGTCTTCTGCCATAGAATACTGCAGAAGAGCCACTCCGTCCTGACCTTGAAACTGACAAGAATTGGATAAGCGAGTGAGTGAGGGCCCGAGCCGACAGGAGCTGTTAAAGTGTTCCGCGGTCAGTATTTTAACGCAGAGTTACACGTATGCGGTGAAGCATACGCGCCAATCAGAGTCTTGTTGCTCTTAATCGTAGCAAACCACCAAATGGTTGTCTGGAAAAGATCGCTTTCAGCGATAAGACCGCCTAGATTGTATTAATCGTTTCGTACGCATCACACTAATTTTGTGAAAGTGTATTCATTCATGTATCACACTAATTTTGTGAAAGTGTATTCATACATTCATTCAAACCTAGGTGGAACGCTGACTGCGGAAAATTTAGACCGGCTTCTGTAAGCACGCACAAGCTATAAGGGAGTGCAAAAATATTCACACACCGCATCTGAGGAGTACTTCGCGCAGTTGGCGTTATAACCATTATTCACATACTTTACTGTTCTTTATTTTTTTTGTGCCTTTTCCCGTGATCACAGACTAACTAAACCAATAGCACTAGTTATTGCTATTTGTTAGTTTAATCTGTGGTAAACTTGTAACTACCTGCGATTTCGTTCTGGTCTTGTTTTTCCTTGATTCTTCAGTTTCTCAACGTCATGTCGAGATGTACAGAGTCCGGACAGTTTGTAATAATTTTTTTCATCCTGTAGGTAGATAGCAAGAGTGCGCTTAGCTTGATACAATGCTTTCATGTAACCCATAGGGATCTGAGCGCTTCCAGTTCGGCACTTATTAGCAATAATAATCCACCAATATTAAAAAATGAGAATCGTGACGTCATCCGTCGAACTTCCATACCAAGTACAGGATGCAAAAAAGGTTGCTCCTCCTCGCGTCGTAATCCTCAATGCTGAGAGTCGTTACCTCTTTTAGGTATCACCTTCTGGCGGATGATCTTCCTCCATTTATTTCTGTCCTCGGCGGTGTGGATGGCATCGTGAACTGTAGAGTCAAGGGTGGTGCGGATTTGATCGGACCAGCGCATCGGACTACGTCCATAAGGCCTCTCCTTTTTTTTCGAGGTTGTCACTGTCTTTCCTGGCAATGTGACCGAAGTGCTCGAGAATTCTACGAAGGCACTCGTAGAACAGTCGTAAGGTGATTTTGAGTTCACGTAGAATGGATACGGTGGTACGATGGGCTGTCCACGGAATTCGGAATATCATCCCTTAGAGGCAATGGACAAAAGTGAACATAAATGTATAAAAGTTGACGATGAGTCACATTTGTGTTACATAATGAATGGATGTGCGAACGGTACTAAAGATTCAGGTACCTGGGCATGGGGATGCCGGGGACAGAGGCGGGATGCGGGAAGGGGACCGCATTCCAACCATTTTCTAATTACGTTGGTGAAGTACTCTTGTATCAATATAGAAATAGAAAGGAATAGAAGAACGTTTATTTGTTAACTGCAGCACATGCAATTCCACTTATACTAAGTATATGATATTATCATCATCATCAGCCTATTAATGTCCCCACTGTTGGGGCACAGGCCTCCCCTTGCACAAGGGAGTACGGGCCATGATCCACCGAGCGGGCCCAGTGCTGATTGTTGGATTTCACACGCCTTCGAAAACTTTTAATTCCACGATCTTTTCTCACGATGTTTTCCTTCACCGTTAGAGCAGTCGGTAAAAATCCGAAAAACTCATTGGTACATGGCAATCCATGGTTTCGATCCCGGATCTCCAGCATGGGAGTTCGGCGACCTAGCCACTAGGCCACCGGCTAGTCTTCATAAGGACTTATAATTTATAAAATTTGACATGAGATCTTGTATTTATAATTTAATAATTAATTAATTTTTTACCCTACACACGGGCCTAATCTAAAAAAAATTATAAGTTTCATTTAATTTTTATTTGTGTACATTAAAGACATTATTATTTGTTAAATTCACATGTTACATTAATTAATTTATAAATTAATGTTTAATGATTTTTGATGCACTGCCTTTCAATTTTTTATAAGTTATGTTTTTCAAACCCTACAGATTTCCAACGTATCGTTTTTGTGATCTGCTTTCTATTAGGCAACTTTACATATTACATACCACGCTCAAAAAGCATAAATCCTTAATTCCTGACCCTATTATACTGACAAAACGTAGGACACATATGGTGGCCCAAACAACTGCAGTAAGGACCACTTTTGCTAGTCATCAGTTTTCAAAACAATCGGCACATCTATACAATATCATCAATAAAGAATTGGACATTTATTTAATCAAATACTACGACTGTAAAAAACGTCTTTCTGATTGGCTAAAAACACTAAACTATGAGGAGATCGAGAATCTCCTTAAATACTAGTATTTCTCCCCTTTTTACCATAAATGAAACGTGGTTTACACAAGATATTTTTAACGCAGTTTTTCATTTTACATCTCTCATTCATTTTGGCATAGGACACCATACATCTCTCTGGCACACACTCATACACCCTCGCACACACCCTCTCTCTCTCTCTCTCTCTCTCTCTCTCTCACACACACACACACACACGTTATTATTATTATTATTATATTCGTAAATAGGTACACAAATAAAGAGGTATGGAAGAGCGTGGCCCTCTGACACAGGTGTTGTCACACTTAAAAGAGGGCCTCCACAATTCGAAAAAAAAATTTTGTATCTTTTTGTTACTGAATAAATCTTTTTATTTTTATTATTATTATTATTTCAATTTAATTTCAGTAATTATTATTTTTCTCTCATATAAATATTTGCACACCTAGAAAGGTAAAATATGTTGATACTGCATATACAGGCTGTAACATTAAGAACGGTCAGTATGGGAAAGTCTGAAACTATAAGACATACGAAGATCTGTTCTTAGGAACCATGTCATCAATTTTAGTAACAAGAAAAACTGTATTCATACATTAAAAAAAACTGTACTCAGCCTGGGAATCGAACCCGGTTGTTTTGAAAAAAAATCCAACACTATTTCTATTTAGATATCGATTACGTTAAGGATGAAGTGTACAAAACAAGCTACGACACAATTGAAGACCTAAAAGCAGCCATAGAGACAATTTTAACGTAAATTCACCCCCTGAAGATACAAAATTCAATAGTAAGATCGTTACCCAAACGAGTTGAATATTGTATTTTACAAAATGGTAGTCATTTCGAACACCTACTAAAATAAATTAAAAGATATGGAAACAATGTGTTTTATTAATTTTAAACATCACGTTTCATACTAACATTTATTCCTTAAGACCTACACAATCGATATCTAAATAGAAATAGTGTTGGATTTTTTTTTCAAAACAACCGGGTTCGATTCCCAGGCTGAGTACAGGTTTTTTTTAAAATGTATGAATACAGTGTTTCTTGTTACTAAAATTGATGACATGGTTCCTAAGAACAGATCTTCGTATGTCTTATAGTTTCAGACTTTCCCATACTGACCGTTCTTAATGTTACACCCTGTATACTCAAATACTCATTTATTGAACCTTTGGGGAACTTATAAGATCACTAGGTTAAGTCACTTTTTAATATAAATACAGGTGATCGTAACATGGCTGGATGCGCACATTACTAATTGTAAGTAGGTTACCACCTATCGTACCCGATTTAATATAATATTGTAATAAAATCAAATGTACACATATTTCTGCAAATAAATATTTACTTCCTTACTTACTATGAAGCGACCCGAATCGTCACAGTCCAAGAGACACTTTGTAACAGACGTACTCTTGTCTGGGCAGCTCGCATTTAACCTCATTCTGTTTGGGCATTACGGTTTGATACCGCCACGAAATCATTTTGCGAAAGTTTTCGAATTATTATAGCTCCCAAGACTGACGACGATAAAAACGACAGAAAAAATTTAAGAACCATATAAGACGGACGGACGGACGGACGGAATCTTATGTAAAAATGGTTATTATAAAATAAATGACTATTTAAATGATAAAGAGACTTGGTCCTAAATTCAGCTCCAGCTATGCACCTTGTGTACATATATGATTGTATTCATAATTATTGTAAAATATATTTATTTCTAAAGATGTGCTGCTGACAGTTTGTTGCGCCGCTTCTTTCATTTCAGCTATAGCACCTTACGAAGCGGTGGTAGAATAAAAAAAATTACGTTGTAAATTGTACTATAAGGTACTTACTTACAATAAAAACATTTTGATTTGATGGTGTAGAGTAGATTTAATGCCAGTCAGTAATTTAGTACGTCTGGTATGTTAGCTGAGAATAGGGTTGATGATTTCTATGCTATCATGCATGAGGAAGAGGCACGCATCCTTCATGGACAAGCTATGGGTATAAAATGCCTGAAATTAATGATGTTTATTTATTTTATTATTTTATTTATTGCAATTTTTTTATATATCTAATTATATCAATTTTTTATATGCACTTGTGTTGTGTCAGTCATTTATTCATAGCTGGTTATTTGTGTCAGCCATCGAGTTTGCTCAGATGTTATTGAACTTAAAAATACCTATTTCCGAAATATGATATGTGGCCAATGGCGAATGACCCGATTCTTGAAGTGAAGAACCTAATAAAATATTTTTATGTAACCAAATAAATTGTAAATAAAATGTCTTGTCAGAAGCAACGTTTGTGGGACGGGATGTAATATTTCCTGACTTTTTTAAGGCAGAATACATTGAGTTGAGGATAAAATTGGAATTGATTTAATAATGTAGGGACACAATGATCTTATTATAACACGATGTCGCTGTTGTATAGAATATTCTATTGAAGGGAGAAAAAATATAAGACAGTGAATATATTTGTGGCTTCGTTTATGTTTTTACTAATTTTTTTTTAAAGTAGCTATTTTTAAATTAGTTTTATACGTTTATAAAATGTAACCATGATATCAAGGAACAGAACTGATTGGCGTAAAAAATAAAATGGCGTAAAATTGCCATTAATTTGCCATTTACATTAGTTACTTTGATAGTCATTTGTTCCTAAATCTGAATTGGAATCCGTAGGCTTAAAACAATATGTAAACTGACATTCATCTTCATTTTCAAAAGTTTTAAGTAACTATAAAAAATACCGTAAGAAAACACCGGCCAAGTGAGAGTCGGACTCGCGCACCGAGGGTTACATTAACAAAATAATATAAAAATAAAATTATATCCTAATTTCTTTTATCTAGCTTAGATGCGGGCAAGCGTTATATAATTGTGCCAAATTACAAGTCGATATCTTCAGTAGTTCCTGAGAGAAACAGCTGTGACACGCAGACAGACAGACTCCGAAATCTCACCATAATGGTTCCTTTTTTACCATTTTGGTACATTCAGATACATCCAGCAAGAGAGGTCTATTAGGTCCATTTAGGTCCTCTTGCGCCAATATGATCCTGTGATCACTTACTATAACCAGTTTGCAAATCCTATTATTTCTCATTGATCAGGTTCCTGATCGTTCTATGGAAATAATCACATAGAACAACAATTTCTTGGCAGATTTAAGGGGGTGGTTTGCCATTGAATTTTTTTTCTCTTATGGAAATTTACAGACAAATACATAACTACAACAGACTTATAAGATATAAATAAAAATATGCTAATAATAAATATAGTACTTAAAAAATAATTGTTACTCACTTATAAAAAAAGAAGATTACAGAAAAAGGCCGGTTGTAAAATAAATATAACAATATTAAGAATATAAAAGATAAATGTTTAAACATTACATAACAGAGAGTGTGGAAAACTAGTCATCCTTAAAGTAGTTCTGTGTCAGGATTCGTCTAACTGTAGTCGTGCTGGTGCAGAGAAGTCCAGGTTATTGTAAATTGTATTTGTTTCGTCTGAAAGCAACAAAACCCGTTGCAAGATAAGTCGTACAAAATAATTAAATTAAATAATAAATCAAATTAATCAAAATTAAACTATTTACATTTACATATCGAGGTTATGCTCCATACATATTTTATTAAAGTTGATGCAACTGCCTTCTCCATTTTAACCACTAGTTATCTCTGGTGCAGGTTGCCTCACGATGTTTTCTTTCACCGTTAGAACAGGCAGTAAATATACAGTGGAAGACAAAGACACATCAAGCTGTACTTTGTGGAACCCTGTCGCAATAAATTTTTATTATGATTCTTTGACAAACATGTTAAGTCTTGCGAAAAAAATAAAAGGAACATTAATGCTGCTTTCAATAAACATGTCAAACCATTGACACGAGTGCTACTTAAACCGTGATCACCCAAATTACCCTTTGCGGCCCGGTTTGTATGATGAAGATTAATTACCAATGGTCGACCTAACCGTTACCCTTACAGTCCGAAGAGACAGGCTTTTAGTAGGTAAGTGCTGCAATTTTACCGTCTCTGGTTTCAGCCTCCTTTTACCTACCGACCGATCGAGATAGAAGAAAGAAAGACAAAACATTTATTGCCTCACGATAAGAAAGCAAGCAAGCCACAAAAAATACATATTTAGTTCACTCGATAATACTATTGGCAATAGGCACCCGGCTCAGATAATGCTTGAGCGAATACACTTACATGTAAACACACAGCGCTGATTTTCAGCCAGTCCTTATACAAAGTAAACAAACTAACAATTGCGACAATCTAAGTACTGCCCCATGGCATGTGTCATTAAATTAATTAATAAAAAAGCTAGGGCTAAGTTTCACGCGTTTGTCTGTGGCATCTAACTCAACAACTGATAATCCTATTATAGTTTTTTATTTAACAGAAAATAGTTCTTAGACACGTCTGATAAAAATTGAACCATTAGTTTCCAAAATCTTGGAGTAGTTTTCATGTCAGATGGGATCTCTGGAACGGTAATAGAGATTGTTCGAATTTGAGCTCCAATATTTAGGATCATGGCGCCCTTTTCACATCAGGAATATGCCTCGCTTTATCTCCTCTCCCGCTTTACCAAGGAAACCAATGGGTTTCCAAAATCTTGGAGTATTTTTGATGTGAGATGGGATCTCTGGAACGGTAATAGAGATTGTTCGAATTTGAGCTCCAATATTTAGGATCATGGCGCCCTTTTCACATCAGGAATATGCCTCGCTTTATCTCCTCTCCCGCTTTACCAAGGAAACCAATGGGTTTCCAAAATCTTGGAGTATTTTTGATGTGAGATGGGATATCTGGAACGGTAATAGAGATTGTTCGAATTTGAGCTCCAATATTTAGGATCATGGCGCCCTTTTCACATCAGGAATATGCCTCGCTTTATCGCCTCTCCCGCTAAATTAATTTATTAGAATCTAGATTTTTGGCTCCGAGATATTGAACTGGCGTATCGAATGATAGTTGTAAATATAGCGGTTAAGAATAGAATAGAATAGAAAGAATAGGAAATGAATAGACCATTTTTGGCTTAAAATACTACATTATGTGAATACATGCCCCTTTACAGCAGCTAGTAGCGTTAAGTAAATTTAAATTTGAAATTGTGTACAAACCTATTATAACATAATGTACATTCCTATTTGACAATGTCTTAAGCAGCAGCCATATTTTTATTTTGACAATGCCCTTTTACAGCAGCTAGTAGCGTGTAAGTAATAATTTAAATGTTGTAATATAACGGTTTATAATTGTTCCATGACGTATCAAAAGATAAATTTAAAAAAACTAACTAAATTTTTAAAATGATATTGTTTATTTTTTTAAATGATACGGATGTTCAACCGCTCTTGCCTCAGCAAAGTCTAAAACTTTCATCACTTCATTTCCTTACAGGTGCGCTATGAAACATAGTAACAGACACTGGATTAACTCTAGTGACCGAAACCGAGGCCCAGCAAAGGCCATGAACCTGCGATAGTTATAGTAATTACGGTCGGTAAACGGTTTTCGATAATTCCATGGATTATGGAAGTTGAGCCATCAGTGTGGCGATTAATATCGTGTGACAGTTTGACGCGGCCAAAGTTACCGTTTAAAGTATGATGGACTTGTTTCTGAATAGCCTGAGGTGGACAAAGTTGTTCTGGGTTGAACTGTCATTTTGGAACACTTTACGAGTATAGCTTGCTTCAGCTAATCATTAAGGTAAAACATCAAGTGAATTTTAGTATTACTTTATTTTATTAAATTAATTCTCAGTAAGTTTTACACATTAGTGCAATATTTTACTACAATGTTTTTACCATTAAGTCAGTCATAGAATTTAACTGTCCCGAATGTAAAAATAAATCAGGTTTAAAATTTTAGGTAAGACAATGTAAGGTTTAGACATCTCAACATAGGTATTTAGACAACTAGCTCAGGCGATTTAGACATAGTTTAGTCCAAATTTAAAAATATAAAAAATCATTAATCATGTTAGGACTAAATAATTGTATCTTATAAATAACATCTGTATGTAACTCATGATTATGCATGAATAAATGAATTATGAATTATACAGGGTGTAACATTAAGAACGGTCAGTATGGGAAAGTCTGAAACTATAAGACATACGAACATCTGTTCTTAGGAACAATGTCATCAATTTTAGTAACAAGAAAAACTGTATTCATACATTTAAAAAAAAACCTGTACTCAGCCTGGGAATCGAACCCGGTTGTTTTGAAAAAAATATCCAACATTATTTCTATTTAGATATCGATTGTGTAGGTGTTAAGGCATAAATGTTAGTATGAAACGTGATGTTTAAAATTAATAAAACGCATTGTTTCCATATCTTTTAATTTATTTTAGACTAGACTATTTCTTGTGGGGTTACGTTAAGGATGAAGTGTACAAAACAAGCTACGACACAATTGAAGACCTAGAGACCAGCAGCCATAGAGACAATTTTAACGCAAATTCACCACCTGAAGATACAAAATTCAATAGTAAGATCGTTACCTAAACGAGTTGAATGTTGTATTTTACAAAATGGTAGTCATTTCGAACACCTACTAAAATAAATTAAAAGATATGGAAACAATGCGTTTTATTAATTTTAAACATCACGTTTCATACTAACATTTATTCCTTAACACCTACACAGTCGATATCTAAACAGAAATAGTGTTGGATATTTTTTCAAAACAACCGGGTTCGATTCCCAGGCTGAGTACAGTTTTTAAAAAAAATGTATGAATACAGTTTTTCTTGTTACTAAAATTGATGACATGGTTCCTAAGAACAGATGTTCGTATGTCTTATAGTTTCAGACTTTCCCATACTGACCGTTCTTAATGTTACACCCTGTATAAAGTAAATCTAATTTTTGGCACAAGTGTTCCTTAGGCCCCTAAAAGTATATTCTCGGATCACCCCATAAGAAAAACCACGGCTAAAGACACACTTAAGGGGGGAGGAGGAGCAACGGACACCCTAGGGGTGGGGACTTTCGTGGATATGCGCTTATTAGCGATTATGCAATATGTGTCTAAGGAATACTTGTGGCAAAAAAATTACATAATTTTTTTGAGGTTGTTTGCTAAAGTTCCCATACTATACATGTAGATTATCTGGCTAAAGTAGAAAAAAATCTTTGACACGCTTGCGCGAATTTAACCATGGGTTAACTCGCGAACTGTCTATGCTTTCATATAAAAATGACATCAGGTTAGAGTTAACCCGAGAGTTAACGTTTCGTGCAAGAGGACGTTTACATTTCAAAACGTTTCAATACAAACTCATTGCAAGATTCTAGTAGAAATAGTGACGGGGAGGGGCAACATTTTCTAGAAAAACCGTAACTATGTTCTTGGTAAATCGTAAAAATGTTAACCTATTTTATTTGCTGAATAAATTGAAATACCCTTTCGGCGAGTACCATGGGTCCATCGAATTTATAGGTGTAAGGTCTTTGTTTATTTTTACTTTGTTTTGTTGGAATAGGACAATATTCTTTGTTTTAGATTCGATCTTGAAAGGCTATCCGTTGTAAATTGCGAACTAAACAAAATATTGTATGGCCCACCCAACCAAGAATAGGTAATATTGTATGGCCCACCCAACCAAGAATAGGTAAAATTGTATGGCCCACCCAACCAAGAATAGGTTATTTTATGTGAAATATTTTCTTCATAGAGATCTCTATAACGCAGTTTTTAAAAGTACTTACTTACCAGTTGCACTCTCTTAACAACTCTATTATCTACACATCAGTCTCTCGTCAGACTATTAGAGTACAGGCCTCCAATTGTGGACTTCACCGCCTCTACATTTTTGCTCGTTTCCTCACGATGTTTTTTTTTCAACGTTAGAGCAGTCGGTTATATTTTTTTCTAAGTAAAAAGACTCCGAAAATATTCTTATCTCTCTCTCAATCTCATTGCATTATTTCGAACTCGGATTTCTTGCAATACTACGCCACCAAAACGCTCGCAAGCTTTAGCCATAATAAATCACTTGCAGATTTGCAACAAAAATAATTCTTGCATTCCCAGAATAGGTTGTATATTAATATTGTTCCCGTGAATAATTCTTAAGGGAATAATCTGTTTATACAGTAAGCTTAGTTAAAGCTTCGCTGATCCCACTTTAAGCTCCTAATCTCAGACTACGCATTACTTCGCTCTGTCTGCCTTGGTATAAATACGTTTGTCTGTTTTGAGTTACCTGAGGAGAACGAATAATTCTTAAATAAATCTTCATGTTTTAAAATACCTACTCTTTCTTCTTTAGGGGGTTAGTCGTAGAACAATTTTGCAAAGTTAACATTTCAAATTCGCTCTACATTGTCATTTTCTAATTATTTTTCTATAGGTTTGTCGCGTTTACAAGTATGTCGTTATTGAAGAATACTTGCATCATCTCAAAAATAATTTTCTCACACTATCTAACCAACGTTTACTCCACGTTTGATAAACCTCTTCAGGTTAAGATTGATTGTAATATCGCCGGGAAATTATATGTAACAAATGGTGGCCGTCTGCGATAACACCTCGTATCCCGGGCTATCCCGGGATATACCACGTAATCCCGGGATCCCCGTGGCCGTTTGTTATCGCTGTGCTGATTAGGGATTTAGGGTCATTCGCGGGATTCATAGTACAGTCTGTGCCCTAAATTGTTTGACCCTATTTGATACTGATACGTTAGCCAGGGGGGTCAGATAAGTCAGGGAAGAACATGGTGTATAGAATTGATGGTGATTCAGGAGGTCAGGCTTATTCTAGGTGTCATCACAGTATTAATGACTTCTCAGGCTAACCTAACCTAAGTTAGGTTGTGGAGCTTCTTTTTCCGCATTGAAGGCGATCTACTCCGTACAGTAACTTCAGGATTTCAACTAGGGTTTTTAATGCTAGTTTAAAAATACTACGTATACTTTCGGAGTGCATTCGGATATGTTTTTTTAAAAATAAAACTTAATAATGAAACAAATATGTTTTTTTTTCGATTGGCGGCGTTAGTGTGCCATGGCGAAGAAAAATTAATCGAAAATCGACGCGCTGGATTTGATCCAAACATCTCCAGTAACATATTACGCATTAAATAAATATGCACGCAAAAAGTATAACATTACAAAATGTAAGTATTTTTACATGGAGATGTAAGCGAATATTCTATTCCGCCTAAACAAAGTTATAATGTTTAATTAACTTACATGAATTTTGTTAATTGCTTTTCTGCTAACGTACCTACACCGTAACATAATTTAAATGTTTACGTACTTGTGATGTGTTCTTAATTAGACATCATTTTTAATTAAAATATAGGTATTATGGATCATTGATAATTCTAGGCAATTAAATAATTGGAATATTTAATAAATATTTAAATAATTTCACTTCAACCCCGGGATCCTGAAAAATCCCAGTGGGCACATCGTTGCAAACTATGAACGAAATGTCTATCATAGATATTTTGAGGTTTTACTTCGTTTAACATTTGTCTAAAATCAAGATTTCCATACATGAAGTACAAAGCCGGTTTTCAGACGGTCGGTACTTAAATAATAAATAAATGTATTAAACGACAATACTGTATGCAAATATACAGGTACAGTAAAATGAATACTACAATAAAAATTTAAAAAAAAACAAACATATTTTACAATAACGAGCCTTCGGTTAGCACCCACACTAGGTAATCCTGTGTCGTGGGCGCTGTGGTGGAGAGTGTGTATTGTGATTTGTACCTAAATGTACTGTAAGTAATAATATAAACCATAAAATATTAAAAAAATGAAATAAACCGATTCTACGAATAAAAAAGAGAGACCTTGACAATATAGGTCGAGTTTGTTTGATAGAGCATGTGGCTTTAATTACCCGACTACGCGGAGCAAAAGTGGATTATTATGGTTTTGATTTACGCTATATACGAGTAGATATGTATGTAAGTATTACTAGGTATGGAAGAAAGTATGTTCGTATGTTCCCTCACAGCGTCTCAACCACTCAACCAATATCAACAAAATGGGAATCGTTGGATTTATCTTCATCATCCGCGTGTCATAGGAGACTTTATACATATCGTGCTGTTATTCCTGTAGTTTTTACTTTTCCTGATTTTGTGTACAATAAACTGTTTCTATCTATCTATCTATCTTTAATTTTGATAAATTGTAATGAAAGACCTCCGTCCACAAGGCAACACTTATCCTGTAACCTGTAATATGACTTTACAGATATATTATACATATACGATATTAACTTAAATGAAACGCATGGATGTGTATACCAACTAGAGGTGCGCGCCGATGCGGCGCCGCTTCAAAATCGGCGGCCGCGGCGAGGGACGACGGCGGCGTGATTTCGGCGTAGATTCGGCGCAAGTAGTATTCTTGTGAGGATGAATTTCAAGCTTTTATTGTTAATAACAAATCAATTTTTTTAAGTACTAACAAAATTTACTCTTGATTAATCATTCAAGGAAAATTCAATAATATTAACTATGTTTTAGTTATTATTAGTTGTCAAATTGTTTTAGAAGAGAACCCATACAACTCATACAAGTAAGGGAAGTCGATAAAAAAAATTGTACTCCACCGTGTGGGGTAGCTATCGTTGTTTAGAGCTCAGCAAGTAGAGTACGAATATTTGTATTAAATAATTTTTGCCGTGAAGAATTAACGACGGAAGCGCCCGTTAAAGATGTCAATTTAAGATCACTTTTGTTACCAGTACTATCTCATGAATGACGCTATCTAGGAACTTGAATGTTCGGTCATATCCTCAATTTAAACAACACATACTAAAACTTATACATCTTTAATAGTTAAGTTGTGGGTTAAAAAAACAGTTTTTTCACTCAAATCCTTATTACAAATAGTCCTTATACCGAAATAGTACGGATCCTTACAAATATGGCGAGGGCAGACTCGCACTTGGCCAGTTTTTACATGCGTAGACAGCAATAGCCTTTTGATAGATTTAGGAATAGGTCCTTATCTTACCTACCTTATTTATTGCTGCATTAATAAACATTATTATAATACTTAGTTGTCAAAGTCTGCAAATGTATAGACAATGAGCTAATTAGTAGAAAGAATCAATTCAGTTCAGAGAAACGATGTTGAATTTTAGAATGTCGATACCGCTTGAACTTTATTAGGGATCTCTAGGTATATTGAAGATCCCTATGCTAGCATTTTAGAGGGCACAAGACAAAACTACTCACGCCGATTTTACGCCGATCGCCCCATCGGCGTCGGCGGCAGGGAAAATATACCGGCGGCGTCGGCGCGTCGGCGCGGCGCACACCTCTAATACCAACTAGACAGCTACAGCATATTCCACTAAAATTTACAAAAGCCAGAGTAGCACTCTAACTCTAGCTTACCACTTGCTTCAAGTATTTTCAACTGAATGTTAGCGCACTTAAAACTTACTGAGGGTAGGTTGAATAAGGTGAGAGCAAGGTATGAATAGAATGCAGCTCTTCTAGCTTTTTTTAATTGTCTGTGGAAAGCAGACGCGCTACGTGATGTTAAGTGGTCACCATCGCCCATAGATAGATATCTCACCTCATTATTAGAAGGTTTTCGATCGTTGCTAACCTTGAAGACCGCATCGGCGCGCACTCGTACGTTGCTTGACGTCATTTGCTGTCCTGATAAATTAAAATCTAAAAACTTAATTATACAACACAATGATGACTTAAGCGACCACGCTTTTATTATGACCCGGTTTCCTTTAATTGTCCATAAACCAGTACCTAGGACAGTTACATATCGACCATTTAATGACTTTGATTTAGAAACTTACCAGCTTGCATCTTCGGCAACACCATGGGAGCATGTATTAGATTATGATGACGTTAATTCGATGGTGGAGTGTTTCAACTCCCTAATCTTAGGGTTGTTTGATCATTATGTGCCGTTACAAACAAGAATATTCAAAACTCCCCCTACACCTTGGATCACAGATAGCATTAAAGCAATGATGAATGATAGAGATGAGGCATGTAATAGAGCAAAACGAACCGGTAGTGAAAAGGACATTAATTTATATAAGATGTTGCGGAACGCAGTTACTAATGCATATCGCGTTGAAAAGGAACATTACTTTACATATCAAGTCAATAAACATATCAGGAAACCACAAAAGATGTGGGGAGAACTAAAGAAGGTTCTTGGAAAATCCACAAAAAATACATTACCTTTACATATTTGTGATCCTGATATAATTAATAAATCCTTTCTTGAAACAGTACCGAAGTTAAACGTCGACCCGAATTTCCGTGATAAATACCTTAATACTAACTTCAACTGCAAAAACTCTTTCAGTTTTTCTAAAGTATCTTCTGATAAGGTATTACAAATTATAAATTCAATAACCACCAATGCAACAGGTTCTGACAATATTTCTATAAAGATGATTAAACTGACACTCCCATATTCTCTTTATGCTATAACAGCCATTGTTAATGCTTCCCTGAGTTCAGGTTGCTTTCCTTCGTCTTGGACGACAGCCATTATTAAACCTATTCCCAAAAAAGCACAAATTGAGTCCGTAAAAGATTTGAGACCCATTGGTATACTTCCGGCTCTATCGAAAGTAGTAGAAAAAGCGGTACATGCACAATTGCAAATATTTCTTGAAACGAACCGTATCATACCTCAGAACCAAGCAGGCTTTCGTAAATTCCACAGTACAACGACTGCGCTATTACATGTTGTTGACGAGGTTCTAACATCGTCCAATGAAGGAAATTCGTCAATACTGACATTACTTGACTACAGCCGTGCATTTGACTGCCTAAATATTGATCTTCTTTTAGCTAAGTTAAAGTATTACGGTTGTGATCAGGGTGTGTGTTCGTGGTTTTCTAGTTATTTTGATAGTAGGCAGCAAATAGTTGAATGTTTGGATGATATGGGGAAATTAATAAGATCTCAATCATTGTTAGTAGAAACAGGAGTCGTACAAGGCTCTATTTTAGGTCCCATACTTTATTCTATTTACACTGCAGATCTGCTGGACTGTATAGAAAACAGTGTAGTACAAATGTACGCTGATGATACACAGATTTTGATGAGCACAGATCCCGAAAAATCTGTCACAGAGACAGTCAAGTGCCTAAACCTAGATTTGATGTCCATTAGTAATTGGTCGAATGAACATGGATTGTTATTAAATGCACAAAAATGTACTTATATGGTTTTGGGCACTCGACATCAAATTGACGCTCTTAAACAAAACAATCCTGAAATACTGGTTGGCGGTACTTTAATCTCCGAATCTTCTCCGGCTAGAAATCTTGGGTTGATTTTCGATGAGACGCTGACCTTCCAACAACATATAAGCAACAAAATTGGCAAATGTTACGGTGCGCTCAAAACTCTATATAAATTTCGGCCATTCCTAAGTATCCCTGTTAGGTTGAGATTGATGGATTCCCTTGTTCTATCTATTTTAGACTACTGTGATATTGTTTATGGTCCCTGTTTATTTAAGAAAACTGAAAATCAAATCCAGAGAATGCAAAACTCGTGTATTAGATTCTGTTACGATGTGCCACGAAGATCTCATATCACACCTCACTTGAACACCTATAATATACTTAATATGAGCAATAGACGAATCCTAAAACTGAACACGTTCCTTTATAACCTGCGAGACACTGGTTACCCACCATATATTTCCAAAAAACTGCAATGGACAGACAGGACTGAAGGCAGACCAAAATCATCGCGTTACCCTGTATTAAATGTACCATATCCGAGATTACAGTTATTTAGAGGTAGCTTCCGTTTTGCAGCATCAAAATGTTGGAACGACCTACCGCCGCCAGTAAAAACCGCGGAATCCCTAGCAGCGTTTAAAAAACACTGTAAAGAGCACCTCCTTTCGTCGCAAAAATCTGCTTGTGTTTGGTCGATTTTGCCACATAAAATAAAATAAAATACACACCAAACACGCCGAAGTTCGTTGCCACTAGATGTTAAATCCTGTGATAGTAAATAAGTTCTATTTCACCAATATTTTAGGATAACTTACTAGGTATATGTACCTAATAAATTTGCTGTATACAGCAAAGTCTCTGTTAGCTGACCTCAGTGAATGGTATAGACACTCTCTCAGACCCATTAACCAAATTGTTATCATCACAAGGAAGCTAAAGCCAGCTACATATTGTCATCCATTTTAATATAAAATTATAATGGAGATTTGACCACATAATCGTGTTGTGTCCCGCAACCAGCGCTCCATCTAGCATGTTAGGCGAGACCTGAAAACCAGCGTGTCGCTGAGGTCTCGACCATTTCATTCTACACATAGGTCAATGCGTGTTATATATATATATTTTGTTTATAGATTAAAAATTAGAATAATATAACAATATTGTACCTTTCAACTCATGTGTGAATGAATAAATACTCTTTTATTTTATTTATTATTTATAAGACTACGATGAAGTGCCTCAGGTGCCGGTAATTACGCTAGCTTTCTTACAGAAAATAATTGCTGGTTTGCGAAAGAAATAGTTCAAAGGGTGGTACCACCCCAGGCTGACTCTACAAGTCTACACAGTCATAACACCTGAAATGTAGTCGAAATTAACCGTGAGTTGCAAGAAACCTTAAAGTTAAGGCGTCCTTAAGTCTCGTGTCGTCTCTATCTAGAGCTATTGCGTCACACATCTTATTTGATTACCGCAGTTTACTCAACGTTCCTCAAATGTCAAACAGAAGCGAATAGTTTCAGAACTTGCAAATGCCAATATAATTTGCGTGGATGAAGACGTCTCGTGAAGTCGTGATTAAAGTTAACGCGGAACTATTCTAAGTAAATTGTTTCCATCAACATACGGAGCGTCTTGAGCCTAAAATTAATTATAATGTCAAGTTACTTTAGTTTAATATAAGGCTTTCTATTTCGTATGGTGAGTCGGGAAATGTACAGTGGGCCAACACATGAAGGATTTATGAACTGAAGAGCGTTGAAAGAAAGAAACAAAAGAACGAAAACACATTTATTCAACATTGCATTATACATGATTTGACTTAAAAAGACTTAACATTAAAAAACAACACAATGTTAAAATGACACATGCAGCATGTGTGTATAAATTACTATTATAACGAATTAATAGGGGTTTTCTGCCTCTACGATGTCCAGCCAAAGTATACCCTTACTTTTTGGAACTTTGTCGATTTAACTTATTTAACAAATTCATACGAACGTCAAGAAATCACATCTAAAACTTATTGCGACAGGGTTCCACACACAGTTCCATTTATCTTACGATAATCGCGTGTATATTCTAACACTTACTAATCACATATACACATTCCATTCCGTTTCTGAGAAACATCCATCAGCTTACCAAGTCATTTAAACCCGCTAAAGTGCGTTCTCCACTTACTGTCACAGTTAAAGCCTCATCCAGAGGGAGCGGAATGAGTGTCGTGTAGCCTTTCGAAGGAGTGCGACCGTATCATTACCAGTTTAGTAATTATATCGACTTCGTTGCTATGGACGGGAAAGGGGATTACGTGAGAACCCTTGAAAATGTTGAAAGTTGGGTCATGTGCCTAAAAGACGTCGTCTATGTGTTTTGCCAAAAAAGTCCTTTTGGGAACCAAAACGGATAAATGGTCACCAAATGTGTACTTATAAACTAAACAATGACACCAAAAGCTTTGTTTTAATTAGCTTATGTGTAATCAAATTATGTAATCGAGTTCAAAAATATTAATGGCTAAAACAAAGAAAGTCAAACTAACTTACATGTCGGAGCGAAACCGACAAAACTAGGCTTTAACCTAACCCATCCGGGGTTAGGTTGAAGGCTATTTTTGCCGCCTTATTGCCGTTCTAGCCTTCGCTAGGATATTTTGATAACAACCCAGAAATACATATAATTACATATTTTATCAACGTAATTTGGTGACCATTTATCCGTTTTGGCAACCATTTGGATTTTCCGGGTCCTAATTATTTTTTATAGTTCAAAATAAAAACAAAAATAGTTAGCATTATAAGCTATGTTGTCAACGCAATTTGATGATAATGTATCAGTTTTGGCAACTATTTGGATTTTTTGGGTGATATAATTGGTACAATTCTGGTACCCATTTAAACACATGCGAAAAATTACTCAAAAGAATTTTGGCCCACTTATACGGTTACATCATTTCATCTGTCAAAGCAAGAAACCCTTTTGTACAATAAAGTGTAAATAAATAAATAAAAAAATATAGGCGTTTTCAAAAACGTAAATAATTTGTTTTTCTGAGATCTGGACCATTCGACGCAGTTTTTCTTCTTCTACTTACAGCAGTTTCGCTTTCCCACGTCCATATAAATAGATATATACATGATATTTAGGCCCTAACACTCTTTTCAAAGAATTCCGTTGTTTTGAATAGATATTCAACAACAACAGATTTAGAAAGAGTGTTAGGACTCATATGAGTGCAATTTAAATCAGGAGTTACAATTCCGAGTAAGATTAACGCAGTCCTCGAGCCGGCTTTGAGACATTCCTCAAAAAGTATTACGGCAAATCCTCCTTGCGAGCGCCTGAGGTTCTCCTACACTGATGTGGAACGGAGCCTCTCACAGCGCAGGTACGATCGGCAGCTGAAACTGAGCATTTTTATTATTTTATTACGGTTTACGGTTTAAGACATTTATTTCACTAAAAAAGGATACAATCCACTTTGCTTATGGAAATACAGGATAAACTTAAAAATTAAACTAATTATTAAACAAACAATATTTTTCTTGCACGTATTTTTTATATTAGATTAAGAGCCGGTAACAGGCCAGGCAATCGAGCGAAATTGCGTTTTTGACAAATGTGTGCGTGCCGCCGCACACATGCGGAGCCGGTCGCGCGCGCACCAGAATGGACTGTCGTATGTGAATATTTTCAGAAGTCAGCGTGATGTAGGTATAAGATGTATTATATTCATAATAGTTTGATGTCAATACGAATAAAATAGGATAAAACGATAATTAACACTGTAAACGGAATTTTATTTTTAAAACCACAACTGATAACTAATTGATGTTTGATGTACTTTACTCGTTATAATAATAGCGTTAAATCCTTAAATATTTTTTTTTACAAAAACATAAAATTTACGTTATAATATAAATAGATTATACAATAACATTCATTATTATACATACTATTTTTATAGTTTTACAAAAATGAAATATATCCACAAGTAAGTAATTCTTATGTAGGCATAGTTCGCTGTATTAAACTAATCTACACAATATCTATCTATATATTACAAGATATTGGTCTGGAAAAAGTTCAAAGCCATTTTGAACTTTTTTGTTACTGGTTCGATCGACTTCAAAATCGATATCTGAGGATCCGGGTGGACTCCGAACACGAATCTGTGAAAAAAAGGGGGGAAAAGTGGCCGCCATTTTGAACTTTTTTGTTACTGGAGCGATCGACTTCAAAATCGATATCTGAGGGTCCGGGTGGACTCCGAACACGAATCTTTAAAAAAAAGTGGGCGCCATTTTGAACTTTTTTGTTACTGGACCGATCGACTTCAAAATCGATATCTGAGGGTCCGGGTGGACTCCGAACAAGAGTCTGTAAAAAAGTGGATAAAGTGGAAGTCAGGTATAAGATGTATTATATTTATTTTATATTATATTAGCGAATACTGAGCCATTCACACAGACACGACGGTCAATTTTTCTTAAAGATTCGTGTTCGGAGTCCACCCGGACCCTCAGATGTCGTTTTTGAAGTCGATCGGTCCAGTAACAAAAAAGTTCAAAATGGCGGCCACTTTTTCCAACTTTTTCTTAAAGATTCATGTTCGGAGTCCACCCGGATCCTCAGATATCGATTTTGAAGTCGATCGGTCCAGTAACAAAAAAGTTCAAAATGGCGGCCACTTTTTCCCACTTTTTCTTAAAGATTCATGTTCGGAGTCCACCCGGATCCTCAGATATCGATTTTGAAGTCGATCGGTCCAGTAACAAAAAAGTTCAAAATGGCGGCCACTTTTTCTTAAAGATTCGTGTTCGGAGTCCACCCGGACCCTCAGATGTCGATTTTGAAGTCGATCGGTCCAGTAACAAAAAAAGAGATTTTTAATGCAGTTCTTTTTTTGGATCTATATTTTTCTTTTCTCTTTCCCATTTCTAAAAACAGACAGAAAATATTAGAAATACAATGAGAAAAATTAAATCATCAGCTGTTGAATTGAAACAATATTTTGAATAAAACTCACCTGCAACCTTTTACTCAACAACTGTACGACGTGTACAGACACTATTTTTCGTATTTTGTTTGGAAAGCTCAAACCGGCGTGCTCTCTCCTTGAACGCTGCCGGCCGACTGATTTATTTTCTTCGGAGGCATCCAACAAATACTCTAATTTCAAACAGTGTCCGCCCCATAGAAAACTGTATGAAGATCGGCACGGTAAACATGGAGAAAGTTTGAAGGTTTATATTTATTTTGTAGATGTATATTAAAATTATGTTATGCCTTTGTTACATTCTTCATACTTTTGTGTCTAGGCTCAATGTAATATATTTTTGATATTTTCTTTGGTTTATCATCAAGATTTAAAACAGAAACATGCCTTTTTTAAGTTTTTGATGAAGTTGACAATTTTTTTACCGCCATTTGGCACTGTTTTATAAAAAAATACGTTCATAGCGTTGTAGTCATAACTGTGTAGAAGCTAAATATATTTTTTTGTTATTGGTAAACTTGTCACATTTGACGAAATCGTTAAAACCCCGAACCTCGTTTCCAGGGAGTGGCTTAGTGCCTCCCCTTAAGGCCCGTGACATCATCCGCGACACGCGGCCGCGGCGGATCGTCCGCTGGGAAAAATTGTATGCAGTAGTATGACCCGTGACATAGAAGCGGATCGTCCGAGCTTGTTATGATTCGTCACATACAACTGCATACAATTTTCTCCAGCGGACGATCCACCGCGGCCGCGCCGCGCGGACTATCCGCTATCTATGAGCCTAAGTGTTAGTAAGTGTTTGAGCCTAATATTTTAAAATTCATCCGATTACTGTGATCGTACGACCTTCTGCCTTTTGAATTGCTGTGCTCTCTTGGATTTTTATTTTTATTTGTAGGTACATGAGTATAATCGTAACTACTACGTTTTTGGAATCATGATAATTATGTAATTTGGGTATTAAATGCATTCATTTCTTTCTTGATATAAAATTGGGGAGGGGGCGGGGTTATTTAAAGATTTACGAAAATTTTAGTCACTTAGGTCTATACCTTTAGGCTCTACCTAAACCCGAAACCCATAGCATACCCATAGGCACAGTGGAAAAAGGATTTTTATCCTATCTTGCTACATTCTATGGAGGACAGACAGAAGATCAATGGTCATACTTGTTATTTTCGTTCTGGGTGCACTAATATTCTTTTCGTGACGGTTTGCTGGAAGCTTTACGCTAGCTTTCCAAGCGCTCCAAACTTGAGAAGCTTTTTACATGTGTGTCAGACTGATTGCGAGCGCTTTTGTCTATTTTTAGGACTTTCGTATAACTTTATACTATCTAACAAGTTTTTACTCGGGTGTGGAGTTTTGCAATGTTTTCCCAGTAAAGCAAATAAAAGGTTCATCTAGTCGTGCAAGATTTCTCACGGCGTTTTTAGGTCAAGATTTTGAAATTCACTTTATGAGAAAGGCACACTTTCTAGTCCGTTTTCTGTGCCTTTAGATAGTCTAACATCATCATCATCAGCCTATTAATGTCCCCACTGTTGGGGCACAGGCCTCCCCTTGTACAAGGGCCATGATCCACCGAGCGGGCCCAGTTCTGATTGATGGATTTCACACGCCTTCGAATACTTTTAATTTCCTCAGACATGCAGGTTTCCTCACGATGTTTTAAGGAAAACATCGAAAACATTTACCGACTGGTAAATGTACGTAAGTCTTCCAAAAAATCGGAAAAACTCATTGGTACATGGCATTGCATGGTTTCGAACCCGGACCTCCCGCATGGGAGTCCGGCGTCTTCTAGTCTAGTCTAACATAGTGCAGTGTTATTCGTTTGCCAAGTAGTATCTTTGATTTGAATGAAAGTTTTGAGTGGCTGATAGTGTAGCTGCGGGCATAGTCTTAAAGTGATCGTGCAAGTTAAGCCACGTTGGACGAGGTCAGAACCAGGATGGGTGACCGCTTGTAGCACATTTTTCATTTAAGCCCCTCTGTGTCTCAGAGAGCACGTTATACAGTAGGTCCCGGTTGTTGTGGTCGGGCGGCCTGAACAACTTTGACAATAGGTTGGACATGAACTATACGATAAACAAACAAGCACCTAATAAAAGTTTTAGAAAATTTAAAATAAAATACTTACGCGTACTTACCTACCCACATTTTATTTTAGTTATTTTAATTCATAATAACTCTTCTCAAGGTTATATAGAATATACATCAGGATATAATTATAACTCAGACAGACAGATATATAAAATACTATAAAAAATAAAAACTGAATAATAAAATGATAATAATATAATTTTATAATATTATAAAATACTTGTAAAACTATTTATGGACTCAGTTATCTGAATACAATATTTACTCAAACAGATTAACGAGTTGGAAAGTTCTGAAATGTCTGAAAATCATTAACGATTTGAAAATATCTAGAAAGTTCAACTGATTGGTAAAGGTGGAACGCTCACAACTTAGTTCGTACCCTTCTCAAAGTTAGCGAAAGTTCATAGCACTTTGAAAGCTCTGGTGAGGCAACTTTTTACTAAGCAAGCAGGTAGATTTAGGCAACTCGAGTTACCCACCCTTCTTGTCTGTACAAAGTCGGTCAAGCGGCACTCCTCAGTGGTAGGGTTCTGCAGCTATGAAGTAATACGAACAGCCATAGGTAGATCTGTCAAATATTTTTGGCTAATTTATGTAAATTGTAATATAAGTAAGTGTATATGTGAAATATTAAAAAGTTATAGATATTATAGAAGGCCCGGGTTAGAGTTATTAATGAGTTTAGTTTTTTTCTTTAAAAGGAGATTGGGCCCTTTCGACGCATGTGGCCAGATTCGCACTTGACCAGTCACGCAAAGGACCATATTTCAAATTCGCAAAGTGCCAGATACGCGAATAACCGTAATATTCCGTTTCGCAAATGACCATATACGCATCTGACCATAATCTCAATTCGCAAATGACCATATACGCATCTGACCATAATCTCAATTCGTAATTGTTTATTCGTAATAAACTATTTACGAAAATTAGTACTATTGAAATGTAAGTTTATTTAATGGTTGGTAGTTATTCTTTACATATGTAAGCTCAGTTTAGTTTATTGGTGCAATGAATATTTTTTTTCTTTGTTAAGTAGGTTTCAAGTTAAAAGATTAACTTTATTACAGAGTTTCATTCACATCTAAACATATGAAAAAATGAGTCTAAAATCTTTGAATATCAGGTACAATGCGTAAGATTTAGTTTCAAGTATCATGGTCATTCGCGTCGCTGGTCAAATGCGAATATTGTACTATGCGTCGAAAGATCCTATCTGGTCATTTGCGTATATGAAAAATGGTATTTCGCGTATACGGCAATTTGCGTTTCTGGCCACATGCGTCGAAATGGATTGGGCGATTTTAATACATGCTTGTACCCACTTTTTTTGTTTTCGCGTCCAACCAAACATAGTACGTTATAGATCTCACCTAGGACTACATCTTTCAGTATGGGACGAACATCCTAAGTAGTGTGGTCCAGGAGCTAGAGGCCAAAATCGTCTTCATATTAACTTGCTCTGATTTTGGTTATTGTACGTAAATGTATGTAAAATTTAGAAGAAAAAAACGGGTACTTGATATGGCATGGTTTCTAATCTAGAACTCCGGCATGGGAGTCATGCTAGCCGCTAAAACTCATCGATGCTCTCTATGGGATTGTATGGAGAAAATGGAATCACTGAGTACCTATATTAATTTCGTTCGGGAAGTATAATAAGCATAAAATCCAGTCTCCATAACAATCCCATACATTTTGCATCCCTGTCATATGCTGCCATGATCGCATCCGGGCGTTCCATGCCGTGGAGAATTACAAAAGCGTCCAATGTGAAGCCCTCTTCAGGACAAACCAACAGCGAAGTCGTTCTAGTGTCTTCAAGTGTCCCAGAGCTGTGTAAGGGTCATATCATGGTCGTATTATTTACAAGAATAGACTGCGCGAAGTTTGAAGAAGAAAAATAAATAAGAAGTGGGATCAGTGATGAATGTAAAGAACTTTTATATTATGACGAATGATTTGATAATAAAATCCTGAAGAACTCGTCATTCAATACCTCTAATCCCATTTGTCCCGTTGAGTAGTCCCGTCACGGGACTAATAAAAGACAAAGCTAGATTTATCATTGAGATTCTTTGCGTTTTCTTTTTTTAGTAGATATTGCCGAAATAACAAGGATTTTCTACACCATAAAATAAATTATAAAATATCGCGATTGTACTCCTTGCGCGAAAGGGCGGTTTAATGTTATAAACTCGGGTTCGATAACCCTAGTTTAACTCACGAATTGTTTATGGTTTTCATACAAAAAAATTCAGGGTTAGCATTGGTGCAAGACGTTTTTGTAATTTAACCCGGGTTAGGCACTAACTTTCGGGTTTTCTCTTAACTCGATTTTTGCGCAAGCCGGCCTGACAGGTATTTTCGACATGAAAACAACCGAATATTTATTTTTATGGGGGAGAGCAAGGATCACGCGCTATTGTATAAAGACAAAAGTTACTGTTTATTTATACTGGCCATCATGGTTGAAAGAAAAAGTTTTTGTAGCCTTTTGTGCAAGAAAAACTAAAATTAAAAAGAAATCATTAATGGCGTTCAATACGTTTTTTTCGGAGAAATGATGCCAGTTCCATATTTAAATAGAAAAAGTAAATTATATTCGATCTCTTTTTTTGGAAAAGATATTTGAAATCATTTTTGTTAAGTAGGTACCAGTTTGTCCTAAAGAGATAGGCAAAGGGAACTAAGCTAATACAGCCATGGCTACCTAATATCAATAAATAGATTACAAATTAGATTACAAAAACTCCCGCCAAAACTCCCAGTGCCTTCTAACCTCCAATTTCTTTGTAGTATACCACGTAAAAAAAATATTGCAATAAACTTTTAATATTTCAGCCTTAGAGATGTCCAACTACTTTAAGTTTTTCCTAAGGGCTCCCTTGAGCACCGTAAAAAAATCCTTAAGGACTGGAACACATTTGAACGCAACCAACCGTTGATGGTTGGTATATAAAACTGTGATACGGTCGGCTTGGCTTTTTTAGTTCCACTGGACTAAAGTGAGCCAGGATAAAAGAGCTATTCGGGCGTTAAAACTTTACTTATACGAGTTTTGATGGAGTCTTTAACTCAGGCTTAAATGTACGCACGTAGGCATCTAACAAGTGTATAGAGCTCCAAATCAGAGTTTATGTTCAGGTATTAAGACACCTAAGCTCTTTGTTCAATTATGTAGGTAAATATGACTAATTTGCTGAAATAGCAGCATACCTACCGTCAGTTGCACTGAACGTCTTTAAGGTTAAGTCTTCATTAAAATACATGCTATCCCTTTCTACGCCATGATACGAGACTTAAGGAAGCCTTACCATTAAGGACGTTTCTTGCAATTCACGATTAGACAAATTTTAATTAAATACTCGCTTTTATGCATATGAACAACGGATACTTATACCTACTTACAGATGTATTTTAAAGAGAGAGGCAACACTTTTTTTGAAATCGTATGGAAAAGTAATTGCGTTTTGACGTCTAAGGTCCGCTTGCGCGAAGGTTGAAAACAGAGATAACCCGAGAATTAGTGCCTAACTCGGCTTAAATCACAAAAACGTCTTGCACCAACGCAAACACTGAATTTTTTGTATGAAACCATAGACAATTCGCGAGTTAAACCAGAGTTATATAACCCGAATTATGAACATTTGACCCGCACTTTCGCGCAAGCAGGCCTAGTAGGTTTTTTTTTTAAATATTAAGTTTTACGGCTCTGGGTACCAGTCTCTTTGAGCAAAAAATCTAAGTAGATATGTTGGAAAATTGCCATTATTTAAATTCTTCTCTTTAAAATCAGACTGTAAGTACTTATTTAGAATTTCATATCCGAGCAAGTAAAGTACCTTCGAATAATAACAATTGATGTCTGTTCTTTTGCTCCAAAAATACTTCTTGTTGCGAGGTTCTTAAATGTTATTTCTCAAATCCTGTGTCCAATAAAAAAAACAAAGGAATCGAATACAATTTCTGTAATTAAACACAAGACCCATAAAGCAGTTCATATTAAAACGGACCTTTCTCCTCCCGAGGGTTCCGTCTAATAATTAAGACGGTATCAGGGCTCGTTTAGAACCCGGACAGAAGAGTGACATAAAATAAACATTACCCTCTATAGGGTCACTTTTATGTTTATAGAGAGGACGATATTTAGTGAAAGGTCCCGCCAGTATTATAAGGAGGTCTCAAGGAACGTTGAGAAGGGTTGTCTGTTAATAACAGTCTGTGGAATTGATACTCAATAAAGTTACTGTAATTTATACACATGTGATATGGGAGTTTCTCCCGCGCTTTTGTGGTTTCCACGTCAGCTTTGTTTCGTTTTGTCTTGCAAATTGTTTAACAGTAGTGCTTTTCTAGTAAGAATGGTGTTTTATGGTCGAAGAACTTCGACAAGATGTGAATAATGTGTGGGGCAGTGAAGTAAAGTTAAATAAACGCTGCAGCCCGATCCGTACTTGGCTGGATTTTGAAGAGCCATATTGCGTCCGGAACGCCTTCTTCTTTGGTTCGGATGGTGCAGAAGCGTGGAAGATTCTCCCAGATAGCATTGAATTGTGTCACACCAGCATTTTAATGAAGACTTGAAAGAGTTGTTTACATCAGACATGGCTGTATGAGCTCAGTTCCCATTGTCTTAAAAAAACAATCATCATCACACAAGTGATATGATATGCTACGGAAAGTCTTACAGAGCGATGAAATGTGACTTGTTAAATCTGATGAACTAAAATAACCTCTGGGCTTGATCTTAAATTATTTAAAAAAATACCTACGGTAAAAATTAATTGAAAGAGGAGTTATTCTTTTTATTATCTCAGTTTCTTGTTATATTTTTTTTGAGCTTTATCCGTATAAAATGTAACCGTTACTGAAATCGTATGGAAATGTCATTGTAATTTGATATCGATGTGTGGAAAGTTGCAATTATGTAAATTCAAGTCTAGTAAAAATTCAGTGTTTAAATTCTACTCTTTAAAATCAATGAAGTCTACGTCATTTAGATTTTAAATCAATATTTTTAGCCTGTCATTATTTTGGTATGTTTCACTGTACTTAAAAATGTTGTTAAGTACGTTAAATACGTTAAGTACGTTAGTATGTTAAGTACGTTAAATTATTGCAATTTTAAGTAAATCATCTTGAAGCCATGAGAGTTGAGATATTTGAAGATGATACAATTGTACTACTTACAAATCAACATTAGGCCCGAAACTCCGTTGAAGGCCTTTGCCCTTTAGTAACATAAAAACGTGATACCCTTAAAAGGAGGGTACTGGCCGGGAGCATTCGCGTGCAATGTAAGATTGGAATTGAGCATTACATCCGTGAATACATCGCGTGTAATGTAATGTCCTCCGGTCAGTACCGCGCCATGCTCGCCATCGAGCGCATTTGTTACATACATTACACGAACATGGTCCCGGTCAATACCCTCCTTTAGATAAAGCAAGTTCCAGAAACAAGTTTTGCTGCTGTTGTTTCGCTTGTTATTGGCGACAGCTGGCTAGTTGACGATTGGTGCCAAGTTGCTAACTGCTCATCTGTGTCTCCCCACGACTATATATATATAATATATATATAATGTAAATTGGCAGAATGAGGCCATAATTTAAAAAAAACCGCTCAGCTTGTATCTCAGAGGATGATAGACTTTTATGTAGTTAGTTATCTGTTAAGTCGACGGATTTTATTACCAGGATTACAATAAAATTGTCAAGAGGGTGCCACTGGTACGTTTATAATCTGCGTTATGGAGATCGCTGTGAAAATAATTACAACCCTTTTTAAGAAAATGCTACAATATCCACCCTAAATCCCTATTTTTAACGACGCAGTTCTTATATACAAGAGAGATCTAAAGTAACCTATTGACCTGAATTAAGTTTTGCATAACCGTTGGCGGAGGATTTTGGCGTAACTCCAAAAAGTACTGCGTTCGTACTTACGCCTGCCTATACCGCCGGGGTTGAATCGATAGAAGTTTCATATGTGGTATTTTGTTAGTGGCCAAATTCTTATTACTTAGCGGCTTAGCCTTAGACCCGAATAGGATCTTGATCTCCGCTTCCAAGAGGCTTCATTTCTCCAGGGCTTCTGAACTATATCCCTCAACAACTCGATGTGGATCTTGGCCTCCGCAAACAAAAAACTACATTGCTCCCTTTTCTACGCTACCTCTCAGCGACCCGAAGCGGATCTTGGCCTCCGCTACCAAGATACTACGATTGCTCCAGGGCTTCTGAACTATATCCCTCAGCGACCCGAAGTGGATCTTGGCCTCCACTTTCAAGAGACTCCATTGCCCTCCAATTCTGCGCTTTCTCCCGCAGCGACCCGAAGTGAATATTGGTCTCGCTACCAAGAGTCGCCATTGCTCCCTTTTCTGCGCTGTCTCCCTCAGTGACCCGAAGTGGAATTTGATCTCCGCTACTAAAAGACTACATTAGAGCGCTACTAGTCTTATTTCCTAGGCTACATTGTTTTATTTTCTACGCTATCTCTCTTTATTTGACATTTGTGAATAGTCCGTATTATTATGTTTATTGTTTATGTCGCTTAACTTTCACAATAACTTGGAGAAAAATAAAGCCATGTTATAATCAAGGAAATACTATTTTCCAATAAATACATTGAGCACGTCTCAGTTAACTCAATTACTAGAGTCCAGGCTTCGACCAGATTTGGTTTTGGTTTCGGTCACAAGTGCAATGTTTAAAAAATGCGTAACGTTGTGACCATCTAGAAACATCGACACGCAGTTATGAGAATTCATCATTTAGAAAATAAATAAACTAGGTACACAAATAGATCTCCTATGAGATGGACTGACCAGATCAGGACGGCCGTGGACGGCCCTTTGTATGTACCAGACAAACCATTTGTCTGCCTTCTTCTAAACCCTTTTTCTAATTAGTCCAGGGCCCAAGGTTGCTATTATATAATTATCGGTAGTAGATAATCATCTCCCAGAGATCGCTACCTTCAATGGTAGGCGTTGTTTTTCACGTCAGAGTAGCAATGTCGATCCTTTAAAGAAGTAGCAATGGGATAAAAACATAAACGGGTTATGTCTCGTTTAAAAAATCCCGAATCGTTAGGTACCTGTGATTCAGATTAAAATACTAAAAATACATTTCAAATATACCTACCTCCGATATTAGAGACCAAGCAACCAATACTAAAAAATAAAACAAAAACTTACTTTACCCACCTACAAATCAGCACTGGTCCCGCACAGTGGATTATGGCCCCTCCGCCTTGTGCAAGAGCAGGCCTTTGCCTTAAGAGTGGGGACGTTAAATGGCTGATGATGATTACTTTACGTTCCAAGACAGATTAAAGCCGAAACCGGAAACCAAACTTCGTCGCGGCTCTACGAGTATTACAAGAACCTTTCCATCGGTTGATAAATGGCGCTGGAACGCTGGAAGGAGACCGCTTCATCAGTATATCTTATTTTTATTGTGTGCCACCTGCTATTTATAAATGGAGTCCGCCTGTCGAATACAAAATACGTGGGTATCATATTACAGTTGGGCTGGGAACTCAGGCAATCCAATTTTATTCGGTAAGTCTGGGTGCGATTGTTTATGGTTGTTTTCAACTTTATCGCTGGCTTGGCATATTTAATACACCATGAAAATGTTGAAACTTATTTTACTTTATATTAATACAACACTGTCGATTCGATTGACTGAATATCACTAAATGACATGTCACTCAGGTTGTCATGACAACGCAACCCTTTTATCTTTGACTTTTGTGATTGTGAACACATCGATTTACCACCCCATTTATCTTTTACTTTTGTCACCTAAACACATTTATACGACAGGATATGACAGTCCATATATTTCCCACCAAAAAAAATTCGTTCGAAACGAATCGAATCGCGACTCAAGTCTAACGCGTGAATTTTGACAGTTGTACGACCAAAAAGTGTTACATTCCCTAAACAGATTTGAGGTACGATAGTAATATACAATACAATATAATTTGAAACAAGTAGGTAGGTATCAATTTATAAAAATCAAATCCTGGCACCTGCACTAGCCAACGGCTGTCTTGCAGCATGCCAGTCCTCACTAAGATAGCCAGGGGGATATGATACTGTGTACAGGGGAGAGGGTGTATGAAGTTGTGTGAGGTGATGTGTGTGTGTGTGAGAGAGAGAGAGAGAGAAAGAGGTTAACAGAAGCCACGATAAAATACCACTTAACGTAATACATCTAATAGTTCTTCCGTTTCAGCATAGTCCTTTATAAAACACCACTGTTAGGATGGGATGTCTTTTCTACGTAGATATTTGCTACGATTGCGATAAATCAGTTGCTACGCTTGCATTCTACGGCGTAGCAAAGCTACGCAGTGAGTGATGTGCCAAATAATATGTCAGAACCACATTCCTCAGCATCCTGTTGACGCAGCGCCATCTATGTTAGTACCAGTTGTTTACTAGATGAAAAGGCTAGGTAGGTATCTAATAATGAAAACCAAATCAAAATCTTTTTAGTAGTTATAGTTTTGCATGAAATCTGAGCAAACAGGTATGTTTTTTGTCTCCTTTTTTACGGCGATCTGTCCTGGTAGACATTCAGCTGCAGTTGTACATTGTATTTCAGAGAGCAGTAGGTATCTCAGATGTGTTGGGTCAGATGTCCGGGAGTAGGTTGTCCTCCGGTTCTTTTCTTTTCAGCCTTCGTGGCATATTGGCAGACATGAGTCCACTTGCAAGTTGATTTGGATGGGCATCTAGACTAGATGCCTAGATGCACGCCCACCAAAATTACTTCTTGTAGTTTTTAATTGAGATAACAATTTCATCTCTAACATATCTTATGTTTAGGTCATTGTGAAGAATTTCGTTTGTGACATACCATGGTGCGTCCACCAGCATACGAAGTATTTTTGACTGGAATCTTTGTATAATTTCAATGTTTGAGTGTGAGACGGTGTCCCACAGTTGAATGCCGTATGACCAAATTGGTTTTATTATGGTTTTGTGAAGAAAAATTTTACTTTCAAGGTTTAACTGGGATTTCCTATTTAGCATCCAGAACATCTTTTATAGTTGTAGACTCTGTTGTTTTCTTTTTGTAAAGATATGTTTATGCCTGTTTGTAACGTTTTGATTAGTAAGTAAATAAGTCTGCTGTGAAGTAGATACAGAACTGAGCCCAGCACGCTTCCTTGGGGAACACCCGCTGATATGGGATATAAATCTGTTTCAGCATTACCATTTTTAAACAGGAAACTTGGATCAATCAAATAGGGCTGCAGTGTGTGGTAGGTAGTAAACTGCTGGATGGTGCATTTTGAATTTGTAAAATAATCCTTCATGCCAGACGCTATCAAAGGCCTGGGAGATGTCTAGGAAGGCAGCAGAGCCATACTCCTTCTTCTCAAAAGATTGGTTGATCTTATTAACTAGCCTATGCACCTGTTCAATGGTTCAATTTTTCTCTCTGAAGCTAAATTGTTGATCTGGTATGACATTGTTTTCCTTAAGCATGTTCATATTCTATTTGATATTTGAAATGAAATAATTTTATTCGATCAATTTGCTTCAAATTTTATTATAGCCATAGCATAGCAGACAGATACTTATAGAAGAAGACATACATACGCCGTTACAAGAATCTTTTTATAATTCCGGCTACCGTTTTAATGCAGATAGATTCTCAGGATGCTTCGTGCAACTGACGGCTAGATACAGATATCGTTATTGGTGTCGTGTCGTATATTGTGTAAATGCCCAATAGGTACTAATAATTTTACTTGCATTTCTGGGAAATAAAGTCCCACCCACTTTTGCCTCCAGGTCTGTTGGTCAAAGTGCTTATCCCCGAACTGTCAACTGTACCGTTCCGGGTTTTACCCCGGCCGCGAGACATTCCCTGGAGAAACGGTCACCAAAACCTTTACCATTTGCTATTTTCTATTGAAAGCCGTTCTTTGAAGCTTTTTGATTTATGTTTTATTGTAATATACGAGTACCTTTCAGAGATTCAATATTATTAGATTTCAATATTACAGGATGTCGTAAAGGGTCCAATAAACACGGCTTTTGTAAAAATGTTTTGTTATAAAACTTTGTCTACCTACTACAAGTGAAAACAGTGACTACAAAACTATTGGTAACATTTACGTAATTTGTTAACCATATAATGAATGAATGACTTTAATAATGGTTATTTTGGTAGTGATAAAGTTTTGTTATTACTGAAATAACCGGGTAATTCAGGCGTGTTGTATTACTGTATTACCGGAAATTTGTTTATCTCTTTTATCTCAGTGCACGATAAAAAAGTAATGTGAAAAAAATACTAATGTAGTTTTTTAAACACTTTTATACACTGGGACGTAAAAATATCGGGTCAGTGAGAAAAACCGTGATATCTCCCAAAGTTGTAGAGATAATCGTTCGTATAAATAGTATGTTATAAGTAGATCAATAGTGAGTATTATAAACCTCAAATGAAGTTTCATCTGTACAAGTTTCAATTCAAAAAAATTAAATATCAGGATTTTGAAAATTAACAAAATGGGAAGTAAGAACAAAACATTAAAAATGATTTAAAAGAACGACTTGCTTGCTATGAGAAAAACAGATATGATATTTTTTGTTGCCATAAGTTAGAAATGTTTTTTTACGTTGTTTAAATTAAAATTAAATAGTGTACAAAAGGTTTGTGTATTTTTTTATGTATTAATAAGTCATCTTCAACATACTGCAATTTCAGAAATCAATTTCATATATTTTAGAAGTGACAGGTTTTTTTTACGTCCCAGTGTATATTATGTTGTGTTTTGTATATATTATATGTTGATAGTAAGCATAAGTGATCAACTTTTAAAAAATGAAGTTAGGTAAGTAGTATTAATTAACATTTTACATTAAACTATAACCTCCACACTAGGCGTTGCTTGTGTCGTGGAGATTACATGGATACACACATTGACCACTTTACAAGGATTTCGTATAAGATTGAGCCGATTTTGATATTCATTCACGTGTCCTTCCCCAAGGTATATTAAATCATTTATTCCCCAACCACCAGTAAACTAGACCGTTCCTCTTTCGGTGGAGATAACAGCTGATATATGATGCCCCTTCCGCCGTTTGATTAGATGTAATGTAATAGACAAATATGTTATGTGGGCGGGTCGAGAGCTCTTTAACTAATACCTACAATATATTGGATACATTTGTGCCATAGAGAATAATAGTGAAGTACTTACCCAAAACAATTTCCTTGTTATCTAAGTAAATTAGTACCACTTTTCACTAACTAGAGCAGCCTTTCCCAACCTTTTTTAACTGGGGTACCCTTATAAAAAGTCGTTGATCTTATAAGGAGGTCAACGATCATCTGTTCATCCCTTTGAAACTAAAAAAAATTAAGTTGAAAGTTATGGAGACAATAAAAATGCTTGAGATGGCTTGCTCGTTCAGGCCAAGTTAAGGGAAACTCATGTAAGATGCCTGTCTGTTTCCGGAACTTGACCTAGTATGTGCCATGTGCCTGGTAAGAACAAATAGTTTTACCTGCTAATAGTATGATCATAACAAATGGGGCTTTAGAGCTGACCCCGCGTGCTCCTGCGGGGCCGTGCAAACAATGAGCCACCTAACGGAGGACTGCGAAATATGAGCCACACCAGGAGGAATCGACAGATTACACTTACTGGACGACGTAGCCATAGCATGGCTGAAGAATATTTTGCCTTTGTAAAATAATAGTGTGATTGTGTGATGCTGACGACCGAACGATAAATAAGTAAATCATAAACTATGGCATCTAATAGGCAAACAATTTCACTGTTCAGGGGAAAAAAGCTACGTATTCCTTACTTACTTGATGATTCAATTGCCTCCCAAAACGTTTATTTATTTAACAATATTACTCGTGGCATACTCACCTTATTGATTTAACAATATTACTCGTGACATACTCACCTTATTGATTTAACAATATTACTCGTGGCATACTCACCTTATTGATTTAACAATATTACTCGTGGCATACTCACCTTATTGATTTAACAATATTACTCGTGGCATACTCACGTTATTGATTTAACAATATTACTCGTGACATACTCACCTTATTGATTTAACAATATTACTCGTGGCATACTCACCTTATTGATTTAACAATATTACTCGTGACATACTCACCTTATTGATTTAACAATATTACTCGTGGCATACTCACCTTATTTATTTAACAATATTACTCGTGGCATACTCACCTTATTGATTTAACAATATTACTCGTGACATACTCACCTTATTTATTTAACAATATTACTCGTGGCATACTCACCTTATTGATTTAACAATATTACTCGTGACATACTCACCTTATTGATTTAACAATATTACTCGTGGCATACTCACCTTATTGATTTAACAATATTACTCGTGGCATACTCATCTTATTTATTTAACAATATTACTCGTGGCACACTCACGTTATTGATTTAACAATATTACTCGTGGCATACTCACCTTATTGATTTAACAATATTACTCGTGGCATACTCACGTTATTGATTTAACAATATTACTCGTGGCATACTCACCTTATTGATTTAACAATATTACTCGTGGCATACTCACCTTATTTATTTAACAATATTACTCGTGGCATACTCACCTTATTGATTTAATAATATTACTCGTGGCATACTCACCTTATTGATTTAACAATATTACTCGTGGCATACTCACCTTATTTATTTAACAATATTACTCGTGGCATACTCACGTTATTGATTTATTTGTCACTTCAGAACGTAACGATCATAAACCGAAATAACTTTTGTTCTCACTTTACGACGAACGCTCGATAAAAAGTAGGTACCTTACTTGCCTTTACTTCCCAATAGAAAGTTGCCTTGCCTTGTTATTTTGTTTTCATAAGCTATCGTTTATTAATCGAAACGAGAAAGACCCATTATTAATTGTTATATATAACACAATCAATATTATAGATGGGATCTTTACCAGGGTGATATTTTTCTCGAAATAAAACATTTTTTTTTAAATTCAAATACATTAATGGCCTAGCTGGAAAAAATCTCTGTTTTAGAGATAAGCTCTACCTGTGTACGTCAAATTTCTTTTAAACAGTTTAAAAGAAATTAGAAGTATTTTTATTTATGTGTGTGCAAATAAAGTATAAGCTGGTCCATTTTGTTTGTTTCAGGTAAAAGTCAACACCTCATTCATCATCAGCAGCCTACTCTAGTCAACTGAGAACATAAGCCTCTTGCCTTCGAGCCTGTCTTCGGCTCCTTTTATCCAGTCTCTACCAGCCACCTTACGCTGATCGTCGCTCCATCTAGTGGGAACCACACTACGCTAGCCCAATCACGGTCTCCACTCCAGACCTCGTATACTCCCCAACGTTTGTCGGCTCTGCGACAGACGTGATTAGTCCACTGCCACTTCAGCTTGTTATTCGTATGTACTATGTCTGCAACGTTGGTGTCGGATCTCCTCGTTTCGGATTCGATCCAGATCCAAATATAGATCGTTTCATAGGCCTAATTGACTTTTTTGTGGACATCAAAGCAATGAAATGTCCAAGGCAAATGATATCGTTGCTACAACAAGTATTTAATAGGCTGTAAGAATACCTACTCAATAAGTGGGTATTCTTAATATAATAAGTTGTTATACTAACATATTCACTTCAGGTACTGGTGTACTAGGTGTATTAATTGCCTGCTAATGTAAACTTCGAAATACGAGCTACTCAAATAATAGCATTACCTGGTATAATACGAACTAAATACTCAGTAAATAAATAGTTATACATAGATCTGACTACAAGGAACAATAGTTACCCACGACGATAGAACATTTAATTCAATTTGTTCGTAACATTACTCTAATAATGTACTTATTCATTCCTCTGTCGTGAATCATGTTTTCCTCTCTTCAGTTACATTTTCCCTTACGAAGAACGTAATTTAATTAACTGGGACCTAATTACAATTAAAACATGAGAGTTCTTATGTGATTAACTAGCTGTTGCCCGCGGCTTCGCTCGCGTGGATTATTTTTTTTAACTCAAACACCTTGACGTCCAGTCGGACGTCCCAGATACCGCTGGCGCGATGAGGTGGAGAAGGATCTGCTTGAGCTCCAGGCGCCTGACTGGCGTGAGAATGTGCAGGAGAGAGAGCGATGACGCTCTTTATTATCGGAGGCCAAGATTAAGACCAGAGACAAGGGTAAGTAAGTAAGTAAGTAAGTAAAAACCTTCCCGGGTGTACGCACAACAACTTACCAAAGTTTCATCGCAATCGGATGAATGGTATAGGAATGCATAGGGAACAAAGAAAGAAACATTCATTTTTATATATATAGAAGATTGATAAAATATATACGATACATACAAATGACACTATATTCACCTTCTTATATATTTTGGAAAAGGACTTTCAAATTATTTTAAATCTGATAGTGTGTTAGTCTATTCTCCGAACGGATGGCGCCACTCGTTCTGGACGAAGACACTGCATTGCATACAAAACGCCTAATCTCCCACAAACATAAAACGCGCTATTGATATTTTCAATGGAATTTCGCCTATATACAAGTTCCAACCAGCTGCTGATAGACCAGGACAACTAGTCACGGTATATCGCCTCGCCTGGAGAAAGATCTTTTCATTTCCCATTTTCTTAAGGTCCCAGTTGGTCGTCACCGTCATTTCTATACACTCTCTATAATCAGCGCCTATAAATAAATGGAATAAATGGACCAAAATGTCAAGTAAATCAAAACATACAATTTCGTTAAATTGCTATATTTTTTTAACAGCCTATAAACTTCCCTACTGCTGGGCAAAGGCCTCCTCCTCCTTTCCATTTTTCACTATCCTCGGGGTCCTTATACCATCCTTTTTGGAAGTGGTCGATATCGTCATTCCACCTACGCCTGGGCCTGCCTCGGCGCCGCTGTCCGTCTTGTGGCACCCAGTGCATGACGATATATGATAGATAGATTAATACTTTATTGCAAACAAGAAATTTACATAGGAAAGGAAACAAACATAGAATAAGGGTACAAAGGCGGCCTTCGGCCTTTGCCCACTTTTCCGGATGCATAAATTCCGGACACATGCATAAATTGCTATAACCTACCTATATTCAACAACCAAAACATTAACTACTTTAGCTGTCCACACGGAAGAAGCACAAATTCTAAACACAAAGCCAAAAGAAAATTCTAAACACAAAGCCAAAAGACGAACTTCCGCTCCAAGCAATGATGTTGTGAGATGCCAGCCCGCTGGATGCTCCAAGCAAGTCGGTCGTATTATCTGGTAGGCCATTAATCACGGCGACAAATCACTGGCTCGTACAGGGAAATTATTCGTCGGTGAAGTTTCTTGCGGGAAGCTCAGAAAGCTAGTAATTATAACCTAGTAGCTAGTCCTGCAGTGCTATTTGTTGTTATCTCACTAAGATTTTTGGAACCAGTCAGGAATACTTTTAAAAGTGGCACGAATTAATTATTATTTATTTAATTTTACAAGGCATTGGCAACACAGGCCATCAGCCTAAACATTAAGCGATTTATAACAGAGTTTAGTTTTTCAGCATCAAAATGTTGTTGTGTAGACACATTTTAACACTCCTATGAGTTATGACGGAAATTTCAACCGGTCTAGTCTGGCGAATTATCATGGCCCGCCGCAGAATCACAGAGTGAAACTACACCACGAACCACTAACGAGAAGTTTATTTTAAGAGTTCAACATATTGTCACTATTACTGAAGTTTGCTAGACAAAACTACACCGATTTTAGATAACAAAATCACCAGAAAACAATTTTTGAGCAATAAAATAAATACCGTAGAACCTTCTCCTGCGACTTTCCCGCCAAAACTCGAATTAAGAATTTTGACAATTTTGGTACGAATTTTGCGGACCAATCGGGAACAAATCGTATAAATTATGTACTAAGACTAAGTACTTATTTCTTAAAGAGTACAATGCTGCTGCCTCTTTCTATTTATGGACGCCTAGTACTTTCAGCTTGCAAGCAGTATTTTTCTTGTTGTTATTATATTCGATTTCCTCACATTTGAGAAAATAACTCGCGCGGAAATAGCAATTGAAGGTGTCGTCTTCGGCTTGGCATTTTTAACTCATACTCACACTCTCTGCAATAATGTACAATGGCACTAAAATATGGCTCAATCACCAGGCAAAACAGTTACGATTTGCAGGCCGTTTCAAGCACAAGGGTGCGTCATCAACTAACTGTTACCATTAATATATAAGTAGTACTCTGTGTCTCTCTGTGAGAATAAACGTAAAGCCCTTTGAACCTGTTTATTGCATGAACCACCTTCCAAACCATGACGTCACGCGTCACTGCATGGGGTGCCGGCGTCCCTTCACCCCTACCCTTACCCATATGCGGGCCAATGATCTGAACTCGCCATAAAGATAGAAAGTTCCCGCCATCGCGGATGGAGACAGTACATTTAAGTTGGAAAGTATAAGTTATCAACGTACACACTCATTATATCTAGAAACGGGAATAACAATTTTATCAAACACATAGTTATTTGAACTATTTTCCTTTAGCATGAGTAAAGAGTTACTTAAAAATCTGTCACTGACGTCGAAATATGTGTATGTTGCTGTGTATACCCTGACCATAAACCAAAAAACCCTACCAAGACCCCGCGCCACTGGTCGTTTTATAATCTGTGTTACGGAGATGACTGTGGAAAAAATAGTCCCATTTAATTCCGCAATAGGGCGAGGGTTTTAAGTTTCTGGTCAGGGTATATAAAGGCCTACCAAGACTATAATAAAGTGCGTGCGCCATGTTGCGAAATACTTTAGTAATTTAATCTTTAATAGCGATCTAAATTATTTCACACCTAATGCAGATTATAAATGTATCAGTGGCACCCTCACAATAGTTCTGTTATATTCCTTAACAGGTTAACGTATGGTTAGAATCGGTGTAAAATGTAAATAAATATACACCTTGCCTTTGCCTCCATCACCCGCAATAAAGCTAGACACCTAGGTCCCCTTGTAATTAACGTGTGATATTCACTCCATCCAAGAGCTTGTTTCCTCCAAGTCCTGTACTGGACATCAGTGTATTACCTACACGTCGAAAATCACGCGGCTCAATCCTTTTTAAACTTTAAATATTTGCATAGCCCCAGGTTCCAAAATGGGGTAATTTATTCCCGCGATTCCGTAAACTCGAACAAACTGACAACTTCATTTCCATGCCTGCTAAAGGGTAAAACGGTCGCCGTGCGACAAAGTTTCGAGTTATGTAAATAGTGTAGGAATAAATAAAGTGACATATGGACACATCGCGACCCAAACTATACTCCCATAGGCTTGGAATAATGAATTTGCAGCTACGTACGCCCCAGCGCGAACTTCTATATCCTGTACCATAGATATACATAGATTCTATGGCTATGGGGAATGTCTTATGACCTGTATTTAGGATACATTTAATTTTGACCGGTAACTGAGAAGAATCCGAACCCAGATCTTTCACACAGGTAACAGATTCATACATTTAGTGTGGGATTACTGATCAAGGTTTTACATTTTTAAAGTTTCGAGGCCTAGAAGGTCTGTTTTTCCACTTCTCAAAATGACCACTTTCCAAATTTACTATCGTTTATTTTTTTGTTTAAATTGGCAAAGATGGATATGAATGGATACCCTCACTTTGTAATGTTTATAATAGCCTACTTACAGTTGAAATATCGATTGAACGATAATGAACGGTAGAATCCTTGACAACTATATTATGCACATTTCTCACAGGTTTTCTTAAGTCTAGTGTCATCTCTATCTAGAGCCGTGGCGTAGAAAGGGATAGCATGTTTTGTAATGAAGACTTAACTTCAATTCATCTGACGGTTAAACTAGCAAATCGGAGGCTTTATTCGTATTTACGGCGCGTTTGTAACTCAAATTTAATGAATATCAAAACAGCGCTGTGTCAATACGCATTAGTTGGGAACAGCTGGGTAAATTACATTTCTGGAGTCTGCAAACGTTTGCCACCGATGCTACCAACTTATTTTAGTGACGAGCAGAATTAAGTTGGTTTACAAGCGTTGGTCTTGGTTTACGCATTTACCTTGGTGCTAAGTTCTGACTTCTTGGACAAAATAGATACTTACTTTCGCGGTTTGGACTGCGAAGTTGAAGTAGGATGACATCTTGGTGGAAAAGGGAAGATCTTCTTCCAGGTTAGATGGTGGCGCGTCGATAAAACAGTTAATGCTTTTCTCGCAGGTGTAACAAGAATGTCGTCTACCACGTGCGGACTAGTCTATCACGTGCGGGAAGACCACGTATAGCACTCGCGTTTGGCTCGTATTGCGAAATAACACCATAACGACAATTTGATTTCTTCTTCTTCTTCTCGTACAAGTTAGACAATCTACTATTTTAAAACAGTCATATGTTAAAATACGTCCTCAACTATACTATATGTATCTTGATTAAATGTCCAGTCGCTACCGGATTCTTGGAGAACTGTGGGAGTTCATGCGAATCTCAATGAAGCTAAACAAAGCGAGCTAAACCCAGGTAGCACAATTATATAATTTTAAGCCAACTAAAATCTGTTTATACAGCATTTATTCGCCAATTTAGAAGCTACTTAGATAGCTACTTTAAAACTGCTACAAAACAGAAAAGCTGTATTAACCTGCGCCAAATCTGTGTAACTCCTGTGTAAACGTTTACAGAGCCACTATACGATTATGAAAATAGCAATGGGTTATATAAAAACTTTCTTCTGGCTTTTATTCGACTACTTTGTTCTACTAGAGAGGTATCATGCGGCCTTAAGACCTAGACTAGATTAACACTCATTGTGAGCGTCTAACTATAACCAGATTGTATACTAGCGTCAATTTGAAGAGGATCCAAACTTTACTCATTATGTACCGTATACGGAATGTAGACGGTAAAGGGACGATTTAATTTTACAATCCTCCCCGCGCAGGTAAATAGTACGGGGTTCCATTTCCACCCCTACACGAGCTAAGCGGTTTAATACTATTACCGTTTGCAAGGTTAAAGTTAAAGGGTAATGGAAGTTTTGCTTTACACTGTAGGACAAAGTTTTTAAACCTTTTAAACGTATGTTTAATTTTTATAGACAAACAGGAAATTGTTTTGTTGGTAAGTTTTTATTAATTCAAATGGCAGATTTAAAGTTAACGTGATCAGTAAGATTTCTATGTGTTACAATAAAATATCTTTATCTTTTAATTTCGGTTTGCGTAAATAAAAATGTCGTCTAAATATACCCATTTCAATTTACAAATTTTAATAATTCATTTCGATAATTCTTTACGCAAATGTTATGTTTACTGAATAAATACCAAATAGACTCAAACTCGATATAACCGCGACGGGTAAATGCAAATCACACCGGTCTCCACTGAGAATACCCATAAACCGATAGCAGCAGGCGGGCTTACTGCGCATCCGACATTATCCAAAATGTATCTAAACATTGAATCCACAGCGTGAAACGAAATATGTGAATGGTTTGTTTGTACCTCTGACTACGTATTGCGAGTACAGTAGGCGCCACCGATATTGTTTACGTTTCATAATAATTGGGCCATTGATTTCCAAGATCTTAGAATATCTTGATGTCAGATGGGATCTCTGCAACGGTAACAGTAAGGTGGTTCGAGTTTGTGCTCAAATATTTAGGACCATGGTGGGTGCCTTTCCCATATGTGGAACCTAGACAACCAGGAAAGTAAGGGGATCCCCACAATGATGAGTCGGTGGTTTTTTAATTTTTTGATGTAGGGTCATGTTTTAACTTTTCCCCTTACGTACCCTGAACCCTCTTGCACTGATATCGACGGATTTTTCCGTAACAAAGTTTAAGTTTTGTAACTTTTAATCTTGTGGGAATTCGCGTTGAACGTTTTTGCACGATTTTCCATAAGTGGTACATTAAAACTTATTCAGTGAGGGTCGATTGGCAATACATAACTACATGACAAAAAAAAGTGCTATTTCGAGTTAACCCATTTCGTATTTTGGGATAATTGGTATGTCCGCGGTATATAGCTCACAGTTGTTATCCCCGACCAAAAATGGGGGTTGTTTTATGTGGCTTCATATCTCAACAACGAATGATTCTATTTGGACGCAGTTTCCTTTATTTAATAGAATTTTTTTCGAGAGTGTTTTATATTTGTTCCTTAGTTTCCAAAATCTAAAACAATTTTCGATATAAGTAAAGGTTTGCATGAAGTATGCGATATAGTCGTAGATACTACAAATCGGGTGTAAAGTTTACAAAAAAATATCATTTTTTTTATTGTGCCGTTGTTGCATTCAACCTGTGATATTTTGTCCCACCCTATATACTTACTTTCGCAACCGTATAAACTGCAGAGACGGATCACGATCCTGTTACATAAATATTTCAAAGCATCTGGTTTATTTATCTGGCGGATACGTGGAGTTAGGAATCCGAGGACGGACTGTGACTTGTGTTACTGACTTCGCACCACGCCGGATCCAAACTTGTTAGTGTATTTTAGTCTTCTTTGTGAGCTGGAAATCAGACGCTCCCGACTGAATACGCGATTTTATACACATGTCACTGTGCTAGATCCACGTTTTAGGTTCTTTTGTGAATCGGGCCACGAATTTGGAGTCAATTCGTAGAGTCCGTTCCTCGTGTAGGAAAGAAGGGGATTTGGGTATCGGGTAAAATGGGTCTCTGACCACAGTACATTCGCGTATCGCTATCAATAACCGAAGTCTTAAAACCCGAAGCCCTTTTTAAAATTCGGGGTGGGTAGAAGTCGGTGCTATTAACTCATGGTTTTATTATTTCATGAATTCAAATTTCGTCCTCAGCGCTCACAATCTTGGTCAACCTGGTTCGAGCCGGTGTCATTTTTCTGGGCCTTGAGTATTGAGTAGTGACGTATCCTCTCCGCTTCCGAAAGTGGTTTTGGTCGGTCGCAAACAGGATTGAATCTGTTAATTTTAGCCTTTTTTCTTTCGACCTGGCCATTTTCACTTGCGATCAACGTCAGAACTTTATTAATATCGCAAACTGTATTTTTAAGGACAAACCGTAGCGTATACTCTATTTTTTTAAATACAGTTTATTTGATCCAAATCCGTCGAGTCGTTTCGGCGCTAGTAACTTTAAACCGAGCGCTAACCGCGCAACACCTCATTTTCAGTGTTCACTTGCGCGGTCTATGACGCCACCAGATGAAGCCGAGAGGGGGTCGAGCATATTTTTTTTTCATGTCGTTAGACCGATATTTATAATGGTATAACTATTACTATTATTATTATTTTTCTATCTCTTAAACTTTCATTACACGAAGCTCTCGAAAGTACATATTTTTCGTTACGTTACTTTTTATAACGTAAGATATTCATTTGAATTCATGAAAAAATTCAATTTTAATGTTAAGGCTTCATTGAGTCTTGTGTCATCTCTATCTAGAGCTAATGCGTAGAAAGGGATAGCATGTATTTTAATGAAGACTTGATTTTAAACGGCAACTGACGGTGGAATGCTTCAAATTGTAATAGTATCTTCTTGTACTGTACCAATTATTTTAAACACTCTACTTAAGAGTACATTTAAAGAGCCGTAGTAATTTCAGTAGAGTCGTTTTCTATTTTGGTTTTAATTTCTTTCTCTTCAAGAATAATTTTCCCCCATTAAGCTAATATGAATTTTAAATTCATCGCAACATAATCAAAACATATCTTTATGCAACTAATTATACTTTTAAAAGATCTGAAAGAACTTCTGTAAAAGCAACAAACCCGCATACTTCATCTTCGCTTCGTGGTTCGTACAAACACTCGGTGTTTGTTTGTGGAAGCTATCTGCGTGTTATTGGAAGGATTTTGTAAGTATATGCTCTTTACATGGTGTATCAAAATCCTCTTGTAAGAAACAGGGTGGTCTGTATCGGCGACTGTATGTTTATCTTTTTCTCATGTTCTATATCTATCTATCGTCTACGATACGACAAGAAAACCAAAGCCTTCTAGTATGTCTCAGATTTTTTTTGTCAAGAAACGATAGCAAATCTACATTCATCACTGTGCTAAATCAGGTGGGTCCGTCTGCTCGTCTATTTTCTCTCACAAAAAAAAACAAATAGTCCTAATTAGCTGAATTTTGGACAGTGGAAATAATTTTTTTTGCAAATTTTCAAGCGTCGTAGAACAAAACTTTCAGAGTTATAGATTCTGAACCCGTATTTCGGCTTACAGAGAGGTATTAAAAAAGTGGTGGTAGTTTTGAAAAAAAAAACTTTTTTTTAATTTAGATGGCTTTTTTTATTGCGTTTTAAGTTAAGGCACAATAATTCCGCCAATTCACGTTGTAAGGGAGACACATCGTATAAGTGACCGGTTATGACTTGGTTTATTGTCATTTAGAATTTTGCACTTTTTGTCAAGATTGTCCGGAAACTCCACCTACAACAAACATAAAACAGCACATAGGAAAAATTACTTTATAAAAATGTAATTTTTAAGGTACTTTCTTTCAATAAAAAAAATAGACTTTGACTTTGTTACATCCTATATGTATGCGTTGTGTATGACTGTATATCTATGAACACATCCCACCCCCGTGTGATATATCGAGGACTTCTAGAGACAGATGGCACGCTGTGGTACGACGCAGGATTTTGGAGTTAAACGATCTATTTTAACAAAACGGAACATCCTTCTTATTGAATCTGATCATCTCTAATAATAAAGGCTACACAAATTATCTCTAACGTGCTTTAATAGCTTACATAAGAGTTACGTTACAAATAACAGGTATTTTTCGTGTACAGTGTATTTTTATGAATTAATAGAAAGTACGAGTATATACCGCGTTGAGCGTCGGTGGCGTCGTGGCTAAGACGTCAGACTCCCATGCGGGAGGTCCGAGTTCGAAACCAGGCAATGCCATGTAGCAATGAGTATTTCGGTTTTTTCGAAAGATTTACGTACATTTACCGACTGCTCTGACGGTGAAGGAAAACATCGTGAGGAAACCTTCACACCAGCAACTTCACTTCACACAACTGAGATAACCAGTGAGTGAAATGGGGAAGGCAATGGCAAAACACCCCATTAACGAATGATCACGACCCTCAGCAATGAGGAATACGACTTAGAAGAAGACGAGTACTTACCAAAGCAAGCGATAAAAATGTCTCGTTTCCATATGATTACAACCAAGTTTCAATACATTTTGTAATAATATTTCAGTGACCAAAACCTGTTTTCTAGACGCAGTAAACTCACACGTTTAGAAGTGAAAAAGAAATGCGTTCAAAGGAAGCCAAATATATAGGAAACGTTAAAAATCGCCAAGTCACTATCCTCCGCGGTATAGTGTTTTGTGCAGACTTAGGTCGGGAAACAGCTTGATAAATGAGTTTTTCCTTCGAATACACACACAACCCATAATAAAGCTTTGCAGGAGTTAGGACTGGGACTGTTTGTTATTACTTATGCTAAATTGGATTTTGTATCATCAAAGGGCAAAAGCATGAAAGTACGAACGTCCGTCCCTTTGGATAGTTAATGTTTATCGTCTCGGGAAGGGAGACAAATTTTTCTTTCATCCATGGGAAAAAGGGAATACCCTATGGCTATGATCGAAACACAAACAGTATTATCATTTCAATGGACATGAATTATAGGTAACCCCAGCATTTGGAAGTAAACAATATTGGAAGAGAAATAATATTTCACTTAGGTACCAATGTATCTTTAACAGCGCTAGTATTCGTCAGTATATGGTTCAAAATTATTTGTCACCATAGATGTACATTGTAACGATGTCGACTTCATCGTCCATATCAACCTCCTTGCCATCAACTTCAACCTCATCGTCAGCGTTTATCTCATCTCATTTCGTATTGGCATCTTCATTTCTTCATTTAAATTCAAAATCATGTTCCAATTCCATTTTTAAATTTCATTATTCCATTAATTTCATTGTTTTATTTGTACATTGACTTTTTATCTGTATTTCGTCTCGAACGGACGTCTCCCGTTCACTCTTATTTCCTACTACCTATTTTCTGTGTTACCTACTATGTGTTCTTTTCCTTAAAATATATTATTTAAAAACCAATTCTTCTATTTCTTCATCTGCGCACTGTCCTAGAACCCTGCTAGCCGGCAATAGAGGACAGAGTGTAGCAGTGGCGCCCAACGTGGGGCCACGTGGTTGATGTCATGCTTGAGTTGTTCAGGAAATCTGTTTATAATTAGGTTTTTCTTTAAGTCCTTGAATAATAAAAAAGGCTTGCTATAGTGATATATCTATCTTTGTGGTTAGAGTAAATTAAAACGTGTATAAAACTTGGGATGTCTTGGTATTGTAGAGATTTATGACAAGATTTGTCAAAAGATTTGTCGAAATTATTTTTCATTCCATCATCATCATCAGCCTATTAATGTCCCCACTGTTGGGGCGCAGGCCTCCCCTTGAACAAGTGGTACGGACCATGATCCACAGAGCGGGCCCAGTGCTAATTGGTGGATTTCACATACCTTCGGAAACTTTTCATTTCATCAGACATGCAGGTTTCCTCACGATGTTTTCCTTCACCGTTAGAGCAGTCCGGTAGAGTATTTCATTGCAGTCTATCTCTAAATTATATTACTCTTTTTTTTCCATGTGCCGGTGCCTCCACACAGCAATGCAAGCATTGCTGCTTTGCGGCAGATATAGGTTAAAAGGTGGTACCACCCCAAGCTGACTCTGCAGAGTCATACCACTTTCTCTTATTAGTTATGATAAAATAAGTTTATTAATTAATACAAGGAACCTTATTCGACATTGTAAAGGTTACCCGCATTAAAACCCAAGTCAAAACCTAAACTGAGATTAAATGGAGATTTTGTGTTGAATAATAGGCTTTAGATCTGTCCCGTTGTCCTAAAGTTCAGTCCCAAAATTGGATTACTATAAGGCTGATTAATGGAAGGGATAGTAGAATGGTAGTATACAATAGTTATATTAAGATTCTTCTTCTAAAGTCGTGTTCTTCATTGCTGAGGGTCGTGATCATTCTAAGGAATTAATCACATAGAACGACTCTCGTGGCAGATTTAATGGGGTGGTTTGCCATTGCCTTCCCCATTTCACACACTGGTAATCTCAGTGTGCAAGTTTCCTCACGATGTTTACCTTCACCGTCAGAGCAGTCGGTAGATGTACATAAAGTCTTTCGAAAAAACCGAAAATCTCATTGGTACATGGCATTGCCTGGTTTCGAACTCGGAGCTCCCGCACGGGAGTCCGACGTCCTAGCCACGACGCCACCGGCGCTCTCAAGATTATTAAGATTACTTACCTATATTTTGTCAAGGACAGAGTATAATAAATCAGACTAATTATCGGATAAGAATAAGAATAGTTTATTTGTGCGGTAAGATACATTGGAGTAGGAACTTAAACATATGTTCTTAAACAACTTAAACTAAATAAAATTAGTGAGCAATCAGTAATAACTAACTAAAAACGTTTGACAATTCGCAATAAAGGTGGTATGATTCTGTGCAGAGCCAGCTTGGGGTGGTACCACCTTTTTACCTATTCCTGTCGCAAAGCAGCAAAGCTTGCATTGCTGTTTCGGTATGAAGGGTACAAGAGAGCCAACGTATACCGGTACTTACATGAGACACCCTTTCTTAATCCCTAAGGTTAGCAGTGCATCGAAAATCCTCTAAAAACATGAACTGTCTATAGGCGAAGGTGACCATTTACCATCAGGTGGTCCGTATGCTCGTCTGATGTCCTTGTAAATTAAAAAAAAATCGATCTGCTGTTGGATTGGAAATTTAATATTCGAATTTCGTCTAGTTCCTTGCAAGATGTAATTACAACTATGTATTTTGTTACATAGATTTCTTTAAAATTTAAATTATTAAATTAAATTAAATAATGTTTATTGAAAACATCACAAAACTTGTAAATCGAACAATACCCTGACTCCCAAACTAGGAGGACCTGTATCTTGGGAGACAGTGCTTTCCCAAAAAGAAGGTATTCAATAACGGTCAGCATTCATCCCATAGATAACTTGGTAGCTATGTAGCTTGGTATTTAGAACATAAATTATCCAAAACTGTGGTTAAAAAAGTGTATTATTTTAAAGTTTACTTTTTTAAACACTTCAAGTCCAACTTTATTCTATTTTTTTTAGAAGACGAAAAAATGACGTCATCTCTTACAGGGGTTATAATTCTTTATTCAACGGGCCCAAATTCGAAAAATTATTATTATTATTGATTAATGAGCAGGCAGCATTAAGCTGATGCGCTCATATCTAAGCCGGTGTATTGTTCATTCACTTATAGCACTTAGTCATTGTTCATAGTTAATTAAGTCCACCACTATTTATGCACTGTTTAAAAACCTATCTAGTCTATTTTTGAAACTGTTGACTGAAGATGCATCCACGACTTCTTGCGGTAGCTTGTTCCATATTCTCACGACTCTGTTATTGAGAGAGTTATGGCCGACCAATTTGTATTTTTATCTTTTTATCTAATCAAATAGGACATGTTATTGCGACCTTCTCATTAATTACAGTTCATCATCCCTGACCCTGTACAAAGAATAGCGTTACGACTCGCGTTATCGCTTTAGTATACGAGTTAACTTACTCGTACGAGTTAACCTTAATTACGATAATATCGCAATTTCATAGAAAACAAAACAAATAAAATAATAATTAAAAATTAATTAATTATTTTCATTTAATTATTATTTTTTATTTTGCCTCCTAAATTGTTCTTCACTATTTCCTTTTCTATCTTTTGTTTGTTGTTTTCTATTCGTGCAATAAAGTGAATTTTACTTTTACTTTACTTACTTATCAAAAAATAGACTATCTTTAGGTTAAAATGCCTGGTGTGTCTGTGGTCCACCAAAATGCTCCAAAGGCCACCCAAAGAGTGATTCGATCCGCAGCCTTGGGCCATTGTTGCATCAAGACTTTTCTATACATCAAACGTTATTCTGAGAACATTTCTGCACTGGACCGTAAAATCTCCAGAAAGCTGTTCAATTTACTACTGTACAGCCACGGTCCACATTAGGGATTCAACTCGTGTGGCAAACCTAATAGGCAAAAGGAACTTCCTTCCTACACGCGACGCCAGCTTTGCCCAAGCTTTCTATTTTTCGACTTCTTATTTTCTTTCGATCCGTTCAAATAAAGTTCCATTTTTGAAATTATTTACAAAATGGCGGTCGATGTTTTTTAATCAAGCAAGCTTTGCAACTACCATTCACTTCGTTAATTCAGGGGTCTAATCCAGAGCCAGTGGGCGCTTTTAAAATTTACCGTGCCGTTGGACGGTACGAAGCACGATATTATTGTAGACGTCCACGATATTGTCGTCCACGTCAACGGTATATCGGTATATCGTCCGAACGCTCTTATACTCGTAATTTACCTATCGACAGGTGGGAAGCGGGGCGGGAGGCGCAAGGGCGACCACACTCACACATTTTTTTAACATTCTTGTAGGTATACACTACCACTACACTACGGCGTTCGTTACAAACACCCAAACACTATCGGATTTTAAAATTACAGACCTCAGAAGCTATTCTAAGAAATAGCACTATAATAAGTAATTAAGTAGGTATTTATAAAACTTTTGTTCAACGCCCTTTGATAACTTTACCCACTTCCCAATTTCGTTGCAAATTAGAGGCTGAAAGGAGCTTTTTTCCGCAAGCCTGCCGAACTTTCTACTTTAAGAATCTTTGATGATCAGAATTACAATACACGAGTGTATGAAAGCGAAGGACCCCTTTCTTTAGAATGGACGACGCAGTTCGTGGATGCGAGTCCCTAAGGGGGTGTTTTAACGGCATTTTCAAGGGTGATCACCTCGGCGTAGCACAAAAAGCCGGCGAAGTGCGAGTCGTGCCTCGCTCTTTCTATAGGGATCCGTACTATCTTTTGCTTGTTTTTCTCACAACTTAACAAACTATAGATGTATTTAGTTTCAGTATCTGTTGTTTAAATGGAGGATTTGACCAATATTCTAGTCAATTTTCAAGTTCCTAGATCGTGCGCTTACGTCTTTATTTCTCTTTGAAAAAGATGTAATATATTCGTCCATAGACAAAATTGGAGTTCTATGTATTAGTCCTCTTTTTGACGAGCTCTAAACAACGATATCACACAAGGTGGGATACAAAAAGATTTTCTTTTATCTTCTTCTTCAATTTAAGAGCTATGCTCTTGTCGGTGTAGTAAACGCTACTGTGTCCTGTCTAGGGCCCTTTCCTTGACCTCCTTATACGACGCAACGCCAGCCTTCTCTTTGATTTTTTCTTTTATCTATTCTGTTTATAAACAATTTTACAAAATTTCGATATTCGGATTTGGATCAAGGAAATACATATTATTATGTAAAATTGACGTCTCTATCCTATTCCGTTTAGGCGCTAGAACCGCGTGACGGACGGACGAACGGACGCAAGGAGTAACACCAGCAATAATAATATGGTCACCTTTTCCCTTTCGGGGTACGAACCCCTGAAAAGACCGGTATAGTATCTCAGTACGAATATAACTACGGACTATTATAGTTCTTTTTTGTCGACCCAGAGTGCTGACGCCGTGCGACCGCTACTTCCACTAAAATCCTTTGAAAAGGTCCGCCGATGGATTTTTTTTGCACTTTTATATCCACTTTACTCTTCGAGGAGGGGTACATAGAGTGAAATGAAAACTGATTCTGCTTTGAGGATTTATGACGGTCGATGAAAATAATCCGTCAGTCAAACTGAATATGAAAACTGGTAAATGAAAAATATATGATAAGGTTTTGTTCGTTTTTTCCATCGATTGATTGCTCACTACTTTTGTTAACTTTAATTTATTGATGTGGGTCGTGATCATTCCATGTACGAGAATACCCGCATAGGACGACTTTCTTAATTCCGTACGGGTACACCTTAACTCATGCAGTGACACCATCCGCGTATATTTTACTTACAAGTGAGAAATTATGTCACTTATCTTTTTGCCACGTTTACTTAATAATGTTTAGACCAAATAGGGTAGTTTCTAAGTATCAAATATTAAATGCATTTTAAAAAAATTAAGAAATAGTCATAAATTGATGGTCAAATGTAAAAACAAGACGGAAGAAAGAGATGGCAATAGCGAGGAGTGACGTCACTGCTCGCTATTGCCATACAGGCAGGTCATTGGCTACATATTAAGGACTGATTTGCTAGAAATGTACAGAGCATCCCCCCACTACTAACTTGAACCATTAACATAGCTGATGTTAGTTGAGATATCGATAAACGTATTTTAACATTCTGGACCGAAGGGTTCTTACCACATTTTGTTGGAAAGTGTCAGTCAAAAACTTGTATTTATTACTCTTATGTAATAAAAACTCCGGTGTACAATTAACTTTTTAATTAGCATTTTCTAGATTTTTACAACATATCTTTACGCGCCATGTCAAAATTCCAGAGTGACGTCATCGCCCATAGAATATGCAATGCCGTCACAAGACAATGGTCAGTATTTTATACAGCCTACAATTGATCGCTTGCATTGCTATTTCGTGATCTTCAATTTAAAAACAGTAAAAGCTAAAATACTCGTATATACTCGTAACAACGGATTTTGACTATGCAAGACAAATCAAGGGCACACCAAAATCTGTATCAACCAACATAATTAATCATTCCGGTCAGTTTAATTCCTAAATCAAATACACCTACGAAAAAGTGTTTTTACCCACGTTTCCCTGAATATTTCATGATTTCAAACACTATCCCTCATCCTTATTAGGGTTACCCCGATGGTGTCCCTCAGGGAGCTATCTTCGTCTCTGTCCCTCTAATGCTGGTTGTATAAAGGTATTTCGACTTACCGTTATCCGACCTTGGAACGGCAACCTAATCTGAGGACGTAACTGTTACTTTGGGCTAAATAACGTTTATTGTAACAGGGTAATGACTATCCGAACGGTGTGCCTTTGTGACCTCTGTACATGCGGGTAGTTAGATAAGTTCTCGTCGCCTACATTGTCTATGTAAGGGATCAACTATTGAGTTCATATTACCGAAGTTCTTTTAATAGGGTGTACTAAAGTTTGTTTTTATTGTATGAGCAAAGTAACGAACGAAACGGGCCATCTGAAATATAAGTAGTCACCGTAACCCATAGACATCTCCCCTTCACTAGAATGTTTATTAGAGTATTTTCGATACGCTCTGCTAACCTTAGACTCAGATGGACTTAGAAATGAAATGAAATTTATTGCCATCTTAAATACAAAATAATAATAATAAATACAGTTAATATGGGTACACTAAAGAAATCAAACAAATTAAGCAAGAAAATATTTTCAGCGTACACCCCGTTTTCTGGCTACGATGTTAATCCAGAGCGCCAAGTAACTTTTAGCGTTTATAGGTATTATAAAGCTATATGGTGAGCGCACGTGTGTGTGCGGGTGTGGTGAGTGAGTGAGGGTATGTATTTTATTTTATTTATTAATAACTAATAACAATGGCAAATGCATATCTATTACAGTAATTGATTAAAATTTTAAAAAATTTTTAAATTTTTAATAATTTGATCAATTATTTAATTTAATTTATTATTGAATTATTTGTACGACTTATCTTGCAACGGGTTTTGTTGCTTTCTGATGAAATAAATACAATTTACAATTGATTAAAGAAGATAGCTTCAAATTTACATTATGTATGAAGTTATATTTGTTTGTATGTATGTGATATGTGCCATCCGGCTGTGTACGGACTGTAGGTATTAGGACTTAGATGGAGGGACTCATGCGCCGGTAATTACGTTGACTCTCTTACACTCCAAACCGAAACACAGCAATGCAAGCATTGCTGCTTTGCGGCAGAAATATGTAAAAGGGTGGCACCTAACTACCTTTCAGGCTGAAGCCATGTATTCACTAGGCAACATTTGATGCGCAACACATGAAGTTAACAAGCCTGTAACAAGTTCTTGTTTGAAGTAATCAAGATTTTCCTTCAGTGTACAATATTGGCGGTCTTATCGCCAAAAGCTATCGCTCCCATACAACCTTTGTGTAGAGAAATGTTTAAAGGAAGACGTAGGTTGTGCAAATGAAATGAATGAACTTTTCCCTCAGACTAGCAGGATACTCACAATGTTTCCCTGACATCACGACAAAGTACCAAAGGGTGCTAATGGCTAACAGGCCGGTAATTAGAGATTTTTCAATTCGTTTTTGTAGTACAACAGTGAAAATTCGAACACTGTTCATTCAGTCTTTTCGAGTGATGCCAGAACCTAAAAAAGTCATGAAATGGAACACGCAAGCCCTGTTAGCGCGAACGTTTTGACGTTCCATTTTAACACTGAGGACGCTCCGAATAAAATTTCGACACATGGTAATTTCACATGGCAATGGTCCCACAAAGAGTTTGGAGTTTCACTGCGGTTTGAATTTATCTGTTTTCTGCGCGACAACTTTACAGAAAATTTTAATTTATTTCTACTATACCCGACGCTTTATATACTTGCCATGAAAAAAATGGGCCACCTTTGCAAATCGCAATGTCGGTTTGATTGACGATTACAGAAAAATTATACATCCGTTCAGAAATCTAAGTATGTCACTAAAATGCTGGCAGCTTGGGCTTTTCAATAAGGCCAGAAATCCTGCTGTGCAATCGCTGCAGAAATTAAAAACTGCGATCCAAGAGGTGTGGGACCCCTCAACATGTCATTTAAACACTGATACACGCCTTAGGTGGCGTTATTAGAGACAGAGGTAGGAACACAAGGTACTGAATACTTTTTTTCTAAACGCCGTTTTCTTTTACCTTTTCCATATTTTTCTTATTCCTAACATTTGGCCATTTTAAAACTTGTTCGAATAAAACATGATTTACTTTAAAAAATAAAAACAGAATTTTGAATTTGGATTCCTCGACCAGGCGTCGAAGAATCCAAGGCTGGCACTTACTTCGGCCATCGGCTATGTTTAGCCTACTATGTTTAAACTACCTACCTATCTATTTTTTTAAACCATTTGTGCGTGAACCACATAAATTTAATAATGATGACCAATAAAACTTTCGTCACACCATTTTAGTACCTGGGCAGTCTCAAGCAGTCAAAGCATACCCTACCGCGATTTTTGAAGCCGTTTCTTCAGTTTTAACCCTAGATCCTTTGCGCATATACGTGATCGTGATCCGTCGCGCGGGTACTCGCGGATCCCTAAGATTGAAACGCTTAAAACAAATATTTCTAGTATCTCTTCTAAGTAGTTTTCCTCATTGCTTAGGGTCGTGATAATTCTAAGAAATTAATCACATAGAACGACTCTCGTGGCAGATTTAATGGGGTGGTTTGCCATTTCTAGTATAAAACTTGAATAATATTTTGGTTTTATGTGATAGATTAATAAGTGTATTTGCACAAATTAACAGGCCAACAGGTTTTATTATTTTACGCTTTCACTTCATACATATGGGCTCGTTGCGTTGCTCTCTGTAAATACTTTATCTTCCAATAGCACCCCGCGACTCAGCCGACATGAGAAATGCCTATTCTCACAACTGTTTAGCCAAAATAAGCTGTGAGGATCGACGGCTGCAGAATAGACCCCCAGTAATACGTGTATATGTGAATATTTTGAACACCGTCGCCGTTCTTATCTGGAAATAATAAAATGTGTCGTTTTTTATTATATAAAAGGATAATTCTTGCATTGCTGTGTTTTGGTTTGAAAGGTAAGAGTTTCAACGTATTTACCGGCACATGAGGCACCCCGTCTAGGACCTCGGTTAGCAGATACATTATAAAACGAACATTAAAGCGAGGTGAACTGTCTACGGGCGACGGTGATCACTTACCATCAGATGGCCAGTTTGCTGGTTTGCTCTTTTTAAAAAGCTCGTATTTTTCTTGCTTTCACAGAGTTACGTCCGCAGTAACGTAAACCTTTGCAATTTTAAAACGCGATGCTTATCGAAGGCTGAGCGATTGCGTCGATTCATCTCTACTATCGATCGACGATATATCTCGCCCAGTTTGCGGAATAGTACCCCACTTGTGAAATATGGTTCTCGGTCGCTTTGACGCAGGACGAAGGAAGAACTTTTCCTGGGAATAGGGAATATGTGCAAAATAGCTCATATTTTGTGATTCACGCTTTTGTTAGGAATGGGCGCTTTCATTTTTTTCGTAGACGATCTTTTTCCGGTGAAGCGATGTTAGTAAAACATATCTGCAAGTCATTCTGAATAGCTATATTATACTCATATTTCATACTTATTCTGGATTTTGTGTAAGTTTTATTTGACCGTTCTTCATAAAATTGGTAAAGTTCACATTATTATAAACTTTTTGTTACCCACGCCAACTGAGCCACTAACCGTTAGTTGCAAGAAACGTTCTAAGAACCTCTATTAAAACATATTAAATCCCTTTCTATGTCATAACTCTGGAAAGACATGTCACTCACTATACTTAAGGTAGCCGGAACTTTATGGCAATTGGTGGTTAAAAGTTTGTGAAATATTTCACCACAATATAGAGATGGTTACGATCCGACGACGCTTGCGCCGAAGTCTTTTGCGCTATTATAGCTTCTTACATAAGTATATTCTTGTCCATTTATTAGGTAAATGTGTAATAAAATCGATTAGATTATCTTTCAAAAATTTCCGTACGATATTTAACGGCACTTATGAATGATAAATGTGGCTATTCAGCTCTCGAAAGGCAGTAGGGGCGGTACTCGAAACCATCCCGTGTGCCTCGGATATTCAAAATGACTCTTATCAGCTTATTTAAAAGGCTAATAGAGATCACAATGTGTTTTTGTAGAGACTTTGGGCAAGACTGTTTTATTCAGTTCTGAAACTGAATTACTTGTTTTGCGACCAAACATGAGCATCTAAAAATACTATTTCTGCGACTCAATATTCCCAAAACAGAAAGATTTTATAAATCCTCAGCATGCTAATTAGATTATAGCCTCTGAAATTACGACCTAGTCATTGACCTTTCCCCTCTCACTCCCCCTTAATTTTATAAAGAACATGAATTAGTTTAGTAGAAACGTTATTATTTTCTCGTTGCTCACGAATTAAAAAGAATGTTAGTTTCTGTTGTCAAATAAAATTCCGGTCGTTTGATTTATAATTCGCTAATCCGAATATCGACTTTAAAATTTTGTTAAATAATTTTTTAGAAGGTATCCAATATATACGTGCCTTTTACCGTTTTCTCTCTATTTAATCATATATATTTTACATCTTAATTGGCCTTACTCTCTTTTAATGTAAGTATATTGTTTAATGTGTTTGTGCTGTGATGTATTGTGATAAAATCAAACAAAAATATAAAAAATATATACAAGTAAAGGCGGTCGATTAAATATGGCGAGGGTTTTTATATTTCTGGTGAAGCGGACATAAGGTTGTTTAATCGACAAGACAGAATAGTATATTTTACCTAGTGGTCGACTGTACATTATGCCTAAAGAACGTCGTCCACTTTACTGTGACTTTACACAGTAAGTAAGCCAGGAACTAATTAAAATCCTGTTAATAATAAAGAGCGCTGCATTGAGCAGGTTTCCTGAAACAGCCTCACAAAGACGCTGGTTTCAAACTTGTTAGCCCGCATCAATATTCCATTATCTTTCACTCTCGGGTTAGTATAGTTAATAGGTGTAGGATAAGAAATGTGTACCTAAGCTTAAGATCTTCCTGTTATCTTTTTTTCGTCCAATCATCTTTAAAGCGGAAGCGTTCTAATTAGGGGAACAGGGGGTGAAATCGGATAAGGGTTAAAACATATTAAATTTCATATTTCCAGCTACCGCTATATCATTCTAGTAGGTTAGAAAGTATTTATATACTGTGTTCATCCCGCGTACAAGAGGAGATCGACCTAGTGTTGTTTATTGCGTCAGCATTTGAGAAAATTAAAAAAAAACGCGTAAGTAAAGTAATATTCATACTTAGTTTATCAAATATCAAATTAGCTATTGACTACCAATGTGAATAATTTATTTCGTAGCAGCGTCTATTTGACAAGATATTTCAACTTTTGTTCCACAAATTGATCAACATATCTACCTAGTATAATGTTTGTTTGTAATAAAGTACATCTGAACCATTATCCCCACGCGGTGGCAACTGGGAAGGAATAATTACCAATTGCCACCAGTGGTGGCGGAGCAGGCGGTGGCCATTGGGAATAGGTAGTACATTCTTAATAAAAAAAAGTAGCAAATGTTCTTATTTACATCCGATCAAAAATGCGTATCCACCCTACAAGTTGAACTGTAAATATAGTAATTGTTAGGTAATACGCATATACCCTTTCCCTAATAGAATTATGAGCAACTGTTGCTTACCCGTCAAACTTCACTTGCCCTCTACCCCGAAAATAGACTCGTCTCATCCATTATTCTGGCCGCAGATATAACCGTGTCTGAAAGGTTGACAATACCGCCTACGCGCTACGATTGCTCTATCAACACGCTACACCGTAGCTTGCGTGATACAAACGTTGCCACGAACTCCCTTGTTTTCTATGATTGATGTTATAATATTTAATATCAAATTGATTGTGGGCACTTCGATTATTGTATTATAATTATTTATGGCCGCGCCGCTAGTCTACATTTGTTATACGTAGATATAATCGTATGCATAGGGCATAATTTCATTGCACAGTGGTTTCCTGTCTCCCTCATTCCTACCTATTTCCGATTAGCGATCCTTTTATTAAACTCACCTCGTGACGCAAGCAGTGTCCGGCGGAGCGTCTCACGCGTCGCATGCAATTTGACTGCAATGAATCGATATTTCCGGAAAACGCTAATATACCTAAGTTTTGTGTGCTCTTGTGTGTCTCTCCTGAAGACTTCAGCAGCAGAGACAAGAAGAGGGTGGCCACCCAGCTGGAGCAGCCTGAAAACCCAGTGAACCTGTCGAAAGCCGTTGAGTCCCTTTGTTCCTCTCCTTTTGTATCGCTATGCAATCTATTTTTGCATATATTTTTTTTAAATTTTTACTTACTTTTTACTGTTTTTGGGGATTATTTATTTATTTATCTATTTATATAATGGACGTCCTGTTACAATTGTCTAGTAAGTATACAGGAAGACTTGGGAGACGTGATCAGAACTCATTTTTTCTAACTCAGTAAACGATAACTATTCCCTAATCATGGTTCTAGCATGAAACGCTTCCTATTTTTTCCACATTTATTTTTATTACCTATGGAAAGTTATCGCATAGTATGTATTATGGGTGACCCTATAATTACGATTTGTTCAAGAAATTGGTGTAAGCATAACTGCAGAGGCCATTTATTAAAAGAAGGAAGGAACATTTGTCACGTTTTGACAAAGCAATTATTTTTAAATTAGTTGATTTAGTTCGCATTTTAGATACTTTATTTACAAAATAATAATCATGCATGAGGCATATCCCTTTTCAAACATTGAACGGTCTGATATGGTAATGTTTTATTACCAAACAACGGTACCATACGCGTACAAGAATTGTTTCGTCAACGTTACCCGATCTACCAATTCCAACACACAGATTTATTATCAGAATGGTGCAAAATTTACGAGAATTTAGACAATTCGCTGAGGTGAACCACGACGAACGTCGCCCCGAAAGCCTATTACATTATTGGAGTGCTGTGAACACAAAGCTTACGAGACGAAATGCTAACCAGATACCCTATACTAAGGAATAATAGGCGACGAGGACTGGCGGGGCTGTGTTTAGAACAAGGCAGTACAGCAGTATGGCAGGGTAGCAGATTTTTTAAAATGTTATGGTGCCAAAGTGTTTTTAGTTTCATTAATTAAAACTTGTCTTCTTGTAAATTCAGTTTTAAGTGACCTACTTGACGTATCTAAGCATTCATTTCCTTCGTACTAATGTAGCCATACCATGCACTTAGTAATTAAAAAAATCGATTTTCATCATAACAAAAAAAGTTAAGGAAAAAAGTAGAAGTGTTTCATGTTAGTACCATGGTTAGGAAATAGTAATCGTTTACTGAGTTAGAAAAAGTAAGTTCTGATCACGTCTCCCAAGTATTCCAGTATATTAATTATTTAAGTATAATTTTTCCCAAGATCAGCCTTTTTTAACCCCCGACCGATCGAGGGAGGGCGTGTTATAAGTTTGACACGTTTGTCTGTCTGTTTGTTTGTCTGTGGTAACATAACTTGACAACGGATAGTCCGATTTGGACCCGGTTTTTAAATTTTAATGTAGAGAATTTTGACGTGAGTGTTCTTAGCTAGGTCTGATAAAAATTGGATAATTGGTTTCTAAGGTCTTGGAGTATCTTTGATGTCAGATGGGATCTCTGGAACGGTGATAGCTAGATGGTTCGCGTTTAAGCTCAAACGTTTAGGACCATGGAGCACTTCCCATGTCTGGATCCTCAAGGACCTGATGATGACCAGGAAAAAGTAAGGGGATCTCCAAAATATGGTAAGTCGGGGGTTGTTTAATTTTTAATTTAGATATAATATGTATGCCTATTTTGAAATCTGTGGAGCCAACTCTCGTCGGGTACGTTAAAAAGGTAAGAAGTCTAACTCAACTGACACGTAGAAGACAAACCAACAAAAAGTCCTCACCAGTCAAAACCTTCATAAACAGGGATTTACCTGTTTACAGAGTTGAGGCAGACGTGACGGAAAATATTCATTGTTTTCCTTACTCCTTGTTTTAGTAGACATAAACAGCGCGGTATGTAGGTTTCTCACAAATTATTACAAATAAGTGTAAGTGAAGGAAAAATAAATGTTAATTTTTGTGTTGTTTGATATAATAGGTAAGACGAGAAAACTGGAGTTTTTTTAGTCCACCGTTATTTCACTGAATTTGTCATCGTAAGGATAGTTGTGAAATTCTTATAAAATGAATTCTTAACATAATTTTTTGCTTACCTTCTTTTTTTTACTATCAAACTACCAAATGAATGATAAAAATGCTTCCCTTAGTGACCCTAACGAGGTAGACATCGTCACCTTGTCGTGTACCAAAGCCTCTAAAAGACAATAAATCAGTGTGGAATAAGCATTAATATTCTAAAAAATTATAAAATCAATAGCAATTTCAAATACATCGTATCTGAAAGTAACTTCTTGTCATCCCGTCGGAGATTTGTGAAAGATAATCTATTCAGAATGAATAATGTCGGCTGAGAGCTTCAACCATTGATCTTGGTTGACTTGCTAATGAACGTATATTGGCCGGTTGAGACATCGATGTTGCCATTTTGATGCCAAATATATTTTTTATATTTATTTTTTATTTTAATATTATTTTTATTTCTTCTCCCAATCTTTCACTGCACAAGCAGTCCGCTTGTGGAACAGTCTACCTGAGAATGTCAGGGGGGGGGGGGCCTAACAAGTTCCTGTTCAAAAAGTTTTGTCCGTGAACATCTGCGACGTTCCAGCCAATAAGGTGTTTGTTGCTATGCTTGTTATCACATGCATGTTTAATAAGTTTCGGTGTTCATGTATTTATCTGGTTTTTTTCACTCTCTTTCATATACTCTTTTATATATGTATATAAATATATGTGTATTTTACATGTATTAGTGTCTGTGTATATGTAAGTATTCGTATTTATGTACTTAAAATTGTTATGTAGTAGCATACGTGTAGGTATATTTTTATATATTATATGAGTAGGTATTTTATAGTATAGTAAATAATAATAATTAGTAAATCTCTTCTATTTAATTTATATGCACCCGCCTTGCAATATCTGTATGACCCAATGGTTAGCTGGTAGAAAATGCCGCATGGCATTAAGCTCGCCTCATGTACTATTTTTGTGCATTAAAGTGTTAAATAAATAAATATTGGTTGTGGATCAGTGACCAGAGAATGGGAGAGTCTATTATGTTAACATACCTATATATAATATCTAAATTCTATGTCTATTTTATTGTTTGTTATTTTCGTACTTGCTTGCTTATCGTATGGTTAGTGGCCCACCTATTTGTCAGAGTTGTTCAGGCCGCCCGTAGGCATCTGACATGGCTTAACGACTGCTGTCGAACGATAACAACCGGAATCGACTGCTTAACGTGCTTTCCGAGGCACGGAGTAGCTCAGAGCTTTTCGTACTGAAATATAGATATTAAGAATGTTGTGTATGTCTATAATTGGCACAAGTATTAGAAAATTAGCCTAATGTTTAATGTACAATACTTGTGGTCATTGGCGTGCCTTAATAAATAAAATTTAAAAAAAGTCGAATTATTTTGTCTCAAAGAATAGACCTGCGTGTGCCCATATTCTGAAGATACAAATAGGCTGATGAATGGTGTATAATTCCAGAATTTTAATATGGACGAACATGTCGAACATACCAAACGCTAAAAATTTATTAGAATAGATTTCTAACATTGACTCCCATCCGGTATTTTTTAAAATACAGGAATTTTTCACTGTACTAGCAGTCCATGAATCTGTGAAATGTGCAATACCTACGCACATATCAATCCAATTCACTTCCACACTGTTATCAATCACACATAGAAATATTTACGTATAACATTTATTTTATTAAATAAAAAACCGTAGTCTAGTAGCGAACATGTCCCGAAAGTCCAGGTGAGAACTTCGCGGTCAGAACCAGGATGGGTGATCGCATATTTTCATCCGAGTCCCTTCGTACCTCGGAAACCGGTCCCTGCTACTATCGTCCAACAGCACACGACATGTAGATGAAGAATAAAAAACTTCAACTTTGCCAGGATTAGTAAATAATGTAGGTACACCGATCATATTTCCAAGTAATTACACTTGATTTATGTTCTGAACACATGTGGCGACGCACGACGCGCGCCACTACGATACAGTACCTACTCACATCGGCGTAGAACGCGCTATCGAAATTTTCCTAGGACTTCGTATATATACGAGTTCCAAACATCCATAGTTGGACCAGGGCATCTGGTCACCAGGCACAACACCCCGCCTGGTGGAAGATCTTCCCTTTTCCCTTTCATACTACACCCAAATTATTAACCTGAAACTGCGGGTTGAAAATCAGTTTAATAATCCGCTTTTATATTTACATGACCTTAAGAGTAAGCCCGCACATATGTTATAATGACGAGGGTTATTCCCCCGATACAAGATCACTTACCAAACGTACATTAGTGGTAACATTACAACTCAAACTTACTTTAATGTCCCGACCTGTTGTTTCGGACAGTTATTTGATTTACCCACTTAAGTTGGATCGAAAATACGTACTTTTTCCCCTAATAATGAAGTTACGAGCCTATCGTCTAATCCCAAAGGGTTGTTCAAAGTTATTTCTTGCGGACCCAATCTGAATCGCAAATCAGGCCGTGTAAGCGCGGCCTAAGTTACAAATGATCGAATTCCTACAAAATACCATATAATTTATATCGTAGTAATTTTTAACCTTGCGTCATCACATCACTTTATCTGACTCGCTGATAAAGGGACAGGCCCTTTATACACAGATTATTGGTTACTAACGTACCTTAGAGACGCTTAGAGACGTGGTAGACCTCATCGAAAGCCGGAAATGGAGATGGGCGGGACACATTGCACGGATGGATAGGGACCGGTGGACCAGAAGATCGCTGGACTGGAGACCACGGCAAAACACGCGGGGACAAGGTCGCCCACCTATGAGATGGGTGGACGACATTCGGGGAATAGCGGGCCACAACTGGATGCGCACCGCCTGCGACCGTCGGAAGTGGAAGAAGTTGGAGGAGGCCTATGTCCGAAGGCGGACCACACGTGGCTGAGATAGATAGAACGTACCTATAAGTTATTTCAACAAATAACTTATAGGTACGTTAGTAACCAATAATCTGTGATATTTGTATAAACATCATTATATTTGTGTCATATCGGGTTCCGCCCCTCTACGCCCCGAGGCCTTTACGTTTGCCACTGTCAGTCAGTTCTGTTGGTATTCATTTACTTTGCCGATTGGACAGTGAAATATAATAATTGATTTACTTTGATGTCATAGCATTAATAATTTAATGGTATGTCAGTGTTGTGCCAGTTTGTTAAGAACATTAATTTCTTGTGAGATAATGTATGACGAATTAATAGTGCTATGAAGTGTTATTGAAGACAGTTAATGAAGTACACAAATAATATGGTATGAGACAATTTAAGATTTTTTAAAATGAGTTAAACAATAATTAACACTTTTGTATCTTATCTTATGATAGGGGGCCGGGAATAACCCCAGCGGCACTTCGACCCTTGATGATCTTTTGTGCCTACCCCATTTTACACACTGGTCACCTCAGTGTGCAGGTTTCCTCAAGATGTTTTCCTTCACCGTTAGAGCAGTCGGTAAATGTACGTAAGTCTTCGAAAAAATACGAAAAACTCATTGGTACATGGCACTGCACGGTTTCGATCCCGGAGCTCCCGCATGGGAGTTCGGTGCCCTAGCCACTGTGCCACCAACGGCAACACTTTTGTATAGAACCCGTCAAAGTTATTTAGTAGATAACAATTTGATTAAAACTTAACCATAATAGTTTTTAGCGATAAGACCCCCAATATAATATCACATATTATGCACGCCCTAGTTTAAACTAAGTTTTGTGTTAATTGATTATCTTACTGAAGTTCCTTAAGAACATTATACAATTTACTAGACAAAATTACCCATCCCCTTCTTGTTGAAATGTGAACTCTCCTTGGAGCAAGTAATTTTCAATTAAGTACGTTAACTTGCCCTCCCCTCCTCCCACGAAAAATATACAAGCTGCTATATATATATTCATTCCATTTACACGATTTTCACAACATTATGACAGGCAATTTCAGTTTGACCTCACGACCTCACCAAGCGCCCACGACCCGAGACCTTGTCAGCTGTCAAAGTGACAAAAAACTCTGCGGCAAAGGACGACATGGCTTTAGTCTTTTAAGTAAATAAAGTTATTAAAACTGGCCCTCAAGTAATATTATTAGTGCTTTCAGCTCATTTTAAAATATAAGTTGGCGACAGTCCAACGATAACAACGTTATTGGAAGAAAGCTGTCAAAGTGACAGAGAAAGTCTACGCTGCCATCCACAACACACACACACACACAAACACACGAACAAACACATACACACACACACGCACGCACACAAACACACTTACACTCACAAACACACACACAATATGTATCACAGGTCATTAGTGCAATTTATTTATTTCTTTTTGGCAAATTCTTATCTAAATTCTTCACATAAGTATTTAATCTATTTGATGTTTACTTTTTAATTTTTATTATTATTATTTTTTAGCCACTATCACTATCGCTCCCACTAACATCTTGGGATAAGGGGGAAATGAAAAACAGCGCTGCATATTTGGTACCCGAGTATGTCAGCATTTGCTGACTTTCCCCCCTTTTGCCAAATATACATTACATATAATGCTTCGTTATGGTGATTTGTACTATAATTTTAAATTTATATGATTTGGCAATAAATAAATAAAAATATGACCTAAATGAGTTAGGCTGGCGCAGACCTGACGAAGTGAAGCACTTACAGTAACCTAGTACTATGGGATTCGTAACCGACCCTTCGAATTCTCGGTATATAAGAGTCTATGCTACGATAATCGATATTCTAATTTAATATAGAAACTTCAGGATCCGAAACCTGGAATGTGTTTCAGAGTCTGTAATATATTTCCAAATAACTACGCCTCTGTGCCGCCTTGATGCGCTCAAATATTCCTAAAGACTTCTTCTTAAAATACTTTGTATTTAAAAAGACTTTCTTCGCCGGCCAAGTAATTTTCAATTTATTTCGACTTGGATTAAGTTGATTATTTTTGTTTTAAAAAAAGAATAGCACTTCGATTCCTAAAAGTAAAGTCTGCGTGAGTCTTTTACCACTCTCGGATAATTGGTTCCTTCTGAGATGCCTATTTCACAAAAATTCGTAGTTGATGACCGGATTGTAAACTTGGTTGGAGATTTTATATAAAAACCAGACTATAATTTTATACTCGGAATGTACTTCAAAGAAAAAAGATGTAACATATATCAAAAATAAGCGATTCCTAATATTTTACTTCTGTTTATTAATATTTCCGTTATTTATATGTTCCGGTAGTGTATCATTAGGGAGTGATCCCTGGCACTCAGGGGATGCCTGAAAATCGCCGCAGTGCTAAAAGCGCTACGGCAACATGCTGAGGCAGTCCCCTTTTTCCGGTGCTGCTCACCACCTTCATCAAACTTAATTACTTTTGCTTTTATTTATTTTTATAATATATTTGTTTAATATTATTTTTTCCTCTGTACCTAATTGTTTGTATGTGTGTATTGGAAATAATTTTTTTCTTTATTTCTTTCGATACAAAGAAAACACCACCGTTGGGACTTAAACCGTAGCCGTTGTGTTCAAGTCACACAGAGTTTTTAAGCATCGCTTACTCCCTCATACGAGTACGTATCTATTCGTAGAATTCGCAGATGGCACTAGCAGTCGATTAAAAGCTAAAGCTTAAAGCTGCCTAGTAATCTATACGAGTACTTAGATGTAAAATGTATACCTTGATTATTACTAAGTTAAGGTGTCTTTTGATATTTAGCTTTTAAAGAGAAGTACTCGTAAGTAGGTAAATTGTAAATATAACTCAGGTAAGTTAATTAATTTCAAATTACTTACCAGAATTTTTCCGTGACTCTAAGCTTACCTTTCATTTCTCACTTCTCATCTCACATCTCACTTTAATATTGAAGCAAGTGTCTACTTTAATTAAAATGCTGTGCTCTCCAATTTCGAGGAAGCTGTAATGTAAAAGGTACTTATCTACTCAGAATAATATTTTAAAGTCCGCCGAAGCGTTCTCATTTATTCCCTTATTTATTGGATGGCGGCCAGCTTATTATGCCCGGATAGTGGTCCCGGAAAATTAAATGGAAAATTCCGATCGGTTCCTATGCAAAGTTGGATCTTCCCCTTACCGTCGTAGTTAAATACGAAATTGGAAATGAGAGTTTGATCAAATTGGAGAAACTATGTTTTTTTTTTACAAACGGGCCATCTGATGGTAAGTGGTCACCGTTGCATAGGGACACGGGCATTGCACGTGCGTGCCGGCCTTGGAAGGAAAGGATTTTGATGCTAGCCCATGCGCAGCAGAAATGGCGGAAATGGTGATTGCTCGCTTATGGAACAATCACAATATACATACTTACATATATAAGGCCCTATTTTATTAGCGGCAAATGTTTCTAGGGTGTCATGTATAGGTTATAACAATAACGACAGGGCAAACAATTTTTTTTAATTTATTAATTTTCGAGAAAAACGACAAAATTGTATGTCTGAAAATTCTACAATGTGAATGAATTATTGCTATCTTAATACTGAAATAAGAAGTATGATTGCAACTCGTTTCTTTCATAACGACATGGATGAGTTTGTGCCACCAAGGCGTAAAATAATGGGGTTTATTTTTCTTTAGAAGAAAATTTTCATACAAGGGTTATTCTTTCGTGTAAAGTGGTACAAATGACCAGCACATACCCCCTCCAAATATTTGCTACTAATAAAAAAGGACCTTATATACATTACACATACGAACTCACAGGTCCTTAATAGCCGAGGGAAAGACAGAAGAACCACCATCAATCACAGGTAGTGTCCACTTTTCGCCGTAACATTTGGTGGAAAACGTGGTAGGCGAGCCTACCGCCGTCTACTAGGTGTAGAATAGTATCCACTAAGATCCTTAGTCGCCTCGTACGACACCCACGGGAAGAATTCACCCACGGGGAGAGAAGAGTACTTACATTTTTCACCAAAAATAATTTGTTCGAAACGAATCGAAAAATTGAATCACGACTGAAGTCTAATCCGTGAATTTTCATAATCGTGTCGACCAAAAAGTTTAATAAATACGCAGAAACCCAATTACGTTATCATCAGAAGGAAACTAAAGCTAGCTACATATAAGTACTTGTATTGTCATTCATTTTAATATAAAATGACATAATGGAGATTTGACCACATAATAGTGTTGTGTAGTAATCCCGCAACCAGCGCTACATCTAGCACATTAGGCGAGACCTGAAAACCAGTGTGTCGCTGAGGTCTCGGCCATTTCATTAGACACATAGGGCAATACATGTTATAGATATCGTATCGTATATTTTGTTTATAAAATAACTGTGTTGTACCTTATTACTTTGATGTGTGAATGAATAAATACTCTTTTATTTGTTTTTTTTTATAGGTTCTAGTGTCAAAACCTCACGCTAGTAACATGAAGGAACACACGCCCGCCAGACTTTTTTTCTCTCATCAAAGGTTAGTAATACAAAAGGGTCTTTGCAGAGAGGATTCAGGTCCCCAGTAGTAACTGATTACGCCTCTGTACCTTCTTAGGTACATTATATTAGGTACTCGTAGGTCTTATATAGCGTAGGTGGTGGCATAATATGGCACGATATATCATTTTATTTTATGTTCATGACGCCAGCCTGTTACGGTCGTAACATTTTTATTACCAATGTACCTGTGTTGCTATTGTAGCGTTTTAAACTGAAAAAATGAACACGTTTACGGTCAAGCCCCCACGCTGGGAACACGCAAGTGGGATCACATTCGAATTCAAAAGAACTGGGCGAATCCTGTATAAACTGTTAAGCTAAAAAAATTGGGCTTACTCAATTTTTCTTTTCGCTTCCAACTTAATATATTACGAGTACATAGTGTGATGGATCTCGCTTAGAACTACATCTTTTATTAAGGTACAAATATCTTAAGTCGGGTGGGACAGGAGTTAAACACAATAGAAGTAGATAGAGCAATTAGTATTAAGATTTTTTTGGCCTCTTGCTCCAAATATCACACGATTTAGGATGTTTCTTCTATAATGAAGATGTAGTTCTGGGTGAGATCTATCAAATGCACTATGTTTGGTTAGAGACAAAACCGTGGGCCTAAATACGCCCATGTCCTTTAAAGTAACATTATTCGAATATTCGAATACAGCAGTTTCCATATTAAATTCGAATTTCGAATATCTGTGTACTTATAGGATTCGAATCTCACTGTAATGCAGATTCGAATAGCTTCATTATTAGTTTATTTAAAGCACTACACACGCAAGTGTCTCGTGTCATCTCTATCTAGAGCTATGGCGTAGAAAGGGATGGCATGTATTTTAACGAAGACTTAACATTAAGGACGTTTGAACTTATGTTATGAAAAGCAGACTCGTTTCTAGGTTTCAAAATAAACAGACCAACGTCATTTTCGCAAAAGATAACTGCTACTAGGTTCTGACCTCATCAAATATTATTCATTTGATTGCCAATGCTGCACTATTCATTTGTGTTCTTCACAGTACTGTTTCCTTTAACGACGTCATATCAAGTAACCTTTGCGTGCGATGGCCGCGGACGTACGGACAGACAATCCAATTGGCCTACATACATTATTCAATGCACCCTTTTAGCACTAGGCGACCTAGTTATTAACTATGTTTTGTATTAATTCGTTTTAGAATATTAACTGATTAAAAAAAATAGAATTTTCATCACACTTGGTCATAAAGTAGCATCTTTCAGTGCATGTAGACTGTTTAAAAAGAATAGCAGGCGAGATGTGGATACGGAAAACAACCAGTAAATCATGTTAGATGGAGATGGTGGAGGCCTATGTTCATTATTGGATGCTCAGGGGTTGAAAATAATGATGATGAGTGCATATATAGACGATTAATAATGGATCATTTCGCACTAGGGTGTTTTACTTTTGTAGGACTGGTACAAAACGAATCGGAACACGGCTTCCACTTTTGTATAAAAAGCCCTGAAATTGTATTCCTGAGTCCTATAAAATGACATTTTAAAATAAGTTAAAAAATATGCTGAACTTTGTAAACCCGCCAATTGCACTTGGAATTGCGTGCTGAAACAAAGACTTTTGTGCCCATTAGAAACGACGCTGAAAAAGAATCTACAATCCCTGCGACATGGTTTAGACAACGGGGACATTGGGGACAAGCCTTTTATTTTTTTTATTTTCTTCCTAGTCCCGGGGCTTTGCTCCCGACAATCATTGTTGCAAAAAAACCATTTTATTAGTTTTCTTTTTGCTGCGCTGGCTTTCCTTTGAGTTTCATTCTTGGCAAGTTTAGAAACGTTGCGTTATTGGCGTGGATTTCCATTATTGGCACGTATTTGTATTGATGACTCAACCAAAACTACATGTATTACGCAACCTACATGCCGACAAAGAGGTGGACCACAGGAACAAATAATTTCCTATGCCACACCCAAGTGTACTTACTACGGGAAATATTTTTTGCCTATGGTCCACCTAGGATGATTTTTGTTATTATTTAATTTTTTTATGTTTTATTCTAATTTTAATTATATTTTTATAAAACTTAGGTACTATGGGTGTATAACCTGACAATAAAGACATTTTATTTATTATTCCCGTGGAACATCTGGGTGGACCACGGACAACATGTCAGAGGCCTACGGGCGGCCTGAACAACTCTGACAAAAAGGTTGGCCACTAACCACACGATAAGTAAGCAAGCAACGGACAACAAACCAGAAAAACTGCTCATTGTACACACAGTAGATAGATACAGAAGAACTATTGCTGTTATACCTTTAACACACTGCAGTGTAAGCGAACCGAGACCATAGAAATTTATTTTTCAGTTTACTAAATTTCTGTGCTTCCATTTCGCTTTCAACATTGGTACAATTATTTGTATATTTTATCTACAAAAATGTCTGCAAGCTCGTATTGTGTTTTTGTCAAAATGATTGATGAAAATTTATTATTACACTGTAACAAACTTAATTTTGCGGGCGGCAAGAAACGGTAATACGAATAAACTCAGTGTCTGCCCCATTTGCAAACGCAAATATAGGTTTGTCCGACTGTTGTATTGTATTTGGCATTATAGTCCTCTGTAGTTGGGAACAATGGCTACGATTCCTGCATGGCCGCTAAACTTAAATTTAAGTTCAGTCCGTCTCTCTCTTTTGTTATCGGTAATAAAAGGACAAAAGAAGATGGTGTCATTTTAGGTTTAGAGCTGTCAAATCAAGACAGCTTCATAGAAAAGATCGGATACAAATACATGTCGTCTAAAACGACGACAACCTTTCTTTTTTTTGACCGAGAAAAATCTTGATAATCACTCGAACGTTTTGGCGACTGTTTTGAAAAAAAAAAAAAACGTTTACCAACGTCGAGATTATGGGTGAGTCGTATGCATCAGGAATGCCTTGCATTCCAAGTGCAATTGGAGGTTAAGTTGCCGAATTAACACGATCTGTAGTTTTTCACTCCTATTTCACTGTCTTATATAACGTCACTTATCACGGATGATTTTTAGATAAAATACACTAGTTTTACGAAAAAATTACCACTGTAAGCCGTTTTTAAACAATAAAATAGGACGAACACGCCATGACAGCATGAACGTTCAACATAACCTCCGACCTTACATCTTTGTAATATGGTTCATTTCTGATTCACAAATGACATTTTTGGTAGGTTGACTTGTGGTCTGTATAGTAGGCCGAAAGGTCGCGTAAATAAAAGTATATTGTCCATTTTCCGCGGCAGTTTGCGTTAATCACCCTTATCTGACGACCCACTCCCGCGCCGCGACATAAATCACTGATTGTTCATATTTATATACTGGGTCATAAGCTACATGCGTAAAAAAGTCGAGTATACGACCAGTTGTATGAACTTTTAGAAATCTGGCAATAATTTCTCTGTACACAAAATATCGTGTAATTAGTGGTTTAGTAGTGGTGACCCATGAGCGTCGGTGGCCTAGTGGCTAGGACACCGGACTCCCATGCGGGAGGTCCGAGTTCGAAACCATGCAGTGCTATGTACCAATGAGTTTTTCGTATTGCTCTAACGGTGAAGGAAAATATCGTGAGGAAACCTGCACACTGAGATGACTAGTGTGTAAATGGGGTAGGCACAAAAGATCCTCAAGGGTCGAAGTGCCGCTGGGGTTATTCCCGGCCCTTATCATAAGATAAGTGGTGACCCATATGCAGGGTCGCTGGGTTAGGTAAGTCTCGGCAATTGAAGGGTTAAGAGATCCAAAAATCACTAATCCGCACTGCGAACTTTAAAAAGTAAAAAAAGGTCCCTAGCCTAGGCAAAGAAAGTTGCTCAAAATCCATTCCTGATTTGTTTTCTTTTTTTATATAATTATTTAGTTTTGAGTCAGGAAAGAGAAAGACTTACTTCGGAATAAGGAAATTCGAATGTACTCGTATTGAGCTCATTTCCGAGCATCTTTGAGAAAAGTATTTTCCTTAGATATTCCTGAAATAAAAATATAATGTAAGCAATAAATAATCTTTGTTTGTTTCAGGTAAGGAAGAGGAAGTTTCTCTGTTTGTCGGAACTTTTCCCACACGAAGCCGGAGAGCCATTATTATTCGAGGCGTGATGAAAACAAACATTATTTAAAACAAAAGCTATACTTATTTGAATTAACAACGACCTTTACATTTCGGGCCGGAACGTTTTCCGGTACAGTGTATGTATAATGTATTATGTACTTATCTGAAATATATTACGCATAAGTCGTTTTATGCCTGTGCCTTTTTAAGGTTCCGTGAATACGGAGGTCTATTGCTGTCGTTCCTTTTCCAGCCTTGAAAATTTCACATAATATGTATTCCCTTTGTTATTTTTACTCAAAAGTCAAAATGGTTTATTACACGTAAGTACTTACCTTAAATTACATTTTTACAAAGTATTTTTTTACTCTACCGTCGCTTTAGTACAATACTTACAAATAGCACTTATGGTACGGATCCCTATGAATATGGCGATACACAACTCGCACTTGGCCAGTATTTATTTATTACGAAAACATACTCTTCACATTATGAAACCTCAATCATATTAATGATACACCGGCTTAGAAAGGATGGCTCGGTTAAACTCTCTTTCAAGACTTGGATGCTTGGCGATAGACTACATTGAAATATGTATAACTATCTATCTAGCCTGAACGGACCTCTGAGAGGATTCAATGACCAAACAGTTCTTGAGAATGTTCTAATCACTCCCAACATGAATAAATATCATACGCATTTCCTAGACCCGCAACCTCCAGGGTCGACCTCATCGTTGCTTACCATCAGACAATATTCAGGTCAAGTGTAGGTTTAATGGTCTATAAAAAAATCCCCACAACACAGGGTATCTTATTATAGGGACTACAACTTTTACTGATTGTTTTTGGCACATAAAAAAAATCGAAGCAAATTATTTGGTGGTAATCGTAAACACCGCTAGCACTCAAACATATCGTAAAGCCTGTTTTGTTTTCTTTATTTCAATATCCGCTCTTTCATTTCGTTTCGTAACAACTTGCTCAATTAATTTTAATTATCTTTGTAACAATTTGGTTTCGTAATTGGCATGTATAGATTTTTTAGTTGTTTGATTTATATATTTAATGTTACATGCTGTGAAACTAACAAATAATGAATGTAAATGTAATCTGTACAGCGACTGTTATTTTATGGAGTCCATCGCCAAATACTATATTAACTTCGGCGGTGAATGTTTTACAACAGTATTAATAATTTAGCCAATCCTTTTTAAACTCGCGTGCTCCATTTTCGGCCTACCCCCTGTCTGACCACCCTTCAATGCATTAGCAACACCCCTAGTGACGCAGGTGTCTATAGCCGACGGTGACCACTTACCGTCAAATGGATTACCTGCTAAAGAACTCCTTTAACCTTCAAGTGGTCGCGCGGCTATTTGTAACGGCAGTGGCTCGCGTAGTCGTAAAGACCTATATGAAGTTTTAGCCATTTATAGAATTGCATTTATTGCCAAATGCATTATAATTTTTTTTACAAAAAAACAACATTTAAGTTAATGTAGATGCAGATATACCTTACCTTTATTATTGTTCTTTTTTGTTTTTCTTTCAAACGACTTGCTTTTATCTTCCTTTATATTGTTTTTAGTATTAATTTTGTCAGTTTTATATTTTGTTGGCTTGGCCAACGTCTGTTCTGTTACATGTTCATTTCCACTGGTCACAGAAGAGACCTGTCCTCCGAGATACAGGAACTACCTAGCGTTTATTGTTACTTTTTGCTCACTAATTTTATTTAGTTTAATATAACCTATGCTTAAGTTCCTACTGGTGTATGGACTATGAATACTTTGTCATCTAACCGCACAAATAAACTTAATTCTTATCTACTACGTAAGTATATTTGGCAAAAGGGGGCAAAATCCGCAAATGCTGACATAATTTAAAATACATATCAATACTATAATTATTTATTTTTATACTTTGACTTATTTATATAAACGTTATTTTAAAAAAAATATTATTTAAACATGATTAGATTCAAATAATATACTGTTTCACAGGTTTTTACTGTATTTTATTAATTACGACCGGTTTCATTTACACATCTTCAGGTATTATTACTGTAAATGAAACCGGTTGTTATTAATAAAATACAGTAAAAACCTGTGAAACAGAATCTAATCATCTAATCTCATCATTTGAATCTAATCATGTACTACAAGTTTCACAGAGTACCAACAACCGCAAGTATTAACTGTTCATTAAACATTCTTTTAATATTATTAATCATAATTTAACAGAATTTTAAATTCAATGGTTGGAGAGATCAGGGCATAGGATAGTTCCGATCATTGTCATTTTGTATTCAATTTTCTTCATTATCAGTCTCCTCGTTATTGTATCATTTGTTGCAAATAAACAGTGTAATCCGGACAAATATTACTTTGGCTTAGGATTTTTTCGACGTCAGACGCGCGTAGTCTTTTCGAAGCTTAGCTCACTACAAAACAAATGCCATCTGTGGGTCACGGGACGCGCGGGGATGGGGGAAATGTAGTTATTTGTGTGCGTAATGAACCTATGACAGGCTATTAAGAGGTGGGAAAGAAATGTGTCTAAAATATACGATTTTATGAACGAAAATATGTCAAGCGCGGTCGATCCGACGCCGCGCGACCGCTTGAAGGTTAATCCACTTGCGATGAAAATAAACAGGAAAGTAAAAGGTAAAGAATAAGTATTCCTAACTTTGATGAAATTTTTCCATCTTACAATTCCATATTCTTCTATACAAGTTTTCCCATATTCCACGTTTCTTGTGATATAAAGGTTCTGGCTTAATATACGAGTATCTTTTGGTCGTCCTGATCAAACTTAGCAATATTTGGAAGAAGAATAATAAACTAATAAGGTCTAAATTTAAGCTTTCGTGGTTATTATCAATACTATATATTATAATAACATTATCGGGAGCTCAAAACAACCCCAAACCGTGGTAAGAATCCCGTGTCTAACTGTACTCATGAATAAGGACAGCTGTACCTACATACACATCGAGCTACATGTGGAACCTTGTCGCAATAAGTTTTTGTTATGATTTCTTGACATTCGTATGAAATATCGTATTTCAAATACGAGTAAGTTATTATTAATATTATTATTATTTATTTAACACTTTAATGCACAAAAATAGTACATGAGGCGAGCTTAATGCTATGCGGCTTATTGCCAAGTTGAAGCGACAAAACACTAAAGATACCTTGATTGTTTGTTCATGTACAGAGTGGCAGCTTTAAGGATATCCACAGAAATCGGACTAGTAGCGCCCTCCTCTAGAATGATGATGCGAGCACTGACAGCGAGCCAAAGGGTTTGGGCAAATGCATGTATACTTGACACTTTAATACACGGCTAAAGTATGGGAATATGCTCATATCGCTTGCGCCAATGGCAAACGCGGTTTTCATATAAAAGTTCTCTAGCGAGCAATCTACATAGGGTGAATTTCAAAATCTTTAGGGGTATCTCGTACGCACATAAGCCATTAATTCGGCTAACTTCCTCGCCATGACTGCGGCAGTTCATTAATATTAATAGCAGCCTACTCCGTGGCCCGTGAATTGTGAATTGTGGGCCATGCATTATATCGTAATGTTTCATAATAGATAACTGTGTAGCTATAGTGTTTTTGGTCATGATATTGTAGAGAAATAGTTGTTTCTAAACTTTATTACCATCTTACCTACTTTGGTTTTGGGAATACGGAATTAACCTAAAAAAATATCACCCCATCTACTCATAAAACTCATTTGTGCCACATAAAGTGCGCCGAAAGTAGGTCTTTTAGTCACGTTTACTTTTAATTCCGCTTTAATTAGGAACACGAATATTGTTATGATTACGAAAATATTGTACCTATGAAAAATGTTACTGGCCGGTTAGCGCTTATTTAATTTTAAATTAAAATTAAATAGTGTACAAAAGGTTTGTGTACTTTTTTATGTATTAATAAGTCATCTTCAACATACTACAATTTCAGGAATCAATCTCATATATTTACGGAAATATCATAGTTTTTTTAAGTGACCTGTTATTTTTGCGTCCCAGTGTATATTCTGTTTATCCATGGGATAAAAGACTCACCACTTCGATTTATATGTAGGTGTGTTGGTAGGATACATCTCAGGGGCTTTGAATTTTTTTCCTAGCTAAGATAAAATCTCGTAGCAGATTATTTCGTAGCACTCTGAACTCGTAGACCCTTGTACGCCGTCACAAAGTACGGCCTAACACCACACTCAGCTACAAGCTCTGAATATTGACCACCTGCAATCTCTCCGGCAAAAACATTCTGTATAAATTACATATCCTTTTCTGCCTCCCGCTTATGTGCAGAATGTTTCGTAGTAGCACTTCAAACTCGTAGACCCTTAATACGTCGTCGTAGCGAAATGCAACCAAACGCTACGCTCTGCTACAAAAGTTCTGAATAGTGACCACTTGCAATTCTATCTGCCAAAAGCATTTTGTATACATGAGTGTTCTGACAATTCCGTAACCGTTCTGCTTCCCCCTGATGGGGGCAGTGTTTCGTACCACTCCAAGTTCGTAGACCCTTTATACATCATAGCAAAGAGCTGCCAGCGCTACGCTACTGCTGCTACAAGCTCCAAATTGTGACCAGTTGCAATTCTATCCGCCAAAAGCATTCTGTATAAATTACATATAAATGTGACTTTGCAAACATAAGTGTTCTGGCAATTCCGTACCCGTACTCCGTACTTCCCCTAGGCTAAGTGTGAAACCGCGGGGCGACAGCTGGTCGCTTTAATAAAACTTTGTGCAATGTGAAATATACGTTGAAACACGTAGACTGTAGCGATAGTAGTAGAACGCGGACGTAAGGTTTTGGACATATACATTGGCAATTACGTGTCGAATTCCAGAATTTGTTTAATAATGCAATATCCGTGAAGTTGCTTGCTTGCTTATCGCATGGTTAGTGGCCAACCTATTTGTCAGAGTTGTTCAGGCCGGCCGTAGGCCTCTGACATGGCTTAACGACTGCTGTCGAACGACAACAACCGGGACCGACTGCTTAACGTGCTCTCCGGAGGCACGGAGGAGCTCAGATGAAATATGCCACTAGCGACCACCCAACAAGGTACCGAGCGCGCCAACGTCGCTTAACCTGCACGATCACTTTCGGACCGTGCTCGCAACTAGGCTACGAGCTCCTCTGATCCGTGAAACGAATTCTACTTAATGCTCTTTCAACTTAAGAGTAGAGGTTTATTCCTACTAAGTAAGGCTGGGCCCATATTGGCGGGTTTTGCCTGGGCCGGTCACCCGTGGCCACCACCAATCCAATCACCAACGGTTTAATTGGGTAAACAGAAATGTCATTTATTGACAAGCGGGGAAACTCTGGGAAACTGTTACATACACTTCTAGAGGGATGAGGAAGTGCAATTTCCGTGATGAAAATTCCACTGAATGCTCTTTCAACTTCGAACAGCGTTTTATTGCTACTAACATATTCCCTTTGGCTGTCCTCTACGCATGGATAACGTAATACGGGTAGGTAATAGTATCTATTAAGTTTTGCATAGTTAATATAGCTGATTTATTGATTCATGACGTTGTTTGTGATTTTTATCCGGAATTTTCTAAACATGGTAACCATAAAATTGCAGAGTTTAACGTTAAAGTCCACTTAGCCCGGCAGAGTAATGCCCCTGCTTATAAATTTTTTATATCGGCTATAAAAGTTGCGAGGAGGGACAAATCCAATTTCTGCCTTGATGAATAAAGTTACAGGCACTTATAATCAAGTGCCGAAAATAGGATCGTCGCTGACGTGTAAAGGAGATTAGCAAAAATGGTCCAAAGGCAAACTGAGCACTAACCATATCAAGAAATAATTCCATTGTGCATTTGAGATATTAATTAGACGACTTCTTGTCTCTCTATATTAAAAAAAACAATAAACAATATTTAAGTTTTTTCGATTTTATTTTGTTATTGCTAGTGTAAATATTTTGTTGATTTGTGAATTAATTAATTGTCTCTGCTTTCATTAAATTGAATTAATTATTGAACACACTATTATTATTTTGTATCTTGAAACCGAGATTTACATAATGGGGACGATTGTGATATAATAACCTGAATAAAACCTAATTTGAATGAATGAATTAAAATTTATTTGCTCACATATACATAACACGATAAAATTACACACAATTACAATTACACAATTAACATTACATTTCATTTAGAGCATTCGTTGAATCTACGAGTAAGTTTCTGAAGCGGCCGCAAACCAAAAGTGCCCACCCGCCTTTATTTTGTCTCCTCCTTTGTTAAGCCAGTGAAATAATAATGGATGAGCTCTTAAAGTTATTTTGTTGTAGTTAGTACAAAAGTAACGTGATACAAAGTAACGTTCACTGTAATGGATTAGTTTATTGCAGATTAAAAAGTTGAGAGCGTACGGTAAGTTCTTCTAAATTACTTACCTAACTCTACTTTTGCACGGAAAATGTATTTCACATAAGATTTTCTGTTTTGTACATAAATCTAGAGGAAATTTTAAAGTGATAACATCTTGCAATTCGGTTTCTCATTTGCAGAATAAGTATTTTGACCTGATTAGTGCTGATTGATTAATAAAATAAAACATTGAGTAAACAGTTGGATGCTGTGCGCCAATTTCTCGGATCAGCAGCAGAACAGCAGTCTCAAGTGTATCCGAAATCAATTTTAGACTTTATAAAAGAAAAAGTAATCTAACTATACTAGAATATAGCCTAATTTTGAAATTTATGGATACCCCGTTTGTTTCCAAAAACTATTTCACTAAAAGTTATTCAATTATCGATTTAGAAACAACTTACAAGTTAGATATACTCGTATATAATATAAATAAGTAATGTGATGACTTGTAATCTTATATATACATTTTCTGTAAAGTTTTCAGTTGTCAGATTTCCGTGAACTCGAGAACTTTCGACCGATTAAAACGGAACAACTTTTCAACGTGGCGGAGTTCTCAGAGAGGTAGCCAGGTCTTTTTAATGTGGGTGTTTCTTTTTTAACAACTGGGGGAAAATGGGGTTCCAATTGTTGTTTCTTTCATTACCGAGATTGTTTTATCCATCCATCAAAGAAAAATATCAGACAACTTTTGAAATAAAAAATGTAATAAAGTCGAATAGTGGTTAGATATTTTAGGTTGTTATGAACACAGAAATTATAAAGTATGTAGTATACTTATAACCTCTCTTTACGTCCTGTAACTTCATCTTTATTTTGTTAACTATTATAATAAGTTTACCCCAGAGACAATTTTATCGAGTGACAATGAAAAAGCTACTTGGCGCTCTGGATTAACATCGTAGCCAGAACACGGGGTGTACGCTGAAAATCAGCGCTGAGACTCAGGTGTCAGCACATGCTGAGCGTACACCTGTTGTCACCTGTATTGATTTTTTGTGGATCCACATATGGATCCGAGCTGTGGATCCAAGTGGACGGAGCGGTTATTTTTTATTATGTTAGTTATAATTATTTTTGTTTAATTTGTGTGATTTAGCGTACGAGTAACTTATACACATATTAGTTGTATTTATTGTTTAAAATGGCAATAAATTTCATTTTCATTTCATTCATTACAATGAGATTAACTAAGGCATAGCGATGTCTCGTAACATTTATTGTAAGTACCTACATAACTTCTAAAACGCTTCTTGCAACTAACAGTAAGCAATTCGGATTCAGGTAAATTACGAGTGCGATAATGAGTTCCTAAAAGGGTCCACACATTTAATGATTTCAGAAAAGGGGGTCAATCTATTCCGAACCCCCTGGCTGCGTCCCTGTCCCAAGTCCTTCGCGAGTTGAAGACAAGTTTGAAATGTCGCTGTTTTCCTATTGTTTACTTACGAGTAGCCTTCGAAGATAGTATTACAAAAGTATTCATGAATGAGTTTTTCTTTGTTCTTCATTACTAACTAGTACCTTCTTACAAAGAAAAACATTTTCTGTTAGTTTATTTATATAACTAAGTATAGAAAACAAACGGACCCTTTTGTCATTTATTTAATCTAGTGATTAGAAAAGGATCGACAGTAGGTAGGAGTATAAAGGAAACGAAGTCATAGAAAACAACTAGAGTCTTAAAAATCTCACTTGAGTTTTAGGTTTAGAATAGTCGTCAGAAGATTGGTCACTTGCCAGTTATTTTTATCAAAAATTTAAAAAAGTCATCAATCCACGCCTATCAATCGACCATATCGATGGTTCGATCGTTTAGGAATTGCAAAAACTTGAAATGGGAATGTCAAACAACTTTTAACGAACTTTCACAACTTCGAGCTCCGAGAGAATTAATTTTACTTGACTAGGTACGTACTTCATTCACTAGAGTTGCATCAGACGGTTATTTTTTACCTTTACAACTTGAGAATTGTCCTAGAATAAAGAGGTAAGTATTATTATCTTCGTTCAAGGGAGATGATAGATGTCCGCTACGACGTAGCTAGATTAGCGTAGACATATTTTTATCTCTTTCGTAGCACACTCGTAGATCGTCTACGCAACAATGTGGTATTAACAGTTCTATGGTGGTGCGAGTTTGAGCTCAAATGTTTAGGACCATGTTGCCCTTCCCACATTTGGAACCTTGAGGACCTGATGATGACCAGAAAAGAGTAAGCGGATCTCCACTATGGCAAGTCGGGTGTTTCTTAAATTTTAATTTAGAGTTATAGTAAGTATACAAATACCCGCCAATTATAATCTTGCCTTAGGTGGCTGTGGCATTGAGAAGTAATGAACAATCTTTTTTGGAAATTCATATTTAGCCAAAGACGTCAGAATCCGAGACCGGCGATATCCAAAAAGGCCAGAAGTCCGAACTCAAATAGAGTCCAGTAGTTGTCTCCTACTACGTACATTAATGACTATGCAAACAGACCCTGGCGGTGCGCCAGCAACTTCGAGTAAAACTGTCTGAAGCCAGTTGTTCGATAGCGCCACTTCTCCGGAACGCAGTTAGTTCAACTAGGTTTGACAGGCTATGTAAATGCGCACTGTGTTTTATCATTATAAGTGAGTCAGTCGGTGTTGCTTTGAGAAGTTTTGAACTGGAAAGTCAGGCCGATAGGTTGTTGTAGGACTCCTTATTTCCGCATTTAGACACATAAGTTACACGACCTGATTCCAGAATCTCCATTCCGCCTTAGGACTACCAGACGCGGGGAGGAGTTCCATCCTTACGTAGTTGATATCCCATCTAATCGTACGAAGCGTTTTGCTTCTTCGTTCTATATGCAAACTTCTAAGGTATGGAACAGCCTGCAGACGTCTGTGTTTCCCGAAACCTACAACCTTGGGATCTTCAAGGCCAGAGTGAATAGGCATTTACTGGACCCGCATGCTCCATCGTCGACCTCATTGTCGCTTACCATCAGGCGAGATCGAGGTCAAATGCGGGTTTAGTAGTCAATAAATTAAAAAAAAACATTAGTTGGCCAATGTTTGGAAGTATATGTGCCATTGCACAAACCCTTTGATTTTCTATCAGTGCTCACATCATTATTCTAGAGGAGACGGCGCTACTAGTCCGATTTCTGTGCTTTCAACTCTTCTCTAATAATCGTCCAACCAGTCTACACAAATTGTTATTAAAAGTTATTTTCCCAGTACAAAGCGGCTCTTAACTGGTGCCCACTGTCCAGTGCCCACACACGGCCGTATAAGTGAATTGCTTCGGAAATACCAACCACCTGATCGATCCTATTTCGATAATGGCTTCGTGTGTGCCGACACCATTATCTAACTTATCAAACATTGCTAGTAGGGATCCGTACCCCGAAGGCGAAAACGGGATCCTATTGCTGTCGCTCCGTCGTCCGACCGTCTGTCACGTGATTCTAGCTAGTAAACTGGAGAAGATACAGTTTTCAAAATTACACCAGCTAAGTACCGGTACGTACCAGCTAATTAATCACTTAAACTTACACTAAGGTAATCGATACCTATCTAATAACATTTTGGAAATTCTTATAAATATTTCCGCTTCCTATTTTAATTCCAAAATACACCAATGAATAATAAGACTTATTTTGTTACAAACGGTATTACGATTCACGGCATAAAGACTGATGAAGTGATGATACCTATAAACGTTTTTGTAGATTAAAGAGTCGCACCTGGTAATTTACGAAATAAATTGCTTTGTAAATAGATACTCTATTATACCCTCTGTTCGGTAGAAATCGGTTAATGGTTTCAATGTTCCAGAAATGAAAGAGAGTGGGCGATGATTGAATTGGTAGTTTATTCTGTGTGCTTTGTAATCAGACGTATTTCTAGCTCTACATTCGGGTCGGGAGGTTTTTCTCTACTCTCTACATTCGGTCACTTTTATATGAAACTGCCGATTTTGGGAGGGGGGTTCATATATATGGGGGTCATGTAAAGGTTGTCTGGAAGAGATCTCTTTTAGCGATAAGACCACCTAGATTGTATTAATCGTTTTGAACGCATTGTATCACACTAATTTTGTGCAATAAAGAGTATTCATTCAGTGCTTTCGGATGCGGGGTAAAATCGTTTAAATGTACTGCCGAATCTAGCTACAATAATATGGGTGTGGCTTGTCTTAAGAGACTTCTGAGCTTTTGGATGGAGCTGGGTGGCTGGAAATCTAGCTAACCCAACATACCTGCACGCATATAGGATCCCTTCCGTATCTAAATGCAGAAAGAGCTTAACAACCTAACCTAGGGTGTGGCTTAATTCCGTTTCAAAACCGCTGCAATGTTCTTAAGGCGATAGACATTATTCCGGGTGCTCTGAATTAAATATTATTCTACAAAAAAGTAAATGTTACAAGATAATTTCCTTTTTAGGCCACCGTTTTCTTGCTGTCTTCCAAAGAACTTTTAACTATATCAAACTTCTTTGTTGTTTTCTGTATACAAGCGCGGTGTTGCTAACTAGGCTAATTAATTTTGGTCTTGATACTTTTTTTTTGCACATCCTTTGGCGCGACATGGCTGGTAATTAAAGTGGCCGAAACAAGCGATTTATGGCAACATCGAGCTATAAATTAACGCAAACGGCCAGGGGTTTCCCGCGTCGCTTGTCGATTGGGGTTACCGGCGTGTTATTTTTTTTTAATAAAAATTGATCCGCGAAAAAATAAAATAGGTAGATTATTATTTATATTTTAAATAAAATTGAAATTGGGGTCTGAAATGGGAGGTCGAAAATCTGAAAGGAGCGCAAATACGATTCAATTGGGGACAGTTTTTAGGATAGATGCGAGCAACTAAGTCGAAAGCGTTAGCAGTTCCTGAAAAAACAGCTGTGATATACACACACACACACACACACACACTGATGTGAATACGAACAGCGGAGAGTTCCTTTTTTACCGTTTATATAAGTACGAAGAACGCCTAAAATAAATCAAAATGCAATTTAACATAAAATCAGCTCGTGTGTAAAATATATTTTACCAATTCACTCACCCTAACAGTCTCCACAATTTATATTCCCAAAAAAGAAATAACGACCAATATTTTCCATCCGAAGCAAATATTAAATATTTCATATTAAAATCATGTTTATCGAACTGTATTCAACTAGTGCAGTCACCCGTGACAAAGTTTTTACAAAGCGCTTTATCTGAAGGGAGCATGGTCGAAAATGGGCTGAAGTTTTAACGTTGTGTTATTAATTGCGCGGTAAGGGAGCCTGGGAGGGAGAGAGGACTTTATATCTTGCCACAGTACACCTGTAGTAACAGTACATCTTTCTCGAGAAAGAAAAGCAGGAACTTGTGTACACTACACATTATACACAATTTCACAAGATTGTCCTCTTAAAGTTTTGCCAGATCCAATTGTTTCAGAAGACATTGTATTCTAACCTCAAAATAAACAATATTTACAATAATGCGCGTTCGTCGGATGACTGAACGCTAACCGGTTTAAACTAGTAAACATCACACTGTATTTCTTAATAGTAGTAAAAACAAAACAATACAATCTCAGTCACGCTCATAAGCTTGTCCGCGTGCGAGTGAGACAGAAAGACTTTTCATGTTGTGTATACAGTGTGACGTCATGCCGCGTGCTTATACACAGACAATACACAAAAGCAATGTGTGAATGCGTTGTACGTGCCAGCTTTAGATAATTGTCCTGTATGAAGGCTTTAAGTATGAAAGAACGAACGCAGGAGACTATTTTTTCTTTCGTCCTAGGCTAGTTTCATCTAGTTGTGAGCATGGTCAGAACTTTCGCAAGTTGCATATTTTCATTGGAGTCCCTTCCTACCTCGGACAGCCGTTACCAGACTTAGAATGGCCTGAACAATTCTGACAATATATTAGACACTAACCAACACGCTAAGAAGAAGTGTGTTCACATTTACTGTAGCATATCGGTTCAGGGTTTCAGTCAGCCAGTTGCCAACTTACCATAAAATTAATACAGTTACATGCAAAACCTGTTTCATTCTGTTTCAATATTTTAGTTGATTAAAAGGTCGAAAGTAACTTCCGCCATTTTGTTTGACAGCCAGCAGAGAGATCACGAATTGTCGTAATTGTTCACTGAAGTTCGTAGTGGAATAGACATTCTCCTTTCGGCTTCGTTACTAACAGATGATAGTGTTCTATGCGACGTACTAAAGTCTGGCATTATGTACGATTTCAGAAAATATGTTTTTGATCTTTTCTTGTCAATATTCAATTTCAAGATTTTGCGCTACTGTTGTAACTGAATTTATACGCATTATATTTTAGTAAACTTATTTAAGGGAAATAGAAGTATGATTGCCCTGCCGATAGCTATTGCATGTGCTAGTGTCTGAATTATTTAGATCAATCTAATTTATTATCGGCTTTTTGAATCTGAGTCTTACAATAGGCATCGACTGCCCGTCGACTGGGCATCACTACACTTTACGTTTTTTTTTAAATTTGGTTAAATATTTAAATTTCTGAACGGAATCATGTATAATTTATTATGATAGATCCTTAACTGGGCAATCATTGTATTGTTTCCCCTATATTTTTCTACACGCAAAAGGATCTAGTTAGAACGATCGCATATTTTCCTAGCGCAATACTTACTCAATGTAGAGAAACGTTTTGTTTTGTAAAAGGCGGAAAAATTTCAATTTTTCTATGTAGTCTAGTTAAGATTATAATCTAAAGATAAATTCAAGTTATCGACGTATTAAAGGTGCTGAAATCTGCCGTTTGAGACCTGGCGTTGTCTATAGTAAGTCTAGGTAAAAGGAAATAGTCCACAAAATGCCTCCACTCCTATTAATCTTTCTCCTATCCCTACATATTATATACGGCAAGATCGAAATACAGATGGTTATTTCCCCAAACCAGAACCAAAGCGAAGTCCAGTTCAACTGTAGCTCTGAAGCCATCACCAATGATGACTGGGAAGCGTTTCAACTGAATAAATCAATTGTGATGGAAAAAATCACTGAAGTCTTCGGCAAAAGACCAGACGACGTCTTCTTTACCAACCCTATGTTTTTTAAAATGCAAAACTGGACAGAAGTCACTAAAGTCGTGGCTCTAGTCAAAATGAAAAGTCTAGAATTTCAATACCCGAAAATACTTTTCCAATCCGTTATACCAACCTATATAGAGCTTATAAATTACAACAAGCTAGAAGAAGGTAAAGGCCTAAAAATACAGTACGTTCAATATATCTTTGTACAATTAAATACGACCTGGGTAAACAAAGAAACTCGGAGACCAGTGAAAACTATCAAAGATAAGGTTGATTACAAATTTAACAATTGCATGCCTCTCCATCCTAAATCAGACTTCACCTTTACATTCGATTTTGGAAACCCTGATCATCAATCAGAAAACCTGACGTATTCCATTGATTGTAACGTCTTTGTTCCCGAAGAACCGAAATGTGGTGAAACGGTTTATAAAATAAACAGGAACTTGAGATTTGAAGTGGATTACATGACCACGTTACATGGAGACGTAGCTGCTGTCTATAAAGAGGAATTCAAAGGTCGTCGTTTGTGGACGTATCCTATTCAAAAAGTGATGAAATCAGCTGGGTTACCGAACCAATTCAATGTGACTGAATACATAGAATTTACTTATAAGTTAGACAGTAAAACTGTGGTTAGAGACCTTTTAAATAATCTGGTTTTGGAAACTGTTCATCCTTACTAGAAAATGAAAATATTTTTGTTATCTTTTTAATTTTTTTGTGTTCTTATAAGGCCAATGCCACGCCGCACAGTGGGAACCCTCCAAACAAGAGCATATCGAAAATGGTTATGGTGAAACTCGTAATTTTAAGGAACTGTCGATGGTTTTACCTAATAGAATAGACCAGCTTATCGGCAGAAAGGCTTTTATATTTTTCAATTTAGTTGAAACTACCTAAAATTATTTTCAAACATAACACTTCGATAATTTCATGTTTTCAAACTATGCATGGTGACAGTTAGACGTCAATTTCTGCTCATGTTGCTATAGACACTATAGCAAGATTATATATTTTTGGAAAGCTCAAGATCTCTAATTTATAATGCTGCAATTAATATTTGACTTTCATTTAGAAATAAAATGTTAAAAATTTATTCGTGAGAGAAGTCATTTTAAACATTTTATTATTTTCACTTGGAGTTTTCTCTGTTGCCGAAGGCTGCCGAAGTTGAGTAAATTGTTGCTAAAGGTTCGGAAACTATTCAATATTGAGAAGAAAAAATAAAAACTTGCGCATATTTGCGCCATTTTAATTTAGAGCAAAAAATATGAGACAAGTAAAATTCTCAATATTTGGGAATTAATAAATATTAGTTCTTATTCTATAAACTGTTGAGTAATAATGATGAATAAGTATTTTATTTGACAAATGACTTTAGGTTACGTGCCAAATAATTTTTTTTTTTTTAAATATCAAAATTTAAAATTACGAACAAATTTTTTTTTTAAAAATCCCTCTGTTAAAAAATTATCTTGCGGTCATCTTTTAATCATTAAAATGATAAAAATATCTGTATTATATATCTATATTGGTTAACTAATAGATAACAATGATGGTTGCATTTATTGCTTCGAATATCAATTAATTTAATTATAAGTTTATAAGATATAATTAAATAAAATTTAATTTATAAGTTTTGCGCTAGACACTAATCTTGGAGTACTATAAAAAGACCATCCAACCATTAAAGTGATCGGATCATTTGATTCGTCATACAACTTTTACATACATAACAAAAACGAAATTACTGTGCAACATGAGTGAATTTGTTTGCAGTAGACGTGACTTGTGTACTTTAATTATTAACGAGAAAACTACTTCTGAAATTGAACAGTATTTAATGGTCAATTTTAATTTATCGGCATCAGAAATTAGTACTGTAGTAAACAGTATTCAAAAAAGTTTGGCCACGCCATGTAGACAACTCTGTGCGTTTAGCACAGAGTAAGGGCTAGAGATGTGAACGAAAACTCTTTCCAATACGGACTCTACGTTACATGCTTGGATCAGATGTATGGAGAATTGGAGATGCTACTACACATTTCATACAATTTATCTTCTCAAAAAGTGGTCAGCGTCAACACCTGAGAACAAAAGAAGTAAAGAAGAAAAGAAAAGGCTTGTGCAAAGACGTTTTCGTGAAGAACTTGGTTTGCTTATAGACAAACCAAGACAAGGTACTGGTAATAGCAATGACGTCAAGAAGATTCTTTCAAAACTATCAATGCTCTGCAGAGATAACGGGTGTTGACGAAGAATTAATAAGAAGACTATACATAACTCTTCAGTTTGAAGAGTTATGTATAGTCATCAGGACTTCCGATTAATCCCGTAATATTCATGGCGCACAAATTATAGAATACTATGTAGTTTTGCCAATTAGAAGAAGAAAATAATAAAGATTACAAGAGTTTTCGGTTGCATCATGCCATAACGTGTTCCCGGTCAGCTACAAATGAAGACGTCTTCCACGCCTTGCTATGTACATCTGATCCATACATATCGAGCCTCTACAGACGACGTTTAATAATATAAGAATTATTTGACGAAGCTAAAGAACTTCTAGATATAACTGTTCTCGAGTAGAGAAAATAATTATTATAAGTTTTTTTTTTTTTTTTTTTTTATTTACTTCTAAACCCGCATTTGACCTCGATCTCGCCTGATGGTAAGCGACGATGAGGTCGACGATGGTGCATGCGGGTCCAGTAAATGCCTATTCACTCTGGCCTTGAAGATCCCAAGGTTGTAGGTTTCGGGAAATACAGACGCCGGCAGGCTGTTCCATTCCTTAGCCGTTCGCATAATGAACGAAGAAGCAAATCGCTTCGTGCGAGCAGATGGGATATCAACAACATAAGGATGGAACCCCTCCCCGCGCCTGGTAGTCCGAAGGCGGAATGGAGATGCTGGAATTAGGTCGTGCAATTCCGATGCGCACTCTCCGAAATGTATCCTATAAAATACCGATAGACAGGCGACCTTGCGCCGATGTTCCAGACTTTGCAGTCTAGCTTCCACCAGCGATTCGTCTTAGCGCGTTTCTTCACTGAGTCAAGAGCAGCCAGTTGGTACTTAGCTGAGCCATCCCACAGGTGGCAGCAGTACTCCATGCACGACCGGACTTGAGCTTGGTAAAGGTTTAAGAGCTGTCCCGGCGTGAAGTACCGCCTAACCTTACTCAGGATGCCCAATTTTTTGGCTGCGGTCTTAGCTTTTGACTCAATGGAGCGCCCAAAGTTAAGATTGGAAGTCAGATCCAACCCCAAAAGGCTAAGGTGGTCGGTAATCGGTACGGATACATCCCGGAAAGTCGGAGTCAGGTGGAAGGGACTCCGTTTAGCGGTGAATAGACACGCCTGCGTTTTAGTGGCGTTAAACTTGACCAAATTGGCATCGCCCCAATCGGCCACGGCCTTTAAGGTCAAGTCGATACGCTCAACCATGGCCTCTCTTTGAGTCTGGATCTCACCAGCACCAGCGCGCGCAACAGGAAGATATCTCTCCGTAACCGTGCTGTCGTCTGCGTACCCAAAAATACCCGATATGAGTAGATCATTTATGTGCAGCAGGAATAGGGTTGCAGAGAGGACAGATCCTTGTGGAACTCCGGCGTTGATAGCCAGTTGGTCAGACGAGCAGCCATCTAGGACCACTCGTATTGACCGTTCACTCAAGAAATCCGCGATCCATATGCGCAAACTGGTTGGGATTCCATATGAAGGAAGCTTGCTTAATAGGCTACCGTGCCAGACCCTGTCAAATGCCTTAGAAATATCAAGTGACACGGCAAGAGCTTCGCCGGTTTTCTCAATGGCTTCGCCCCAGAAGTGGGTGGCACGAACCAGAAGGTCCCCAGTAGATCGGTTTTGGCGAAAACCATACTGTCGGTCACTGAGGAGATCGTTACCTTCTAGGTATGCCAGGAGCTTGGTGTTCAATACACGTTCCATAACCTTGCAGATAATGGAAGTGATTGCTATGGGTCTATAATTGGCGGGGTCAGCACGGCTACCTTTTTTGGGCACAGGCTGCACGTTAGCAAGCTTCCAGGAATTTGGAACTTGACCAGTCTTTAGAGAGAGGCGAAACAGGCGCGTCAAGACAGGAGACAACTCAGGTGCACAGTTCCTCAAGACAATAGCTGGTATCCCGTCAGGACCACTGGCTTTATTCTCGTCTAGAGTGCGGAGCGTTTTAAGTACCTCCTTTTGGTGAATGCAGACCTCTGGCATTACAGAGTCGCAGTGGGGTAAGGTGGGTGGAGTTTTGCTTCCAGCATCTAGACAAGAATTACTAGCAAATAGAGAGGAAAACAAGTTTGCCTTCTCTTTCGCGGTGTGAGCCAGCGATCCATCGGGTTTGACCAGAGGTGGCAGCGAAGGGCGACAGAAGTTAGCTTCGACTGATTTAGCGAGGGACCAGAAAGCCTTGCTACCCGCAGGGTATGAAGCAAGCTTGTTTCCGATCCGGCCAACATGTTCGTAGCGAGCCCGACGCTGAACCTTCTTGCAGGACTTGGCGGCTTTGTTGAAGGCTCTCTTTTTATCCAGGACATCCGGAGCTTTGCGCGTCCGAGCATCAGCCCAGGCTACAAATGCTGACTGCTTCAGTGTTTCAGCACGAACGCAGTCAGCACTGTACCAAGGGCGTGCTGCGCCACCAAGAGGCACGTCAGAGAAGGGAATGAAATATTCCATGGCCTGACGTACCACGTCGGTTATGGCCGAGGCGCAGCTCGACGGATCCTCAGTAGAGAAGCAGATTTGTCGCCATGGATAAGATGCAAAGAAGTGCCGCATCTCATCCCAATCTGCTGACTTGTATCGCCACACTCGCCTGGTGCCTCTAGGGCTTAAATCGGGCGGAGAGTAGCTAGATACAGATTTCACCAGACAGTGGTCAGAGGTTCCCAATGGGGCAGAAATCGACACAGAGTACCTGTCCGGATCAGTTGTCAGCAGAAGGTCCAAGCAATTGGGGGTGTGACCATCAACATCCGGTATGCGCGTGGGGCCATCGACCAGCTGTGTGAGGTTTAGCGACAACGCGAGTTTGTACGCTTCCCTGCCAGCATGGTCGGTCTTCTGGTATGGGAACAACCACTCCTGGTGGTGAGCATTAAAGTCCCCCAGAAGAACCAATTGCGCAGATGGATACCGTTGTTGGGCCACTTCCGCCGCAAGGCTAAGGTGTTCAATTAACTTAGTTGTCTCCTGGTCACCGCTGTGCGAACGGTAGACACACGCATAGAGCATTTTCTCCAGCCCAGTGTCCACCAGTATCCATATTACGGAAAATTTGGGATCTTCAAGGTTCCGGAGACGCCGACAGCAGATGTCATCGCGAGCATACACACAGATCCCAGCCCGGGGTTTAAAATTGTGCTCCAGGTTATAGCCTGGGTAGTGTAAGTATGACGCGTCTGACGGACATCTGATCTGCGTCTCCGTAAGGAATAGCAAGTGTGGATTTTCAGTTTCGAGGTGGTGGTGAACTGGGTCGATATTTGAGTGCAGACCTCGGATATTTGAGAGGTGCACTTTGAGTTGGAGGACGTGCTTCCGCTGTGCACACTTACTATTCTTATTGAACTTCTTCATATTGTTGGAGAGTGAATAGGCGAGAGAACGGTAGTTGGGCAAGGGGCTGCACAGCTCACCCAGCGGCGCATGCGGGGTCGCCACACGTATGGTAGCCTCATCTGGAGACTGCGGGGACGCCCGAACCCCCCACGGAAATGCCCACCGACTCCTCCAATCCGGTCGCCAACCGGCACGGTGGAGCATTCCGGGATTTTTCGCAAGGCGGCGGGGCAGCCTTTCATAGGTGGCTGGCCTACTACTTGGGCCCCCTACAACCTGCGGTCGGCCAGCGGATAACCGTGCTTCGGATCCCGCTACCCTCCACGATGAGGCGCCCGGCGCGGCAACACATCGCAGCACCGAAACCGGTGCACATGTGCAGTATAGCTGCCCAGAACCGTTCTCTTGGTGGCTACTCCGGACATCATGCCGAAACACGACTAGGTCGCTTGGCGGCATGTCTTTGTCCGGAGGGTGGTGACAAGCCGCGGTCAGCCTGGACCTACCACCAGTAGGCTGCTCGTTTATGGCTCCCAGGGTTCCTGTGTGGGGCCTTGTGGTAGAATCTACGGATGCGAGCAGCGGAACCGTATTCCTACACATCCCTTAGTCGACTTTTACGACACCCACGGGAAGATATGGGGTAGTCCTATTCTAAACCGGGAACTACACGGATAAAATAAGTCTTAAAAATATACAACGTGGTTCTTTTTATGTTTAAAAGTATAGTTTTAGTCATAAAAATATTATTTTAATAGTGTAATAATTATTCCTATTTTTTAATTAATTTTATGGGAATAAAAATGAAGATTTTCATGTTTGATATTTTTAAATTAAATAATTAGTTGTGTTATAACCATGAATATTTATTCAATTGATAGCCTATGTATTCTAGTATGTGTGTGTAAAATTTCAAAACAATATGTCAAGAAATAAAGAAGTTATAGATTTATGATATGGAACGCACCGTTTGGGCCCACTGTGCGCCGGTCGGAGTACAATGGAATTTTGATTGCAGATTTTTACTCAAAGTCAGATGATAGAGCTTCAGGAAAAACAAGTGAAGTTTTTAATATAAAAGTTCTTTGTGTCAATATTTAATATAATCAATATTTACCACACTACTATTAGTTAAAAGGTGTAGTTTTATACTGGTGTGACGACGAAGAAAAATATTACTGGTAGTCACCCTGGTGTTACAAGCTGGTGTGACGATGAGTCGGTCGTGAAATTTCGATTACGATTTGATTACACACTAAATTTTTGCACGCATTATTTTATTTATTTACCTCTGGTAACATTGAGGTTGGTTTTTGTGTAACAAAATCCAACGCTCTTTCCTTACACGCATCACAGCTAAGTTACTGATTCTCTGTCAGGCCTACTATGACCTCGGAAATCTCAACGATTATTCACCGTTTCCACAGATATTGAGTAAGATAATAAATCTTTTCGACTGATTCAAGGGGGTTCATAGCCTGGCTGCGAGCATGGTCATTAAGTGATCATGCAAGTTAAGCCACGTTGGGCGAAGTCATCACCAGGATGGGTGACCACTAGTCGTTAGTGGCACATTGCATCTGAGCCTCTACGTGCCTCTGAGAGCCAGTCCCGTTAAACAGTCGGTCCCGTTTGTTGTCATTCGACAGCAGTTGTTAGGTATGCCACAGGGGCCTACGACAATACAACCTCAACAACTCTAAAAATAGATTGACAAATAAATTATGTCCCCCTTTTTATAATTTATTAAAGATTATTTAATGAAAAAAGGGTGGGGGGGGGGGGGGGGGTATATTCCGCGACATAGATAGATAGATAGAAACACTTTATTCTACACAGAGAGAGATAGAGAGAGAGAGCAGACAGAGTTTGAACAAAAAAAGTTCACCCCTTCTAACTTATTTAAGTAGCCTAGCATGCGAAATGCTTAATAAATAAAATTGATTAATTTAACTTAGTAACAAACGCAAAACAGTATTTATTTAAAACATTTTATATTTTTGCATATTTATGCAATTTGTTTCACATTTCTTATACTAAGCGTAAAAAGAAAAAAAAAATAGGAAATAGATTATACACAATACAATAAGATACATTATAGACAATACACAGCACAATAAACAATTAGTTAGTAACTTTCTACTGTACGTTTTTACCAGAAAATTCCGAATAAAATCAATATAATGGATTCTTAGTGCCTTTGTCCGGACAAAGGGCAGACCACTCGTACAAGCTTTAATTAATTATAGTGGTTGATAAATGGTCTATTAATAAAGGATGTTCTATTCTATTCTATAAAATAGTTCTATAAATTAAATCGATTCTTGACGTCTTGAGTGTTAGTTTTGATGTTGGACGTAAATTGATGTACCAAATTCCGTTCCTTTTTTCGGTTAATTAAGTTCTTATTTAGGACATTAGGTGAATTTCACAGAGCGTCGGTGGCGTCGTCGTGGCTAGGACGACGGACTCCCATGCGGGAGGTCCGAGTTCGAAACCAGGCAATGCCATGTACGTATGAGCATTCGTTTTTTGAAAGACTTACGTACATTTACCGACTGCTATGACGGTGAAGGAAAACATCGTGAGGAAACACTGAGATAACCAGCGTGTGAAATGGGGAAGGAAATGACAAACCACCTCATTAAATCTGCCACGAGAGTGGTTCTATGTGATTAATTCCTTAGAATGATCACGATCCTCAGCAATGAGGAATTCGACTTAGAAGAAGAAGGTGAATTTCTCAAGTAATTATTAACTTAAGAGACAATGTAAATTCCTCACAAGTAAGCAGCATTTTATTTCCTTACTTACCTAAGCTTTAGTACAAAAAGAGACTATCTAAACCTGCCCAAGCCCACTTTATTAGGTCGTTTTGTTTATACGAGCATCATTTATGGCACCATGACATAGAAACAAACGAAAATGAAATGGCCATCTGTATTTTTGTTATGTTAACGCGCGGAGTAAAAAAATATCATTTCAGGATATGGAGGTACAATCTTCCGGTTTACAGTCAATTAAATGTCATATAATAAAATGTGTACAAAACAGCTGTAGGTATAGGTAAACCGCGTATCTGGCGTAACTCGCGCGGCAAGAGAAGCACGAGGCGGGACGACAGAGGGCGAGCGGGCCTCACCTCGTCGCACGCGAGGCAAATCAAGTATTACGAAACAACAATCCTTATAATTACAACCCTAAAATGGCAACACTGTTAGAAATTCCATACAAAATAGTACCTATCAATGTTGCCATTTTAAACTTGAATTACGGTTTGTTGTTTCATGAAATAACACCCTGGATTAAGGCTGCCTTACCACCAAAGCTGTGCGAAGACACGAGGCGGTGAGCGAGGAAAAAATCCGCCAATAGGATCGCTCCATTTTAATCGTGACGTGATAATGAGGCGATCCTATTAGTGGATTTTTTCCTCGCTTCCTCGCACAGCATTGGTAGAAAGCCACCCTAAATGTTGGTACATTTGGTGTTAAGTCTAGATCTGTCCCTGGCAGAATATACGTTGCAGTGGAATATGGCACTTCCTTTATTCCGTTCCGGAAGGCCAATCCACTCCGCAGGGGTCGTTATATCCAATAATGGGTTTCTATTGACAGCCCATTCAATAGCATCCACCAATGGAGGCAAATCGTAACAGCGCGGGCGCTGGTTGGAGACAGTATGAAGAGCTCGCGGTCCCACCCGGTAGCACAGAAAATCTTATACTATCCAGAAACCATTGAGATGGTAGCTCGTACACTTGGAATTTTCTTTCATTCGGTAGCTATCTAATGAAAAATAAAAACTTTCCATTTTTCTTCACATGAAAATTACAGAAAATGACCTAAATATGAGTTCGTATATAATTATGGAAATAACAGGCTATCTATGGCAGATATTGGAACAATTTTCTTTTTATTTGAATGATTAATGAGTTTCTAAATGTTACTGATATCAAGTAGTAATACTAATAGATCGAGTAACTCTGTCGGCGTACGATGTCTCTGTCTAATAAATAGGTTTTGAACAAGACACCGTACGCCGATGCGTGAAAATGCGAACAAATACACCTTTGCTTCCCTATTTTCCTCTTGAAATAAAGCTGTCTTCATTTCGGTTGATTGAGATTTCAAGGGGTCCAGATAATTACCAGGAGATCGATTCCACTAAATACTACTTAACTAAATAGAATCTAAACTACATCGTTATGACGTGTTTCGTATGCTACTATCCACTAACGATCCAATTTCAGTTAAGTTCCGATCGAGTCAGAACAGTAACGTATTTGTGCATTCTAATAAAACGTTTAGTTTATACTGAATCGCAGTTGAACGGTAACAAAACGCTTTTACTGTCAAATAACGATCGAACATAAGTTCCTCTCAAGGTACTTTTGCCCGATCGATAGTAAATCGAAAGGTGGCAGTGGTAGAGTTATGCGTCAGCAGAATGCGATTTGGTGGCCAAATAGAATTGGAACGAAAACAAAATTGAAATAGAACTACAAACGTTGTAATTAAGGCGAATTGGGCGCAGTTCCCCAGTTCCTTAATAAATATTCGCTCCATCCGGGACGAACGGGCTTGTTTCCTCCAAATATCCACCTCCGGATTGCATAGGATCGAAAATATTTGCCAGCCAGTCTGAGGCCGTTCCTCTTCGATTAAACGTTGGTAATCGGTTTTGATTGGTCCCATCCAAATGTTTGCCACTTTATTGCGAGCACTATTGGTTATTTGACTAGTTACGATTATCGATAGGAACGTTCTATTGAAATACGTTTGGAAGTAAAATGAGATCGTCTATGAAACACATCAATGCAATGCTGCTTTTGGGAAGAAATAGATAAAATGGTGATACAACCCCAGACTGACTTTGCACAGAGTCATATCACCTTCCTAGAAGTAAGTATCTATTGTAATATTATTTATAGAACGGTTTATTTATAGTTTATTTATTTATTTTATTTATTTAGGTATGCCAACAGCACATATATTTCACATTTCAAATCATCTTAATAAAATTGTACTTTTACAGATATATGTGCCAATTAAAGGCATACACAGCATTCACTAAAACATCGGGTAATTACTTAGGTATAACATTACAATATAGGTCTAGTACCTTATAACAATATACCTTATACAACTAACTATAGTTCAATCGGATATTCTCCGCGCTCAAGTAAAAAAATTACAATGACATCGTTACCTACCAAGGTATTTTTGGTGTCGATTTCGTATAAATATAGGATGACTAATTCAATTTTGAATTGTTTCAAAATTGAATTAGTCAAAATATTGTTATTTTCACTATTCCATTGAAGAAATTCGAGAAAATGAAAGAAAAAAAAAGAAAAAAAAAGAAAAAAATGCCCTGGTAGATGTAACGATGTCATTATGATTTTTTAATAGAGCTCGGAGGATGGATACTTTGACCTCCTCCCCCTCACAGAGGAGCGGTAATCTGCGTGGACTCTAATCTTCAAAATAATCCTTTGGGTGTTCTAAATACGTGTGCTAATTTTCACATTCTTTGCTCGTAGTGCTTGGTTTATCAACAATCTGCCCAGCTATTAATGAATAATGTTTTTGATAACAGACAAGTGCCAGCCGCCATTGTTGTTATTATTCAACCTGTAGAAGGAAAATCGTTCAGTAAATTAATGGCATAAGGAAATCGTACTCTGCCATCAGAAACTTTTCCATTTTATTTTTAAACTTATTCAAAAACTTCTAAAATAGGGCGATCCTTTTAATCTCGACTTCCCTCTTTACCATTAAACTTTTCACCGTTCAGGTTTCAATTTACCTGCCATTGAAAGATAAAATTGTTCAACATCATCCGTCCCTTTCATACTTAATAATAGTGAAGGGATAGAAACAGTTTTAGTCTTCATTTTAAAGAAAATAGTCAGTAATTTGGTTTTGTGCTAGTATTTACGAATATGCAGACAATAAGAGTGTTAATGCGTTGTGGCTAGGATGCCGGACTTCCAATTTAAGAGGTGTTTGGTCCCAGAATAAACAAAGCAATTAATGGGGTTTTCTGTTTATTCAAAGACTTTGCGTATAAGGAATACATACTGCTCTTACGCATAGCAACAAATGTGAGAAAACAAATTCAAACTCGACCAATGGCACTAGGAGCTAGGAGAACCAAACAGTGGATCATGCCTTCATAGCCCAAGAGGAAGCTTTAGCAAAAAAATCCCTTTACCCAAAAAATGATCATTTACGTGTCAGCACTTATATCTGACTGAATTCAGTTAAGTTTAAATGCATTCAGTACGGTTAGTTTGCCATTTAGTGTAAACAGAAGCCTGTCTAGTTAGTGAATTCAGTCTAGTATAATGAGCACTTAAATGCGGAAACAGGAACTCCACAACCTAACAACAACCTAAGAAAATTCATTTTGCAAGAGGAAACTTGTGTCTTAGGGCGGTCGTAAATAGACTGACAAAGCCAAGGCCGAGACCGAAGATATCCTGGTCCTCACTACAGGAAAGTTGACTAATGAAATTGAGCAAACTAAAGTAAATTCATCGCGACGGCAGACAGGTTTGCTTCCAGAGGTAAACGACGCCTGGCCATCCGCCCGCGGCGAGGTCGATGGCTCTCGTAGGTACTATCTAGTTATAGGACAATAAAGGGACAATGAAGTGTAGGAATAATAATAATAAAGGGACATTAATAATGAAGCATAGTTTTAAAAAACAAACGTATATTTACAACAACGTGTAATTTCATCATGACATGATGAGCAGTTCTCAAAATTAAAATACAACGTGAAAAAAGTATGACATGATTGATAATGTCATACTTTGTTCCCAGTAAGTGTTTAACTTTCGACTCACTGAAAATATTCTTTCAAAATTGTTTATTATAATATAATAGTTTATATATAAATAGTACATTACAGCAGATGCCAGGAAATTAGTGCCGACAATGGAAAATTTTGAAAGGCTAAACTAAAGCCAGGCCTTTTAAAGCTCCTAGCCGAGACTTGTATAGTTCTTTTCCCAAATTACTGCGAGGAAATCGAAAAACAAATAATGTTTATTTCAAATTATTACTAAACGCAGACCGTAGAATGCTTGACCACCTCCTGTCGGAACGGATCTAAAGGAACTTGAGTTGTGGTTATAATTGAATAGTTTCCGAACTTCTTCATGAGTCAGAGCAGTAGAATTCCAACCAGGTATTACCTGTTCACTAAAGATGTTACTCGTAGTAGAGTATATTAAATTAGTTATGGCAACCCATTTATTCCGTCTTCAGCTGCATCTATTAGTCTAACGTCCCATCTCATTTCGCGGATTCGCTCTACTACATTTATCTGTCATATTAGGACCACTTGTCATCGCAAATTGTCTTGTTATGTGACCAGTTAGCCATGTAGACAAAGTTATCTGACCAGTTAATCCTGTGTTTTATACACGTGCCCGACATAAGCCCGTTAGCTGCGCTAACACCAGGATTAGTTTGGCTGGAGTCCAGGACGCCAGGTGCAAGGATCGTGTGCAATCTGCTGCACTCATGAATTGTCATTAGAAGTACATGTGTAGATGCGGGTTAGACGCTGTTAATGTCTGTATCCCTGGTACTTGCAATAATATTGTTCTGGTTTAGTATTGCGAGAAACTTGTAAGTGGTTTTTCGATAGTATCGTTTTATAAATCCTTCGTACTATCGACACTATTGAAACATCACGACACTATCGATTGTAGGTAATACCGATAACACGAAATTGAACAATGCTATTTGTAGGCACTATAGACAGTTATACTACTATTAAATCTGCTAAGAAAGTCGGTCTATGTGGTTGTTGCCATGGAATTACGACCCTCTTCAATTGTGATTACAACTAAAAAACTAAGAAGGCAGCGATACTATCGACACTGTTGAATTCGATAGTATTGCTTGTTTTATCGGTTTTGGATTAACTTATAATAGTATGGTTTTATCACTTTATTTTATTTAGCACATGACAACCGCGAAAACATGATATATTTTGCCACAAATGTACCTATACTTATAGGTTATTATGGTTCTTAATTTCTTTTCTTCCTTTTTAACCCCCGACTGATTGAGGGAGAGCGTGTTATAAGTTTGACACGTTTGTCTGTTTGTGTGTTTGTCTGTGGCATCATAACTTATCAACGGATGATCAGATTTGGACCCAGTTTTTTTTAATTTAATAGAGAATGTTGTCCAGATTGTTCTTAGCTAGGTCTGTTGAAAATTGGATTAATGGTTTCCAAGTTCTTGGAGTATCTATGATGTCAGATGGGATCTCTGGAACGGTACTAGATAGTTCTAATTTGAGCTCAAATATTCAGGTTCATGGTGCGTTTCCGACATCTGAAACCTTGAGGATCTGATGATGACCAGGAAAAAGTAAGTGGACTTTAATTTCGTAATATGAAACTTGAAGAATTGGAAGATTTTCAGCTCGTCGAAACTATAAAAGTTAGATGGGATCTTCTCGAACTAAAGTCGTAGGGAATCCTGAGACATTACAATTTAAAAAAATACAGATGGAGACCAAAAAAATTGAAATGATGTGGAACTACGAATTTTACAATAGCCATGGCGAGCCCGAAGGCGAAGCCCGGAGCGTCCCCCCACATTGAGGTGCCGCAGGTCTAATATGCTAAATATTCTAGCCATGTCAGATAAAAATTGGATCAGTGGGTCTAAGATCTAGAAGTAATAAGTATCTTGGGATGTTGGAGTATGATGGGATCTCTGGAACGGTAACAGTTAGTTGGTTCGAGTTTGAGCTCAAATGTTTATGACTATGGTGGCCTTCCCACATCTGAAATCTTGAGGATCTGATGAAGACCAGGAAAAAGGGGGTCTCCACAATAGTACGTCGGAAGTTTCTTACATTTTTAATTTAGAGTTATTACAAGGTCGGCTGGAAGAGAACCCTATGGGATAATCCCGCCTTTGTACATGTTTTAATGTTTCTTATTTCTGTGTATTTTATATTAGTACAATAAAGAGATAACAAACAAACAAACTTATTTATCAACAATATTAACCTCATTGCTCAGGGCAAATACTTATTATTCGGTCTAACACACACCGCTCTTATCTCCCAATATTCCTTTATATACGCCATCGTGGGTCCTCAGATATGGCAATGCGTTTAATCAGGGACGGGGAAATTTGTCCCTCGGCCCGGAAAATATTTTCCTTTGCTCCTATGTACGGTACATAATAAACGTACATACATTAGAATAACTTATGTGGGTATATTGTGCCATACAATGGGAATAATTTAGTAATTCAATATTGACATAAATGAGGCTGTATCAAAAACGCATGATAGAATGAATGAATGAATACTCTTTATTGCACAAGATTAGTGTGATACAGTGCGTACAAAATCTGCGTAAAAAATAATGCAATCTAGACGGTCTTATCGCTAAAAGCGATCTCTTCCAGACAACCTTTGATAGATAGATAGAAACACTTTATTTGTACACAAATAGAGGAAAAGTATAAAGTAAAAACTACAGGGATAGTAGCACGATATGTACATATCATATGAAGGCGGTCTTATCGCTTAAAGCGATCTCTTCCAGGCAACCTCTGAAGTTAATTGGACATTAAAGAGATTAGCAACAGCGTTTAGCATGGTGCGGCTCTACTAAATATTCTTTTGCCCAGTCCACCTATAAAATATATTGTATTGGTGTAACTTTTGTGGATAGTCAATTGATATAAGATCATAAACAAAGCCTGCTGTTTCAGTTTTCGACATAAATCTTTCGTCCCTCTCTACACAGTCAGCTTTATCTGCAATGCGTTAGCTTAGCATGCAAGTTCCAGTGCTCGAGCACACAACTGGGGCTGCCAGAAGTCCAATATTTCCCGGGACGTCCGGTATTTTGGACTGAAATGGCAATTACAACCTCTGTCCTGTGGTTGGCCCAAAATTACAAGATCAATAACAAATGTCGCTTATATGGACGGACAAAAGGATTCTAGACAAGTCAGAAACATTTTGCTGGAGCGGGATTCGGACTCACGAGTTCAGCGAGCCTTTATAGATTTGAATTTCATCATCGCATTACTTTTTATATTATGTGGAATTTTACAAGTATGGCAAAAATGTATATAAGTGATATTTTAAATTTTATTAAATTCGTCGTCACAGATATTTATAATATTTCTTATGCGAATAAAACACTCGCCACAGTATTGAATTAAATGCCAACATTCATAATTTTAAAGGTTACAATACATGTAATTTTAAGTTTATTTGAATTTATGTGTATTTTTTATGTTCCGGAAAACAAACTCGAAATCCCGTTTGTGGTCTTTAGTGCGTTAGCCCCGTATAATTTACAAAAAATGCCAACCCTACACACTACACATGTAAATCTGTGACATCACTACACATGTAGTGCTGTGAAAATCTATGCTGGTACCGCTACCCTAGGGAAACGCTTTAATCTCGCTACAAGTTTTTTCAAATTTTAGAAGTTTTTGTAAGTATTAAAATTGATGTTAGTTTTTTTTTGCAGGTACTACATATTTACCTATTTGGGATTATGGAGCTTGGTGCATGGTATGTTATGTCTAAATATGTATATTTACAATCATCAGCCTCAGTTATGTGTCCACTACTGGAACACATGCTTATACCATTCTGATCCAATTCATAAACCCCAGTTTTTATTCTTCAGAATATTTCTCTATAGAAAATGTAGATCTCAATTTAAAAACCTAATTTAATTACAGAGCCTTCATACGACCTTGACGAACGAACCTCTTTATGTTATTGATCGTGGTTTCATAATGAACAAATTACGAAACGGGAGTAGAAAAAATACATTGAATTTTTTCTTCTTCTTTTAATTCTCTTCTTCTTCAATTTAAGAGCTATGCTCTTGTCGGTGTAGTAAACGCCACTGTGTCCTGTCTAGGGCCTTTTCCTTGACCTCCTTATACGACGCAACGCCAGCCTTCTCTTTGATTTGATCGAAGTAGCTTATCCTCGGTCTTCCTCTTCTTTAAATTACTTATTTGAAATTGAATCTCAATAAAATCTTCTGTAATCGAAATAAATCATTTCTGAAGGTTGAATAAAGCAAGGAAGCACTAATATTAATTTTCCTTGTACGAAATATGAAGAAATTATTTTGAAATCATTCCTTTGGGAGAAAGTGATGTTGCCAAATTTCGTACCGTAGATAGTAATAAGAACGGCATGTATTTAAATTATTACCAGAATTGAACCTATTATATCGCCAAAAAAATCCAAATAGTTGCCAAAACGAATAAATAGTCACCAAATTGCGTTGACAAAATATCTTATAATGGTAACTATTTTTATTTTGCTTTATAAAAAATAATTGCAACCCGGAAAATCAAAATCGTTGCCAAAACGAATAAATGGTCACCAAATTGCTTTGAAATACTCGGAAAAGTTCATTCAAGGTCATTGACCTTTCCCCCCTCATCCTTCAGCCCCTGGCAAGCATTTGAAAATAGTTTATCGGGATTGTTATAAAAAAGTAACCTAACGAAGGCTAGGGCGGCAAATAGGCGTAGCGAGCGCAGCTTAGCCTTCAACCTAACCCATCCGGGTCGGTTTCGCTCCGACATGTAAGTTAGCTTGACTTTCTTTGTTTTTGAAAGGATCAGCATACGGATCACAACAGGGATCGCGATCAGGCTCGGGACCGGGAATAACGGGACATTTTTTTGTGACAAAACACCTTCACGCAAGCAACGCCTGAAGGCGACTGATGTTGATATCAAGAACTGTGATCATTGGTAGAAGGGGCCGAGTGACACTGTCATTCGATATTTCGAGCAACCTCATAGGTTGATCGGTTGCCAAGTTAATGGTATGCTCAAAGTTGCCAATTTCGTTACGGTGTGCTCAGCCTAAGTATCCACCAGTACGAGGCGAGTGTTTAAGACATGTCATATGATTCCATGTCAAAAACCTTTTAGCTATTTTATTTAACACGTTCGCGCGCGGTACTTTTTCTCATTTTGGGAGTACCAATCTTCACTGCCGTACTGCATAAAATTAATGTAAGTACTCGTAAGTTATTGCATACGATCACTAACTGCTGGCGCCGTAATACGATACATAGAATAGCTGTCATGTCAATGTGTAAGTACCTGTGTATGTGTGAGTCATGTTCAAAAAGGAACACCTATAAATCCCGCAGTTTTGCAAGTAGAAACAAAATGCACGCTTTGCAGAATGGCAGTGGGACGGGCCTACGTACCAAGTTCAGTTCAGAAAATCGTCACCTATAATCGCCGGCGATGACCGTACTGTAATTTTTTAAACTCAATTTAACGGCATTAGCCGTTACCGCGCGGGAGCGTGTTAATACGGAATTAGAGAAATATTGTTGGGGTTTAGGGCGCTACGAGATTTCTTTGCTTTATTTTACCACGAGGTGAAAGCCACAGCAAGATATGGCGGAACTATTTCAGTTCAACAGCCGTTAAAATAACAGAATAAAAGCTCTACTCCCATCCCATCTGCAGTGTTTTTGGAAGAAACACACTGGTACTTTGTACTGGTTGTAACAAAAAACCCCTAGAGAGCCGAAAGATGGGTGTTCAGTACTTTGAAATCGCAAAAAAGAATTGGCTGTTTCATACAGAAGTTCAATAACCTACACGACCGAAATGTATGAACAGCTGAATTTTTTTTCGCGATTTCGGAGTGGGCCCCATAGTGTAAGGATACTGAACCCTTTCGGATCTATAGCGGGTTTTGTTACACCCTGTATGTATTTGATCACCAGTGTCAAGTTGAAATATTTACCATCATACCCAAAACGTCCCTAAATAAGAGTAAAAATTTTGGTGTCTCATTTGGAAAAGTGTTACAAACGTTTTCATTTAAGGGCATTATTATTTAAAAAGGTTTTCACTTCGGCCGTAAACTCGATGGCAGCGGGCAGCGGGGCGGTAGAGCGGCGCGGCGCAGCTGAAGTAGTGCCGTTCTAGCGTTGTACGTAAAACTACCGATAGCTTGATAACTGATTGTTTTCAGTCATGTCACGAATTCATGATAGTCTCGATAGTACAAATTAACAATATTGTCGGTAGGCAGCGATGCTATCTATACTCTGGATAGTAAAGCACAGAGTACTATATACTCGACAGAATCCATACTATTGCATGTTTGCCTTTTTTTTGACAATTCCATACTATCGCCGTCAAATTAAAAAGATAGTTTATATCCAAAAACAGTCAAAAATACCAATAGTATCCATGTTATCGATAGTATCTTACTCAATAGAGCGTCGGTGGCACAGTGGCTAGGACACCGGACTCCCATGCCGTAGGTCCGGGTTCGAAACCATGCAGTGCCATGTATCAATGAGTTTTTCGTATTTGCACATTGGGATGACCAGTGTGTAAAATGGGGTGGGCACAAAAGATGCTCAAATGTCGAAGTTCCGCAGGGTTATTCCCGCCCCCCTATCATAAGATAAGATAAGATCTTACTCAATACTATCGATAGCATCGCTGTCGTTTGGTTGTTTTCGACTGAAAACTGCCTCCGCGTCGCGCCGCTGCCGCCCCGCTGCCCGCTGCCCGCTGCCGTCGAGGCTCGGCCTTCGTAACAGCGACTGAGTGAAACGAAACCTTATTTGGCCTGACCTCTTGTATAAATCATTTCGATCGTTTATTATTTATGGGAGTGTGTCTGCTTCATTCCAATTCCATTACGGCTATAATTACATATTCCTAGTCTGTTATTGTTGTTCTAACACCAGTATAATTAAATAAGCGTAAAATAATAGCTTGTTGAATTTCAATAATGAATTTCTTACTTAGGAACTATGTCGGATAGTTTTTATAATAAAAAATCTTACATTTGAGTTGATTACAATTGAGTTTTTCAAACTCAAGCCGGGGTTTAAAAAGTTTACTGTCTTAGGACCTATGCACACTGCATTATACGTTTACGGTGCCGTAGAACACAAAAAAGCAGATTGTTTGCGTTTGTTTCGACGGAAACACACAGAGATGCGATATAAACGCGCGTTACCTGCGCGTAATTGTTGTCTTATAAAGAAAATAAAAAATTATTGAAGTGAAAACTTCTTTAGGCGCCGCACCTTGCGCTCTTTCTGGACAGTGAACCAAACTGAACTGTCACGCTCGAGTCGGTGACGCTGAATCGAATATATTCGGCTCCATTCGACATCAAGCGCGCTCGGGTCGGTGACGCTGAATCGCGTATACTCGGCTCTAGTCGTCATCAGCTGTCATCAGCCACGTTTACTGTCTAACAAGGAGTGCCTCGTTTCTAGAATTACGTTTTTATTATTAAATAAGTCGGGCTTTGCGTGGTTGTTTTTTGTAAGTTTTCACTTCTATCGTGTGGTCATAAGCATACACCTTCTTTTTTATTTTATTAACTGTTAAGTAATACGTAGTACGTATCCGCGATACATATCTGTTACTGTTACGTACGATACGCGTACGACACAATCAATTTCAGCCGTCTGTGTACATACAGGACGTAGAGATTTAATTAAAGCCTTTGTTGCCGATGCTCCATGGCAAAGCCTGCTATCCCACCCACGCTATGTTTGGGCCACCATGAGATAAAGTGACGGTAAAATTGTATGTAAATTCGCGGTAATTTAAATTTGAATGTTAATTTTCTAACTTAGGAGATAGGCGTATTATATTAGTAGACTTTTACTTATACCGATGTTGCTGTTAAGTTTCTGAAATAAGTTATTTTTTATTTTTTATTGACTACTAAACCCGCATTTGACCTCGCTCTCGCCTGATGGTAAGCGACGATGAGGTCGACGATGGAGCATGCGGGTCCAGTAAATGCCTATTCACTCTGGCCTTGAAGATCCCAAGGTTGTAGGTTTCGGGAAATACAGACGCAGGCAGGTTGTTTCATTCCATTGTTTATTGTATGGTTAGTGGTCAGCCAGTTCACAGAATTGATCAGGCCGGCCGTAGGCCTCTGACAGGGCTTAACGACTGCTGTCGAACGACTCGACAACAACCGGAGACGACCATTTATCATGCTCTCCGATGCGCCAAGGGGTTGACGTAAAATGTACCACTAGCGGCCATATATCCTGGTACTGACCTCGCCCAAAGTGGCTTAACTGATCGCTTTATGACCATGATCGTAACTAGGTTATGAGCCCCTCGAATGTTAGTTTTTTTTCGCGCTATTTGATCAAGAAACACTTATACGTTTATACATCTGTAATAATTTGTAAATTGTGAGTTAAAAGGCAGTAGTGTTCTCGCTCAATACTTACAAATAGTATTTATAATGAAGGCGTCTAAGTGTTGTCAAACAGCTTTTGGAATTTGGCAAAAAATAATTTCTTCTATCTGTTGTTTCATACAATTTTCACTTATCGATTTTATTTAACATCTGATTTTCAGTTTTTTTTTTTAAACTGCTTGGCAAAAGTTGTTTAGTTAAGAACATATTGAAATCTAAATCATTATAAAGACTATAAAGTCCTATAGGTATGGCGTGGCCCGACTCGCACTTGGCCGGTTTTGGCCTCCTAGGGCCTCCACTTATCATGACTCACGCGCACGTGTCAGTGTTGCGGTTATGGCTGCTTTGAAAACAGTTTACTATCATCGACGACAAATATTAACGCGCAGCGCAAACAATACGGGATTGTTTCGAAACAGTTTTCTGTAACAGATGGTCGAATAGAGATGTGTGTGGGCGATGCGATCAGAACGGAGTCGGATCGGAACTGAAACTTTGGTATCAAAGGCTCCAACCACGGGATTCAAGTGGATATAGCGATTTTGGAAGAATTGGGAATTAAATCAACGCATGAACCTTCAACCTTCGTACCTTCTATTCCTTGCTTCCTTCCTTCCTTCTATAAAGTGTTTCTATCTCTCTATCTATCTATCTTGAAACTTTAGGCTGTTTGCTCTGTGCAAAAGGTAAGGTGAAAAACCATAGCGTTTCTCTTCTTGGACAAAAATTATTAATACTTACTTTACGAGGTTCTTGGAATTCAGTCGAAAATGAGTAATAATAATGTAATAATTTTATTAACAGCATCAATTTATCCATCGATTTAAATAACAGGGTTCTATGCCTGTCCTAACATTTTTCACTAAGAAAATAATAATTTGAACAAATAATACTTATATGGACATACAAATATCGAAATATCGGATCAGTTGTATCTCTATTAAATACGTACCTACTTGGTTTATGCAAAATCGCTATTTTATGCGGAAAACTGGTTGTTATGTTATGACTAGGTAGGACAGGAGCAAATGTTTCATTGTTCTATATTAAAAGCTCCAATTTTATCTATTGTACTATTTACATTCCACTAACTTTCTTTTCGTAGAACATCAGAAATCAAATGAATGGTTTTGGTTTGTAACGATGTTATACCTACATCTGAAATTTTAAGTAGAGTATACTTATCTACTATTTTCGAACTGCTTGAATTCCACATTATTGACCTGAAGGGATATTTTCACGGAAATTGATTTTATAGTGAATTTTTCATTTTGATCAAAATTTCGTTAGTAAGTAAGTAATACGTTTATTTCACACACAGCAATGACCGAAACAGTTTTAGTTACACTTTTAAATGACAAAAAATATGTTAAAAGTTATCCACCACGCGCCTGTTGTATGTACTCGTATACGCTATTAATTACTAAAATGTTTTTCCACCACCTGACAGTTCCATAAAACTTTCATTGCAACATCACTGAAAGAGAAGCTTGTTTACTTCAAACAAGAACTTGGTTCAAATTCAAATTATTTATTCATTCATAAATATAGGTTGTAAGTAGGTGGTACAAGTTGTAACATAAATGTATGGTCCTCTATATTTGGCTATAACAGCATGCGAAATTTTTCTTAACATAACAATTATAACAATAGTAATTTAAGTAATCTTTAAGTAACTAAATATTTAAATAAATATTTATGTTATGTGTTGTTCTACTAATATTATTATAAATTATTATTATAAATTTCATTTAAGTTAATTTAATTGTTTTACCAAGCTTTAATCTAATCTAATCTAATTTAATGTATCTTAATTTGTAATGTGTGTGTGTGTATTAGAAGACCATTTGTGCTTCTGGAAATAAATATTTTCAATTAAATAAATAAAATTTTAAACACAGTTACATTCAAAATAAAAACATAACATCCTATATAGATCAAATGAGAAACAACAAACAAATAAGGCAAATAATATAAGTATTTGGTAAAGTACCAACAGAGGTCAAAGTGCCTACACACGGGTATAATGCATTAAGAAAGACTTATCATTACCTACTATAGTCTTTCACCTAGAAAATACGAGCATATAAAATCGGGTTGTTAACTTCAACCAAGAAATTGTTCACTTCAACCAAAATCTTAGTCGTATCTATCAAGTAATTTGTTCAAATGAATAAAAATTACTTTATATGCTCTAAATCAAACAAGCTTTTTTTCCGTGTAACAAAACTAATTATACCTTTAAATGCCTCTTCGCCCTCGGGGCAAAGTTGAAACAAAGTGCCATTAAAAGTTGGCACATTATTTTTTCGGCCCTCTCGGTTTTCTAGAGAAGTTTTTTGGACATTTAAACTCAGATACTCGTGAATCGTGGTTTCATAAATAAAAATTAAAAACACAAAAAAGCCTTTTATTCTCCAACAATTAAAGTTTAACATTAATTTGAATAAATAATATTAAATAATTTCACAATATATATTTTTAGTAGCATTTGGAGACCTCTTGTTCAGTGAAGGCCTCCTCCAGAACATTCCAAACAGTGCGGTCCACCGCGATCAGTTTCCAATCTTCCCCTTCAGTCCGTATTATTTCGTCCGCCTATAATAGATACATAATTATTACCAAATTTTTCATAATTTCATGGAATATAAAATGTAAGTAATTAACACGTGTTTTACGAATTTCCCTCGGAGGCATAAAGTCCCAAACCCCTACTTATTGAAATTTCTGGGCCCTGAGCTATTATAGTACAAACTACACATTTTTTATTGTCAAACGCACAACAGGCTAAAGCAGAATATCAGCGCCATGCTCTAGACTACTCTAGAGTATGGCATTATGCTGAGCTGAGGCCTATTTGGTGCTGCAGCATACGCCGTGCATTATTAATAATTTAGTTTAATAATATATTGTATAGTATATATGTATTATTGTATAATATATAAGTGGAATTGCGTGTGTGCTGCAGACAGCAAATAAACGATTTCTATTCTATTCTAAACGCAATTTCTACTAAAACCGGTAAAGCAATAAAACCTCTATAGTTAATTAGCCCTTATCTTTCCTATCCCATGACTGCCTAGTGTTCCTCGGGCAAATAGTCCAAAGTAACCAATTACAAAACTCTGGTAGGGTACTATTGTTCTTCCACCCCCTTCCTAAATCTCGCCCGCCTGCCCAATTAAACTTTGTGCGAAATAACGTCATTCAAATGAGATTAGCCCTTGGGGTACTACTACGTAAATGGATTGTAAGAGGTTTTCTAATGGGTTTGTTTAATGCTAACATATAATTGGCGGGTTGTGTATTGTTACCATATTTAAATAAATGCATATAACATATTATTAATTATAAGTAGGAAGGTACCTACTTACTTGCTTATCGTATGGTTAGTGGCCAACCTGTTTTTCAGAGTTGTTTAGGCCGCCCGTAGGCATGATAAAGCAGTTCTGTTTACATTTAAATGCAACCACAGTAGATTAAGATTTACTTTACATCTTTTTGACAATGGAAGTGACTCGGAAAAGTAAGGCATTGTTATCTTAGTGTGCAGGTTTCCTCACGATGTTTTCCTTCACCGTCAGAGCAGTCGGTAAATGTATGTAAGTCTTTCGAAAAAACCGAAAGACTCATTGGTACATGGCATTGCCTGGTTTCGAACTCGGACATCCTGCATGGGAGTCCGATGTCCTAGCCACGACGCCACCGACGCTCGTTTTGATAACAACAACTTATAAATCGTTTAAGCAACTAACATGGCTTAATTTATAATATTATAATTTACTACCTACCTACCTACTTATTATTCGGTAGTAGGTAGCTACTTACAATTTATAATATGTCTTACTACTTTACTTTTTTAAGCCCTTACTTTTCTCTACAACAAAGCATGTTTTCATAAGAACGTCTTAGAACGAAATCTTTTTGAACAAAACATACATATTCAATTAAGACCCTAATCATGATCCTTTTGTGTCTGATACTGTCTAAATACTGTTAAATGTTAGTTAATTCTATTAAAATATTTCAGGCCTGACCAGGTATATAATAGTGCGCCTTATTGTAATTTATGTATATATGTTTTATCAAATTGAATTGGTGATGTTTGTATTTTATTGTAATTTAATGAATATGAATATTTAATTACTTTATTAAGGGAACTATGTTTTTCACAGCCATATCCATAACGCAAATTTTAAAAGTACTAGTGCACCCTCTTGACAACGCTATTATATTCCTGGTGAGGTTTATAAACCAACTTCACAAGACCAATACAAAAACAGATGACCCAGATGCCTAATTGAAAAGGTATAATAATAAAACAAAGGAGATAAAGTTCCGTTTTTCCATTACACACCGCAGCCTTGTTTTGGATTACCGCAGTAGGAAGATTAATTTTCACGTGTAGCTTACGTACAAAAAAAATGTGGATTAGACTTTGAAACCCTGTAAGAAACTCGTTTAAACCCCAATCAACCCTTGATTAATTCATGACCTATAGCAATCATGTTATATATACCACTCAACGCTTGATTCAAATGTAAGACGACTTTATATGCTTATATAAAGTCGTCTTAAATCGAAAAAAAAAACCTATTTATTTAACCATTACGTGTTATTTAAAAAAACTTATTGAGTTGCACTCCGACAGAATGAGTAGTATTTTTAAAGTATTTTAAGTAGTACAGAATAAGTAATAATTTTTTTTACTGTACACATTTATCGCCAAATGTGACCTTTTTTACGGAAATGCGTACAGTAACTTCAGGAATGAAAACAGGGTTATTAATTAATGCTAACTTACAAATTCTATTCAAATCCCCTAAGTACCTTTTTCATTATGTATAAATGTGAATTTAATATTTTTCAGCTTATCCTCAAAATAAAAATACAATTACGTTTAAGAATAAATCGACTTTAATATAATTAAGAACAAAATTAATATAATTACGATTAAGAATAAATCAACGAAAGAAAATTAAAGACTAATCTTTAATTTTTCTTCCTAAGAAGATAAAAAATTTATATTGACGCAATCATTAATTTTAATAAAGCAAGTAAGTATTAAGGAAAAAAAAAGCAATAAAAAATCCGGTAAACCCTTGCCCGAAGATAAAATTATATAATATTTGTTTTCCCATTTCGGGATTAAACCTTTTTATCGGTATTTTCTGAAGGCCTTTTACGTAGAATGTAATATTAAGAAACCCGTAAGAAGATTGACCGAAACTTTGATATAAGTATAGTTAAATAGGTAAATATGTTCCTACCGTACCTACTACTAAAGCTTTTTCAGTTTTGTGTGAGTTCAGTAGAGTTGGGTTAATAGAACTAAATTGAATGGTCCTTTCAAAGCCATAACTGAATCATACATCCTTTTGGGACAGATTTACCCCACATTTTCGAGACAATTTTTCTCGACAATGTATTAGACTGATAGGTTCTTGTAATAACGGAGAAATGTTGGCACCAGAACTCACTACAGCCCGTCATGTCATGTTCAGTTAAAATAACAAACTCTAAGCGACGCTTTACCCTCTTGACAATGAAGCTTTAACTTGTTCTGAAGAGTCCATTAGCGAGGTTTTAGAAAGTGTTTTCAATTTTCTATCCTTGATCCTCGTATTTTTTTTTATTAAAACTTGTATTGCGATGATTTTGAGCGTCACTTTTTGTGATAAGTAAATTCGACTTTTAAATTACTTTTCATGCCGTCAGCTGCGAACAGTCACTGGCCGTCAGCCTATTTCTATTATATATTATATCCATTCTAATGGGGAACATGCCTTACGTACAAGAGGACCATGATCATAACCATGATCCACCACCCAGTGCCGATTTGTGGGTTCACGTGCCTTCTTTTCTCAGACATGCAGTTTTCTTCACGATGTTTTCCTGCATCTTTAGAGCATCTTGTAAAATAAGTCTTCGATAAAACTCATTGATAGATAAATGTACGTATCCGTTTAGTCTCATGTTAGTGCGATCTAGAATAGAACTTAGATCTTTAGTATGGATGTCCGATGTCCTGGTCACTACGCTAATGTTCTAAATTGTTTTGGATATTGGCGCCCAACATGGGAATGGGACTAAATAGACCGTTCCTTTTCTTCAAACTCTAGGAAAGGAAAATAAAAATGGATATTATACAACACTATATTAATACGCTTTACTAGACGTTGACAGGTGACATTTCTATTTTTATATGTCTTTTGGTTACCATACGTAGACTTTACGAGACACAGGCGACGAGAAAGATTTGATAGACTAGTTTTACCGTGCTCTTATTGGCGCCCACCGTGGGCCATGTAACCACCTGTTTCAGTTCTTGAATGTGGCCTTAAAACTACAAGTTTTCAAGGAAAAAAGGTAAGATTTATTCCGCTTGACCCCTGTGATTCGTTCCACACTCCGACCCATTGTCAAGGGAAATTACCTAGACGCTGGCCGGACATTTCCACTCAGTCACGCGCCACGACCTTTGGAATTGCTCATCAGATTGCCTGGATGGAGATTAGCTGACCGACTGGCGACGGAACGTGAGCCTCACCCTCACGAGTGGTCGCCCTTGGCGAGATCTTGATTGGACTTTTCTGTGGGCTTAGCACCGTCCATCGTCAACAGTTTACGAGTAATAAGAAAGTTTAGTTAAGCCTCCGGTTACACTGTTATTGAAGGTTGGTGATACTGTTTTCGGAAGGCGAATGTGTTATTTTTACCTTTTTTTTAATCTTGCTATTCTATAAATACGGCCAGACTTTTTTTAAATTTGAGACCGTTTTTATGGAATGTTTTTCGCAGTTTGGGATCGCTTTCCAATGTAATCAAAATTATAATTATGTACAGCGCATGAGCTCTTAGAAAAGGATTCGGGTATCGGTTATACTCGGTATTACTCTATGTTATAGTCGGCCACTGTCTCTGTCTTACTTCAGTCTTAGTACATTCGCGAGTCGTTAACAATAACCGAATCACACTGAAATTTTCAAGACCCGAATCATATTCTAAAAACTCATTAGGATTTCTATTTTTGAATTTTGTATTTCCATGGACACTGTTTATAGGAAGTCGAAATCAACATTAAGTACTTACTTCTGATTTTCAATTCTTTTTAATGTAAGTATCTACTCGACAGCGTCGGTGGCCTAGTGGTTAGGACGCCGGACTCCCATGCGGGAGGTCCGGGTTCGAAACCATGCAATGCCATGTACCAATGAGTTTTTTCGAAGACTTACGTACATTTATCGACTGCTCTAACGATGAAGGAAAACATCGTGAGGAAACCTGTATGTCTGGAAATTAAAAGTTTCCGAACGCGTGTGAAATCCACCAATCAGCACTGGGCCCGCTCGATGGATCATGACCCGTACCCCCTTGTACAAGGAGAGGCCTGTGCCCCAACAGTGGGGCCATTAATAGGCTGATGATGATCTACTCGTATGTTGTTTTATATTTATAGGCACTTTCGGTGATTCCCATTAGTTCTATAGTACTATGACGTCATGGAGCCTTCTTAACCTCTTTTTCCCCAGTTACTCTATGATATAAATAATGAATCGAAAGTTGTCATATTACTTGTATAGAACTACGCGATAGAATTGTTAAGACATCACTATGTAGGTATCTGTTGGCAACATAAAGTATTTTTTTATTTGTCATTGTAACACTGCAGTTCAAATGTCAGTTGTAGTTGCCATCTGTCAACCCTACCGTGTGCCGGTGCTTTGTTTTAATCGTTAAAATATACGGCGAATTCAGTGATAACAGAGGTTTCTATCATCTTCAAACAACCTGCGACCTAAATCTCTACAATCCACTATTTTCCCCACAATTTTATGTTGGAGCTGGTCTGCGTAGTCTGCCGCGGAACTCCACGAGGCAGCCGCCATAGCGTACTAAGGCGCTAACAGTATCTCTTACATCCTGTATAATCAAGACAAGTATTCCCACTTGCATTAATATAAAGTTCACTGAACCAAACTTTCTGCGTCCAAAACTACCCACATATAAGGAACGGGACTATCTTTAGAGAAAGTTCTAAATATATGATTACCCACGTCCGATCCCAAACCCTTTTGCGTTTGTTCTATCGCTTATCGATGTTATTTTTTTTTCCTTGGAGACAATCCTGTCAGGTAAAAACGAACGATATTGTAGGTAGGTGTAAGGACAATAAGAAGAGCGTCGGTGGCGTAGTTGCGTAGTGGCTCCCATGCAGGAGGTCCGAGTTCAAATCTAATCAAAATGTTTTTATTGTAAGTACCTTATAGTACATGTTTACAACGTCATTGTTTTTTACTATACCACCGCTTCGTAAGGTGCTATAGCTGAAAGGAAAGAAGCGGCGCAAGAAACTTTCAGCAGCTCATTTTTTGAAATAAATATATCTTAGAATAATTATGAATACAATCATATATGTACACAATGTGCAGAGCTGGAGCTGAATTATCATTTAAGTAGTAATTTATTTTATAATAACCCTTTTTACATAAGGTCCGTCTTACATGGGTCTTAATTTTTTCTCTCTGTTATATTTATTACAGTATCAGGTATCTTATTATAAACGATCGAAACCATACAATGTCATGTACCAAAGAGTTTCTCGGTTTTTTCAAAAGACTTATGTACCTTTACGATGTTCTTCGCCATTACTGCTCTAATGGTGAGTAAAACGTGAGGAAACCTACACACCGAGTTAATCAGTGTACTTATTCTGTTTTATTTTTGGCTAATAGCTAGAGCTTGGCCTAATGGCTAGGACGCTGGACTCCCATGCGGGGCGGTCCGGGTTCGAAACCATGCAATGCCATGTACTAATAAGTTTTTCGGATTTTTTCGAAGACTTACATTTACCCACTGCTCTAACGGTGAAGGAAAACATCGTGAGGAAACCTGCATGTCTGAGGAAATGAAAAAAATCCGAAGGTGTGTGAAATCCACCATTCAGCATTGGGCCCGCTCAGTGGATCATGGCCCGTACCCCCTTGTGTAACAGTGGGGACACCAATAAGCTGATGATGATAAGCCATTAGCGAGGTTGTGGATACACGAGTGCAACAATTTTGCATAAAATGGTATACTTCAATGACGATAAGCTAACTATAAGTGGAAAGCTTCTATTGATGCCATGTCCAGTAAATAAATATCATCCCTGTAACTACGCTGGACTGGTGAAGATGTATCTGAAAACCTTATTTACCTTATTTCCTTATTTACTTCCTATACTAACTTTGTAGAGCACTTTTAGATAATTGAAAATCCACAGTAGTATATTGTGCTACTAGTGCGGAAAGTGAGCTATAGAAAACGAGGTGACGAGTTTGAATCCGGAGCCGATACGCTATAGATTCTACGGTCTATGAGTTGAAATCTTTTTATTTTTATTCACCACTAAATCTCACCTGATGGTAAGCCATGATAAGGTCGATGATGGAGCATGCTGGTGTAGTAAATATTATTCACTCTGGCCTTGAAGATCCTAAGATTGTAGGTTGAAAAATGTGTTATAGTAGGTATCGATTAGGATGTTACGGAGGTGGTTTTACCGGAACCGGACTCGAAACCGAAGGTTTTAAATTTGATTTATCGGAGTCGGATGCGGAGGTAGAAGAGAGATGTTCAGAAGAAGTTCAAATTTTAAACCGTTTTTTTAATTTTTATAGTTGAACTGGCTAATATTTTTTTATGATGGCGTTTGTGACATTAAAACATTTCTATATGTAGTCCTACACTATTTAATAAAATATTGATATTTGAATATGTTTGCTCACAAATCTGCGGTATAACATCCGATTCAAAATTATCGGAGTCGGAGGTGTAAAATCAATCGGAAGTTCCGACCTTTCGGAGTCGAAGTCGAAACTCCGTAACATCAGGTGTTGGTTAGTACTTTAAGATAATCGCTAGTACCTATCGATTATCTCTTATTCGGTTACGCATGTAATGATGTCCAGGTGTAGGTTAGTAAACCAACACCTGGACATCATTACAGGCGTTACCGAATCCCCGAAGGCTCTAACGGCTCGTTAATACGAATTTGTGTGAAGTATAATCCCCTAATTTTTGTCAAGGGTCGTTCTCAAGGGTGCGGGTTTCGTTTAGTCATTGTATCGAGTGGTTTCCGATAATAGAGCCTGACCGCTTTGACAGAGAAAATCGTGGAACAATTTTATTATGTACTTTAATTATACAAAAGAGAAAAATTTGGCTTCAATAGGCTACAAAATGGGAGGCTCAATATTATTTTGAGTCAGCCCTTATCTGATAATATGAAACACTTACTGTTGTTTGCTAAGTTGGCTCTCAAAGTGAGGGCTGACTCTAATAATACTTGAGCTTCCCTTTCCCTTTTCTTAGTGACCATAACGAGGCTGACATGGTCACCTTGTCGTGTACCAAAGCCTCTGAACTGAGATTTGTTAAAAAAATATACAAAATATTTATTGAACCAGAACATTCAAATTACAAATACAGTCATAAACGATGTAGTTAGAAAGTATCGATAAGTAAGACATATCAGTCTCTACTACCTGCACTGGCCTCATCGGCAATCTTGCAGCATCTTATCTTATGATAGGGGGCCGGGAATAACCCCAGCGGCACTTCGACCCTTGAGGATCTTTTATGCCTACCCCATTTTACACACTGGTCATCTCAGTGTGCAGGTTTCCTCACGATGGTTTCCTCACGATGTTTTCCTTCACCGTTAGAGCAGTCGGTAAATGTACGTAAGTCTTTAGTATATACAGGGTGTAACATTAAGAACGGTCAGTATGGGAAAGTCTGAAACTATAAGACATACGAACATCTGTTCTTAGGAACCATGTCATCAATTTTAGTAACAAGAAAAACTGTATTCATACATTTAAAAAAAACCTGTACTCAGCCTGGGAATCGAACCCGGTTGTTTTGAAAAAAAAATCCAACACTATTTCTATTTGGATATCGACTGTGTAGGTCTTAAGGAATAAATGTTAGTATGAAACATGATGTTTAAAATTAATAAAACGCATTGTTTCCATATCTTTTAATTTACTTTAGACTAGACTATTAATTACTATATTTTTATTTATTTTAGACTAGACTATTTCTTGTGGGGTTACGTTAAGGATGAAGTGTACAAAACAAACTACGACACAATTGAAGACCTAAAAGCAGCCATAGAGACAATTTTAACGCAAATTCACCACCTGAAGATACAAAATTCAATAGTAAGATCGTTACCTAAACGAGTTGAATGTTGTATTTTACAAAATGGTAGTCATTTCGAACACCTACTAAAATAAATTAAAAGATATGGAAACAATGCGTTTTATTAATTTTAAACATCACGTTTCATACTAACATTTATTCCTTAAGACCTACACAGTCGATATCTAAACAGAAATAGTGTAGGATTTTTTTTCAAAACAACCGGGTTCGATTCCCAGGCTGAGTACAGGTTTTTAAAAAAATTTATGAATACAGTTTTTCTTGTTACTAAAATTGATGACATGGTTCCTAAGAACAGATGTTCGTATGTCTTATAGTTTCAGACTTTCCCATACTGACCGTTCTTAATGTTACACCCTGTATAGCAAGAATATAATGGCTTGGGGATACACTTCTATAAAACGTAAGTATTTATCAATTCTATTGTTGTTTCTAGTATGTTCATACCTGTTGTGAGAGTGCGTGTGTGTGTTATGTGAGGGTGAGTTTATGCATGGGTGTGTGTGAGTGTGTGTGAGTGTGTGTGTGTGTGTGTGTGTGTGTGTGTGTGTGTGTGCGAGTGTGGAAGTTGTGGAAGTGGAAGAGTGTGGAGTTTTATTCATTATCAATATTCGTCATTAACCTGGAGTGGATAAAAACACCATTGTTGAACCATATCAAAGTGGATTCGATCCGGCGACCCTTGCGCCGCAGTGTCGTCCCTTTGAGCCATTGTCATTACTTGGATTAAGTTGTAATGAAATACCTGTATGATCACTAGCAGGACTCAATATCAATATCTAGAAATTTTTTTATTAAAAAATTCAGTACCAATGTTTGAAAAAATAAAAAGTCTTCTTCTTGAGATCGGTCGAACCCAAAACTCTTGGCTCTTTGAGCTTTTTAGAAGTGAGCGCCTTCGTTTTCTCTGGTTATCTACTCCATTTATGGTTACAGACCCAGAGTAAATCCTTGTTCCACATAAGCGTCTTAATTGCATACTCAAAAAATATATTAATTTAGAAAACAAATTGCACCAGTTTAGGTATTACGTAATTTCCACCCTTCAACTTTTTTGTCCACTTTTATTCCTAGCACAAACGGTCCGCGTGCCAAATACGTGCGTTATGAAAAATTACTGTTTCATTACAACGGAAAAGCGGTGAAAAATTGTAGAATAATTTAACTTCATTAGAGTCTACGATGGAAATAAAAAATCCACGTAAAACCTAGTACATTTTTTATATAGTTATATAAGTAACTTTTATAATAACTACTACGAAGCAAATTCATGTATATTTATGGTTGACATAATATCGTATAGTATATATACATGAGCTCGACGCGGGCGTGTGTATACAACGACGTACATTGCTGGTTATCTGGTATTATCGTGTTCTTTCACTGACATTTAACGTCATAACCAGTAATGAATATTCACTCACCGTGTGCGCACCGACTCCATCGATTTACACAACAGAATATGACAGTCCATACATTTTTCACCAAAAAAATCGTTCGAAACGTATCGAATCGAATAACTGAATCACGACTCACGACTGAAGTCCAATAAGTGAATCTTGACAGTTGTGCCGACCAAAACCAATTCTTTTTATTTATTTTCTTTGTTCCATAAATACCTCTCGAAAACCACTATCAATGCTCATAAATCGGGCCTACAGGATAATAAAAAACATGATGGCCCTAGACATGCGAGAAAGTAGTAAAAAGGTGTGCCATCGTAATTAGATTGGGCTTGATTCTTAGGAAATCATTTTCGGGCCGTGAAAGTGCCTTTTTTGATTTATCGGAAGATTGTAAACATTTCAAGAGTAAAATACGACTTATTCTTGAGTGTAATTTATTTTTACGTAAGTCATTCTGTCATTGGAGTCGAAATTAAAATACTTGACTTTGTGTCCTCTTTTAAATGCCAACCGCAGAAATCGAACTAATTAATTTCAAAATCTTTGGTGCCAACATAGAAAGGTATATACATTTTAGAGCATGGATGGATGGGACACAATAGAGGAATAATTTCGATATAAATGTCCTTTGTTGATTCTTTCGTTTCAGTGACTTAGGATAATTTTAGAACAATGGGTGCTGAAGTTAGACTGTCTACATGCTGTCGGTAACAATTTATAAAATGAAAGCATCTACTTATACCATAAAATAGCGTCGGTGGCGTCGTAGCTACGACGTCGGACTCCCATGCGGGAGATCCGAGTTCGAAACCAAACAATGACATGTACCAATGAGTTTTTCGGTTTTTCCGAAAGACTTACTTACATTTACCGACTGCTCTGACGGTGAAGGAAAAACTCGTGAGGAAACCTGCACACTGAGATAACCAGTGTGTGAAATGGGGAAGGCAATGGCAAACCACTCCATTAAATCTGCCAAGAGAGTCATTCTATGTGATTAATTCCTACAAAGATCACAGTTCTCAGCAATAAGGTACACGACTTTGAAGAAGAATCTCTACCATGAAGCAAACAATCCCGCCGCTTCTAATGGAGTAAGTGCCATACGGTTTTTAAGTAGAACTGATGGCCAGAATTATTTTTCTAAGCGTTTAAATTCACATCCAATATCTGCTGGTTTTGTCGTTTTGACGTTACTAGAACTTTAGTTTTTTCACACTTGTTTTAAGTTAATAGAGTTACTACTAATAAAATTAAGCAAAAATATAATAATAAGGAGAATCTCGTATGTTTAATTACTTAAATTACTCGCCATATTTCGGAATTAAATGCAACTATTCACTGCACAAGCAGTCCGCTTGTGGAACAGTCTACCTGAGGATGTCAGGAGGGGCCCCTAACAAGTTCCTGTTCAAAAAGTTTGTCCGTGAACATCTGCGACGTTCCAGCCAATAAGGTGTTTGTTGCTATGCTTGTTATCACATGCATGTTTTATAAGTTTCGGTGTTCATGTATTTATCTTATTTTTTTCTCTCTCTTTCATATACTCTTTTATATATGTATATAAATATATGTGTATTTTATATGTATTAGTGTCTGTGTATATGTAAGTATTCGTATTTATGTACTTAAAATTGTTATGTAGTAGCATACGTGTAGGTATATTTTTATATATTATATGAGTAGGTATTTTATAGTATAGTAAATAATAATAAGTATTAAATCTCTTCTATTTAATTTATATGCACCCGCCTTGCAATATCTGTATGACCCAATGGTTAGCTGGTAGAAAATGCCGCATGGCATTAAGCTCGCCTCATGTACTATTTTTGTGCAATAAAGTGTTAAAATAAATAAATAAAATAAACTATTTTTTCATAGCGAATTCCACAATACAGACTTATCATAACCCTCCTTTTTGCTTCGCGTAGTCGGGTAAAAAGTACCAATGGCGCCCTCTTGAATTCTTGACAGGCATTTTATTTTAGAAGCGGTGGTAGAGTAAAAAAATGACTGTAGAAATGCACTTTATGGTACTTACTTGCAATAAAAATATTTATTATATATTATATATGTTTTATAGACAGGCAGCATATATGCTGATGCGTCTATGTCATAGTGTTGGAAATTATAAGTTCCTAGATTCATTTTATAGATTCCACAGTTTTTACACAGTCAGTCATTGTTATTTATTTAAATTAAATATTTCACTAAATCATTGTTGTAAGATTAAAATTAGGGTTTTTTTAAAATTTAACTTTGACTTTTCAGCATATACCTAACCTACTCGTACCTAGAGGTTATTTAAATGGTAACTTTAAATGTTACTTTAGATTGTAAGAGATTTTAAGACCATCGGTGAATTAATTATCGTTCTAAAAGTTCAGCTCCGGCTCAGGTACTTTATTCCGCCTCTCATTGTCATCGCTTTATCGAAGTTCCGGGTCCGGCCACCCCGCCGGGATTTCCAGGATATTTTCTTTTTAATGAATCTGATTTAATCAGCCCAACTTTTAGGAACTTTATTTGCAACCCCTTTACTGAGGAGACATTAAATTTAATGTTTGAAAAGGCCTTTGGTTACGTGACTCGTCTTCGAAAGTCTAGAATAGAAACATTTCCATTGGAAATACGAATGAAACAAGCCCTCCCGGCATGAAGCAAGTATCTTTCGTTAAATTGAGACAAAGGGGTCATCGTGATCAACGTAAGATAAATATTTCTTCATTGCCTTTAGAGACTCATTAAATATTATATGCTAGTATAGCCATAGCCAATAAAAAAGACCCAGGAATATATAATAGAGAACCCAATAAAAATACCTTCTACTAAGTATAAGTGATTAGCCACAATAAGGATCAATCCCGTATTTAAAAAAGAAATTGTGTGCGTTGCGTCTGGTTAACACATGTTTTCATGCTGTTTCCACCGCGGCGGAGGGAGGAGCTTGTTACTTCGCGCAGGTATCTGTTGTTTTTTTTTTTCAATTTGTTCATCATTATGTAAGCGTACAACGTGAATCTCCTTTTACACAAAAAAAGAGTCATAAACTTGCTCATACATTTAAATCGAGTCTCGAAGCCACGGTCGCCGCTCCCCTATTTTCATAAGATCTTTCAGAGCCGTTTGAGGCGACCATAATCGTAAAATTTTTACGCCTACACCACTAGTAGAAAAATCCTGCAAGCAGAGGCGGCTCGAGGATTTCATTTACGGGCCTGGGGTCGTTTCTGGATTTGTTTGGTTACCTACGTCATTACAAGTTGCTCACGTAGGTTACCTCCTCCATCCATCCTCTATAGAATTGTTCTATTATAAAAACTCTTTTTTTTTATTTTTTAGTTAAGTTGGTACCTACTTATGCGATAATAAATGCATGAAATTGCGTGCATGCATAGCTGATCGTAAATTCCTCATAGAACAATAGTATCTTTACTCGTTTAACATAGGACTGTCTGGCAACTTTCGGTTTTGGTAGAACCTGAACCGAGGGGATCCTAGAGTTACTGAATCCGTCTCTGTCTGTAATAATATTATGATATGACGTTATTGTAATAATAAATCATGAAAGATTGAATACCCGCAGAACCTATATAAAAAGATTATTTATTTATTTTTATATATACGACTAAACCCGCGTTTGAATCTCAGCTAATGGTAAGTGACGATGAGGTCGAAGTTGGAGCACACGGGCGTAGAAAGTACTGGCTCTTCTATAAACACTGCCAAAACACATCGAGGACATAGGGAAGATTTGACGACAGACTTTACATAGAAGGGTGGCAGTTGTAGACAACTAAATAACTTTGAACTTTGAACACCCCTGTTTCGACTTTCAAGGGTAGTTTGGTATACCCTGTACCTATATATAGGTATTTACCTATAAGTTAAAAATGATTTTCATATTTCCTACGTTCTCCATAATGATAATCGGATTAAGGTTGGGCTGTGTCCACATTTTCAATACCACCGCAACGGTTCCGTAATCTCTCTTTGAAAGTCGCGCACAAAATCGAAACCCGCAGAACTGCCGCATCTGCTTTGTGAATCAGAAAGTCATAGCGCACCCAGGGGGGAAGGGAAGTGAAGGATGGGCATGGGTAGGGGAGCCCCTACTATAGCCCCCTAGACTAGCAGGATATGTCGTTATTTTCTGTAAAATCATTGCCATGGATTCACATTCTAGCTCTTAATATCATATGTGATATATGATTCTGTTACCATAAGACTCAGGGGGATTTCACAGGGGCCATGAGCGTTAGTGATTCAGTGGCTAGGACGCCATACTCCGCCCAGGTTCGAAACCACAAGTAGACCACCCGGCCAATTTCATGTACCAATGGGTTTTTCGGAGTTCCGCTTCTTTGATTTCAGCAATACAACCTTACGAAGCGATGATGGGTTAAGAAAATTGACTTTGTTAAAATGTACATATTTTAAGTCAAGTACTTACAATATTTAAAAAAATAGTTTAAAGACAGTCAAACAGAGGAACAGAGACGATCTCATTTATTTAGTAGCAACTCTAACTAAACCAGGTTTAATTTTCCACCGATGTCCACTAGTTAGAGCAACTTTCATCCTCTCAGATAATCCTACGATCCTACCTTGACTACCCAATCAAAATCTAAATAGTTGGGGTTATATCGTATTCATTGTGAATACTAATATAGAGATAGTTGTATAAAGAGACATTAATTCAGTCTGGCTTAGACGACGGTAGGGCGACGGTGTTTCAAGATCTCTTCAAGGTCTCGACCGTTCGTTTCAAGATAAACACATGCACTTTAGTGATACCAACTCATTTAAACTGTATACTTACTTATTATTACCTATGTTCACGAATAAATGATTGATTGATTGAATTTAGTTGTGTTGTGGCGTCATCTATATTATACAGATGTGACAAAAAAACGAAAATATTTTCGGGTTTTTTTGTCCCCTTTCGGTTCTACATATGTAAGGGCCAAAAGGGGGGTGTTCAGTATCCTTATATGAACAACTTTCACTATGGGGCCAATTCTGAAATCGCGAAAAGAAAATCAATTGTTTCACACATTTCAGACGTGTGGGTATTAAGCTTTTGTATGGTATAGCTTTTTTTTCGTGTGATCTGGAAATTATTTTAATGACTTATGTGACTGTAGTTGGTGATCTGTTGGTGATGGAGTTCGTAGCCTAGTTGCGAGCACGGTCCGAAAGTGATCGTGCAGATTAAGCGACGTTGGCGCGGTCGATACCTGGATGGGTGACCGCTAGTGGCATATTTCATCTGAGCTCCTCCGTGCCTCTGAAAGCACGTTAAGCAGTCGGTTTCGGTTGTTGTCGTTCGACAGCAGTCGTTAAGCCATGTCAGAGGCCTACGGGCGGTCTGAACAACTCTGACAAATAGGTTGGCCACTAACCATACGATAAGCAAGCAAGCAAATTGGTGATGATTGGCGTCTAGACCACGGTGTCGGTGGTTCAATTATCGGCGTGTCTCTCTAATTTATCTTTAAAAAGAGTTTGATTTCTCTAATTTATCTTTTAATTAAGGTGTTCATTAATTGGAATTAAATATTTCAAAGGTAGCAGCTACAGGTTACAACAAAAACGATTACGTTTCACTCCGCTGTTTATTGAGAGTTTTCTACGTTTTATTTACCTAAAGAAAATAATCTTCCTTCTCAAAGCGTCAATGTAAAGCGATGTCGATTTTTGTATGTAAAATTAACCTAAGAATTAGATAGTTATTTTTTAGTACATAGGTAGGTACATGCCTTTAAATATTTACATCAAATAACATATCACCTAAGATTAGGTAAAGAGGCCTCCAGACTGGCGTTATTTCTTGACCAAATTTCTTTTCGAGCAAGCTGAAATTTGACCCATATTCCTTTAAGAAAATGTACACGATATTTCAGAAATTGAAGTATCGATTAACCATAATACCTTTATCATAATTTTCTTTTTCTACCTACTTAATTAATCTTTCCAGTAATCAAATTTTAATGTTCGTATTTATAATTAGTTCCAGTTCATTAAACATTAATTACGTGAATGCAATATGGTGGTCTTAATGTAATATTTTTCAGTACATTTACTTGATTTTTGTGGCACATTCCTGGGCTAATGAATCTTTGAACTAGTGGTTGGCTAAATAAATGTGGCTTCGGTTTTATAGTTCCAGTAAAACAGTGAATACCGAAACATCTGTCAAATGTAGACAAAAACATAAAAAAGTTTGGGGTGCTTCGTTGCCTACATTACTTTGTCAAAGCCGTTACTTCATACAGATATATTTGTAAGTTGAAGTTTGTTTATAGCTTGACCAGGAATATAAAAACTCACGTGATATTGCGAAATTATTTGATGTTGATGTGTTTCGGCAGTGTTATAGAAGAGCCAGTACTTACTAAGGTGTGCTCCATCTTCGACCTCATCGGCACTCACCACCGGGTGAGATTAAGGTCAAAAGCGGGTTTAGTCGTATATAATAAATAAAAAAATTAAATGGTACTCGTAAAAGTACAATTTTGTAATGGCGAACTCCATAACCCAAATTCTTGGTCAGGGTATAAAACACATTTTTATTCTTTCATCGTTCTTCTTACGTCCTCAGGGTCCTAAGTCCTCAAGGTTAAAGCGCATCGAAAACCGCCTCTAATAACATTATACATACTTATAGTAAGGTGAGATGTCTAAGAGCGGCGTTGACCATCTGCGAGAGAGCGAGGTTGTCTGCTCTCCTTGTACAAAAAAAATGTACTGAAATTCGGTCTCGGTTTTTCAAACCCCCATCTCTACATGGATGACCGCGTGCCACTGACAGCTCCCGGAACGAAACATTAATCAGGGAGAGCCGGCTGAAATATGTAGACTTCAGATATTGTAATGCGATGGAGCTAACTGAAGCCTGTAATGGCATCTTTTCAAAGAACTTAAATCAGGTTTTGTTTAAGATTTTGGTGTATTAGGATTTTTCAATTTTCGGAGAATGAACGTTTTATTTAGAGAAAATGGCTGAGAACTTTGAAAGGACTAGACATTTCCAAAATAAAGTTTAGTAACTGAATCTTATTTTAAAACAACTTTGGGACATTAATATCCGTGGCTTATGTTCCTGATACGGGTGGGTTACTGTTATAAAGTTGTATAATCCCCAAAAACCTTTGTTAATACACGATGCATGGAACCTTGTCACATCAAAGAATGCGGAAAGGACTGGAATGAAATGGCTTACATGAGTTTTAATGTGTTTTATGCGATGTAACGTTTATTTTAAGAGCTTCAAGTTCTAGGTTAAGTTTGGTTAAGTACATTATTTATCATGTGTGGGATGTTGGAGTTTATACGAAAATTTGAAAGAAAATTACATAATCTCAACTCATTGTCAGTATTATTCACAATTTTTAGGGATCCGTAGGATTCCGTTTTCCCTTTTGGGGATCCTATGGATACGAAGGGGAAAACGGAACCATATTCCGAACCATCCGTCCGTCTGTCACGTGCTTCTAGCTCGTACCTGTTTATTTGGCACTTCGCCTTTTCTTGAGCTTTTTAACGTGACTACGTAGGTACGTTTTATAACGCGCCTGTAAGGATCAGAAAACTGACGGAAGTGTCTCAGCAGTTACCAAAACGGGTTGCCACCCCTACTATTATAATAAGGGTGGTAAAACGAAACTTCTATTTATTAGCATTTTTGTCTATTGTAAAACTAAATTGTCCTCTAAATTACTAGTTTACCGAACAACTATGAGCATATTTTAGCGACTATTTTGTTTAAACAAGAAATATTTAATATAACCTCAGCATCGTAATTTCCATTATAGTCTCTGAATTTTTGACCCGAGTCTTTGACCCCCCCAAGGTTAGTGACCTTTCCCCCCTCACCTTTCACGCCCAGACAAATACAAACAGTTTTTTCTCGGTTGTTATAAAAACGCATTAATTAGGATGTTAGGTTGTTGTCGTCAAATAAAATTCCGTTCGCTTGATTTATAATTTTCCTTATAATAATAATTTACATCCTTCTTACTTCAAATAAAACGACTATATTTTTAGGACTGCGATTGTACTCATGTCACTTTTAAATCCGAACAGATTAAACCGAACGGAACACCTCAGTTCCCAAACCCCAAAAAGAAGAGGGGAATGAGACGTTGGGAAGAGCTGAAAAATTGCATAAATGTAGCGTGAAACTAAACAGTAGGTAACATTTTAAAATCTTTTAAAAAAAATCTAAGGTACTCGTAAATACTTTAATTTTTGTGAGTTTTCTACAAACTACTATATTTTTGTTTGAGCATTATATATCCCCTAAAAGCAACCCTAGATACAGACGTGGTCATAGTGTCATTCGATAGTCTAGATATGATTGCGATACTGCTGTACCTTTTCGAGACTACCCCCGTCTCTATTTACCGTGTGTTTATTAAACCCTTTGACCTCCATAATAACGAGGTGTTTCCCCGTGGCGGCTTATCATATGTGTTTTACAGGTTATTAAGCCTGCCTTGCCCTTATTTATGACTGGAAATACCTTGTAAGTACTGCCTTGGGGGAATGAACATGTGATAGCTCAGCGAGTTGCGAGGGTAAGTGAAACCCGGTGTCTACCACGACCCGTGTTACACGAGCGTTTCTGCCACCCGACGTTTTCCCACAGCGCTACGATATTGGATGCTTCAAAAAGAACGTTAAAAAAATCCTTTAACCCTGGTATTGCACGTGTCTCTAGGCGACGGTGACTACTTACCATCATGTGGCCCGCCTGCCTGTTTGTCGTAGCCAATTTATTTTAAAAAAAGAATGAAAGAAAAAAAATACTCTCCCACTCCTAATGGATGGGTATGACATTTCGTTGACAAAATTTCAACCATACGGTAACCCGGGACGATAAACATTCGCTCGTTCCTTCATGTACATTTTCAGTCAATACACGGAAAAAAATCTCGTATACAAAACGAAAATTGCATTACTAACGAGTAATCTTGTATAGCGGATGACAATTGTTCATATAATTAGAATAAAAGACTGTAATAGTATCCATTACAATTTCTTTGTAATGAATATCAGAAACAAGGTCTATTTAAGTAGTTTTTACAATATTTTCATTTACTAAGCGTATTGTTGTAATTTTTTCTTTACGTGTATAATGAGAGAATAGGCACACGCATTAAGGGTAAATTGTGAACTGCTTTGATACTATGCGATAACGTCGTAGCACGTTACAACTTAGGAAGTAGTAATTCAATATAAAAAGTACAAAACGACATCCAATCAATCATAATACATGTTTATTTATCGGAGTTTTGAGACTGCATCTTTAGCTAGCTACTCGTAGATAATGCTTTGTTACAGCAGACCTACACGTTTAGTGATAGAACTAGGTTGATGGAACTAAACGGAATAGACCGTTTTTCTGCAGTTATACCGTCTGTTCGAATATAGTATACCTTAGCCTTACGGTAGACCAAGAAAAATAACCTATCATGTCCTATTATCCAACGCGGCTAAAATAAATATCAGCTATTTGCATTAATTTCCGTAAAGGCCGTACAGTGCGTGAGCTTTTACTTAAACATTCTGGTATCGGGTAAATTCGGCATCTGTCTCTGTCTTACTACAGTCGTAGGACATTCGCGTATCGTTACCAATAACCGAAGCACACCGAAGTTTTCAAGCCCCGAATATTTAACTAAAACCGCGACTTGACAAACGTGCACACTCTCCGTGGTATAAATAACATCCCTCCGCTTCCCAGGGATCTAGTGATGAGTTCATTCGGTCTTAGAGACTTGGTCTCAGACTAAGATTGAGACCAAACATGTGATATTTTCTGAGGCAATGTTATCGAACTCTATCCACAAAGTTTCTAATTCAAATTCCAAATTTCAAGCTCAAATTTTTATTGCTTCTGTGGTATATTTAGATGACGTACAATATTTTCAGAATCGCATATGAACCAATACAATAAAGTACACTGAAGAGACTACAAACAAACAAATCCTGCAAGGGCACTGCAAAGTTTATCTACTACATTATACTTTCTAAAGGCTCTTTCTTTTGCTACGGGCGTAGCATAGGCGTAGCCGTTGTAGAGCGAACATATCACGACAATCTGGTGTAGTAGAGAAAGTAGTATACTTGTATTTTATAATTTATAAGTTTGATGCGACGAGGGACCCAAGGGCTGGCGGCTATCTCGCCCAAAGGATCAGTATAGCGATCCAGCGGGGCAACGCCGCCAGCATCCTCGGTACCCTACCACACGGGCCTAATCTTAGAAATTTTATAAGTTACATTTAATTACTTTTTTGTGTACATTAATTAATTATTATTATAAATTTTACATATTCGGCTGATGTCTGCAATAGGCGATCCTGTCTCGTAGGCATGAGAACCTAGTATCGTTGTGATTTGGCACAAAATGGGGCCAAACTTTTTCGGATATTCTCGGTCTCTAAAGCCCTATAGGGCTGACAGTCATCACCTCACTACCGAGACCCGGGTCCCCAACCGGGATGGGCAAATCCTTTCACGCGAGATTTTTGGACCTTTCCAGCTCATATTATGTTTTATTGAACCACGTTTTTATTCTGGAACCTTTATTTTTGTTGTGTAAGCCTTGCGCTCGCTGTGTTTACTCAACATATGTTTGATGCGGTGTATTTTTTGAGGCGGAAGCGAAAGCATAAAAGAGCATCATTTCATAATTTGTTCATTAAGAAACCACAAACCATAACTTACCTCTTTATGTTATGGATTACACTACTTTCATTCGTCATGGTAATAGTGTTTTATTGAATATTAAATAACAGTTTTCGATTGTAATATGTAAAGTTTTGTTTGTTGTATGGCACTGCATACAAGAACTCTTTCGTGTTAAATGCACTACATTTCACTGGCCAACACAACACATTTCAATAGCCATAAAAAACACGACACCGCGCCTGCGCGATGTCGACAATACGTCAAACATATCTACGGTTTTCATAGTTACCAATAACATGTTAAGCTGTCATGGCGTCTGTTGAAGTCTCCGTAATGGTTTGTATTTTCTGTTTATATGTTTCATGGTCGTAGAAAAAGTTTTGCATGCAACACACGTAACGTAATGTTAATTTATGAAACTCAACTTCGCTTCGTTTCATAAATTGTTCTTATGTTAAAATCGCTATCATTACGTGGCCGTTGCATAAACTACTATACTGATTCAATAACTTAAAAATTATAAAGATTATGAAATTGCTATGTAAGCGATCAATAGTATAGGCTGTAGAAAGATACTGACCAGTGCCTCAAATGAAAAACGACATCGCCCTTTTATGGTCGATGACGTCACTCTTGAAAAACTGTCATGGCGCGCGGATGTTTGTACTAAATCTAGAAAACGATTCATCATCAGCAGCAGCCTTTTAATTTTGGGGTCCTTTGCACAAGGGGGTTATGGGCCGTGATCCACCGAGCGGGCCCAGTGCTGATTGGTGGATTTCACACGCCTTTGGTATTTTTTATTTCCTCAGACATGCAGGTTTCCTCACGATGTTTTCCTTCACCGTTAGAGCAGTCGGTAAATGTACATAGTCTTCGAAAAAATCCGAAAAACTCCTTGGTACATGTCACGGTTTCGATACCGGACCTCCCGCATGGGAGTGCGGCGTCCTAGCCACTAGGCCACCGACGCTCCTGACACAGAAAACGATTAATATAATATGTGTATATTGTTTTTTTTACATTGGTGCCAAAAGTAAACGTTTTCGATCATACTAATATAATAAAAAGAGATTCTGGTTGACTGACTGACTCATCAACGCAGAGCCGAAACTACTGAAGTTGGAAACACAAAATTGGGACAGTAGATTCGTTTTATAACCTATTCAAGCAATGAGAAAGGATTTTTGGAAATTCAGCTCCTAATAACTCATAAAACAAGCTAGTATTATTAATTAAATCGTTCTTGCACCCATTCCCATCACCCAAAGGTTGCCTGGAAGAAATATCTTAAAGCTATAAGGCCGCCAATTGTATTTTGTATCTTTTCTTCTGTCCTGTGTGCAATAAAGAATATTTCTATTTTATATCAATAATTACCGTACGATGACATCATAAAAAAAATATTAAAAATACTTTTGTTTTACACGTATAATAAATACCACTAAAGCGTGTATGTAGGATATTATATTTTAGGGCGCGGTAAACGCTTTGACGCCGACAACGACGTGAACAAACGGAGCACGCTGTATATTTAAAAAGTCAAACACCCTCTAGCTCATGCGTAGTAGGTGCTTTATTTTCCGCGGTGTAGCTCGGAACTTTTTTAATTTATATTTGTTACCGGCAAAGGCGAAGAGGCCGCTATATACATGTACGTGACTTTTTATTAAGGCTAACCTCTTTGTAAGTTATTTATTATAATACTAACTTTCTCAAATTAAAAACAAGAATTCTTATTATTTTTTATGTTCAAGTATAGCAATTGCGCAGACTTATGACCTTTGGTAAGTGGTCACCGTCACCCATAGACGACTCACCTCACTAAAACATTGCGAGAGGGTTTTCCATTCGCTGCTAATCCCGAGGTGATGTCTCATGTGCTAGTAATCACGCTGACTCTTACTTCCCTCTATATTATACTCCTCTATGTCTCTTACCCTTCAAACTCGCTACGCTCATATAACAAACTAACACTCATGTTACAATGGCTGTAATTACGTAACATTTGCATAAACTACTATAGAACAATTGTCTGAAATTGATTGCAAAATTCGCTTATGATCAGTAGTACCATGAATGGTACTGTAATAGTACAGTCGACCACAAGCTATATAGTATACCATCTGTCAAAAACCTTTAATTAAATCTCAACCTTATGCCTGCGCAATATGATACATTTCAGATTCTCAAATTTTGACGTTTGGATAGGTTCACCTGTGGTCGACTATACAACTATTGATACTAGTATAACTATTGATGGTAGTTATAGTGATATAACTTTTTTGTGTAAGATCAACTCTACGGAACCCTATTTCTGTGTCCTACACGTTCTAGACCGGTTTCTTTAATGTGAATCCATTTTATTTATTTTCAACAGATTAATATTATTATACATGAATAAGACAATTATGAATGAAGGGTTTTTAATTAATAGGTGAGATCACGGGCTTGTCTGATCCGGTGTTGGTAGCTGTCAGAGAATAGTGTTAATGTTAACATTAAGAACGATAGTTCCAGTTTTAGTCACCGGAACAGAAGATCGATTCCCCTAAATACAACGTAACTAAATAGAATCTAAACTGCACCGTTATGTCGTGTTTCGTATGCTACTATCTACTAACGATCCAATTTCAATTAAATTCCGATCGAGTCAACGATCGGTCGAACAGTAACGTATTTGTGCATTCTAATAAAACGTTTAGTTTATACTGAATCGCAGTTGAACGGTAACAAAACGCTTCAACTGTCAAATATAACAATCGAACATAAGTTCCTCCCAAGGTACTTTTGCCGTATCGATAGTAAATCGAAAGGTGGCAGTGGTAGAGTTATGCGTCTGCAGAATGCGATTTGGTGTCCAAATAGAATTGGAACGAAAACTAAATTGAAATTGGATAGAAATAGAACTACAAACGCTGTAATTTAGGCGAATTGGGCTCCAGGTAAGTTTGAGCCACTGTGGACAGCACGATATATTCGTCTTCTGGTTACCCGCAGCTCAGAAAAATTACAGCTATTCAATTAGATAGTTTAACCTTAATAACAGAGTATTATATACTAGAAATTAAAAGTAATAACCTTAAAATCACGTCTACCGTACACATTGTTAATTACTATAAGTTTATCCTGTATTTCCTTAAGCTAAGTGTATTGTATATTATATTCTATATTATAATCTTTATTACACACATAGACAAAATAAAAAAAAAACAACTTAATAAACGAAAAAATAAAATATGTATAAAAGGTGTAGCATAACTCGTTTCCAGTTTTCTCCCTGCTAACCATCGGGATAGAGAAAGGTGATAGATTCGAGCAGGCAGAGTATGTGTACATGTGAATAAACAGATATATAAATATATATAAACAAAATATATACATAAAATATACTAAATATAATACATAATAATACTTACTCCGCTGGCGCAGCGACCCGAAGTGGATCTTGGCCTCCGATACCAAAGAGCGCCATCGCTCTCTCTCCTGCGCAGTCTCGAGCCAGTCAGGCGCCCGGAGCTCCCGCAGATCCTTCTCCACTTCATCGCGCCAGCGGTATCTGGGACGTCCGACCGGACGTCGTCCGTTAGGGCGTCCCACATACGCTCGTTTAACTGCCCGATCCTCCCCCATCCTAGTGATGTGTCCGAGCCATCGGAGTCGAGCCGCTTTCGTCTCTCCTATAATGTTCGGCTCGTTCACCATCTCTTCTATCTCCCTATTCTTTCTCATCCTCCACCCTCCATTTTCCTTCTTGGCTGGTCCCAGAATCTTCCTCAATATCCTCCTCTCGGTACATAATAATACTAATACACAGTATATATAGTTACATACAATACATATACCCACTTGCTACGTAATATACATACATATATACCAATACATAAAATAATAAATAAAGTATATAATTCATAAGGATAGATAATGCTCCTTTACTCTACTCTTGAACACTTCCAAGGACGGACTTGCACGTATAGCATGTGTATCCTTTTTTAGATAAATAAATGCCTTAAACCGTAAACCGTAGATGCTAAAAAACGTTCTTCTTCTTCTTTCGTGTTGATGATCCGAACTAAATTTTTCCCGACCAGAAGGCAGCCACATCGATAGCCCTCTGGTTGGCCTCGAAAAGGTCCTCCCGCGTGCAGGTGGTCGGACACGCGGGACAGCAGAGCAAGTGCTCCATGGTTTGAGGGGAGACACCACACTCACACTTTACTTGATCGCTGGAAAACCCCCAATTGTGAAGATTATCTCCGCAACAGCCAACCTGGGTTCGCAGGCGATTAAGCGTTTTCCAGGTTGGCCACGGGAGTTTGAAACCCGGTGGTAGGTCTTCTTTTGGCGGTATGAAACCTTTCGGTGGGTATTTCTCCCGCCACAGCTTGCATCTTACTTCTGGTGGGTTCTCTCCAGGGTTGATGGGAGAGACACTTCGCAGAAACCCGTTACGGCTTTTGAGACGAGATGGTTTGGCAGTGTGACTATGAAGTGGATGCCTGGTGTCGGTTTCCTGTTTAGTTTTCTCGATAGCGCAAGCCACTTTTCTACGTACGCTGGGTGGTGCAATACCTGTAAAAAACGTTTATGTAAGTACATACCTTCTCAATTTTCTTTTTCTCTGTTTTCGTAAACAGACACTTTTTACGTTATGTAGCCAAAAAAATCGTTTTATATGAAAATAAGGAAAACAACCCCCATAACTTATGATAAGACTTACTAAATAAAGTCATAAATAATCCGTAACAAGGGTATAAAAATATTAATGGGCTCGTTAAAAGACAACCATAACACTCTTGTGTTATGACAAAACCAAATGAGACAATAAATATTAGGTATACTTGTCTAACATAAGGTTTATTTAAACTTAAGCACGTCTAAGGAACAAAATGAGGTAATAAACCTTGCATTTTGTTATATTATGCAGTCTTTTATGAGCACTTGTGAGGGCCTGACGGCCTACATTGAGAAAATAGCCATTGTAAAATGAGTTTTTAGTTTTTGATACGAGGGTAGCCATTTACTTGTTAGGCGAGACCTGAAAACCAGCGTGTCGCTGAGGTCTCGACCATTTCATTCTACACATAGGTCAATGCGTGTTATATAAATAATAATATATTTTTTTTTTATCTAATTTTTTTATAAGTGTATCCCCCAGGCCATTAATTAGACTTGCTATCTACTACGCTGCAAGACGGCCGATGAGGCCAGTGCAGGTAGTAGAGACCGATATTTACTTATTATTGTAACTACACTATTGTTAAGTGATTATATTTTGAATATTTTTGGGTTAATAAATATTTTTGTATTTTTTTTTTTTTTTGTATATATATTTTGTTTATAGGTTAAGAATTAGAATATAATAACAATATTGTACCTTTTTTCTAATGTGTGAATGAATAAATACTCTTTTATTATTTATTTTATTTTATTATTTATTATTACTATGGCTAATTACGTGTCAGTTGCATAAAATAATATTTTCTCAAGTATTGTATGCAACTATACTTTTTCTACGACCATGAAATACCTACATAACTGAAAATACAAACTATTGTGAAGCGTCCAACACGCCATGACAGCTCGTCAAAACTCCGTTGACAATAGTGCGTGGTCCAAGTTGTCGTCTCGTGTCGTCGGCATAAAAAAAAGATTTTAACGCGACAATTTATTTTTCCGTGGCATTTTCTTTCCTAAACTACTAATTTTTGCATCAAATTTCATGAAACAATTAATAAATTTACTTTGTAATTAATAAGTTGACGGTATCGTAATGCAGGTTCGCGGTATCGGAATGAAAATTACTTCATTACGTAACGGCTAGTAAGAATGTTTGTAGTTTGTGTTGCTGTTTATGGTTTCATATGGAACAAATTACCAAATGGGAGTTAAAAAATATTTTTTTAATTGTAAGTATGAGGAGTGCCGGTGGCGCCGTGGCTAGGACGTCGAACTCCCATGCGGGTGGTCCGGGTTCGAAACCATGCAATGTCATGTACCAATGAGTTTTTCGGTTTTATCGAAAGATTTACGTACATTTACCGACTGCTCTGACGGTGAAGGAAAACATCGTGAGGAAACCTGCACACTGAGATAACCAGTGTGTGAAATGGGGAAGGCAATGACAAACTACCCTATTAAATCTGCCAAGACAGTCGTTCTATGTGATTAATCCTTAGAATGATCACGATCCTCAGCAATGATGAACACGACTAAGAAGGGAAGTATGAGGAGAGTAGAGAAGCAAGCGGATGATAAATGATAGTAAATCTATAAATGATGTCATCATCGCCCATAGACATCTCACCTCACTATAATGTTATTAGAGGGTTTTCAATGCGCTGCTAACCTTGAAGACTTAGGATGGATTGTCTCATGTTCCGGTAATTACGCTAGCGTTCTTAACCGAGACGAATCTACAACCATTGATGCTTTGAGGCAGAGATAACCAGTTCGATTATTTCAGAATAACAGTCAAGTCATTTTCAAAGTTAATTTGAAATAAGCAAAAGTCGTTTGTTAATGTAAATGTGGCGTTAATTAAAGTTACCAATAGTTTTATATTCACTTTTCACGGATCCTTACCCCGAAGGGGGAAATGGAACTCTATTGCGATCGCTACTCCGTCAGTCCGCCCCTAGGGATTCCTATTCCAAGGCCAATAAATTATATGTTGTGAAGTGTCTGAAAAAGCTTTAAACGGTAAAGTTTATTTTTAGCCAATTTTCAATATTACTTCACAAGAATTTTTCAGCCCTCGGGATTGAAACAAAATTACTTAAAATCTAAAAATAACTTTCCAATTTCCCTGGAGTATAAATAATTGGAAAAGTTGCAATAAAAAATGTTCTCCTGAATGTTTACTTCCATCGTTTACATCGCATTTATTAATGGTGTAACCAAAACTTCCTTGTAGGCCAAAAGTATCCGTGTAGTTTACTTAATTCACCTGTGGGTACATTCAAACTTCAGTACACTAATAGTATCTAATAATATACATGAATAACATATAACATGTATGCTACAATTGATACAGCTGTACAACAACCAACCAATGACATCTCAACCAAGCGACCATTACAAGATTACTTCGCCTACTCGTCAACAGATGGCACTGAACGACCTCCACATACAAATTCGATATCTCCCTACAAAGCTAGAACACGCTGACGATATTATCTCCGCATATTAATATTATATAATTACGTATATGTTTCGATCACTTACCGTCGGATACATTCGCAAAAATAATTTTCCAATGTCTCTATCAAAAAGTCAGCTGATCCACACTCTTAGATGAAAGATTAATTTTGAGAATTAACGAAAATTGTTCATAGTTATCGATATACTGAACATTCCTGTTTCTGCTTATAAGAGAATTTTTGTTACAAAGTTGTTACAAAAGTTTTCCTGTCTAATAATAATAAAGTTTTTTTACCTTTTGTGTTAAAATTAGTTTTCCTTGTTACAGGCCTAAAATGGAACTCTCGCAGAGCAACTGGTGTACACGGGCCTACCGATAATAATGGGACACTTCCACAGGCCTCCATCTTTACTATTTTCTCTTTTTAAGGTCAGTAGTAATTATTTATATTCTCTTCTTCTTCTTTTCAGTCTAACGTAACCCATCGTTGTAATGATTTATATTATTTATGATATAAATTGGAAGCCATACGGTATTAACCTAACTTTTTTTATTGCATCAATCAACTTACATGGATATCCTGAAGAAGGATCTAAAATTAGTTTGTCGATATCTCAACTAACATCAGAGATATTAATGGTTAAAGTTAATATTGGACAGATGATCTGTACCTTTCTTGCAAAACAATCCTTTATATGCAGCCAGGACCTGCTTGTATGGCGCTAGAGAACAGTTACGTCATAAAACTTATTGCCGTTTCTTTCTACCGTTCTGATTTTTGATTGCCTGTAGTTATTTTATTTTTCAACGAATTTTAATTCTGTTTTCACATTTGACTATCAATTTATGACTATTTCTTAATTTTTAAGAAATGCATTTAATATTTGATACTTGTAAACTACCCTATTGTAACGCTACGTACACTTGGCGCGGCCAATTTTCATTCAAAGCCGCTATTGGAAATAATAAGACTTATACTAACCTGCCTAACGCACTTGTCTTTTATATAAATAATACAGACACTGTCCTAGCTCTACATATGGGGAGGTCACTTATATAATATCGTATTCAGTTTAGGGGATGATATCGGGTGTCGCAATTAATTTAGAATGTTCTTTGGGAGTCGAAGATTGGGGTGGGGTTCATGACCTCTGCGACCGGGCCTGATGACACGAGGGTTATGGAAGCTTTAAATTTAAGGACGTATCCTACAACACACAGTGTCCTAAGGTTTTCGTGTGAAAAATCTTTCAGCAGCCGTTGTGACGTGATTACGTAGGTAATACATAGTATAATGTATATTGTTAAGATTATGCAGTCATAATAATTATATAAAACGGTTTACGTGTAGTCACTGTATTGTATAGGGAAAGAACACATCAATCTGTCCTCTGTGGAACCTTGTCGCAATAAGTTTTTGTTCTGATTCCTTGACATTCGTATGGATGAATATAAAAAGTTACAGCGACAAAGGAGGTACTCGGATTAAAGGGTATTTCCACTCTTGCTGTATTGTCCATTGTACTGTACATAAGCAGATAAACTTGTTTTTCTTATTATTTTCCTTATGTGATTAAAACTCCATGACGTACGGTCGGGTTTTTTGTTAAAATAAGCAGAATTTTATAAAATATTTAATTCAGTGGTACCTTTCTAGTTATTGCTGTTTTGCCGGTAAGTAATAAATGATAATAATAAAGAATATGTTTGCCTAAAATCTTATTACTAGAAAAGTAAAAAAATACAAAAAAAAAGTAAATTACAAAAATTACGAAATTTAAAAAACTCCGTCTTACCACTTTGGAGATCCCCTTACATTTTCCTGGTCATCATCAGGTCCTCAAAATTCCGAATGTGGGAAGGGCACCATAGTCCTAAACATTAGAGCTGCAACTCGAACCACGTCACTGTTACCGTTCCAGATCCCATCTGACATAAAAAATACTCCAAAATATTTCCTTGGAAACCTCTGATCTAATTTTTATTACACATGGCTAACTTTCCATCGATAACGCCTCCCTTTTGTTTAGGGGTTAAAATACACCATGAATGTTACTGGAAAGAAACTTAAACCCCGAGGTTTTTCTAACCCTTTTTTAAATCCGTTAATTTGTTACAATCAGAATCGGTGCCACAATTTATTTTTCACGTGATTTACCATTTTCCGGGAAGCTAAGCCTATTTAATTTGGCTGGGTTTGACCGGATTACCGATAACTGGAGAAAAATTACCCTTTATCTCCCAGTTAGGGTGACTACGCGAGATATTATGCTCCAATGTATGAGCAGGAAAAAAATCTCAGTCATGACGCCACTGTTAGCTACTTTTATAATCTGTGATAGATAAGGAGATCGTAATGAAAATATATTTTAATTTTCAAATGTGAAACTAGCACAGTTTATAAGAAAATTAATACTAGAAAAGTTGAAATAAGTACATATTTAAGCTAGCTTGAAAATCTAAACAAAAATTTTATGTAACCAAAAAAATATCAACAAAAAGCTATTTGAGACTAGAAAAACTGTTGTATTATTAAGACGAGGCAGCTTTTGACAGTTTCGCTTATATGAGAATACAAAACTATTTTTAAAAATTTCTTCTTCATTCGTAAAATCTTAATACCAGACACTTTTTTTAAATGCTTTAATTAATTGATATGAATTTTTTTTCGATTGGCGGCGCTAATTTGGCGCAAAACCTCGTCTTAAACACTTAATTTTCAAGAATTCCCTCCTTGTCACCAGTCCAATGTCTGTATAAACACACACCCTCACCTTTCCACATCCCTTACCAATACGCAAGCATACACACACTTTCACTCCAGCGGCCATGCTTACATCTTAGTATCTTATGTTAATTTAAAATTGTAGACGATTTTTTATTATTATTTATTTATTTTTCCCTTTATAAATCAAAATTGTACCTACATAGAAGAGCCTAAATCCCGCGACACAGGGTATCCTAGTGCGGGATTTAGAGCATCAACCACCGTTTGTATTAATTTAAGTTGAAAAATAAATTTATTTGTATTTGTATATAATTACAACTTTCATAGGATTTATTTTCAAAATAAATATACATAATGTGCTGTCACCCTTCTTTCTGTTAGCCTTGTTAAACCCATCGAATGCCGATGGGCGTCTAGGGTCTAAACGGTGAAATGAAAAATTGATTATAGCACGCACCGTTTGCCTAACGAACGGTTGGGTTGTTACCTGAATTTTAATTTCGCTTTGAGATTCTATTTCCGATCGCTGGAACGATTTATAATCCAGGGTCTTGGGTCTTCAGAAGTTCGTAGAAAAAATCCGATATTCTAAACATTCTTGCTTTAAAGCGATTGAAGATATTACAGTGTTGTAATTCTCCCTTCAGGATGGTAACGTAATGAAATACAGCCTTCTCATATGATTTCTATTATATTTCCCTTTTTAACTTCTCTGCACCACGCCTCTGTCCCGAGTGACATTCGTTTTCTTTGTTTCTCTAGATCCCGCCAAGTCCGTTCTTTCTTTTTTATTTTTGGCCTTGCTTCTCGATATTTTGGCCATTAGAGTTGTTATTAAACATAAATATTGAAATTCATACGCAATTTAAATCAAACCTAACAACAGTGATGGTTGCTCGGAGCAAGGGTTGCCCGATCGAATCCATCTCTGGACTTTATAAAGTGGTATGATTGTATTTATTAGGTGGTATGACTCTGTGCAGAGGCAGCCTGGGGTGTTGCCACCCTTTTACCTATTTCTGCCGCAAAGTAGCAATGTGTTTAGGTTTGAAGAGTAAGACAGTACAGCATAATTACCGACCCATATAAATCCATAAGGTTAGCAGCACATCGAAAACGCTGTAATAACATTATATAGCGAGCTGAAATGGATGGACGGTAGCCACAAAAAAAAACTATTGTGGTGGACTAAGCTTTTAGGAACTTAAAGAACATTAGCCTAATTAATGTTTCATTTAAAAATTGCAACATTTTATTACCAGTATGCGACTCCATTTCCGGTGAAAAAGCTTTGAACTCAATTCAAAGGTAATAAGGGCAAGAAATGATCACGTTACTTTATACTGCGGTACCTATACATAATCCTCTTGGCAAGCTAGGTCTCAACGGGACGATGAGAGAGATCTGCCCTGGACTAAACGATTGAATGAAAAATTGATTTTGTACGCTGTCTGGCGCAAGGGGGTAGGAATCAAATGACTTGCAGGATACCGTCATCCAAGAATAATTGTGTAAGGAAAAATATGTACTTTCGAGAGCTTCGTGTAACGAAAGCTTAAGAGTTGGAAAAGTAATAGTTATACCATCGTAAAGACTACTGACGACAAGAGAAAAAGATATGGTCGACTCCCCTCGGCTCCCTCTGGTGGCGCCATAGCCCGCGTAAGTGAACACTGAAAATTAGGTGTTGCACGGTTAGCGCTCAGTTTAAAAAGGAGCTAGCGTCGAAACTACTCGACGGATTTGGACCAAATAAACTGTATTTTAAAGAATAGAGTATACGCTACGGTTTGACGTTAAAAAAATACAGTTTGCGATATTAATAAAGTTTTGACGTTGATTGCAAGTGAACATAACAAGGTCGAAAGAAAAAAGGCTAAAATTAACATATTAAATCCCGTTTGCGACCGACCAAATTCACTTTCGGGAGCGGAGAAGATAGCCAAGCCCAGAAAAATGACACCGACTCGAACCTGGTTGACCAAGATGGCGAATGCCGAGGACAAAATTTGAATTCATGAAATAATAAAACCATCAGTTGTAGCCCCGACTTCTACACATCCCGATTTTTGGACTGATTACGTAAAGTATACGAAGAAAACGAACGAATTTTTAACTTGGATTGATTTGTACCGATCACGGTGCGACACTTGGCTTTAAACATCGCCATCACCTTCGGAAAAATATACCTAATTAACTATTATCTATGTCTACGCAACACATATATTGCCAAACTTACTTATATTTTGGGTATATACAACCTAGCAAGCAAAACCTTTTAAAGTTGTGCACCACACAAAATGATAGTAGACTTGCTCTGTGTAAGCCTTCCAGCTGTTTTGCCTGCATAATTCGGCATTCGGTAGTAATTACACTAGTAAATATACCAACGTACCCCAATACATAAAGTTTTTTTTACTTTCCAGGCTGCTGCGTGTGCGCGTGCGTGCGCCCCACGCATGCGTTGATGGGCGCAAGCTCGAGTGGGGGCGGCGGGCGTGCGGCGCGCGCGCTCCGCCTGCTGTTGCTGCTCGTGATGGCGCTGGCTGCCGTGGAGTACCTGTTCGGCTCCATTCTGGATGCCTCGCCTCTGCGGACCTACCTCTACACGCCGATATACAACGCCACGCAGCCCACTCTCAGGTAAGTGACGTCACAGCCCACTCTCAGACAATTAACACCACAGGCCATTCTCAGGTAAGACTACCGCTCCTTTTTAAAAGATTATTGTCGATTGTTCATTTGTTGGAATTTTTTACTATCCATAATTGATGTTCTTCTGGATTCTGGATTATCTTATATGGATATGGAAGCTGTGTACTATGTTAGAAAAGCCTGTATACGCCACTGGTCCCACAGAACTTAACAAAAACTTCAATAAAAACGGGGTTGTCAATTTTCTGTTGATTTTTTTTTCTCAGTGCTTACTTTAACCGTTGAGTGAACTGTTTCGTTTGAATCTTACTTTCTGAGATACCCTTAATATTCAATTGAACTGTTTATCTTTACAGAAGCAAAGAGAAAACCCATCACGCAAGCAGAGAAAAGTCATCGGCATCATGGCCTAAGAGACTGTCCACCACAGCCTCGACCGCTAACCCCGAAGTGAAGTTTGACCTAAACTCCACTCACACCAAAAACTATACCAATACCTTAGTGAATAAAATAAACCTTACTATAACCACATCTAACTCTTCGCGAATAGACAAAGCAGAGGATATAAGCACGCCGCTACTGATTACAAAGATCATGGAAGGCATCAAGAATATGGTGACGACTGAAGACGTGGGATTGGGGAAGAATGATAGTATGCCGCTCTGTGATAAGCTTCCTCCTGATTTAGGTAAGTTTGAGTAGTAGCTATAACTATTTGTATTACAAGGCTGTTTCTTTTAAACTAGAAATTATAACTGCCCTAGCGTTACGGTCGAGTGACGTAATCAAAATCGCGGACGCCCGAAGCGGACCTTCTGGTGTATTCTGTGGTATTTAGTCCGCTTACTGAACTGCATTTGGCTCTGACTACACGATGACGGTTCCAGCGACGGTTCGGTTCAGGTACCGGTACCGGCCGTGTAGTCGACTGCATTCAAACTCATGCGTTGCGCTCAAGCCACGCCCACTCGGTTCAGGAACCGAGCTGGCCGGTTCCAAGTGGAACCGTTGTACGTGTAGTCGACAGCGCATTTCTGTTTGAGTTTATATGAAGCTGCGGTTCCATGGAACCGACCGATACTATAGCTTGTGGTCGACTGTACAAGGCGAATTTAACGCCCTGCGGCGTTATCTACCATATGATTATTATGTCAAGTCTAACACTGTACTCAGGATCTAACATTCATGTTTATTTATAGGTATTTACCATAGAGCATCATTAGATTTCATAAGGCATACATTAATGATTTCTTCTTCTATGTGTCGGTTTCCTCTTGGTTTTCTCACGATGTATTTTTTTTGTTAAACTAATTATTATCCAAACTTATTTTTGTTTGGGTCATGAATTATTTTAACAGATGAAACTTAATATAATAAGTTAATCACTAAGATATTTCGTTTTGAGTAAAGCCCCAAAAACCTTCGGTGGAAAAAGAGAGTGAAATTGTATTTATTACAATTCAGTTGTATTTAAAAAATGTGCCTATTCTAACAGGTCCGGTCCCAGTGAATAAATCTGAAATGAATCTGAATGAAGTGTCGAAGAAGTTCCCGGATGTGTACTGGGGCGGTCGTTATGTGCCGCCCAACTGCACTGCCAGGCATAAAGTCGCTATTATTGTGCCATACAGGTAATAAATAGTACATTACTGCAGAGGCCACGAAATTAGCCATTACTGGCCGCCGATCATATTGAATCATATTTTAACGATCCAAGGCCAAAAATGGCTATTTCGGCCGATGTTTGTATAGTGCCTTTCTCAAATAATGCGAGTAAATTTAAAAAAATCACATTCCAAATACTAATCCCAAGTCGAAAGTACGAAGCGTCCATAAAAGGAAAGAAGTGGCTTTATCAGTAGGAGCTCGAGTCACTCGCGATGGTGGTGACGCGCGACCGGTGCACGTAATTGAATGAAATAGCTTTAGTCCGCACCGCACTGCGTTTTATGTTACAATTCGAATTTTAAAAAGTAAAAAACAAAAGACGAGAAAACGAGACACGAAACGAGACGACCTATGAATTAATAAAAAACTTTATTAATTGCTAAGAAAAACAGGTTCAAATTTCCTTACTTACGTACTTACCTAGTTGTCCCACTTAATCTTACCTTTTCACTTACAAGCATCTTTGAATTCCATACCTAGCCTGCACGTTTAAATAAAAATATTTCGACAAAATCAATATGAAAAAATATTTGTGGTCTGTTTCAGAGATCGTCAACAACATTTAGCGATATTTTTGAACCATATGCACCCGTTCCTAATGAAGCAACAATTAGAATATGGAATATTCGTTATAGAACAAGAAGGTAAATCAACCATTTTTAAATACTTAAATGAGTAGGTATTGAACCTACTCATTTTTAAATACTTAAATGAGTAGGTATTGAGCCTACTCATTTTTAAATACTTAAATGAGTAGGTATTGAGCCTACTCATTTTTAAATACTTAAATGAGTAGGTATTGAGCCTACTCATTTTTAAATACTTAAATGAGTAGGTATTGAGCCTACTCATTTAAGCAAGCCCTAATTTATCAACTTTTATAACAATAATTAGCTTACAATAGAATAAATGCTTATTAAACAGACTTGCTTAGACAAATGAATGCTTGTTTCATCTATTAGATATATGAATCAAAAACACACAGTCAATGATCCCTGCCAAGATTATTAAGGATTTCCCTGTAGTCCAGAAATAAAATGTAAAGATGACTTTATATAAATGATGTCCTTGGAAAACGTGCTTTTACATTTTGTGGGTACGTCTACTTCGACTAAGAATAGTAAGAATTAAAATTCAGAACCTCTGCCTGTCGACTGTGTTACCAAATATGTGGTTCGATGTTTATGGGCGGGAAGGGAAGGTAATCCCTCTTATCTAACCCCTCTTATCTGTCTACACCACTGCCAGAAAGCCGTCGATTATAATAATATAGATAGAATAAGTAATAAAATTAATTTTAATTTAAATTAAAATTTTCCAGGCAACAGCGAATTCAACCGCGCAAAGCTTTTCAACGTGGGTTTCGTGGAAAGTCAAAGACTGAAGGCAGGGGGCTGGCAGTGCTTTATCTTTCACGATGTGGACCTTCTGCCATTGGATTTAAGGAACATGTACTCGTGTCCGCGACAGCCGCGGCACATGTCCGCATCAGTCGACAAACATAAGTTCAGGTGAGGTTACGTTAGACGCACGGTTAAAGTGAAGTTACGTTAGACGCACAGATAAAGTGAGGTTACGTTAGAGGTAGCGGTTGAAGGTTTCCTGAACCTAAGAAACTTGTACAGTGGAAGGCACATCAAGCTATACTCTGTGGAACCCTGTATGGATGTGTTAAATAAATTAAGGAAAAGTACTAAATGGTTATGTACTAAGACCTGGTCCACTGTACTTTTGTCCGCAAAAGCCGAGTGTATCTGTTGATAAAAATAAGTTCAAGTGAGGTTACGTTAGAAGCACAGTTAGGTGAGGTTACTTTAAAGGTAGAGTGAATTTTCATGATATAATTTAAGTTTAATGTACGAGTAATATGACATGAAATACGCGTTTGGCATTTAGTATTTAGTTAGTCGCCTCTCCACCATGTTATAGCGATGTCAGTAGATGAAAGGTACGAGTACTGTTATTGTTATTATGTAATAGACAAATGACGTGGATCTTTGCTCCTGAATCTAAGAAACATGTACCCAAGTCCGCAACGCCGAGCTATTAAAACAGTCTGGAAAAATAAAGAAATCGTACCCAAAAACACAATAAATACTAACCAGAAACAGTTGAACAAAAGTCGTCACGCTAATATTGTATCATGGGGACGGACGACGGATCCAAACCACGACTGAAAATAAGATTACCTTTACTCCTTAGGTTACTGTACGAAGATCTCTTCGGAGGAGTTTCGGCGATGACGTACGAGCAGTTTACGAAGGTCAACGGGTTCTCCAATAAATACTGGGGCTGGGGCGCCGAGGATGACGACATGTCTTATAGGTGAGTGGGTCTGCTGGGCAATATCCCCAACTCTAGACAAAGTTCTTTAGAACAGTCGTGAAGTTATTACCAATCCAGCTCAGAACGTCTACTAAGCAAAACGACCAAGTAGGCAAAACGACCATGTAGCAAAAATCAAAATTTCAAAGATCTTAAAAGCAGTTCGATACCCAACAACTGTATCGACGATTTCCTGCAAACCACACACAAAAGTTCGAAGTTTGAACTATCTTGAACTGTACGCAAACACCTATAAAGTTCGCCTGTAAACATTTAGAAGCGACGCAGAACTGATGCTTTGAACTTATAATTATCGTAATTTGGGGGAAATCTATAGATAAGCATACTGGGGGAGAGACCGGGTTTTGTGAGATTTTAACCCACTAAAACCTCATCGATGGCCGAATAAGCGTCGGTGGCGTCGTGGCTAGGACGCCGGACTACCATACGGGAAGTCCGAGTTTCGAAACCAGGCAATGCCACGTACCAATGAGTTTTTTGGTTTTTTCGAAAAGACTTACGTACATTTACCGACTGTTCTGACGGCTAAGGAAAACACCGTGAGGAAACCTGCATACTGAGATAACCATTGTGTGAAATGGGGAAGGCAATGGCAAATCACCCATTAAATCTGCCACGAGAATCGTTCTATGTGATTAATTCCTTAGAATGATCACAACCCTCAGCAACGAGGAACACGACTTAGAAGAAGAAAGGCCGAATAAGAATACTGGGCGAGAGACCGGGTTGTCTGGGATTTTTACCCACTAAAATTATCTCTGACCCTCGATGACCGATTTCATCCATGTTGGAGGGCTCTGGGATCTCCAATGGAACGCACCGTTGCCACCACTTGCCTTGTCATTACTGATTTATTTCTTGTTGTTTGCAGATTAAAGAAAATGAATTACCACATAGCAAGATACCCCATGTCGATAGCAAGATACGCTATGTTAGATCATAAGCCAGCGGCACCTAACCCCAAAAGGTATGCATTCCAGTTTTATTTTATTTTATTTGGATAGCATACAGCCTTATTTACAAGTAACATATGCATATATAAAAACAAAATCTTCCACAGTTAATATAAAATTAATAACAAAACAACTCTTAATCTAGATACCATGTAGGCAGAGGAGTTCAAATCTGTCACACAGCTTTACTACAAAAATATCTGTTTTATTGCGCTATTTTGATGACCGAGTAGTAAAATTAAGAAATAGAAATAAATTGATGGTCAAATGTGGAAACAGAATTAAAATTCAATGAGTAATAAAATTACTACAGGCAATCAAAGTTGAGACGGTAAAAAGAAACGGCAATAGATAATTATGACTTCACTATTATGTACCGCCATACAAGCTAGTTCTGGCTACATATAGGACTGTATTGCTAAAAAGGGACAGAGCATCTCTCCAGTACTAACTTTAACTATGCCTATCTCTGATGTTAGTTGAAATATCGAAGAACTAATTTTAGATCCTTCTTCAGGATGTGAAGGAAAACATCGTTAGTAAACCTGCACACTAATATGACCAGTGTGTAAAATGGGGTAGGCACAAAGGATCCTCAAGGGTCGAAGTGCCGCTGGGGTTATTCCCGGCCCCCTACCATAAGATAAGATAAATAGATAGGAGTATTGCTGGGTTGCTGTTTGAAGGCTAAGACTCTTCAAACCGCAACTCAGCAATGCAATCATTGCTGCCTTGGGGCCAATGTATCACGAAATAAAAAATATATCTTATTTGCCCTCAGATACCAACTCCTCTCGCAAACCAGTAAGAACTTCCACAAAGACGGCCTGACGACCCTCGAGTACGAACTAGTGGAAGTGGTTCAACAACACCTGTACACTCGGATCACCGTCAACATAGACGAGCTCAGCTGATGGACATACATCGCCAGACTGCTGTTTGGCGAAGAGCGGTAACATTGAGCACGGCTCACGACTACAGTGCGAGAGTTTTTAACCCCCGACTGATCGATGGAGGGCGCGTTATACGAGTAAGTTTGACACGTCTGTCTGTCAGTCTGTTTGTCTGTGGCATCATAACCTATAGGCTACAGGAGACGATCAATGAGAGGTCTTCCGATTGGTTCCAAGAGGCTCGCTAGATGGCGCTCTATGAAGAGGCCTTTTTTGTAATGTCAAAAAGGCCGGTAGCCAGAGCGGAAAACTGTCAACGTTTAGTGTTGCAGTTTGTTTATCGAAGTTCCACGAAAGCCTTTAGATGTGGGAGCGAGATGCGCTATAGCAAATTATGTTTTATCCCTTTTTATCTACGCATTTATTTCATTTTACATACAATTTGAACGCGTAACGCGTGAATTGTTATTGACTGACAGTGACAGATCGCCACTACGTGCGAGAGCCATCTATGAGAACAAAAAAGAACTAAAAAAAAACCAATTGACAATTGGAGAGGATGGCGCAATACAATAAAGCGTTGTGGTTGTAAGCGCCTCTCGCTTCTTTATATTGCGCCGTCTCTCTTTAATTGTCAATTGCAATTGATCGTTTCGCGGACCCTTAACAACTGATGATCCGATTTGGACCCGGTTTTTAAATTTAATAGACAATGTTGTCAGGAGTGTCAGGCCATGTCTGATTAAAATTGGATCAGTGGTTTCCAAGATCTTGGAGTATATTTGATGTCAGATGGGATTTCTGGAATGGTAAGGGCTAGATGGTTCGAATTTGAGCTCAAATGTTTAGGACCATGCAGCCCTTCCCGCATCTGGAACCTCAAGGCCTTGATGATGACCAGGAAAAAGTAAGGGGATCTTCATAATGTTAAGTCGGGGGTTTATAAATTTTAAATTTAGAGTTATTAGAAAGGGCTTCGGGTCTTGAGACTTCGGTTATTGAGCGCGATACGCGATACTGACTGTAGTAAGACGGACAGACCGATTTTACCCGATACCCGAATCCCCTTCTAAGAGCTTAGACTGTACGTGCATGGACCATAAACTGTAGAAAAGTAACTCAAGAACACTGGACTTGTACACTAAGCCGTAAATTTTTTTAAATGTATATCTATGGACTAATCACAGGCACTGTCCCGATTGCAACACGAAGTTTCTTGATTGGTTAAAATCAAAATACTTTCAAAGAATTTAACGCAGGAAAACGCGCCTATGTGGGAAAGCCTTAACCATACCCAGTGATTCTGATCTCATAGTTAGGAAGATTATTGTTCATAATCCAATGGGTAAAAAACTGCTGAAAAAGGCTTATAGGAATCTAAAACCAGATTGAAAGCCAAAACTAACTCAATAACTATAAATAAGTAACTTTAAACTAAACTCGACTTATGTTTTTGTCTCTGTCTGGCAAATTAATGTCTACATATGAGCGACAGTGAGGTGCGTCTTTTGGCGTAATACTAAAGTGAAGCCAAACAGTTCTAGAACTAAGAAACGTACAGAATGATTGAGTTTTATTTGTTCCAAAAATGCATAAGGTGCATTTCTCTAGTCGTTAGAGGAAGGATTATTAGATTTTTTATTGAAATATATGGAGAATCACAAGTGATTTTGTAGATCATGGTTCATGGCACAAGATTGCTCATTCTTTACCAACCAGGCAAAACTGTTACAATTTGCCAGACGTTTTAAGCACAAAGGTGCGTCATCATCCAACTGTGTTACCATTTATAAAATTGATGCCAGATTATCGCACAAAGTTAAAATTATTCCACGATTTTTAAATTATTATACACTGATCAGGAACTAAATCCCTCGTCATATTGCGGAATTAAATGGTACCTACTATTTTTGTTATAACGAACTCTATAACACATATTATAAAACTACCAAGTTTTTTTTTAATTTACGACTTAACCCGCACTTGACCTCAATCTCATATAATTTGTAACATGAATGTAAGAATGTGAATTTCGGTAAAAATGGTAACCTACATGACGCACTCTCGTGCGTGAAACGTCATGCAAATCGTACAGTTCGCCAAGGATCTTTTGGCGTTTGAGAGGCATTGGCTGCTTTTAAAATTACCGTGCCGTATTACCGTGGACGTACACGATTTTATCGTCCACGTCCACGATTAACGCTTTTATAATTAAGATGGAAAACGGGGCGGGAGGCGTGATCGCGAGGGCCAAGGCGAGGCGCTCACTCACATATCTTTAATATTTGCTTCGAATCTCAATTGCTTCGAATCTCTATTTTAATAAATAATAATAAATTTTTAATAAATTTATTTTACGACAACACTGTATACAACGGAAAGGTACAATGAAAAAAAATCCGTAACAACGTGAATTGGCGGAATTATTGTGCCTTAAAACACAATACTAAAGGCCATTAATTTAAAAAAAAAACGGCGGTGACGTTAGTTCCGATTTTTGCCACGAGCCAAAAGATCCTTGTAACGGTGTAACTGTTTTGCCCGGTGAAGTATGAGCCATTTTCTTGTGCCCTGTGGATCAACATAGCGATAGTATAGCTACCTAATCTTTTCCGCTCCCTACCGATGGTTGGTGCAACTGCACGTTCAACTGGTTGAACCACGGGGAAGTCAAACTACCCATGCTGCCAACTGGTTATACATACCACGGGTCGGGAGAGATCTTTTCAATAATAGATGCGTTAAATATTTTAAAGATCTTATTTTTTTATAAATATTTTTAAGTAAGATTGTTTATTTGGAAAAGTTTGCGTTTTGCCTTATCTAGATATTTTGATTTTTTTTAATGATCGTATTTTTTCGACAGTTGTTTTTTAAGTTTTTATGTTCGGAAATCTGAGAAAGATCGATCGATTGGAAAACTGATTATTTATTGTCTTTGGTTTTCGACCCCTCTCAATTTGTACATAACTGGCATAATAAAATAACACGATGTATAAGATTATAACTTGTAACTATAAGGAAAATAAAATACCTACAGAGTGTAACTAACAACGCACAATCCTTTTTAAGTGTTAAAATATATAAATCTTTCAAACTACTATAATGTATATGTCGTAGACACACAGCGTAATGGCGCGTTTTACTAAGTGCGTAGACATTTCACGAAGTGCTAAAAAAGTTAGACAGGTACTGTAATGGTCGAATTCTACAATATCCGTCTAATAATAAAATGCGAGTCAGTCGCAATCGCAAAATCGCAGTCCCAAAAAATCATAGTGGCAAAATCGCAGTTGTAGTCGCAAAGCATTTCATTAAGTGCCGTTTAGAACTAGCAACATAATTCAATTCAATACTATTACGCTATGTGCTAACTAGTGATCTCTATTTCACGAAGTGGTTAGAAATCTTTAGGTAGTGTATATTAGGGCTATTAATATCTGTTTAACTTTTTTAGCACTTCGCGAAATGCCTACGCACTTCGTGAAACGGGCCATTACACTATGTGTGTACGACGTAATTATACATATGGAACATTTTCATTTAAAGGGCCTGACGCGTTTTTAATTAAACCCTGTGTAAGTAATTTATAAATGTACGGCCATATTTCAAACTCTTGTAAAGTACAGATATGACAATATGAAGTTACTCACGTTTTATACCTATCATTAAATAGTTACATTTTTAATATTAAAAAAAATAAAAAAAAACAAATTGTCCATTGTAGCTGAAACTTCACCCAGACAGGAGCGATTAGGTATCGGGTAGCGCGACTTTATCAAGGAATGCTCTGTTGTAGCGAGGTGCCTGCCTATATATCGGAAAGGAATAGTTCAGTATAGATGGAATTCCATCATTATCATTCCAAAAAATAATCTCTGAAATATGTTGTAAATAATGTAATATTTTTTGTTTTTGAAACCCTTTACTTTGACTCAAAATAATTAATTTTATTTTTGTAATTATTTACTTTTTTTAGTTACTTATAAGTTAATTGGTAATAAATAATATTTTATTTTGGACAGAATTTTAGATCTGAAAAACTTATTTTTGCTAATTCAGTTAGAACTCATTTTATGTAATTATTTTTGAATCAACTTACACAAATAATAAATTAACAGTTACTTACCTACACTAGTTTTTAACGCACTTTTAAAATATGTGCCGAGAATCTTGAACTTTAAAAGTTGTGTACTTAATTTCTTGTAAATAGCTTTATGAAGATAGATAGGGTAGAAAAATATTAAAACTAAGCTAAACTTTAATCTCGCTGTTCATTACATAAACGCTATCTTGTATTACTATATTATACTCGTGAATTCTTCTCCGGAACTATCATATTTTTGCTTGCTGCAATATAATCTCAATTTGTTTGTGATATCTGTGAGATTTCAAATACACAATATGATCTTTACTATGTAAAAAAATTATTTCCTAATTATTTAGATAAGGATAATAATTGTGATACAAGATGAATCTGTCGCTCAAGGCATTAAAAACATTAAGGCCTTATTGACTAAAAATCGTTAATCGTGCTTTGAGCAACGGGTTTTTCAGATGGGCCTACGAATAGTTAATTCGTCATCATTACTGCTTTATTCATATGAACGTTATTTTAGGACCTAATTGTTACACCTATTCCAGTATCTTGTTTTCAAAGTTTAGAATGATTGTTTGCTTCTGGTATGATTTTTAAATTTTTATATTAATATGGTTTTCTACTGAATCTCTAAGGCAATCTACACACTTAATAATTTGTTGAAACAGTAATAGAAAATTAGTGAATTTAGTTTTGAGTTGTTATTTAGTGTGTACTCTTTAGTTGTCACTAAACTGTACAAAAAGTAGTATTGTTTTATACCTTTGAAACTCATTAAGTATAGCGCGAGATAACCTCACTGAAAATTAAGAAAAGTTCAATTAAAATGTCAATCTACTTCAAAATAGTGCAACTTTTAACTTCGAAGTAGTCTCATATAATTATGAAATAAGTATAATCTCAATTAAAATAATATTTAGTGAATCTCATTTCTTATTCTCGCGCTGTAAGATGCGGTGCGCTGATTTAATCATTTAATCAATTTTGTTCTGTTAACGCATTGACTGCCTGTCCAATTAGAAAACAAACTACAGGTGCCACTAATTAATAAAAAAGCTGTATGCCCCGAACACCAATAGTTGTTCAAAAAATTACAATACTCAGTGCCCTGAACATCTATGCTGGTCCATATTGACTACCGCTAGGTGCCGTAAACACGTATTTCATAGAAATGGAATTCCCTACTCTGAATTTCGTAACTGATAAGGACACGCAGAATGGACAGAGGCACCTAGCAGAGTACTACGTAAAACCTATGTTCAACTATTTGTGACAGCGGCATCCGAATAAAGTAAGGAAAACAACTAGAGTGGACAGAGGCAGTCAATGCGTTAAGAAAAGAAAGTTTTAAATCTATCAAAATTTGCGAGTTTTTAGTTCAGTCACGAATGGTTAATAATTATCAAAACCAGTCCAAAATATTTAAAAATAAATCTTATCAAAAAACAAATTGAAGACCTGGATGCGGCTTGCACAGGATCGTATAGGGTGGCACAAAAGAAAGGAGGCTTATACCCTGCAGTGGGACGACATGGGCTGATGATGATGATGATCAAAATTGTAATGATGATTAAATCAGCAAACTACTATAATATTTTATACATGAAAATAAATATAACCTTTCTATACTAAAGGATCCGCTTAGCCATCCAAATTAATAAATAATATAGGTACAATAATGATAGTAGACGGGTGATAGATCTTAGAGACCATACATTACTTAAGGGAAAGTGATATTAAGCGCATTGATTATGATTTGTCAAAATTGTTTTTATGAATATATTGTTTTTTTTTTTAATATTAACCTTGTTTTAATTCTTGACAGCCATAATCGCCGACAACTCCTTAGGTAGGTTGTAATAGTCACGCTGGTATGGGAGATTACCATGTAACTCGATGTTTTTCTATGGACTTCTGTGATTTTGAAAGGGGAGGAAAGAAAGAAGAAAATCAGATCCATTGAGCGCGTTCCTTACTTCATGTGATGGAGGCCAGGGCCTGATTCTACAAAAACGACTTTATACGTATGAACGACAAACCTTGTAAAATAGTGGAATTGGGCTCTAAGCTTAGAATATACATGAATATATATTCTAAGGTTCTAAGATAAACCATAAACCATTATCAAAACATGTATAAATATTTTTTTTTATTGTTATACATTTTCATATTGAAATCAAAAATCCAAAACGGTATCTTCTAAAGTTACTCCCTTCAAACTCAAGAAATTTGTTCAAGTTAGGCAAAGTTAAATTCTTAGGATCAAATATCCTCACCTCGGGATCCTTAGGATCAAGTTTATATTTCAGCCAGGGAAAAAAATATAACTAATATTTTTTGCCATTAGCATGGCACGTGCCTATACGAACAACGGTCAGGCGGGCTTCAAATCACTAAAAAGTCGTGAACAAGACATTGTCAAAAAAATATAAAATTGGCATTTTCATAATATGTATTGCCAAAGACCTCAGAACATCAAAAATGCAACAATAACATTCACAATACAACAATTTACGGAACAAACAGAAGCGAAACAATCAAATCATCCATCACGTGACGTGATCTTGAGCATTTCCTTGGCGAGGACTTCGAAGAACCGGCGGTTGCTGAACTGCAAGGTGGAGCGGAGACTGGCGGTCAGCTGGTGGGTGAGGGGGGGCGCCTGGCGCCAGGACGTGCGCCGCATGTACCAGGCTGGCGCCGGGCTGATGGTCAGGATCAGGGAGTCCACCCTGCTACTGTCTGACTGAATCCTGGACAATCGGAAAGACAAATGGTAAAGATAGAGCGGCACAGGCTTAACTTTTAAGGTGATCCTGATGCAGTGACAGATCAGGGGGAGGGGTGAGGAGGAGGGGCCATTCACCCAACCTGTAAGATTCCCAAAGGGCGCGAGGCTGCGTCGCTTTGACCATTTTGTTAATTTCCGAGTTTAGTAACCAACCTCACTTCAAATTACACACTAACACTATATTTTTAAGGTGATCCTGGTGTGCAAGCTTGCTCGGCAATAAATGTATAATTACCAGCAATATCCTAAAGCTTAGCAGCGCATCGTCAATTTGACCGTCTTCTATGAGCATGGGCCCTGAAGCTAAGATCCTTATCTTATTTTTGCAGTTATAGCTTGACTACAGCTGCTATACTACGCCTTAGATAACTGCGCAGCGAGACTCGGGGGCGGAGCGGCCAGCTATATTGGCTACACTGTCAGACCCGCGTCCGCGCCCGCCCGCTTCCCCTCCGCGCTCGCCCGCTTCTCTCCCCCCGCACGTCTGTCGCTACCCAAGGCGCAGTACAGTACAGTACAGCACTACTCGTGACTGATACGTCGGGCGGACTACTAGTGATTTTAGGTTATTACCCTGCGATTTATTATAATGAGGTATGAGGTTTCGCTATTCGTCAGAGCGAAAATAAGCATTACTTACTTTTCCAATTCTTTTTCCTTTTCCTTATCCCGTCGCCGCTTTGGCTTGCGAGCGGGGGTTATAGCCCTGAATCTGTAGTACTTCGGCATCTTTCAATAAAAATTTTGCATAAAATACGTCCGTGAACCCAGTTTCCGAAATGACATAGTTTTTGCAAATGTGACTTTTGATTTTATTTCATTTAAGAAAAAGTAAGGAGTTCGTATATAAAGTTTATGGAGGTTTTTTCGTATGAGTACGTAAAAGTCAATCCAACGTTGTAATTAGTGGAAAATGTAACCTGGTAAATGTAGCTAAACCCGTTCCCGAATCGAACGCCACCGACGCTCTCGAGAGAGCTTAAGATCAGGAGATCGATTCCACTAAATACAACGTAACTAAATAGAATCTAAACTGCATCGTTATGACGTGTTTCGTAAGCTACTATCCACTAACGATCCAATTTAAGTTCCGATCGAGTTAACGATCGATCGAACAGTAACGTATTTGTGCATTCTACTAAAACGTTTAGTTTATACTGAATCGCAGTTGAACGGTAACAAAACGCAACAACTGTCAAATATAACGATCTAACATAAGTTCCTCCCAAGGTACAGGGTGGACCAAAAGTCCGTTAACATTTGAATAGGTCGCTGCGTCGGCGCGGGCGGGGTATTGGCGCGGGGGGTGTTACTACAAGCGAGAGCTACTAATAGGAATTTAGTACCATGGCGTCATTCAGCGGAGCGCAACGCGCATTTTGCGTACGCGAGTACTATCGAAACAACGATTCTACGACCGAAGCTAAACGGAAATTTTGTAATCATTACAATATACGGAACAGAAATCAAGCACCAACAATTCAAACGATTAAAAAATGGGTACAGAAGTTCGAAACAACAGGTTCAACTTTAAGTCAACCACGATCCGGCCGACCTAGGACATCGCGCGATCCAGTAAACATAGAGCGTGTACGAGCGTCTGTTCGAGAACAACCTGGTCTCTCTACTCGAAAGCGGTCTAGTGCTTTAGATGTGCCCAGAACATCTCTAAATCGCATTCTACACAAAGATTTACATTTACATCCTTACAAAATTCAAATTGTACAGGCTTTAAAGCCAAATGACCCTGCTCAGAGACTGCAGTTTGCTAACGATGTGCTTGAGAGGTTTACGAGCTTCAATAACATCTTTTTCTCAGACGAGGCACACTTCCACCTAAATAGACATGGCAATCGACAAAATTGCAGATACTGGAGTGACACTAACCCGGACTTGAAGCACCAAAAACCTTTACACTCGCCCAAGGTTACTGTATGGGCCGCATTGTCAGCCAGCGGAATCATTGGTCCATATTTTTATGAAGATCAGAGAAACCGCGCCGTCACCGTTAATACAGAGCGATACATTGTGATGCTACAGAATTTTTTTGCTCCAGCATTACAGGACTTCTCAGGCTTTAATCGAAGCTCTTGGTTTCAACAAGATGGGGCAACATGTCACACCTCCAATGACTCTATAGCAGCACTTCGTGAAATTTTTGGCCAAAAAGTCATATCCAAAAGAGGTGACATTCACTGGCCACCCCGCAGCCCGGATTTAACTCCAATGGACTTTTACCTTTGGGGATATCTCAAAAGTAAAGTTTACATCAGCAACCCAGTGTCTATTGAGGAATTAAAAGAAAATATACGCGAGGAAATGCAGAACATTTCACCAACCACTTGTCGGGCGGTCATGCAAAATTTCCGTTCCCGGTTACAGGTGTGCCAGGATGAACAAGGGTCACATTTGAATGATGTTATTTTTAAAAAGTGAAATCCTAATTTGTCTACTTTATTATTAAATAAACAGTTTTTCACTAAAGTAGCATTTGTATTTTTTATAACCATTTTAAATGTTAACGGACTTTTGGTCCACCCTGTACTTTTGCCCGATCGATAGTAAATCGAAAGGTGGCAGTGGTAGAGTTATGCGTCAGCAGAATGCGATTTGGTGTCCAAATAGAATTGAAAGGAAAACTAAAGGCGAATTGGAAAATGGGATCCGCGCTTTGAGAAACTAAAATAAAAACAAGTACAAAGGCTTTTTAAAACATGTTTATTGATTGACACATCACAAAACTTGGAACCAACTGGACTTAATAAACTGAAATTGTAGACAAGTTTTTTTGCCAAAGAGATATACGTTTAATTTTTCATTAATATAGAAGATGCCAAAATAATAGAAGATGCCAAACAGTCATATAGGTTCACACTGTCCGAGCTACATCGGGATCGGACTTTCGTCTTTCTCTTTTTCAAAGACAAAAGTCTGCAACGCGAGTGTGCTCAGACGGTGTGGACCCGGCTAAGGGATCGTGCCAACAGAAGCCAGTAAAGCAGGTTTGCATTCTTGGCGCAGAGTTCTGCGGTCGAGCATGCGCGCCAGTCAAAGGCGAAACGCTTGAACCGTCTCCTGTGGGCATAGGCCCTGATGAGACTGATTGCGTCTCACAGGTAAAATGACGTGGGGATCCTGACTAGCACGACCGGCCGGTTGTTGAGTTGGAAGGATGAACGCAGCAAGGCGGCCAGGCGGCGAGGAAGACCCATGCCCGGCGGGGGGTGCTGTCGCCAGGAGGTTCGCCGCATGTACCACGACCAGGAGGGGGTCGTCGAGCATGCTAGGGTTATGAAGTGTTTCCTCGTTTCGATCCTGGAAAATGGAAGTTGCGTTAGGATGTGACGTGATCGACATTGATAGGTCGATTGAATATAGACCGTTCAACGTCGATTATTGTTTACTTCTTTGTCCGATCTGTCAGCGATTGACAATTGATCCGACGTCGAGGCGACATCGATCGCGCCCAACAATGAACTTAATTTAAGGGTTGTTCCCCCTCGATGAAATAAGGTCATTAATCTTTGTGCATATGATTGACTAAGGAACACTTGATATTGTTAATTATGGTTTAATTAGGTATTTCTAAAGAAGTGCTGATGTTGTTAGCAGTGATAATTTCTTGCACTGCTTCTTTGATTTCAGCAATAGCACCTTACGTAGCGGTAGTAGAGTAATCTATGTCATGGCATTTGTCCCACAGTGGAGACGTTTCCCAAAACGCCATAGCCTAGGCTCATAAAAAGCCCTAGCCCATGCAGTTCACAGGAGGCGAGTTTCCACATCTAATTTGCGCTGATGCTCAACGTACTCTACACCAATAAGAGTGCGAATGCGACCGCGGAACCTTCACCGTCTCCTCCGTACTAGCGATGTTACGGAGCTTCGACTCCGACTCCGAAAGGTCGGAACTTCCGATCCCGGGCTCCGAGCCGAAGTCGGAGTCGGAGGTGTAAAATCAACACCTCCGATTCCGACTTCGGCTCCGATAATTTTGAATCGGAGGTTGTGAGCAAACATATTCAAATTTCAATATTTAATTAAATAGTGTAGGAATACATAATTTGTTGTTTTTTTAAGGCAAAGGGAACTGAGCCCATACAGCCATGTCTGATGTAAACAACTCTTTCAAGTCTTCATTAAAATGCTGGTGTGACACATTTCAATGCTATCTGGGAGAATCTTCCACGCTTTTGCACCATCCGAACCAAAGAAGAAGGCGTCCCGGACGCAGTATGGCTCTTCAAAATCCAGCCAAGTACGGATGGGGCTGCAGCGTCTTATTTGACTTTACTTCATTGTCCCATACATTAATCACATTTTGTAGACGTTCCTCGAATAAAAAACACCATTCTTACTTGAAAAGCACTACTGTAAAACAATTTGCAAGACAACGAAAAAAAGCTGGTGGGGCCGCGACAAAAGCGCGGGAGAAACTCCAAGGAATACATAAAGGAATATGTTTTATTGCCGCAAACGTCATCATACAAAATATTGGCCAATATTTTAGTTCAGCTATAAAAAATAAAAAACGGTTTAAAATTTAAACTTCTTCTGAACATCTCCGCCACAGACTCCGGTTCCGTCTCCGATAAATAAAATTTTAAACCTTCGGTTCCGACTCCGGTTCCGGTAAAACCACCTCCGTAACATCCCTACTGTGTACCTACAAGTATATAATTACAAGTACTTGATTCCAAACTATTGTTTTCCACCACAGCCCCATTCTAGAACGATAGAGTTCGATAAGGGCTTTCTAAAAATGATTTTTTATATTGAAAGTATGTTGTATACATACGTTTTCAGTGAAGACTTTCCTTTTTCCTTGTCCCGTTTGGGCTTCCTCGTGGGTGTTAGAGTCCTAAACCTGTAGTATTTCGGCATATTTCATAGGTGTAGGTGATTTGGCAAAAACTTGTTATTTTACATGCGGACGACACGTCATTACAACAACATTATATTAAAGCGACGTCAGAAATGAAATGGACGCATGTGATGTGATGTCACGATATCACTGATAATGTCTTGATCTCTGACAAATGGGAATTCTATGGTCTAAAATAATCTAAAAAGTATTTATTTAAATGACTTCGCAAACACTGGCTAAAACCTATTTCTAAGGAAAGTACTAGTATCTCTTGTACTACCTACCTTCATCACAGAGTTACCAATATAATGTAGCAAAGGGAACATGACTGACGTGCACTGTTTGAATGTTGGTAATGTGTTATCTGTCCCACTCATACTCACTATTTATGCAATGTTTTCTCCTTCTTTCCGCCGTTTAATTTTAAAAGGAGGTGAATTAAGACTACTTTACGCCGTCCTAAATATTTCTCACCCTAAGTCCGATCTAATGTCTTACTCTTATGTGAGGATTTTTGCCACGCATAATTTATCCTTAGGTTCGTTCTGCTTCTCTATATAATATTTGATTTCTGTGACGTTCATTTTTTATTTATCTAGAGAGCGTTCCATAACCAGTTGAATTAATTCACGTTGACAATTGTCCATATTCCATTACCGCGTTAACAGCTGAAAATGTATCAAACTTTTATTTGACACAAGCAATGGAACGTTTACAGCTGTCAACATGAATAATTTCAACTGGTTTGGGAACGCACTCTTGTTTTGTTTAGGTATTTAGAAAACCAACAGCTATATTAAAATAAATTATTCAAACTTAAACTATTCATGCCTATTTCTTTTTATTTTTCCAATAAGAATGTTTGTCCTTCTTTCATTTCTATCAAATTGATGTCTATCATTTGTCTATCACATTCATGTAGGTAACTTTTGTTACCATATTTATATACAATTTTTTAATTTCATTTAATTTACATATTTAGCACCAGATAAGCAAAAATGGCACTAAAGTCGAGTGTTCGCGTGCTTCTAATTATATTTGCAGTTACAACGTTTTTGAACATCGTCAAGTATTTTAAACCCTTGGGGCCTAAACAAAATTCACCGAAAGAACTGTTTGAGTAAGACTTCCATTTGTATGATACAAGCCAGTACCTATGCATCTTAGAACCACATGCCGTCAGCTCTAAGGGTTTACTAATGCCCGGCGCACACCTTCGGAGTGGACGCGCAGCGTCTTATCGAAGTAAATAAGACACTAAGTCTACCGTCCTTGTAGGTATCGAACAAGGAATACGGATATGTCTTTAGGATACGGTTTAAATGGCGTGCCAAGGTTCAGTGAATCACGCAATAGGGCGTGAAGCGCTGAATCCCAGGCTAGCCCGCCATATTTCAGAGACTAAGATTAAGTTTCAAATCAATTGTTATCAAACGAAGTAGCTGCGCCTCCACTCTTCTAATGAAGCTGGGCATTAGTCAAATCAAATCAAAATGTTTTTATTGTAAGTAAGTACCTTATAGTACATTTTTACAACGTCATGTTTTTACTTTACCACCGCTTCGTAAAGAAGCTGAATGGAAAGAAACGGCGCAAGATACTTTCCGCAGCACATCTTTTGAAATAAATATATCTTACAATAATTATGAATAAAATCATATATGTACACAATGTGGAGAGCTGGAGCTGAATTTAGGACCAAGCCCCTTTATCATTTAAGTAGTCATTTATTTTATAATAACCCTTTTTACATAAGGTCCGTCTTATATGGGTCGTAAATTTTTTCTCTGTCATATTTATTACAGTTCAGGTATCTTGGTAAGTCTACATAACCTATTTAAAAGCGAAGATTACAGATCTAGCTCTTACGATATGAGCTAATGGAGACGTAATTAGATTAAAGAAGTAAATGGAGATCCGATGATGGATAAAGTTAATGTACATTTACTTCCATGACATCTTCCCCGTTGACAGCAATTTCACAATCCCGCCAAAGCTGAAATACAACAGCTCGGTGTCGTTCGACTGGGAGTCTCTGCTGATCTGTCCAGAGAACTCCACGGATGCGAACGCCTCTCCGGGTCAGGACAGTGAGATAGACAAGCTTGAGATGTGCCCGGAAATACCACCTGGGTTAGGTAAGTTGGGAAAGGTAAAAAAATTGTCGCGAGTGGGATTTGAACCCGCGTCTAGCCTTTCCGGAGCTATTCGATAATTGGATATTTGATACTTGGATATTTGCATCATATCTGTCTGCACAGACAGACTGACTCTGCAGTCGGCCTGTCTGTTCAGACAGAGTCATACCAACCACCTTCAAAGATTGAGTTCTTTAATTTTTTTAAAAACAAGCTAATTCTATACAACTATGACAAGTCGATAGCACTAGTAATTGCTGAAAAACTGCCGTGACAGACCGACGGACACCGAAGTCTCACCATTTAGGGTTCCTTTTTTCCGCTTAGATATGGAACCTTCAAAAGGTCTTGCATGTCTCTTCAAAAGGTCTTGCATCAGCGGAAACCGGCATACAGAAAACGATCATAAAATGGCGATGATAATACTTGCAGGTCCAGTGGGTACAGGCGAAGCGATGATCAACCTGGCAGCTGTCCAGAGCACTTACATCGAGCTGAAGTCCGGTGGCGTATATAAAGGACGCATGTGCAAAGCACGACAGCACGTAGCTATTATCGTTCCTTACAGGTTATTATAATGCTAGGCTTTCACGGGTCCAGTTCTCGCCACGGTTCGGTTTGCTGCAACAAGTCACATGTGCTCTGCCCTCTGCTCTTTCAAGAGTGAAATCAGTTGATGTGATTAGTTGCAGCGAACCGTGCAGTGCTGGGCCCAGACCCGTGAAGTCCAAGGCTAATATCGGCACGTAGAATAACTTAAGTACCTATAATACTGGGAATGTGAACTTTATCTGTATACCAGTCTAAACTCCTCTTCCTGAAAAGAAAGGCAACGCTACAACAAAATCTCATAGCCAACCCCCTTTGAAACATTCAACCCTCCACCAATTCCAAGGTACTGGGTACGGGGAGCTACAATCTGAGTACCTACCTACCTACCTAAATAGATATGATGATGTCGACGGCATCATATTAAAATGAGTTTTAATGCCCCAGGTGACAATTTTCACAGCCATTTCTATCTTGTTTCAATACAGCGGTTCCAAGAAACATCTAAGCCCATTCCTGTACTTCATGCACCCTTTTCTGATGAAGCAGCAGTTGGAATACCAGATTTTCGTCGTGGAATATAGTTTGTACCTCTCCTTAATCACATGCGCGTAGTCAGGTAGGCATCAGGGATACAAAGGAGCCAGGCCTGGTGGTGTACAACAGTGCACATCAGTTTTCTCACAAATCACAAAGGTTTGGCTAGCCAAACACACAGTAATATTAGTACCTAAATTTAAGGAAATTGTCTAGAAATATTGAGAAAAACCATAAAATCAGTTTTTTTTAAATGTCCGCCGTAGATTTAGTGTGGGTTCATCCTACTACTCGCTCGCTCGTATGTCGCAGATTAATAAAATAAAAATAAAATAAAAAATATTCATGCAGACAGATATTAATTAATTAATGTGCACATTTATTAAAGTGCTATATCCACTTATAGGAAACTTATAACGAGCTTCGGTGGCCTAATGGCTAGGACGCTGAACTCGCATGCGGGGCGGTCCGGGTTCGAAACCATGCAATGCCATGTACTAATAAGTTTTTCGAATTTTTTCGAAGACTTACATTTACCGACTGCTCTAACGGTGAAGTATAACATCGTGAGGAAACCTGCATGTCTGAAGAAATGAAAAGTATCCGAAGGCGTGTGAAATCCACCGCACAGCACTGGGCCCGCTCGGTGGATCATGGCCCGTACCCCCTTGTGTAAAGGGAAGCCTGTGCCCCAACAGTGGGGACATTAATAGGCTGATGATGATAATACCTGAACAGAATTCATGCGATGTCATGTACGATGTGTCCAAGTGTCACGAGGTTATCCCCTATTATCATAAGAGAAGTAAATATAAGATTATGCCAGTAGCTCATAAATTGTAAGAGCATTTTTATTCTAGACAGTAGATCAGTCCCTTTCAATCGCGGCCACCTGATAAACATCGGCGTCACCGAGGCGCTGAAGCTCCACAAGAACTGGTCGTGCCTGATCATCCACGAGGCCAACCTCCTTCCTTTGGACCTGAGGAACCTGTACCGATGCAGCTGGTATCCTCGACAGCTTGTTACTGCTTTTGAGAAGAGAAATAAGTATGATATATTCTAAATTGTCTTTTCTACTCCCATTTCGTAATTTGGTCAATAAGAAACCACATCTGTAACACAAAGTGGTTCATTCCTCATGGTCGTGTTAAAATGAAATATTTTAACTCTGGTCAAGCATTTTAGTACAGGTAGGTTTATGGAATTGGAAACGGGATTGGAATTTAGACAGTGGACGTTGGACGTTGGATATTACACACTGGACATTGATATTGGACATTGGGCGTTGGTCATTAAATATTGGGCATAGGACAGTGGACATTGACACTGGGACTTTGCATATTGGACATTAAACATTGCTCATTAGCGCCACCTAAAAATTACCTCCTGTATGACCTTGTTTGCAGGTTAATATACCTGCAAACAAGGTCATAATAGTAATTTATTGTCGTAGAAAAAGTAATAAACGGTAATAAACTGTTTTAATAATCACAGGACACCTTACGACTCGCTACAGTCCAAGCAAAAGCCTCTAGGAGTCGTTGCTGTGACTCCTGAGATGTTCAAGACAGCCAATGGTTTTACCAACATCTTCTTCGATCGTGAAGTTCACTATGAGAATTTTAACAAGAGGTAAGTTAAGTATAGTGGCCAAGCTATTGTCAGAGTTCTCGCCTGTAGACCTCTGACATGACCTTAACGTCTGGGAGCGACAGCCGGGATGGAGGAGACAGGATCAGCGGTCGGGGAGGGTTCAAGGCAGTTGATGAGTTTCAGACAGTGGATAGTCGCTGCTCACTCATCGCAGCCCAAAAGTGCCTGAATGGTTGTGGAAAGCTGGTGGAAGGTCGCTGCGCTAGATCCTGTTTAAGCAACCCCCAAAACCACCCCCCTGCCTACGGGCCTGGGAGGAGCTCTAACGAAAATGTGCCACTAGCACTCACCCATCCTAGTTCTGACCGCGCCCGACATTGCTTACTTAACCTGCATCATTACTTTCGTAGCTTGCTCGCAACTAGGCTAGTAAGTATGTACCAGGCCACGCAGAAAGTTATGCGAAAAATAGTTTTTTATGTATGAGACACTAGCTGTTTGTTACTAAGTTCTAAAATACAACTATTTAAATGAAAAAGTACATAGATATCGTTGATATGAACATTCCAAATTCAATTTTCCCACCACACTTTTTACGACTTAAATAGATATATCGTGTCTCACTAAAAATGGATTTGCGCCGGGAACATTTTCGCGCTATGATTTTAAATGATGCTTAAATCCGGAGGAATCGTTTGTGAAACTTCAACGGCATTTAAGGACAGACAATCGTGTAGCGCTGGTAGGTATAACGAATTTAAGCAAGGGCGTACCCAGGATTTCAGCTAGGAGGGGGCAGCTCATACTTGTTTCGAGAAGATGGTTGGTCGGGTATATTGAAACAAAAAATCATGAATCTATTAATTAGTTTGATTATGACACAAAACAAAATATTATATATATATATATATATATATATATATATATATATATATATATATATATATATATATATATACAGGGTGTAACATTAAGAACGGTCAGTATGGGAAAGTCTGAAACTATAAGACATGCGAAGATCTGTTCTTAGGAACAATGTCATCAATTTTAGTAACAAGAAAAACTGTATTCATACATTTTTAAAAAAACCTGTACTCAGCCTGGGAATCGAACCCGGTTGTTTTGAAAAAAATATCCAACACTATTTCTATTTGGATATCGACTGTGTAGGTGTTAAGGAATAAATGTTAGTATGAAACGTGATGTTTAAAATTAATAAAACGCATTGTTTCCATATCTTTTAATTTACTTTAGACTAGACTATTAATTACTATCTTTTAATTTATTTTAGACTAGACTATTTCTTGTGGGGTTACGTTAAGGATGAAGTGTACAAAACAAGCTACGACACAATTGAAGACCTAAAAGCAGCCATAGAGACAATTTTAACGCAAATTCACCACCTGAAGATACAAAATTCAATAGTAAGATCGTTACCTAAACGAGTTGAATGTTGTATTTTACAAAATGGTAGTCATTTCGAACACCTACTAAAATAAATTAAAAGATATGGAAACAATGCGTTTTATTAATTTTAAACATCACGTTTCATACTAACATTTATTCCTTAAGACCTACACAGTCGATATCTAAACAGAAATAGTGTTGGATTTTTTTTCAAAACAACCGGGTTCGATTCCCAGGCTGAGTACAGGTTTTTAAAAAAATGTATGAATGCAGTTTTTCTTGTTACTAAAATTGATGACATGGTTCCTAAGAACAGATGTTCGTATGTCTTATAGTTTCAGACTTTCCCATACTGACCGTTCTTAATGTTACACCCTGTATATATATATATATATATATATATATATAATATTTTGAAAACAGTGAGTTTATTCAAAAGACTGTCATAGACAAATTTGTCTATGACAGTCTTTTGAATAAACTCACTGTTTTCTTTTAAATAATTGCGATGTACGCTCATCAGACATAAACCCGTAAGCCTTTCTTCACCCATGGTGCTTCTAAGCCACGTTTTAACTCTTCGAAGCGTACTGAAGGACCGTTCTACGGTCGCCGTGGTGCATGGGATAGTGCTTAAAATAATCAATGCCTTTCTGACAGCAGGGTAAAAAATGTTGGCTTCGTTGAACAGATCAACTACTTCTATGTAAGGGACATATGAAAATAGGGGAATTGATCATCTGATAAAGCATTCTTCACCCATAAATTATGCCAAACGTTCAGTTCTCCGGTGATATCCAGGTTATAAAATTCTTGGAATGATTCTGCGTTCTTGTGTAAGTCTGTTATGCTGGTTTTGGTCATATACAAGGGATGTAGCTTACTTAAAGCAAACGCCGGAGTATTTTCTTGGAAGAATCGAATATTCAACGATGAAATGAGTGAATCAATGTATGGTATTATCAGGGAACGCCGCCAATATTCGTTATCATTATCTGATGGCGGATTACTTCTATGTGTTTGCTTGTGAGCAAGACGTGGAACCGAAATTTCTATGTTCAAATCCATTGCAACAGCTCGCGCTTTTTGAAGCATTTCATTACTTATTTTATCAGGAAACTCGCGGTCATTTCTGAGAATGTCCTTGATATTTTTGATGTGTTCCCCCACCGAGATCATGTCGATCGATTTAGCTTGCAGTGCGTTAACTACTGGTTCTAAAACTGCTGAATATTTGGCTATTGTTTGTAGAGCAACAATAAACACTGGTTTTGTAATGGCTGAATGCAACTGATATGCAGATTTTCTGGTGGCATAATTTCCCTCTACGGATAACGTTTCTAGAGATTTCACAAGCTCTGGGAAATGTTGAGAAAACTTTCTGATTGATTTATATTTTTCGGACCATCTCGTCTCACACAATCGTGATAGGTTTGGAGCGTAGTTTCGACGAGTAGTCGATTCTCTAAAAAACGTTATAACATCCTTTACAGTGGCGACAGTATTTCTAATTTCTGGCACTGCGTTCGCATCATTCACAACAAGGTTGAGTTTGTGACTTGAGCAATGAAAATATAAAGCACGAGTATATTTTTTTCTCAAAATGGCTTGTACGCCACCTTCTTTCCCTGCCATTGTAGAACAGCCATCGAATCCAAACCCTACGCTATCTTCGGTTGGGAGGTTAGAACTAATCAAGAAATTGTCAATTGCTTCGGCAATTGCTGAAGCATTTTGTGCTTTTAGTTCAACGAACCCTACAAATTCTTCTCTGATTTTCCTTTTGCTTTCGTCGTAGAACCGCACGCCTATTGATAGCTGTTCTTTCCCAGCTACGTCTGCTGTTTCATCAGCTAAGACTGCGTAAGCCATGGTCTTCTGAACCTCACTTATTATATTCTCCTTAATAACTTCGCCACATAAATTAATCAATTCGTTTTGTATTTTTGGCGATGTGTAAACTGCATTGCGACGGCACTTTTCCAGGTGACTCTTTAATTTGTCGTCGCCTGAATTGATTCTCAACTTCAATAAATCTAATAAAACACTCTCATCTGCTTGTTTTCCCCTAAGAGGCATATCATGTGTACCGCAAAATACTATACAAGAAATAATTGATGACAATATTTGTCTGTTTTCATCGATTGCTTTTTGGTGTCCACTTTGCAGTTGGATGTCTACAGGAACATTTTCAAGAAAAATTTTTGCAGCATTTGTCGCTGTTAGGTGAAGGTTGGTCGTTGCATGCTTTCGGCAGTCTTCATGCATATTTTTGAACTTTATATATGGCCTGACCATAAATGATCCCAAAATTCCTCTCACAGTGCTGATAGGCGGAGGGAACAAAACACAATGCTTACAAAGAGCGCCTTTTAGTCGCTTGGAATATACTAGCCATGGTGCATATTGATCCAACCAAGCATGATTAAATTTTCTTTTCAAATGGCTTGCATCACTTTCAAAATCATAATTTCTGGGCGGGATCCAAGGATTTTGTAACAACTCCCTCTTCTTTTCCGTCGATAGCTGAGTAGCCAACCCAACATAACGACCCAGATCATTTTCATGATAGCCATCGTCCACTATAATTTCAGGATCGACGTTGACGTCATAAGTTTGTTGGGATGTCGATGGAGAAGAATAGTCGGCAACAGATATATTTACAGGTTCTGCTGGAGAATGTGACGCTTGTGCAATGTTAGCATGCAATGATCTTGGCATTACATGAGTTTTATCATGGTTGTCATTTTCATCGCTTCCACTGCTACTTTCCCGACCTTTTTTTCTTTTTTCGCGTGTTGTCCCTAAAAAAAGGATACACAAACATAATTACTCTTACGGTGTTTAGACATAGAACGAAAAAAAATATTAATATACCACGTTTTTAAAACGGACTAAAAAGTATAAAATAATATTATTTTGACCTACAGTCAAAATTTCAAGTCTCTAGCTCATCGGGAGATCGGGAAGTTAGTTTAAAATCAATTGCCAGATTTGTACCGAACAGACAAACAGACAGACAAGAAAGCTACCTAATAAAAACGTGGTAATAAATAAAGATCAATCAAGATACCTATAAAAACATCACATTCAAATATCATTTACTTCCTATACACTTACAAGAGAGCCCCCCTTAAACAAATCAAATAATCATATTAGGTACATATGTGTTTTGTTTTGACTCACCTCTTCCAAAGAATTTCCTGATATCCATTTGACGGAATAATATTTCCAGTGGTTGCGCAGTTAACGTAAATCTCGTGTCGCCGCAACTAAACTATAAGACACTATTATGGCGCATGAAATATTCGCTCGTATTAAACTCCGAACTGAATTGAATTGTATTCGAAATTTCGAACTGAATTGCCTTGCTCTGCCTCACGATCCCGCTTATATATTCAAATATTCTCGCTCCCGAAATACGTAGAAAATACTCGACTCTGTTTCCATCCTTGTCTCATACTTGCTATCACTGTCTTTCCTTTCCAGAATAGTCCATGCTAGAACGTTGTTCGTGGTATTGCTATTCAATACAAGATGTCGCTACGCTATTGACCGTATAAAATAAATTGATGCTATTTCTCTTTACTGGAAAAAGTACTGTCGAGTGACGAGTGTCGTGAGTCGTCCGTGACTAGATAGCGCTAGCGCTAAATGTTGTTTTCTCCAAATTATATTCGGCTTTAATCCTAGATGGCTCTGATTATCTCGTCGGGAGCGAAAACTACGAGATGCGTGATGCGACGGTTTCGCGGGAGATTTAAATTACATTGCGTCGCTAACAGTATACTATATCGAATGTTGTAGAATATTTAATTATAGATAAAAAATATTAAATCAAAATAAAATATCTGACTGAAAAGATGTTTTGTTTCCAACACTTCATTTTGCGCAGAGTAGGTAGGTAACACGTTTTTAATTCCCACTTGCCAGGAAAATTGACGTTTATTTTATCTTCTAGGGGGGGGCAGCTGCCCCCCCCCCTGCCCCTACCTGGGTACGCCCTTGAATTTAAGCGCGGTCGACTAACTTTGGCGGACGAAAAAAGAAGTGGTCGCCCTTTGTCTGCTGTTACGGAAGAAACCGTGCTAGCAATGAAAAATTTAATAGAAGAAAATAGGCGAATTACATATGAGGCCATATTACAGATTGGATCGGGAAATGTGACCTCTTTTTATTCCCCAAAATAAAAAATACACTCAAAGGAAAACAGTGTTCGTCGTCGGAAGAATCAGATGCATTTGAGCAGGCAGTAAAATAGGTGTCTGATTCGGACTGAAAAAAATGTTTTGAAAATTGGTTTAGACGCATGAAACTTTGTATATACGCTGGTGGAGAGTACTTTGAAAAGATGTAATAATAAAACTCAGCCGTAGAACATTTTGGTTTATTTTCGCAATACTTTATGAGTGTTCCACGTACTTACATTACACTACATACTTACGTCGAATGAAAGTTATAGTACATTATTATCGTTAACATTTACGTACCTAGGTACCTACTCATTATTAATGAATCATGAATTTCATAACGTCATGCTGTGATAGAATGACGGTAAGCGCGTGAAAAATCGTGAAATGTTGTCCCGCCATAAAATCAAAATAAAGTAATAAATAAAATAAAAATATTTGTTTTTCAAATATTAAGAAATACAATATTATATTCCTTAACGGATAGTCAATATGAATGTTTGCATAAATAACTTTTTACTGAAAATTTATAGATATGAAGAAATTAACAATCGAAATTTCATGATTTTTCACGTGCTTGTTTGTGTTTTGCATTTTGTGCATATTTTTATTTTTTTGCCTTTTGCAGACTAATTTCGTCAAATTACACGATCGAAAAGCCTGACGCATCACTTGGGCTGTACAGAATGATGAAATACGTGCCGTCGAACAGGACCAAGTTTAAGTGAAGTATCTCTTTTTGTGGAAGACCCATCAAGCTATACTCTGTGAAACCTAGAGAATACAATCCCGAGCATGTTTTTCAATCCCGGGATTACGGGATTTTTGATGCGTAATCCCGGGTTCCCGGGACTATCCCGGGATTAGACTATGTGGTTTCTAATTGGGCTCAAATGAGAAAAAAACTGAAGTAATTTCTTAAAAAATGTTTATTTACATTTTTGTACAACACAATATACTAAAATAAAATAAGGAACAAAAAAGACAAAACAAAAAAACTATTTAGAATTTCGAAAATACAGTCGCAGAAATATCAAGGCATCCAATGTTAGAGTTCCGAGCCTGCTTCGTAGTTTATTGCCAACATAAGCAGCAGCTGAAAAAGCTCGCTCAGGTTCTACACTGGTTGGAGGAATAGACATTAGATATTTATATGCTAATTCTAAGTGATGTCCACGAACTCCTCCATTTTCAAACAGGCTCATTTCACGTCTAATACTATTTACCAACCCCGATTCATCTTGTACTTCAGGATCTGGGGATTCCATGCTCTTATCAATTCCCATTTGTAACTTTTCCTTTAGTGTGATTTGGGGTTGGGAGGTTTGTTGCCTTGGCTCATCATCTGTTTGTGATCCTGACCTTTCTTCCTCTTCCGTGTCATCTCGACGATTTAGTCTTTTAACAATAATCTTTATTTGCTTCCTCACTGAAGCTTGTGTAGGAACTGGAAATAAGTCAAGTCATCCCAAATCCGATAATAACTAATTTTCATCATCATTGCGTGGATTTTGTAAATAATTCAACACACCAGTTAAACCTTCTAAGTTCTACGAGTTCTAGGAACAGCCCTAATCGTTTACGATTACGCTTACTTATGGTAGTGCTAAAGTTCTTATGGTAGTCGCTTAGCTGAAATAAAAGATACTTAAGTATGTAATTTTTTAGTTCTTACAGAATAAAATCTGCTCCACCATCCTCCAACGTCGACGGCCTGTCTACCCTCTCCTACAATTTGGATCACATCGATTTCCTGTACTTCTACACGCATGTGAACGTCACACTTCGTTCTCCTGGAGACGTACAGCCATCCCACCAAGGACTTCTGATGAAAATTCTGGCACAAGTTAATAAAACTAAAGAAACCCTCAACCTAACTAACAACTTGGAATCGAAAAAAATAACGATAGATGATCTAAATGAATCGGAATTAGCAACTTTATTTTAAATTCTTATAAAAATATTTTTGAAAATGAGATATCGTGTTATTACTAAGCTGTATGAAAAGGCTTTGTAATCATTAAAAAAGAAACGGAAACGCTAGAAAATTAGAAAAACAATGGGGAGTTTTTCCCGCGCTTTTGCACTGGACTGATGCTTATTTTGTCTTGCAAATTGATTTAGTAGTATTTTTCTACTACGTCTTTACTTGAAAACCGTCTATATGATGTGAATAGTGAAATAAAGTTAAATAAGACGTTGCCCAATCCGTAGACGTAGACTTGGCTGTATGGGCTCAGATCCGTGTGCCGTGTGTGTGTGTTTCCAATAATACTGATAAAACCACACAATATTGAACTAAAGCATAAAAGTAAGGTACTTAGTATAAACAAAATAAAAACGGCAACGCTATTTACTTACACGGCAAAATTGTAGTTGCCAGAATGAGAAAGTTATACTTTCGGTAAATTACAAGGTTGTATACTTTTTTATACTACTACGACAAAATTGGTACTTGTGACTGTTACTATGCCTTAGTTCTTATTCTGTTGAAAAAAACAATAATAAAACAGTGACAGGCTTGTCAGTGTGTCCATTTTATTATATTTTAATCCGATTTAAGTCAATACGTGGTTTCAGTCACAACGTGGGAAACCCCGCTCAGCGCTTTCGGCTCAGCGACGACCACTTTCCGCTCAGCGGCTTTCGCCCCAGCGACGACCACTTTCCGCTCGGCGCCTCTGGGCCCAGCGACGACGAGCAGTAACATGCTCATGAAATTACATGTCGCCTCATTTGTAAGAGGCAACGTGGTGTCGCCTAGTGAGGCGACGTGTCGTCCTGTGAGGCGACGTGTCGCCCTGTGAGGCGACGTGTCGCCCTGTGAGGCGACGTATAACCTAGTGTGGCGACGTGTCGTCCTGAGAGGCGACACGATTAAATTTTGAAAATGTTTTGATTGCAAGTTTGTTAAGTTGAACATGGAACGCAATTTTAATACACTGCTTCGGAGACAACCCAATACCGCTTAGACTTAGGCGACGCATAATAAATCCGAATGAGGCTGCTTGTTGACTCATGGCTAGTGCTACCTTACGTGATTGAGACGCATTCGTTTCAGTTAAGAGTAACCTCGGCTGAGGTGCGGAACGACACGCAGTCTCAGATGAGATGCCCTAGGGCCTGAGCCTGCCGCTCAAAGTCAGGGCTCATCGACAAAGAGATTAATCTAACACCGACGTTTAGCTTTAGTTGATACGTCTCGTGTATCCACATCGTGTAAAACGATGTCCTGTGTCTATTGTTGAGATCATATCTCGAACATACATGGAAATAAACAAACAAATATTTACCCGTTTTCCGAATGACACAGTTAACCACTATGGAAGCCAATTAGCCAGCATTGTCACGCCCTAAATTATATATGACCCGAAGGGTAAAAAACGGATATTTATGTTTCAGGCGTAGCTTTAACCACACCTTAATTTCCTTGCCGGCTCAAAGTACTGACAAAAATGGCCGCCGCGCGCTGCCTTGTACTGTTAGACAAGGACGGTAGTGACGGTACAGTAGATACTGCTCACACGCGCACATAACCTAGTAGAACTATTAGAAATGTTGACGAATATCGATGCGAATCTCCTTGTGGTTAAAGCTACGACTGAAACCTAAATATCCGTTTTTTACCCTTCGGGGGAAAACGGGTTCTATTAGGTAGGTACATAAAGAAATGGGATTTCGCTCCCATACAAAGTGAGGCTCAGCGATTTAACTTTTTATTTTACAAAAAAAATCACGACTTTACAGAAGAAAATAAAATATTTATTATTATAAATATTTTATTTTCTTACGATAGCCCAAATTAAGATACACACGCTGATATCTTCCTAAAAACCTAAAATCATTTTGTAATTCATAAAATCTCAGATGTGAGTTTCACTTGACCTTGATCGACGTATCGTATCGTATTTTGTCAAAAGTATAGATTTCTGGAAATAATTAAATTAAGAAAAGTTTTCATAGGTACTCATACTCATACCATTTATTGCTTTTCATGTGTTACAATTGGTCTTATAAATGTATATTATCTGGTCATACATGAAACCCTGAGTAGGGCACCGCAATATTAAATAAGAGATTATAAGTATGTGGTAGACTACGTGGGCCTAGGGGAGGCCACTCAGACCAATTGGAGGCCATGTCTGGAATACTTTTGTACGTTTTTATTTAGCAAAAAAACGAATCTTGAGTCTTGAGCTGGCAACATCATATATAAATGTCATTTCATTACATTAATTTTTTGGAGCCGGTTAATGCACGACATAATAATGCACAGTCTTGGATTGTACACCGTGGAATGCGCAAGCACGGAATCGAAACTTTGGCCTTGTCGCGCCTTCCATGCTGTACAATACCGGTTGTGTATTCCGCCCTGTACACCAAATGTACGGGGCGGAATGCACATCATGGAACGTACACCATGGAAAGCACAACCATTGAAATCAATGTCACGTGGTTTCCGCGGTGTACATTCCACGCTTTGCATTCCCGGGCGTACATTACGGGTACAGAGCGGAAAGCACGCCCTCGGAATGCACAGCAGTGGAATCCAAATCAACATGGCTGCGGTTCCGGCGTGGAAAATTCAAGTGTTGCCATTTCTTTTGATGAGTTCATTCATATATAATTTAAATTTTGGCATCGATTCCAGAGAGCCAAATTTAGCGAAGATGGCCGAACGAAATCGATCACCCCGTGACGGTTTCGTTTATTTTTAGCTTTATATTTGGCGGCCACACAATAGTCAAATCCAATGGTGTTGAACCTGGGATGGCCGCTAATTCTAAAATCAAATTGTCACGCTCACTCTGAAAAAATTTAGCCTATGAGTGAGCATGGCCATTTCATTTAGTTTTAACCTTAGATCCTAATTTCAGCATCTCCATTCCGCCTTCAGACTACCAGGCGCGGGGAGGGGTTCCATCCTTATGTTGTTGATATCCCATCTATTCTTACGAAGCGATTTTCTTCTTTGTTCATTTAGTTGCCTACCCCGCAAAAGACATAGCGTGAAGGTCCGTATATGTCGCAGGAAAAGCCGAATACTCTATGGATTTCAGGTTTTTTGGTCGTCAATAGTGACAGAAGGTTGCATTAAAACTGTTTATCATGTAGTAATGAGTTACGAGGTTGGTTGGAGGGGGTGAGGGGGACTATAAATATTGTGTGTACGTAAGTACCGTCTTAAACTTTTTTAAAGAGTAGGTAGTATGGAGGAAATAACCCTGGGGTGCCTGTCCTCCCTTCGTGCCCTCCACCTTCCACCAAAGGTGCGTCGAAGCCTCAGAGCAACAGTTATCCCCAGTCTTGGCCAAATTCCTAGGGTATTCGGCTATTTCCCTTCGACAAATAAATTAATAATACTGGTGGTTGTCTTAATAAGCATTTATTTATTCTTTAGATAACTGAAACATGGATCACAAACAAGGTAGCAGCATGTAGGTCAGTAGGAAAATCACACTTACTGCAATGTATCACGCCATCAATAATTATAACAAAATATGCACATACAAATTCTATATTCACTGTCATAGAAATCGTTCAGCACAGACGATTTTTATGTAAAATACACCAAGTTTCACAGTTATACGATCGCTGTAATGTAAACAGTTATACCACTAAACTAAAATGAACTTTTATGTAGTCATTTTTGATGAAGGCGACGGACGGTTTCTTCTTTTTGTTTTAATCTCTCGCGATGAAACTCTCCAACATAAATAAGACTTTTCCGATCCCCTTTAAACTAATTATATCGTAATTCGTGTTTTTATGCGTTGGTTTCTTCTTTTTGTTCAACGTCTTTGATTGTTTGATTGATTAGGTACACACAATAAAAATGAAGTAATGAACGCATCATAAACTACTGGTTATAAATAGCAACACTGATTTAATTCAAATTTCGCGCACTGTAATAAAAATCAGAAACCGGATATAGTTTGGATTCCAGTGGTGTGCATTCCATGTCGTACAATGTCAGCTCGGACCCGTATTGTACACAGCGGATCGTACGTCATGGAATGCACGACGTGGAATTCACGCCATAATGACACGGTTTACATGTCGTGCAATCCAGGCTGTGCTTTCTGACCTGTACAATTATTGTACACCACGGAACGTACGACGCGGAATCCACGACATGGAATTGGCGCTTGGGGATTGCATGAAATATTTGTCGCGCATTCCATGTCGTGCTTTCCGTGGTGTACATTCCGTGATGTGCATTACGGCGCTCCAATTTTTTTTGCAATGATTTTGGGAACTTGTGAAAACAGGAAAAATAGAGAAATTGTTAGTTTTCTCCGATAACATGTTAATTAATTAGCTAAACACAATCAAAATGGCATTTTTAGAGGTTAGTTGATTATTTTTATGACTATTATAACGGTTTATACGCTTTGCTTGCTGTTGTGTTGTGTGATTGTTTTTGTTGATTGTACGCCCATAATGTATGTTCAGAAAAAGGAACAAATGATTGTAAGTTTACACCTAATTTCTGGAATTTGTAATCAGCAATGTTACTTAATAAATTGTGTTTCAGTGGCGTCGATTCACCTTCTTCGACATCCACAAAAATGTCGACAATGGGAAGGTTGCAGAATGTTTGCAAGTAAGTTAATTTACTCATTTATAAAACCCTCTTGGAATAGTTATCTTGCCCAATAGTGTGCATGAGCATGAGCTGTTTATTTATAGGTTCCCTGTCCCCACACAAGAGTGTGATTTCCTTACTGTACATCCATTATATCTGTATTAAAGTTATATATCCAATTTTGCTCACATATGATTCATGGATATATTAGATTAAGGACAAAACTGGAATCATGAATCATATGCGATTCATGGGACGGACCTGTAACCCCTTAAGGCCTTCGATTATACTTCATTTTACATTACAAGAGTTCTTCATAAAATTAACGTTGCTTTCAAATATTATGTCCCAGATTGTTTCTGAGACATTATGAGCCTTCTATCTCTGATTTTAAATGAACCATCCATTCATTATGTTATTTTCTTTTTGAAGTGTATGCACCTACCAAGTTCTGTATTTTTAGATAGTAAAGTGTAAGTCCACAAAACAATGTCTATGCAGGTGAAGAAATAGTGACATAGACATTATAATTTTAATATTTAAATAATATAATACTAGAATTGTATCAATAATGCAATTTGGACATCAATTAATCCAGGCATTCCCAAATTGTGTGCGGCAGCACCCTGGGGCACTCCTGTTTTCTTTTCTCTGGAAGCTAAAATTACAATGCAAAATGAAAAGATATTAATTAAATAAGCAAGCTGACAGTTCATTTGTGAATGATCAAGCACCTTTTTCTGTTACTGTATTTAATATTTTTCAGTCAATTTTAATATATACGAGTATGTGAGCCTTAACTAAAATGTTGTAACCAAAATTTTAAGGTTTAACTAAAATGTTGTTTCATAAGAAGAGATCTGTCCTCCGAGATACAGGAACTTCCTAGTTCGGAGGTCAGCGCCTATAGTAGGATAACTGGTTGCTTACTAATTTTATTTAGTTTAATGTAACATATGATTAAGTTCCTACTCCATTGTAATCTTACCGCACAAATAAACTATTCTTATATGGTTATACACTTATATTTTGATAGAAGAAAGATAAGAAGAAGAAGATAAATATATAGATATCTGGAAGATATCGCTTAAAGCGATAAGGCCGCCTTCTGCACATTGTATTGTACCTGTCTTTATGTTGTATGTATTGTTTATGTCCCGGGTGTGCAATAAAGTATATTTGTATTGTATTGTATTGATAAAATACCAAACCTGTATTTGTGCCACAAACTGCAAAAATTTGAGAACCCCAGACTTAATTAATCAAACTGACATTGAGAAAATAATATAATGGACTAACTATAACAAAAATACCAATGTTATCACTTATCACTGAACTGTTTAGTGTTTGTTAAATATATTTAGCTGATTTTTTATTTTATGAATGACTTGTGTACTTATGAACAATCTAATTTAATTAATTTTGAGCTATTTAATAAAGTTAATTGAACCAACAAAGATTTCCCAACTCTGATGTAGACATACCAGCAGCATAATGCTGCTTGTCCATTCATAATGAAAATAACAATAATTTATCGCACAGTAAAACTTATATCTTACAAATAAATTTATTATGATTATTAATTATTATGTATACACAGGTCAACTTAAATATTATAAATAATAAAATAAATATGTAAATACTTTTTTTTTTTAAATATGTACAGACATTACTCCCGATCCTGAATCGACCCCGTCCAAAGGTACCCTTTACACTGGCAGCATTACCACATTGTATAGCCAGTGAGATCCTTTGGATGAGGTACAATCCAGAGCGGGAGTCACCGCCCCTCTGTCTTAACCGTCGACCCAGGTCTAACAAACGCCCCTGCCTCGCAAGCCCACGTACCCGACGTCTCGACGGCGACCGGCACGAAATTTATAATATAATAATAATTTAAAAAAATTGCCATCTTATGGGTTATCTGAAGACTTACAGGACAGGTACAGGTTTGGTGATATTGTGAAGTAACAACTTCTTAGTCTAGGGCCACCTCGCAGGAGTCATATAGGGTTATTCTTCAAAGGGGGTTAATTGACTCTACACTGAAGAATAAGACGAAAACCCCTATGCCTCCTATGATGCGGTCTTAGACTGACTCTCACAAGATGATGTCTGATGATGAGGGGGTTTCCGAGGGGGTAGGGTAAGCAGTAGTTCTAACCTAGCCTAATTCCAGGACACAAACGTGACTGTATCGACCAGCGGCAACAATCACGTGGTCCTGTGTGACGTGACGGGCTGGGCGCACCTCATCTCTCGCTCCTGGGTTGCCACCTCGTTCAAGGCTTATGAACTCACTGTGTCTCTAGCTCAGCAGCTTCCTCATGACCCTTTCTTGGTTACTATTGGGGTAAGTATGTAACTATAATGTCTTTTGTCTCATATCATTATAAGGATGGTATCAATCAGCATGCAACCTTCAACCTGCGATTGTGTACAACTGTACTTTTCCAATGTGCAGGTTGCATGCAACACAGGTAAACCAGCATAATGGAAACACTGTTTTAAAAAAACTAAAGTATAATTTTTATTGCTTTGAATTTACTGAAAATTCGAAAGATGTTACAAACATCAGGTACAAAGGAAACACCACCAAATGGGACTTGAACCCACACCTCCAGTTTAACCGTAGCCGGGGCGTTTATACAAGGAGTCATTTACCTACCTCATTATTACAAAAAAGAAACTATACTTTTTATCCAACTCATACATTTCTCGTGTGTCCAGGACGACGAAGCCGGCGTCAACCCTATGATCAAGGTGTGGGACTGGTCTCGTAACGACCGGCACGGCAACCCGACGTGCACACGTGTCTCCCGCGCGGTCCCCTCGCACATGCGCGCTACGCCCGCCACGGCGCTCGCCGTCCACGACAATAAGGTGTGACTAACAGAAACTACACATTCTATTTCTCCAAGTTGTCATTTCATGGGTAGACGACGTCATCAAATACGAAGTGGACTAAAAGTGTGTTCGTACGGGCTTTTTTGACAAAATTTTGGGGGGGAGGCATACTAAAATTGGGACCTTACAGATGTGTAAGATCCTGATTACAAATCTGTAAGATCCCGATTTTAGTAAAGAATATCTCCCATTCCTATTTTTTTTTCAAAAAAGCTAGCTGTTACCCTGGATCTGTCACTGGTTACGAGAAGCCCAACACCACATCTGTTTCTAAAAGCGATTGTGATCCCTGAAAAGGAAGACCTGATACTATATTGCGGAATTTCGGCAAATAACCAAGTCGTCAGGGGAGAGACGTAGCCACACTGTTTAGACTTAATCCAATTCCAAACATAAAGTTAATTCTTTGTCGCCAATAAAATAAAATATGAGACAAAAGGGTTGAGCATGATTTTGGGGAAAAGAGGGTTTCGAATCCAGTTTAAAAACCATTATTTTGTTCCAGAATCTTCTGGCAGTAGGTTTCCAAGATGGCTCCGTGGTATTGTTTCGCGGAGATATTACGAGACAGCGCAGTGGCAAGATGAAAACTCTACCGGACTCCGGAACAAGCCCTATCACTGGCTTGGCTTTCAAGTAAAGTTGTTTTATTTTTTATACGAGACTCTAGGCGAGGGATATTTATTTGTGCCTTTCGATGCAGAGACAATGGGCCCCTGGGGTCTGGAAGCCCTTATTTTTTGCAAGGACCTATCAACGCACTTCATCGAGGATTCTGGTGACCGTAGGGCTGGCAGTTACATTGGCCAGCGCATTAGCCTGGCTATGTATAGAGGGAATGTTGTCAGCAAATCTCATTTCATAAAACCTCCATTTTGGCGCTTTAGCATTTTTTCCTTTCCACTGACGAATGTATATTATTGAATATGTATGTACATTATTTATTAACAGAGGCGCAGACAAGCTGTTCGTGGTGTCTCGCGCATGCGTGATGGTATTCTGGCTGAGTACAGAGCGCTGCGTGACGTTGGATGCCAAGGGCGCGCCGGCCGGCTGTTCCGTGCTGGCAGACAAGCACCGCCTCACCGTCGCCACCAGTGACGTGAGTACCATAGGTTCATTAGAAGAGCGGAGGCACAGATACTTTCTTCAATAACAATTGAAACAGAACCTTAAACTCTTTTAAAATATGGGCTTGTCTACGATTCCGCGTTTCTCGTGAAAGCGTTGCGCACACGCGGCGAGCATATTGACGAATCGCGTTCAGCGCACTGCAGCGATTATGAAACGGAAGCGAACCGACCCCATAGAAATCTCATAGAAAACTAAAAAATAGGTTTCTACAGGTTCGGTCTGATTCCGGTTCAAAATCATTACAGTGTGCTAGAGATGCGTCGGTGGCCTAATGGCTAGGACGCCGTACTCCCATGCGGGGAAGTCCAGGTTCGAAACCATGCCATGTACCAATGAGTTTATCGGATTTTTTCGAAGACTTACGTACATTTACTGACTGCTCTAACGGTGAAGGAAAACATCGTGAGGAAACCTGCATGTCTGAGGAAATTAAAAGTGTCCGAAGGTGTGTGAAATCCACCAATCAGCACTGGGCACGCTCTCGGTGGATCATGGCCCGTACATGGGCCGTCAAGGAGAGGCCTGCGCCCCAACAGTGGGGACATTAATAGGCTGATGATGATGATGAAAGGTGTAAGGCCTTAAGTTCGCATTTATTTCACACACAACGTACAGAAAGTGTTCAAAAAAGACTGAAATTATAGGTATCATGTACATGGTATACTTGAAGCCAGGCTGTTCTTGTGCAAAGGGTCTCAACTCAGCTTGATGCTGCAGGCAGGGTGTGCCGGCAGCACTGGTCAAATGCAGTTTTTTTTACATTCAAATAATGTCTCCAGGCCATATACTGCTACACGACCGACGGCCGAGGTCCGTGCTACGCCCTCGAAGGCGATAAAGTCCGTCTGAACTGGTTTCGAAGCTACCTCGTCATTACCACCAACGAAGCCTCCCCGAAAGCAGCATCCACCAGCACTGCACCGACCCCAAAATCCCACCACATCACTATACTAGACATACAGAATAAATTCATAGTGTTCTCAAAGACTTTCGAAGAAATAGACGCAGTTTTAACCGAATGGGGGTCCTTCTACATACTAACGAAGAAGAAAGAAATGATATATTTAGATGAGAAGGATTTGCAGTCGAAATTGTTGTTGCTTTTCAAGAAGAATCTGTATGATGTAGCGATCAGGATAGCGGGGAGTCAGCACTACAATGCGGAGGGCTTGACGGAGATCTATAAGCAGTACGGGGATCATTTGTTTAATAAGGTAAGTCGGATGTTTTGTGAGAAAGGTGAAAGAGAAATGATGTTCTTTGTAAAAAAAATTATTGTATAAGGAGAGCAGACGAGCAAATGGGCCACCTGATGGTAAGTCGTCATCGTCGCCGTTAGATATCTCAATGCTCACCTCACTATAATATTAGAGGGTTTTCGATACGCTGTTAACCTTTAGAACTGTTATCAATACTTACCCATGGTGGATGATAGCCCGTACCCCCTCGTGTAACAGGAGGCTTATACCACAATGGGGACATAATAGAAGATAATATTATTATTATTTATTTAAGTCAGACAATAGTCCATAGGTAGGTAGGTATATAGGTTAGTATATTATATTACTTAAAGCTATGTTAGTAAAAAATAATAATATAGAAATATTACCAAGCCCATGGTACCGACCCCAAAGCACTGGACGACTACTTCGCATTGACATGCAGGTATATCCAGTGCCTCAGGATCGGGGAGTCAGGGGACTCGGCAAACGTCAACAGGATGCTGCTGGGACTGCTATTTACTCGGTGCATCAGGAAAGCAACCCTTTTTCGTAAAATTGCGTGAAAGCCATCCACGCTGGCTTCTGCGAACATCCCCGATGCACTACAGTATTTATATAATGATGACCATTTTTTATACAAAGCACTATATTATAAGCAGTAAACAAACCAATACTTTATTCTTACTCCCTGACCAACTATAGGGTACAATTAATTTTAAAAAAAAGTAAAGTAAAATACTGTTTATTGTACAAAACTATGATACAAACGAATAGGGCGTACATAAAACATGATACAATATCGGCAGTTTTATCGCTAAAAACTATCACTTCCAGAAAACCTTTAGTAAATAAAAGTAGGCCAAAAGAAATTAGCACCTATTTAGATAAAAACACTCAAATTGAATTCACAGGGCGATTTGAAATCAGCAGTAGAGCAATACGTCAAAACGATCGGCTGGCTGGAAACCTCCTACGTGATCCGCAAATACTTGGAATCCCGTCACTTGGAACCCCTGGTGCAATACTTGGAGGAGCTCCACAAGAAAGGGTTCGCGACTGAAGACCACACGACATTACTGCTGACTTGTTATGTGAAGATTGATCAACATGACCAGCAAGGGAAGTTGAAGGAGTTCATCAATCAGAAGGATAAGGCGATACATTTTGATGTCAATGTCGCTATCAAGGTAGGTGTATTATGCTGGTTTCAATCTAGGGTATTGGAGTTCGTAGCCTAGTTGGTTAAGCAACGTTGGGCGCGGTCGGTACCACCAGGATGGGTGACCGCTTGTGCCATATTTCATCTAAACTCCTCCGTGCCTCGGAGAGCACGTTAAGCAGTCGGTCTTGGTTGTTGTCGTTCGACAGCAGTCGTTAAGCCATGTCATAGGCCTACGGGCGGCCTGAACTACTCTGATAATAGCGTTGGTCACTAACTATACCACAAGCAAGCAATAGGGTATTTGACAAAAAATATATATTGCGGCCTTAAAGAATAGCACCACCCCAACTCTTCCCGTGGGTGTCTCGTACGAGGCGACTAAGGATTTTAGTGGATACTATTCTACACCTAGTAGACGGTGATAGGCTCGCCACCTATCACGTTTGTCCACGAAACCTTACTGCGAAAAGTGGGTACTACCTATGATGAAGGTGGTTCCTCTGTCTACCCCCTTCTGGGATTATGGACGTGAGAGTTATATAAGTAAGTAAGTAAGTAAGTAATATGTTTATTTCACACACAGCAATGACCGAAACAGTTATAATTATGATAAAATAATTATGTAGTCAAAGGTGAACATATTGAAATCATGTCTGATGGACTGCTGTCTATGTATGTACACCTTATATTTAATCCTTAGGTAGTTCGCCAAGTGAGCGTAGACGACGCATTTTCTCTCGCCGCGAACCACAAGCGTCACGACTGGTGCCTTAAGATGCTTCTAGAAGACAAGAAGGAATACCAACAAGCCTTGGACTACATCGCCGAACTAGAGTTTGATGATGCTGACCGGTATATGAAGATATATGGACACCGGCTGATTCAGCATGCCCCGGAAGAAAGCACCAAGTTCCTCAAATGTAAGTGATTTTTATTAAATATGACTTAAGATGCTTCTAGAAGACAAGAAGGAATACCAACAAGCCTTAGACTACATTGCCGAACTGAGTTTAATGACACAGACCAATATTTGAAGTTTAAGTGCTGGACTGTACGCGTCCAGTTCCAACCCCGGTTCGGTTTGCTGCAGCCAATCACATGCTCCTCCCTCCCCCCACTTGATCGGATGTTAGTTCGCTGCATCCGATCACGAAACGCGGACTTCAAGTGGGGGGAGGGAGGAGCATGTGATTGGCTGCAGCAAACCGAACCGGGGTTGGAACTGGACGCGTACAATCCAGCACTTAACGAACTAACCCGGGGTTGAAACCAGACCCGTATAGTCCTAGTCTTATCAGCAAATGGGACGTGACATATTTTTTCGAAAAATTGCCAAAATTTCCAGAAAATGATTACTAACTATGGTGGTAAATCCTTCCGATGACTTCGCATAAAAACCTCAAGATCATATCTGTTGAATCATCACAATTTTTATTTAACCAAATCTGGCCCAGCGTTAATTATAAGAGTGGAAGCGAGTCTTTTTTCGATAACAGTTTAAACATTAAAGTCTAAAAAAACCGGTTCGAATGGCATGCCTACAAGCCGCGTTGGGATGCTGCTTTTTACGCCGCTTGTCGCTTAATATTGGCACACTATTTTGAACCGTATCATATGGTTTATTTTACATTGTTTTCAAAGAGAGTCGCTGCTCCACTCATTTCATTTTCAAAAGTCTTTATTAAATCTTTATAATTATGATTAATTACATAAATTGACACTGTCAACAATGTAAATAACATGAAGTCTTAAATATTCCACCGGCCTACACGCCATTCGGAAACTTATTAAAATGTATGTTAATTATATTATAACATAAATTACAATAGATTCTTACTATTTATACTCGTATATATATTTAAACTTTGAACAGTTTAATTTTTAGCATTTTAAACATTTTTTTTAAGCCATCATCCTCCCACACACTCAGTACCTCACATACACACTAATATTCTCATTCATACAAACGAACACATTCATACATCACAACACGCACACACTGTTGCTTTCTTCGTCCGTGCAGTCACTGAGGGGTCAGCTGAAAATCAGCGCTGTGGCATTATGCTGAGCTGGTGTACCCTTTTTGGCACTGTACCACACCAGATGTTCTGTGCTGCATGTATTAAACTTTGTATACTTCTGTATTCTGGTGTTTACAGCGCTAAATAAACGTTTTCAATTTCAATTTGGTTAATGTGGGTAAATAATAAATACAACTCCACTGCTGCAGCTGTAGCTGCTCCACTGGTGCTGGGCTCATACACGTATTATCTCTCGCAGTGCTATGTACGGACTACAAACCCAGGAGCGCCCCTCTAGTAGACGAGTCGTCCCTGGCAGGCGGCCACCGCGAGCCGGACTGGGCTCTCCCGGACGAATACATTCACATGTTTCTGAGCTACTCCGTGCGGCTCATAGAGTTCCTAGAGCATATGATTACTACGGAGCACAAGTGCTCGAAACTTGTGTACGATGCTTTGATCGAGCATTACATTCACGTTTGGTGAGTGCGGATTTTTTATATAAACCAATTTTCATCCCTTGCGAATTAATATTTCATAGCCCAAACGCCAATGACTATACAGGGTGATCCAAATAGTAACGTCTCGTATATCGAAACTTACAAATCACCACCATGTATGTTTCGAGATTATTGATTGTTTGGGAAATGCGATTGTTTAAAATTAATAAGTCTATATTTTTCCTTTTGACGTCACTATGGGCCCACCTTATAGATGATGATATTTGTACGCAGGGCGAAGTCACCAGACAACGAGAAGATTGATTACGAACAAAAGGTGATGAAAGTGCTGAGAGATCCAGAAGCGAACTACGACAGAGACCAGACGCTGGTCGTCTGCCAGATGCGGGGCTTCAAACCCGGCCTGATGTACCTTTATGAGGAAAATAAACTGTGAGTATGGCTGCGTACTGAAATTAACAGGACATGAGCCACTCTGAAAAAAAAACATTACTCTTAATGTTTTTTTTTAATTGTTTTTTTTTTTTGTAAATTTACTCTTAATTTATGGTTAATTTTGAAAAATGTAGGTATTTACGTTGTTCCGCAGATGAAAAGTGAAAAAAGTGGCCACTTTATTCCATCTTGATACATATAAAATGACTTGCAAGTCACAAACCACGTAAATCCCTTTAAAAAAATTTGAATAAAGATTTTTTCAGAATACCCTTGTATTTGGAAGAATAAATATTTTTTTTAAAGTGGCGGCAGTGGGACCCGACTCGCACTTGGCCTGTTTTTCCCGGAATCGGTTTTTCAAAATTTAATAATTAATATTAATAAATGAAAATAAGTTAGATTAAGTATTAAAATAGTACTGCAACCAATCACATTCTCTCCTCTTGAAATCAACGGTTTGTGATTAGATGCAGCGAACCGAACCGAACATATCCGGTTCATAAACCGGCCTCGAGAAGTCCTAACCTTAATCTCCTCTAGTTATCTGTCGTAACAGAAAGTTGGAATGATTCCGTAGATGGCGCGCGCAAGTAGCGCTGCACATGCGGTCTTCGGACGCGGAGAGCGCGCTCGCGGTGTGCCGGCGTCGCGGCGCCGCGTGCCCGCGGCTGTGGCTCGACGTGCTCTGGTGGCCGCCGCCGGCGCGCTGCCTGCCCGAGCTGCTCCACGTCATAGGTACGTGTGACGTCACAGTGACAAGTAGTCTACGTCACTGATAGATGCGACTGTATTGTATGAATTTCGACTGTTGTGCCGGCCAAAATATGTAACAGTTTCACAACAATTCGTGAGCGCAGGTGAATTACTCGTACTGAAATTCACACAAACTAAACTATAATTAAACTGTTTATTATGAATTATGATTATATTTAGTACTATAGTGATTATGATAATGTTATGATTAATATTATGATAATATTATAATTAAACAGTATTTTTTTTACTAATCATACTTATCTTATCTTATGATAGGGTGCCGGGAATAATCCCACCGGCACTTCGAACCTTGAGGATCTTTTGTGTCTACCCCATTTTACACACTGGTCATCTCAGGTTTCCTCGCGATGTTTTCCTTCACTGTTAGAGCAGTCGATAAATGTACATAAGTCTTCGAAAAATACGAAAAATTCATTGGTACATGTCAGTGCACGGTTTCGAACCCGGACCCCCCGCTTGGGAGTCAGGTGGACACCTAGTAGTGGTGGCATAGTGGCTAGGACTAGCCACTATGCCACCACGCTCAAACAACCTACTTTCTATCGCATTATATTATTTGAGAAATTGTATGTTCCTTTCTGATTGACTAATAATGGACTTTTTTATTATTTGCAGCCAACGAGAAACTTCTATCCCCTATTCTAGTCATTGATTGCCTCGCTAGCACGCCATCATACACCCTAGGAGATATTCGCAAGTAAGTTCGTAAAACTAAAATATACAGCTATTCCTATAACAGAGTATTACAGCTCTTCTTGTATTGCTGTATGTTATAACAACATAATACATAATAATACGTAAACTCTCACGTCCATAATCCCCGACGGAACACAGAGGAACCACCTTTAATCACAGCTAGTTTCCACTTTTTGACGTAAGATTTGGTGGACGAACGTGATAGGTGGCGAGCCTACCGCCGTCTACTAGGTGTAGAATAGTATCCATAAAAATCCTTAGTCGCCTCGTACGACACTCAACGGGTAGAGTTGGGGTTAGCTATTCTTTTAGGCCGGCCGGTTGTTTTAGCACCAACAACAAATCTAACAAAATCCCTCATTTCCAGATACCTAATGAACATCCTCAAATCTGAGAGTGAAGTCATCACTCGGGAGCAGGAGTTGGCATCCAAATACAGAAGCGAAAGTGAGAAGATGAAATCCCAGATACAGACGCTGCAGAATGAACCGGTCATCTTCCAGAGCTCCCGGTGTGCAATCTGCAATAGACCACTGGAACTGCCTACGGTTCATTTCCTGTGCCAGCACTCTTACCATCAGCAGTAAGTGTTTTAGACTAGTGAAGTGAAAGTGGAATAGAATGAGCTAGTCAATTCCAGAGCTCCCAGTGTGCAGTCTCCAATAGACCACTGCAACTGCCCACTGTTCATTTCCTGTACCAGAACTCTTACCATCAGCAGTAAGTGTTTTAGTCAAGCGAAAGTGGAATAGCATTATATTAGTCAGCCACTTCCAGAGCTCCCGGTCACCAATAGACCACTGGAACTGCCCACAGTCTACTTCTTGTGCCAGCACTCTTACCATCAGCAGAGAGTATTTTAGTGAAGTGAAAGTGGAATAGAATTAGCCAGTAACTTCCAGAGATCCCGGTGTGGCGTCTACAATAGACCACTGGAATTCAGGTCCAGCCAGCGGTGCCAGCACTCTGATGATAAGAACCATCAGTAGCGAGTATTTTAGAGAAGTGAAAGTGGAATAGAATGAGTCAATCACTCCATTTACAGAACAATTGTATTGTCCACTTTTTTAAATAAATGCCTTAATTAACGAGAAATGATTATTCTTTTCAAGAATGTCGTTAGTTTCGCTAGGTGTCTTAAAATTATTAAAGCTTACTTAGTTTATAGAGTATTACAGTAATTAAGGTTGGACCACACTTGCCCGCACGAAACCGTATTTTTCAGTAACTCTATACTATTTCGTCGCTCAGAAATATCGTTCGCTAGAGCGAGAAAGATAGCTTCCACGGAATCGGCCCGCCGATGCCGAAGAGTGCGGGTAGTTGGACATAGACATATTTTATTGATAATGTTGATTACACGTCAAAGTACACCCAGGTATTATATACTAATGTAATATGCAGCATATACACGCAGACAAACAACAAATACAGAACGCCCGGAGGAACATCAGAACAATTATTCATTTTTTAACAAAGCCATAATAACCATTAATAATAAGTACATAATATTATGTATTACTTCAATTAATTAAAATATCAATTATAATATTACAATTAAATTAAATTAATAATTCATTGAATGAATAATAGGATTGCTCGATAAGCCATTTCTTTTATTTCTTTTTAAAAGTCCACTAGTTCGGAGCATTTTTAATATCCCCGGGGATCCTGTTGGAAACTATATTTGTCACTCTAGCGAATGATGTTTCTAAGCTACAGACAGGGCCAGAGCTACTGGAAAATGCTGTTCCGTATGGATAGGTGTGGTCCAACCCTTTTAGGACAAGTTATACATTCAACGTGTTAAATATATTTGCAGCTGCTTCCAAAGCTACTCGGAGTCTGAATGCGAGTGCCCCGCGTGCTCGCCGCAGCGGCGACGCAGCGAGCCGCCGCCCCACGTGGCAGAAACGCTGCATGCCCGCTTACACCAGGAACATGACCCGTACGTATTGTTTTAGGATATGTTCCAAATACTTTTTTTTTGTCTGACAATTTATCTTGTAAAAGTGAGCGTTTTGGAACCAGGTTTATGCGTAGTTTCACAAAATAGTTTTGGAACGGACACAAATTCGTCAACGTGAATAAATCACATTAGATTTGAAGATAAGTGAATTGATGTATATGTAGGTATTAGAATAGGGTAGTTTCCAAGAATCAAATATTAAATGCAATTCTTAAAAATTAAGAAATAGTCATAAATTGATGGTCAAATGTGAAAACAGAATTAAAATTCGTTGAAAAATAAAATAGCTACAGGCAATCAAAAATCATAACGGTAGAAAGCAATAAGTATTATGACGTAACTGTTCTCTAGCGCCATACAAGCAGGTCCTGGCTGCATATAAAGGACTAGAAACTTTTGCTAGAAAGGGCCAGAGCATCGAGCAGAGTAGAGTTTGGAATTTTCTTTGTTTTTGTTTTAATGCAAAACAAAAACAAACAAAATAGTAGTTATTTTTTCTAGTCTTCGAAATTTCTTATAGGTTATATCAATCCCATTTCCTCGTCTCAGCGTAACTTTATCGTTTTTAATTATCCCTGGTATCAAAGAAAAGCCATTTTTAAAGGAAAATAGGAACGGTTGGCCTGTTTTATTGTAAACGTCCGCCTAGCGTAAGACCTGGATTACACGCGTTCGGTTCCAGACCCGGTTCGGTTCGCTGCATCTAATCACTAAGCGCTTCAAGTGGGAGGAGGGCGGAACGCATGTAATTGGTTACAGCGAACTTGGGCGCTGGAACCGGACGCGTGTAGTCCAGGCCTTTATTGATAGTAAGAAAGGCAATGAAGCGAAGAAAGTCCATGCGGGTCTATCTCTCTTGAAAACCACAAGGTTTTGAGTAAATCTAGCTATTCACATTATGAATGATAATTTTAAAACATCGTATCCGACTCAAGACGTGGTAACCTTTTATACAACAATCGGCAAGTAAGGCAAACAATACATTCAAGTCGCGTGTTGTCACAGCTGACCGGCTCACTGTAAACATTACGAACGTATGTAATCCAACTGTATACTTGTAGTGTTGAACTATATTCCTCAGGTTAAACGACAATGGATTTTCTCTCTTATTGGTAGAGTTTTTAACTTTTTTTTACTCAGCGTGAGAGGTCATTTGATACTTATGTTCCCGGGTTTAGTTCTTGTGACGGAATAGTAGACAATCCTGCAATGTTTTACCACTAGAGGCGCCACTAGCACAATGGTACGTAGCCAATAAACATGTAGTTACGTTCCTTTCCACCAAATCTTTTTTTACCCTTCAGAATCGTGCCACGCTGTGTTAAGATTTTTTAGGTCTGCTATTTTGAAATGGTCTTATGATTCTAGCATCATAATTTTACTAATAGCTTTGAAAAATTAAATTAAATTAACCCAAATAACGAGACATTTGTGATATCTTCAAAAATGACATTACATTTAGCTTTTCTTTTTACGGAATGTGCTAGTGGCTCCATCTGCGCAACGCTTTGTGTTTTATGTCCTATTGTTTGTACCTTAAGTTGTAGTTTTTTCGAGTAATGTTATTTTGTAAAGTAAAGTAATAGAAAAGGAAATAGTGAAGTACAATTTAGGCGTCCATAAGGACGATAACGTTAAGAGCGATCTCTTCCAGGCAACCTTCGGGCAGTGGAAATTATTTCGAGAAAGAGGTAGTAGGTGTGCAAGCATTGTGGAAAACGTTATATAAGAGTATTCCCTTACTCTACCTCTCTTTGTACCTATTCGTGTTATCTTTGGACCTTAATTTCTTCTTGTCTTACTGCAAATCATTTCAAAGACCGAAGGTACTGTATTAAAGTAAGAAAAATAGTTTTCACAATTCTGAATTATATTTCATTTATTTTGCAATAAATTGTGTGTACATTGTAGGTATTATGCTTAAAACATAAAAGGATCCAACGCAATTTCACCCAAAGGGGTATATGTGAATGATCGACAGTCATACCGTGTTTTAATAAACCGGAATATCTTTCACTAAGATTACAATAACAGTTCCATTTCTGAAACACCATGACGTCACGCATGATTCAGTTAGCGTTCGCTCCGCGTGTTGCGCGCGCGCCTATACCTCAATTACTAAGATTTGTTTCTTATCGTTCGCTATAACATTATCTCGAGTTGTAAATCACCGGCTATCGGCACTAACCAACGCGTAGTGAAGTATTACATTTTGTATTTATTGTTAATAAAGTATATATTTGTTGTGGTTTTTGAGTGATGCTGCCTCCTTTCTCGTGGTGCTTCAAATATGCGACCGATGAGAAGTACGAGGGGTAAATAGTTGTTTGTTTTTATGTGTGTCATATTACAACACTGAGATAAACATGTGACCTAACTAAGAAAGCGTTTCGAAACAAGTTATAATTACCCTACAAAGGGTAGCCATACATAGCCTGATATTTGAAAAAGTGCCGGTTCCAAAACTGTTTCCGTATAACATTAAAATTGACATATTTCGGGCGAAATATGGTCATTTTGTGATTCAAAATATATTTTTTATCCATGTAGTAACGGATCAGATTTACCCAAACGCCATTGGGTAAGCCTGAAGACTAAAACGAAACCTTGTTTAGCGACAGGACCTTTCCCTTGGCTAGCAAATAAATTCTTTCGTCAAAATTAATTATCTTCGTCCAAAACATCTACAGATTACACGTAATTTTTATGACTTTATTATTCCGCTTCTGTTTACTTTATCCATTATTGTTGAGTCGATTAAACAACTGATTAAATACGAGTAGTTATAATTCAATATTATTTTCGTAAAATTACTAGATGGTAGCTGCTCCGAAATCTAAACAGGCACCTTTGTTGTCGTTTCAGCTATTTATCTTTTGCTACAGACATTCTTGGAACTAGTCAATTATTCCGGGAATCGTCTTTGTTTTTATGTAAACATGTCTCTGTCTGTACGTGTAGTGACAACGTGTTTGCAACTTTCCGAACGATTAGCTTTTAACGTTACAGTAAAACTGTAACGTTTTAGCACAATTTCTAACGCTAATCTTATTCTAACCCTTCTCAAACAAAACACATGCAACTATTCTGGAATCAAACCTCTGCCTCCCACCAGGCAGGACCGAAAGCGGTTACCTGAGTCTAGTTTGCCAGCACATGCAAAATTGAACACCAGAGGGGTTTGGTAATATATAAATATATATAAAATATGACAGAAACCATTTAAGACCCATTTATATGGGTCGTAATTGTTTCCGTCTTATGACGGACCTTATGTAAAAAGGGTTATTATAAAATAAATGACTTCTTTAATGATAAAGAGGCTTGGTCCTAAATGCAGCTCCAGCTCTGCACATTGTGTACATATATGATTGTATTCATAATTATTGTAAGATATATTTATTTCAAAAGATGTGCTGCTGAAAGTTTCTTGCGCCGCTTCTTTCCTTTCAGCTACAGCACTTTAAGAAGTGGTGGTAGAGTAAAAAAATTACGTTATCTGATACGAAAGGGTTAAAAGGTACTTACAATAAAATATTACAATTTTATTTGTTCTAAATTGGTGTTTTCTTCCTGTTCCAAGGTACGCAGTGGTGTCAGAGTACTTCGGCCGCGGACTCTTCAACAAGCTGACAGTGGTCACAGACGCAGCATCCCAAGAGCGTCCCCCCGCGCAGCCGCTCGCCCCGCCCGCACCCCATGTACCCCACGTAACCTCACCTCCCGCCCCGCAGACGTACGGGCCCGGCGCGGAGGCCAAACTGAGGTTACAGGAGGGGCAGAGCAAACAAGGTAACTGGAGAACCAGCTTACAGTGGCGACGAATGGCGCGACATACGAGCCTAAAATAAAAGCTATTCAAACGAGTCAACAATTATCAAACAAAATAGTTATTCACGGAAAGATATTGCGAAGTTTGTTTTCGGCAAGAGTACAAAGCCGTAAACTTCTAGATGCTGAAGGTCATGGCGACAGTACAAGCCTTATTTAAAAACTCCAACATACCTAATAATTCTTTTTTTTTTCAGTATTCGTAGCAAACACAACAAAACAAGTGGCTCCCAAAGGCACGTCCGTAATACCAGTACCAGAAGGCAGGATGCGGCTACAAGAACAACAGCGATACAGCTCCAGTCTAGAGGTCAATATGAACAAGTTAGAACCTCGAGTCCACGCCAAAAAGTCCCCTCTCGCATCTCCCATGCCAGCTAGAAAAGAAAACGAACTATCAAAAAGTATGGGAATACCCGCGCGAAATTTACCAGAACCAAAGATATCTGCAGCCATAAGTAACGCAGGGAAGAATCCCTTCGAAGAAGATGCTAATTATGATGAAACTAAAAATCCGTTTGCCGACGAAGAAAGTAACGACCCAATGAATCCGTTCGGTGAAGATGAAAATTATGATAAGAATTTGAATCCGTTCTCGTGAGCTAGTGTTAGTGATAAGTGTATATTCGTGTATTCAATATGGATATTGTTATTTATTGCTTGTGCCTAGGCGTTGATTTTAATTTGGTCTCAATAGATGCACTGTTAGGTACCTTTATAAGTCATATATCTCGCGTTTTCAAGACATTTGATACATTTTTCAATATTGCCGTACTACGCAGAAAGGACGTCGAAATCGAGTTAAATATAAAGCCAGAATCGGAAATAATTAAGCTCATACGACTATGTTTTTGTTATTTTTCGTACCAACATTATTGATATAGGCCGACCGGGCTTATAATTGCTATGTTGCAGAATTGTATGTGAACTTTTTTTTCCATAGCAATCTACATAACGCCGGTTATAAAAATACCAGCGACAACTGTCAGGGGTTGTCCTAATACAACGGGTCCTCGCGATTATCGCGCGAGTAAGGTTCGCGCGATGACATTTCTCTATAATCGCGCTAACACATCGCGCGACTGTCAATTAGGACTCTTATTTGACATCAAAAGAAAAAGAAAGAAAGAAAGAATTTATTTCCAATACAAACAAATAATAAGGTACAGAAGATAAAAATAATATTAAACAAATATATTATAAAAATAAATAAACAAATCATACATCAGTATGTATGATCGCGCGTTCGTACGAACAATATCGCGTAAAACACGACCCCTTATAACTATATCGCGTAAAAAAACGACCTTATAACTTATATTATATGCTCGGTTGCTTTTACGTCTAAATCTTAAAACATGTTCCATGAAGAATGTATTTTTATTTTTTACGAATATCATTGTCACGACATTAACCCGGCGATCAGATATTCTTGATACCTTATTGCCATTTTGTAATGAAATGTTCATACAGCTTAGTCATTGGTTTACATTCCTAATCATCGTGTGATCATGATCAACAATATTATATTTATTCTTATAATGTAAGGTCTGTGAATTGTACTATATTTTATACTGTATCATATAACTATGTGATAATAAATATATAAGGATAGTTGTTACTCCGGACTTTCATTCTTCTAGTCGCATTCCTGATTAATAAATAAACCACATAGAACGACATGCGGTTAGCCATTGCCTTCTCCGTTTCCGTGACTTCCTCGTAGATAACCAAGTTAGATAACTGGTTGTCTAGAAGGAATAATATTTCTTCATAGATAGGTTTTCTATGAAGAATTGTTTTTCTTTTAGAAAATCGTGGTTTCCTACGAAGAAAAATATTTCTGATAGATAACCGGGTTATCAATAAAGAATTGGTTTTCCTTAACCGTTTTAATTTTTGATCGCCGTCTTGGAAACCGAGCTGAGCTGTGTCTACTAGATTCCCCTTACGGGCGTTAGGTCTTATTACCGTAACGTCCGTTCTGTTAGGTCTGTTTCCTTGAATGTCCACTTTCTGACAATGTGCTCATGCATAATGCCAAAGTGACAAATCTGTGACTTTAACATTTACCTGGATTGTATGAGTCTTTATGAATCCAACTACTTATTTGGTCTATGATAAGTTTGCAGTTGTAGCGACTTGATGTTTTTCGTATGCCACTACTCACGAAAAGTTCACTAACGTAAACGGAGCCGCTACTTAATTGGAAAGAACGACACGTAAAACAGTGGTATTGAGGTCCTACAAGACTGCCATTTTTTCAACTATAAAGTTTAACTAGGAACGTAAACCTAGACGCTACATAAATTATCTTATATAGATATAAGGTGTGGGACGCCACTCTTGAAGAGCACCCAACGCGCTGCTGGGCTGAAGCACGCCAAATATGCCAATTTGGAGTCAGCATACGACTTTGTGCCGATCGCCGTTGAGACGGCGAGCACGTGGGGCTCCGAAGCAAGGGATTTCATCCGCATGGGGAGACGACTGAGGGAGAAGGGGTGCGACCCCCGGTCCGGACACTTCCTCGCCCAACACATATCCATCGCAATTCAGCGGGGCAATGCTGCAAGCATTATGGGGACTTTTGGGAGGGACACGGTGAGAGGGGGCTTGTTTGAATGAGCTGTCGATTTTGATGGCTATACTAACTTACTGACATATTCTGTAAAGGCTTTTGATAGTTATGATAATAGGAAAGGTTAGAGATAACAAAATTAACAATGATCTGGAAATTTTCAAAGCATTTTATTTATGACCTTTAACACTGTGTATAATATATTTTGATAGTACATTTAGAGCAATGAGTAATATTACCAATCATTACATTGTTCTTATTTTCATAAATTGAATGAAATTCATAAATTATATATAGAATATATAATTTTTTAATATCATTCTCGCCCAACAATCAACAATCACTATCGAAATCACAAGGATCGGTCGAGCGCTCCGCGAGGTTAGGGCCAACGCCGTGCGAGGGTGCGCACGGTGCGAGGGCGGCGGCGAGTCGACATCGTGTGCATTTGACCACTTAAGTCTCAACCTTAAGTCTGCGTACTATGGTACATTTAAAAACGTTTTACGTTGACATGTGGTCGAACTTCATTGCTGGTTATCGTGTCAATTCGCTGTTAATGTCGTAACTAGGAATCTACCCTGATACAAAAGAACGCCGCTAAGTGCAAAACGCGTCAAATTGGTTTTCTAATATTTCTGGAATTCTATGAAAATTCCAGAAAACTCCAGAATTTTACAAACAAGAATTCTAGAAAACACTCTTTTTTGCCATCTTCTAGAAAATCATTTTTTGTACTTAGCGGCCTTCTTCCGTATCAGGGCAGCAGCCAGCAATGGATGTTCACCCGCAACCATGCGCACGCGCCGCGCAGCGTTGGTACTCAACGGTCCGCCGACGGACTGACAGACACCCCCACTATACAATACACTCATAGAAGCGTTAAACAAAAACATAGTAGGTACCTATCACAAATATCTTCAAATAACCGACAAAAATAAATTACACAAAACAATGAACAAAATGTCAGAAATAAAAACAAGCTAGTCCTATAAAAATAGCAAGTGTAGCTTAAAGTACATCCTATAAAAAATATAATTCAGCATTCAGCTGTTATCTCTAATTTAAAAAGTTGATTTTTAAATTACAAAAATATAACAACTAAACGAGATAGAAAGTTCTGCAAAAGAAATTCCTAAACAAAATATAAATTGATTTAATAACACCCACCGCACGCACGCACACCCGTGATTTTTTTTATTATTTCTGCTCACTATTTAACTACTTAAACACCATTTTGCTATGCAAAATACATTACCCTAATTAGTTGAAAAATGAAACAATTTACAACTTTGGAATGTTATACAAAATGACTAGAAACGTAAGGAATCAACAACACTGATTGTCATTTTAGCTTGAGATCTTTCATTCGATTATGCAATGTATTGAGATTAGTACAATAACAGGTAATGATGTCGATTCAGGCTGTGGCCGCCAAATATAAAGCTACACCTAAATGAAATTCACGCTCACTCGTATATTAAATTTTGTAAGAGTAAGTGAGACGTTTCGATTTAAATTAGGGACACTCCAGAATCGGCACCGTTTTGTTGCGAAGAATTAGTAAGCATGGTTTGAATCAATATAAACATGCATTCACGTTTAATTAGATCGCTAAAAAGATATTTCATCCAATAAATAAAGCATATTTTATAGTCAAATATCGGATCTAAAATAATTCATTCAATATTTGACGTAACCAAACAATTATCTTGACGACATTATTTGTATTAAATTCAATTTGGGATATATAACACACAGCATGTCTAAATTTGGATAATACTTTTGATCTTAAATCTATTTTAGCCTATGCTAAGTTATTATCAGGATACTCTCTAGTGTTAGCTGAGTATTATGTCTATAGTGTGGGAAGCCGGTAAATTGATAAATAAAATATAAGCAATCTTTTTCAATTAATTCGCTAACTCCTGTAAGTACCAAATGAACTATTCAAAGATATTTACAACGACTAAAAGTCACTTAAGCTTATAATTTTGTCATAGAACTATGTTCGCTCGATTTATTTCGAAGGAATGAAAATTGTCACCTAAAGCGATAGTATCGTGACGTTATTATATTGAAACATTTATCGAAGCGGTAACGAGATTAAGAATTGCTTGGACTTACAACAGATTGTTGAAATAGAACGTTCAAATCAATTGAACATAAACATTATCCATATAAAACTACAGTCACATCGATTTATCTAACTACAATGATATACATGTAATGCATCTGTATAAACACTAAAGTGAATAATGGACCGATCAAAATGAGTCTACGAACTCCTGAAAGTATAGTGTTTGTAACATTGAGAGATATTTGTATTAACATACTACGTGGTGATTGTTCGCGGCACAGCATGTAACTATGGGCTACAACGTAGAGAGTACATGTACATGACTAGACGCGATCGGAATCTTTGTGACATCCACATTCGGGCATAAATCGCGACGTTCACATTAACCTACTTTATACAATCCATTTTTTAAAAATATATTCAACTGAGTCGGACAAAACAAACTTAGAAGTTATAAACGAAGCAATATTCAAACTGAACCTGATAATATAATTACGTTAGCGTACAATTGTTATATTATTTAGAACGCGTAGTTCTACATTAACTACAATGTTATTATAACTATTATTATGTATTTACAATCAATACTAAAACTGTGAAAAGAAACGTTTACGTATGACATCATACGGACTACTGCCACATCTCTTGGCCTTTTGAGCCTCAAAATATATTACTCTACCGTTCGGGTCATACGTATATACAAGGTAAATTACATTAATAATGTATCCAACATTAGAAGAAAATCTATAATAGGTATTTTCAGTAATTTGTCTTTCACAATACATTCATATTAAATTCTTATATCTCGTCATACAAAATGGAGTCTATCAGACATCGCCGACATATATTTGTGCGCAATATGAATACCATGTACAATTTATTGCATAAAATTGTAAAAAATAACTTGGGCTGTTTCCAAACAGCTTATGTTAAGAATTAAAGCATCAAATATTGCAAATTATTGGTTTTGTAACGTAAAATTACTTTGATTTAAGAAAACAATGAACTGATTATGATTACAGATTTTCGACACAACAAAAACCCGCTAATTCACAAGTGTCTCCCAAAGTTCTACTCTTACAAGACGTGGTCTATAGACCTTATTGTTGTTTACACGTAACATACATAATTTAATTAAATAGAGCTTATAAAACAACGTGCATCCTTTATGAGTAAGATATCGAGACAGCCGAGTTAAACATTTTCTCTCTAAACATACATTATTGTTCCAGAATGTTAAAATTCACCTCTGTAAATAGTTTCTCTTTACCCCGTTCCCGTAACAGTGCCCGGTTTGGTCCCAATTACTCCGTACGACCGTCAAATATGAATAACTCTTGAATAAAAACAATACAAATAACATAGTTATATAAAAACATACAATATCTATTTACGTATAGATCGTATTTTGCATTAAATGCAGTTTGGTTTAGGTAATACTGGTAAATTGGGATATGGTAACATAATTGATACATAGTCATTGTCAACAGTTTTTTAAATTCCTGCATAATCCCTTCGTGGTCCCAAAATGTTTAGTAAGTACGATTTTAGAACTGAAATCGTTATATCAGACTGGACCACATGCACGAAACCTTATTTATTGAAGCTCATTTTTTCCAAGTTTCATGCTTTTCAGTTATATAAGCTTTAACAATCCACCAAACCAGCCACAGTAAAATTCTGTCTAAACAGGCATACATCTTGTGGTCACTTTTATTGAATACTTTGGAATTAGACATATGCTAGGTATATTATCAAGTATAATTCCATCAATACCGTTTGGTAAAACCTGCAGTAATTAACCCCAATCGCTCTATTTTATAATGCATTAACTCGCTATGGAATTTCTATATACCCCACAAATTTTAACATGATTCTTTTATCACTTCACGAGTATAGTCAAATCATGTTGACTTTCTTAGATGATATTTTTGTGATTTCAGTTGGTGTTGTACTTTGTTGTACATACTTTCATTGAATACAGGGGGTATTTAATAAAAGTGACCATTCAATTTACCCTCTCAAATGGCTGTTTCAATACCTCGGCAAGGGATGCGCGTCGCTTAGAGCCCTGTGCGCATGGAGGCTGCCGGCGTCGGCGACGCATTTAAAAAACGAGGATAGACTCCATTGTGAGGTTGTCTCATACGTTCGGCGCAGCGAGCGGCGGCTGCGGCTTGTCACCGCGGCGCGCGGACCGCGACCTGTGTGCGGACACCTTTACACGTGTATATTGTCAGGGGCCGAGGTGATTGGCTCAAACATATACACACATATCATACATGCTTTAATTTAAACGATAATCATCGAAGTATTAATTCAATTTATTTTTAAATTATGATACGTTTATTCCACATTTACGCACAAAGGTTTGGAACTATTGAACCAAATATGAAATTATCATATATTTTTTAATTTTCAAAACTACAATAGGTAATCTATGCAAACTATTGGGAAGAAGTAGAAAAAAGAGACAGAGAGATATAGAGCCACAAACATAGATAGAATTAAATGAAATACCATGCATTTTATAAAATCAATACAATCAGCAACTAAAGACGCACAGTTAAGAAGTGATGGAAACAATATGGGGAAAGTAAAATTTAGTAAGTATAAACTTTGTGAGCTACATTTGTATGGTAGACTGACAGAAATTTGCTCTGACTAGGAATATAAAAACCATCGCCATATTGAGGATTTAAATGGAATTATTTTCTATAGCGAACTCCATCGTACGTGATATTATGTGACGTGATTCCCATATTTCATGTTTGAGTTCTATTTTAGTTGCTGATTATGTGAAATTAATTTGTCAAATGAAAAGGGGGCAGGTTTAAGAAACACAAAGTGACCTCACCTAATTTGTCCGGCGAGCAACGGGTTGATCGCGTAGAGCCAGTCGTGGACCTCCTTGTCACCGAGGGTCTGCAGGAGATAGCCGCGCTCCTTACTCACCACACTGAAGAAAATATTACAGAACAATTATTGCGGATTACAGATACAAGTAAAGGATCGTCGCCAAATGTCTTCGCTTCGGCGTTGATGTGTTTTAGCCATGTTTATAGTAGAGCCAGTGCTTACTAGGCCCGTGTGCTCCATCTTCGACCTCATCGTCATTTACCACCAGGTAAGATTGAGGTCAAACGCGGGTTTAGATATATATATTTTTTAAATCTGGGTCTCTGATCGGTGTCACCTAACCTCGTTACCTAACCCATTTGATTAGTAGCATTGCCTCATTCTATCCAATGTTTACTACGAGAAATCCAGATAAACGATGATCATTTTTTGCTAAGGTGGTAGCATTGTGAAACCAACAGTTGAGCAAATATCGTCATAGTAGAAGTAAAAGAAAGTGGATATGGACGGGGCACATCGTCAGAATGGATGCGAGCCGAAGGGCGCGGAAAATCCTGGAGTGGAGACCACGAGCGAACACCAGAGCGTGAGGCCGGCCACCAAGACACTGAGTCGATGACATCCGACGATACGGAGAATGGGTTTGGAAGGAGCGGGCTCAAGATCGCCGGAAATGGAGGAGGCCATATCCAAAACTGGGTGTCATGAGGATGATGATGATGATGATGAACATTGTCGATAGTTACCTGAAGGTGTTGGGCATGCGCACCATCTGCTCCTGGTCCTCGGAGTACTCGACGTGCGCGTTGGCCAGGTTGATGAGCGCGCGCTCGATCGGATCGCGCTCGTCGCGGTACATAAACACGTACGGCCGCCGCACCACCTGCCGGACACGGTTGTGTCACGTAATTACAGCCATTGTAACACGAGTGCTAGTTTGTAATATGAGCGTGACGAGTGTCACGGCAGCACGAGTGTTACAATGGCTAACGTCACGGTGGATTTAATATGTAGTATATTAACAACACAGGCCTCTTTCTTCGTTTCCGCCATCTTGGTCATCATGTATAATAAATTAAGAGCACGCGTATAATAAATTAATTGGAAAAAGTCATTTTTTTTAAACTCTGATCCGAACCACAAACGTTCTGTAAACTAAACAGCTAAGTTAGCAGCGAATTGAAAACTCTCCAAAAAATCATCAAAGTCATGGAACATGATAAAAACGTTATGTACAGTCAGCCACAGGTCAACCTACACAAAACGTCAAAATTTGTAAAACTGGAATACAGCATATTTACGGGCCTATAAGGCTGAGATTTATTCGATGAAATTTGACAGATGATATTTTCAACTAATGGTCGACTGTACATGTTTGAAAATAAAACGCTCACTGACCAGCCAGCGCTTCTTCCACCCGTGCGTGCCGTGCTGCAGCACGTTGAGATGTCCACGGCGCGCCACGGCGGCCGACACGCGCACCTCCTCGCACTCGGGCACGTACAGCGCGCCGCCCGCAATCACCGCGCTGCCGCCCCACGCAGCCATCGACTTCTCTAGGAGGGCGCGCTCCGGGGAGCATAACCTGGTTGGAAGGGTGTACAGTTAGAACTGCGTGTTCAATATGTTCATTAAGGATCCATTAAACGATCAATTGCAATTGACAATTAAAGAGAGACGGCGCAATATAAAGAAGCGAGAGGCGCTTACAACCTTCTCGCTTTTTTGTATTGCGCCATCCTCTCCAATTGTCAATCGCAATAGATCTTCTCCTGTAGCCTTTTTAGGTCTCCTTCTTAAGAAGGAAAAGAGAAATGTGGTCGGTTCTCTGAGGAAAATACTGGGCTGATAATGAAACTTAGTAGATTGAATTACAAATTAGTAAAAGTATGTTAAGAACGATGGCGCTCTTTAGTATCGGAGGCCAAGATCCACTTCGGGTTGCTACGCCAACGGAATAAGTAAGTAAAAGTACATTAAACAAGTTGAAAATTAAGTTTTAAAATAGAACCCTGAGGGTTGTTAGGATTCAATCTGCGTCACAAGAGATAAAAATATTTTACAACCGAGTTAAACACTATGTTTTTCACTCCCCTCTCCTTCGGGGAAAATAAATCTGCCGCCTGGTTTTGGTTTGATAATCCCAAATTTATCACCGGCATAAACAGTGGAAAGACACATTAACACTAGGCCAAGGATCAGGAAAAATATCGTGGCTGAAAAGCGATTTTACTTTAGAGCTGCTTGCTGTATCTGTTTCAATCGTCTTCGAAAAAATTAGCTATGCGTAAAACTCTTGCGTCAAAATTATATATGAGCCTGAAGCGATATCATATAACAGTTCGACACAAGCCCGTCTCGAATAGCATTCAATAGTACCACTGTCCAATACTCACTCTATGCTACTGGCGCTGTGGATGGAGGACAGCAGGCTGGGAGTGGAGATGTCAGCGGAGACTCCCTCGTCCACCGGCGAGGAGGGGGACTGGGCCGCCTCCACCTCCTTGCCAGAACACCCTATTCGTCCTGCGTACAGAAATGGAAGCTCGTAAGTACTCAAGCTCTTGAATGGCAGTGTGAAATTATTTGTTCAGTAAATGTGGAATGAGGAAAATAGAGAGGGGTAATTATTGCGTTGTGTAAATTATAGCGTTGTGTAAATTATAGCGTTGTGTAAATTATAGCGTTGTGTAAATTCGACGAAATGTAAAAGACACCAAAAGGCTAATGACACTTGTAACTTATAAGTTGAGCAGTTTAAAAGAAGTGGCATAAGTCAGCAGCAGAATGCGAGTTAGGCAACTTAGGGGCCGTTCAAGTATTACGTAAGCATCAAAGGGGGGTAGGGGGTTTTAACTTTGCTTATTTTTGATGACAACAGGGGTTTAAATGGTGATTACGTCAGCACAAAAAGCGATCAGCAGTTAATAACAATGATACTCGTTTATGTATTATAATTAAAAATGGGGGGGGGGGGGGGGGTTTAAAATAGCTAGAGTTCTGCTTACGTAATACTTGAACCGCCCCTTAGGCAATAAAAGTATACTTAGTATCATTTTGTGATACTGAAAATTATGGTATTTAGAAGTCAGTATTTTGGACACAAAATCTAGTTCGCGACGCACGAAATCTAGGCCCAATCGTCAGATCCAAAAACCCAGTGGTTTTTCGTACACGCGATATGCATCTTTTCTGACAAGCTTACTTTCAATCGTAATGTCCCATACTTCAGAAATGTCGGTAAATAAATAAAATAAAATGCTAACTAATAATAATAAACCTTTGTTTCAAGCTGCATATGCCCATACATAGATAGATATCTCAAATTATAAATTAATTATGATTTAACCTGATTTGTCGTCGTCGTTTCTCTGTAATATTGAAAAACCGCCCGTTCAGGCCAGTTCACAGTAACGAAACTAAATTCTGAGTATATTAATATCGCCTACTTCGTCGCTGGGAGGCTGACACGCCAATCAGCACTATGTATCCCACTCACCCTGTATCAGTTTGATGTACTTGGTAGCGAGATCCCTCTCTTGCGGCATCATCTCCCACGGCTCGTACACCGACTCGTCTCGCTGCACGTGTGCGCACTCCGACGCTGCCTTCGCCGCCATGTTGCACACCTCCTGCAATAGAAACGTTTTTATTATTAGGTATAGTACGTATTTATACTAAGGTTACTGACTTCGTATTTCGGTCTACTTAGGAGACCTTTTTCAAGGATTATGCAGATTACCACTACGGGTAGTGTCACACTTCAAACATTCGAATGGTACACTTCATGTGTATGGCCTAAATCGCTTTGGGGAGTAATATTTTGCTTATAGGCCATAAGCAAAATTTTACTCCCCAAAGCGATAAGAAATAATACCTTTTTGGTATTAAATTACTGTCGGTGGACTTTATACATTTCCACATACACAATCCGTAATTAATTACACAATTTTATTATCTTTTATCCATGTACCAATAAGTTTTTCGAATTTTTCGAAGGCTTATGTATATTTACCGACTGCTCTAACGGTGAAGGAAAACATCGTGAGGAAACCTGCATGTCTGAGTAAAAATAATAATTCCGAAGGCGTGAGAAATCCACCAATCAGCAATGAGCCCGCTCGGTGGATCATGGCCCGTACCACCTTGGTCAAGGGGACGCCTGTGCCCCAACAGTGGGGACATTAATAGGCTGATGATGATGATCTATTTCTGCCGCAAAGTAGAAATGCTTGCATTGCTGTGTTTCGGTTTGAAGAGTAAGAGAGCCAGCGTAATTTCGTACATTCACTTGACTACGACACTACGGAGAAACTCCTTGTCACCCATGCGTGATTAGATATACATCTGGATCTTTGTTATTTATTACATATAAACTCACACACGCACGCACACACACATACACACGCACAAACCCCCACACCCCCACACCAGTACACACCCTCACACACACAAACACACACGCACACACTCGCGCGCACACACACATAGTTTTTAGTTTTTGTATTAGATATAGTATTGTAGTATTTTCTCGCGATATTGTTACCTTACCTAAACCTATAATTAATGCAGTCTTCATCTCGGTTTCCGAAGAGGGTGGGAGCCTGGAGATCCGTCACACAGGTACTGAACCTATAACGGACTCCAGCTCTCACAAGGCCACAAGCATTGTCTGCTACTGCAGCCTTAGTTATAGCAATTACCATGTTATTTAATGTTGCCTTATGAGAGAAATAAATGATTTTTGTATTGTTGTATTTGTTGTAATCTAAAAACCCTCTAATAATAATACAGTGATGTGAGATGCCTATGGGCTATGGTGACCATTTACCATCATCATTTATCATTTATACGGTATAAACAATAAAAAAACATCGCAACAGATAATAAACAATACCTTTTCGGTCTTGGTGAAGTCGTTGGCCGCGATAGTGTTCTCATGCCCGTGCCGCAGTCTCTCCCGCAATGCCAGGAAGTGCCGCGTGCGGGACACCTGCTCCAGTCGAGTCATCTTCTCCAGTTCCCACTGTTCAAACAGACAATTGTAACAATTTACTTTACTACTTATAGATATTGATATATTCTATACTAGTAGATACCTATGAGGAAAAAAGTGGATCGGAGTTTCGGCGACGTTGCTTGAGCCTGGGTGGCGAAATGGTTAACGCGCCAGGCTACGGTTAAGCCGGAGGTGCGGGTTCGAGTCCCGTTGAAAGAATATCTTTTTCACTTGTTTTCAATATTTGTAATATCAAATATTTGAATGTAATTCCAAGTATTAAATAATAAACAGACAATTGTTACAAGTTACTTTCAATTTCAATTTACACATCTCTGTTCGTGACCATGACAGATGCAAGTCTGTAGAAACGACGAACAAATGCAACTCACATTCAGTATATTTTACAAAAAATAAATACTGACGCCTGTTCTCGTAGTTTAAAAAAATTGTTTTAAATATTTGCATTTTCCTAGACTGAGTAAGGAGTCTGATGTGACGTCATTAAAGCTCCAACTACCACGTGGTTTCTGATTTCGGCGTTTTATTTATTGACGATTTTATATTATCGGGAGCTAAAACATATTTTGGAAACTCTCAAAATGTTGTTATAAAATTGCTTCCCCTTCAAAGTGTCATATATTTTACCGATTGGTCTACTACTAGTAGAACTATCTGTTCTACTACTATCATCTTTAAGTGTATCTGACATCTATAGGTGATACATGATTGGTCTACTACTATCATTTGTATGTGTATCTGATGCTGCGAGCCGCTTCACGAGACTATCTTTTGTCTTTTTCTTTTTTGACGAAAAAGAGGAAGATAAACGTCTACCTTGTGAAGCAGCTCGTTTAATCAATAATGGCTACTGATTTACACTTTTGTACTATTGAGGATTTATCTTAAGTTGTTATGGCTTAACGACATCTACCATTTAGACGAGTCAAGCTAGGTGAATGTGAAAATAAGCAAGCTAGAATGGAATTTGTCTGTATATGGTAAGCTTGTGTAAAGTTAATTTATTGTAGCCTATGTGACTAGATCTATAAAATACATATTATGTAATTCTATGTTGTATCTATTTTAGATTGCAAATTATAAAATACATATTATGTAATTCTATGTTGTATCTATTTTAGATTGCGAATTATAAAATACATATTATGTAATTCTATGTTGTATCTATTTTAGATTGCGAATTATAAAATACATATTATGTAATTCTATGTTGTATCTATTTTAGATTGCAAATTATAAAATACATATTATGTAATTCTATGTTGTATCTATTTTAGATTGCAAATTATAAAATACATATTATGTAATTCTATGTTGTATCTATTTTAGATTGCAAATTATAAAATAGAAACAAAAATAAACCAATACGATATGATATGATATAAATACGAGTATTTAACAAGTACACAAATTACTTTTCAGTAGCTATTTAGTATGGATATGGCGTAAATATACATCGAATGAAATGAGTGGCACATACTAAATAGCTAAGAGAACACATAATTTGTGAACCTGGAACGTTTCGATCGTGTCCGGCGGCCAATCATAGATCAATTTGCGCCATTTTCGTTTCTGAATGCGTGAAAACAAACCAATAACAGAATTTCAATAATTGTGTAAAAGGGACCGAAAAGTTTTATGCAACGTGTTATGTCCAGTAACAACTCTTTTGAGAGTCAAGGTTTTGCAAACCTAATGTAACTAACAAAAACAACCAGCCAAGTGCCGCAACAATTGCACACATGCGCAGCTTGACCGAGTTGTTCCCGATGCCTCCGAAATTTCAGCTTGGGCATGAGCATATAGAGCACCAAGCATTCCGACAGGACGCGGTATGATTGGCGCAGAGATCTGCGGACGATCATTCGAACCAATCAGAGGAGGCACTGATCGCGAAACCTTGGCCGTCTCCTGTCAGAACGAGCCCTTTTATCTTTATTTTTGAACCAAGCCAAGCTGTGGCTTTGGACCCCTCCAGGCTCCGCCTGGCTTGCGACTACCCTTCTATATAAATCTGTAGTCAAATATCTTCGCTTCGTTAATGTGTTTCGGCAGTGTTTATAAAAGAGCATGTACTTACAAAGCCCTGTGCTCCATTTTCGGCCTCATCATCACTTACCACCAGGTGAGATTGAGGTCAAACGCGGGTTTAGTGATAAAAAAAGCTAGAGCCTGGCTACGTCCATATCTTAGACCTTGTGGTAAAAATTGCTCAATTCCAGTTCTCTTGTACTAGCAGAGCGCGCACAAGGCACATACTTCCTCTTTCTTCCGTTATCCCATCTACTTAGGGTCGGGTCTCCTCGACTTGTTCAAATCAGAGTTTCATATCTCTGTGGACATTGGACCACCACGTGGCACGACATGGTCATCAGGTCTTGTTACATGACTATACCATCCTGGTGATCAAGGCACGTACCTGGTGGTCGAATATGAGCGAGTCCCCGCGCGGCCGCCAGCCGTGGAGGTTCTCCTCGCCGCGCACGTACGTCCCGCTCGTGTCTAACACGCGCCGCTGACGTCTTTGTACTCCTGCAATGAACGATCACGTGAAACGTGAATGAGTGCTGTACACGTTGCATTGCTCGTTTTGAATAAAGGTTTGATAAATTTTCAGCTGTTAACACGGTAATGGAACATGCACTGTTGTCAACGTGAATTATTTCAACTGGTTATGGAACGCTCTCTAGAAAGGTAACTGATGTGTACACGAGCTGGACTAAAAGTACCAACTGTTACTATTAGCGACTGTCACATTACCAATATGACACTTTTTTGAAAAGTATGTTAATTTTTTTTAAATCATAGCCATTCTTTACTAGTTTTTTTTATTTCCTCAAAATAAAGTCGCTAAATAGTCTTACAGCATTTAGATTTTAATCATTTAAAATTCCCGCGAAAACGCTGGTCGCCATGTTAGTTTTGCTGTGACGTCACTATTGATTAAATCAACAAACAAAACAGAACTGATCGCCCTACATTCGTTGTGTTGTTTAAGCGATACTGCCGTCACATTTGACAGCATGGCGGATAGCGTACACAGAGTATCAGTATACTGGTATAGTATATAGTGGTCAGTACCGGGTTCGAGCGCCCTATGCAGGCTGAGCTCATACACGCCAGTGAGGTGGTCGGCGCGCGCGGCCCGCGAGCCGAACAGCGCGCGGCGCAGCGAACGGCCAGAACGCGCCTCGCGTCCTACCACCACCACCGATAGGTCCTTCGTTATGATAGCTGGTCGGCTGCAGTTCTCCACCTGGGAAAGCGTTTTCTATATTAACCATTTTATATTGAATTTTTAATTAATCCACTTAGTACCAAACCGGAATACTTTTACGAACGACGCCGAAAACATAAATTCGGGCGAATTTTTTAGGACCAACCCAGAATAAATCTTGTATTCCACGACGGAGTACCACTGTCGAGCCTACTTTACCGACATAGCAGTAGTAGAGGAGCGGAGGCGGGTTAATCCCGTATTAAAAAAACTACAAAGCAAAGTTGTAGTGCGAGAAATAATCCGGAATATTAAAAAATTGGGCACTCAATTATGTAATCTTACCTCGAGATAAGCGCTGAGCGTGATATAAACGACCTCTCCGTTTGAGCTGACCCTGTTGAGTAGAGGGGAACCGTGCAAGCTGCTGTCCCATGCCGCTTCGAACCTGTGGCCAAAAACGCGTATGTGTTATAAAGCAATCAGAATTACATTTTATAAACTATGCGGTGCAAGTAGAGAAGTGTAATTGTAGTAACATAATTATACAACGATTGATTGATTTTGAATTCAGATTAGCCAGGGCCGTTTCCTTTTATGAGTGTGAATTAAAATTGAAGACCACACGGTAAAAGTCATGTAAGTAACCTTTGAGTAGAAACTGACTTTCTAATGTCTAATGAGCGCTGTAGACTCCGTCCATAGCATAAGGTGAACACGCTCCCTGTTGCCACAAATTAGTTTATGTACAATATTGTAAGGGCAAGATATGTACCTGTAATAATGTATGTGTGCAATAAATGGTTTTGTATTGTATTGTATTTGATTGCTTTCCTGAGCTGCTGAAATAAGCAGCTCAAAATATAAATTAGTTATTAAAATTAAATCCGCATTATCTCAAAATGACAATCGAGGGACTTTACATGACTCTTTCCATGAGGTCTTATTTTTTTAAATCTTTTTCTTGTTGAGACTCCGGCCCTTTATGAGACCATGCCAGTTCCACAGGGTAACACAAATTCCTAATCACTAAACTGCTGCCCTGATGTAGATTGTATTATTTTTTATCTTAGGTGTTAAATTTTTATCCCGCCGTTTTCAGTCTTGGTATATTCTGAGATTTATCATGAGAAGCGTTTGAAAGGCAGTAAATTCGAGCGCGGGCTAGCTCAACACACGCATCTGTCATGTTTCAAGGGTGTTTGAAGGTAAGGGAGTTGGACTTTTTTATTTTACACAGGGTGTAATGAATTGGTGAACCAAAGTCGCATTTTTATCCCCCTGTCGATGGCCTTAGCCTTGGTATATCCCGAGATTTATCATGAGAAGCGTCTGCAAGGCGGTAAACTCGAGCGCGGGTTGGCTACACACGCACCTGAAGACAGCTCTGTCGTCAAGCGTGGGTCTCTCTCCGGGGAACAGTCCCAACGAGAGGGCTCCGTCCTCGTCGCCGTCCGTCGTGTCTTCGTTGGCTTCGGGATTGTTTCGGATGCGACCTGTGAGCGAAACAAACCAAGTTAGAGCATAAGTAAAATCGGGGTGGCTAGAAGTCGGGGCTACTACTGCAGGTTTTATTATTTCATGAATTCGAATTTCGTCCTCGCCGCTCACCATCTTGGTCAACCTGGTTCGAACCGGTGTCATTTTGCTGGGCTTTTTTCTTTCTTAAACGACGGAGAAGTAAACGAAGACGACGAGACAAAAAGAGCCTTACCGATGACCAGCTCGCGCACGTCGCTCCACACGAGATGCTGCGAGGGCTCATGCAGGATGGTAATGCGGATGCGGCGCTGGATGCCCTGGTGCAGGATGAACAGCCCGCGGCACGGCAGGTCGTCGCTGTGCTCCACCACCTGGGGACACAACGTCGTTGTTATTCGAGTTGGAGATATAACTACTATAGGTGAGCAAAATGGCTCACCTAAATAAGACAGACTGACTGACTTAAATAAGTCAGACCACGCTCAAGCCACGCACGCAGCGGGAGGTGGGGCCTGCCGCCCGCTCGCCCTCTGTCGTCTCACCCCGTGCCCTTCTAACGTCGCGAGCATGATCACACTTAAACCTACCTATACCTACTGTATTTGGACTATCTTATGCGTTGTATCAAGGACGCTATACAGCTTAAAGAAAGCAGCTCCTCCCCCCATTTGGGAGATCCTCCCCCACTTAGGCGCTACTGTAATCAGACTACCTTATCCTACGATAAGGGGCCGATATAACCCCAGCGGCACTTCGACCGTCTAGGATTTTTTGTGCTCACCCTTTTTCGCCTTCTTGTTCCTTAAATATGCTTTGCATTAAGTACGCTAAACAGCCTACAGGAAGGAGCTCCTTCCACCCACTTAGGGGCTCTACCCCCCACTTAGGTGCTCCCCCAACAAATGGAAGCACTCACCGCTGGAACATAATCACCACTAGGCGCGAGCTCGCATATCTCGAACCACACAAGCAGGTCGTGTTTGGAGTGTAGATGGGACGAACAACACGGAGGCGCCACGGCCGTCGCGCCCCACTTAGGGCTCCGCACTGGGGCCGAGATGGGGATGGAAGGAGGCAGCATGCGGCGGGGAGGGGTGCGGCCTGCCACTGGGCCGTCTTGCTTCGCGTCCTGTGGGGAAAACGTAACAAAGTTGAAAATTTTGGGCCGCGTCTTTTGCGCGTGTTTTTACCAGGTGTTTTTGTATAGGTGCATAATTATCTGATAGATATCGCTACATGTCCAAGTATCTTATCTTATCTTGCGGTAGGGGCCGGGAATAACCCTAGCGGCACTTCGACCCTTGAGGCTATTTTGTGCCTATCTCATTTTTCATCTCAGTGTGCAGGTTTCCTCACGATTTAATTCCGTTTGGAATGGAACTGGAATTCCGTTGAAAATGTTCACGTCTTAAAATTTGAACTTCCGCTCCCGCTAGGGGGTATTGTATGGGCGCTAGCTATCATAATCTGTTGATTGATAAGAACTTTTTTCGACCGTCGATTGTATTATTTAAAGTTGAAGACTTACCTTGTGAAGAGGATGTTGCTGATAATGTCCGAAGACTTCGAAAACTATCGGTTGCGTCTTTATGTATTCGACAAATGATTTCGTTACGGGTACAGTAATCTGTAAAAAGACAACAATATTTAACACCTTATTCTCTAAGTACGGTAACTAGAAATGTACAGTCCGTGAATTCTTAGAAGAGGATTCGGGTATCGGGTAAACTCGGATTCTGTTTCACTTTTACTACAGTCTTAGTACATTCGCGTATCGCTATCAATAACCAAAGTTTCAAGAACCGGAGCTCTTTCTAAAAACTCACGCACTGTAGAATAATATATGGGAACATACATTTTGCACGTGGTAGAATCCAAGGGGAGTGTTCTTTCCGGTGTTCTTGACGGGTTCTGTCGAGAATGCATCTTCATTTCGGTGAAGGAAGCTGAAACAAAAACGTTCCTATTATACAATTGTTATCATTCCAGGAGTATAATGTGGACTATTCAAAGAAATAATACAGTTCAAAGGATCGAGGACTACTAACGACTGCGAACTGTCTATAATGTATTGATTAGTAGATAAAATGAATGACGTAACAAAAGAAAATACGGTTTTAATAAATAGTATGAGTATGAATAATTCGTTGCTGAGAATATTTAACTCCTTGCTAGGATCAAGGACTATTGGATTCGTCTCCGAACTGGCAGAACATGTCGGCGTAGTCATTAACAACTCTGTTTGCTGTGTCGCGGAACTCCTCGCTAAGGATTGTGAACTTCTTGCCAAGGATCAAGCACTCAACTCACTTGAACTGGCAGAACACGTCGGCGTAGTCTGTGGCGACGCTGTGCGCCTGTAGCACGGTAACGCGGAACGTGAATTCCTTGCCGAGGGTCAGGTGTTCGGGGAGCTCCTCCTCCTTCAGCTCGGAGGCGAGGGAGCTGTCCCCGCGACCGCTGTCGGCGTCGCACTCGCCTACTGCTAATTCTATGGGACAAGAAATACCGATATAATATACATGGTTCTTTAACAGAATTGCAGTGCATGAAAACAATTTTTTTTTGACAATGTTTTAAAAAAACCTAATGCCCTTTTCGTTTTTTATAAAATCGATCCAGTTCTCGAAATTGCTATAATTACGATTATGCCCTAAGTGACCCCTAAAAAAACTTGCTCTGTATATTTCTACACATGAGGAGTTTTTGGGAGTAAATATTTTGGAAAGTGGACTATGAAAAACAAATCGAAAAAAAATATTCGTTTACCACATGTTAATTAACATTTCACATTAAACTTTTTTTATTTTTTTTATTTACTTCTAAACCCGCATTTGACCTCGATCTCGCCTGATGGTAAGCGACGATGAGGTCGACGATGGTGCATGTGGGTCCAGTAAATGCCTATTCACTCTGGCCTTGAAGATCCCAAGGTTGTAAGTTTCGGGAAATACAGGCTGTTCCATTCCTAAGCCGTTCGCATAATGAACGAAGAAGCAAATCGCTTCGTACGAGCAGAAGGGATATCAACAACATAAGGATGGAACCCCTCCCCGCGCCTGGTAGTCCGAAGGCGGAATGGAGATGCTGGAATTAGGTCGTGCAATTCCGATGCGCACTCTCCGAAATGTATCCTATAAAATACCGATCAGGCAACCTTGCGCCGATGTTCCAGACTTTGCAGTCTAGCTTCCACCAGCGATTCGTCACCTATAAGGCGCTTAGCGTGTTTCTCCAGAGTCAAGAGCAGCCAGTTGGTACTTAGCTGAGCCATCCCACAGGTGGCAGCAGTACTCCATGCACGACCGGACTTGAGCTTGGTAAAGGTTTAAGAGCTGTCCCGGCGTGAAGTACCGCCTAACCTTACTCAGGATGCCCAATTTTTTGGCTGCGGTCTTAGCTTTTGACTCAATGGAGCGCCCAAAGTTAAGATTGGAAGTCAGATCCAACCCCAAAAGGCTAAGGTGGTTGGTAATCGGTACGGATACATCCCGGAAAGTCGGAGTCAGGTGGAAGGACACATTAAACTATAACCTAACTAACTATTAACTTTAAGAGTAAACATTTGGGTATGTGGCGTTTTTTTAGTAAACACTTAGCGAATGTAGACCAAAAGATATGAAACGAAATAAAGCACTTTGTATTTATATTCAACAGTTTTAGCGCTTGCAACATACTCGTACACTAAATCGAATCGTTTTGTCGGTCGATTCTTACCTTCGATCTTGATATTAGAATCTGGCATGTCTAGCCGATCCTCCAGGTTGATAGCGTTGTTCTTTTCAACGTTGGTGATCGCTTTGAGCCGCGAGCGCGCCGGAGCCACGTCGTCGTCGAACGATATCTTGGCGGATTGCTTCACGCCCGCCGCGAATTCTGCGTTATCTGTAAAGGGATAGTCAGTGGTCTGATAAAGGATTACTCCAAAGAAGTACTCCAATTTGTCGATAAATTCGAAAACAAAATTTTAAACAATAGTAAATAAAAAAGACGTCATAGTGCACGTGCAATGCCCACCTGCGCTAGCGACGAAGCAAACACGCAGCAACAGCCGATACCACGTCATGCCGCCCGCCACTACCTGGCCTCTATAAAAGCGCGCGCCCGACCCAAGGTGACATAATTCACTTGCGACTCGTCGCCGAGGCAGTCGGACTTGATATTTTATTCGAGAATATTGCATTTCCAAATAATTAACCGTAACTGGTTGCTATCAGGGGACTCTCGTATGGCCGGTTACTATTGAATGTCTAACCGGTGACTAGTGGTTGCTATTGAGACGGTTGACCCGTGGCTAGTTAGTGTCGAGTAACTAGGCAGTAACTAATTCGCTGTTAAATAACTCTAAAATAAGTTGATTGAGTCAATATAGTTATTAAATTATATTTCGCTGGTTTTTTAAAAGCAAAAGTAGAACCACAGGGTGAGGACAACCCGGAGAATGATAGCGGGCCATCTATGCCCTTACCCTCTGATCTGACATATACAATAATGATACATCACTAAAATTGTTTTCATAATCGTTGTCAATAATAATTATTTTGATAAATATCGGATGATTTTATAAGATTATTGTTAAAAAAAACTTTAAATTAGCACATAAAGCCAAATATCAATCATGTAGATAACTTTCCATATTCCTTCAGACTCGCGCCACGCTGTCTTATAAGATTTTTTAGGTCTGCTATTTTGAAATGGCCCTATGATGCCATGATATCATCTCAATTTTACTATATCTTTGAGAAATTAAATTAATCCAAATAACGAGAAATTTATGATATCTTCAAAAATGACGTGAATCGTGGTTAAAGGTTCCAACACAACGCTGTGCGTTTTATGTCCTATTGAGTACTATACATCGGGTAGTAGAGCATTTGGTGTCACTAGTACAGTCGACCACAAGCTATAGTATACCATCTGTCAAAAACCTTCAATTAAATCTCAACCTTACACCTGTGCATTACAATACTTCTCAAATTTTTACGTTTTGGGTAGGTTTACCTGTGGTCGACTGTACAAGTCAGATAGTGCACACGATATAAAACGTCTGGAGTGGCCACACTGTGGTTCTATGACTCACTCTTCTCAGCATCGATGACCGCCTGCACGGCCACCCGCAAGTAGCCTTTCACGTCTCCTTTCTCGTTCACTATGGCCACCTTGTGAATGAGTGGAACCGGGTACAGGAGGTTCGACAAGTACACGAAGCTCCTGCAAGCGAAACGTACGGTGTTATTAACAACTTGGGTGATAGGTCCTGCAGCTAGAGAAGTATAGTGCTGTAAATGAGTCCATTTCTGTGTTTTAGGAGTGAATCAAGTTATATGGACATACTAAAGAAGGATCTAAAATTAGTTTTTCGATATCTCAACTAAGATCAGAGATATTAATGGTTAAAGTTAGTATTGGAGAGATGATCTGTCCCTTTCTAGCAAAACAGTCCTTTATATGCAGCCAGGACCTGCTTGTATGGCGCTAGGGAACACTGACGTCATAATACTTATTGCCGTTTCTTTGTACCATTCTGATTTTTGATTGCCTGTAGCTATTGTTTTCACAGTTGACCATCAATTTATGACTATTTCTTAATTTTTAAGATATGTATTTAACATTTGATACTTGGGAACTATCCTATTGATTGGTATTGTAGATAATGAGCTCGTAACCTAGTTGCAAACATGGTCCGAAAGTGATCGTAGGTTAAAAAACATGTAAGATCCCTAGAGAGTGTGAGGCTCGAATCGCCTTTTTTTGTATTATTTTACGATCTCATAGAGTTACCTCTCCAAAAATTTTGCGCCTCTGATTAATTGACAGTTCATTACTAACCGTCCCACCATACGGAACCACGGGAAGCGGTCGTAGAAGGGGTCGCCGCCGGTGACCGACTCGATGTTGTGATCTGGCGACGTCGGTGACAGCTCAGCCTCGTTGTGGTACATCTCTCGCATCAGCTCGAGACGTTGTCTGCGGACAAACGGAATTATTTAGTGATTTGTATGAACGAATAGTAAACTAGACGTCGTAAGTGAGAATATAATTTTATTTATACAACCTATCTCTCTTTATTATCTTATATAACGTTTTTAATAAACCTTGCACACGTACTACCTCTTTCTCGATATCATTTCCTCTATCCGAAGGTTGCCTGGAAGAGATCGCTCTTAGCGATAAGGCCGCCTAAATGGTACTTCACTATTTCCTTTTCTATCTCATGTTTGTTATTTTATATTTGTGCAATAAAGTGTATTTTACTTTACTTTTACTAACCACTAGGATATACAATAATACAACATACATAAAACACATACTCGTACACTGCCGGATGTCGGGGATTTAACCCAATTTTTATGTCTTTAGTTTTGTTCTGATTTTTTATAGGGTTTTACGTTACAGCTATAAAAAAGGAAATGGTATCTGATAGCAAAACTAAGACCTAGCGTTCTTTATAACAGTGGAAGCGCAGCGATAACAATCTAAACTAAACTTTAAAGTTACTAAAATACAGTTCGACCTGGAATTCCGCGCTTCGCGCCGCTTCCCGCCCGCCCAAGTCTTTTGATATTGGCCCGACGCGTCATTAGAAGCGTATAAGGTTTAGTTTTGATTGTTGTCGAATTAAGTCGCAGCGTTTTTACTTCGATAATGTGCGCTAGGGCTATCAGAAAAGACAAATACTTTCAAGCATTTAGTTTCGGTTAGTTCCTCAATTGGTAAGGTTTAATAATTCTAGTCTAAGGTTGCAACTTTACAACTTATGGACAAAGTTAATAACTAAAGTAGGATATTTATTCACATAACATTCATGCAATTAATTATATTACTAGGTGTTATTACATTGAAAGCATTAGCACATTGCAAGCATAAAGTAACTAATTTTAAATAAATAATTTTGACGCCTATAAAAAGTATGAATACAAACTTCACTCTTTAAAAATTTCAAAACATACATGACGTAGTGAAACAGAAACCAATAAGATAATATAGGTTACTCACGAGCTATACATGGATATTGGTTTACATTATACATGATATGTAACAAATCTTACATCATAAATAGGTTACATAGATTCCTAATCATAGGAATTTTATGTCTGATCAAAATAATCAACACAATTGAATCTACATAATACAAACATGAACTACGTTGTGGTTGTGGGGGGTGAGATTTATGTAATAGATGTAAGTGTAAGGAGGTGTTTTTAAACGGAACAAGGGGAGCGTAGGATCAAAGTTCTGAAGAAGTAACAAACTGATATCAAACGAAGAAATCTGCGTTACAGATCTTGTTCGTCCGTAGAATGCGCTATGAAAGAGGAAGTGGAATAACGTAAGGTCAATTGGTGCTAAGAGTGAAAAGGGAAGATGGTGTGCCTGGTGACCAGTACTGCTGGTCCACCAATGACTTGATTTCTTCTTACCTAGGGGCGTGGGGAAGCTGTTTCAGGGATCCACTAATGGATGTTTGGAACTCGTATATAGACCATGTCCCATTGAAATTATCGATAGCGCGTTCTATTTTATGAGAAACGCCATCTGTTGTCGAAATGAATGAAACCTAACGCCCCTGAGGGAACTATAGGTGGCGATGTACAATCGCCATAATCCGTAACAGGGTCTTTAATAAGGTCTTAATCAGGCACTTTTTTGAACTTAGCTACTATCTGTCTAACACTTACAAGAAAATTTAAGTTTACATTTTGACAGATGGTAACATTCGACTATTATACTGCAAAGGCAAGCTACGACATAGGCGCGATTTCATTGTGCATGAATTTGCAATTAAGGGGCAGGTTGCACGATATTTGAGTAGTGGAAAGGTAAACTTACATGCAAGACAGGTTGCTTACTATTGGTTGTTGATGTAACTGCACGCAAGTTCTTGCATAATGGAATCGCGCCTTTACACATGTTAGCTTTTGGTGATCTTTACAAATACTACAGCTGGTGTATAAATGCAGATAAAGTTAGTGCAATACATAGATCGATGCCAATCAATAACAGAGTGATTTGTTCCGCTCTAAAATCCGAAATTTGAGACTCGCACAGAAATATTTCAGCAAATGATAGACAGACGAAGAGTGCCTGTCCACCAGAGTTAAATTAACTGTGCGAGACAAAATGCACCATTAGTATTGCTTATTAATCACATCACGAGTAATCTGCACCAATATGATTGCTTTATTATCACATCATGAGTGAAATGCACCAATAGGATTGCTTCTTTATCACATCACGAGTATCATAAAGCGATCTTATTGGTGAATTTTCCTCGCACAGCTTTAGCTTAGCTATTTACTTGTGTTGAATATCAACATATTCAATTCACTCGCCTTAGGTAAGCGACATTGAGTACTCGTAAGCTTTTTATAAGCGTGGGCGTTTTGGCAAACGAAGCGACACCTTTTCTGAACATTTCGATCTCCGAATACGGCAGAGCAGAAACAAAACAGTGTTTTCGAACAAAGTATTGTCCTACTGGAGTCCTACTACGAATTCTTATGCCAATGTGTTAAGAGTTAGGTATCTTTAGGCCTGGCGGTGTCTTCAAAGGAAAATGTTCTCATCTAACGCCTCGGCATCATATAATATAAGGATCATCTACAAAATATAAGGCGATGATGATGACATGGGAGCGTAACAGTATTTTTATTAAAGACATGGAAACTATTTGAAGCGATGCGACAGTGATACGGTACCGAGGCGATAAATGAGTGATAATCTTAATGTCATCGTCATCACCACAAAACCTGTGCCGAGTCTTGTGCCTTTAGCCAAACTGATCATCGCGGCAGTGTACAGTGGACACATCAAGCTAAACTCTGTGGATTCCTGTTGCAATAAGTTTTATTATGATTCCTTGACATTCGTACGAATTTCTCATACATACATAAACTCCACCTGCAACGATCCTGACCAACGAACTGTTCTCGCTTCTTCCCCACTCATCAATCGCTTCGGTTCGTTGTGTATTTTTATGAAGCGACAAGGGTATAGCCTGATGTGCCATGTTGTCCACTGTACGCTCATCATATCCCTAAAACCAATTTTGCCCGAATTCGTAGTACGGCCCTTTGCTCTCCCAGAGCGTGCGGCGAGGCGGCGAGCACAAACCTCGACGGGAGTAGATTCGCTAGCGAGAGCCTCGTCTGCTGCGCGCACGCCGATATACACTGCAGTATGTCCTGCCCGGGCGGCATCTGCGCCGCGACCGCGGGCGGCGGCGCGAGGATCAAGGGGGGCGGGGTGGCGGGGCGTTCTTCGTCCTCCCCTCCCGAACCCTCGTTCATGTTGTATATCTGACGCATTAGCTCCAGGCGGTGGCTACGGACAATATACCGCACGCTTGCAATGGCGGATCCAGAGGACTAGGGTCAACCGCCCCTCAAAACCTATAAGGTCCCTATAGGGCTTGGAACTCGACTCGCATTTGACCTTTTTTTTTACTAAACCTTCGTTTTACCTCAATTTCACCTAGTGTTGAGATGAGGCCGAAGATAGAGTACATTTTTTCAGTACTATTTTTTTGATGCTAGTAATCGATGCACCCGTTTTTTATCTGGATCCGACTCGCACGCAGCCCTACCTACCGTCAACGACTTGTAATGTAAGAAGAATGGAGGCGTAATAATCGCATCCACCAATATGAAGTGCAGAGAGGGCGAGGGCCACAAATATGTATTGTGGCTTGTGATTGGTGCGTGAAACGGGAACGGCTCCGCAGATTGCCAACCACGCCTTTACACAATCAACTCGTGGCCAAACAGTAAAGTCTCGGCGATCTCGTGTAGTTTGCTTTTTGAATGATGTTTCGTCTCCTTACCTTTAAGAACTCGTTGCCTACCGTGCCTGTGCCTGTACCGCGGGGATGAATCGCTCCGCGAACTAATGACGAGAACATTCAAACCATGCCATTACATACTAACAATCAAACTTTCTAGTTTCTTACTTAACTGAACATTCTCTGTTAACTTGCCAATGTGATACACGATTTTTTTTAAACACACCCGTCAAATATAAAATAATTTTAACGATATACATGAATGTTCTTATCATTTACATTTATATCTATCTAAAATAAATATAAAACTATTTATAAATATATGAAATAGCACGATAAAATGAAAAATAAAAATAAAGGAGCGGCAAATAAGGTAAGCGGTAGTTTAAAAGGGTTTGTTTGACATTGCCAACTAGACATTCAATTTCAGACCTAAGGACAGGAAAAATGTACTTACCTTCTCTTGAATAATGTTTATTTACAATGTACAATTTTAAACCGGGTTTAATTTTTACATAATGTAAAAGTATACATACAAATAGTAGGTATTTTACAGGGCTGCAGCATAATCTGTCAAGAATTTTATATATACGTCGAAAGTAAAAGAATGAAAACAAAAATGTCGTACAGAAAATCAGACAAAAACGCAACAAAATAAAAATATGAATGAGATTTAATAAAAACTATATTTAGTTGGCGCCGTTTCCTGCGGCATCAAAATAATATTATAAACAAATGACCAAACGTAAACCAATGGATCATAAATTTCTATAATCTGTAATAAATAAAAGGAAATCCTATTATAAAAATAAAAACTAATATTCCTTATGTATATTTAGGACAATAGGTACAACATTATATCACCCATATATTATAAATTAAACAAATATTTCAATATTTGTCTTCTTCCTCTGCCTTATTTTGTCAAATCAGCAACCCAGCCGACTAACTTTATAATAGGGCAGAGAGATGGCACTTTTCGACATTTGTTAAATCAAGGTATCGTTTTGTTTTAATATTCAAATTCGAAAGAAGACGTTATAAGTATCAGGATTAAATGATACAAAGAAAACAGTGTTAAGGCCATCGCACATTTCAGCGACTCGACACGAACCCGACACGATTTCAACTCAGAGCAAAGCTTTGAAAAGTGAGCTTTATATCGTATTACTTACAATAGGTTTTCAAAATTCAAGTGAAGAAGTTGTCGACGAGTTGCTCACGCGTTGACAACTCATCGACTACTTCACCTTCTACTTTTGAATTTTGAAAACCTACTGTATGTAGTACGTTATAAAGCTCACATTTCAATGCTTTGCTCTGAGTTGAGTCGAGTCGAGTTAGTATAATATTCGATGGCCATTAATGTGTAATGGTTCGTCTACACGATGGGCTATGATGGGCGATTACAGGCACGTACGATCGTGTAGAGAGCTGATCGTGTGTATTCGGCCATGATTATTTAATCGGCGATATAGCCCTCGGTTTTTCTTACACACATCAAAGGAGCACCCCTTCATTCATATAATTTTTAAGGATATAATTTTTAATATAATATAATTTTTAAGGTTATAAATGATTATGGACTCGTTTGTCTGATTTAATAAATGATTTAATTTAATTACTTCGCATTTCCACATTATCGTCCTTCATGGACCATCGTAATCGCCCTTCCTAGCCGATCGTATTAAGGAGCCATCAAAATGTTTCACCAGTGTTTTTTTAAACATTGTAAAAAGATCACTTACCGTAGCTTCTCAAGGGTCCAGTAATGCGTGGCTCCATTCTTAGTATCAGTGACTTCAACAGCGACGACCGTAGGCGCGTTGGGCCTGTACTCGTCATCGGCGTCGTCGCGGGGGGCAAGTTCGGCCGGCAGTGGAGAGTACGGCGTGTCCGTCAGGAGGGTGAACTGGAACTGGACCTTCTTGCGGAGTTCTACGGATATCGCGTTCGCTTCCTGTCGGAGGTTTGGTAGATGTAATTTGCTATAATAAATAAGTACATTTGCTTAAATCGTCCCGCTCTTTTTTTTTTCTTTTTTCTTTGAATACTTTGTCATCTTACCGCACAAATTATACTTATTTTTATTATTTGAAAATAACGCCCGCGTACGCTTTTCAAAGAGCGACACCATTTTTACTATTTTTCGTCGATATAGAGGCGTCGACGAAAAAACTGCCATCATCTTAAGCCGCACCAAAATGAACTCTTTTTACTTATATAATGTTATGTATTTTAGTCTATAAGGTATACAAGGTGTAACATTAAGAACGGTCAGTATGGGAAAGTCTGAAACTATAAGACATACGAAGATCTGTTCTTAGGAACCATGTCATCGATTTTAGTAACAAGAAAAACTGTATTCATACATTTTTTTAAGAACCTGTACTCAGCCTGGGAATCGAACCCGGTTGTTTTGAAAAAATATCCAACACTATTTCTATTTAGATATCGATTGTGTAGGTCTTAAGGAATAAATGTTAGTATGAAACGTGATGTTTAAAATTAATAAAACGCATTGTTTCCATATCTTTTAATTTATTTTAGTAGGTGTTCGAAATGACTACCATTTTGTAAAATACAACATTCAACTCGTTTAGGTAACGATCTTACTATTGAATTTTGTATCTTCAGGTGGTGAATTTGCGTTAAAATTGTCTCTATGGCTGCTTTTAGGTCTTCAATTGTGTCGTAGCTTGTTTTGTACACTTCATCCTTAACGTAACCCCACAAGAAATAGTCTAGTCTAAAATAAATTAAAAGATAGTAATTAATAGTCTAGTCTAAAATAAATTAAAAGATATGGAAACAATGCGTTTTATTAATTTTAAACATCACGTTTCATACTAACATTTATTCCTTAAGACCTACACAGTCGATATCCAAATAGAAATAGTGTTGGATTTTTTTTTCAAACAACCGGGTTCGATTCCCAGGCTGAATACAGGTTTTTTTTTAAATGTATGAATACAGTTTTTCTTGTTACTAAAATTGATGACATGGTTCCTAAGAACAGATGTTCGTATGTCTTATAGTTTCAGACTTTCCCATACTGACCGTTCTTAATGTTACACCCTGTATATCTATGGGCCTTTTATATAGTTAGCTAAATAATTTGTGGTCTGAAAATAAAGAATAATCATACGATTAAAATTAGGGTTATTTATCTCTGCTTTGGTTTAGTTGTCTAGTCTATTTTTAAAGGAGTTCACTGAAGGGGCAGACACAACATCATCGGAGAGCTGGTTCCATGCTTGGACTACTCTATTGCTTAAAAAGTGATATGCGACGTTGGTTGCGGTTTTGGTGCGGCTTATTCATAGATGGTGCCCTCGCAAGGGCATTTTATTATTATATTATTATTAAGCGAATGGATTTTTAACAAACCTATCCTGGATTTATTTAAACATAAGACGATCAACCGTAGTCATCGTTTGACTAACAACGACGCGAGCGCAGACGGCAGTTACAAAGAGTGAGACGATTTGAGCGAACGGACTTTATTTGAAGGAACTGGCTCCATCTGGACTCGATAAGTTTGTTACTTTATAATAATCAAAATGTAATAAGTATAAGATAGAGGACAAAGAGTCGCTTTTGATATTGGCGGTAATGTTCAGTGGCGGATTAGGGGAGGTTAGGGGGGATATAGCCCCTCTGTAACCTATTTAATATTTATAGCGCGTGAGGCTCGACTCGCCCTTGACTATTTTTAGTAATATTTTCCGATTTCAATAACCGATCCCCCCTATTTTTTTCTGAATCCGCCTCTGATAATGCCAAAACAGTCGGCGGCTAAGAAACCATTATAAGGAAAGAGGGAGAAATACAAAAGTGGAGGCGTAGCTAATTTCTTCGACAACAATTTAAACTAAACCATAATGTCTCTAAAATACGGGCTAGTCTGGGATTCCACGCATCGAGCCGCTTGGCGCCGCCCGCTCTTAACATTGGCACGTCATTTGAACGTATTTTAAAGACGTTAAAGTTCAGTTTACATTGTTATTGAAGTAAATCGCCGCGTTGGACCTAGGTACATACCTTGAGAAATATCGCGTTGCCCCACAGATCGTCCCGCAGCGAGGTGAACTGGTGGTATTTCCACTTGCGGAACGCCCACGCAGCCAGCCCCACTTCCCGCGCCGACCAACACTCTGTCTCAAACAGAGGATTCACTACACCACACGGGAGAAACGGGATTATGGTCACTATGTGAACTTGATTACATGCGTATGTAGGGGGAATTATACCCTGACCAGAAACTAAAAAAGGGGTACCACTGGTAGTTTTATAACCTGTGTTACGGAGATGGCGATGAAAAATATTGTACCATTTCATTCCTCGGGTTTTTTTAAGATCTTGTCAGGGTATTAAATGAGGTAACGGCCAATAGGAGTGTTAAATGATGGGTTTAATGAAAATATTTCATATTGAATGAAAAATAAATTGGTCACGAAGGTCAAAACTATGTGGTTAAGTTTGAAAAGCTAAATAAACTATTTCTATAAAGTAAAGTCAAAAATGAACGAAGATTGGGCATTTTGTCTCAAAAGTGTAGCACATTGGTAAAATGTTGTCTATCTCTGTCCGGGGTCTAGTTTTATAACTAGACTTAAACTTGCAGGAGTTACAGCTGGAAACCCTCCATCATATGGTATACTCGCCGGACATTGCTCCAATTGTTTCGCATTTTTTTGAAAATCGTACTACTTCTGAAGGAAAAAAAATTGTTCCCAAAAAGAAAGATAGAAGGACTTTATCGAAGTTATCTTCGCGCCGATAGAATAAATTGAAGAGCTTCATTGCTTAATGTGCTAACTTTTGGGACAGCTCCCTAAAACTAAAGTGCTCATTCTTAGAAATCGTGCCTCTTCCATTGATCGAATCGAATCATTTACCGACTGTTCGAACGGTAAAGGAAAATATCGCGAAAAAACCTGCACACTGACATAACTAGTGTGTGAAATGGCTAAGACAATGGCAAACCACCCCATTAAATCTGCCAAGAAAGTCGTTCTAGGTGGTTATTTCCATAGAATGATCACGAATGAGGAATACGACTAAGAAGAATGTGAGATGAGTAATTTAATGTCATGGCACTATAATCACAAAATATAAAGATACAGAAGGTCCGCTCAGGGCGTCCGTCCGCCATTTTGATCATCTACTCTCATGAAACAAGTAACCAATGGAGTACCGATAGCCACATTTCTTCCTACAAACGTTGAGCGAAAAATTTGGAGGTTAGATGAAGAGCGCGGCTATGGCAATGAAAAAACGAGACAATGCTATACAATTAAGCACATGAAAGAAAAAGGCGGCGACAAAGACATCAACGAGCTCGCTTTAACTCTGATAAGCGTCTAACAGTGCCACGAAAATTATAGGAAATATACTGCTAATGTTGGCGCGCGCGGGTCGCCCGCATCGGCAGTCCAGTGGTTCTATAGTCATTGTCACCACTCGACCGCTAAGACAGCTACAGTTCCCAGTTTAAAATATAGAATAGCATAACTCTCACGTCCATGATCCCCGGGGGTAGGCGAACAACCATTATCATAGGTAGTTCCCATTTTTCGCCGTAAGATTTGGTGGACAATAGAATAGTATCAAAGACCCTTAGTCCCCTCGTGACACCCACGGGAAGAATTGGAGTGGTGCTATTCATTATGGCCGGCACCACACGGCACATATATTATATATAAAATTTGTGGGTCCGGTGAATAACGGTCTAAGTCGACTTATATTGAAAATTAGTTTCTTATTGAAATTAATACAGTTCTCTTTTATCTTTCAAACGTTGTAAGAGAATCTAACTTATCTTTAAAAACAACGAAGAAAGCCATTTGGTAAAATGGTTTAATTTGAAACAAATCAAAAAGAAACAATATTTTTTTTACTTTTTACCCATCACTGAAATGTTCAACTTTTTGAGTTATACCCTTATTCACCGGACCCACAGAAATATAGAACCTGGTGGAAAATGTATTTCGTTCAAGGATAAAATATAATGCCTACAACTCGATCGCGTACAGCGCGTGTGACTCGCGACTGAATTCATCTCATTCAGTCTGAGATAGCTTGTACGCAGAGCATGTACGTGTATGCACACGTACATGCTTAATAACGGGCGTTTGTATTTAGCGGACCTTCTGTATTTATATTTTGTGCTTTATTGGAATATAGCTCACCGAATATGTCCTCGTCGGTATGGAAGTCCTCAGGCGTGTACGAGCTGTACATCGACATGGTGACGCTCTGCTCCTCCACCTGCCTCTGAAGGGCGTCGATGCGGGCTTCGTAGTTCTGAACACACGAAATAAGACATCGACAGGAAAATCAAGATATCATAGACAAAGAGCCGTTCCAATTTTTTTTATTGGAAAAGGAGACCAGACGAGCAAACAGGCCACCTGTAAGTGGTCACCGTCGTCCATAGACATCTCACCTCACAAGAGTTTTTAATGCGCAGCTAACCTTGAAGACTTAGAGTGCCTCATGTGCCGGTAATTACTGTGACTTTCTTACCCTTCAAACCGAAACACAACAATGCAAGCATTGCTTGCTTCGAAAATTGTGTATATGATTGTATTCATAATTATTGTAAGATATATTTATTTCAAAAGATGTGCTGCTGAAAGTTTCTTGCGCCGCTTCTTTCCTTTCAGCTACAGCACCTTACGAGGCGGTGGTAGAGTAAAACATGACGTTGTAAAAATTTACTTTAAGGTACTTACGTACAATAAAAAAATAGGTAAACGGTTGGTACCACCCCAGGCTGCCTTTGCACAGTCATGTCTTCGACTGTTTTTTCATTTCATTAATTTTTTTTTATTTACTTCTAAACCCGCATTTGACCTCGATCTCGCCTGATGGTAAACGACGATGAGGTCGACGATGTAGCATGCGGGTCCAGTAAATGCCTATTCACTCTGGCCTTGAAGATCCCAAGGTTGTAGGTTTCGGGAAATACAGACGCCGACAGGCTGTATTTGCCCTAAATTGTAGGTACAATAAAGCAGCTATTCAATTAGGTGAAGGATTCGTGTATAATTTTACTCATCAAGTCACGCCCTTCGTGTTTCACATATTTTTGTATAAGTTTGTATTATAATGTTTGTGTACAATAAAGAGTTAATAATAATAATTTGGTCTACAAGCTCGCGGTAGTATGGTAAACTCACCCCAATAATGGAGGAAAAACAGTGTTTTAAATAATAATAATCAAGGGTGTAGAATATTACACAAATTAAAACAATATGCATTTCTCATGCTAGGTATACTTAAATAAGATTAAAACTGTATTTTAATGGTCGAACTGTAAAACCCGGATAATATTGAGGCTAATGTTATATGCTCACCTTCCTCTGCTCCTCAAACTGCTGGTCAGCGTGCTCCTTCTCCCTTCGAAACTGCTCCTCCAGGGCCATGAGTCTTTTCTGCATCTCTGCCTTCAGGTCGATGCCCTGCTTCTCCAGTAGTTCGCATTGTGCAAAGTCCCAGTCCACATTCTCCGTGTCGCTCACTGCTGGGGAACAAACGAGTCGTTACAATTGGGTCATTGGGTATTGATAAAGCCAGTGTATCTTGATCTCTTTACATACTCCCATGTACAGTCCGTGAGCTCTTAGAATGGGATTAGGTCTTTATTTTGGTTATTGATGGCGATACACGAATGTAAGAGAGATACAGATTTTACCCCATACGCGTATTCTAACTCCTTGTTGGCAACGCTCCCGCGGCTGTCCGGGGTGCGGGAACCGGAACACGTGGTTCTTGTCCAGGATCACGCGGGACGTAATATACTTTTCTCAAAGATGCTCGGAAATGTGCTCAATACATTCGAATCTTGAGCCAGGTAAGTACATACTTCCTGTCTCGAAGCCAAATACTTATATTTTTTTTAATTGACGACATTAATAGATTATTATACAAACTTAACGGACTAAGGCTAGGAATCTTCTCGTCTTTTGTTTTATACTTTTTAAAATTCGAATTTGTAACATCAAAACGCAGTGCGGACTAAAGAGATTTCATTCGGTTCCGTGCGAACCCGCGCCCTCGTCCCCTCCCCGCGCCCGCCCCCAACACGGGCACCTACACCACTAGCGCGAGCAGCTCCAGCTCCTACTGTACAACACCACTTCTTTCCTTTTATGAACGCCTAGAACTTTCAGCTTGGTAGCAGTATTTGGATTGTGATTTTTTTCGATTTCCTTGCATCGTTTGGGAAAAATTCTGTATAAGCCTCGGCGGAAATAGCCATTTTCGGCCCCTGGAAGCTTTTAAATGGCTTCGCTTCCCTCGGCCTTTCAAACTGCTCCACGGCCGGAAATGGCTAATTTCCTGTCCTGTGCAGTTATTACCGTCGGCAGCGATAGTGGCGCCCGGTGCGCCTGCAACCTCCTTGTTGGCGAAACGTTCTTCTCGTGGTTGTCCGGGGTGCGTGAACCGAAACACGTGGTTCTTGCCCAGGATCACGCGGGAACCGGTCTTCAGGATTATTGGTTCCGAAACCTGGGGGATACGATTGTACAATGTAGGTGAAGAATATGGCGATGTTTATGAGATGTTTTATAACATTTGGAAAATTTACAACAAATAGAATTGTTTGTTTTTATATAGTGAGTGGCCAGCCCATTGTTAGACTTGTTCAGGACGCTCGTAGGCTCCTGACATGGATAATGGCGGCTGTCGCACGACAACAACCGGGACCGATTGTTTAACGTACTCTCCGAGGAACGGAGGGGCTCATATAAAATGTGGGTCAGTGTCAGGCACCATGGTTTAAGAACAGAATAATATTTATACCTAGAAACTTATCCCCTTATTGCAAAGAAACTTAGCATTTATTGGAAGGTTAGCCATTTGCCCTTCGAGCCCCATATGATTATGCTTCCATACTCCATTGGAATAAAATTCATTCAAAGATGGCGACCTATTTTGAATAAATGGGTATTAACTCGAGTGTATTTTATCTATATATCTATCCCTATACACAATAAATGAGAAACATCAATTCAACATCAATATCTACTAGACTTGTTGATCACTGATCATCATAAGATTTTCGATCCACTCAGGGCAGTGCAATTGAAAATATCTATAGCGCGATCTATCTTTGTTTGAAATAAGGTGTTGATGTATGCCGAATATGCTTTGGATGAACAACGACATCTATCGGTGAGTTAAGTGAACAAATCTTACTACGCACCACGACCCAAGAAGAAAGGCAAAACAACTTCGGATTGCATGACTTTTCACGCACATGGGTACGTCATTCGGGTTGCCATTTTTACCGAATTGCACATTACTGTTACATATTATATTAAGCTTGCAAAAAGCTTTGAAAAAATATTGTAAACAATAATATTATAATGAACATAATTTATTTATTCATTTAATAATTTAAGTAATGAAATATATTTTTATAGTAAACTTTCTGTAATTGTCGCGCATCCATTAATGGTAACACTCGGTTGATGACGTATCCTTGTGCGTGACGTGAACCGTCATGCAATCCGAATTTGTTTTTCCTTTCTTCTTGTGCCATGCTACGCACGATGACATGAGTCTTACCTCTCGCCCGTTGATGTATACCAGAGCCCCGCGGTGGGGGATGAGGCAAATGACGCCGTCGGTATTCTCGAAGATACAATGCTCGCTCAGAATATGCGAGCCTGAGAGCTGGATGTCTTGCGGCATGTTTGCTTCCGCTGTACCCAGGCGAGTTATACCTGATAGGAACGACAATCAGAAAATCAAGCTATTTATATTAAACTAATAACGGGTTAAGGATGTCCTCAAGTATTTTTCAGTAGGTATTATTGTTATTTTTTTGTCATTACATTTACTAGTATTTTTTGCTTTCCCAGCTCAATTTTGTACAACAACCAATTTTCCACTTTCTATCCATGCTGTGTTTACACGTTAAGGGTTACGACGTAGCTCATAACTTTACATTGATTTTTCTGTAATTTACTTCAAAATGAAGGATTTTCCTGTTGCACTGTTTATCAGCGCCACTGTTGGATGCGGAAATACACCATCCTTGATGTAGTACATAAGATACTCAGGTTGAGTACACTCCCAAGTGATGCTTTCATTCACTGCAACGGACAGCGCCACTATTGGACGCGGATACTCGTAGAAACTCACCATCCTTAATGTAGTAGATGAGACACTCGGACAAGTTGGGGTCCTCGTTCAAGTTGACCAGATGAGGCGTTTTCTTGGGAGAGTACACTCCGACGGTGATGCCTTCCTTCACAGCTACGCCCATCTCGGCGAAGACAGCCTCACGTTGGACGCGGATTTGTTCTGTGCGCTTGAGTTTCTCCTCCCAGGTCTCGTTCAATTCTATATAGAAGAACAAACATGAAATATATGAACCAGATGTCACAATACGGTATTAACCTTTTTTTAATTGCATTAATCAACTTACATGGACATACTAAAGAACGATCTAAAATTAATTTTTCGATATCTCAACTAACATCAGAGATATTAATGGTTGAAGTTAGTATTGGACAGATGCTCTGTCCCTTTCTAGCAAAACACTCCTTTATATGCGGCCAGGACCTGCTTGTATGGCGCTAGAGAACAGTTACGTCATGAAACTTATTGCCGTTTCTTTCTACCGTTCTGATTTTTGATTGCCTGTATTTTTCACTAATTTTAATTGTTTTCACATTTCACCATAATTTTATGCCTATTTCTTAATTTTAAAGAAATGCATTTAACATTTGATACTTGGAAACTCACTCGCATTCATTATATATGCAATGAGGATATGATTTTCTCTCGACGTGTGACATCGAAGTGTGACAAAAATTTCTAAGTGTACAATAATACTGACAGTAATACAAAAATAACTCACTAAGTTACAATAAACTAAATACATTATCCACACTGTGTTCCTTGCCTATGTGTGCAATATTGCCACGCATTATTTTCGCCGTACTATTTGTGTGCTCAGTACACACATTCGGGGTCACCAATTTCGGTCAAGATTTAACTGACAAATGCATACTTATATCGTATCAGTGATGAATATTGATTATTTCCGCATTTCTTACCTGCAATAAGTTTCTCGGAAGCCTGTAGCTGGTCGACGGCCTCTTCAGCGATGGTGGTGGCGGCTCGCGACAGTTTCGGTGAGAGCGCTTCCTCTGCTTCGCTCTTCTTGCGATTAGGCGTCGCGTTGTCATCACCTGTACCGTCGTATTGGTTTAGTAGGGATCGACAAGGACAGCTGATGTTTTAGGGTTTGGTTTCTTTACGTCTGGGCCAGAGTCTATCATTAAATCTCAGATGTCTAAAAATTTAATTATTTGGAGCCATATTTACGACAGCCAGTAAAAAAGATTTACTTGTTCGAGAAGACAACAAGAAAGTGTAAAGGAAAGATATGCATATCGTCATATCTTTCCTTTACACTTTTTATTTTAATAATATATTTTTTATCTAAATACTTTAAATCTCATTTCCCAAAACCTCCATTTTGCCGCTTTAGCATTTTTTCCCTTTCCACTGACGATATAAAATATAGTTGATATTGTCATACTGCTGACTCGTGTGTGTCTCATTTAGTGTCCACTGAGGACTTTACATGGAGTGCCTCATGCGCCGGTAATTACGCTGGCTCTCTTACCCTTCAAACCAAAACAAAGATACGTAAGCATGGCTGCTTTGCGAAAGACATTAGACACACTACGAAAAACTATTTTTCGCTCAACTCACTCCACGCTAATCGCCGGCTGTCGGCTGCCTTAGACCCCCGTAAAAGATTAGGTGTACAGTCGGCCTCTAGCCAAAGTATACCATCTGTCAAATTTCTGCAACCCGAAATGAACCTTAATGCATACGCCATAGACATCAAATTTGAATTATAGAATTTTGACAGATGGTATACTTTAGCTGATGGTACCACAACAACCTGTGCTTTAAGTTGCATTTGACCACACATAGATGTAGTGCGAAGTGATATGTCCTTTGATCTGATTTTGTCACATATTTAGTGACCTCAACTTTTTGTGAACATGTTCCTTAATAACACAGTAAATAAGTAGTAAAAATTTAAATATTTCGAACAAAATACGTTCTAGACACAAATATACCAAGGAAACATGCAAAGGCCGCAAGCTATCAAGCTCTTTTGCCATACCAACACATAATAAGATAGATACGTATTTTTTATTTTTATAAAAAATTACGGTAATGTTTTAGACACCACTCCAAAGTAAAAAAAAAACTTTTTTTTTAATTTTTTTTAGTAATTTTACTTTACTTTAACCACTCCAACTACGTTAAAAATGCCTGTCTTAGAAGTGGTCTACCACAATGCTCCAAAGGTGGATTCGATCCGGCGACCCTTGCGCCGCTGTCTCGTGCCCTAACCTTTGAGCCATTGTCGCTTCGACGATACACGTTCGCGACTTCACTCATAATAGTGTTTCATATAGCATAGTATTTGTAGGTATTTTTTTGTGTATTTATCTGGATAGAAAGAAGTGTGATATCGTCAGTGATTGCAGTTACTTTTAGTTTTTTTTATCACCAATCAAAATTGAAATGGCCGCAAACGGTAACTTATTTTTTTTTAATACAACTGTATATTTCAATTTCAACAATAATAACAACTTTAAAAAAAAACAAATTATCGTTGTTGAAATACCCAGTTCCAATACACTATATAACATACAACAATAAATACGTAGGTATTAAAAACAACATACTCCCATAACCATTCCCATAATGAAATACCAACACCAATATAATAAAACAGAAGCGCAGATTATAAATATGAAAACTCCCACGTTTTACATAAATATTGCAAAGTGATATACTATGGATTGTCTACGAACGCCACAAGCTCTGGACAAGGGTGCAAAAATTGCTTAATTTTATTTAAATACTTGTGTTGGGCTGCCAGATAATTTTGGCTCGACAACTCTGAGAGCTTCATTGATCCAATTTTCTTATTTTTTGTGTCTGGCAACCCCAGAAAAATGGAGGCAAGCGTACAAGTGGGGTGTACAGATGCATTGCGAAGCCTCATTTCATATTTACTTACTGGTAGGCGGTTCTTTCTTTTCATAAACGACTCTACCATCTGGTCCTAGTTCGTTCGTGTTGGATTTTTGGAAGAATAAAAGTTTAATTTTAGTATCAAGAATAAGAATAGTAGTAAATAATAAAGGTGTGGCGTTTTCCCGACAGCATACACACGGGAGATTGTGTTATACACGTCTAGTCTATGGTCTCACATACTATGCACACAGTCAAACGAACGGAACGCTCTATCCGAACACAAGATGACTATAAACAAAACATCCTAACTGATTGATGATCATTTATTACATCGTATAGGGTGGTTCGCATCAACTGACATTTTCGGAAACTGTTCCGTTTCACTGTTAGAAGACAAAACACATTTGATTCTAGAACTAAAACGAAATTATCATACCAGGATGTAACAAAACACCTGTATTGATCACTATTAATGTGACTTAGTGTGTATTGATCACTATTAATGTGAATTAGTGTGTATTGATCACTATTAATGTGACTTAGTGTGGATTGATCACTATTAATGTGAATTAGTGTGTATTGATCACTATTAATGTGAATTAGGATGACTTATTATCGATACTCCAATAGACGTTTTGCGTTTTAGACATTCTATTCTAAACCATTTACTTAGCAACTTTTGGAAATTAAAATTCACTTTTTACAACTTTTACGAATTTTTACGACTGATCAGTTTGAAAATTACTTTCTAAAGTGTGTAAATGGATACTGAGTCGCCACGCAAGTGATCAGTAACTATTTTTTTTATTACACCACGTAATTTAACAACCGGCAATTTTGTTCCTCATCTTGCAACCACAAAATAACGCATGACAGACGGATACCATGAGTTTTCAAAAGTTCCGTTTCGATATTATTATTTTGTACAAAATAATAGTTCATGCCTCTAACAATCACAATTGTCCCCATTGCAACACGTGTGATAGTTTGTGTCACGAGGCGTAGGCGAGTAACACAATATTAGATAGCACGAGTGTTACAATAAGTAATTACGTTCAGACATACAATACATTTTAATTTTAAGTTTATGGTTTTAGCACCGATCACATTAGACATTGAAATCTAGAATATTGAATGTATGAATAAGAGTTTTTTTTCCAGTTTCCAACGAACAGTGAAACGAACATCCTCCGTCCACTTCGCTACCGAACCACCGCAGACGAAGCGACTACATACCTTCCTCCACCTCGATCCCTTCAGCCTTGAGCAGCTCCCTGAGCTTGAGAATCTCCTCCTTGAGCTCTCGGATGAGCTTGGCATTCGCGTCCTCGTTGACAACCGCCTTGCATACGATCTGCTTGGCACGGTCCGCGTATCTGTTGAATAAGGTAATAAAAAAATAGAAGAAACAATAATAAAATTTAAAAAATGTTTACCTATTCACTTGTATATTAATCAATACACTACTTTAGGGAAACCATTTAAGTCTGGCTACGCCCGCGACGTATGAGGGGCGCGGCGAGACGACAGAGGGTGAGCGGGGAGCGAGCGGGAAGCAGTTCCCACCGCTCGCCGGCACGCCCACCCTCGGTCGTCGCACCCCGCGCCCCTCTTATTTAAATGGTTCCCCTATAGGTACAAAAACAAATTCCAAAAATACAAGTAATACATATTTTAAAGGCTCCTCACTACAAATGCTGTTTTTCAGTCCGCGTCCTAACTCTCGCCGCCACACATACTATCCTTATAGATAAGAGTATATAAATTAACATTACTTCTTATCTTCTTCCCATGCCGTTATTCCAAACTGATGTTTACCACCTTCGTTCCAGCCTAATAAATGTAACTGATGGTAACTCGCCACTACAGAAATCAGATTACCAACCCCTTCGCATATGTGCAGAATATCAAAGTTTTGACGTGTGTAATAGGATTTAACAGGCCATTACGAAAACATTGTTATACGTGCTTATTGAACTAACGACGTACAAATAAGCAAAGCGGCTATCTAGTTTAGTTAGATCTAGTTCGTACGATAGATGCGGTTCTCCGACCTAGATGATTCGCGAACTAAAACACAAATCAGTAAAACGTACCTGAGCGTGCTAAGAGTTTCGTCGTAGTTGATGTCGGCCGGCGATATGGCCGCGATCATGGCAGTCTTGGAGTTCCCTCCGAGGTTCTCACGGAGCAGCCATGTCAGGACAGAGTCGCGGTACGGGATGAAGTCAGCCTTCTTCGACTTTTTGCTTTTCGATGCCTAGAGAATGAATTACTTTTGAATACATGTATCATTACAGAACCGCATCACTTAACCCCGCCATAGCCTATTAGGAGCAGGCAGGAGGAGCATTCTCTATCTCCTATTGTAGTCCTGGATTAAGGGACGTGGTCCTGTTATAATATGATCTGTATAATTGTTTAATTACAGGCAAAAAACTTAACGAAGGCAACCCTTGCGTTTTGTAGTTACAGGTTACAAACAAGTGTAGGAGCCTATAGAATTATTAGGACAATTAAATGTTAAGTAGTAGGATTTAACTACGTGCTTAGTTTGCAAACCATACGTTATTTGATAAATATCGGATCTCTATTTAAACACATTTCTACAACATTCTAGAGTTCCCTTCCTTATGTCTTTCATCAAAACTTGCATATTGAATAAATACAATGTTTAAAGTTGTTATAATGAAGCTAATTTTCAAGCATAATACTCGTATGTATTGGCACCGGGTACAACAGAAACACTGGGATATTATTTTAACTCCAGGCGAAAGAGAGAGTGTATCCGCGCATTGAACTTCCTTTGACAGAAATTGCAGTCTTTGCTCCGTCTCTTTTGCACAGAGAGCAGCTTTCGCGCCGCCATCTTCTTGAAATTGTATAGGCACACAAAAATGATTTGAAGGTACTACTTACCGACTACATTTCCAAAGGAAAGAGAAGCGATTGAAAAAGATTTCAAAGAGAATGAGTTACGATAAAACTAGCGTTCGTGAGTATACAAATATTTACAATTACGGACTATTTCGAAGGAACTGCGAGTGCAAAGCGCCTGTCGACACGGCGGCGGTTTGCCTCGCACTTCCGATTTTCACCAGTAAGAAATCGTATTTAATCACATATTTAAAATGTCTCACTATAGTTTCAATTCTAAAACTATTATACAGTGGGCCACAGTGTATCAGGCCATACTCTTTAGTACTTTGTTGATTTAACTTATTTGACACATTCTTAGAATGTCAAGGAATCATATAACAAAACCTTATTGCGATAGGGTTCCATAGAGTATAGCTTGACGTGTCTTCCATTGTACAATATATGAGCTCTTAGAAAGGGAATCGGGTATAGGGTAAAATCGATCTCTGTCTTTGTCTGACATTCGCGTATCGCTATCTATAACCTAAGTCTCAAACCCCGAAGTTCTTTCTAACAACTCACACACTAAAACAATATATTAAACTCAAGTGTTAAGCTAAAGGCAGCTACTCACAATTTCAGCGAGAGCCGAGATAACTTTTCCGAGGGTAGTGAGCGACTTGTTGATATTGGCGCCTTCCTTCAGGCGAGTGCCCTTCGCGCCGGTCGAGTCGGCTCGCTCGGACCCCGCGAGGTCCACCAGCGATATCTTTGACACCTGGGTATCAAGGAAAGGCGTTGGTTGAGTATGGAAATGTCATTGTGATTATTTTGACGTCGAAAAGAAAGAAAGAAATAATTTATAAGATGTATAAAGCTTAGCGTTCATGAGAAGAGTGGAGGCGCAGTGACTTTCTCCGTAAAATACGGACTAGTCTGGAATTCTGCGCTTCGCGCCGCTTGCGCAGCCCAATTCGCTTGATATTGGCATATCCTTTGAACCATATTTTAAAGACATTAAGGTTTAGTTTACTTTGTTATCGCCGCATAGTGTGCGTTGGACTAAAAAGTTGCCATTATTTGAATTCCACTCTTTAAAATCACACGTATCGTTAATTTATTATGTATTTGTGATTTTTTCCCTTAGCCTTTGTTGTCCCACTGCTGGGCAAAGGCCTCCCTAAGGCTCTTCCAAACAACCCGGTCTTACGCTACATCAGCTCAGTCCAGGTTTTACAATGTAAATCCAGGTCCGCCATCTATTGGTGGGTCTGCCTCAGCGTCTGTATCCACCTTATATCCAGAAGTATTGTATAACAACTCTTTAAAAAATAATTAAATATTAAATATGACTACGACATTGTTACCTTCTCGGACATCAAGTTGGTGGTTTGGTCGTGACGCTGCTGCGTGAAGAATATGGTGAAGACAGCATGCGAGCGGGACGAGGTTTCGTTCATGTTTGTAGCTGCCACCGTTCTGTCATAAAAATATACTAGTTAAATATTCTTACATATTCTTACAACGAATGACTGTACAGGAAGCAAGAGACAGAGATTCGTGGCGCTCCGTTCTCTCTGCCTACCCCACAAGGATGATAGCGTTAAGGTATGTATTCTTGTCTTGTCTTATGTCTAAACTATTTGCAGGTGATAAAGAGGCTTGGTCCTAAATGCAGCTCCAGCTCTGCACATTGTGTATACGATTGTATTCATAATTATTGTAAGATATATTTATTTCAAAAGATGTGCTGCTGAAAGTTTCTTGCGCCGCTTCTTTCCTTTCAGTTATAGCTCCTTACGAAGCGGTGGTAGAGTAAAAAATGACGTTGTAAAAATTTACTATAAGGTTTCTACTTACAATAAAAAAATATGATTTGATTTGATTTGATTTGTATGACTATGCCTATTTCCACACTCCACGCACTCCTCCACCTGTCATCAAGGTTATCCGCACATCGAAAACTAATAGCAATAAAGTAAGTTAAGATGTCTATCCATGTCCATCAGGTAAGCAGTTTGCTCGTCTTCTCAAACTTTTCCAATAAAAAAAAATACGCTAGACAAAGATTTCTCTCTCTTCTAAGTCGTGTTCCTCATTGCGAGGGGTCGTGATCATTCTAAGGAATTAATCACATAGAACGACTCTCGTGGCAGATTTAATGGGGTGGTTTGCCATTGCCTTCCCCATTTCACACACTGGTTATCTCAGTGTGCAGGTGTCCTCACGATGTTTTCCTTCACCGTCAGAGCAGTCGGTAAATGTACGCAAGTCTTTCGAAAAAACCGTTAAACTCATTGGTACATGACATTGCATGGTTTCGAACCCGGACCTCCCGCCACTGTGCCACTGACGCTCCAGACAATGATTTACTTTCTCAATATTAAATAACATAAAGGTATCTCACCTAGCCTTGTTTCCTTCGTCAATGAGGTCGTGAATGTCCTGGTAAGACGTGACGGCGAGTTTACTGAGGTCTTCCACGTAGGGTCCCAGGGCTGGGTGCTCGCGGACCCTCAGGTTGCCCTTATTTTTAGGGTTCAGCAAGTCGCGCACGCGTTCGCAGTAGATCTCCATGTAGGACACTTCCACCTACGGAACCAAATAAAGATTGTTACCCCTTCTAATTTATTGTAACATGAAAAAAAGTAAAGTCTATACAATAGCTTACATATTTATATGATAACGTAAAATTATTACTTAACTTTGACACATCTCAAGAAATAATGAGCATTAATTAATTATGTAAATAACTTTAGAAGGTGTTTTTTTAGTTTGTTGAAGTTAACAACATAATCATGTGTATTATATAACTTTAAGTTAGTTATGCATTTGTTTATAAGTTTGTTAATAAAGAATTTTATAAAAACAAACCCCTTCTAAACAGTCCTGAGGAAAAGTCATAAAAAATACTGATTGCCGACAAAAAAAATGTAAAAAAAATATGATTTACAATTTCAATCACATACAATTGTCTGACTGGCTATAATAAACTGCCATAAGTACACAGTAAATTGCAGATTTTATCGAGTCTAATAGCTCAAAATGATACCTCTAATTTTCATGACAAAAGAACTGGATTAAACAGCTAACGTAGTGAATATTGAAATTTAAAACATCGGCGTCATTTTTGTTAACAAAAAACCTTTTTTGGGGGGTATACCGATATAACCCTGGTGTCGTTAAAGAGACCTACGTAAGCACAGAGTGGGTAAATGGAGACTGCGAAAGATAATATGCAGTGGCGTCTCTTGGTGGTGGAGACAAAAATTCAGCACGGTACTTTAAGCCAATGGAGTATAATACTCTTGTACTCTAAAATTGACACAGTCTAAAAAGTACTATTTCCAAGCAATCATGCATCAAAAGCGACTTTACAAATCTCCCATGAAGTTGCGAGGTGAAGTGGCGGAGAGCAAAACAGAGTTGCCTTCTTAATTTTTAAGAGTTAAATAGCAGCCCCCCTTGGGAGGGGGAAATGTTTGTATAGGTTTGGGCCTATACAAACATTTCTAGTCAAGAATTTAGTACCCAACTTTTCTTAAGCGGTCCCCTTTCCCCCATTTTTTCCCTCAACTCACCGAATATTTAAGGTCATCGGAGGTGGTCTGCCGGATGCGGCGGAACAGATCCTTGCAGATCTGCGGTATGATGCCCTCCTGCCCCTCCTTGCCGCACCCCATCATGGTGTAAGACTTGCCCGCCCCGGTCTGTCCGTAAGCGAATATGCATATATTGTAGCCTGCAAATAAAACATTTTATATAAACCACTCCACCAGGATCGAGCAGTTAAACGAGCGTATGGGACGCCCTAACAGACGACGTCCGGTGGGACGTCCCAAATACCGCTGGCGGGATGAAGTGGAGAAAGATCTGCGTGAGCTCCGGGCGCCTGACTGGCTCGAAACTGTGAGGAGAGACAGCGATGGCCCTTTTTGGTATCGGAGGTCAATATCACTTCGGGTCGCTGCGCCAGCGGAGTAAGTAAGTAAGTATATAAACGACTAGTAATTTCAACAAACACAAGACCTATTTTTCACTCGAATTTAGTTTTTTACTGGAATATTGCATTTTGAGTTCAGTTTTCTGCTAAAATACGCATAAATAAAACATTTATTAAATAATTTTAACAAAAGACTACAACACTATTGTGACATATTTTGACTAATAGCATTTCCTAGTTTTACATACAAAGAGTAACTGACTTCCGAAATTTTATTTTAATAGATTATAATGTGATGATATTATGTGGAGTTATAGCGATACGGTGAGCATTCTATTTTATAGTCTTTCTACTTTCATCAGCGAGCATCGACGCCTTTGCTGATGACGATGGTGGTCATTCACCAGCTGGTGTACCGTCTGCTTGTCTGGCGAAACTTTATAAAAATAAAGGTTATTGTTACCGTCAAAAGCGTGTTGCAACATCTCCTCCCCGATGTCTTTGTAGACCATGATTTGGGAGGAGAACTCGGGGTCGCATTGCTGGAACAAAACGAAAATATTGTTAATTACATCGCGATGATTTTTATCAAGTCATATGGTCGAGGAAAAGGGTGAAAGGGGAGAGAGGAGGAGGAGAGGGAGAGTTAATGGCCATTCATAAAATACGAGTATTATATTAGGTCCTTACATATGTAATTGGCATTTTGTATGGGAGGAATATAAAGTCGATTTTTTAATATTATGATTCAATCCCGGAATAGACGAGATTATGAAATTTTATTATACTAGATATAATGTGGGTTATTAAAATATGTATTGCTTGGTATTAAATAAAGTTAGTTTTGTCCACCATTTATCAAACTTACTTTTTGTGAAGTCAGGGAAAGGCCCTGACTTCAAAAATTATAAGATTTCACTGTCAACAGTGGCGGGATTGCACAACAGATTAAAATTTACTACCAAAATGTTCATAAAATTATTTCGATTCATAATAAAGTTCGTATTTTATCGTAGGCTACCAACTCGCCATTTGCCAGTTGAATAAATTTGAATGAATTAAGCCGATTGGCAAATATCTCTCGTTAAAATTACAAATCAGCCCGCTCTTTGAAAAAGAAATTATTTTATACATTTTAAAATAACGAATTGGACAGTATAGCAATCTATGACGGGGCCATTACAACTCCCATCTACGACCGTTAAAAAATTGAAAAACTGGGCCATCTAACACCTGCCCGTACGCCCGCCCGCCTGCATAAGGCAAATTGTGCCTACCATTTTTGTGTCTGAACTGAAAGTATTCACATTTTCAAAACAAATATTCTGTAATTTTTAAAGAATACGTGAGCACTTATATAAAAACTGCTTCTGAATAAAAGAGGTAATTTAATCTGCGTAATGACTTTATAATTTATTAAAATCAATTATTTATTAAAGTGAGTTAATATTTCAGAAAATATTAAGTTCCAAGTTTCAAAACATCCCAAGGAAATTAAACACTGAAACATCCAAAACAAGATGAAACAACGATGTAATCAAAATGTAAATATTTGCAAACAGCCATCCGAATGGAGCTCGCCGTTTCGCTGTCGGGATCGGGATTGTAATTTTCCAGAGACGGAGATTGGAAACTGCGGTTTGTTTGAACTATTGGGTCACATAGAGTATATACTCGTAGGTACGATAAGATTACTACTGCTAGTAAGTACCTTTTTAGTACGGTGATATGACTGTGAGCAGAATCAGCATGGAGTGATATTTTAACTATATCAGCCGCAAAGCAGCAATTCTTGCATTGCAGTGTTTCGATTTGAAGGGTAAGAAAGCCAGCGTAATTACTTTCACATGAGGCACTCCATCTAAATCCTCAAGGTTAGCAACGCATCGAAAATCCTCTTAATAACATTAAAATAATATAATACTTAATGAGGCAATGGTAAGGTGAGGACCTATGGGCGACGAGACCACTTATCATCACGTTTTCCGTTTGCTCGTCTACTCTCCTTATACAATAAAAAATGCCTGTAATCTCCTGGAATGTTCCATCTTCGTCTAGCTTATTGTATAGTCTCAAAGTCAAAAGGAACTCATAACCTACTCGTATGTTACTGGATGAAAATGAGGATATTTACACAGTATAGTAGATACACAGTTTACCTACTATATAGGTAAAGATAAATGATGGATATAAAATGGTATTAATCACTACATGAATATTGTTTGTTCAGTTTTTACCATTAATCTCAGTAGTTAAAATAATAGAAGACGTAGAGATAGATATTGAAATGAAAGCGACATTGAACGACTTTCAGGCTTTTATTATGTCTCGATCCATCTAGTTTAAAAAGAAACCATACGAGTACGTGTACCGTAGGTAATCCGATAATAACGCTGTGGATAAATCTAATATGGCGGCCGTCCAAAACATCCGGGCGAACGCCATTGCCGGCCGGCGATTGGCGTGAAATCTTATTACGAGCGGTCAGCCATCGATCGCGGTCATTAGAGCCTTGCTCGGGTTATTAATGGGATGAAAGGCTATATACGGATGAAAGGATGATGAAGGGTTAAAAATAAACAAGGAAATTAGCAGTTTCTTTCTTGCTTCTCGTGGAATAAAGTTTGTTTTGACACCAGATCAGGATAACGCTATATTGTCTCTGTTTAGCACTTCATCTCATTATATAATTTCATTGTTTTAAAAACTAATAGCTATATACACAGAGCCAATAAAAATTTAAAGTGTAAGTTCTGATATCTCATTTCTCTTGTTCTGATGAACATGTCTAATTTTTACACGCTTTAGAACGTTCTCGAAGATCTTAAGATTACTTCTCTCTCGATAACATCGGATCTTCGGATTAGACCATGCACGGGCTATAAAGTTTAAATAATTTAGGTAAAAGTGAAATTAGGCAATTAATAAAAAATAACTTTTCCTATTTTTGAAGTTCGATAACATTTTCACAGCAATTGCATCTCAATCAAAAACAAAAGCTTTCTACATTAACTGATACAAACGCAGCTGCTCTACGAGCTACGGCGTAGAGCTTCGTAGCATAGTCCTATTGTAACGATGTCGACTTCATCGTCCATATCAACCTCCTTGCCATCAAATTCAACCTCATTGTTAGCGTTTATCTCATCTCATTTCGTATTGGCATCTTCATTTCTTCATTTAAATTCAAAATCATGTTCCCATTCCATTTCTAAATTTCATTATTCCATTAATTTCATTATTTTATTTGTACTTTCACTTTTTATCTGTATTTTATCTCGAACGGACGTCTCCCGTTCACTTTGATTTCCTACTACCTATTTTCTGTGTTACTATTTGTGTTCTTTTCCTTAAAATATATTATTTAACAACAAATTCTTCTATTACTTCATCTGCGCACTGTCCTAGAACCCTGCTAGCCGGCAATAGAGGACAGACTGTAGCACTAAAACGCTAACCCATCTAAAACAAGAGAGGTCTACGCACTCCCGTAGATCGTCTCTCCGTCGGTTATTTGTGGAGGAAACTCTAGACACAAGGAGGCAATCTCACTGTTTACTATAGATTCTCAGAGACACGATTTGTGGACAAACAGCTGTTATAGCTACACGTCTTGTTTCAGAATACAGGGTGGAACTTTTGTACCGTGACTTCGAAATCGAAAGTAAAGAATTGGCTTTTCATAAAAGATGGCTTGATTGTTAATGGTATTTTTCAGTAATCGATACTGAGTCACTAAATGCAATACTCGTAGAGGTCAGTTTGTTATACCCGTGTCGTGCCGGCCTTAAAGAATAGCACCACGCACTACGCCAACTCTTCCCGTGGGTGTCATACAAGGCGGCTAAGGGTCTTTGTGGATACTATTCTACACCTAGTAGACGGCGATAGGCTCGCCACCTATCACGTACGTTCTCCAAATCTTACGACGAAAAGTGGGAACTACCTATGATGAAGGTGGTTCCTCTGTCTACCCCCTCGGGTATTATGTACGTGATAGTTATGCTATGCTACTGTTATACCCTGTATGGATGTTGCAGGCAGAATGTATAATCCGCCGTGTTACAAAGCGGCTAGACAGCCGCTTTACAAAAGAACGTTTCTGTTTCTGTAAAACGTTCAGGTAGTGCTGTAGTTGCAATACGTTCAACAAAACGGCGGCCAATGTTTAGTCGGATTGTAAACAGGTTAAGATGTTGGGTGACCATGATTTAAGGAATAAAAAAAACTCTTAATTATTTTATAAATCGACTAAGTAAACGTTTAGTACATAGAGTTAAATTGAAAACATTTTATTTTTAATGCAATACGGCATTTTGTCTCGCTGGCATCGAGTTCCGCCGTATATTGGACTCCATGGCCACCTAACCCATTTTGATGTGCGTTATGATAATCGGTTTTTTGACCATGTATTTTTCAGTCTTCGCATTGAGATTTATAGTTTTCTGCTAAATTGTTAGTTAAACTTAACTTTAAAATCACGGTATTCACACATATTTTGCACGTTTTCACTCATTAAACTATTAATATTTACACTTTGTTGTGACACAGATTGCGAGTGAAACGTCATTTTTATTGGTATGCTAGTCTAGCGCCACGGGTGATGAAGTTTTGAACTAAAATGACAAAGCGGCGGTTCATGACTCGCCCGTTCACAAAATGACGACGCAGCAATCAGCCGCATTAGTGAACGCGATTACAATGTGGCGTATTGTCGTTTAACCGTATTACAATCCGGCTGAACGCCAGTTAGCCGTTTTACAGAACGGCACCGTTTTGTAAACGGACTAGGTGTTATGTAATCCGGCGGATTATACATTTCAGCTGCGACAAGTATACTATGAAATAAATAATACTCAGTACTCACATTGTGGGACCAGTATGAGAAATCGAAGTTGAAGCTTTTTGGGGCATCTTTGTTGCCAGGTGGAGCTTTCGGGTTTTGTATAACTGCAACAATAAAATATATGTTAGTAAACAATAAAGAAAAACACAAATCATATACGATTTATTGATCAGTCAGTACTGACAATTATATTCAAAGTCTAACTTATATTATGTAGAAGAACATAAATAGTAGCTGATTCTGCACGACTCTTTGCAGAGACGCAGAGTCAACCTAGGGTAGTACTACCCCTTTTACATATTTCTGCGGCAAAGCAGCAATGCTTGCATTGCTGTGTTTCAGTGGGAAAAAAGAGCCAGCGTATAAAACGCAAAGCGTTGCGTAGATGGAGCCACTCGCACACTCCGCAAACAGAAAAGCAAAAAGAAACGTTTGAAATCATGTTATTTGGGTTAATTTAATTTAATTTTACAAAGCTATAGTAAAATTATGATTATATCAAATCTGTTAAGACAGCGTGGCACGAAACTGACGAGTAAAAAAAAGATTTGGTGGAAAGGAACGTATATTCATGTTGATTGGCTATGTACCATTGTGCTAGTGGTGCCTCTAGTGATAAAACATTGCAGGATTATCTCCTATTGTTTATCCATCTGTCTTTATGACGGTTCGACTTAGTGGTAAACAGACGGTAGCACATTTCGGACGTATATTGTAAGAGGCCAGCCCGAAGCCGAGTCTGGATGGAAGGCTAATATACAGTGCACTTCCTTTCTATAACAGATCTATGCGACAGATCATAAAATATATATTTATAGATAATATACCCGGCGTATTTGTCACATCACTATATATTATATGTTGTCGCCTACTATACTTTTAATAGTGCAGTTTTTTCTCCCTAAGTACTTGCATTCTGATATGACATAACTCCATAAGGCACAGTTTTTACCTGAGTACGGTGAATGAAGGTAATTTTCAAGCGTGGGTATTTAGATAATTGTGTTATCAGGCGCCATTACAAGTGTCAGTTCTCATAAATGCTAACGAGCAGATAGCCAATAATATGTAAACACTATAGATTGAGTTATATGTCTGATACAGAATTGTTGACTACACCTTTATCACCGTCATTATTAGCCAATGACTTTGGTTTTTGCTTCATGGTGTCATGCTGGCAATGGTAAACTTTTCACGTCGTTTGGATGTCGTCACTCGCAGCATAAGATATATGCAACGCAACGCGGCATGCTTTGTGATGTGTCACGGGGTCTTTTGGTCACGATCCACAACTAAATTGACTTTACTTTGTTTTTAAATTGACTTTACTTTGTTTTTAATAACTGTTTGTTTAAATTGACTTTATTTATATATATTTTTTTATGTTTTTCTTTCTTTCTTTCTTATTTACAACTTTTCAAAGTATGCCCGTGCGGCATCAATGCACTTATGCATTCGACTAAACCAGTTTTCAAAACATGTAAAAAACTGCAAGAACAGTCGAAAAAGAATCGAAAGAGAGCCACCTAATTTGGTCTACTGCTTCGTCTGCAGTCGTAAATTTCCTTCCCCGCGTAGATTTCTTCAATGTGGGGAACATAAAGAAATCACACGGAGTCAAGTCAGGACTGTAGGGGAGTGGGTGGGATGTGGTAGCAATTGCACGCCCGAATTAAACAGTCCATGGTTCTGGCAGCCGTGTCAGCGGGATCGTGAAAAATTATACCACGCGTTCCGCTCCTCGGACGTGACAGACATGTTTTTTAAATTAATTAAAAAATAACTAAAATTCGCACGCAAGTGATATTTGGCTAATGAATTTCTAATAAAATTTGCCTCCAAGGGATAATAAAAGTATAACAATGAGGTTGATAACAAGCCGTTGACTAACAATTTTTGGACCGCCCCACATATTTCTTTTTACATTCTGTGCAATGCAATACCTACAACTTTGATCTTCTCCACAATGGTTCGTCACACCTCTTCATGTAGGCAACAAACCATTTCTCTTTGATCTCCATTTCGTTTCTCTCGTACATTCAGTACAGTCTGCGAGTCTTTGTGTCTTCTCGTCTAGGTACTACATAGAGTGCGACTTTGCCGTCAGTCCGTCGCGACGTATCGACCGGCCGCGACGCCCGCCTCGCCAGGGCGGGCGTTCGAGTCGCTTTGCTCTAACTGCGAGGTTACATGGCTGAAGTTTCAGCGGTAGACTGTGTAGCGGATTGAGATATACTTTTCCTCCACATTATTTAATTCCAATAACACGTTATAACATCTAGCGATTTGCCTTCAAACCCCACACAGTGTGAGTCATCACATCACTGCACCCCACTGCACTAACTCCGGCTGCGGTGTCTGACTCATCTCTTATAGATTCAACTCGTTTTCCTACTTGTCTTCTTATTTCTGTTCTAGACGTTCACAATTCCGTTTCATCTTATCTTCCATCTTCATAAAGGTGAACTACCGCGAACAGCATGAATGTTAAGGCTTCCTTAAGTCTCTACGTGGCATCTGTGCCTAGAGCTATGGCGTAGAAGGGGATAGCATATTTTTGAATGAGACGTAACTTTAAAGACGTTTATTGCAACTATCGATAAATTTAGCTCGATATACAATGGCCAACGCGTCAGGGTGTTCTTTGGTACCTTGTCGCTTTAACTTATTAGACATACATTCATACGAATGTCAAATAATCATAACAAAAACTTATTACGACAGGGTTCCACACAGCTTTATGTGTCTTGCAATGTACAAATCTACAAAAAGTAAAGCCAGACGAAAAGTAATAATGTTACGAAACTGAGACTGAATAATTTTATAGTAAATCAGATGCCATTCAAAATTGATGTTTTGATTATATATTAAGTATTATATTTCTGTATATATTATAGTATTTACGTAATATTATTACTACTGCATTGCAGCTTGCTAAGGTTTGCATATTTTTTTTTATTATAGTTATTTATTTATTTGAGTGTAGTATCTATTTCATACGCCTTTTACACCCGTATATTAAGTATCTTAGGATTTTTTCATCACCTGAAGGTTGCCTGGAAGATATCGCTTAAAGCGATAAGGCCGCCTTCAGCACATTGTGTTGTACCTCTCTTTATGTTGTATGTTTTAATTTTGTCCTGGGTGTGCAATAAAGTATATTTGTATTTGTATTGTATTGTTTTTATTCTAAATAGAAATATCAATTTTAGTTTCGGATTCGGGCTGGGCTTTAAACTCTATTCGTTTCGGGGGAAACGGGGTAATATATCAACGCATCAAAAACGTGTAAAAATCAATACTGCCGCAATAGTTTCCAAGAACTTTTCCTCCACATTATTTAATTCCAATAACACGTAATATATACCAGTGTACATGTTGCGATTTGCCTTCAAACCGCACACCTTTAGTGTGAGTCATCAATCACATCACTGCACCCCACTGCACTAACTCCGAGTAAACGTCACTCCGGCTGCGGTATCTGACTCATCACTTGTAGATTTAACTCGGTTTCCTACTTGTGTTCTTATTTCTGTTCTAGATTCCGCTTCCTCTTATCTCCAAATCTGTTACATTTAGCGTGAGTCATAACATCACTGCACCCCACTGCACTAACTCCGAGTAAACGTCACTCCGGCTGCGGTGTCTGACTCATCTCTTGTAGATTCAATTCGTTTTCCTACTTGTGTTCTTATTTATGTTCTAGAAGTTCACATTTCCGCTTCCTCTTATCTCCAAATCCGTTACCTTTAACGTGAGTCATCACATCACTGCACCCCACTGCAGCGAGATGTATTTCCTGTTTACGAGTTGTTTTACCGCGCGGAACTAACACCGAGAAAACATCACTCGGATTTCGCTGTCTGACTTATCTCTTGTAGAAATAAGTCGTTTTCTGACTAGCGTTCATAAGAAAGCAATAATGTTTTTATAACGTAGGAAATGGAATTATAGTAGAAGTTTTTAAAATGTTATTGTGGAATAAATTTGAACGATCAATGCTCTTGGGTAGGGTATTATGTATTTGACAGTGGATTTTCATAAAGTTAAAAAGGTGTTTTGTATATTGGACATACTTAAAAAATGAAAACGTAAAGAAATACATAAAAATAGCTGTAAATATTGTGTAGTACGATTTTTTTGTTACAAATCACGATAAAGAATTGAAATAGCAGACTGGAGCTGGAGAATAATTGTGAATTTCAAAAGCAACTATTAGTGATATGAAATGTCATTTTTACACTGAAAAAAATCCTAACAAACAAAGTGCAAATTTTGCTTGATTTATTTATTTTTTAACTATCGGTTTTTATTTTATTTTTCCAAGATTATGTTTGATTTATAGAACCATACTCGGTCATTGAAATAAAACCAATTTGATTACACTTTTAACAATGTAAAAATATTTATTTTTATAAAGCACATAGTAAGGTTTATTAACGAATTAACGTTTATTGACAAAACTAATAAATTACTTGATAGATACTATAATATGGGGTAGTACGAGTTAATAAGTTGATTAGTACATTTTATCAAAATTTTTGTTCTTTTCAATAAGAAACTTAATTAATTAATTTGGCTTTGTTGTTAGCAATTAAGCTGCTTTATATTATCGTATTTCATAAAGATAGTTTGTTAAAGTAAACAACATTTTGATTATTCTGACAAAGTTTTTTTTCAGAGCACTTCTAGCATAAATACAATTTACACTTATTGCAATTCTCAGTCGGCGCTCTTTTACGGTACATTTTATCGGCATTTCCATTTTAATATTCCTTCTAGGTCAGATACTAAATGTTGGAATCATTCAGTAGGTGGTAGTTATACCCTATAAGTCGCTTCACCCCTACATACATCCTCCGATAAAGCACTCTATCAAACCCCGTGACAGCAGACGGCACAATGCATCGGCCATCTTGGAAACCGGAGACGGATGAGAAGCGTTCGTTTCCATAGCGGGACATACGTATAGCGCTACAAAGGCTGGGAGGGACCCTGGTTGCAAGGTCGAGGTAACAAAACACACCCTCTACCCACGGGATTGGACGTACTCATTGTGTTATAAAAACAAAGCATATCATTTTACATGGAATAATAGGTTCTACTTATGAAATAAGGTGACACAAAGAACATTACAACAGCCCAGTTAACTTGTTTAATTAATGTAGAGAATGCTATTTCTTTATTTCGGTACGAGAGTTCAGAAAATTCCATCAAAGCAAGTATGCTATTGCTGAATCTCATTTCTACACAAACTATTTCTAAATCGAACAAAGTGTGTGAAAAAAATCACGCAAAACTAGCCCATAAGATGCCCTAAGAAATTATGTAATATGTTAAATAACAGACTTACATCCTTTTAACCGGATAGCACTTCGTTAGTGAGTTCGCTAAGTGAACAGAAACTTTAAATTGCCAAAAGGCCCACTTTTCCAAGTCGCCGCTTCCTAATTCTTGATCCTATCCAATGAGAAATGGTTTCGACGCATCCAGAGAACAATGCGTGGAGTCAATGGAGGTCAAAGCACGGAGGTTCGACAAAGAGGGCAGTGATTATGGCGTGTTGGTGCGGAAAATTTGCGAGGGCCCGAGGGGCGTTCGTTAAGCTTTATTTGGGGCACGTTTGGAGTGAATGAAGCTTGATTTAGAGCTGTTATTCATGACTTGCGAAATGCCCATCCCTGGATAAAGGTTACGCGTATACCTATATACGGTAGAGCGGATAATTGTTATCTGTAGAGAAATTTTGACAGAAATAAAGTATATAAAGTATATTGGTAGTGGTAGATCCTAAAGTGAAGGATCGCCTGGGGTGGTACCACCCTCTTATCTATTTCTGCCGTGAAGCAGAAATGCTTGCATTTCTGTGTTTCGGTTTGAAGGATAAGAGAGCCAGCATAATTTCCGGCACATGAGGCACTCCATCTTAGTCCTCAAGGTTAGCAGCGCATCAAAAACCCTCTAATATTAATACAGTGAGGTGAGATGTCTATGGGCGACGGTGACCACTTACCATCAGGTGGCCCGTTGGCTCGTCTGCTCTCCTTATTTAATAAAAATAAAATAAATAAATATAAGTCAAAACAGTAAACAGTATAAGTGTATTTTACTTTACTTTACTTTACAGTTTTTGACTTGGCAAAACCTAAAGAGACTATAGCTTCTGTAAGATTTATCGGAGTTTTTTATTTTTAAGGGGTCTCTCTTGATATGGACTGTATCAGAGGGAAGGGGGGTTGGAGCTGCAGTCTCGAAGGGGACAGTAATAATTTTGTAAAGCTATCATAAAATATATTTCTGAAGATCCTATTACATATAAACCGCAATGTGACGGGCTGACTCGATCGGGCGATCACATTTTTTTAATTTAAACGGCTGTGGATGGGAGTTGAAATGACCCCGCCATAGCTTGCTGTGGATTTCGACTCGTAAAATAATATTAAATAACGTAACTTAAAGAAACGAAACGTAACATTTATCTTAATAATACCATTCCTTAGTTATTAGGAGCGTTGATAAAGCGATAGTCCTTAAATCGTTTAACCTAAAAATCTTAACCTCGCGGTAATATAATATTATAGGAAGTGACCTACATCCAAGAGTAAAGCCATTTACCTAATACCCCGACCTAATAAAATAAATCCTACCCCATCCGCTATAAAAACGTAGTAGCGGTTCAACGTTTTCTACAAAAACATACGCACGAATGTTTTGTTAAATCTTTTGAATTAGACAGGCTCATTGCACAATATTTATCCAAGGACATGGCTACATAATGGTGTCGATTCTATAAAGGTCTCTAAAATTTAGCGACTAAATAGTTAAAACTAAATAAAACTGTCGGAAACTGTGGCGGATCTCGCCGCCTTCGTTGGGTTATGGGAATCAAAAACCGACAGTAATTTAGTGTAAATTGTACTCTGACAACAAGATGAGACAAAATGACAGGACATTTCTTTTTTTTGTTACCATACGCGTATGTTTTATCCAGCGCAGGCAGCGAGATCCACTTGACGGACTCTAACATATTATGAAAAAGTGTATATACGCGAGAATTTTTAGCGAGAAACTCACCGAAATATCGATATCATTAATACTTTTATTCCCAGATGTTTAGTATTTCAATGAACGGCTAATAATTCACAAGTAAATAGACAAACGTTTCTACTAAATATGACTAACCGCTCGATAAACTCGGTGTCGATCAGAAAGTCGATTGCATAATCTGTTAGGTTAATTAATCTTCGATATTCCAGAAACCATGTTGGATAAAAGGTTTATCTTTGAAGCAAAGTTTCAGGGTATTTATGTGACCGAATTGTGAATCAATAAAAAAATTACTTATCTTTTGCTTTTGTCTAGGTTATCGGGTGTAGTCAACTTGCCCGATAATTTATATTTTAAATATAAATGCACTGTTTTATACCAAGTTTTAGTGCAATAAAAATACCTAATTCTACCTTAATCTTGTTTATTCAATCCATGGAAAAAGCTGTACAATCTAAAAGCAGCGACGAGTGCAGCGAGCACGTTTCGAACATTACTTACAAAAGATCTCGTTCAACTTCATAGAGCTTTAGTGGTGCTGTACGAGTATTGTTGCTTTGTGTAAGGCTTTATGGAGCATACATGTGCTCAGATTGAAATTAAGAGGTCTATATAAGGTTCAGTATGTATACAGAGATATCTTGTACACGTGCTACGTATGATTGTTATTGAACCCAATTTGAATCATTATTACAATATCTGATTAACTAACAATCGGTAAGTGCATTGTAAGATGCATGTATGATCATAGCTGCCTGCCTGCTAATCCAATAATAATAATATACAGCACTCCGTAAAACACGAGTCCGAAGTTCATAATATGAAGACCATCAGATCATCATGCAGACAGAGGCGAGTGGAAGACTTTGCTTTCCTGATGAGGAATAACAGGAAGTCATCAACTTCATCAATTAAATAAATGGTCTCCAAGTAAGTTGATTGATCAAGCTCCTGGAAAACGTTAATGTTTATTCGACTTCCAATTTCAATCTTATCATATTTTCTATTCAGATTACTGCAATGTTTGACCGTAATCTTACTTCAAATGACATTGAGATAGCGGATGTACGTATGTAATAGGCAATCTTAGTACATGTACAGAATTAATGAAGCTTAATAATAATTCTCTAAACAAAATCCTACCAATATCTCGAGAGCTCATTGTAAGCTCCGTTAAACAGCCATCGCTCTCAAAGCTCCATCTAATCAAAGTGAGTAAGCACTCCATACGGGGAGGGGAAGCGTGCACAATTTACGAGCCCCGTCAGCGCCCCATGGACAAGGTTTATGGCGCATAATGGGGTTTATGGGCCATCGCAGCGCATTGCGGCCGCTTACCGCCAAGATCGTGGCCCATGGGTGCCAGCGTAAAGGTGTGTAAGCACTCTGGTAATGGTAGTAAAACTGGTTATATTACTGCAAGAATGTCAACCGGAATGAGAAACCGGAAAACACTGAAAATCTTCTTAAAATTCTTAGTTATAGAACTTCCAACTAAAACAATATTTGTTCGCTGAACCATCATCTATTTAAACTTCATTATTCGTGTATGACATTTCGTCACCAATTAACACTATATCATCCATTAAGGACTCTTTCATCTCTGTACTTCAGGTATTAAGATTGTCACAAAATTGTTACGAACATCATGTTCTATTCTCCAATTCCTTTTGTCATGTCAGCCACAAATCAAAAATACACAAAAATCATTCATTGGGTACTTTCTAGGCTTGCTTTAGCCTTCGCGAATAAACTGTAAATTAACTTACATCTTTATAACCCCTAATTTACGTGACGTAGACGTAGGTGGAGTCTTTCCAGTAAAGAGAATGTATTTTCAAACTTATCTGGAATTACGACTTGTATATCCTTTCCATTTGCATAGCCATTCATCAATTACTGCGTCTTTGGACTCTTTGGAAGAAGAAAATGGCGTTTGAAAGAATCTAATAATAAAAGGCTTTCAATGTCCAAGCTAATGCATATTAATGGCATTCAAGTACTTTAGGTATGACGCACATCATGACGTCACGTATTTCCTTTATAGAGCTTTTACACGGCTTTTATTGTCAACCAACGCAGTCACGTGGTGGCAATGAACTTGAATGAGCAGAGGTGTGATATGATATTATTGTCATTTTATGTGTGTCATGTTGGTTTTGGTGGCAACTTGGAGTTTCGTAATGTATTAGATGTGGAATTATAGTTGTTGCGATGGTTTGATGAGCGTAGTAAGATATGTAATTATAAAAGTAGGGCAAAGTTAAGTTTCAATGTTTGAATCATTTTGCGTAAAACATTCGTCTTGATATAAAAGTTGCGTCATTATGATTTTATTCTGTATAAAAAAAATGGGAGGTGAGCATGATAGCTAGATCTTATTATTACCTAACTGACTGGTTATCACAATAAGCATCTTTCTAGTGATTAATATTTACAGATCTTAATCTATGACAGCATATCTAGCTTTCTAAAAGATCTAGCTAGACGTAAGTACCATTTGCCACGACTCTTTTCAGTGATAACGAGAAGAAACTCGTCACAAAGCATTTACCGACTTGAGCGTTGTTCATGCCGTTTAAACGCTGGCTTTTGCACGTTGTTCGTGTCGTTTAAACGCTGGCTTTTGCACGTTGTTCATGCCGTTTAAACGCTGGCTTTTGCACGTTGCTCATGCCGTTTAAACGCTGGCTTTTGCACGTTGTTCGTGTCGTTTAAACGCTGGCTTTTGCACGTTGTTCATGCCGTTTAAACGCTGGCTTTTGCACGTTGTTCATGCCGTTTAAACGCTGGCTTTTGCACGTTGTTCATGCCGTTTAAACGCTGGCTTTTGCACGTTGTTCATGCCGTTTAAACGCTGGCTTTTGCACGTTGTTCATGCCGTTTAAACGCTGGATTTGCACGTTGTTAATGGCAACAGTCTTTCAGTCCAGACGGAGTTTTAATTTATTTTACATTTCATCCATAAAACTATACGTCTTGCTTGATATCTAAAGAGTGGGTGTTGATTGGAGGTGAAATTAGTTAGTATCTAATCTAGGCACTTATTTGACTTATTTTGCTTCGTCTAGTGTCAATCAGTGCTTGAATCTAAAATATCGTTTTTGACCTCTAAACAGACAACATTTAAAAATCGCTTAAAACTACTCAGATTATTCAACCTGGGGTCCGATTTTAGAAATAGAAATAGAAAATCCTTTATTAATAGACCATATAGGTACATATGACAAAAAATACGTAAGAAATTTCACAAAATGAGTAAGATTCTAACTTGACCAAATTTTCCATACTAACAAGTGACAAGTGTAGTAAACTTATGATATGATCTATTAAAAGAGCCAAGTTCAGTTGAGTATATGAGTCTAGATGTATAGATACCTATATATCTAACGACGCTGGTTTTCAACTATTTTACTAAAAGAACAATCTCAATAGAAACTAAACTGCAGAGCCTTGACGCTTTTCGAATACGATTAGTCACGAACCGTTCCAATTAACGTTACGTTTCGGTCAAGCCAAAAATCGATCGGTTCGTTCGCATGTGTTTGGATGGTGTTAGCAGAATTTAATTAGTTTTTAAAGTGAGATCGAAACGAAAACGTAATCGCTATTCTATTGGAAATGAATGACAAACGTTGTAAAGCCCACAGCTTTACATATTGGGCTCCTGTATTTGGATCAAATTAAAATGTCGCTTTTTAACTCTAAACTAAATTTCATCATCATCATCATCAGCCTATTAATGTCCCCACTGTTGGGGGGCAGACCTCCCCTTGACCAAGGAGATACGGGACATGATCCACCGAGAGCGGGCCCAGTGCTGATGGTGGATTTCACACACCTTCGGATACTTTTCATGTCCTCAGACAGGTTGCCTCACGATGTTGATGACAATATTTAATACCCAAGCTATCCCTTAGTAGTTTACACAAACAATTGATTTCTCCTGACATTGCTACCTCTGCTAGTCATAAGGTTTCGGCGCTCGGCCTTCGGTCGGGCCGGATCGGAGCACGCACTCTATTGCGCTGAACGTAAAACGCTAAATATACGAGCATGCCTCTCCTCTGCTGTCACGCTATTTGAACATAACTGGCATTCATAAAATAGTTACAGTTATACGGCTATCGAAACCTAGGCAGCAACACCTCTGGAAACCACAAAACATTTCTCAACCATGAATTCAAATATGCGGTCTTCTTGGAAAATATCTTCGAGATTGACCTAGAGTCAAATACACTTAAAACTTAACTCTCAAATTAAACATAATAACTACTCTCTAACTTCGTTAAGCTAGATTGTTCGTAAGTTAATTCCAGACCACAGACATTTTATTTAATCACTATCCTGGCCTCGACATTCTTTAGTTAAATTAAATCCACCCCAGGCTACAATCTACACCACATTCCTTAGAGCAACTTCGGGGTCTTCACATTAACCTCTTTTCCCCAGCATATTTCGTATCTCTGATGAAGACTGATTGATTTGACTCTTATTTAGCCGTAAAATGTTCCTTCATCCTAACAAACCTGATAAAACGCTTATAAATGATATTAAGAATATCTAAATTTAATTCCTTTTTTGTGCTAATAAATAACAAACCATTACCTTGGTTGCTCTTTTTTGCGCATCGCTAAACAAAACACAGTTCATATTTGCCAGTTTCAGTATAAATATACCTATATTTAGAGATAAGATTAGCACAATACCGAAAGAAGTGAATATTAGGGACGCAGTTGACGAGTAGTGGAAAAATTTAAAGAAAGACGTATTCACTATAGGTAAAACGAAAACTGATGAATCATCGATGATAATTTAGCAGAGTTGTAAATGCCACCAGGTAACCTCAGAACAGATAGTACCAGAAAGAAGGCAATCAGTACATTGTACGTCATATAAAACTGACAGAATGTTGATGATAGCGTTTTGACGTTTTTTATGAGAAAAACATTATATCCATTATTATTTTTTTGTGAGCCCTGGCTGCAAAACGACCGACATCTACTTTTTTGTACTTTCGTAATGTCTGTTTGCGAGTTTCAAAAAGTTAACAACCCCAATTCACGAGTCACCTTGAGACCCTTTTACATTAGACATCGCTTTCCGACCCTTAGCGCTGACCTTAGATAATGAAGAGTGACGTTTATACAGCCGTAAAATTCTCCCTCGCCCTGATGTGCTGATAAACTGAATAAACGTAAATCAAGTGCCTTATAAAAGGCTTTTATAAGTAAAATAAAACTATGTTTTATTTTAGGAACATTTATTTTCGGTTAGGTAAAAATACACTAAAGATTGGGGGTATCGCACGCCTTGTCCATATATGTGACCTAGAATATAAGAACGCAATCATACTGTAAGTCTGCGGAAACACGATATTTTAACAACAGAACTCAGATGAAAAACCTGAGAAAAGCTGACGTAGGATTAGTAATTCATTTTAGTATAGCGAAATTTCGCAACACACTAATGTTACTTCAAAACGTATAATTTAAACGTCACTTTTCTATATCGCATTATTAGCCCTAATTATATAATAGTAACCCGTGAAATCCGAGAGGACGGGTCGCTTTGCGGTCCGCTAAATATCGTCGCTCTTTTGTTTTAGACAGCCAACCGCAGCGCTGATTCCACTTTCCCACAGAAATGAGGCAACGAAACGAATGCCAACTGCTGTTGTGCAAATCTGTATCAGAAGTTACAAGAATTGTGGATATTTGGCTTTCTGATTGATCCGTGTTTGTCTCTCACCGCTTACAATCGGGCGAGATTGAGGTCGAATAAAGATTTAGTGGTAAAAAAAAACCAGCATATAAAGATATTAACATAGCTTGACCTGTGATCGACTGTACCAATGTATCTGTAGTGTTACCAGAAATGAACCTTCTAACATCTATAACGTACCTGTAGTGTTGCCAGACATCTCTATGATACATTTGCTTTCGCGGGCGATCTCCCGCGAGTTGAAGGGGCGAACCCTGACCGCCACCTTCACCGACGACATGGCTGCAGCTGTGCTTCTCGGCAGCCACTAACGCATCGGTACGGGGCCGGACTCACACCTGCAAGGGAACAAGACTTTACTATATGATCCTAGAGGATACGTCAGAATCGAAGTGGCCTTATGAAGTGACAATAGTTCAAAGATACGAGACTGGCGCAAGCGTCGCCAGAAAGAATCCACCTTTGAACCATTGCGGTGGACAACTCCTAGCCAGATATTTTATAAAGAATACTTATTGGTAATGAGTCAAATAGGATTTAGGATGTTTATACTATTAAAAAATCAAAAATTTCTATTACAAATTCATGTTGGTTGGTACTCGGTGAATTTAGATACGTCACACCTCTCTATCTACAACACTAACGCCATTCACCCTGATCACGTGTGACACGTGTGGGAGTACCAACATTAATCTTCATTAAGCTTCCGGTCTAGGATCTGACTCCTGGTTCAGGTCTATAATAATAAGTTACTATCATGTGAAATTCACACATATTCGAGCTCTCCTCCTAGTAAAAGTGTATAATATTACGGAACATATACTCTAGAGTCAGTAATCTTTCATTGCTGTATGTAGTCCATATTCGAAGCCTGTGCCGTGTTTAATAAATAATCTATTGTCAAATAACATCATCATTAACAATACAAACATTTCGTGTTATGATGATCAACAGTTACGAATATTATCACGAAAATATAAACAGCTAATTATTTAACACAAATACATTACTTACTTTCATTTTAAGCAATGAAAGAGAATAGATTAAAGATCCGTAATAGTAGTCACATTACATGTATGTAAGTAATACGGTTATTTTATTTCAGATGTAACTCAGGTTCTGTAAATCATTGTTAAGTACATAAATTGATGACTAATAAAACAAAGTGTACTACTAGTGTAGTGTAGTGTAGTGTAGTGTAGTGTAGTGTGTAGTTACTTTACTTTACAAAATAAATCATTATATCATAAATAAATAAATCATTTATTTACATGTTTGTTCTAATACATACAATGTTTTATAACATGGCCGGCAATATCGCAAAAAATGTTTCGTCAAGTTATACTACATATCATTGTGGTCTTAATATTATGTAGGTACTTAGTTGACACTAGGTTAGTCTTTTAAAATTATAAAAATAAATGTTCTCTACTAAAGTAAAGAGTTAAACCGGAAATTCAAAATTATTATTAAATATAGAATCATATTATTAAATCAGAGATAGACAATGTGAGGAATTACAGACAGAAATATGAGAGTTGAAACTTAAACATAAGTGAAATTCACCAAAACTCCTCCAATTATCTCATGCGAACGAACTTAAAAACAAACCCTTACAAAAGCATTCACAAACAAAATATCAAAAGGAAAATGAGAGGAATATTCCTTTAGACAGCCAGTTAGCGAAATAAAAGCCTGTTATGAGGGCGTTGCGTGGGAAGGGAGGGCGAATATGCCCTGTGAAACGTTGAGATTATGGGACAATTCCGCAGACGATAACAATTACCCAGTCTTTGGGGATTAGTGTAAATGGTTGGGTGACGTCATTGACGGCGACGAGGACTATTTTCCAGCTTAAGCTAAGTTAGCTGGGATTGGCTGGTTTCCAAGCAGTTTGGAGGTAAGGTTGGTAACTCAATTAGAAGTAAGTGCGAAACGACATTACCTTGCTTGTTAGTTGAATTAGCAACGTGATACAGAAATGTTCTAGGATCTTATTACCCAAATGAAGTAATATGACTGAAATTATAAAACATGATATGAAGAGTGCCTAAGAAGAAGCTATTTGAAGACATTGAGAACATAACCTCTAGCAAATTGCTAGTAAAGAAAAGAAAAAGAAAACAGAACACCAAATAGGATAGACCATTTACAGTAAAGCAATGATACAATTTATTGGACTTAGATGTGTAAACTAGGTAATTTTAACGCAATTATTACAAACGTTAGAGATAATTATTGAAATACCAATTTCTAATTAATTTTAGTAATAGTATTAAACCAGAAGAGATTATTAATGTTGAAACAGAGAATTGAAATAATAAGAAGAAAGGAGAAGGGAAAAGGAGGCCTTAACAAGCAGCCAAAGATACAAAATGTAACAAATGCGGATCCGCTAGATCATTAGATAAAAGTCTTCCTCGCAAACACAAAAAAGTAACTGCTTTGTGCGTCTAACGGTATTCGACAGTAAGCGTCTTGTAGTTCCACAATAAATTTAAAACCGTTAGGTAGATATTTATTTTGCTCGCAAACAAAGGTATTTAGATACAGTAATGTAAGAACCAAGGCAATAGGTCAAGCGCCGGTTTAATTAACTATTAAACGGACGTTACGCTCCGGCGCATCTTCGACTATAGTGTTGCGCACGCGTCGATCAGCTGATTCGATACGTTTACTAACAAACTTTATTGATTTTTGAAAAGATTTCTCAGGTTCTTCTCTCTCTCTCTCTTCTCAATTGTATTGTACTGTTACTAATAAATTAATAATAAATGTAGTGGAAATTAGAAAGTGTAGGTATAAACGAATAAAATGTACCTACGTCACACGCTGATTCAATAATTATACAATTTTGATTTATTTGTAGCACTTGAGCGAATTTTCCCAATCAATTTAACAACTGAATCACTTTCACAATACAATGAGTATTTTACACGACAGTCCCGCTTGTCTAACATTATCAAAGCACAGAATTGCGTCTCAAAATCTCGGCACAACAAAACTCACAGTTACTAGCACAAGGTTCGCGAATAAAATGGTGAATGTTTTCCTGAAAGCGATATTCGCGTGCGGTAATTGATTACGGTCGAGTGCACACCGAGCGCAGCTCGTCGAAAGTGTCGGCCTACAGCCCGACGGACCGGCCGCCCGGTGCACTCCACGCAATTACGTAACACTGCAGTCTACGTCTCCAGAACACCTACGGGATTCCACGAGATCGAAGGGGCGGCCATGAAAACGTGTCGCCGCAGAGATGACTCACCGCCGCACTAGCGCCCCCTACACGTTCCAGATCCGGGAGCACTTCTTTAACCTTGGACACTGCACTCGATAGGGGCGCAATCCTAGAGCCGCTACGGACTTACCCTAGTTTCCGTGCGACTGGGGAGGATACCACTCGCGCTTTCACGTCAGTTACTGGGAGCTGGGTGCTCCGGTCAGGTCGCAGCGTGTGCGAACATGGCGCGTCGCGGGCGGAGCGCGGAGCGACTGCGGGCCGGTGTCGGCGATGGCGGCGGCCGCGCGGCGCATGCGGGCCGCGCGCCCCCGCGCCTTCGATCTAACGCCGCGGTGCGCGACCCTCCGCCGCGCACCCACCGACACCGCAAATAACACAATCTACCCGAACCTGACCGCTTCAACTGCCCAATGACAGTCTCTGAGCGTAGTTCAATTGAGCCCTAATTACTATAATTGGGAAAATTTTTGACGTCACACGTCCCTAGGGCCGTGTAGGGTTAACACCGAGGGTAGACCTTTACATGCGTAATTCTGTTAGCATAGAACCGCAGTCTCCCTCATCCCCTATGCTGCGACGTATGAAGCTGTTTACTTAAATGCTTAGCGGTGATGAATTATGGAAACATGTACGCCAGACGCCAATATGAGGTTATTCTGGTACAAGTAACGTTGTTGTAGGTTGAGCGTTACTGGTAGGTACTTGGAAATGCAAACGACGAGGGCGTTGGGGTCGGAGTGGAATGGAACTTGTAACGTATTCGAAGCACGTGTGCTTTGATTTCAGCGCCCTGATCAAGTTGATGGGTGGCTTCGAATTTTAGACTAGCATCGATATCTCTACCAGTATCAAATAGTGCAAATATGCAATGTTTCCCTTACTGTTCGAAATGTCTGACTGAAATATTGATTCAATCTTTCAGTCAGACATTTCTCTGAACTGATTTGTTAAAGTTCCCAATCCCAAGCTCATAAAAATCTAATTTTCCTTTATTGAAACTCTAACCGTGCCAATTCCCAGTCAATCTGTCAACTCCCTGAATCCTGCTGAGTTTCAAGGGCTCCAGGCTCCACCAATCACATTTCAAATAAGAAACGGTGCGTGGGTCAAGGAACTATGGAGTACGAACTACGCACTTGGTTCGGGCGAGCAGAACTGTGACGCAATAGCCGCGTATTGATTGGAGAGAGATAGACGTAACGCCGAGGATATCTGATCTGATCCTATGAAGACTATGGTTTTTTTTACTTTATTCATTGTACAGGGAGAGCAACCGAACAAACGGGCCACCTGATGGTACTTAAGTGGTCACCGTCACCCATAGACATCTTACCTCACTATAATGTTATTAGAGGGTTTTACTTTCGCTGCTAATCTTGAGCACTTGGATAGAATGCCTCATGTGGCGGTAAATACACAGTTACCCTTCAAACCGAAACGGCCTGCATTGCTGCTTTGCGGCAGAAATAGCTGACTCTGCACACAGTGATACCACCTATGAAATATTTATTAAACGAGGAAAGTAAGATGGTGATATATCGTCTGATTTATCAGTAAGTCGTAAGCGAGGTTTATGTAAAAGATTCTCCTGAAAAAATAGACAAGTTGTCAAAGTGACAATGATTGATAATGATAATAATATAAGTGCTGAACACTTCATTGAACGGTACGAAGACAAGCAATATGAATTGAGCAAAACAGCACCTGCACTGCATGAGTAATTCTGTACCTCAGAAGTATAACAGTGTAAATGCTTTTCGACCATTTTCTGTTTCTTAGGTATCGTGGTAAATTATAATCTAGAATTGTTTCTTTAATACATTTGAAAGAAACCTTTGAGGAGGAGAAATATTAGTCATGTTTGGACTTTGGTAAATTTTATACTTAACCAAAATCAAAATTGGTAAATTTTATACTTAATCAAAGTCCAAACATGACTAATATTTACACAAAATTGTCTCATTTGTAAAATTGGTTAAGGCACTTACAGTTTAATGCTTCTGAGGTACAGAATTTTGCTTATTTGTTGACTTTGATAAGTCTATGTTGTATGTTGGTCCCTAATTAATGTTCCTAATAATATAACATGATAACAGAATAGAGTTCCCTGAAATCTAAAGTTGCAGCCATTCTGCTGTTAGTACTTACTTACGATGACCCAAAAATACAAAGTCTAAATAGACAAACGTAAATACTACAATATTGTAATCTACATTGTTGTATGTCTTATGACATTTAACCTAAAACGGAGCGTTATTAATCACTGATGAAAATTAACCTAACGGGTCCTAACCTCCCCCCTCCCCCTCCCCGTCCTTATCACAGGTGGTCACATTTGTGTGACCAATTTAATCATCTTGTGTCCATGGACTTTGAATCCATTCCTTTATATTATTTCTGACTTGTTTTTAGATTTAAGCATGTGACGTCACGAAGCGTATGACTCGTCCCCCCCCCCCCCCATTGTCACACGATGTCACACTTTGTTGACCCCCTCCCTCCCCCTTAACGTGTGACGTAATTTATGGATGGCCCCTAATCTAATATAATAACGATAGCATACGAGTACAAGACAATGCTAGTAAATGTGATCCCATCGATTGGATGTATCGGGCTGCGTGGAACGAGACGTTACAGCCTTCGCATTAGTCGAAGTGGCCTTTGGGTTTCCCATTACACATAATGTGCCAATAAAAGATGTTTATGGATGACCCCCGTGCTACGTTCCGGGTCACCTTCGATATGAGAACCCTTTTTTTTTACTTATTTACCATATTATTATTATTTTTGTAATTTTCTTTTCAATATTGGGCTATGGTTACGAGAAATCGATTCGGTATCACTTCCTCTGATACAGAATTCTCTATTTCTCTATCATTGAATATTTTAGATTTAGTTTTTGTACCAGGCAAACTTTATTAAAGAGTGAAAAATCACCCAAAGATGTTTTTTCGCTGAGAGAAAAAACAGATGCGCTTACCAAATATATTTTTTGTATTGAGGTGACTGGCCTATACCTAGGCTACTGTTCATGGAAGCCTGTAAAGTAAATACTAGTCCATATAGGTCTAGTGGAAGACACATTAAGCTATATTCTGTGGAACTCTAGCGCAATAAGTTTTTGTTATGATTTTTTGATATTCGTATGAATGTGTCAGGTAAGCTACAGCGACAAATTACCAAAGTTTACGCCCTGATATGTACGCCACTATGCATGAACATTACCCTATTTAAATCTACCACAAAATAAGGCTAGGAAATGTAGGCTATTTGCCATCACACACGTACGCCGTACCAAGACGAAGGCTTATATATCACTTTGTTTACTCGTCTAAATATAGCCTCATGTTCAACCTTTTCATCAGCTCCTCCTACAGGCTTTTCCGATTGATTAGACCAACTTTTTTAAGGTTGGTACAAATAATAAGTACCTTTAGGTAAAGGTTCTGAAAGAGGTACTAAACGATTTTCAGGAGAATCAATATTTTTAATTTAAAAAAATAAGCAAGATACAAAGTGAGACTATGACTTCATAACTTATAATAATATTAATTCTATATTTTTATTCTAAACCGCGTTCTATTTACTACTTGTATACCTAAGTAAAAAAAAACGAGGAAATCTGTAATTGGCCTTCTTTAAGTTTAATACACATGTAATTTCATAATTGTTAATAGTTGTAGATTTCCCTTGTAAATAAAAAATAAGTAACCTCGACCGAAAGGATGTCTGGAAGCAGCGATAAGACCACCTATATTGTTTTTAATCATTACTTGTTATACACAGTTTTGCCTAGCTGTTAAAGAGACCTAGTAGCCAGTATAAATAATAGTAGCGCTCCGTTACATCTAGGTCCCGGAATGTCTAGTTTGTCCATAACGTCTAATTTCCCTAAAAGCTCATTCCCTGAATGTGTAATTCCCTAATCGTCAATGTCCTGAATTCCCATTCCCTGTCAACGTCCATTCCCTGAACATTCATTCCCTGGATTAGGATTCAAAAGAATAAAACCTTTTATTTTTCTCCGAATTTCAATATGCTTAAAGTTATAACAGTCAAGTCCAGAGTTACTCGTACGTACCATTATTTTTGTACACAAACCAGCCGACTATAAAGTATCACCATATAACTTCAAATAAATTCATGCAATGCCAAAATTAAGTAATAACGATTTTCCCATCTACGTCCAAGAATGAGGTTAACGTGGCGTTCGATCTTAAAGTCTGACATCAAGTAAACTAAGTACTAACCTATCGCATCACGCGAGTCCTACATTGCAACTACTTAGTCTAGGAACAACTCTGCCCACGCAGAATGTATTTTCGTAGCAGATAAGTAGGTTTGTGATACGGAAAGCTATTTATTTATCATAACCTTTGGGGAAGAATATTGAGAAAAATTAATTTAGGAAAAAACGAAAGATATTTATTGAATTAACTGCTTTCGATCAAAGAAAAGAAAGCAAGTGTAATTTTTATTAATCGAGGTACAATAACAACATATTGTAGGTAGATACATTTTACATCTACCTACCTGACAGCAAGGTAAATAAGAAAGACATTAGAATACCATGAAGGTACGAATGCCCGCCCCTAGGGAGGGAGACTAATTTTTCTTTCATCCATAAATAGCCCTATCAGATTGGCCACGGACACAGAAATCGGACTAGTGGCGCCCTCTCCTCTAGAATGAACGTGAGATGATGATGATGATCGCATCACATGAAAATAGAAAACTAAAATCCATATTTATTAGACTATCATACCAAAAAAAAATACATTTAATTTTTGCGTGACATATTAACACATTTTCAGTCAGGTACTTTCTAGTTCTTAATCAGTGAAACTTTGTTAACTTAAACCTTACCTACTACAATTTACCTTGGCTTCAGCCTGGTTAATCCCTCGACAAGCACTAGATCTAATCAGACTACTATTGCAATATAAAGTTTAGCTCTACAGGGACTCTATATCCTATAGTACTAAAAGTTAGACCAAAGTCTGAGCAGATTTATATCTGGTCAGTAACTTGAACTACTCTCCTGGGATGAGAGACCTTTAGAATGTGATCTAACTTTACGAAACTGTTTTTTGATAAGTCACATACTACATACATACAAACTGTTTTTTGTCCTGTGACTGTGACATCTCGATAAAAGGCAGATTCAAATAACAAACCGAATGCATAGTTACAAAGACATAACAATAACAATTAGTTATAATTAGTACACAATGTTGTACTAAAGCGTGATTTGTTTCGAGCGCCTGACCTCTAAACTAGGTGAAATCTTAGCCTTAGTGATCCTCTATATAACGGCTTCTTATCAACCATCGTGAGTGACGTGTACATGTGCCTGGGGTTGTATTTGAGTATGTGTGGTGTGTGTGAGTGTGGGGGCGAGAGGGTGTGTTAGGGTGAGGGTGTGTGCGTGCATGCTGAATACTGGGAGGGTGTGTTTGTGCATGTAATCATATGTGCACGAATTTCTGTATGACTGATCTAACGAATGTTATCCAATAATGCCAAGCAAGTGTTCGGTTTCCTCATACGTAAGTTTTTGAAGTCAATTTTGAACTAATAAAAAAATCTGGAATAAACCTACGCAGAATCTAGAATCTAATCTATTTACAAAGATCACAATTTTATAGTAGAAGAAACCGTAAAAATAAAACTAAATGCTATCCTTCGAAGCTGTGTTGGATATTTCACTGTTGAAATCTTAATGACGTTTAGTGGAGAACGATTCGAAGACGACTCTCGAACTTAGAATATACATTATTCTAAGCTCTCGAATTAAATCGAATGTTTGCGACTTATTTTCTACATTATTTTGTGCGCACAATTCACAAAGCGTAGAAATAAAACCGAATGATATCCTTCGAAGTCGAAGCTGTTGGTTATTTTATTGTTCAAGGTTCAAACCTTAATGACCTGTAGCGAAGAACGGTTCGAGAACGTCTCTTGAATTAAATCGAATTTCCGCGACTTATTATCTCCATAATTTTGTTGCATTTCCATTTTCAGATAAGTTTTTGTGCCAAAAAGAATCTCTTTAGGAATCGCTCATATTTTAACTTACGTTAAAGTTAAGCATTAGATTAGAATATACATATTAATGTTAAGCTTAAACAAGGGAGCAGAACATGAAACATTATTGTGAAACAAGTAGATTGAATAATGGACCCAATGAGTTTCATAGAGTGCCCCTGAATGAATGCGGGTAGAACTGCAGACAAAAATTTGTAATACAAAAGTATTGAAACCATCTAGGTACTCGTATTTATTAACCAACCAGTTTGACTTAAAAATCACCATGTTTTGCTAACAACGCTACCGACTCTCTTAGACTCTACAGAATTTGCGAAAATACGAGACTGTAATGTTGTTGCTACCGTCTTAGTCTTAATTGTAGGAGTTTCTCAATTTGCAAATAATACCTTAATTAGAAACAAACGCCTTCGCCGACCCAATTACAGTCCAATTTGTTGGACTTCTTTGGACCTTTGTTGCTATGGGAATGCGACAAGGAATCGTAGACAGTTACCAGTTACAAACAGGCAGGTATGTGGGTATTCCTTTAAAATTGTTTGCAAAAAGGCATTGTTTAATTCGAAATTTCTCTGCTACTAAGTTTTCTGTTTGCAAAGTTCTGTTCATAGCTTGCAGGTTTTCCTTTTTATGATTTTAATTTGTGTCATGTTTGTTTTACTCTTATTATTTATTCTTTTACTGAACTTATAAACAGGGTATAGATGTTAAGAAATCAAAGACTAAAATATGGGAGCACGGCAGTGCCCCCGCCAAGTCGAGCAGAAAAAAAGGGGGCACATTTTTGGGAGCATTTCGGCCTGTTTTAATCTGCCTATAACTTTGTATCAGAGCTTACTAGAAGGCTGAAACTTTCTAAGTCAGGAGAGGTTCGCAAGTTAAAGAAAACCTTTAAGTTTCATGTTCCTATCTTTTCTAGTTTCTTAGTAAATCAAATGCAAAGTTAGGTTATTTCTTAGTAAATCAAATGAAAAGTTAAACTATTAATTAGGCCACTGACTCACTCACTCATAAAAAATCTAAGGTAAGTACTTCCGTTAGTCCTAAAACGCTAAAATTAGGAATAGACATAGGGTTGTGCACACAAATAAAAGAAAAACTAATAAAACTAAAATTTTCGACCTTTTTTAGGGTTCCGTATGCATATATATAATTATAAATTCACGATTCTTAGATTCTTTTTTCTTTACTTGTGCTATCAGACCTTCGTGCCAAATCGTTCGTGCCCTATAAGTGGGGGAAAGTGGGGGGAAGTGGGAGTAAGCAAGGGTGGAGTGGGGGAAGTGGGGCGAAGCAATCCAGCTCAGAACGTCTAATAAGCAAATCGTCTAAAACTATTGAGATTCAATTCTCTCTAAAGGAGAGTCTTCCGTCCTGTGGTCTCTACCCATCACATTATGCCAAGACGTCATCAGTCGAGATCAAACATTTTCACTCTTTGCCTGTCTCTTTAACGAAGCCTCAAGGCTGCAGACATCTCGAGTCCCTCATGAATATCTGAATATTTAACACATTGGCTCAAAGGATGTCGGCCAAGCCTGTTTGTCCTCTTGCAAGGAGCTGACTTCAAAGAGTCCTTTTGTGGCTCTTGGATCGTAGATGACTGATCAAGATTTTTATAACAACTCTACTGTCTACCGTTTGGAAACTTTTTTATACAGGTTTCTATCTATCCAATAGATCTGCAATTTGTATATTTTTCATTGTACGAAAGGACAAACGAGCAAACGGGCCCTCTGATGGTAAATGGTCACCGTCACCCATAGACTCACCTCACATAATATTACAGGTGTTTTAGGAATCCCCGTGGTCCAATTGAAATGACCAACTGTGTAGTTGTTCGATGCGCTACTAACTAGACTGAGATGGAGTGTCTCATGAACCGACAAACACTGGTTCTCTTATCCTTAAAACCGAAACACAGCAAAGCAGGCATTGTTGCATTGCGGCAGCAATAGGTAAAAGGTAGTGATCTCCTAGACCAGCCTTTCCCAAAGTGGGCGATAACGCCCCCTTGTGGGCGCTGCAGGCCTAAAGGGGGGCGGTAAGAGACCCAGAAAAAAAAAGGGGGCGTTGTGTAGAGGCTTGGGGGGTGATTTGTAATTTCATTTAGCTAAGAGGCCTCTTAGACACCGACTGCATGAGCTCTCGACTCTCAACTACAACTTGTGAACATCAACTAATATTAGTTAAGAGTTTGCTCAAACTCGGTTCGCTATTTCTCTCCGCGTAGTTCATATATCTGTCCTGTTTTATCGAATATATGAAATAAAAATCATGTCAATCGGTCGCTTCGTTTCCAAATGAAAGTAGACACAAACAAACAAATAAAAAGGTAACAGACATACTTTCGCATTTTAATAGTTATTAGTACTCCTAGATAGGTAATTTTCGTAGATAGTAGACCGCGGGCAATCATGTTTTAACAAGTTTTTGTTAAATAACCTGAATTGTGCATTCCTGTATCAATTGGCTGGTTCATAAGTCATCTGTAAGATTGTTTATTCAATAAACAATCTTACAGATCGTTTAAATTCAAAACTTTGTTTTAATTTGTATAAAAATACCCTTAAATAAGATTAAGTATGCTTTTTATTGCTCTGAAATAGGATATGGCATGTTTAAAATTAAAAATTGCAATAGCTATATTCAAGGTGTGCAACAGATACGAGTAGTAAGTTTAAAATAATTGGGGGGCGTTTGAAAATTTTTGATTCTCAAAGTGGGCGGTGGGCGAAATAAGTTTAGGAACCTGTGTCTAGACTGACTCTGCACAGAGTCAAGAACCTAGTACCTTCCAGTGGGTTTCACATTTATAGACTTCGGCGTTGAGAGCTACTTACAATTTTTTAGACAATGGCAGCACACAAAAAATCAGCTCTCGATACACAGAACAAATTGCAAACACTCATTGGTTTGTATATTAGACCTACTCGTACACGCGAACGTTGCTATATTCGCATCATTATGGTAGTTAGTCATTTATTCATCATCACTCACAATTTTGTTTATTAAATACGATATGAGTTCATTCCATGACACAACAACAACGAGAGGCATAAACAACATAACATCGAAGCTATTCTAAAGGTCACGCACAAATGGGGCAGTAATTTTCTCAGTCAATATGCTGATGCACATTGCAACCCACGCACGTTCTGAACTATTCCACTGCCTCATATATTCCCGTCACAGCCTGATACCTACATAGAGGTGGAGGTATAGATACGCTATGAAATTGGTCACACCACATAGTACTATACTGCTGACGTAATGCAGAATACAGTTTACGATAAAAGTAGGCACTGTCAGTTATGAAAAGTGAAGTAGCCAATAGCTGAACAATTTTTGATTTTTGGCAAATTTAAATAAAATAACCTTCTTGGAAAACAATAACCTCTAAAAACAAACAATTTAATGAACAAGACGTTTTAGAAATTTTTCTTTTTTCCTTAAATTAACACTAGGTCACTACGTTTAAACGCTAGTGCGTGAAGCTAGTGGAATAAAGAAAAAACAATACCCAAATATCCAATATCCAAATATAGATTCACAAACATGATCCAAGCTTTTAAATAAACAATAGGATTCAAATAGGAATCTTTCTGAAGTTTCTCGACGTCGAAAATCGTTGCTAGGCAACAAGGAAAAAAAATCTGAATAAATTATGCCCTGGAGACGTATTTTCCGAATTCGATACTGAATCTACAGATCTCAGATATTTTAATATATTTCGTCATGTTGAAAAATTACATGTTATTTTGACCTTAAAATTGGGAAATTTGGATAATAACTCTTAAGACTTATAGTGTTTATTTTGTTACATACATTAAAAAAATTGCCTGTCAAGGCCAATAACCTATTCAATCCGACAAAACGGTTTAGGGTCTCGCAAATGGGATTAAACCACAGCAATTTGATAATGGCTCCCAGTCCGTTGATCTGAGGTGACAGTAGGGAAAGTGTTCGGAACCCTCATCAGTTCCCTTCAAGTCTTAGGAAGCAACGGCTTAAGATAATATACCATTTAATGCAAATATTCTCGTCACATAGAAACTGGACAAACTGAGGTTCACTTTAGGTCGAATCATTCCTGTAACCAATTTTTGACGAGAGTAGAATAAACCTCTTTAAATTAAAATACTCTGACACATGAAGTATTTTCCGAACAGTTTGACATAAAAACATAAGACCCAACTAATACTACCTATATGTGCGCTGCCCTTTCGTTTTAAAGATAATAGTTGCTAAGGCTTGCAAAAATGTATTCTACAATTTATATTCTAATTTTCTAAAGCTTCAGTTTTTTTCTGTGAACAAATAATTTGCTCAAAGAAAATTTTATACATAGTTAAACTTTGTATAACTATAATATTTTTCACACTAAAATAATTTACAGAAAACATAACAGCATAAAAGGAAATAAAAATTACCGAACATGAAAGGTACTTTTGGTTATTTGAGGCGTTATTCTGCGCCTATTAATATACATTAACGTCAGGTGAAGGAAGGTGGTAGTTGAAACAGCGGCCATTAAAGCCATTATACCTTAGAAGGCGCTGGTAGCCGCAAATGTTAAAGAAAATTAGTGAGAAGCAAAAACAAATACGAAATAAGATGTTAAACAAAAACCTGCAAGCTTTACGAAGTTTACTTGAATCTACACTAATTTGCTGTGAGATAAATAAACTGTAATAGTTTTAGAAAAGAGCTAAGAAAAGGCTAAGACTGTGACACATATTTCTAATAACTAGTATAGGTAAGATACTATCTATTTTATGCTAGTACTGTCTTACCTCATGGACCCGCTGGGATTGAGAATGGCTTCGATTCCGGGATGGTTGCCAAACATCTATTACATCGAAGCCTTTTCGAGAATCTCCTCTCTCTCTCTCTCAAGTGCGAAATTTTATGAATTTGTTTGTGAACGTAAGAGGCCTAAACAACCAAAGAGAGGTTACTAGCTAGGCCCTGAACACAACCTGAAGGGGTAAACAACCAGAAAACTTAATAACAGCACCACTCATGAAATTAATTAATAATAATGCAAAATAAAGGCTTTCTTAAAAAATGACTGTCTACTTTTGTTCGATCAACTTACGTTCTGAAACGCGCCCCATTTACTCCACCCACACTTATTTACTAGATTGATGACGAAGTAACAATAAAATATTCATGAATCGACGAAGGCTACAAATAAAACTAACTTCCCTTAAATACTAGTTTACCAAAATAACGTAGAGACTTTAGTAATTAAGTAAAGTAAATAATAATCGAAACGTAATATTTAAAGCCAGGCCCACACAAAGCCTGTAGGATCTCTAGGCTGTTATTACACCTGCATGATCGATGTATCGATGGCTCAATAAACGTCGACCGCATAGGTGTAATAGCACAGGATCAACAATTGCGGCTTGAAAAACACGTTGAACGGTCGACAATTTTTGATTGATCAACCTTGTGCTAGTTGTTGCGATCAATCAACCAAAGCCGAATATTTTCATTGATCAATGGTCTATCGATGGCAGATCGGTTTGGTGTAATACTTGCTTGCTTATCGTATGGTTAGTGGCCAACCTATTTGTCAGAGTTGTTCAGGCCGCCCGTAAGCCTCTGACATGGCTTAACGACTGCTGTCGAACGACAACAACCAGGACCGACTGCTTAATGTGCTGTCCGAGGCACGAAGGAGCTCAGATGAAATATGCCACAAGCGGTCACCCATGCAGGTACCGACCGCGCCAACGTCGCTTAACCTACACGATCACTTTCGGACCGTGCTCGTAACTAGCCTAGGCTACGAGCTCTTCCATTAGTTTGGTGTAATGGTCACACAATGATCGACGTTGAACGGCCTATAATCGATGTTGATCAATACCACCTATCTATATCGATCGTGCAGGTGTAATAACACCCTATAGAGCGCGAGATTCGACTCGCTTTTTTCACACTTTTTTTAATTTATTTAACTAGCATGCAAGATGCTCAATAAATAAATAATTGTTAACTAGTTTATCAAAATATAGTTTATCTTATCTTATGATAGGGAGAATAACCCCAGCGGCACTTCGACCCTTGAGGATCTTTTGTGCCTACCCCATTTTATACACTGGTCCTGCACCCCTGCACACTGAGATGTGTGCAGGTTTTCCTCACGATGTTTTCCTTCACCGTTAGAGCAGTCGGTAAATGTACGTAAGTCTTCGAAAAATACGAAAAACTCATTGGTACACGGTTTCGAACCCGGAACCCGCATGGGAGTCCGGTGTTCTAGCCACTGTGCCACCGACGCTCATAAAATATAGTAACATTATTACATAAATGTGGTACATAACAACGCACCGAGTAAATAAATGAATTATGCATCACAGTCTCTTTACCCGCGCAGGTCCCGGGGAAAAGGTCGTGGGTTCAATATTGTAATCAATATGCGTCACTGTCTTTGATCTCTGTTCTGTGAATGAAGGACTATTTGTGTTTAATTACTATTTGTTAGAGTAAGCTTAAAGTAAGTAGAGTAAGCTGCTTAAGCAAGCTTAAACAAGCTTCGTTATTAACCAGAAAGCTTACTCGAGCTTTCTGGTTAATAACGAAGCTTGTTTAGTAAACTTTCTGCTTTTAATACGAACGCCAAATTAAAACGATGTTAAAACAAAGATTTATATGTTATACGATGGTATGGTCCCGCCATTTATGGTTTATTAAAACCATTTTGTAACTAATTTATGTTAAGACTATCCAAAGAACAGAATACGCCCAGTTGTAGCTTGTAGTCTACGCGTTTCGTAGCTATTTGCTACAACTTTATTTTATCGCGTTTATGGGCTAGGCCATTCTTCGAGCGTTTCAACCGCTGACATTACCGCTCTCCCGTATTATTGTTGTTTCTAATACAAAAGGACAACATTATATTAAAATTAATGATTATGATTTGATTACCGATATTCAGGTAATATTATTTGTTATTAGTATCGTTATTTGCTTTTGTAACCTGTTTTAAGTTTAATTTTAAAAAATTTTGTTATAATAATTGACATTATTTATATGTTAAAAATGTATACAATGTTCAATTTAATAATCTTGGACTTGTAAACTTTGTTTATTAATAAAGATATGATATGACATAAACACGAAAACTGTCCACGAGGACAGTTGTACTATAAACAACAATGCGGGTCTTTTTGTACTATAGACAAAAACAATACCGGGGAGCGGTAATGACAGCGGTTGAAACGCTCGAAGAATGGACCGGCTACCTATTCCCTAGTGTGTTGCCGGATGCAAGATGTCTCATCGCTTCGTAACCGCTTTACGCGTTTCGTAGGTAACTGCTACGAGTACGACTTAGAATGCATGCAGTGTCAGTAGTTTTCTAGGAGAATTCAATTTTAATTGCGTCGAATACGTATAGTTCATTCAAGTATTCTAATCTAATCTAAATCTTCAAATTATATTGAAGGGTCAAGCAAGATTTCTGCGGTGTCACTATACCGCAGAAATCTTGCTTGACCCTTCAATATAATTTGAAGATTTAGATTAGATTAGAATTTGATACAAAACCAATGAATAACTCCGTAACTACAAGTTTGATTGGAATTATGCTATCATTCATATTTTTGTAATTTGTAACTATTAATGCTTAGTAGGTAGTTATTTATGGGGAAGGCAATGGCAAACCACCCCATTAAATCTGCCACGAGAGTCGTTCTATGTGATTAATTCCTTAGAATGATCACGACCCTCAGCAATGAGGAACACGACTTAGAAGAAGAAGAAGGTAGTTATTTATGAGATAGATACTAACCTTTATTGAATACCATCTTTTTGGGAAAGCACTGTCTCCCAAGATACAGGTTCGCCTAGTTTGGGAGTCAGGGTATTGTTTGACTTACAAGCATTGTGATATTTTCAATAAAGATTATTTTTTTAAGATTATAATTCCAACCGGCATATTACGTACCGTGCATCACCTCAATCCTTCGACGGTGCATCGTGAGATCATGAGACTATAAGAATAAGTTTATTTGTGCGGTAAGATGACAAAGTATTCATAGTCCATACACCAGTAGGAATTAACCATAGGTTATACGAGTATTAAATAAAATAAAATCAGTAAACAAAAAGTTATAATAAACGCTGACCTCCGAACTAGGAAGTTCCTGTATCTCGGAGGACAGATCTCTTCTGTGACCAGTACAAATGAACATGTAACAGAACAGAGGTTGGCCAAGCCAAGAACATATAAAACAACCCTTCCCTTTAACTAGTACCTACCTAAAAATACAACAATAACTGTAACCATGTGAACCCACCCTGACTAACACTCTCTCACCTCACCGCACCACTCCCTCACACAGACACACACTCGTCCGCACACACACTTCAAACGCACACACACGTAAACATTGTGCGACGCATTTCTCTCATAATCATAATAGTTACCTACATCTGTTTTTGTTGTTTTCTACCTAAGATATATATAATGTTAAGTAACATAATGAAAATTTATAATTGGCAAATGTAATATTTTATTCTTTTTTATAAGGTCAAAAAAAAGCTGTAAATTTAAGTAAATAAATATAATAAATAAATAAACAACAATAATAGATAGTTTATTTTAAAATCGTTATCTAGTCACTCGAAGACTTTTACACTTAGACCTACATTTCTTACAGAACCCTTATAAATAGTCGAATAAAGTCGCAACACGCGCCGTAAAAATAACTCGGAGGAAGACAATTAATGAAGTTTTATACAAGGTTCTGGGCGTAGGCGCCCCGTCGCGTCGCTTCGGTCGCAAAACTGCTATAACTGTACGCCCACGCCCGGGACTCGCTACGACTTGCGTAGACCCTCTACGTCTCTGCCAACCATTCGACGGTTATAATTTCAAATGTCGTAAAGGACATACGTTTAAGAAAAGTAAGTAAAAGTAAAATACACTTTAATATAGCAGAAATATAAAACAACAATCAAAAGAAAAATGTTAAAATGTCCCTTATGACATTTTAAATTATAACCGTCGATATGTTCATGTTTGACTTGTTCATGTTTGCGGCAAATATTTCTAGGGTGTCATCTATAGGTTATAACAATAACGACAGGGCAAAAAAAATTTTTACTTATTAATTTTTCGAGAAAAACGACAATTTTGTTTGTGAAATGAATTATTGCTAATCTAATACTGAAAAAATAAGTATGAATATGTCACCAAAACGCAAAATAGTGGGGTTTATTTATATTAATAGGGTTATTTTTTCGTGTAAAGTGGTACCCCCTCCATTATATTTGCTATTAATAAAAAAGGACCTTATCAATTTTTCCCCAGTCCTTTTTTTCTAGTTAAATTGAGCCAGGTATATATTACACTTGCATAGACATAAGTGTACCACGCCCGCCCCTCTCTTCGACTTGCGTAGATCCTCTACGGCCCTAAAATTTATTGACGCACCAAATATCAATTTTTTTCCAATAAATGACGCGAGGAACAGCCTGTTCCTCGCGTCTCTAGAACCGTCTGTTAATGTTTGACTTTACTGACGCACCAACATTTTCCCAATCCAATATTTTTAGTTAATGTTTGCCAAGTGTTTGTTTCAACTTGCAGAACTAACGCCCACGCCCGCCCTTCACTTTGACTTCGACCCCTCGATCTCTCTCGTCTCTAGAACCGTCTGTTTACCGTAACCGTAATGTTTGACTTTACTGACGGCCTGACGCATATACAAAACGTGTTTAGTTGTTAACTTTAACTTCCATAGACCCTCCATTGCTCCTCGCATCAGATGAAACATGGCGCACAGAAAATGAAGTCAATTTTCTCAGGTCTTAAGATATCCCAATGCTGGTATTATTGGTAAGTAAATACAACACACATGTGCATATTGACTATTTGCTGTCGCGTTTTATTCATTTATCAATATTAATAAATTATATCTGCAGAAGACGAATAAAAACGGTAATGTACTTTTTATGAAATAGAATATTTGAGTGTTTTGCTCCAATGTTTACTTGTTGTTTGTTTGTACATTTTTTGACTGATCGGTCTTCTTCTTGTGGTTAGTGGCCAATCTAATGTCAGTTATTTAGGCCGCCCATAGGCATTTCACACGGCCAATATCCTATACTATAACGACTGCTGTTTGATGACAAAAACCGGGACTGACAGTTTAAAGTGTTCTCCGAGCCACAGAGGGCTCAGATAAAAACCGGGACTGACAGTTTAAAGTGTTCTCCGAGCCACAGAGGGCTCAGATAAAAACCGGGACTGACAGTTTAAAGTGTTCTCCGAGCCACAGAGGGCTCAGATAAAAACCGGGACTGACAGTTTAAAGTGTTCTCCGAGCCACAGAGGGCTCAGATGAAAATGTACCACTAACGGTCACCCATCCTGATTCTGACCACGCCCAACGTTGCTTAACTCGCTTGATCACTTTCAGATACTCGGAACTAGGCGATGAGCCCCTCACAGATAGGCAATGAAAGGTTAAATGTTGAACCTATCACTATAAACAACACTGACATTTATTTGAATGAAACCATTCACAATAATTAAATGGCATAAGCTATGATCGGAGTAGGTAGGGCTGTTTTTGGTACTTGCCACATACGGTCATAATATGGATAAGTATGCCCAATAATCCCGGGATTTCCGGGATTGAATAAATATATTATTTAGATTTTTAACGTTATATTTGTTTTGATACACATTTAAGATTGGTGGCGAAATATATTTTTTTTAAATTCATGTCGCTAGTGTACCTATGGTAGTGTTATAACTTCTTCGCAAGTTCACAATTTTTTGAAAATCGTAATCCGCCGAGTAAGGGCGAGGTTTATAAAAGTAATTTACAACATTTGCTCGATAACTTAAAACGGGATCCCGAAATCATATCCATATTAATATAACCTTTGAGGACATTGACCCGAAAGAGCCCTACCTACTCCGATCAGTGGTCATAAGGTTTATGGAATTTAAAATGTAATGAAGTTGGAAAATAATTCCGCTTAGGAGGTGATCTCACAACAATGTCACATGTATTTCCGCCCTAACGCGTGAATTTCCTTTACTTTTCATGTACCTACAAAACGAATTATATTTTGATTTACGGTAAATAATGCTGTATGTAAGTCATTACTAACTTTTCACCCTTTTTCTAATTTTTTTAATACTATATTGAAAATTGGCTTCATTTAAAACTAGGACAATTTAGCAATATTTCCTTGTTAATCAGGATCCTTAAAAGCGTTACCATGTTTTCGTTAAAAATAATCCAGTCTTTGGCACTAAACGTTACCAACTGGGAAAAAGCTAAAGGAGGCCAAGGAGGGAAAGATTAAGAGTAATGCATTCGCGACATTACGACGCTCAAATCTGGGGCATGCGGGTCACAATAAAACTCTCGCCTGAGTACCCTGTCATGTCGTGTTGGGAATATTGATATCATAACGCGAGTGGTGCTAAAATTGTCACAATATTGCGACACATTTTTTACCCCCGACCGACCGAGGAAGGGGTGTTATAAATCTGTTTGTCTATGGTATCGTAACTACCGATATCGTAACCAACCAAAATTGGATCAGAGATTTCCAAGGTCTTTGATGTCAGATGGAATCTCTGGAACAGTAACAGGTGTTTCGAGTTTGAGCTCAAATGTTTAGGACCCTTGGTGTCCTTTCCACATCTCCACATCTGGAACTTTAGGACCTGATGATGACCAGGAAAAAGTAAGGAGATCTTCACAATGGTAAGTCGGGGGTTTCTTAATTTTTTATTTGACATTTGGAGCGTAGCATACTCAACGTGAAAAGGACAGATCGCGTCAGGAACACGACCCTGCGCTCCAAAACACGCATTGCTGAAGCATCTCTATTGAAGTGGGACTCTGGGCAGGCCACGTATGCCGCATGCATCCGGAAAGGTGGGCAAAGATCGCCATGCACTGGGTGCCACAAGACGGACAGCGGCGCCGAGGCAGGCCCAGGCGTAGGTGGAAGGACGATATCGACCACTTCCAAAAAGGATGGTATCAGGACTCCGAGGATAGGGAAAAATGGAAAGGAGGCCTTTGCTCAACAGTGAGACAGTTTATAGGTTATTAAAAAAAATCATAAATATTGACATTTGAGATTAGAAATTTGATCATCTTTACCAAGTGAGTTTGTCTAGAGTTGACACAATAGTAGTTTATGTCACTGCCAATAAATGAAAGAAAGAAAGAACAGCACTGTTGGATCATCCAGTGACAGAAGTGGCGGGTATATAATGTAACATAAGTGAAATGCGTTGGAAAGAAGTGGTGAATATCTATTACCATGATCAATATTGGGAATACGAGTACACTACATAGAGCTCACGATGAGCTACAAGAGGTTGAAAACAACGCCATTGATAATACGACAATACAAGTTAAATAATATCTAATACGCTCTTTGCAAGCTGTTAATGCATAATGGATTCCGGTTTATTTCGCCCATCGATCTTTCGTCCCGACTATATTCGGTCCCACAATCCATCAATCAAGTTGATGCATTGCTCGTACTATGTCGTGCCCACTGTACTCTATTAACGGGGTATAAGTACTAAACGTGGTGGGTGATTTAGTAGCAGTTGGTATGGTCTGGTACGGTGGTGCTTTACTGAACCGTCAAAACTTACCCACGGCTAGTCGCAATTTTTCTACCTCTATTATAATTTATGACATACTTGCTCTCGTCTCTTTCTATGCCCTAACTCTAGAAAGAGATGCTGATTGGCAGATAGTCGCATTTAATAGCATACTTGATGATGAATAAAATGCCGATCATTTTAAGCTATTATTTAAATTAAATTAAAATGTCTTTATTTTTAGGCACTAGTATATATATTTTTAATAGCCTATAGGCTATCCCACTGCTGGGCTCCTCCTTTCCATTTTTCCCTATCCTCGGCGTCCTTTTTTTATTTATCAATTAAAAATAAATTAAGTTAATTATAATAAAACATTGTAAACTAAAATTATTTAAATTTAGTATTAGATATATTTTACAAATTATAAATTACAATTCCATTTGACAAATACAATATTTCACAAATACAATTTATGGACTCAAAAATCCCTAAGTTGGTTTGAAGAACTCTGGCAGAATTCAAAGTAATACTTACTGTATTTTTTAAACGTCTCATAAAGATTTAAGACCCTGGTGACCTTTGGCATAAAATAAACTACCATCTCCACGCTGAAAATAAAGTTGCAAAATGCAACAAGGTTGGGTTATACTGCAACACTTGCAACTGGAAATGTATCTAGATCTACCTACATAGAAATTCTCAACTCCACTGCTGTGGAGACCAAAAATATATATTTTAAATGCAAAGTAGGCTATTTTGTTGCAAAACTCGTATACTCAAGAGACATACCACTGTAGGAAATAGGGTAGATACAAATAATAAAACTTCACTACCCACCATTCCAAGACAGGAGCTGTTACTATTTCTATTAACCCGTATTATCTTAAAGCGTTAATACCTTTTGACAGAACCCTAGAGCTAATGCCAGCGCTGACAACTGACAAGCCCATTCATTCATCAAGCCCCTTGTACTGCAGGGCCGTAGTCAGTGGATGGTTCATGGGGGGTCTGATTAAGTATCTATCTTCAAGAAACTATTAAATATTTGGCCATAATGGGAGCATGCCCACAGGAGGCGGTCATGAGTTCCTACAGTTTGGAGCTTTTTACAGACAGTTCTACCAGTACAACTGGTTGGAACAGTCCTGACATGACCTCTGATTGGCGCAGAGTTCTGGGCACGATCATACCCGCCTATCAGAAGTAGAACGTAAAACGCGGAACGCTTAGATCGCCCACCTGTGGGCTCGCTCCCTAAGCGATCTAGAGTTAGCCATTTATTAGATGCAACTGTCTCCTATGTCGCTGTGCATGGATTCCATCAGATTATATTCTCTCCTCATTCAAATCGCTTAGTTTCATAATAGGTTCTTATAGTATCTACGACTTACCTATTCAAATTTTGGTTCAGTCTGTGTTATCCTCAGAATTTGAATGTATATTAAGTCATCATAATCAGCCCTCCTCATGCCACTGCAAGGTATAAGCTTCCTCTCGTGTGGCACATGAGCGCCACAAGTGCAGTCGTTGCAAGCCAGTTTATTTCTTAGAAAATTTAGACGTTTATTTAGAAACGTAGGTAAAGGAGATTACCTCTTTTATAACTGCTGCTTTGTTTTGATACAGAAACGATAATAACACTACATAGATAAGCTCTATCTAAAGGTATATCTATATATCGCACAATATATCAAAACACAGTTAATTACTGAATTAAAGTTATCCAAATCTAATTAAGTACATTAATTTAACTAATCGTAGGCTTCAAACGCGAACAGAATAAATTGGAAGATATTTACGCAATGGTCATTACCATTTTTCTTCGTTTGCTGCGAAGTCTACAGAGCAATACCCCATTAGTCACAATGTGACCCCCAAAAATTCCATACTATAGGTGCCTGACTATGCCGCCATCAACGCTATAAGCCTCGTATTATTTAAGTGGATTATACTAAGCCGCTTGCATTTTGTAATAATGTTTTCATCATGAAAGAGGCGGAATTTTCATTATTAAGATTAGCGTAAATTTAAGGGAATTATGTACTTTCCAAAATTATGATTTAGAGTTTCAGTTAATCATATTAAACAAGATGATTAATTCAGTACCTAGCTTGAAACAACAGCGACGAATACCAATTTGCGGAAGGTATTCAGATTTTACAAGCGATTCCAAAATAGCGCAAGCTACCGCAAGGTAGGATCGTATTTAACCACTGTTAATTTAACCATTAATTAAAACATACTCCGTTCCTTTCTACTTATAATTCTAGAAAGAAATGGAACTTTAAGGAAATGGGTCGTTTCCCGTGGTACAACCGCAATGTCCAACTGGTTGGACCACGGGGAATATTATGTTAGTTATTTATGATATTTTCATAATTACATTATCCATTGTTACGCAAACGTACAGTGTGTTCCCTGAACGTATCTGACCCGCCGTAGCTGACGTATCAGTATCAAAGTGGGTCAGATAACTCAGAGCACAGACTGAACCAACAGCGAGTCAAACAAGGAAGTGTATATAGTACAAGTAGACATAATTTATATATTCACACCGTTTCAGACGATACGACGAAAATGAAATTTCAAAGTTTCAGCATAACTTGCTGACGATGTGACGTGCGCTCCAGACTTTCAAACTTAAAGCATTTTAATTTTTGTACGTTATACTTCCGAGCTTATTTCATACCGCGTTTAATATACGTGGAAGTTTACACAAATATTTACCGCTTTAAATGTTTAGAAGGTAACATACATATAGGTCTAACCTTTTGGATAAATAAAGCTAATTCTACGTGGCGCGTAAGTACGGTCATTTCAGATTTCGCTGCTAAGAAGAAATTGCAAAATAATAGATAATTTTTAATATTTTTTATTGTAAGAGGAGAGCAGACAAGCAAACGGGCCACCTGATTGATGGTAAGCGATCACCGTCACCCATAGATACCTCACCTCGCTATAATGTTTCTACTGGATTTAAAAATGTTACCTTTTAAAACAGGTTTCGAATAAAAACCCAACATGTACGAACACAGCGAACTCGTATCTCTCACTGGAAGCTCTACGTTCGTAAATCAATACTGGGGCTCGACAAACTTTTTAATTTCAAAGCGCCTAGTGAGGAACGATGGAAGTCTTGGACTTGGTCTATCTGAGACTCGGTCTACGAGTAGAATTTTTAGAACAATCAGCAAACAAGTCGTTATTCAAATTATTAGAAAGTTGCATTTGACCTTTCAATTCAAAATATCAGCTTTTACATCAGCTAACAAAGGTGCAAGATTAAGACTAGAATGGAAGAGTACAGTCTAGCTGAAAAATCTCCGCCGTGGAAGTTCAGAACCCCATTATTATAGCTCATTATACAATCTCGTGTCTAACCAAAAAAGAAGAAAATTTAAAAAGTTATCATCAGCAGCAGCAGCAGCCTATTAATGTCCCCACTGTTGGAACACAGGCCTCCCTTTGCACAACGAGGGAATGGGCCATGATCCACCGAGCGGGCTCAATACTGATTAGTGGATTTCACATACCTTCGGAAACTTTTCATTTCCTCAGACATGCAGGTTTCCTCACGATGTTTTTCTTCACCGTTAGAGCAGTCGGTAAATGTACGTAAGTCTTCGAAAAAATCCGAAAAACTATGGTACATGGCATTCAGCATTGCATGGTTACGAATCCGGACCTCCCGCATGGGAACCCGGCGTTCTAGCTACTAGGCCACCGACGCTCTGTTAAAAGTTATATTACCCTATAATTGTTTATAGCTGCTATTTTTAAGATGAGGCATACATACAGGATGGACAGTTTAGACGGGGCACTATGGTTTATGGGATACGGGTCTACATCTAGCCACCGATCTTTTCACCGGATCGGTTCAATACGATAGCAAGACCTAGTTTGAAACTAGCTATTGCTAACTTAGATCTTTAGTATGGTAGACCCAAAACCAAAACAATATTGTATGACCAAAGGGAGCATGAGGAATCCGGGTAGCTATTACCGTTCTCAAAACGATAAAAGGGCGATCCATTAATTTTTAGTCAAATAGAAATTAAAAGTTATATTACAAATATTTATTTACAACTTTTCAAAGTATTCCCCTGCGGCATCAATACACTTGCATTCGACTGAACCAGCTTTCAAAACATGTGAAAAACTGTTCTTGCGAAAGGTCGAAAAAAAGCCGCCTAATTTGGTCTACTGCTCCGTCCGCAGTCGTAAATTGGCAAGCCTCGCTATACCATTGGCTATTAACTGTCGATCTTCTAGTGAAATTACGGCTACAGACCCACTACGACGGGACAAAACGATATAAAACTTCGACCGCGTACAAACTTAGTGGTGGCAAGTGATGGAGCCAAATCCCCAAAAGCATTGATTAAATTTTCATGTGATTTCTTATATGTTAACCCTCGTTTAAAATCATAATAGATCATAGCACGAAATGCTTCTAGCGTTACTTGCATCGAAGCGATTGAGAAGTGACATGTTTTATTAATAATTAATAAAAAAAACACTAAAGTTCGCCAGCCAAATATCACTGGCCAATATATTTGGCCAAGGAGTTTGTAATAAAATTTGCCTCCAAAGTAAAACAATGAGGTTGATAACAAGCCGTTGACTAACAATTTTTGGACCGCCCCACGTATAATGATATCATGAGATGGCGTTTCTGGTTAAGACAGAGACATCGCGTTGGTATAGCGCTGTCTCTGTTTGGCACGCTATCGCATGGTATCACTACATCCTTTGCTTTGATTCAAGTGCTAAGACCGAGAGTGAACTTCGGTCACCACTAGAAGCGCTTCAGTAACTTGCGCAAACAGGATTGTTGCTTAAAAATAGCTCTCACGTTGCCACATGTACTTTACGTGGGATGGAGAACTCGTCGGTTGAGGTTTCAACGCATTGTCGAGCGTTCTGGGGTACCAGATACATGTGGGTATGGTAAATTAAAGGATTTTGTACGTACTCGCTCAGCTTAAAACAACATAGTACAAGAATATTGTTTGTTTCATTATGTACTTCCTTTATTTACAATTACTCTACATTGTCTTTGAAATTGTGGTCATCAAATACGAATTTAGTCTCTATAAATTATTCAAAAGGAAAGTATTCAATTATACAGTGGCGGTCAGAAAATGTTTACCCTCCTAAGCCTAAGGTCTATAATTACGTGCACATGTCAGTTTCATAAGGTCGCCTGTATGTTGATATGACATCGACCTACCTTATTGCCACACACAGAAGGTCCGCTCAATACTAACGCGCGAAATCGGCTCACGCACACACGGGCATTGAATACAGGCGATCTCAAAGGAAGTCAAAGGAACTCAGGCGCGAAATACACGCGCCGTGGGGCTATTGAGTGGTACGTATAATTCTTTGTACTTTTAATAAACGAAATACATTGCACAAAATATTTTTTATTTTTATATAAATATACAAATAATAATAAGTACCGGGCCCGAGAACCCTGAACCCTTTATTTATTGTTACTTTTTGCTCACTAATTTTATTTAGTTTAATATAACCTATGCTTAAGTTCCTACTTGTGTATGGACTATGAATACTTTGTCATCTTACCGCACAAATAAACTTATTCTTATTTTTATTTTTTTTATTTTAAACTTTAAATTATAACTGCCATAGCGCTACAGTCAAGTGACGTAATCAAAATCGCGGACGCCCGGAGCGGACCTTCTGTGTGTACTATGTTATTGCCCACACACAGTGTGAGAAGTAGAAGGTATCGAATTTGCAAATTTTCTGACCGCAACTGTACAACAAAATCATCCTTCATCATACTGATTACGAAGCACCGGTTTCGGAGCCGGTTTGCCTAAAGGCAAAATCGGTTGCCTGGCCCTGCGTACGCAGCTAAAATCTATCCTCATTATAGGTCTAGGAACTGTTTATAATGTCAAAGGTTACCGCGGCAATACTTTCAATAAAGATACGCCAACGACATACCTCCCCCTTCCTCCTGAATCTACTTAACACAACCTCCTTTATCCTTTTTTCTTTTGTGGTTTTATTTAATTTTTCCGTCGGCAAAAAGGTTATTCAGTGGCAGTGTCTGACGCTAGGTTTCAAAGAGAACCCTTGCTCGAGGGTCCCCATTATGCGACACATTACAATTCATGAGAAAAAGATACATCTATATTGTATCTGTGGACATTTCGAAACATATATTTACGATACGAATATATTGCCCGATGTTTGAGTTGGATAAAAATATGGAGGAATAGTATATATTTCTGACTGTATTTATACAATATATGGAAATACAATTGGCAAGACTTTTCAGAAGCCATTTAAAGGCTCAATAAGTTTCTAATACATCCTCTGAAAATTGCATAACACGCGGTTTACTTGCTCCTGTAACATTTTTATGAATTTATAGCTGCAAGAATGTTTACAATATTTCCTGTTTCTAGCGTTAAATATGTAATAGAAATTCATGAGATTCTAAGTAAGCCGATGATACGGGGTGACTTTAATTTGCATTTGAAGCAAGAGCAAAGCGACAAGGGTCTACCCACACATCATCCTGTTTCAATGACCGTGAAAAATCGTCGATAACAGGTGCCTTACGAGACAACAATGGCACCCGTTCATAATAAAAGCAAACCGCGGAAACAGCAAACCGTTCACATCGATTGACGTGCGACGGCCCACCGCTATTGGTCTGCCCACGTGACGTCACATGCGATATCGACCCGACGCCCACGGACGCGCATGCGTCGGATTCGAGAGCTCGCACGCGATTGGTCCGCTGTTGTCTGTTGACGGGACGTAATGAATTAAAAGGTTCGATGGAATTAGTTTTGAATAACTCTAAATTAAAAAAAAACCCGATGTACCATTGTGGAGATCCCATTACTTTTTCCTGGTCATCATCAGGTCCTCAAGGTTCTAGATGTGGGAAGGTCACCATGGTCATAAACATTTGAGCTCAAACTCGAACCACCTAACTGTTACCGTTCCAGAGATCCCATTATACTCCAACATCCCAATATACGATATAAGATCTTAGAACCACTGATCTATTTTTCATTTGACATGGCTAAGAAATTTCAGCAACGCCTGAAAGCGGGGGGACGCTCCGGGATTCGCCCTACGCGGAGCTCGGCCTTCCGCCTCGCTATGACTACCATAAAATTCCTAGCTCCACATCATTTTCATTTATTTTTTGGCCGCCGGTTTTAATTTTTTTTCTCTTGTAATGTCTCAGGATTCCGGAATTTTAGTTCGAGAAGACACCCTAACTATTATAGTTTCGGCGGACTGATATTCTTACAATTCTTCCAGTTTCATATTGTGAAACTTACTTTTTCTTGGTCATCATCAGATCCTCAAGGTTTCAGATGTCGGAAACGCACCACGAATCTGAATATTTGAGCTCAAATTCGAACCATTTTGCTATTACCGTTCTAAAGATTTCATCTGACATCAAAGATACTCCAAAATCTTGGAAACCACTGGTCCAATTTTTATCAGACCTAGCTAAGAACATTCTGGACAAAGTTCTCTATGAAATAAAAAACCGGGTCCAAATCTCATCGTCCGTTGTTAAGTTATGATGCCACAGACAACACACAAATAGACAAACGTTTCAAACTTATAACACGCTTCCCCTCGATCGGTCGGGAGTTAAAAAGCTGCAATTTATAGCCTATTTGTAAAATTAAGTTACTGTAGTCTGAACTCAGAAAGGTTTCTTTTCATTTTCATAAACGGACCGTTTATCTCTCAGATCACGCATCGAGACGTCAGTCTCCAGGAATTCTCATTTCAGTGATGAAGGTCTTATGAAATAATGTTCTAGATTCTAGAACTAGGTTATCTCGATGCCTTGAAATATGAAGCAAGTTTGAAGTAAACAGTATCTTATCTATAAAACTTGGCTCGTTTCTAGATAAATAAAATAAGGATCGTTTTATAAATTCTATGAAAATAAACTATGCATTCACCTACGAGCCTCATGTATGCGCAGTGGTGCATCAGAAGTTTTACAAATAAAATAAAACTCTATGGTTTTAATACTCTACGATTTTGTAGCCAGATTATAAAAATTCATAGGGTGCGAAATTCTACAGGGTAGGTAGTATATGGGACAGTATTTGAGAGAATAAACAATTCTACGCTGAAATTAATGGATTGGATTGTGTCGTAAATTGATTGTAAGGTACTAAAAAAGGCATCAGCAACAGTTAGTAAGGTAACGAGACAGTCATTCATTGGGCCATGAGACTCAAGGGCAAGGCCTGAAGGCGCAGTCGGTAGACATTGCGTCAGACAGACTGGACAAACACGGTGAAAAGAAGAATATATGGCTCATTACGAGAGGGGTATAGAAGAGCAAAGCAAACCTGATATGGAAATATTATATTTAGCCGATAGGTATGTCGTTTATTAAACCTGACTCTCCAGAATATACTTTGGTAATTGATTCAAACAAAATACAGATTAGTTATGTCAAATTCAAAAAGAGGAACACGTAAAACACTATTCAGGAGTAGAGTCATCATCATCATCAGCCCATGTCGTCCAGGAGTAGAGTAAGTAATGATAAACAACAGGACAACGAATATAGCTAAAATATTCATAACTCATAACTTGCCGTAAACTGTGTAAATCTTTCCATTTTCATGTTCTGCTGATCAGTATTTCAGTACCTAACACTCGTAGTAAATTTCAGCTTAGTTCGTTCGTAACTACACCAAAATAAAAATAACAGCGGAAGTAAATAAAAATGAAGAGCAGATCAACACCACCAAGGATAGATTTAAGGCTAAAATACCACCCGCATCAAATGAAACCTCGAACCTGCCTTCCGTAGAATTTAAATACGTGAATTCCGACCCGAGGATTAACGACTGATCGTAATCTATAGTCAATTTGTAATTAAAAGCGAGAAACGGGAGCGGTGAACCAATAAATTTCGTGACACCCACTGAACGTTTAAATGACTTTGATTGGCAATTTGTAATTGGTTGTGAAAATTCCTCTATAGTCCTCTTAAATTACGTATCCGTTTGGGTAAAGAATCTGATAAAAGTGTATACCTACTGTCTTTATCCAATCAAATTTAATTTCCGCGTTAAAACAAGAAGCCTAATCCTTAATAAATAATCTGTGGGTTTCTATGGTAAGCGTTCTAACTACTAAAGGACTGATATTAAAAACCATAAACTTCCAATCATCAAGGAATTTAAAAGCAAACATAAGCACTCACCTAAAACGGTTATATCTGTTGGTGTAGAGTAAGCGTCGGGCAGTAGGTACTTTATAACTTTACATCTGACATTTTATCTCTGATTGTTTCCACCACTACTCGATAACAACGACGTGACATTATTAAGATTAAGATTCCTAATTTAGAATACAAAATAATTTAGGTTTTTAAGCTCTAAATTGAACATTTGATGAATCCACGGGAAGAACGATTAAAGTAATTTCAGATTTTTTTTCTCTCAAAAACTCAAAACCATGAATAAAAGATAAAGTAGTAGTAGTTGGGGCGCTCGTTCCTTCATGCTCAAAACTGTTTCTAGAACCCATGGACTTTATTCTAAATCCTGAGTCCTAAATAGAAAAGAAAACGAGAGTATATCCAATAGAAGACGTAAGATCTACCTCAAAAGTGACTGGATAAGGTATTCTTGGTTGGCCTAGTCTACATAATATATTGTTTGAGGAGGAGCAAAGTACAGCAAACACATTAAAAGAAAAAATAATCTGGCGCCCATATAATGTTCTTCTTTCTTTAATTAAACGTTGACGCGTATCGCATCCTGATGAAACTGCCGAGGTTCTGTAGCGCGTCGGGCATGTTCGCCGCGGCTAAAGTTCCCGACTTCTACGCGATCATTAGATCACGTGTTGCGTCTTTTTGGCAACGTCTCCATGCCTCGGGCAATGGGATTCTCCGTGCGATGACTGAGCGCCTGAACAGATATCTTTAGGTACTGGATATCCGTGCAGCGCGATGAGAACCGGAAGTAACGTTGTTTTTACATTTATTTTATTTTTTTATTTAGTCTAAGTATAATAGATTAAGCCCTTCATTGTTTCATTGATTCATTTGTTATTATTACTTTTCTATGGGTATTTTATTATTAAAGTTTAGGGTTGAAGGTAGTATCTATAGAGCTACTCTCGGAGATCTGCATACTTTCCGAGCGTTGCAACTTGTTTACTGTTTCACTGTCGATCCTGACTGAATAGAAGTAACAAAGGTAAAGATGACGGGTTCTTCCCATACCTATATCTATAAATTGTCCTTTCGATTATAGACTTGCGGAAAACCCGCAAGAAAAAATAATAACAAAAAAAAAACGATTTATAATTAGGACGAGCAATAATTATCGTACACAACAATATCTATTACAGTTCAATTGGAGAAATAAGTTATGCACGCTCGGATGAATGAACGATGAATGAATGATAGCGTCAATAAATAACTTCAAACTACAATTACACAATTTAGTTTTTCCTACTAGAATTTCTAGCAGACAAGTCCATAATGAGAAACATTTGTTCTCTGAACTAAAGACTGTAGACATATTGCTAGCGAAATTAACTTACAGTCCCAAAAAAGTACTTGTTTTGTTGCGAAAGAACAGAAAAAATCCACAATACCGAACAACAACGTAACAAGGGAAACATAATACTCAACAATTTATTTAGCGTTTACTAAATTGTACTAGTCCATCAAGATGTACCTTATTATACACTCATGCTAGAATCGATCTTCATTTCCAGCATGAGTGTAATTCATAATGAAGCTAGAGCAACCAACATCAAACTTGAATCCGAGGAACATTAATAGTTCCTGCCTTGATCCTGCAATACTTTCAACGAATTGAATATCAATATCAACACTTTCAAGACGTCGTTGGATGCGGAGCCCGTGTAAACAAACCACCAGAGACCGGCGTAGTGGAGGTCACAAATTCGTGAAAAACATCGATAAATCGCAAGTAACGCTCGCATCCCAGGCGAGTTATTCGCCACACGCACCTTCACTTTCAAGAATATTCCTCCTTTTTTCGACCTCTCCAGAGAATACTTAATCGTATAAGTATTCTTGCTGGGAATCGTTCCTCTAAAAAAGCGAATATATTCAATGCGAAAAAAATCTGCAAAAAAAACGCATTTAAAGAAATTAGGAAAGTTATTATCATTATTATTAAATGGTGAGTGATTGTGCCATTGTTACTTAATCAAAAATTCCATCAGAATCTTTAATTTTCTAGTAGAATATCTGATTTTCCTAATTCTCAGTTTCCACAAAAAGCAATCCGGAGGCATTTATTTTTTATTTATTAGTGAGAAACTAAAGGGCAGATAGAATTAAAAACATCTATCAGTAATCTAGTTTCTCGTTGAAAGTACAAACTCCAGCAATAGGCCAGCACATCATACAATAACTTGGAATTATGAGCCATTGGAAAGCTTCAACCTAATAACACTTTCATTACGAATGGAAGACGCAATATGTTCGCGGAGGCTGCTTATGAAACGCAATATTTATTCCCAGAGCATTGTTATAAACAAGCTGTGGGGTCCCGGAGCAATCAGCAGTGAAACTCCTTGTTACTGTCTTTCATTCTGCGCTCTAAATAAACCAACGACTGGGAAATGAAGCATTTCTGAAGAAACTAAAAGATGGACCAAGAAATCCCGCATTTGCTTTTGCTTACTCGTAAAAGAAAAGCCCTCCATTTTTGTTCCCACAATATACTCTTTCATTTTGTCATCTCACATTTATGTCTCGTCATCATCAGCTACCTATTCTAGTCCACTGTTGGACATAGGCCCTCCCAGGACGCGCCATCTTCGGCTCTTCGAATCATCGTCTCGTATACTTGAATTTAATTTAGGAAGAGAAATTTGCAATATTTCTTCCAAAGACCATGATTTTAAAGACTCTCTTTTGTGTGCGGCTGATTCGAGTTTGTATATATGTATGTCTATTTACATACAAGGAACTGCCTGAATCTAACACCACACATTTTACGACAGCTACGAGCTTTGAGTCACATATTGGCCTTACTTCATATTGTGTTTCCTTTCAAAACGACACATTTCCTTCGGAAGCCTTCGGCCATTTCCATAAAAGGAACACTAGATCAGAACGTGGGTCATATCGGAGTCAGCTTACAAAATATGTACAAGTTAACAACAAGGAATAGACCAAAACGTGTCCATGTTGGGGTGTAAGTATTTCCTGCGCTTATTCGGGGCACGTAACAGCGCGACAAAATACAATCGCACACAACCCTCAGGGATGGCACCTTACCTTTGTTTATACTATAACCTTTTCACTGGGTTCATTTTAGAGGTAAAATGTGAAGGTACAAAGAGGAACACAGGAAATGTCTACGTTCTGTACCTCAGATTTGCAGCCACGGTAAGTATGTAATTTGCAAGTGTTTGGGCTTATCGGATTATAGTAACGAAATGAAATAATCCCACAAAATTGCATGCAAAAGATAAAGCTCTAGAAGGTTCACAAAAACAAGGAGGTTAGCCAAAAAAGTTGAAAACAATAAACGAAGTAGGTTAGTTAGTACGAGATTATTTCGCTTGGTATCATTTATTTTTTAACGCCAACGACGGATATAACCGCACTCCAGGTTGACCGCCAACGACGAATATATCCGCCATAAAGTATAAGGTATTGAACCATAAAAGAAAAGAAAATAAAGCCTTTTTTTAATATAACAAACATCTAGGCTTTGCGTGTGAGTGACGACTTTTGTAATTGACGTGGCGTTGAAAAGGTTAATCTAATAAGAAACATTTCATTTTATTAAATCAAGGGATGTCACCATCCCTTGAAGAATAAAACAAGGCAACTGACGCAGAATGAAGGCAGTCCAAAACCATGGAACAACTATTAACCTAAATAAGCAATAAAAATAATTCTCCAAAGTGAAACTAATCCCCATTCCCAGATAATATTGCCAGGCGCCACTGAGTCGCGCGCGGCGGCCAATCAAAATGGAGCGTTACCTATTTCACCCTACACTTCAAACTGCAGAGGCACGCAATATGAACTGTTTCATAGAAAACGTACAGTACCATGTGAGCAAGCCTTGACATGAAACTACCTGATGATATGCCATGGGTGATATCACATCACAAACAACTCTACGAGCTAGTAGTTTATTTTGGCCAAGGTTGACATCAGAACGCTATGAAATCATCATATTGTTGGGTCATCGGCCCAACTATCATAGCAAACAAAGAATACATTACCACGGAAACCCTGCTAAGTTAGAATCTGATGAACAAGATGGTAAAATCAATAAAACGTGTTGCCGTGTAATATTACGTTCTAATGGCTCTCAGAGGCAATTGTGAATTAACTGCACACGATCTTCAAGAAACAATTTCTTTCGCTTGCCAGAAACTACATTAAAAAAAGGTTAGCAGAGCATCGAAAACCCTCTAGTGAGGTGAGATGTCTATGGGTGACGGTGACCACTTACCATCAGGTGGCCCGTTTGCTCGTCTGCTTTCCTTATACAATAAAAAAAGAATCATAAGAGACATGGAACTTTTGTTAGGTCCTTATTAGGTCACTTACTAAAATTATCTAACTCTACGTAATGCACGTTGAGAAATATGAAACTTCTAAGATTGTAGATGAACAAATAACGAGCTGATATAAAATTCTAAAAATTAGGATCGGCTAATTTTGGCGGCGGACCGATACGATAAAAGGGTCAAAGGTTTACTAAAGCCATCAAGACTGCTAAAATAGCCTGTTATGTCGTAAATGTGCTTTCGACTTTGAAGCAAAATGATATTCACGTGACATCAAAAGTGAAGGCTCGAGTGCAGGCAGCGTAAACAAACGGTTCATACTCGTAGACTGAGCCGTCAACAACACGTCAACAGCAGAACAGACGTGCGAGACAGTTTCGAGTACAGAATTAAATTCAATTTAGTGTATTTTCCGACGTTACATGTCAGAGAACAGACAACTCGTATTTACTTCAATTTCGGAGAAATGTTCTTATAGATAATATGAAAGATGTAAGTGTTCCAATCTCTGACTCATACTGGTATATTAAAGTAGTATCTTCATGTAACTCGTATATTCCTGTGGCAACTAGCCAAATACGACATAAACAGAAGGTTACGATGAGTCAAAGGATTTTCTGCTCTGGAGTTTTTTTATCACAATTTAAATAATCCAAAAGAAAGACTTAAATACAAATACAAAATACAAAAATATTTATTAACCCAAAAATATTCAAAATATAATCACTTAACAATAGTGTAGTTACAATGTATAAGTAAATATCGGTCTCTACTACCTGCACTGGCCTCATCGGCCGTCTTGCATCGGATGTTCTTCCATTTGATTAATTAAATGCATTACATGATATTAATTTAAACTGTATCTGTAAAGCTCTTATTATACTACCCTGAATTCAATCGACTAATTTCTACGTCAACGATTTAGTCGACTAAATAGACATGCTTATGTTGATGTAAATCGCAGACTAACCGTATTATACTAAATGAATTTCTGACAGACTCAATCAGACTGAATTCAGTCAAGTGTAATAAGCGCTTAACCTACCCATGATCTTGTAAAGCTGGCTGTCCATGATACGTCATCAGGAGTTACGGCGCCTAACAGTCGCGACTGTGACGCATAGTACTTACTTCTGACAGAAGTATATCTGAGTGTACTCATGGTGTGGGTAGTCCGATTGGAAGGTCTTAAGAAGGGTATCCTTAAATGTCACTAATATTTGAAGTTTGTTAAAAATCTAAGTAATATTAAAATTATCTTTAGTGGCGAGGCATTTTGGCGCCCACCGTGGGACCATCAATTTGGCGCCTAAAAGGGCAGAAAAGAAAATAACAAACATAACTTTAAGGAAAACAAATTAACACAATATGCATAAAACATTAGATTAATACAGTTGCAACAATTAACATGTATATAAAACCCTATTTAATCGAGAGGGCTCATAATGAGAGTAAATCACACCTGTGCAACTGTAGTAAAATGTTACAATACAACTAGGTATAAAATAGGTATCTTATAATACTCATTCATGTAGGTATATATATTTTTAACTTATCAATACTACCTATCTTCAATTAAATTTATTTGTGTCGTATCTTTGTCCTCTTGGACAGGTTTTGGCCAGCCATCGGTCACGGTCCAACAGAATACCAGCGCTGGAGGCATTCTTGTCTGCAGCAATAAGCTGAGTTGAGGCCCTTTTCACAACAACAGCAGACCATCATACATGATTTAGATATGTTTACCTTTGACTACATAATTATTTTATCATAATTATAACTGTTTCGGTCATTGCTGTGTGTGAAATAAACGTATTACTTACTTACTTACTTACTTACTATTCAACGACCTCTCTTTAATGCGCAATGTAAAACCTCCAATGCGTCTTACATGTAAATATATGAGGCATAAACGAGGGTCTATGACCGGACCGCCCACAGAGAATGTCTGGTCACCAAATTACAAAGCATGTAAAATAAACGAAATTCTTGCCGCTGCGATACACGATGCATTGCTGTTACTTAATTGTAAGTAAGTAAGTAAGTATTACGTTTATTTCACACACAGCAATGACCGAAACAGTTATAATTATGTAGTCAAAGGTAAACATATTGAAATCATGTCTGATGGTCTGCTGTTATTGTGAAAAGGGCCTAAACTCAGCTTATTGCTGCAGACAAGAACGCCTCCAGCGCTGGTATTCTGTTGGACCATGACCGATGGCTGGCCAAAACCTGTCCAAGAGGAGAAAGATACGACACAAATAAATTTAATTGAAGATAGGTAGTATTAATAAGTGAAAAATATATATACCTACATTTACCATTACACATAATTGACATGTTATATGTTTTATTTCACTTTTTTGTTAAATAAGAAACATCAAAATTCTATTTAAACTTAACAGAGAAATTTCGTTTGCACTTCAAATCAACTCTTTGAGAACTTCACATGGTACTTTTTCCTTTTCTGGAAACAAAATACAAAGAATTTTGGCGAGTTTTACTACAAAGAGACTCGCTATTTAAAATGACAATACACTAAAGGTTAGGATGAGACAATTGAATTGTCTACGAAGGAAAGAGGAAGGAATTGGTTGCTCTTGTAACGTAACTGAAGTTTCCTACTCCGCTTTTGAATTAGTTACCATTACAAACTTGGTACAAACAATAAATAACATTCTACAAATAATATTGTCTCAAATAGGATTCAATCTCTTTTTTTAGTTACATAATCAAATTTGTGACATTCTAGTTAGTTTTGTGCATCATCTGATAAATAAAGCATCTAATAGGAAAAATGCTACTAATTTAAGTCAAAATATCGATTACCACGTAGCCAAAGAATTTGAATACCTTTATGAATGGTTGCTTTATTGCTAACCTAGCTCAGTTACATCTGTTTAAACTTTAGTAATTCCCACTTGATTCATTATTGTAAACAACTAAAAGGACGTTCATGTTTTCAAATATACTTCAAAGTAACCTAAACCTAGCCACAAATAACATTTTAAACACAAGTCTAGAGTTCGGTACAAAAGGACCTCCATAATTCACCCGACCACAAGTACCGGTCAGTAGTTCAGTACCGGTAACTTACTTCTCTACCGGTGCCGAATGCCGAAGTAGAGGCTGTAAACTAGGCGAACGGACACCGAACGTATAAATACAATTAATAAGGTGGAACGGAAACCCAGTGGGAAGCAGAGGGTGCTGGCCGTAAGACTATCTAAGGAAAGACTGTACTAAATTATTGAGTGTAAAGCAGATAATGGTTCTCCATTATCTGCTTAAGAATGAAGACTTAATTCGTGGAAAATCTTAAAATGTTTTGATATGTACAAACTTAACAAAGGACAAATAAATAGTCTGCTATTAACTACATAATCGGTTAGGTAGATGTGACGTCGATTAAAAACGAATTTATTTTGATCAACATACCTACCTAATTCAATTATAAATAACGTGAAAAAAAATACCAAGTTTCATAAAACCGAAGCACAAAACTTCAGAGATTGTTGCTAGAAAATTGCTTTCCTTTTAACGATCCACAAACCAGACGTTTCCAACATCGTAGAAAACTGAAATGAATACTGGCACAAAATATTCGTTTATAACCGACAGTGAGTATCATCAGGTGTTCAGAGCGCCATCTTGCGGCGTAATACGAAGCCAATTAGAGAACGCACCTGACAAATGGGCCTTTGTCGGTAAAAAAGGTAATTAATGTGTAGTAATCTCTAGCATGTAAATTAGGGTTGTGACACAATAATTATCTTTTTTACCGGTTTCACGTTTTCGGGAAATAATTCATGACAATATCATTTTTCAGCGTAGAATTTCTAAAAAGGTTCGATTATAATTAACTTACATTGCTATTCAAGTGAATTGTCTCTTTGTCGTCGGTTATTGTTTAAATTGTATAATATTATCTTGTCCTCTTGACCTGAAGATGCTTCGTTTAGAGGCGAAACACGTGCCGAATTTGAAATCAAGTTCGCATTTTCTAGCGAATACTGCTATTTATGATCCCATTCATTTCACACTCACTCAATCCTTGTCAGATCCTTAGGAAGTAAAAAAAATTGAACCATTGCGATTGAAAGCTGGTTAAACCAGCCCGACATTACACCATTTATCCTGACACAGACACTAAACCCATCATATAGAGACTTCAGTGCCCGTATCAAGTTGCTGTCCAACCCATACTCGGACAGTGTCAACCACCACTCTATCAAAGGCCTTCTCGAAATCTAAAAAGGCACAATACACTTTCTGATGCACAGCCAGATATTTTCGCTGATACACCGTTGTGAGAATACCTGATCCGTGCACCCCGTACCCTTCCTAAATCCCGGTTGTACATGCCAGATAGATTATTTCATCACGTACCACTATCATTCACTATCTCATTTCCAAATCGTCCCAAGACTTTCTCGTATCCATCTCGACTCACTCCTACCCAGCCATTACAATCTTCTAGTATAATAACTTTATCATTCGTGTTTCATTGTGTTTTTTCCCTTCTGTTTCCATTTACAGTATTTCATCTTTGTTTCATTTTGTATGTATCGCATTGCGATGACAAGCAAGTTTAATATCCGCTAAGGTTGCTGCCACACGATTCGGTGATCCTCGACACGGGCTAGCCTAGTGAGGTCCTCTCACTCTCTAACAGCTTGCAACGCTTCTACTTCAAACATATCACTATGTAATTTTAATGTTTATTATTTACTTGGTTTAGTATTACGTACTTCTATTGCATGTAACATGTGTTTGAATAAATACAAATATATCACTAACATGGTTAATAGTTGCGGTTGTTGGTACTTGGTGAAACTTGTAGTACATGAATAGACTCAAATAATATACTGTTTCACAGGTTTTTCCTGTATTTTATTAATTACGACCGGTTTCGTTTACACATCTTCATGTATTTTAGGTAATACCTGAAGATGTGTAAACGAAACCGGTCGTAATTAATGAAGATGTGTAACCGGTTTCGTTAACACATCTTCAGGTATTTTAGGTAATACCTGAAGATGTGTAAACGAAACCGGTCGTAATTAATGAAGATGTGTAACCGGTTTCGTTAACACATCTTCAGGTATTTTAGGTAATACCTGAAGATGTGTAAACGAAACCGGTCGTAATTAATGAAGATGTGTAACCGGTTTCGTTTACACATCTTCAGGTATTTTAGGTAATACATGAAGATGTGTAAACGAAACCGGTCGTAATTAATAAAATACAGTAAAAACCTGTGAAACAGTATATTATTTGAGTCTAATCATATATCACTAACACTTTGCCAAACTCTTCTCTCCCATTTGCTGGTCTTTTGGCATATACACCCAGCACAAAAAGCCGGATAAGCCGTTGTTTTATAAAATGTATCATAACAAAATGGCAATTTTTTAATCAAGAAGATGAAGCATACAAAATTACGTAACACATTCATAAAGCTTAGAGCGTAACTCAAAATAATGAGACATTTTAGTCAAAATGATCTAAATTATGAACAACGCGAAACGGCGTCTACTTCTTGTGAACATTCTGTGTAAAAGCAATTTATTATCACGGTTTTACTGCTTATTTTAAGAGTACTTTAAATAATTGAAGCAAATCAGGTTATTGCGCAGAGACCTTCTACAGGGTTTAACAAAAACCTCTAAAAATCCGAATTGGGGGTATCCATAACTTAACAACTTTGGTTTTACGACTTTGATTTTCGCAAAAACAAATCGATTCTATTCTTCATACATTTTGTACAAATCAGCTGATCGTTTTGTATATTAAGAAAATAAAAAAATTCGTAGATCAAAAGTTTTTCAGTTATGTATATTGAACACCCCTTTTTCGGATTCATAGGGGGTTTTTGTTACACTCCGTACACGTAAACTTACCGTTTGGGTATGTAGTTGAATTACGCTGAAGACATCTGTAACAAAAAATAAAATAATATTAGCCTGGCAACACACATAATTGTAACATCAAGTCTTGGAACATTTTATGTTATTTTCTTACATTCTCTCTTAGATGTATTAACAAAAATATACCCAGAGGTTTCTCTACATATTTGATGGCTAAAATGTGTTCTAAGAAAAGTTCATCATAGGAGTGCTCCAGTCTACCTATATAATTCTTTATGACGAATTCAAGTTAATAATTCGTACCTAATACCTTACTTACCAAGAACCATGTACTTTGTTTGTTTGTAGGCTCTTTATTGTACACAAAAAATACACAGAAAATATTAAAAAAACATTAAAATATGTAGAAAGGCGGGCTTATCCCATAGGGATCTTTAGGAGAGTTTAGACTACTTTAATGGTGAGTAAGGTTTGGAGTACAATAAATAATAAGTATACATAAATTACAATAATTATATAGTAGATAAATAAAATACATACTCAAAAATTATAATGATATATACAATTTGTTATACATATATACGGATACATATATAAATATAATAATATACACTAATTTAATACTTACATACAAATAACAAAATAATTCGGCTCAAAGACTCAGCAACGTGACTAGTGCTTTTTGAGAGCATTTTTGAAAGAAGACAGAAGGCGATTTCCTCAATTTACTTTATTTAATAATCTAACATTGTTCATTATTGTACGACTACAGAACGCGTCTAACTTCTACATGATCCCTTATTGTACGACTACAGAACGCGTCTAACTTCTACATGATCCCTTATTGTACGACTACAGAACGCGTCTAACTTCTACATGATCCCTTATTGTACGACTACAGAACGCGTCTAACTTCTACATGATCCCTTATTGTACGACTACAGAACGCGTCTAACTTCTACATGATCCCTTATTGTACGACTACAGAACGCGTCTAACTCCTACATGATCCCTTATTGTACGACTACAGAACGCGTCTAACTTCTACATGATCCCTTATTGTACGACTACAGAACGCGTCTAACTTCTACATGATCCCTTATTGTACGACTACAGAACGCGTCTAACTCCTACATGATCCCCATCATTGTAATCAAATTATGAATTTATCTTTCCATTCCATAACAACATTTTCATTTCAATAATAAACAATTCATCTCGCGAGCACACAAGACAATAACATTCACTTATAAAAATCCAACAGCTCACATATCCCGGGATAAATAAACGTTGCCGCGAGGTAGTAACACGTTTTACAGCTGTTCGCGTCGACTGTAATACAGAGTACTCAGCAGCACCTACGGCACAAAATAGATAAGTATAACTGAAAAGAATCTCCCTACCAGCGTCCTGTCGCGAGGCACAAACACAATCGCACGCCGCGCGCCTTGTTAGCGCGGTGATGGCATGGGCTGCTAGACTTGTAAGTTTATTTTATTTCTTTATTGAAAATGTACATAATTATATTAAAATTTTACATGAACAGTGTAACAAAAACTAATCTAGGTTTGTTACCTACACTGACAGACCGTCGACGGTCACAGCTTTACAATTTTCCCGTAAACATAATAACTAATTGTCATCAACTCATCAATTAGCTCGCCGATGCGCCATGGACGGGAGAATAATATACCTAACCTACAGCTCCGTCTACATTTTCTGATCTATTTGTGGTTCCGGTCCATGTAAAAGATGCGACATGTAACCGACGACGGCGGCTCGCGGCGTGCTAATGTTTAAGAGAATTTTTTCATTGTACAAGGAGAGAATACGAGCAAACGGGCCATTTAATGGTAAGTGATCATCGGCGGCCATAGACATATCTCCTCACTATAATGTTATTAGACGGTTATTGATGTGCTGCTAACCTTGAAAATGGAGTGCCTCATATGCTGGTAATTACGCTGGCTCTCTTACCCTTCAGATCGGGACACAGTATTGTAAGCATTGCTGCTTTGCGGTAAAAATAGGTAAAAGGATGGTACCTCCCCAGGCTGACTGTACACATGGCCTGTCACTAGAACGCTAGTATATGGAGCTTCTTTGCTGTTACTTTATTATTTATCTATTTTGTGTCAACGACATGCATTCCACTTTACGGTACATTAATGTACGTGACCGAATGAACTAAGTAAATAAATAACGCTGCAATGTTGCTAAAGTGAAAGATAGCACAGCTGCAGGTGGGGCGGTTAACCGTCGAGAAAGCGCTATTAGGCTAGTGTCTGGACGTCGTTATTCTAGCAATTTAGAAGAAGACTAACAATTTAAATGAAGACAAGCAGTTTGAAAGAAGACAAGGCTGATCAGGTACAGTAACATCAGTTGTAAAATCGTTAATTTACCTTGAAAATGCACTTATCAAGCAACCTCGGTTAGTACTAAAATAATTTTGAAAAATGCGATTTTTTTAAGTTTCCGGTGGCGGAGCACGACCAGCAATACGTCGGCGGATGCGCGCTCGCGAGGGCTACTCGACAGTACAAAAATCGGGTATGACTCCCCTACAAACTTTTTGAATAAGAAATAAAAAACTGAATTTTTTCTACTAAATAAATAGATAGAATTTGTATGAAGATTAATTATTTTTTTACAAAAAAGCGACCAAAAAGCAGTGTAGAATAGAGGGCTCTAACGAAATAAAAAATTTGAAAATAAAAATTGAAGTTAAGAATTTCGGCCAAAAATCGTTAGCAGTTTAGATTAAGACTCTATAGCAGTTTAGAAGAAGACAAGGTTGGCCAGTAATTGCAACATCAGAGGTATTTTATATGTCGAATCTTAAGGGATAAGTAAAGTAAAATACACTTTATTACACAAATAGAAAACAACAAAAGATAGAAAAGGAAATAGTGAAGTACAATTTAAGCGACCTTATCGCTAAGAGCGATCTCTTCCGGGCAACCTTCGGGCACAGGAAATGATTTCGAGAAAGAGGTAGTAGTAATCATTATGGAAAGCGTTATATAAGATAATTTTATTTACACAACAATAACACACTTAAAATATGACTAAAAATATGACATAACATAACCTAACCTTGCCCATAGACATACGATGAGTTTAAAATATATAACACCGAAAGAAAAAACATACGTAAGTATACCGACATATATAGCTAATATGATTTGTTTGCGATGTAAATCCTGCATAATACTACAACAAATCTCAGCGAAGTTTGAATGCATTACTATGCACAAATGCAATGCAACTACCCAACACGCGAGTTGTTTTGGCAAAATACTTACACGGAACAAGAATTTCCTTGCACATAACATAACATATATCAACATTTGTGATAAACATCTATTGTGATAATTTGTCATTCATTATTCACGATCACATTTTTTACTTCTTAAAGGATGTCTACATGTAAGATATTCTGTGCCTATAATAGCCTGTGCTTTTCACAATATTGTAGCATGAACGCCTAGAGGCACGTAGCAGCGCTACGCCATGCGATCTGCGGCCACGGGGCAGCTACGCATTGCTGACAACATTGTGAAAAGCACAGGCAATATTTTTCTTCGTCTAGAACTGTCAAAAAATTACTAATATTGACATGTCCATGTAGACATCTTTTAAGAAATAAAAAATGTGATGGTGAATTTTTTTTTTAATAGCCTATAGGCTGTCCCACTGCTGGACAAAGGCCAAAGACAACAACTCACGGGGCCCAAGCCAACCTCACCTACACGTGGTGCACCCTGCTGACAAACAAACGAGGCCCTGGCCACCCGCCAACGAGCACTAGACCAGCACGGCGGGTTACGGTCCAACCCCCCCTCAAGCCACAATGATTGTGAATAATGAATGACAAATTATCACAATAGTTAAAAATATAAGAATGGACGCAACCTACCCCCATATAGTTGGTCCCTTAAGCTGGATTTATTTAGCTTGCTAACCAGGCTTCAACAAAGTACAGCTCAAAATATTCGTAGGTCATACTTAAAGATGCATGAGCAAAAGGAAAGAAACACCTTCGCCCCAATTTTCTAAAGATACCCAATCTAGACGTCACGAGAGCCTGGGTCTGAACGCCGCAGCCTCTCAACGACAGGGGGCGCCAAAGGGCGAGGGGGGACTTCGAGCCCCTCGTATATTCCAATAAAGAAGGACAAGACTCTAATAACGCGACCCGAGTAAGCTCCCAAAACGACACCTCAGACGTTCCTGCCGTACCTGCCTCGCCAAAAAGAGCCTTAAAGTTTGATAACAAAGTCAAGTTTGGCTTAAGTTAAGTCCATGCAGTAATAAATACGAAAACAGAACCGCACGTCCGGTGGAGTTTTTAAGAGAAGAGAACGTTGCTCGAATATTAAGACGAGTTTCCACTGTCCTTGACTGAAATACGAATTAAAAAATTCTTTACAGTAACATGGAATAACTGTACAAAAATATCCTTCATTGCATGCACCACGTTTATATAATTTTAACAGAACCTTAGCTCGAAGGTTGAAAACATTAACTCACTTGTTACCTTTGCTTTATTTTGAAAAAAATCGGTATATCGTTTTCAAACCTTCCTATGATTCTCGACTCCTTGCACGGTTTCAAACAGAATGAGCTATTAAAATCAATACTTTGAGAGATTATAAATAACATGAAAGAAGTATGAGTGTTCAACGTTGTTCAATAGTATGTAGGTTAAACACAATACGATATAATTTCTTTCCAGAATCTAGCTACTGATGAGTCCAGGAATCTCAAATTACATACACAGTTCTATCGTACCTATCCTTTTCAAATGGTACCGAAATAGAAATACCTCTACTGCCCACGCGAAGTTTGTTCCAGACACGATACAAGCACATACACACTCACCTAAAGATTAGACCCAAGTAATGGAAATTTGATAACTCGTGTCGACAAACATTACGAGAGTCGGTCGAGGGCCGGACGTCACAGCGGTATCAAAAGTTCCGGTCTAATATTACCGGTATTTTCGTTTATAGCGTAGTATGCGTAGTGTACGCACACCTTTCATGTTCAGAATTTCAGAATTATTTTTATGTGCTTCATTTCAAATAATATAACTCTAAATTATTATTTTTAAATTAAACACCCGTCTTACTACTATCTTTCTGGTCATCATTAGATCCTCAAGGGTCCAGATGTATGATGTTATGGGTAATTTTTAACATAAGGTACCATAACGTAGTCTTCAAAAAGACCTGCATGGGGCTAAAGTATCCTGGGAAACCATAGAGTCTGCGGCATCGGACAGAGCGCGGTGGAAGAATATTGTCTCAGCCCTATGCACCACTAGGAGCTCTAGGACCTGAAGAAGAAGAAGAAGACCATAATTTTGTATGACTGTTAGAAATTCCGTCGTGTAAATCGTTCTAGACCATGACCAACATCGAAAATGGTTCAAATCTTGGAAACTACGGAACCAATTTTGATCAGACAAGGCTAAGAACTATCTCGACAAAACACCTTTTCAAATTAAAAACATTGGACCATTCGATGTTGAGATATGAGGCCATAGACATACAGACAAACAGACATACGCGTCAAACTTATAACACCTCTTCCTTTTGATCGGCATTTAAAAATAATACTGTTAAAATCTTGCTGTAGCCGACTGATTTTATCGATCTAGATTCGGTATTAATTAATTCTAGTTTTGTTGTACCCATTGTACCGTTAAACAATATTATGTAAATGGAAATTACGTTTATTATGCTATACCGGTAAAAAAATTGGTATTTTTGTCATATCCCAGCTCTATCCGAGAGGAGACTGTAATGCGCGGTGAATATAAATAATTTGATTATGAACCACCATCGGGGGGTCACTCAGGGAAAAGGAGCATTCTGGAATATTCCTGAGTTTGATAAGTTTCATCGAGGTAATGTCACGTCCTGTCGAGGTAACTTTTATGACTTCATAACTATAAGTATTCATTACACATAGATAGTAAGCTGATAATAATCTCACATGCAGGGAAAAGTATAGAGAATAAAGAATAATAGAGACTAAACAAAACATGTGTTTAAGATTTTCTTAAAAAGTTTACGAACTGGAATCATGATTAGACTTAAATAATATAGTGTGTCACAGGTTTTTACTGTATTTTATTAATTACGACCGGTTTCGTTTACACATTTTAATGTATATTACGAGTAGGTTACGAGTAGGTGTAAACGAAACCGGTCGTAATTAATAAAATACAGTAAAAACCTGTGAAACAGTATATTATTTAAGTCTAATCATGTACTACAAGTTTCACCAAGTACCAGAATCACTTGACAGACAGACGATGAGGCGACAGCAATAGGATTCCGTTCTCCCCTTCAGTATACAGATCGCTAAAAATTTAAATTTTATGTACACAGTGCTGTACATCCAGCAGTGATTAAAATAAATTAAATAACCTGGACCTTTTTTCACGAAGCAACAATCCTTGTAACTACAAGTCTAATATGGCAACATTGACGCTGTTTTGTATTGGTATTTATATTAATGTTGCCATTTTGGAATTGTAATTACAAGGATTGTTGCTTCGTAATCTGTTAAAGGCCTTCACATTGTATTGTACCTCTCTTTATGTTGTATGTTTTGTTTTTGTCCCGGGTGTGCAATAAAGTATATTTGTATTTGTATTTAAATAATATGACCTGATCACAGGAGGTAAAAGTTTAACTGTAACAAGACGTTTCACGTAATTAAGGCACGGCGTTCTCCGTCAATTAAATTTGCATCAAGTGTTGAGTTGACCAGACATTCTGCCCTTAACTGTCAGACTGTGGAGCGAGAATGTCGACACGTATTCGCTAGGTGCAAGACTTCAGCGCCACCTAGCGTCCGAAACTTTGTTGGCTCTGACGTTTCTGTCAAAATATTGTGATAAAATAGTAAATTTCACTGTATTGCTTTAATTTGTGTAGACAAACACTTGCGAAACAGTTTCCGTTCAGTAAAATTAAATGAAGTAAGTGAAATTTGTGTAAGTGTGTTTGTTTTGGATACATCAGGGTTTGTTTACTGCATGTTCATTTGTAGTTTTGTTGTTAAACAAGGAAAATTTAATTTTAATTTATTTAATTTATTGAAAAAACCTATTACAATTTTATGACAGGATGTCCCAACTCAAAATTGTAGTCATAATACTATATACATGATTGTATAAGTGAAATTATTGAGAAATAATAATAATTAAATGTCAAATAATTAAACTAGCCAACTAAAAATATAAAATCTACTAAAAACATAAAAACCACTACAAATACACACGGACACCACAAAACTAATTTACTTTATGTTTGACAAACGTCGGATTGCTGTTTCCGTGAATTTGGTCAGTGTGCAGGTGAACAAATCAATGGGATGCTCCCCCTCTCCCAACCCGTTCAAGATGATATGACTAAGATAAGACTATGTTAATGGTTTCATTAAAAAATGATAAACATAATTGTTCCTGTATTTGTTGCTAGTAATAAACTAAATATCGTTTTCAACTCGAAATAAGTATAATCATAAAGACCGGCTTTGTGAGTGTCAAAGAAATAAATTAAAGGTAAACAATTAATCTCCGTTTGAACTCATAATCAGTTGCAATTTACAACACAACAACTATTTACATTACATCTGTGATTGTGACCCATTTTTGTTTGCGGAATAATGCGAAAATCAGTTTCTGCATAGATATGTTTGTTAGACATAGGTACAGAGCCAACATAATTTCTGTTTTTGGCCACTGCGAGCGCTGCGATCGATTCCATTACCACCTAGCACCCAGCGAAGGTGCCTCTTTTGAATATAAATGCTTAGGTGTGTCTGTTTGATACTTAAAGTAAGTTATTAATACTCTAAGGTTTGATAACAAGTCTATGTAACAAGTAAGTAATACGTGTAGGGATGGTTCAGACGGCTCTGAACAATGTGTACAAGAATTTATGTTAATTGTATTTCAAACTCTATTGTATTTCTATAAAATTGAAAATTATTGTTTTATTTATTTCAAAAGATATGCTGCTGATTGTTTCTTGTGTCGCTTTAGTGCCATCATCCTTGTTCTGGTAAGATTAAGGTCAAAATTTCAAATAAAATAAAGAAGAAAAATGTAAAGGTCTCGATATGTTTGGAATCACCTTTTAAAAGCTTTTCTTTTCCAGATATTTGCTCTTATAAGATTGGATTACCATAAGACGCTTTTTCAAATATTACACAAAGAGACACAAACTTTCGAGAAATCTCATTCCTTTTTCAGATAAAACATAAACTTGTGAAAGAATTGATCGCATTTACCTTTATAAACCTCGTCTCTTAAGGTTAGGATTTATGGAAAGAGCAAAGTTGATGGATGAGAGAGAAATACAGAAACACATAATACAGAAACAAAGGTTTATACATACAAAAATAACACACAAAATAAAAGCTTCATAATACTGTTTAACGCATAGCGGCAGATGGACAAAAACTGGATTAAGCCTTGACCAGGGAGGCTCAGTGTTCAAAGCCAGATTAAACCCACAATTTATAGAAGCACCACATATGTCACGTTATAATTGAATGAATTTTAATATATTTATTTAATATCGACACAAGATCAATTACCTACATACAGTAAGTAAACTTAATGATAGCAATAGGGCGCGGGGAGGGGTTCCATCCTTATGTTGTTGATATCCCATCTGCTTGTACGAAGCGATTGTTGTTTGCCGCGGTGTTTGAATGGGCACTTTCAACTAGTTACGCCATCTATGTTTCTGCGCTCGTACTAAATCAATACAGTGGTGTGTTTCACCATTAATACTCTAAGGTTTCACCTCTGGTACATTTATTTTTATCGGAATATTACGTACCGAAGAATTTTAGTAAGGATTTGTTTGGCTGGTTACATTATTGTGACAAGATGCTACAAAAGGTTAAATCTGATAATTTTATAACCTATGTAATGTATGTAAATGTCTATAATATATAAACCTAGACATATAACGTTGTTATCAATAAAATGTACGAGTATGAGTATTCAAAAATATTTTTCATTACGATTAAAATTCTGTATTAAAACCTGCCGTTGCACTGACGACGTGACGAATTTTTTTAAAGGAACCTTGCACCTGCAGCATTCAAATCCACTTTACGACTATGCACCAAGCGTTGGCAAGCAAAAATACTAACTTTTTAATGTTTTCTTGTCTGCCTCGTCCTACTAAAAGAGGCCTGAGAAAATGAAACAAAAAATGTCTACCAATCCTAAGGTTTCCTAGAACGTGAAAAGTTTGTATAATTATGAAGTAGTGTAGCGATCAAATTAAAAAAAAAGAAAAACCATAAGTAATTTAAAATTCCTATATAAATATGAATTTTTGTTTCCGTGATATAGTGAAACGTTTTCATGTCAATATAATAGCAGGAATTTCGGGAATTTGTTTTTTTTCCTTTATCTTAATCATAAGCCCTTTATATCTATATGTAGCAAACAAGAATCTAGCTCCACTGAATATACCTTTTTTTTGACGGGGTGGAAATCTTCATAGGATACCTGGTCTCCTGGGGGAGAGACCGGGTTATGTGGGATTTTTACCTATTAAAACCCCCTCGATGACCGACCTCATCCATGTCGGAGAGCTCCGGGATCTCCTACCCGAAACTTTTGATTTCAGATTCCCATGTATAGCAAAACCCCACGGAAAAACTTTCTCACGTCAAAATGGACTTTGAAAGCTTGGTTGCAAAACGATCTTGCTTCACTGCATCGCTTCGTATACTAACGTGATACAAGAACAGAGTCTGAGTAAGGCCTATTCAATCCGGAACAATGGGAGGCTGCGCGATATACAATTTACCTATGTATACATTTTTACAACACATATCATGGCTACGTCCAACCCTGTTACCGCTGGTTTACGTCGCCAACTGAGCTTCTCACTTATTTGTCACTAAAATCCCACTTGCAGCAGACCGGAGAGTTGTCTAGGGTATGTAAGCCTATATCCTCCTTTCGTCAGCCTTTTGGCAATACATTTTTGGGATAGCGGACATCCTGAAGCGAAGGGTAGCATCGCGGTTGTAGTAACGGGAATTCTCCATATTCTGAACGAACACCCCTTTGTGAAAGTTATAAATATCCGTGATTGGTATCTGCCAAACAACAAACAATCTTGTTTGTTTGTTGCTTTCCATTCCATGCTCTAACGAAACTAAAGACGTAGTTTTCCATCCGTCAGTGGCTTCAACGTGGATTAACTACTGTTATTATTTAAGATATCAAGGTGGAAATGTACGGAGTACATTATGGTAGGGGTTATAAAAATAAAATTTCGAATATAGCAAGTACACTGTCATGACTCATGAGATGTGATATTGTATATAAGAGTATGAGAAACTCGTATATTTGCCACAACAAAGCCTGTCGGCGAACGAACTGTGCTGTAAGTACTCGTATTGTACGATGAAAATAAAACTACGTAAGAAAAGGCAATGAAGTGTAAAAAATAGTGATTATCTACATGCATGACCTAAGGGCCGCACACCGCGTATTTTATTATTATTATATTTTAAAATTTCTGCTTATCTCCCATTTCTGGGGTATTCTACCACAATCGCGGGCTTTTGGCCAAACGAGAGTGGGGACGAAAAAATAAAATTATTATTATATATTTATAGACAGGCAGCATATATGCTGATGCGTCTATGTCATAGTGTTGGAAAGTTATAAGTTCTTAGATTCATTTTATAGAATCCACAGTTCACAGTTTTTACAGGGTCAGGGTCATTTTATACGAGTTTCGAGAACGCGCATCGTCTGCGCATTTACGGCGCCGTAGAAATATAAAAATACAGATTGTTTGCGTTTGTATCGATGAAAAAGAAACGCCTTTGAGGTGCGGTTGTTTCGATGGAAACGCTCAGCGTTTGTATCGATACAAACACGGATCTACGTGTGCAATAGTTTACTGGCTGCGTCTGAATCTCGTTTGAAGCACGTATACGCGGTTTGCATATACTCTAATACAGATTAATATAACTCGGTATAAAATAGTATCAATTCTGGATCGTCACTCGCTAAATAAATCATAGCTAAACGAAACGTTACACTCTTTCTAACATATTCTGGTCTGGTTTAGTAAGCATAACAGTTTTATTTATTATATAACTTTAGATTTAGCAGCCTTACAGAATCGACCCAATAGAAATCAGATATTGAACCTTTTTGGATGTATTGATTCCATGTCTATTTACGGTACATTCCATGACCACTTTCGGTTTGTCGGGTAATTATTGTCAAGTAAAAAATGTTTTGGAACCGGGCATTAACGTCAACGTGAAAAAAATATTTCACGTTGATACTAATACCCGGTTCCAAAACACATTTTTACTCGATAATAATTACCCGACAAAGTCAAAGTGGTTTTGAAACGTAGCCTGGATATCTACCACAGAAACGAAATATTATATTGGTACCTCTGTGATATCTATAGTACAGGCAATTAAGGAGTAAATCACTGTTATTATGACTTGATTCAAGATACTCGTAATGAGTATAATTATCAGATTCGGTTCGAGCTTATCTATACGTAGTCATATCAATGCAGAATGAGAGCTTTAAAACAATTTTCCAACTTTAATACGAGCTTCTCAGTACTTTTTAAGCCCAAGAGATGGTACGCTTACAAATAGTACATTAACAATAAAAAATCACTAATTTCAAATATGGCTGCTATTCCATTAAATCAAATTAGCCGCTACACAAAGTGGCAATTCATTCGCATGACAAACTTGATAGGAGCAGGCACGCAACTCAGCTCACAAAGAACTTGCTATGCTCATTACCATTACAGTTGAAATTTTCTATGATTGAATAATAATAACGGAGCTGTCACGGAGTCATTACCGAACCTAACCATCAATATCTCTGATGATAGTTGAGATATCGAAAAACGATTTTTAGATCCTTCTTCAGGATGTCTATGTAACATGGATGGACATGATAAATGGAATAATTTTTTTTAGTCAAATACCCGATTATTAAATCTAACATTTGTTTGGACAAAACACCAAACAAACCTTAACCAATTACGTTTTTTTTATTGTATAAGGACAACAGAGGAGCAAACAGGCCATCACCTGGACGGCGATTGTCGTAGTGGTATGTCGAATTCGACATTAGTCCTATCTCATTCGCTCACATTACATGTGTGACAAAACGTTCGTAGCGCTCAACTTTTGTATGTCGAATGCTGCGAGAATTGCCCTCTTGATAGTAAAAAGCCACCAGTCAACAGCGCTAAAAATACCGCACAAAAACTGCTCGCGTTAACCGAGCATACATCATTAATCAAGGCCATTAAGGCCTTCAGCGCCCCCTCTCCGTAAAAACGTAAATGGATTATACAACAAATCGTATAAAACCCCGCGCGCTCTCCCTCACGTACTTTAACGCTGACGGACTAAAGAGACAACGAGACCAGGTTCACGACTACTTAAAGACCCACCAGACCGACATAATGTTAGTGCAAGAGACCTTCTTGAAACCTAGTATGGGCAATCCTAAGATTGCAAATTATAAGATCATCCGTAATGATAGGGTCCACTCCGCGAAAGGCGGGACCCTGATTTACTACAGAAAGTCTCTTCACTGCATCGCACTTGACACCCCTCCCCTCGTTAACATTGAGGCTTCAGTCTGCCGACTTGCCATGACAGGCCATCAGCCTATTACCATCGCTTCAGTATACCTCCCCTGCGGTAAGGAATTACTCAGGAGGGATATACAAGCACTACTCGACTTAGGCGACTCAGTCATAGTGGCTGGTGACCTCAACTGCAAACACGAGCGATGGAACTCCATCATTTCAAACCCTAACGGCAACAGACTAGACGCATTAGCTGACACACTCAACTTTGACGTACTAGCTCCCATGTCCCCGACCCACTTTCCCTACACCGTCAACCATCGACCCGACATACTCGACGTGGCTCTCTTCAGGAACGTCTCCTTACGGTTTCGTTCTATAGAGACGCTACATGAGCTTGACTCCGACCACAGACCAGTACAACTCCTTTTAGGTCCGCTCGACTCCTCCGAGCCGGACACCAGGACAGCAATGAACTGGAAAAAGCTCGAGGAGTCTCTCCAAAATCCAAGTTCCCCCCTACTGGACCAGATTCCTGACATTCTCACCTCCAAAGACGACACAGTGCTGGCGGTCAATGCCCTCACCAGTCACCTCGGTAACGTCATTAGTGACGCCTCCAGGCGGGTTCCAGCGTCGAATGATCGACGCTGGGAGCTGCCTGAGGATATGAGGGAGCTGTTGACGGCAAAGAACGCCGCCACTCGAGCTTACGACAATTACCCGACTGATGACAACAGGAGACGGCTACGCGCTTTACAGAGGGACGTAAAGGATCGCATGGCCGAGCTCCGAAACCGTAGGTGGGACGATCTGCTTTCGGAGATCTCGCCATCCCACCAGGCTTACTGGCGCTTGGCGAGAGCTCTTAAATCAGAAACTGTCTCAGAGATGCCCCCACTAAACCGACCGAACCAAACTCCCGCGTTTGACGACATCGAAAAGGCCGAATGCCTTGCCGACAGCCTGGAAAGCCAGTGCTCCCCTTCCCGCGAACCCGTCGATCCAACCCACCTCGACATGGTGGACCGCGAAGTCGAATCCAGGGCACAGGTGCCCCCGTCCGATCCCCCGCTAGATCCGATTACGGCTCAGGAGGTTCATACCGCTATCAAAGGTCTTAAACAGAAAAAAGCCCCCGGCTCAGACGGAATTACCAACAAGGTTCTCAAATTGCTCCCTGCTCCCCTAATTTGCCTATTGGCATCTATTTTCAACACCGCAATGGCCAACTGCTCCTTTCCAGACGCCTGGAAGGAAGCAGTTGTCATAGGTATTCCCAAACCAGGTAAACCGCGCTCCGAACCCACCAGTTATCGCCCCATCAGTCTCCTCAAGACAATGGGGAAAGTCTACGAACGACTTCTCAATAATCGCCTCCATGACATTGCCAAGTCCAAAGGTTTAATCCCTGACGTCCAGTTTGGCTTCAGACCCGGACACTCGTGCGTCCAGCAGGTGCACCGCATCACGGAACACATACTGGAGGGACTCAATTATTCGCGTAAGCCGATCCCCACAGGGGCGCTATTCTTCGACGTGGCGAAGGCGTTCGATAAAGTCTGGCACAACGGTTTGATATACAAGTTATACCAAATCGGGGTGCCGGATCGTCTCGTACTCATACTACGGGACTTCCTCAGGAATCGAACCTTTCGCTACCGCGTCGAGGGATCGCTCTCCTCCCCTCGCCAAATCAGAGCCGGAGTCCCCCAGGGCTCCGTCCTCTCGCCACTCCTCTTCTCGCTGTATACCAGCGACATCCCTCGCCATCCAAAGGTAGAACTCGCGCTATTTGCGGACGACACCGCTCTCTACACCTCTGATAGGAACAGGGCTCGTATCACCCGGATTCTCCAATCCGCCGCCACCGCCCTAGGCGAATGGTTTCGGAAGTGGAGAATCGAGGTGAATCCTGACAAAAGCGCCGCCATTCTCTTCGCTAGGGGTCGTGCCCCTGATACGACCACCCATGTTCGGAATAACATAGGGCAACTCTCACTTTTCGGCAGACCTATCCCTTGGGAGAAAAAGGTCAAATATCTAGGAGTCACCCTTGATAGAGGTATGACCTTCGAGCCACACATAAAACGCGTCCGCGACCGCGCAGCATTCATTCTCGGCCGGTTACACCCGATGCTAGGCAAGGGGAGTAAAATGTCACTTAGAAATAAGTTGACAATTTACAAAACTTGCATCCGTCCAATCCTCACGTACGCAAGCGTGACATTCGCGCACTCTTGCCACATTCGCCGCCTTCAGGTTATCCAAAATAGGTTCATGCGTAGAGCAACCGGTGCTCCATGGTACCTACGTAACGTAGACCTCCATCACGATTTGGAACTCCCCACGATCGCTCAATACATGAAGTTAGCGTCTCGACGCTTCTTCGAGCAAGCTCCCCACCACCCAAACCCTCTAGTAGTAAGCGCCGCCGCTTATTCGACTAACGGTTTACCGACATCCCGTCGACGACGTCGGCCTAGACACGTCCTAGACGACCCCGACGACGCCATCACGATCTCCATCGCGGAAGCCACTCCGACACCCGATAGTAGTTCACACACAGCACCTTCATACCGCCCGCGCCGGCGCGGGCGGCGACCCGCTTCTGGCGCTTTCACGCGCTATCGGCGTATTCCAGGCCGCTTCTCCCCGACCCCTCCGTCCCCAGCGACGTCCTAAGCCGAGGTCCGTACCCACCTGGGTGCCCTTAGGCAGTCGCTTCTTATAGTAGTTTTTAAGTCCTCCTCTAGGCTGGAGCGCATTTAGCGCTCGCCCCAAAAAACCCGGTGAAGCTGTAAAGGTCATTAGGACCAACAGCAATTATCAGTACGAAAAAAAAAAAAAAAAAAAAAAAAGTAAAAAGTCACCGTCGCCTATAGATATCTCACCTGACTATAATGTTATGAGAGGGTTTTTGATACTCTAAGCTAGCCTTGGGGACTTAGGTGAAATGCCTCATGTAAACATAATTACGCTGGCTCTCTTACTCTTTAAACCAAAACACAGCAATGCAAGCATTCGGCTTTGCGGCATATACAGGTAAAAGGATGGTATCACCCCTGACTGACTGCACCATCATACCACCTTTAAACGTTGCCAAAACGTAGGTAAAAATTTCCTTTCGCTATAATCCCAAAGTATAAATAAAAGCGTCGCGTAGTAGCTAGGAATGTGTACTTTTTTATGTGTGAGAGTGTAACTACATGTAGGCAAAAGTGCCTTTGTAGTTTTACCTCGCTTCATACTCATACTCATACCATTTATTGCTATTCATGTGTTACAATTGGTCTTCCCTCAAAAACTGGCAGAATGTTTACTATGGAAAACGCTAGGCTCCATCTTTCTGGCTACTCTAAGCGTTGGGTCGATTGCCGAAAGTAGCTACGTAATAAGGAACTAAGATCGTGGCAACATTAACGTCGCAGGTTATCAAACGCGTAATGTGAAAACTTCACTCGTTGCCGTTCCTCGTTCGATCAAATCGAGTGGAAAAGGTGCTTACTCGGGAAAGCTGTTGCGGGTAATATTTAGGCGGTTACGTGGGAAAGTTCAGGTGTATTAATTTGTACTCTAGGGTTTATTTTTATAGATTACGACGAAAAGGGGTTCCTTGCTGCGAACTGCCGATACGCCGCCGCCGTAGGCTAACCGGTAACACGCGGCCCCGCCCGTAGCAAAGATTTTAGCGTAGAAGAAATAAAGCGTATTTCTAAGTATGCTAAGTATGTTTTGAGCGGCGTGAGTGTTATAATAATACTGTACAGTGGAAAACACATAAAGCTATACTTGCAACCCTGTCACAAAAAGTTTTGTGTCAAATAAGTTGAAGTTAATAAATTTAATAAATAATAATAATAATAATAAATTTATTTTGCAACTTACATTACAATTACAAGGGTGGTTGATGCTCTAAATCCCGCACTAGGATACCCTGTGTCGCGGGATTTAGGCTCTTCTATTTAGGAACAATTTTGATATATGAAGGAAAAATAAAAATAAAAAACGTATACAATTTTAAATTAACATTAGATACTAAGACGTAAGCATGGAGTGAAAGTGTGTGTGTTTGTGTGCGTATTGGTGTGGGGGTATGGAAAGGTGTGGGTGTGTGTTTGTTGAGGGTGAGAGTGAGGGTGCGTGTTAGGGTGTGTGAGAGTGTGCGTGTTAGGGTGTGTGAGAGTGTGCGTGTTAGGGTGTGTGAGAGTGTGCGGGTGTGTGACTGCATGACTAGTATATGTGTGTTTATTCATTGGACAATTTCCAATACTTTCTCAGTGCTATCATAGTCCAAGGTTGCAAGCCAGTTGGTTAGAGATTGTTTGCACCTATATCGTGTATGATTAACAATTTTGAGTAATTTGTTTACTTTGGTGTATAAATACGGTCCAAGATAGCGATAGAACCTTTGGCCAAATTTAGTACGTGTGATACATGACGACCACTTAAGGCGCCGCGCTGTAGCATTCACTACCGTGAGCAGTGCAGTCTTGTGGAATTTCAAAATTGTTGATAGTATATATAACTGCCTTACAATTTACATTCCTGGTATAGCAAGTCTGTGGGGTAACGGAATGGTTTCCAAAGAGCTACTTTAAGCACTGCTCGTTGAGCGCGTTCGATTTTAATAAAAGCTGTTTTAAGTGACAAAGTACTAAACCTAATGTGTTGTCCACTGTACATGACACTGGCCCGTTTGCTCGTCAGCTCTCCTTATACAATAAAAAAAGAAGATTACCAATTTAAAATAACACAGTTTTACCATTTGTGATGGATCCAAAAAAAATCCCAAGAGAAAATAAAGTAACAGGAAATGATCTGAAATTGAAAATGTCACAGTGAAGAGGGATACATACGTAATTTCCTGGTTAACTCGATTTTAGGAGTTCGTTCGCCTCCTTCTCTGCGAGGGGTGAGGGCAATAAACTTCCCGTAAATTGTCTCTACTTGTACTCACTACGTACATTTTTTTTCGTGTCTGGTCAATGCTCTGATCGCGAGGAGAGATGTTTCAAAAAGGCGGGGAGGATAGTCACATTCATAGCATGTTCTTGGATCAATATGAAAGTTATCTTTTCGTTAGTCGTACGAAACTTCGTCGTAAAGGTTAGGTTGGCTCTTAATTGTCACAAACCTTTGATTTTTAAACAGTTCATCAATATTATAGAGTTAAGTAGTTTAGGAAAAAGGTTTAAGACTTTAAGTAAACACCTTGTAAAAGGATTTGAACCTTTGTACCAAGTCCCGACCCGGGGGTCGCCATGTTTTAAATCGGAGGCGCTCAGGTTTAAAATATGGCAACTCGGAACAATGCCACTCTCCGAAGAAAAATGTTTCCCTTTCCGATTTCAATGGCACACACACTAGGAAAAAATTTAAAATGTTAGTAAGGATTTCCGCAACTTGTAGATGCCAAAGAAACAACAACAACATTCCTCTAACCATAAGCAAAGAACATTAATGTCCTGCAGAACAAGATATAATTATACAATAAAAAGACGACGAATAAAGAAATATGGCAACATTACGCACAGACAAAACATTCAACTGGGTTAACTATTGGTCATCGCCGCGAAACGCATGTTGATTGATTACTCAATAAAACTGGAATGTTCAATCCTGTGGCTGTGATACAATACATATGTCTAATTAATTATACACACACATCAAGCTGTACTCTGTGGAACCCTGTCGCAGTAAGGTTTTGTTGATTCCTTGACATTTGTATGAATGTGTCAAATAATTTAGAGCGACAAAGTACTAAAAGGGTTTGCCTGTTGTATTGTCCACTGTATGTATATTTGATTCCAAAGCGTATATTTTCATCTGTTTTACATATAGCTGGAAATATGGGCATACTTTCCACCTTATCGTTTAGCGCGGGCAGGACCATGAAAGAAACCCAGTTTTTATCTGAGGTGAGGCGACAGCAGCAAGAGCTAAGAGCAACAAGTCAAAAGCGAATTCTAGAATTTTAGATTCAGCTCTAGGACCATATTTGTAAATAGGATAAGTGAAAAGTTTTTAAAAAAAATACAACAAAGAGACACAATACCCCAGTAGCTCAATTATGGATGGGCTGCAGGGCGACGGAGTGCATTCACCGGCGGCGGGGCGCGGCTCGCGTGCGGCGCCGCATGCGATAAAGCAGCGCTGCGATATAGCGACCACGGGGCTACGTGGTCTTGGGACATCGAGTAGACAAGAACAGGAGGCTTAAGATTAGGATGAACCGGCCAAGTGCGAGTCGGGCCTCGCTCTATCTATAGGGTTCCATACTAAGTATATAGGATCAGAGGATCAAGGATAAATAGAGAAATGATCGATATTTTAGTCAATTTTTCATACAGACAGAGTTTTTAACAGACAGAGTAGCGACAGAGAGAAAAAGAGTGCATAGTTTAGATGGGACTTTTGACAGTTCCAAAATTTGTTAAATTTTATTACATGACTACTACTAAACTAATCAGATCCTGAGATAGTGTGGTGTGAGATGGGAGACGGAGGACGAAATCCACCCCACACCACCCATGGTTCAGTACGTAATGGTGCGCTTGTAGACTGGTATTTTATAAAAAGACTTTATTGTAAAATACCTATAAGAGAAACCTAGGTATACCGCTTTTTGAAACAGTAATAAATTGCAGGATTACTAAACAATTTACTACTGTTTAAAAACCATAAAAATATCATCTTATTAGCTATTGCTAAACTTTCATTCAAGCAACTAAGAAAACACAAATATCTACCTACCTATCCTCAAAAACAGTTTTACAATCAGGATATTCACATGGTTACCCTATCACAAAACATGACCTATCTCTATTCTTGGCACATTTCTTGCACGAGCTAACTCGCTACAATTAAGCTATGCAATGTGCAATTTCCATTTTACGGCAGGTCCGGGGCAAAAGGGGTTGTTATTTTGTTTTTAAAAGATTGTGGTAAACTAATTTTTCATTACAATAATGCAAATTTAATTCTGTATAATATTTTTCTATTTAATTCTCTAAGATTTGATAATTATTTAATACCTAATCTAGGACTATCTTCAAGACAGATATAGTGGTAAATTAAATATATATATGTAGGTAATAAATAAGTACCCAGAGTAAGTTATAGTATATTATTTTATTTAATAAATAAAAAAATAATTATGGACTTATTTGTCTTATTTAATAAATAATTTAATTTAATTTAAATAAACATCTGAAAGCAAATATAGGCACTATTCAAATGGTTATACATTACTTACTAGAATTGACTTGATGCAAATATTGCCCCACATTAATGACAAAGAAACCAATACTGTGCAAACAAATAAATAAAAACCCAGATATGCACGGAGCATAACTGCTGGTCGATTTCAAAACACTGAAATGTCGACCTTCGGAAAACAATTCCGCAACTTTTTGTAAAATCCATTGAACTATCAAATAATCATGACACACACGTACCTTAATATCCTTTCAGGAAATTAAAACGGTCTTGTATAATGGTAGATATTGTTTGTGGATTCAGTGCGCTGAAAAATCAATATCTCCCCAAGTTGCTTACAAGACAAATCTGCATGCGAAACAACTCAGAACAATACTTACCACTCGGTGAAATAGAATAGCAGATCTTGAAGAACAGGAAAATATAGCTATAATTCACAAAATACCGGAAAATATAATTTTATTTATTTATTTTCCACAACAAATTGCAACAAAGAAAATCACGTCATGACAATGACAACTCGATCAGTGCTGCCAACTGTGAAAAATATTGTATACCAAATCTACGTTTAGAAAATGCCAAAAATATGCTAAAGTTTACGGAAAATGATGAAATAAAATGCCAACACAATTAAAGAGCACATTAACATAACTACCAGAAAAATCCCTTTCCCCAAATAAACTCTACCATTAACAGGTCTACCATGAACATCACTACCATTCAACACTTCTATCAAAATGAAAGCCTGCCTCGTAAACCTACCAAAATAAAACTTTATCAGAATAATAATTATTACATAGATGTAGATATATAGGTATAGAATTATTCTATACCCCTAAAACATCTTTACCAAAAAAAAACCCTACATTAAAGGTAACTTTACCATTTTCTAACACCGAATTACAAATCTAGAATTTAACCCCACCAGATAAACCAAACTTTTTTATCATACCTACGTTTATCTGAATAATTGGTCCGTTTATTTTTATGCGATAAAAAGAGCAGAAAATTTAAAATTAATTAATTTAATGTTTAAAATTTATTAATATATAATTAAACAACTTAAAATTAATAATAATTCGTCATGGTAGATTATGCTAAACATATGCTATATGTTAAATTGAACTTTTTCATGTTAAATAACTTGAAAATATTCTAAATTTAGCCATAAAAATGCTAAATTGGCAGCACAAAACTCGATTCAGTGTTACCAATGTACTATTACCATCTCAAATTAAAAAAAGTCTTGTAAGTGCACGTCCGGTTCGCTGCAGCCAATCACAAGCGTTCCGCCCTCCCCCCCAGTTGAAGTCAGCACCCCGTGATTTTTTGCAGCGAACCAAACCGGGGCTGGAACCAGTGCATGTAGTCCCAGGCCTTAGCAGAGTAGACGCACCAATTCCATCCGGATTGTCACTCGCGAAACTAAAACACGCTAAAGCTAAACATTACTTTACTTACTGAAATCAGAAAATAGTAACAGGTACTAAAATGATTAAGGGCAAGTGGAGCCTTAGGGATCTTACATTGCATCTAATCCGTCTCATTCACTCATATTGTTTAAGAGTAAGGGTAGTTCATTTAGCGATGTTTTAATTTTAGCAAGTGATATCTTAGAATCGGTGGCTTCTGTAAAGTTTCGTAAGACCGCGTGTACACTACACCGTATTTTACCGGACGGAATACTTCTATCTAATTAGTATTTTTTTTCTTTTTAACCAATCAGGTACATCGATACCGTCCGGTAAATGACGGATTCGGGAAAATACCGTGTAGTGTATTTGCACCCTTAGCAATGTTTTCAAGATTCAAGCACCTACCTACAAATAATAATGTGCCAGCCAGCAGTCCAATTTTAAGTGTTGATTGTTTTTATCTTCTTGTACAATACCAAACAAAGTGTATGGTCTGATGGATAGAAGCAATAAAACTCGAGCACTACTGAATAATAAACTTTAATAACTTAATATAACATCACATAATCTAATGCACGTTCACGATGTGATATTTGAAAGCTTCCACATCTACTGCTTTTACCAAAATGCTGAGATTGTTTAATTATTTTTTTTAATTTAACATTTGACCGCCCCCTCGTATCTGCACGAGATATCTTGCCAGTTAGCTATATCGAATATAGCCTTCACATAGTCAGCTCGCACGTTTTTGTATTGGAGGTAGTAAGCATGTTCCCATACGTCAATTCCGAAGAGCGGTATCAAACCTGAAACAGGTTAAAACATCATAATTTTTATTTTTTATTTTTATTAAATAAGGAGAGCAGACGAGCCAACGGGCCACCTGATGGTAAGTGGTCACCGTCGCCCATAGACATCTCACCCCACTGTATTAATATTAGAGGGTTTTTGATGCGCTGCTAACCTTGAGGACTAAGATGGAGTGCCTCATGTGCCGGAAATTACGCTGGCTCTCTTACCCTTCAAACCGAAACACAGAAATGCAAGCATTTCTGCTTCACGGCAGAAATAGATAAGAGGGTGGTACCACCCCAGGCGATCCTTCACTTTAGGATCTACCACTACCAATAATATTAGGAGTAGCTAAACAAGCACGTTATTAGAATTAAGGACATCGAAAGAAATAGTCAGTTCTTTTACGCTGGGCTACTTCGGTTTTTTGCCCCGACTACGACACACATAGAAGTCTTTCTTTAGAAACTTAAAAATGTGTTGCCCATGTGTTGCCAAGTTAACAAAAAAAAATTGGCATGTTTCCAAATTCCTCTTCCAGGTAGGATAGACTTTTAGTCTGTCATATTGGATCTTGAGGCTCTATCTCTACACCTTAACTTCTCAAGTTATCCAGCTTCATTCCAGAGCTCTAGACACTAGGCTGTCTTCACATTTATCAATACTTCAATACACAAGTGTTACCAGTTGTGGCTTGAAGCGGGTCCTGGTTCTGGCACGTGGCAATCTGCAGCTTCTTCATCTGCTTGTTGTAGCCAAGCCAGCCCCACCCGGAGCCCTGGACGCCCACCGCCGCGGTCGCTAGCTGGTTCTTCATATTGTCCACTGAGCCAAAATCTCTGTAATTATATTAAAATCAACCATAAAATATTTGTCGATATAAAACCGTTTCATGTAAAAAGATGTGATCTATTCTGTGCAATAAAGACATTTCATTTCAAATCAAGACTCAGTTAAAATTTGACTAGAAATACATACAAGGTGACACTGTGAATTACAATACAGAAAAGCTACATTTTTATAAATACATTGTGAATTTGATAGCACTGATGGTAATGGTGGAACAAGTCTCATAAAATATAACTTGATAGTTTTTATTGTACTAACTAATACTCGAGCTTGGCCCTGACTTGCACCATCATCATTCTCATCGGTCTCATCATCAAAAACCGACACAGAATATCATAGTATAATAAATAAAAGTAAAACGGCAATAAATGAAATATTTATGATGATCTAGAAACAAAACAAAAAGTAATTATTTAAAAATTATAATAACTACCTAAATGATACCTTGTTATTATGCACTTTTATCATCAAAGGTGAGTGGATAATCATTATCAGGTTTTAAAAATAAACAAGACAAAACAAATGACGATAAATGAAGGTTAATAAAATATTGGTGAGGTGTGAAGGTGATCAGCACAATACCTGTCATTCATTATAACAACAAAATCATTTGACAAATGCATGTAAAATACACACGAGGGCATTTTAATTATCCAGGACTTGTCCAAGCAAGTTACAAAGAGTATTCTATTTAAAAAAATTGGATCTCTGACAACATGCTAAAAAGACAAAATGACATTGAAAGCCATTCAAGGATGCAAAACTTGTTAGTTCCAACACATTGTAAAGAATAAGCAAGAGAAATAAATCTGATTACTTTTCAATGGCTTTGGCGAACTGGTCTGATGGTTTCCCACCATTGGCAGAGAGGTTCTGCCAGAAAATGGAGTGGTTGATGTGACCACCACCATTGAATTTGAGTCCTGGTGCTAGACTGATCACTTTTTCGATATCACCTGTCCATAAAACAATCTATTAAGAAACATGAACTATTATTAAGAATAAATGGAATTTCCTACAAAATATAGAAAGAACTACTAAGATAACTAATGGACGAATGGTCCAAGCATCTATTTACATTTATGGAAAAATAAATTAAAATAAAATACTTCATAATTCCATCACATAAAGCTTGTGAAGGTTTGGTACAGCAAGGGGTGAGGTTCAACCAGAATATTGAGTGGTTCACATGCCCTCCCCCATTGAACTTTATGGAACTGAGTACATTAATCATGGAGTTCGTATCAGCTGCTGTCAAAGGAATTATTTATTGGCACATTATCAATTATTAAAATAAACTGAACTTCACTTCCCATAAAAATTGAACAAATTGGTTTCTCTAAAATTCTGATGTTTTAGGCGGAAAAAAAACTGTAAAAGTATACAGTGTTGTCACATGTAGTGGTAACTTGTACACTTTAAAGGATAGGAAACAAACACAAATCACAGGCATTTGGAATTGTGATATAAACTTTATGAACCCCAAGTGCAAATAACTCCATGTCATTAAAAGTTAGATTTTATGCAAAGTTAAATAGAGGTTACAACCTTTAGCTTGCGCCTGCTTGAGTTGATCCTCTGCAGCATTCAGATTGTTCACGTACGTAGCATGATGCTTGCCATGATGCAGCATCATGATATCTCGGCTGATTACCGGCTCCAGAGCATTGTACTCATACGGCAGGTCTGGTAGAGTGTGTTTTAGCCTCGTAGCACCGACCGTGCGACTGCTATAAGGAAAACAGAATCATGGAAAATCTTTACATGGCCATTAAAAAAATATTGGTAAAATAATTACATGAGAGTTCCAACTCTTCCTGGGGCGAACATTCTAGCTGTGGTGTTACAATTGAACTGCTGAGAAACCGGCCGGCGAATTCGCAAATTAATAAAATTACCTATCACAAATCAGCTGCAATAAAAATTATGCAACGAAATGTCAAAAAAACAATCAGTGTTGCCAACGAGTAACGACAAACTTGTGATGTGAACTCGCATACAACCAGAAAGGAGTCATACATACAACACGTAACGCACGTACATTTTAGCACCGATTCTGTCACTCACTAAACAAAACGTCACAAACAATCTCTTATTGAGTACCTACTTAAGCATGTTTCATGTTTTAGAGAGTTTTAGCCATTAAAAGAATAATTGGCCACGAGTCCTGCATGGCCGCTAAATTTAAAGATAATCCACATTGCGACGGTGTACGGAGCTCGAGTTAAATATGAAATAGTCTTTATTCTCATATCATACAGACTACAACCATATCACGTTGACCTCCGTACTGCATACGTCCGGTGCCAGGAGACGTGCGGAGGACGGAGATCAACATGAATGATATTCAGTCTTCATATTTATAACTCGAGCTCGGCGCCGCGCCGTGCTGTCGCTGTCGTAATTTGGATAATCCTTTAAAGAAGATGGCCTCTCCCAGGCCCACGTACGAAGAAGTTCTTGCCACCACGAAATAGTTTATAAGTTTATAAACTTTTTGTCTAATTTCAATGCGGAAGAGAAAAGAAATACTGAGTATTTTAAGAAATTTGTATTTTTTGTAGTATGTCATGCACTAATTCATTATTTCCAGACACCTAAACGTTTGACAAAATCTTAAATTCAAACACTGTCGATCAAGGTCAAGTGAAAGTCACACATGAGATTTTATTAATTACAAAATGATTTTAGGTTATTGGGAAATAATAAAGATATCAGCGTGTTTATCTTAATTTGGCTATCGTATTATAAATATTTAACTTTCTCCTGCAATTCGTGATTGTTATTTTTTGTGTAAATTAAAAAGTTAAATCGCAGAGGCTCGCTTTGTATGGGAGCGAATCCATCTTCTTTGAGAATCTGTTACTTGCGCAAGTAATGCGAACGATGATGATGACTATTTTATTTTTTTATTACTGGCAATATTTTTTGTTCATTCTCGGTTTTTCTCGGCATATTCTCGGTTCTCGGTCTCGCTCGAGCCCATCTTGAGCCCCTCACTTCTATCTTCACCTTTCTCATTTCGTCTCATGGTCTCAATCGCTCTCTCTCTCCCTCAGTCGTAGGACGGTCCCTCCGCCACCACACCCGCCCGTTCCCGCACCGCACCACTGTGTCTCGCTCGCGCGCTGACTCGGCTAGTGTGTTGACAAGACGTGTTGTAATAGAGAAACTTTTGTTCGTGTGCGTAATTTGTTACGACGTTCGTTGAGTGCGGTGTTGTGGAAATCTTCGCCGAATTTTATTTGTAAAAAATAAAGTGTTAAAACGCTATAATTTACATAAAGTTTTTGCACAAAGTTGCTATTTTTCATCTTCCCTATGAAACTGTGGTTTCAATGTGCATATTCAGTCTCATAACACAGTGTGTGAACCTTGCTATAATAAGTGGTGCATTTGTTTATTTATAGACAGTCGCAATTTGCAGTCATGTAATTATTCCGGTGGCGCTAAAATGTCTCAAAGGGATACAGCGATACATCTTGTGGCCGGAGGGTAAGCTCATAGCGTAACTTGGTTCTCGGCTGCCTTTTTATCAAAGTAATTTTATCTATGAGATTATATTTATTGTAGCACTAATTAGGATTAGGGACATGTGGCCCCCAGCCAGACGTTGTTTACGCCAGCTTTTCGGTGTTTACGTGTGACTTGGTCAATTGCACAAAATATAGTAAGGTCAAGGAAATTTGCATCATTTGCATGTGACAATGAGATTTTATAAATAAAATTACCTGACCTTGTATGTACAGATAAATCATTATTTTTGATTCGCACATGGTGGTGAACAATCGCCCGATGCTTATAACATAATGTATGTGATGCCTCTGTGCCAATGCATTGAATAACAGATTAACTTTTGTGTGTAGTTACAATACTTTTAATTCCCTTCAAACTCAACAGAATATCCTAAAATTTTGCGGAGCCAATCGTTCGGGTCAAATACAAGTCATGTTCATATTTCAGCCTGAACGGGCCACATAAAAAAACTATGGCATGGCTTTGTTTATATAGCACTGAGTGCAGTGTAGCTCTGTAATAATAAATAATTGTTAGTAGAGCATACTTATATACTGCCCTGATACAGAAGAAGGTTGCTTAGTTTTCTGGAATTATTTGAACATTTCTGGAGTTTTCATAGAAGTTCAGAAACATTAGAAAATCAAATTGACTTATTCTTTGCCATTTTTAGTACATATTTAGTGGCCTCCTTCCATATCAGGGCAGTCTGCTACTAAAAACTTAGATAACTGTATTTTTTAGGTTGTTTATTCAATTTTGGTAAGTAGGTATGTATTGTTAAACTTATCACAGTTTTGATTGTGTATGATAATAAAATCAGCCATGCGGGAGATATGTTTGGTATGTTAAGCCCAGGTTAGGTTTCTTCAGTAATTTTCACAATCAGTTCAATGTTTATTATAACATACTTGCTTCATGACATCAGCCTTTATAGTTATAATAATAAAATGGAAAAGATGAGTGATAGCTGCAAGAGCCAAAAAAGTTTTTGATTATTATGTATGCGTACATATATTCTCTACAATTTATTTAAACTTACTTTTTCATGAAAGGAATACTCATCTCTCGAGAAACGCACCTTGTCTTGGGCTCTTCCTGGGAGGTGTATATTTCACCTCCCGGTTCCTCCCGTCACAGTAGAGTGCGGCCATAGCTCACCAGGGTCACCAGCCAATGGACGACCAAAGCCCCCATTTTAACCCCCCACGACCCTGATCCCTCCTTTTAGTCGCCTTTTAGGACAGACAGGAGTTGCCGTAGCTCTATTCTTCGCACGAGACTACAGGGCTGAAGTACATAACCACTACAAAATTTTTGGAATTTTTAACTACTGTAGTATCTTGCAACTGCCACCATATAATATATTTTACCTTTTTATTTGACTTGCCCTAAAATCCACCTAAAAATAATTAGATATGAATATTTTAATAAAATTATTATCATCATTCTCTAAGTTCGATCCTGAGATGATCACTGGTGATCAGACTTTCTTGGATAATAGTACAAACTGGTTCAGGTGGCTTAATTTAACAAATTATTTATTTATTTTTTAATAATTTACTATCTGTTCATTTTTCAGAGTGGCTGGCACAGCAGGTGCTGTGGTAACATGTCCATTAGAAGTGGTGAAGACCAGGCTACAGTCATCCAAAGGAGTCGGAGTGCCACCGTCATCGCCGCCGCCTTCAGGCAATGCCGCCACCACTAGGAGAGTCTGTTCCAAGATTCCTAAACATCAGGTAAGATTCTTTATCTTATTTGGTCCTTATAAACTAACATATGAATCTTTGTTTTGAATATTTGTACAACCCGGTGGACTTAACTAGGCACCTGTCAAATCGCAAACGCTTATCCAACCGTGATTTCTTTTTTGTTTTTGCTCTTAGGTCATAATGTTTTGCTATCCATATATGGAGCTTTTGCGGTTTTCGTGAGTTTGGCAGGTGCCTAGACTTGGTGAACTGGGTAGTAAGATAAGTTCTAGTTTAAGCTTGAATGTAGGGTTATTTACTAAGAAATAGGCCAATACCACTGCTTCAATTATAGTGAAGAATACCTAAAATACCTAATATATATTTTTAACTGGATAGTAAATGTAGACAGATCAAATAACAATTACTAATATCTAACATGTACAGGTCACTGATATTGCAAATACTTATTGCGATAGTATGTATTCTCTAAATAATTTTTTGTGATAAAGAACTTGTTTAATTGTATAAGCAGAAGATAAATACCTACCTAGTAGATATTTACCTACTTGTATTACAACTTCCACCTACTTGGCACCTAAGGTTATAAATACTTGGCAGTTACACTGGCCTACTTATTCTTCCGTAAATAGAGGTACCTAACTACCTACATTTTTTAGGTTTTGGCCCTAGATATTCTAACACAAAACTTAAGAGATGATGAAGAATGAAGTATATATCTATTTTTTAACATTGAGGTTGGACATTGATATTCTTAAAGTCTGCTTTTCACTCGCGCCACGACGACCGCGAAACAGGAGTGTGGATAGTGTCGCGTCTTCGTGTTCGCGTTTCGCGGCGTTCCCCGTCCGGTGTCGGATTTTTCCCCGGGGCAAAAGGTTCGCGGAGCGCGAACGCGAAGCCATCCACTCTTGTGGTATTGTCGCAGTACGCGGTGACGAGCGGTCGTGCGTGCTATATTACTTTTAATTATAATTAGCGTTTCGTGGAGTAATCAGATGACGGATGAGAATCAGTACCATTATAAACATTCCTGTGGTTGATTTTAAAGAAAAGAAAGGACTCAATAGTGTAGAGGGACATTGTCGCTCAGAGTACGCGGGCGAGTGTAGAGCGAGCTTAATAATATTAAATAAATAAATAATTTTACAGCCAAATACAAGTATATCTAATGTATACATATTACAGGGATTGCTTAATTTAGGGTCGTAAGACTATTAGTTACACTTGTGTAGTAGCAACTGGTGTCTAAACTAAAATCCGAAAATTCTGTAATATAGACACCAGCGCTCCCCACGGATTGAAGGTTCTTATTTGCCTTAGACATTAGAAACCGTAAAAATTTGAAGTATAACTATTTAAAATTAAATTTTGGTGCTTAGCATTGGAAATAGAGCACATAAAACTTATGTCTGTCTTTCTGTCATTATCATTTGATAAGATTATTCTTCCTACTTATCAGATACCTACATAGATTATACCAATGTTTACTTATTTAAAAATAAATACAATTTATTTTCTAGTACAAGTTCTCACAAAAAACAATATCTCACTTTCCGTACTTGTTGCATAAGCTGGTTTATGAAGCAACAGTTGTGAAATACACAACAAAAGAATCCACCCAAAGAGTCTACTCATCATATGTGTAAAGTACTTAATATAAATAACTTCAAAACATACCTATTTTACATAACAGTCACGATGTTTTCCCACATTTTGTTTATATTATATGTAACAAAACCAAAATTGACCTTGTAAATCTAACGCTGTGTCAATATCAATCTGATATCACGTGCATAAGGCATAATACCCCCAATAAATTGTGATATCTTTACCGTTATCGACATTTACCTATAAAAAGTTAAATATCTGTGTCCATATAGGCAAGACGATTTAAGATCTAAAGTGTCCCAATCGCGTCATGTGTTTGATTAGGTACATACAGACAAAATGCTAGGTAGTTTTCCAGGATGGGTTAAGTTAACCCATGCATACAAATTAATAGTTATACTTTATTGCTTAGAAAACAAACATACTGAAATATAGGAAAGATACCTACAAATGATGGCCTTTGGGTGATGGATTTTTCATAACAGTCAATAGAAAAATCACCATGAATCTGCTAATTATCAGCAAACATAATATGTTTCATATAGCACAGAAAAATATACAGCTATACGTTGAAGTCAGAACTCAAAATATACAGCTATACGTTGAAGTCAGAACCCAAAATATACAGCTGTACGTTGAAGTCAGAACCCAAAATATACAGCTATTCGTTGAAGTCAGAACCCAAAATTTACAGCTATTCGTTGAAGTCTGAACCCAAAATATACAGCTATATGTTGAAGTCAGAACCCAAAATATACAGCTATTCGTTGAAGTCAGAACCCAAAATATACAGCTGTACGTTGAAGTCAGAACCCAAAATCGGTTAAAACTCTTATGATATTTACAAGTTTGGAAAGAAATTATTGTATCATTCATTAAGTATTTTAATTAAAATTACAAATGTTTTGGCAATAAATAGCCATCCACAAGCACTGAATAAGTTATAAATAATTATTAATCAAATTATGCTGCACTAAAAATAGAAAATGAGTATGTTGATTTTGGGTTTCAACTAACACTCGTAGTTCATCTAGTTTTGACTAGTTAAAACTAGTTTCTACCTATTTTGGGTTTACTTTAACATATATAATATATAGATCTGTAAATAAATTATTTATTTATATGTCAACATGTTTTTTTTTAAATAAATACTTTGTAGTAGGTGGAAAGCTAATACGACGTGAGTTGTAGACTGTAGTAACCCAGTTGGGTGGATTATGTACGTTTCGTCTTACCGTTATCGTTAGGGTTGTGGGTACGATCCATATGACGTTTCCATTTGACATAGGTACATAACTTATAGAAAAACTGGCTGATTGATGGTTTGATGTCAAAGAAATACTACTAGTAGCGCCCTGGTGAATTTCAATCTCTTTGGTTGAGATGAAATAAAAGTAGATAATAAAATAAATACTTTGTAGTAGGTGCAAAGCTAATACGACGTGAGTTGTGGACTGTATTAACCTAGTTGGGTGGATTATGTACGTTTCGTCTTACCGTTATCGTTAGGGTTGTGGGTACGATTCATATGACGTTTCCATTTGACATAGGTACATAACTTATAGAAAAACTGGCTGATTGATGGTTTGATGTCAAAGAAATACTACTAGTAGCGCCCTGGTGAATTTCAATCTCTTTGGTTGAGATGAAATAAAAGTAGATAATAAAATAAATATACCTAGGTGCTGTTTTGTCAACAATTAACTGCACGTTCACATAGCCAACCTTGTTAAAACCGTAGATAACGTGGCGTTCAGTCATTGTTTACATCTGCGTCTATTTTTAGAAATAACTACCTACCTAGACAGGTACTTAACTAGAAGTATATAATTTCGCAACCGCTATTAGATATCACCGTACATAATGCGACGTAATACCGTATTACGTCGCATTATTTATTTTATTTTATGTTGTTATAGACAGCGACAGGAAATTGACGTGTTGCAGTTTAACAAATAACTTTAATTAATCGAAAGACTCGACTCTGATGTTGTGTCTACTGAACTACTTTATATCTACGGTTTCCTCCTGGAGTCCAGTTCGTGCAACCTGACTTGCTGTGAAAGGCTTCCGTTCAATTCCTGGTCGAGCTGGTGATAAGTTTTATTTCTATCACAATATAATTTGGTTACTATTGTGAGATATGATATCTACAGTATATGATAGATAACTATAATATAGTTTTAAAGTTTTACAGAGATGTTTACTTATTTTGAGTTTACGATTATTTAATTAAGTAGCTGGGGTGCCATCACTCGCTAAACTAAAACATCGCTAAACGAAACGTGTTCCTCACTCTTACACGATCTGGCATGTGAGTGAACGTGACAGTTTCATTTAATTTTAACTTTAGATTCGACGCCATTATCAGGTTCTTCTTTTCTCAAAATACATAGTTAATAAGATGAAAAAAGGCATGTTCCGTTGGTTCGGGCATGTGGAAATAATAATTGACGAACGAATGAAGAAACAGGTATACGAAGCGAAAGTTAGTGAAAGGAAAAGCCGGGATCGTCCTAGCTAGACTGACCTTTAAAAATCAGATTGAATTAGTGCTCATAGATTTTAATATACAGAGCAGACGACTCCAACGGCGAGCATGCGTGAAACGACGAATAACTGTAGAGGAAGCTAGAGAGGTATGCCAAGACAGAGATTCGTGGCGCTCCATTCTCTCTGCCTACCCCGCAAGGGGTATAGCGTGAATTAAGTAAGTTATGTATGTTGTACATACTTAGTTTATAGTACATCATCCGGCACTTATGTGAATTCCAAACAATTCTTTTCCACCACCAAACTAGTCTAGAAAGATGCTCGATGAGGGCTTTCAGAAAAACACGGTCTTACAGCGCGGACCGGGCGGATGCCGAGAAAACTACCCTCAGATATTATTTTTTCTTTTATGTATCTAAAACAATCATCAATCAACATCATTTTAATACAGATAAGAAAGACCCTAGTTTACTTTACGAATTCGCTATTTCTAATAAAAAATCAGTAACGGTTATGATTTAATGACCGTTTAAAATTTTAAATAAAAGTGGTCATAAATAGAAACCGTTCAACAAAATCTGTCACAATTTGCGATTTCTTTAGGTGGTGCTTTAGTACGGTAGTCAAAATTCCGAAAAAAAATCGCGAAAATGTTCCAACTTTCAACAGTCATAAAATCAAACCCGCACTTTAGTTATGGCCATACAAAATACTTTTAAAAATGTTCATTGGTTGTCTTTCAACTCATTCTAAAAATTACCTGGAAATAAGTCTGGCGACGAAGTAGGATGATTTTGAAAATGGATTTTTTTTAATCTTTGAGGATTATTATCTCTGCACCCGCCCGGGTCTGCGCCGTATGACCAAGTTTTTCAGAAAGCCCTCGCCGAGCTCTTTCATTTGATACTAGAACGAAGGTGGAAATGAATAGTTTGGAATCAACGGCATGGGATGATGGACTATTAGATACTATCTAGATTCCGCTATATTTCATAATAAGTATTGTTTTTCGGTCCTGACATGAATCGAATTTATGTTTACAGTCGTTAGCATTATTTTATAGCTACCTAAGACATGCATACCTGGGTCATGCTCATTGCTCACGTTTAACTTGCCACAAATCAAATACAATTTGGCGGGTTTCCAAATACTGTAGGACACGCCAAGACGTATCGATTTCTTTATGAACTTGCTTTTCGTTACGTGTCTGGTTCTGATTTTAAAGGTTGCGCAATAAGAGTTCATACTTACATTGATATTTCAAGGGTATTTCGAGGACTTTAAAATTTTCCTTTGAGGGACGAGATATTAGATTTTAAACTTACATGCTAAAAGTTATAAAAGGAAGAAGGAGGAAGAAGGGCACTATGCGTTTCCTTACTCTGATCCGGAATTCTATAAACGATTCTTAATTCAATAATTAATATTTATTTTGTTTGTTTACTATCCCACTGATGGGCAAAGGCCTTCCTCTTTTCTCTCTACGCGTCCCTGTCTAGCGACTTCTCTGGTCAGTTGTTTAAAAATGAATCTAGTAGCTATCTTCGTATAGGTTTTCTGCGACGCCGATTTTGATTCTGTGGGGCCCGGTGAAATGAAATTATGTACTTTCTTGAATAAAATAATGTCAAGGACGTTTTAAAAGCAAATTCATTTACATATTTTATTGGACAACCGTTAGTTTAGCGTAGCAAGTTGACTCAAAGAGGTCTTGAGAGGAAAAAAATATTTAAATTCACTCTCCTATTATTTAGTTTGCGTCTTGCTCGTATTTACTAAAAGTATACGAAAGTCATAAAAATCTGCACTGAGAAAGAAGTGTATGAGTGTATGTATAGGTTTCTTGAGTTCAATGACGTGAAGGAGAAACTGGATGAAAGAGAAAGCTCTAGAATTTCGGTCATATGCATGAGCATGACCTGACCAATCCAAAATCTGAGCCTTTAGATCTATTATACAGGAACTTCCTAGTTCGGAGGTCAGCGTTTATTGTTACCTTTTGCTCACTAATTTTATTTAGTTTAATATAACCTATGCTTAAGTTCTTACTTGTGTATGAATTATGGATACTTTGTCATCTTACTGCACAAATAATAAATCTGCGCCAGATTCAGGCTCAAGAAAATCGCCCCGCGAGTCTTTCATGCATTTAAATGATAGGATTGCATAATTTATCATCGGAGATTTCCTATGCACTTCTCGAATCGTGATATCTTCATTTCGTATCATCAACGTTCGTTTAATTGTTAGTTGTAATGGTTATACCAATCAAGTCTTCGAGTACCTAGATAAGGAATGACCTTTCCCAATGTCAGTGGTCGTGTAAGGCTAACAGGGTTCCAAGGCCAAAGTACGAGTATAAGTGCGGATGCATGGCTAGTTTCAGTGATTGGCGATAGGTATTGCGCATTTCTACATGCCATGTTAATCATGTCATGTTATGTAAGCATAACTGTTAGACATGGCCATGAACGAGTTTATATGAAAACACATGGATCTGTCTGCGATTGAAGAGGGGTCTCTATGTCAAGGAACACTCTAGTGTTTCTGTTGTAAGAAAGAACCAATAGGCCAGTTTGCAAACACACGGGATGTTCCAATTGGACTCCAAGCACACAATGTACGAATGGGTATAATACTCGATTTTTCGAAGAATTACGTAGATTTTGTGACTAGATGTAGGTAACATGCATGGGCGTAGCCACGGTGGGGCAGGGTGGGGTACTTGTCGATGTCGATGAATCGAGCACGTCTTCAACAAATCAGTATCAAAACTAGATAGTTTTAACGTTTTCAAATGCACACATGAAACAATGTTTTTAATAAGTACTTTATATTAATTTCCTTGTTTACCCCTCCCTAAAGCAAATCCTGGCTACGCCCTATGTATGGCTGAGGAAAATTTCGAAGCATTTATCCTTGTTTGTGCAGAGTCAGCCTAATTTGTGCCGAAAAGCAGCAATGGTTGCATTGCTGTGTCCCGGTTTGAAGGGTAAGAGTGCCAGATCCGGCGTAAGCGTTAGCGCACATGAGGCCGTCCACCTAAGTCCTCAAGATTAGCAGCGCATCAAAAGCCTCTAGTAATGTTACAGTGAAGTGATGTCTATGAGCGACGGTGATCACATACCACCATGTGACCCATTTGCCGGTCTGCTCTCCAAAATAATAAAAAATAACCCAATCCATCCACCAATTAGCACTGGGTATTTGGAACAATTAAGAATTTGACGAGTGCTTGCGATATCCTTACGTTGGATCCATGGCCAGAACCCACTCGAGTAAGGGTTTGGCCTATGCCTATGTATATACGAGGACTAATGAATTGTTGATGATGACCTATTTAGTACTTATACTCGTATAGTCTAAATGACTACACTTCCTTATTAACATTCACTATCGGATTTTTTAAAGAAAGTAATGTTATTGCATTGTTGCCGATGTGGATCGTGTTCGGTGAGAATCAATAGCGAATTTGATCTATCCTGTATCAAATATCTCTGTAACTGACACCAAGGTGGCTGTACTTTCGTAATTAGATCGATGACTAACTAATCAATAGAATTCTTAAATGGACTTGTTATTGACTTGTTGTTTCTTATTGGATGTGCGGGCCAAATAAGTTTAGTAAGTACCCACCTAGAACTTTAACTTTTGTTCCATGGAACTAAACATTCCACTAGTTCCTTTAAGGATGGCAATGGAAGTACTGAGACCTGGCGGATGTATGTTATGTATTAAGTCCATTCACTCCAATAATCTCGTTACTCCCAAACGAAATGCGGGACTGCGGGTGTTTAAATATCGTAAAATAGGAAATTGTATCATAAAATGGGAAAGTGTACGCGGGAGCAGCCATCATCTGTTGTTGCGGTGGCATCCTTTGACTAGTAGCGGCGCTAGCGCGGGGGGCATTCTCGAAGAGCGAGCTTATTCGAGTAAAAGGAGTATACTTGGGTAGCTAAGAAAGATAACTCAAGGTTTTGAATAGGACATAAAACGCAAAGCGTTGCATAGATGGAGCCACGAGCACACTCCGTAAACAGAAAAGCAAAACGAAACGTCATATTTGAAGATATCACAAATGTATCGTTATTTGGATTAATTTAATTTAATTTCTCAAAGCTATAGTAAAATTGTGATGATATCATGGCATCATATGGCCATTTCAAAATAACAAACCTAAATTATCTGTTAAAACAGCGTGGCGCGAGTCTGATAGAATTTGGTGAAAAGGTACGTATCTTCATGTTGATATTTGGCTTTATGTGCTAATTTAAAGTTTATTAAACAAAAATCTTGTAAAATCATCCGATATTAATCGAAATAATCATTATTTATTTATCAAATTATTGTCATTGAAAGCAATAAAATTAGGTTATGTTATGTTTAGAACAAAATCATCTTTAAGTAGTACACGTACGTCGTATTTTTGAATGTTTTTGTGCTACTGTGCTAGTGGCGCCTCTAGTGGTAAAACATTGCAGGATTATCTCCTATTGCATGAAGCTTTCTTCAAATTCCAGTATATAGTGACATAGAATTAGAGCAGAGTATGTTTTAATCGAGGCAGAATTCTTAGGATGTTTTTTGCAACTGACAAACAATGACACCAATGAATGTAGTGGAATGTGAATGAATAGTCCCTTCATGTTGTTTACAACCGTCTACTCGACCAAGAATAGAACCTGGAACTTACAGAAAACAGGGTTCTTCACCGACTGTACCTCAGGGAGTCTCGTTTTTAGCACTATGAATGCCAACGCTGTGCCAGGCGTGCACACGCGACCTACACTGAAAGAAAAGCTTGTTTACATCAAACAAGATCTTAGTCGTATCTATCAAGTAATTTGTTCTAATGAATAAAAATTACTTTATAGGCTCTAAATCAAACAAGCTTTCTTTCAGTGTATGAATATCCCATTGCTGGTTAAAACGTTAAAATGTTAGCGAATGAACACGGTAACTAGCAATGAACGTCGATATTGAATCGCCCGCGCCGTGCGCACGCCTTGTATAGCGTTGGTCCTCTTCTCTTTTACTGCCCATATTATAAAAGTATGTTGTATACGTAGTTGTGAGGAGGTTCTGAAACTTCCTTCAGGTTGTATGAGTAGTTGTGAGGAGGAAATCAATAAACAATATTTTAATGACATACAAGTTAAGTACCTAACATGTGTTGTACGTACTCGTCTATCTTATCATTATAGATATGTCTATCTCTATCAAATTGATTAATTCATCTCGCATCTGGAGGCAATTTCATTAACGTGATTGTCTAGAGGCTTCATTGTTGATTTCACGCAAACTACTATGGTCTTTGTCTTGCCTCTGTTATTTTCCTGTGTTTTGAAGATAAAATTAGCAGTTGGTACACTTTTAGCACCAATTCATCAACTCTTGTTTATATTTTTAGATCGGACAGTTATTAAATTCATAGGTACAGTGGAAGACACATCAAACTATACTTCGTAGAACCCTGTCACAGTAAGATTTGGCTATGATTCCGTGACATTCGTATGCTTGTGTCAAATAAGGTTAACCAAAAAAGTAGTAAAGGGTATAATAGCCTGATACTTTTATACTTTATTTTGCACACAAAAGAAACAACAACAAGAAATTTGACGTACACAGGTAGATCTGATGTGTTATTGTGAAAATTAACCGCCCTTTGTTTTTCACTATTTTTCACTATTTTAACGAAAATCATTTAAAAGAGAGTTGCTCTGCAATGCACTGGCTTCCAAGGCTGTTTGGGTATAGGGACTTATTAACCGACGATCAAAAAGGAGAAGTATTCAACGCGTACAATTTGTCTCGAAATTGCTCGGTAACCAGAGGACCGATTTTAATTGAACGTATGGCATACAGCGGTAGGCTTGGTATTGTTTGAATTAGGGAACAGAATAAAAGAAAACGTGTAAGTCTGTTCAGTTTCTGAATTATTATAAAAAGTGTTAGCTCTATAATGATATGGGTGACATTTTCACATTTGAAAAAGAGCGTTGCTGTGGTAACCAATAATAATTAATAGGGTTTTCCCAACCCTGTGATGTACGGAGTTGGTACGGAAATGAAGATTATTTTCTCTAAGCTGATTGATAATGATAATAATTGAAAAACGTAAAAAAATATAGAAACCGACCTACCTACTAGGGTCGGTGACCAACAAAATAACACAAACAAGTCGAAATTCCGTAGAGTCCGTTTCTATTTTTTTATTTTCAAATTTCTTACTCTAATTTTTTTGTAAACTACGTTATTTCTCAAGATAATCTATGAAATTAGTTTATATAATAATTTATAAACAATAAATGAATTTATTAATGTCCAACCAATGTAGGTAGGTACTTAACTATCTTCTTTCATAGCATTTATTATTATACTACACATCATAAGTAATATTTTAAAAATGAAACTACCTAGTTTATTATGTTGGTATGGAAACATTAAGCCCTACCTGATGATGGTTAACATGATTTATGCCCATCTCTTGTGTGAAGCGTTTCAAATATATGTCGCTTTTCTTTTAACAGTGCTAGTTAATGATTTACCGCTTAACCAAGACAACGCCTTAGGTAGATGTGCGGTGCGGGGGAAACTCCACGGTGTGGGAGGGGAAGGGTACGGGGGCGCCCGCTTTTTCTGCCCTGATATGGAAGAACGCCGCTAAGTGCAAAATATGATTTTCGAGATGAATGGCAAAAAAACGCGACAAATTGGTATTTGAGTGTATTCTGGAATTCTTGGAAAAAAACTGGAATTTTCATAGAATTCCAGTAACATTAAAAAAAACAATTTGACGCGTTTTTTGCCATAAAACATTTTTGCACTTAGCGGCCTTCTTCTGTATCAGGGCATTATTAGCTGTCATATCATTCGACATTCCTCTAGCACCGCGCAGCTACCTAAGACAGCAGGGCCTGATTTACCATAGGTTAAATAGGCTAAAGCCTACGGCTCGCATCTCAACGGGCGCGGCGACTATAAGAACCAACACCAAAGAAATTTTGAATTTGAAATCCTGTGCAGAGACACTGGATTCAAAATTTAAAATTGGTATTTATGGTCTCTGTCTATGGTATCGACATGATATCCTTCTTAGAAGGCCCGAGCTTTGACCTACGCTTTGAATTGTCGCGCGAGCCGAAATGGAGCAGGTCACCAAAATTATATTAACCTAGGGAGCCTGGAACCTTAAATCAGGCCCTGTACAGGCCACTAAAAGACAGTATCAGGCTTTCCTGATACTGTCTTTTAGTGGCCAGTAAGCCTATTATAGTCACTATACCGTTAACTTTAATGTTGTCGTAAACATGTTTCTGTTTTCATTATTCACCGGTGAATAATCGAGAATCGCGGAGATTAGATCCCACGCAGCAGTTACACGCAGACGTAGTCACTTACGATAGAAAATATAAAGTTTCGATAGGTACCTACATAATATGTTTTGCGTATATAGTATAGCTATCACGATAAACACGTGAAGGCATGAACAGTCTACATTGTGACGCAATTCAGCGCCAGATCTGACAATTATTTATATGTTATGGGTACAGTGACACTGAATATTCGATCTGAAATGGCAATGTCAGAGTTATTATTCTAGGCATATTCTAGGATATCTTTTTTCCTTGGATGACATTCTGTGATCGTTTTTGTAAGTGGCTAGGTCGATCTGCTTGGCAAGAGTTAAGAGTCGTGCATGTATTGGAATTTGTGCCGTCCTTCATTGAATAGCAGTTTAAATTATTATAGTGATATTACATTTATCATATTGTTTGCGAATTCTAAAAATAGCCGCCTATATAACTATAAATAATAACGCCTTTAGCACACTGCAACTACATATTTTGAAACGAAAGCGGACCGAATCCGTAGAAATATATTTTACTGTTTTCTAGATTTCTGTGGGCTCTGAATGCGTAAGGGTCTGCTTCCGCAATCGCTGGCGGATAATATCGTAGATCGCTTTTGTATATTTTTGTTTAATTGTCCAATTGTACCATTTCCAGCATTTTGTATAATGAATACATAAAGTCAAAATACTTTACACTTCTATTTTTTACAACAAAACAACCAAAGTAGCAGAATCGCCAACCATAGTTTTATTTTTGGCACATTTTCATTCAAAGGGAATCGTGCCAATACCATGTAAATATTAACGTGGAATATTAATTGTTGCCATGCCCAGTTTATTTTAGATGCATATTTTATTTTGTTACTTTATACTTCATCCAGTGGACGCTTAGCCAATTAGTGGAGGAGTTCCTAATTTTGTTTCACTGATGCATGACTAATTTATTATGCTGTTTTGTGTGTGAGACAGACGATAGTAAGCACAACGAACTCTTAAAAGACAGTACTCTTAGTTTTGTAAACTTTCAGACATCGAGAAAACTTAATTTGCTACAATCGTCTCGCTCCAAAAATATAGGTTGATCGGAATCTTAAAATTAAGGGGAATCATAATATTTTAGTAATGATGAAAAAAGAATGTCACATTCACATCGCTTTTAGATCCGTTCCGGTGAGGTCAGGGTCTGGATAAAAAATCCCACTGGTTCCATTATGGAACTACTATGACAAAAGGAAATATTCTTACCAAAAGATTTTCGGTTTTTTAAAATGTAATGTCACATTTGCTGCCCTCATACGAAAGAAGGCCGATAAGTGCTAAACGTGAATTTCATAAAAATGACAAAAAAACAAGTTGGTTTTCTGATAATTTCTACGTTAAAAAATTCTAGACTTTTCTGGAATTTACATAGAATTCCAGAAACATTGGAAAAACCAATTCGATACGTGGCAAAAAGCCTCTTTTTTTTTCAAAATAGTTTCGTATCAGCCCTGATACGAAACTATTTTAAAAAATAGAGCGATTTTGCGATTCCGATGGATCTATAATTGTGATTTGTGACTGTGATACGTAGCTTAACTCTTGACTAGTCTTGACACAAGCGATGGTACAGTAACATTGGCCGTGTAACGCAGGAGGCCAAATGGGGCTACAGACGTACGATGGGCGCGATGTTCGCATACAGCAAGCAGGCAGATCGTATGCTGATGTCGTACAATTGTCAGGTGCAGCCGTGTGCCAGGGCGGGGCACGCCAGGGTCCCGTCCAGGATGAGCCTAATACAGTGCATCAGGTAAGACGATTCTTGATTTTTTTCTAAAGTCATACCAGTTAGTGTTGGACTACATGCACCGGTTCCAGCGCCGGTTCGGTTCGTTGTAGCTAATCACAAGCGTTCCGCTCTCCCCCACTTGAAGTCCGTGTCTCGCCTCACGTCGTGATTGGCTGCAGCGAACCGAACCGGCGCTGGAACCGTTGTCGTGTAGTCCGAGCCTTACCGTTCTCAAAACGATGAATAGTATACATATTTATTACAATTCAATGACGATGACGTGCTAAAGAGAGACAGCGCTATACTAACGCGATAGCATTATCTTTATTTAGAGCGCCATCTCATATAATTTAATCGTTTTGGGAACGGTAATCGCTACCCTGGAGTCCGCCATGTTGTGGAATTTTATTTGAACTAATTTTTTCGTAGCACCCTCCAGCTCTGTTATATTTCTGGTCGGACTTAACTATCATTGAATTTACTGTGACAATGTTTTATCGAGGACAGGAGGGAGGGAAATGGAAACAATCTCATAACATACTAAGTTTTCTTTAATTAGTCTGGGATGCAACTGTAAAGTTTTCTTTAATTAGTTTGGAATCCAAATGTAAGAGTCATGCATTAGGACTGCGCCTCCCTTCACTGGTTAACGTCGCATCAGTTTCAGTGTACTACTGTAAAGAGGAATAGAAGCGGTGGCTGATTCTGATCATGTCTTATAATATCATATAATATAAGTGAAGTAGTAGGCAAATGGAATAAAAAATCGCCCTGTCATATCGGTGTACTAAAACAAGTTGCCCATGTCCATAATGTCTTATTGTAAGACTGTTGTTGACTGACATTTTGGCCTGGCGCCACCAAATGCCTCTAGTTCAGAAACGTGACTGTGTATACTTCTGTTTACCGATTGTTAGCGGCATCAAAATGCGGTCACTATTTCTAGTGCTTTCTTTTCACTTCCTTTATCTAAATGGGCGCTAGACGGAGCCAGATAAAAGTGATAGATAACAACAAATTTATTTCGGTTTAAAGCTCGATTGATGTAAATAAATGTAGTGGAAAAAAACGTGAAATCTCACACTTATCATTTTTATACAATAATGATTTAAATAAATGAGGCGTACCTACTGCCAACAAATAGAAGAAGTTTGAACTGCTTACAGCTGACTTAGTTATCGCATACGCGCTAATAGATAAGAGTGAATGCGTCCACCGGTCACGAGATCTGTGCGTGACATGGAATTGCATTCGACCCCATGTTACTATTCCAAATACAGACTGTAAGACCTACTTCATTCACTTGCAAATTCAATATTAAATACTGTTCCCGAGTTAAAAGAAAAGTGTGTGGTCAAATTATGTTTCTGTAGTTAATAGTCCACATTTCACAAACTAACGTGAGTTATCGATGATAAATGCTCGTGCAAGTGATTAATTCAGGTAATCTATTACATCCTGTATACTCATAAGTACGCATTAGCTACATCTACCAATATTGGCTGATCGTTTATCAGTGTATCTTTCGTATTTAGGAATTTTGTACTAGATTTTATCTCTATACCAGATCACTCATGTTTTGCGTGCACGGAGCAACAATTTAAAATTAGTATTGTTGAGGTCGTCACTAACGGGGATAGATGTTTTTTATTTTAATTTTAATGTTTACATGTTTTATCTCAAAGCTCATACGTACACACATTATCCATTTGCGTCAAACTAGTTATCGGGTTGATTAAAACTTGCACCTTGTTAACTGGGGTCATAATCTTGAACTCATTTTTTTTTTCAGGCATATAGTGCAAAATGAAGGACCTAAAGCGCTGTTCAAAGGCCTGGGGCCCAACCTTGTCGGGGTGGCTCCTTCGAGAGCCATTTATTTCTGCACATACTCTCAAGCAAAAGCCATTTTGAATCAACACATATCGCCCGATACGCCGGTCGTACACCTATCGGCGGCAAGCGCGGCAGGTAAAGACTTTTAAATCAATACATGAAAATGTCCACGCGTGTAGCTATCTTTACAGCGTGAGTTTGCTGGATTCCGGTATTAATAAAAATATATGATATTGCATTAATCAACTTACATGGACATACTAAAGAAGGATCTAAGATTAGTTTCTCGATATCTCTACTAACATCAGAGATATTAATGGTAAAGTTAGCTATCTTTACAGCGTGAGTTTGCTGGATTACGATATTAACAAAAAAAATTAATTGCATTAATCAACTTACATAGACATACCTAAAGAAGGATCTAAAATTAGTTTTTCGATATCTCAACTAACATCAGAGATATTAATGGTTAAAGTTAGTATTGGACAGATGCTGTCCCTTTCTAGCAAAACAGTCCTTTATATGCAGCCAGGTCTTGCTTGTATGGCGCTAGAGAACATTTACGTCATAATACTTATTGCCGTTTCTTCTACCGTTCTGATTTTTGATTGCCTGTAGCTATTTAATTTTTCAACGAATTTTAATTCTGTTTTCACATTTGACCATTAAGATTTGATATTTGGGAATTACCCTATTATGTCATTTCATTTCAGGGTTCGTTTCGTGCAGCATGACAAATCCAATTTGGTTCGTGAAGACGCGACTGCAACTGGACGGACAGTGCGTGACAGCGTTTCAATGCATCAAGAGGATATACGCTCAAACGGTGGGTACATTATAATTTTCTACAACATATTACCGAGTCCCAGTTTGGGTGTCATTTAATAACTGACTGACACTTAACGGTTCATATTATCTGGACTGTTACTTTGCTTAAACTCATACATTATCAATAGCAGTGCCGGCCATAAATAATAGCACCACCCCAACTCTTTCCTTAGATGTCGTACGAGGCGACTAAGGATCTCTGTGGATACTATTCTATACCTAGTAGACGGCGATAGGATCGCCACCTATCACGTTCGTCCACCAAATCTTACGGTGAAAAGTGGGAACTATTTATGATGGTTCCTCTGTCTACCCCCTCGGGGATTTTAGACGTGTTAGATATGTATGTATTATCAATTATTAAATAACATACATACCTTCACGCTATGTCCGTTGCTGGGTAGGCAGAGATAACGGAGCACGAATCTCTCTTGGCACGCTTATCTTCCTTCCTTCTCTATTTAATAACACAATATCGAATAAATCCTTTACACTGCCTTTATTCACATTTCTACTTAATTTCCAGGGCATAAAAGGCTTCTACAAAGGCATAACAGCTTCATACATGGGCGTCAGTGAAACGGTGGTCCACTTTGTACTCTACGAGGGTGTAAAGGCTAGACTCATGGCTGCCAGGAGTATGGACGGCGTTCCAAGTGACCAGCGCTCTCCGAGAGATTTCCTGGAGTTTATGGGTGCTGGTGCCTTCTCCAAGACTGTCGCTTCTTGCATTGCTTACCCACATGGTAAGTTTGACCAAATTCTGTCTGGTATAGTCTCCCGTGGGTGTCGTACGATGCGACCAAGGGTCTTTGTGGATACTATTATACACCTAGTAGACGGCGATAGGCTCACCACCTATCAAGTTTGTCCACCAAATCTCGTAAGATTTGGTGAAACGCGAAAAGTGGGAACTACCTGTCGGTGGTTCCTCTGTCTACCCCCTCGGGGATTATGGACACGATATTTTGTGTTGTAGACGTGAGTTTATGTATGTATAGTCGGTTGTAAAATTTCCGAAAGCGTGTGAAATCCACCTATCAGCACTGGGCCCGCTCGTATCTAGGCCTGTACCCCTCTTGTGCAAAGGGAGACCGTGCCCCAATAGTGGGGACGTTAATAGGCTGATGAGAGACAAGTCGGTTGTGCACATGTTTTTATGCAAAGTTTGGTTACTGTTTTTTATGGTAAAGAAAGCACATAAGCAAACGGGCCATCTGATTGTAAAAGATCACCATCGATACCCATACCAATATCACCTCACTATTTGGTTTTCGATGCGCTGCTAACTTTGAGGACGATGTGTGTGCCTCATGTGCCAGTAATTACAAATTTCAAATTCAAATATTTTAGGTGCCATCTTAACGTTCATACCGGAACACAGCAATGCAAACTTTGCTGATTTGCGACAGAAATAGATAAAAGTGTGGATCAGTCAGTTCTGGTGGTATGTTCAGTCATACCACCAGAAAAGTTGTTGGGAAGTTGCAAGCTCATTTTCCGACTCCAGGAAAATAAAATCCCTTGCCATATTGCGGAATTAAAGGGAACTATATATTATTTCTACACTGACTATATAAAAGTATCAATGGCGCCCTCTTGCAGGGTTTTAGTTTCCTGGTTATGTATACTTCCTTATTTACTTTTTGTGGCCTCTGGACGATTGACACAAATGTCCAGACATGATAGTAGTTTGTTGAGAGTTTTGCGTCTTTATATATTTTACTACGTACTTAGTGATTCCACTTATCTACTAGTAGGTATGACACAGAAAACCCGAAATCCCCTATATTCTTTGTCGTCAATATTCAGTGTAATCCGTGTTCTGTTGTACAAATAAACAAGTTCTGTGAAAAACAATATGAATAATAACAATCGATCAAAATTCCCGAGTAAACATTTTTAATCATAGATCAAAAAGGTCATTCGGTATGTAACAAAGATGGATCATTATGTCCTCTTAATCTTTCATTACAATCTAAATTACACGAGTCTTCATGAAAATACAAGCTGCACCAATGCTCTTTCTACGTTAGTTCTAGATAGAAATGACACGAAATTTAAGGAAGCTTAAGGACGTCTTTTTAGAACTCAATATAATATTTTTTAACTCGCCACTGAAATGTCTACAGCTAATGTTTTTTTATAATATTAGATGTTAAAATTATTTCATTGTATGTAGATTGCATGCTAAACAGAGTTTTACATTCAAATTCAAGTTTTACATTATATAGGACCACCCACTAGTAGGTTTGGATCTTGGTCTAAATAAAGCAAAGTCTGGAACATCGGCGCAAGGTTGCCTGTCTATCGGTATTTTATAGGATACATTTCGGAGAGTGCGCATCGGAATTGCACGACCTAATTCCAGCATCTCCATTCCGCCTTCGGACTACCAGGCGCGGGGAGGGGTTCCATCCTTATGTTGTTGATATCCCATCTGCTCGTACGAAGCGATTTGCTTCTTCGTTCATTATGCGAACGGCTAAGGAATGGAACAGCCTGCCGGCGTCTGTATTTCCCGAAACCTACAACCTTGGGATCTTCAAGGCCAGAGTGAATAGGCATTTACTGGACCCGCATGCTCCATCGTCGACCTCATCGTCGCTTACCATCAGGCGAGATCGAGGTCAAATGCGGGTTTAGTTATACCTATCTAGATTTAGATAAATCAATGTTTATTTTTCATAAATGACATACTGCGATTAACACATCCTATAAACTAAACTTACAGAAAACAAATATATATCTAGTTAGTCAAATACATATTATAGAGTCTATCAAATCAATTAAGGAATCTTATTTTTGTAATGGAAATTTAAAATCGACATTTAGCAACACTGGTTACTTGACATTGACAGATGACATTTCATTTTTTCCTGTGTTTTTTGTTGTCAATTTGCCACACGGATTTAGATCCGGCGAAAAACGAAGTAGTGCACAACCGCCCTTTGTTTTCACCACTCACTGCCGGCGTAACTGAGTTGATGGATTCTAATCAACTCAGTTACGCATGCAGTGAGTATTATCTATGTTATCTACTTTAAAGGCATTGGGTCAAGCCTCTTGACTGGCCTAGGAGTTCGGCACGTGTCTTTACCTACGTCCTAGCCAGGGTATGCCTTCGAGGAGACATCTTCAATGAGACACTGGACTTGTTAACCAATACTTATATTTCCCAACATGACGGTGGTAGAGAAACAACTAGCCTAACGCGGGCGCAGCCGCGTGCCATTTAAAACTGCTGGCATAATAATTCACAATGTAGAACACAGTGTGCACAGTTCCCTTGCATCTACTAAAGACCTATAAACATTAAACATTATGCATTGTGTGACATTGCAGAAGTAGCAAGGACTCGACTGCGGGAAGAGGGCAACAAATACCGCAAATTCTGGCAGACCCTTCACACTGTGTGGATGGAGGAGGGGTATCGCGGCGTCTATAGGTACAGTACAACACAACTTACAAGTTACATCGGTGTACCTAATCGAACAACCAATGACAATCGCTCGTTATCACGCCATTCGGCTCGTCACTGACGCCATTGGCTCAATTGAATGGGATATAAAACGCAAAGCGTTGCGTAGATGGAACCACTAGCACACTCCGTAGAGAGAAACGCAAAACGAAACGTCATTTTCAATTAATTAATTAATTTATTTATTAGGTAAACACAACAGATTACAACCAGAGAAATTACAGAAAAATCAATATAAAGTGGCTTGCTTTTCGTATGGTTAGTGGCCAACCTATTTGTCATAGTTGTTTAGGCCGCCCGTAGGCGTCTGACATGGCTTAACGACTGCTGTCGAACGACGACAACCGAGACCGACTGCTTAACGTGCTCTCCGAGGCACGGAGGAGCTCAGATGAAATATGCCACTAGCGGTCATCCAGGTACCGACCGCGCCAACGTCGCTCAACCTGCACGATCTCTTTCAGACCGTGCTCGCAACTAGGCTACGAGCTCCTCCTAATATAAAGTTATGAGCTAGGTCGTAACCCTTAACGTGTGTATTTTTGAAGATATGACAAATTTCTCGTTATTTGGGTTATATATTTTTTTCAAAGCTCTTAGTAAAATTGTGATGATTCATGGCATCATAAGGCCCTTTCAAAATAAATATTTGCACCCATCTTTATCTGCCAATCGTAAAAACATTTTTTTCTCTTCCAGGGGCCTAGGGACACAACTGGTGCGCCAAATACCGAATACAGCGATCATGATGTCCACATACGAAGCCGTGGTGTACGTACTGACGACGCACTTCAACAGCTCATTCTACGAGAACACCTAGCAGACGGACGCGCTACCTGTGAGCCCAAGGAGTTTGCACGGGCACGTATCAGGGAAGTGGCAGGCTTGTGGCAAGTTTCCAGAACCTTGAGATTAGGGATGTAGATGGGATTTTACAGGCGCTAGAGAAGGAATGGAACAAGAGGCCAATTCTCACAGTGATATATTACTTGGCGGATATCGAAGGACCTTCTATATTTATCGAGTCCTAGCGATCGACATGCAACGAGTGGTCCTTAACAGTCGATATTATACGTAATATTAATAGTCGACATGTTAGTCGGGATCTTTATCGAGTGTCGATATTATCTGTTTTAGAGAATTGACCTCCAGTCGTTTTGAAGGTGGTTGACACTTATGCGCAGGGTCGCTTTTTACCGATTTCTGCCGCAACGCAGCAATGCTTGTATTGCTGTGTTCCGGTTTGAAAGGTACGAGAGCGTATCGGGGAACTGGCGCTCTTGTGGCAAGTTCCCAGAACCTTGAGATTAGAGAACAGGCGCTAGAGAAGGAATGGAATAACAGTAGTTTTGAACGTCTATCCTTATGCGCTGGGTCGCCTTTTACCTATTTCTGCCGCAAAGCAGCAATGTTTGTATTGCTGCTGGTTTCGGTTTGAAGGGTACCATCGCAATGCGCATGCAATCTTCTTGCAATGTTTTAGAGAGGTGACATGTCTATGGGCTATGGTGACCACTTACCATCAGTTTATCCGTCTGCTCGTCTGCTTTCCTACCTATTAACCTAACTTTTTTTATTGCATCAATCAACTTACATGGACATACTAAAGAAGGATCTAAAATTAGTTTTTCGATATCTCAACTAACATCAGAGATATTAATGGTTAAAGTTAGTATTGGACAGATGTTCTGTCCCTTTCTGGCAAAACAGTCCTTTATATGCAGCCAGGACCTGCTTGTATGGCGCTAGATAACAGTTACGTCATAAAACTTATTGCCGTTTCTTTCTACCGTTCTGATTTTTGATTGCCTGTAGCTATTTTATTTTTTAACGAATTTTAATTCTGTTTTCACCTTTGACCATCAATTTATGACTATTTCTTAATTTTTAAGAAATGCATTTAATATTTGATACTTGGAAACTACCCTATTGTAGTGATAAGGCGAGGTGATGTCCTGGTGAAGTGGTGACCAGTCCTGATCCACCAGTTGATGATTGGAGCTCGTAAATCCCATCGATACCGCGGTCTATGTTTCATACGAGTGTTAGACATCTTATATGCAGACTCGGGGTTCGGAATGAGTAGCGATATTTGATCTGTTCGATACGAACTGTTGTAAAAACGAAACCAAAAGCACTTTGCTGTGAATGTCGCTTTTTCCCTAGATACGTGCGTCTTAGGTCGGCTCATGGCACAAGAAGAAAGGCAAATGAATACGGATTGCATGGCATGACGTTTCAATTCACAAGGATACATCAACTAACTGAGTGTTACCATTATTGGATACCAGACAGCACAAAGATTACCATAAAAATATATTCCATGAATTTTTAATTATTAAATGGATTATATTCACGCACTTGCACATCGAAATATTTAATTAAATATTTTTAAAATTGCAATCAAACAAAAACATAATAAACAAAATTAAAGCATAATTTTTAACAAGAATGTAAGAATGTGCAATTCGGTAAAAATGGCAACCCGAGTGACGTACCCTTGTGCGTGAAACGTCATGCAATCCGTAGTTGATATGCCTGTGAAGTATGAGCGTCTTCTTGTGCCAACGGTCTGCTGAAGAAGAAGTAGTATACCCTGACTTTCAGTGATCTCAGTTACAATTTCACTGTCTTTAACACTATGGCAGGGCCTGAAAATGGACTTTATTCACAGTTCTTTAGCCCATTGTCAAGCAGGGTTTTAAGTTGTAACGTTAGTGATCCTGATCATTGTCGAAATAACGTTTCTTTAGCATCTTTAAGTGTTGTGCCACTGTGTGGAAACTACAATATAAGCGACTGAATTTACATACGATACGAAATCTTTATTTGTACATATTATTGATCTAGCATAGATTTCAAGATGTTTGAATATTAGATGAGTCTTGGTGAATTCAGTACTTATTGTGCTATTTATGTGAATGTGTTCCTAAACTGATAATTTATAGTTCTGTAATGATTATTTAGAAAGATGGGCCTTTCCTACACTGACCGCTGACACTGATTGTGGAGCAACGCTGTTCGAGGCAGGCTGATATCGACGTACATTGTTGATTATCGTGTTCTTTCGGTGCCGTTTTAACCTCATAACCAGTAATGTTTATACATTATTCACCCGCCCCGTGCGTATGCCTCTCAGTGTTAGCGCGCCAGCCTATACAAACAGCAATATTAAGCATATTATTACTTCTTCGGTATGCGCTACCCGGTCCATGTGAAAGACCATACTTCCTAAATAATCCGCCTGTAATGTAAGCCGACTCGCTGTAAACCCAGTAGTTATAGTTTTCTAGTCTGTGTCCAGCCATAATGCAATCAAATGCACAAAGCAATAAACGCACATTTTTACAGCAAATGTAAGGTGTGCCAAAATTTTTCCAATTTTATATGCCAATTTTTGGATTGATCGCTTTTAATGTTTTTAAGTAAGAATTTGTCTAAACAAACAAATAAATTATAGTGTATGTGATGCTGATGTCATTGTAAATAAATAATTTTCTGTATCGTTAATAATTTAATATAATTTCAAGTTAAATGTTTTCTCTAAAGCCAGTTCGTAGTGAAAATCTTTTCTCTAAAGCCAGTTCGTAGTGAAAATGTTTTCTCTAAAGCCAGTTCGTAGTGAAAATGTTTTCTCTAAAGCCAGTTCGTAGTGAAAATGATTTCTCTAAAGCCAGTTCGTAGTGAAAATGTTTTCTCTAAAGCCAGTTCGTAGTGAAAATGTTTTCTCTAAAGCCAGTTCGTAGTGAAAATGTTTTCTCTAAAGCCAGTTCGTAGTGAAAATGATTTATCTAAAGCCAGTTCGTAGTGAACATCACTAGTCAGTCAAAGTCCGATATGTAATAGTTCTCTAAAATCAATATGTAAGTACCTATGTGTAATTTGGAATGATGGACGTCACTTATATTATAAGTACACGATGCTAACATTATATTCACTGTATTGCAGGCAATTATAATACCTATTCCATTTATCTAAACACAGTGACAAAATTTATATAGGTATTTTGTTTTTGTTAGTATATAGATTATTTTTACGTTTTATTATTATATATCACTTATATACAAAAATAGTAATACATATTAACATTATATTGTTAATAAGATTATGTGCCTGTTTAGCATGCCTGTAGTGTAGTGAAACTACCAAGAAATTTTTATAAAATTAATGATAGATCTATCATTAAGCAACATATTTTTACCTCATAAAATATGTTATTAGCCATGTTATTAGTAGATAATATTATGGACACATTCTAATCAAAAAATATTGTCACGAGTGCTATTCTATAAGATTCCGTAGACCTTTAGACGAAATGTAAGTTGTAAGCTGTGATATAGAGCTTGTAAATATTAGTAATATAACACTTTGCCCTTGGTACAAATGGACACTAAATTTAGGCTACGACTGATTAAAACGAGAGTCTTAAATGAGTTTATAAATAGTCCTAGTTTAATGTCCTTTAGTAATGAGGTTTAAGGCTGTTTTAGTATCACGCAAGTGCCAACCGTTGGTGCCAACCCACTGGTGGCAAAGGATAACGATGGATGCATGACACTAAAAGCTGCCTAATGAAATAGCTCCGCTGGCTGTAATATGTTATGTCGAGCGGTAGATTCGCGTGGCCGTTTTTGGGAAATTAGGACATTTGCAAAAAGGCCTTCGTGTAAGTCTTCCGCCATTTATGCGCCAGTGAAAGGAGCCTTTTAATAAACTTGTTCGCACATTGTAAGCTTTTATTCTTGTATGCACATTATTTCAGAAGATTGTATTGTTATCCTCTAAAGTTACTTGTTTCTATTTTATATCTGGCAGTAAAACACGTGTAGTGTGGGTTGATATTGTAATCTTGTGTTGTTTTAATATTTGTCTACAATCATGAATAGATCTATAGATATTGAAATCTTGAAAACTTAGGGATTTTGAGATTTTTATAAGAATTGCATAATATGGCTTATGGGTAGGCAAAACTTTGATTGTTAAAATATTTTTAGAGGACAGATTTGGACTTATGTCAGACTGAGTATAAAATATTATTAATTTTGTTTAAAATAATAATAAAAGATTAAAATATTAAACAATCTTTATTTTCACACTCCTCATCAATCATCATCATATAAGTTAACAAGATATAAAATAGTGAGATAATAGGAATTAAGAAACAATAGGTTTGATCAATGACCTAATGGAAACGTTAGATATCAACACCCACACATGGGTGGAGATGGCATTGGCCATCTCACTTGGATACCTTAATATGGTTGTGAATGGAAACAGATTGCCCTTCAAAGTGACTATGGGCTCACGTCTGAACCATATAACTGAAATGACTATGAACAACGCAACAACAACTTGTAGAATGATATGAATAGATCCTTTGATAGCAAGGCTCTTGCTGATACGGCTTTGTGAATCATCTTTTAGTTTGTTTTCTAGTATGTTGATTTTCCGCTGTATCTTGGAAAACGCAGCAAATTCTTCCTTCATAGATATGCCTTTCTGTTCAGCCTTGAGTTTCAGTAACTCGGCCCAGATTAAACGTTCTTCGATTGAAGGGCTCGAAAAACATGCTGCAATCTGAAATAATTTTAATGTAGTTCACACACAACTATGAATAGGGCAGAAGTATTAAAGAAAGGAATAATTCTTACCGGTTTTACCAAATTAGGGACTAACGCGCTTAAGGTACACAAAATACCGAAATACACTAGAAGAAATCCATTTATAACCTCCAACATTTTTTGTATTTCTGTTTAGTCAAGATCAGTTAGGAACGTATGTAGATTTGTGAAAATAATAAGAATGTAAATTCTGCCGATGATTTTAGCAATGCAATAATTTAAATTTATCAAAGTTTCTGCACATCAGAAAAATAAATAAGCCTAATAATCGTTTTATCGCTAAAATATAAATACGTCAAAATAAAAAAGTTTGTCAAAATAAATATTTTTTAGGCGATAAAAGATACCTAGAAGAAGAAGACCAAAAAATTGGATATTTTGGATAAAATATCTTGTTTTTCTGCCTACCTACTAAATGTAAAGTATGAAGCTTTCAATATTTTCTAACATAACTATGAAACGAAAATGCTTCTTTAAAGCACGCTTTTACACAGTGAATGACAATTGAAAGGTTGAACTGAAATAGTGCTACACAAAAAACACTTGATGTTATAAGAACTATCATTAAAATTACAGGTTTTGAGTTATAGGGGGGTTCGAAAATGGCTCGAAATGGTTCCTATAGTGTGTCGCGCGTCATCGTCGCCCTTTTGATATGAAAATATCTTATACCTCGTCAAGTATACAGTCTGGGTACATGTTCGGGAAAAGTGTGTCAGCAGCCGTCAGAAGGATGAACTTACCGACATGCTGAGGAAAAAGTCGAAAGATCCATCACGAAACCCGCGCTGAAATCGAGCAAATCCACTTAGTAATACGGAGAGGTGTCGTATCTATCGTTTGAAGAAGAAATTACATTACTTGGGCAAGTCTGACGGAAACCAGTCTGGCCCAAGTTCGAGCGCGCGGCGAGTAAATTTCAAACGCGCGATGTCACCCGCTGCGGGCTGCTCTGGTACACGTCCCAAGATTTCTTTTTTTTCTGTCCATGGCTGGGTCCTTGTCCATTATCGGTGCCTGTGCGTTACATTCATGAATTCAAACAACTGTTTCTAGATAGCGCGTACGGTAATATGTGTTCTAAACACATAGCGTAATTTCGGTTCGCAATTTTGAGTTAAATATTGGCGAGGGACAAGGACGTACCCAGGTAGGGGCAGGGGGGGGGGGGGGGCAGCTGCCCCCCCCCCCCCCCCCCTGCCCTGGCAAGTGGGAATTAAAAACGTGTTACCTACCTACTCTGCGCAAAATGAAGTGTTGGAAACAAAACATCTTTTCAGTCAGATATTTTATTTTGATTTAATATTTTTTATCTATAATTAAATATTCTACAACATTCGATATAGTATACTGTTAGCGACGCAATGTAATTTAAATCTCCCGCGAAACCGTCGCATCACGCATCTCGTAGTTTTCGCTCCCGACGAGATAATCAGAGCCATCTAGGATTAAAGCCGAATATAATTTATAGAAAACAACATTTAGCGCTAGCGCTATCTAGTCACGGACGACTCACGACACTCGTCACTCGACAGTACTTTTTCCAGTAAAGAGAAATAGCATCAATTTATTTTATACGGTCAATAGCGTAGCGACATCTTGTATTGAATAGCAATACCACGAAGAACGTTCTAGCATGGACTATTCTGGAAAGGAAAGACAGTGATAGCAAGTATGAGACAAGGATGGAAACAGAGTCGAGTATTTTCTACGTATTTCGGGAGCGAGAATATTTGAATATATAAGCGGGATCGTGAGGCAGAGCATTGAGCAAGGCAATTCAGTTCGAAATTTCGAATACAATTCAATTCAGTTCGGAGTTTAATACGAGCGAATATTTCATGCGCCATAATAGTGTCTTATAGTTTAGTTGCGGCGACACGAGATTTACGTTAACTGCGCAACAACTGGAAATATTACTCCGTCAAATGGATATCAGGAAATTCTTTGGAAGAGGTGAGTCAAAACAAAACACATATGTACCTAATATGATTATTTGATTTGTTTAAGGGGGGCTCTCTTGTAAGTGTATAGGAAGTAAATGATATTTGAATGTGATGTTTTTATAGGTATCTTGATTGATCTTTATTTATTACCACGTTTTTATTTGGTAGCTTTCTTGTCTATCTGTTTGTCTGTTCGGTACAAATCTGGCAATTGATTTTAAACTAACTTCCCGATCTCCCGATGAGCTAGAGACTTGAAATTTTGACTGTAGGTCAAAATAATATTATTTTATACTTTTTAGTCCGTTTTAAAAACGTGGTATATTAATATTTTTTTTCGTTCTATGCCTAAACACCGTAAGAGTAATTATGTTTGTGTATCCTTTTTTTAGGGACAACACGCGAAAAAAGAAAAAAAGGTCGGGAAAGTAGCAGTGGAAGCGATGAAAATGACAACCATGATAAAACTCATGTAATGCCAAGATCATTGCATGCTAACATTGCACAAGCGTCACATTCTCCAGCAGAACCTGTAAATATATCTGTTGCCGACTATTCTTCTCCATCGACATCCCAACAAACTTATGACGTCAACGTCGATCCTGAAATTATAGTGGACGATGGCTATCATGAAAATGATCTGGGTCGTTATGTTGGGTTGGCTACTCAGCTATCGACGGAAAAGAAGAGGGAGTTGTTACAAAATCCTTGGATCCCGCCCAGAAATTATGATTTTGAAAGTGATGCAAGCCATTTGAAAAGAGAATTTAATCATGCTTGGTTGGATCAATATGCACCATGGCTAGTATATTCCAAGCGACTAAAAGGCGCTCTTTGTAAGCATTGTGTTTTGTTCCCTCCGCCCATCAGCACTGTGAGAGGAATTTTGGGATCATTTATGGTCAGGCCATATATAAAGTTCAAAAATATGCATGAAGACTGCCGAAAGCATGCAACGACCAACCTTCACCTAACAGCGACAAATGCTGCAAAATTTTTTCTTGAAAATGTTCCTGTAGACATCCAACTGCAAAGTGGACACCAAAAAGCAATCGATGAAAACAGACAAATATTGTCATCAATTATTTCTTGTATAGTATTTTGCTGTACACATGATATGCCTCTTAGGGGAAAACAAGCAGATGAGGGTGTTTTATTAGATTTATTGAAGTTGAGAATCAATTCAGGCGACGACAAATTAAAGAGTCACCTGGAAAACTGCCGTCGCAATGCAGTTTACACATCGCCAAAAATACAAAACGAATTGATTAATTTATGTGGCGAAGTTATTAAGGAGAATATAATAAGTGAGGTTCAGAAGACCATGGCTTACGCAGTCTTAGCTGATGAAACAGCAGACGTAGCTGGGAAAGAACAGCTATCAATAGGCGTGCGGTTCTACGACGAAAGCAAAAGGAAAATCAGAGAAGAATTTGTAGGGTTCGTTGAACTAAAAGCACAAAATGCTTCAGCAATTGCCGAAGCAATTGACAATTTCTTGATTAGTTCTAACCTCCCAACCGAAGATTGCGTAGGGTTTGGATTCGATGGCTGTTCTACAATGGCAGGGAAAGAAGGTGGCGTACAAGCCATTTTGAGAAAAAAATATACTCGTGCTTTATATTTTCATTGCTCAAGTCACAAACTCAACCTTGTTGTGAATGATGCGAACGCAGTGCCAGAAATTAGAAATACTGTCGCCACTGTAAAGGATGTTATAACGTTTTTTAGAGAATCGACTACTCGTCGAAACTACGCTCCAAACCTATCACGATTGTGTGAGACGAGATGGTCCGAAAAATATAAATCAATCAGAAAGTTTTCTCAACATTTCTAGAAACGTTATCCGTAGAGGGAAATTATGCCACCAGAAAATCTGCATATCAGTTGCATTCAGCCGTTACAAAACCAGTGTTTATTGTTGCTCTACAAACAACAGCCAAATATTCAGCAGTTTTAGAACCAGTAGTTAACGCACTGCAAGCTAAATCGATCAACATGATCTCGGTGGGGGAACACATCAAAAATATCAAGGACATTCTCAGAAATGACCGCGAGTTTCCTGATAAAATAAGTAATGAAATGCTTCAAAAAGCGCGAGCTGTTGCAATGGATTTGAACATAGAAATTTCGGTTCCACGTCTTGCTCACAAGCAAACACATAGAAGTAATCCGCCATCAGATAATGATAACGAATATTGGCGGCGTTCCCTGATAATACCATACATTGATTCACTCATTTCATCGTTGAATATTCGATTCTCCCAAGAAAATACTCCGGCGTTTGCTTTAAGTAAGCTACATCCCTTGTATATGACCAAAACCAGCATAACAGACTTACACAAGAATGCAGAATCATTCCAAGAATTTTATAACCTGGATATCACCGGAGAACTGAACCTTTGGCATAATTTATGGGTGAAGAATGCTTTATCAGATGATCAATTAAGGGACATAGAAGTAGTTGATCTGTTCAACGAAGCCAAAATTTTTTACCCTGCTGTCAGAAAGGCATTGATTATTTTAAGCACTATCCCATGCACCACGGCGACCGTAGAACGGTCCTTCAGTACGCTTCGAAGAGTTAAAACGTGGCTTAGAAGCACCATGGGTGAAGAAAGGCTTACGGGTTTATGTCTGATGAGCGTACATCGCAATTATTTAAAAGAAAACAATGAGTTTATTCAAAAGACTGTCATAGACAAATTTTCGGCAAATCCGAGAAGTTTACTGTTATATATATATATATATATATATATATATATATATATATATATATATATATATATATATATATATATATATATATATATATATATATATATATATATATATATATATATATATATATATATAACAGTAATATTTTGTTTTGTGTCATAATCAAACTAATTAATAGAAGTCAATTTTCATGATTTTATGTTTCAATATACCCGACCAACCATCTTCTCGAAACAGGTATGAGCTGCCCCCTCCTAGCTGAAATCCTGGGTACGCCCTTGGCGAGGGAGTAAATGTATGTAGTGGATATATCGGCTAATAATAATATGACTATGCTATAATTTATAATAATCAGAGATATGAGGAAGGAGGTCAAGGAGGAGGAGGAGGAGAATTCAAACAGCTGTTTCTAGATAGCGCGTACGGTAATATTTGTCGTAGACACATAGCGTAATTTCGGTTCGCAGTTTTGAGTTAAATATTGGTGAGTGAGTAAATGTATGTAGTGGATATATCGGCTAATAATAATATTATTATGCTATAATTTAAAATAATCAGAGATATGAGGAAGGAGGTCAAGGAGGAGGTTAGTAATTTTTAAGATATTTTCAAACATAAAGCTTACGGCACAGCGCCCCTGTGTCTCTTCCATTTTTATCTTTCCGAACACATTCCCGTATGATTCTATAGCGATAAATTAAAACGGTTCTCAATAAAAAAAAAGGTTTTTGTTTTGAGGTTGTAAATTATAAAGGAAAGAAAACAAATATGGAAAATACTGTATTTCTGGAGGTATATTCAAGCCATGAAGATTATCAAAAATCTCTATCGATGAAACTTCCTCTGGAATCGTTTATAACATACTGCATTTACGAGTTCTGTTCTTCAGAAAACGTATCTTTAAAGTTCGTTACCGTGAATAAAACTTCCAGCGAAAATGGATTATTGCTGCGTTGCGAGGAACCTCTTACCTTCACTGATACGGTAAATATCCCTTGGCAAGTCGCATCATGTGTGTACCCGGTGGTTTTGTACGGCGATACTATTATAACTGGTCTGTGTGCTGTCGCTAGACATATTTGCAAATACAAATCTAGCTCGTCTACTGCTGTAGAACATGACGAAGGGTTACTAGGTTTCCGTAAGAGCTGCCTGCAAGCACCTAATGAAGTATCAATATGGACGAAATTCTGTGAAATAGACCTCGTGAAGACTGTCAAAGGTGTTTTACATTCAGTTATTCTACAGGAAGTACCCAAGAACTTGGTACGATTCGAAAATCACTTGAGCAAACCTGTGAGAGTGCATAATGTTTATAACATTGCCAGAGATATGAAAAAATATAATATGAAGAAAGCTAATAATGAAAATGAATCTAAATCAGATGAGAAATCAACCACTGACAAAACCAGAGTTCCCAAGACAAGAAAATGGAAGTCCAATACTAAGAAACAACTTGAAATCGATTGCTCTGCAAAAATAGAGGATTTAGATATAAGTCATCAGTTTGCTGAAGGACCATTTCTTACACTGGCAGACTTACTTCTTCTGCCATCTTATTATATTTTGATACAAACTTTAGGTGCAACCACTATCAAATCTCTATTACCATTGACATACAAATGGTTCCAGAATATTACACAAATATCTGAAGTAGAAAGTTTATTAAAACTTATGAATGGGCTTAAAAATAAGCCTCTTTTAATTGAAGATATAATAGTGCCTACAGCCGAGGATGTCAGCTTATATAAATGTGATCCAAAAAGGCACAATCCTAAGAAGAGGTTGTTCACAAAAGAAGATGATATAGAAAATGCCTTGAGTGCACTCCTGGATGGAATGGAACTGAATGTCTCTAGTAGCAAATTCGAATCTGGAATTGATTGGAATATAATACCAGATGGAGCAAACCCTACAGCGGGTCATTTGCCTGATGATAGAATGGCTAGAAAATCACAACAACTGGAAAATTTGGCTTTGGCTGTCCTTAGTATAGCTAAAGAAGGAGATTTGATTGTAGATTTTTGCAGTGGAAGTGGACATCTGGGAATCCTTGTAGCCCATTTGCTACCTAAATGTACAGTAATATTATTAGAAAATAAAGAACAGTCACTTTTAAGAGCAAGAAAAAGAGTTCATGAAATGGGTTTACAGAATGTTTACTTCTTTCAATGCAACTTAGATTTCTTTATTGGAAAGTTTGACATAGGTATTGCACTACACGCCTGTGGCATAGCCAGTGATTTGGTCTTGGACAAATGTTTGAAAGCAAATGCTAAATTTGTCGTATGTCCTTGTTGCTATGGGTCTTTACATGCAACAGATAGACTGGCATATCCAAGGAGCAGCAAGTTCAGTAATGTAACCATTGACCAATATTTGTGCATCGGCCATGCAGCTGATCAAACACATGAAGAACATCCTTTGACTATCAGAGGAGCAAAGTGTATGGCAGTCATAGATTCAGATAGAGCTCGTCTAGCTGAAGAATTTGGTTACAAAGTCACTTTATCAAGACTGAAGCCACTTACTTGCACACCTAAGAATAATTTACTTGTAGGAGTACCGTCATTCATAATAAAACAAAGAAATATTTTATAGTAATTTTTTTGTAATAAAGGCCTAAAAACACTTTGTACTATTATCATCCATCACAAGTCTTTCAGTTTTTGGTTCACAAATTCCAAAATAATATAGTAACATCAAATACAAAATATAGCACAAACATAATTCAAAAGAAACCTTTCAATATAGTTTCAAATAGCATGCATAACTTAGTTTCCCAAAGAAACAATATTTCATAATCTACTTTTAACAAGTAAAAGTACTACAAAAATATATTACCTACAGTAACAAAATAATGGCTTTGATTCTGGGGTGGCTGCCCAATTTAAAGCTAAACCTAAATGAAACTGTCACGCTCAGATTGTGTATGAGTGAGCGGGACGTTTCTTTCGCGTTCATAGCTAAATTTGGCGGCCATCCAAGAATCGATGCTAATTTACTTCTAAATAAGATCTAATTACGAGCGTAGACTATAGCTGTGCGACACGGGATATACACCTGCAAAATATAAAACATTAGATCACTAGGTGTACTTCATTGGGTGTTATTACATGAAAGCGATCAATGTCGCATCGACGTCGGATCAATTATCAATATCAATCCACCAATCAATGTTGATGGCGTCCATGTAATAACACCCTAAGATAAATAGTAGTATTTTAGATTTAGCAGATTTTTACCTGTATTGAGTCATTTCTGTTGCCCCAAGGCATGCCCTGAGTGATATGGGAAGCACCACCTATCTCCACCCGACCGAATCCGGCGTATTTCTTACTATCTGAGCACAGTACCACCTGAAATTATCACAAAGTTATTTAGTTCGCAGACATTTTATGTTGACATATTTTCAAGGCGAACAAAGTTTCCTGGCAAATAAACAGCGAAATCCGCCAAGGTCTCAGTAATTCCATGAAGGATCTAGTGGGTTTTTGCGCCACTTTCCTTGCAACAAAAGTACCAAAAAATTAAGTCTCGGTAGATCCATTGCTTTTCATCCTCAATCATAGAATTCGGATTTTTTCCAAGTAACAAATATTAACTGCATTTCTTAACAATTAAGAAATAGTCATTTTATGATCTAATGTGAAAACAGAATTGGAAAATTTTACCTAAAAATAAAATTTAGATTAAGCTACTTACCCTATTCCAAGCCTTAAATTGAGATGGCAACTCTGTTGTCCGTCGGCTGGCAACACGAACAGCGCCCCCTACCTGCATATTTCCGCAACTCCCCGCCTCCTCCCACCACGTTCGATCCAAGCAGCCGTGTGCCGGTGGCACGATAGCCTCATTGGATTTCAATTTATTTTATTGCTTTTGTCTATCCGATCGACCCTTGAGTGCGAATCGGATAAGCCACAGTATGGAATGTACTGGTGGCGAAAGTAAACAGTAGGCAGTGACCGTAGCTGTTTGAGATGTTGTGGTGTGATTCAAGTTATGCACGACACCAGGAGGACACAAGGTGGGATTAAGGCTTCCCGCTGCTCAGGTACCTAGATAACTACTTACCTGAAAATTTAAACTTATCTAAATCCTACCTAAAAAATAACTACTTACCTGAAAATTTAAACTTATCTAAATCCTACCTACATAATGTAAAAAAGTAACACCACAACAAAATGTAAATAAACAAAAGGTAAGTTAAAGCAGACAGCAATAGAAACCAGGCTTGGAATATGGTAAGTAGCTTAATCTAAATTTTATTTTTAGGTAAAATTTTCCAATTAAGCTCCTGTCCCCTATTCCAAGCCTTAAATTGAGAAGTGTTTGATATCGGCTGCTGATGAATGGAACGCCAATGTGATTTGTATCAATGTTAATAAAGATAATAAAGAATTATATACCTATAAATTAGTTTTATTTTACAAATAAATGATGATCAGTAGAAACATGCACATGATCACAATATAAGTAATTAGGTAGATAAATATAAATTATGTACATAAATATAGTACCTATCAATATATGATAGTATAGAACTTGATAGTAGGTATTAAATCAAATAGATTGAAAGCAGTCAGACAATGGATTGAAACTATGTCCAGGATTATTAGACAATATTTCTTTTCTATAAAACTTGTGGGAAGTGGCAGCGTTCTTCCAATTTCCACGAGACAATATCATTTATGTTATGATTATCTAGCCAGTGGGCAGATGCCACCGCTGACCTCAGACTAACTGGGGAAGTCTCTATTCCAGCCTCTCTAAGAACCGCCTTTACCCATCCACCGATGATGGTACGTGAAGCCGATTTAACTACTCCAGAGGTTGAAATAAAAAGATTGTCTAAATTGCCTCGTCTAGTTGTTGATACAGAAATTAATTCTTTTATCCAGTAAACAGGATCAATATTTTTATTAGATTGGCAAGCAAGCAATCTCCATCCAGACTGACGATGAGTAGCTGTCTCGGTCTTGAATCCAAATACCGGCCAGAAAATTACTTGATCATTATTAATTGAACAGTTTGTAGAATTTATTTTCAAGTGATAAATCATGAACTCTGCGTCCAGAACATAATAGCAATAATACACACCTTTTAGAAATTTCAAATAAGCTGTTACTTCCTGGGTCTTTGTTTATCATATGTTCACAGAGGATCGAAATATCCCAAATAGGCAATTTATGAGGTTCAGGTTTACTCAAACCAATAGCTATTAACTAATGTTTGTTTAACAATAATATGACAGCTGAGAGGAGATTGCGTAGGACAAAAGGTGGAAATGACTGTTTTACGTAGTGCAATTGAGCTAAGTGACAACTTTTCCTTTAGATGTAAGTTAGTCAAAAATTTGCTAGATGCCTAGGGATTGGGATTTTGATTGCTATGTTATTCATTTTAACCTAAGTGCACCACCTAACCCAGGCTGGTTTATATGACTGCAAGGGAGAGTTTCTCCAACTGCTTGACAGTAAAAGCCTACGGTGATTATGTTCGTCTGGTTCGTCCGTTCTGGAACCACCATCAAGTAAGATTCCTTCAGCCTTGTTCAAATGTGCTAGGACACGTGGTACGTAGCAATAATACAGCACAAGATTCGGAGGTGGATAAATCGATGCAATGAGATAACTACAGTTCCAACTGAATTCTTTCACGAACATCACTTGGAGATTGGTCTGATCCAGAGATACGTACCTTGGGACCACATGAGCTCGGTGCGAAGCAAACAATTCGATTTCTGGTGTTCCCCACACTTGAAAGATTTGACAAGTCACTTTCTCTAGTAACTTGTAACTCGAGCCACTCTGTCTAAGTGAGAGATCTGGACAGTCGATCCGCTGTAGTATTGTAACGGCTAGGAATGTAAGTTATCGTCTTGTAAATCTGAAGTTGGTCTAGTAAATATCTCAATACTCGATTGGTGTTACTTCCATTCGTTCCTCCTTCGTTCCGAAGATAGGATACAACTGTCCGGTTGTCCGACAGTATCTGCAGGGATCTCTCGGCCATGTAAGTTCCCTGGGAAAGAATTACCCTGTCTATCGCCATCATCTCTAGAATATTCGGGTGCAAGCTCATCTGTTGATACTGCCACAGTCCTGACAGCTTCATGTCGTTCAATTGAGCACCCCACCACTGAGTACAAGCGTCTGCTGTCAAGAATACCTTGGATGCTGGCAAATGCAGAGGAGAATCGATGTGAGCATGAGCTAATCACCATTTGAGGACAGGAATAACTGATTCTGGTACATTCCTATGACAGAAGTGGTTTGGTATTAAAGCGACCTCTTGGATCAACGAAGCTTGAAAAGTTACACAGGCCTAGAAATGACTGTACCTGCCCTAATTGGTCAACAACTTGCGAGATTTCTGCAGAATATTTCGAATCTTGCTGACTGGCAGAGACTTCCTGTTGTCCCAAAGACTCCACTGAATTCACCTATCACCTTTCTCTATCCCGATGGTTAGCAGGGAGAAAACTCGAAACGAGTTATGCTACACCATTTATACATATTTTATTTTTTAGTTTAATAAGTATTTTTTGTATTTTGTCTATGTGTGTAATAAAGATTATAATAATATTAATAATTATCAGGAACGTAAAGAGCGCTGTGAGTCTAGTACAGACTTGGAAATGTATCGCCAAACCCAAGTATTGGAAAAGAGTGACTGCGTAGTTTACAAAACGTTTCAATGTTTTCCGACCCCGATGTACTAAACAGAAGTCCTCCAGGTAAACCAGTGTTCTGATACCTCTTTTCCTGATAATCTCTGCCAATAATTAGTCAGAGAGGCAAATACCTTCGGTGCAGGTGACAGGCCGAAAGGTAGGCATGTCATTTGTCATAGACGATGACAAAAAATCACACTCAGGAACCTGGGGTGGACAGGTTTTATAGGCACGTAAAAGAACGCATTATGGAGGTCCAGTTTTATTAGCCAATTGTTTGGTTCAAGGAAGTCGGGAACCCTGAACATGTTGGTTAAGCAAAATTTGCTTGTGTAAACAAAATTGTTCAATCGGTTCAGATTGAATAGGTACTGGACGCATTGAGCAAATAGCTTTTGGAACGAGAAAGATGCTCGAGACAAAACTGGGAGTTGTTGGTGCAGGTTCATACACACCTTGCATCGTCAACTACCATAGTTTCTTCAATACTACACGGGACGGATGAATCAATGGAAGTTTTTTGAAAAATTGAATTTTGATCTGGATATACATTTTAACAACAGGTCTGGGGCTCCCCACTTCCTTCATCGGTCTACCTAAATATATTTTATTAGTTTGCCTGCTTGAAAGGTGGGATACTCAGTCGTAACGTCTTTGGGATCGCTTATCCTGACGGTTTTTGGAGTACTTTTCAATACAATACTTTATTAATAATAACAAATTTCACCATGGCTGGTACGAATAGGATCCGATTTACGCTTTCGTCCTTGCGCAAAGGGTGCGTTATTCGCTGAGTTAGTATAGAAGATCTGGACGTTACACGGAAGTGACTAGTATTGTACGTCCTCCTCAGTTCAGCTTGGGAAATTCTTTGCACCGAAGCTTGCTTGCTAGAACCTCCTAGCGCAGAAGTGGTTACAGGTAAACCTTATCGATGCCGCCGTTTTAAGTTACGCACTCTAAAAACCTATTTGAAGTAAATTAAGAAGTGTTTTTGTATATTTACCTCCAAAACCTTCATTAATTTTGCTCATGACGTCATGAGTTGTCATAAGTTTTTGGGAGCCTTGCTTCCATGGAAGCAAGGCTTGAAAGCCTTCCTGAAGTTTCTCAATTTGGATTATAAGGGCATGAGAAGCAGCTGCTAGCGTTTTTATGTTGTGGCTAACGTTTTATTACGATCGAACCTTTTTACCATGCCGTTACTTTCTAAATCTATAAACCCTGCACTCGTCAGATAAGATTTCTGAGCGTCAGCGTACCTTACTTGATATCAATCAATCGACTGTATTAAAGCGGGGCAATTTGCACAAAATACTCGCGTGCGCATCTGTGGTTTTCGTATCTGACGATTCGACGAGGGTAACTAGTTAATTTGAGGGTACCTAGTGGTTAAAAATTAAAACCGGTATATTGGGTATTTTCTTTCAGCGTACCTAATAGGGGTTTCTAAAGACTCGAGCGCGAGAATCGATAGGACATCGGATTCACAATCTTCATTAGTAAAAACTGGGTTTTGACTCTTGTAGTTTATTGTACTCACCGAAGCGGCCAGTTCACTTACTACTTACTCTAACCTGCGTAACGGTTTCGGCGATGGCGAAGAATTCACCTACGCTCGTCGCTCGGCAAAGAATCTGATGAATAGTCAGACTCAGTGCGACGGGGGCTTTTTCTTCTTAGACTTAATTGTTGCACCGTTTCCAACGATTTCAATATTGGAACCGTCCGTGTTTTTTAAGAAATAATTATATATATTTTAAATAAAATTAAAATTGAAAAATTTTCAACGGTACGGTGCAACAATTTCTGTACGTGTTGCTTCCTCAAGACACAGAACGCCAATGAGGCTATCGTGCCACCGGCACACGGCTGCTTGGATCGAACGTGGTGGGAGGAGGCGGGGAGTTGCGGAAATATGCAGGTAGGGGGCGCTGTTCGTGTTGCCAGCCGACGGACAACAGAGTTGCCATCTCAATTTAAGGCTTGGAATAGGGGACAGGAGCTTAATTAAAATTCGTTGAAAAATAAAATAGCTACAGGCAATCAAAAATCATAACGGTAGAAAGAAACGGCAATAAGTTATATGACGTAACTGTTCTCTAGCGCCATATAAACAGGTCCTGGCTATATAAAGGACTGTTATTCTAGGAAGGGACAGATCATCTGTCCAATACTAACTTTAACCATTAATATCTCAGATGTTAGTTGAGATATCGAAAAACTAATTTTAGATCCTTTAGTATGACCATGTAAGTTGATTGATGCAATAAAAAATATTAGGTTAATACCGTATTTTAAAATTACAACACAAGATGTCAGCCACGTTGGGCAGGTTGTTCCATATAGCAGGGAAGCGATCCACACTACGTTTATGGCGTGAACCTAATCGCTATCTTCACGTCCATAGTCACCCAAAACCTTGTTTACCCCAATTTTCGGGTCGTATTTAACTTTAAAGAATTCTCATTCCGCACTCATTCTAAATCCTCAAGAATAGCAGCGCATCGAACATCGAAAACCTAATAGATTCAAAGTAAGGTGAGATGTCTACAGGCGACGGTGATCACCTACCATCAGGTGGCCCGATTGCTCGTCTGCTCTCCTTATACAATACCTGATAATTTCCGGACACGTTGACGCCGACGCGGTAATCCGTGAAGCTCTGGGACGAGTGGAAGTTAAATACGAACAGCAGACCGGCGCGCTCGAACGCTATCACCATGTCGCCGTCGTGCTTGCAAGACACGTAACCCTGGGGGATAGGAAACAATAATTACTTACTTAAACAGTATTCAGGAGAGCTGAGGAGGAAAGCTGTCCAACTGGCACCAGATTTTTTATGTATGGTCCAGAACCGCGTTTGACCACAGTCTCACCTGATGGAAAGCGACGATGAGGCCGAAAATCCAGTAAATGGCTATTCACTCCCAAGGTTGTTGTTTCGGGAAACACAAACTGGCAGGTTGTTTCATTCTTTAGACGTTCGCATTATGAAGCATAAAACCGTTTCGTGCAAATACAAGGAATATCAACGACATGAGGGTCTAGTCGCCGTTGGCAGAACGGGGATTTCCTGAACTTCAAAGAACAGGTATCGAAGGTTTAATTTGTCCAAATATGACGCCTGATTCTCTCATCAGGATCTTACTGACCCAAATAATATTTTATCAGTTGCAGCAAACAGAACCGTTGCTGGAACCTGACCCGTGTAGTCCTAGGGTAGTTAATTGAGCTGTCTTGGAGGGGATGGGGAATCCATTCCATTCGCTATCCCCAGAGAGAGTTTGATCCCTTAATTACGTTATCACATGCATATAGACTCACCGGCTCCGCCCTCAGCCAGCCGTATTTCTCCTCCAACTCGTTCATGTCCTTATCAAACTCGTTGAGGAACCGATACTTGAGGAGCTGGTCGTCCACCAGGTTCCACTGGCGCCGCGCGTAGTGGTACGAAGAGTTGTTCCCCGCGCGAGGGAAGTCCAGCCACTCGGGATGGCCGAATTCGTTGCCTTAGTAAAAAAATCTGGTCAAAACTTGTGCCTTGGTCGGAGCTATACCTATGTAAAAGAGGTACCTATATTGTAATTAGTAAGGCGTAATTCATATTTGGCGCTGACCCCCAAACTAGGTCAAGCCTATGTACCTACCTACCTACTTTGTAATTCTAAGATCTAAGAAAATCAATCCAATCTCAGAACTGGAGTCCCTCATCATAACAGGTCTTACCGATGAAGTTGAGATAGGACTCTCCGCCGAGCGCGTGCGTGATGAGGCGGATCATACAGTGGAGCGCCAGGCCTCGCTCCACGATGGGATTGGGGTCGCTAATGATGCTCATGTGGGTGTACATAGCCGCGTCCATCAGCCAGAAGGCGATGGTCTTGTCCCCTACCAGCGCCTGTGTCATTTCAAAATCAGGTTATTAAAAAAATCAATCAAAATCAAATCAAACTTTTTTACTGTAAGTACCTTAAAGTACATTTTTACAACGTCATGTTTCACTCTACCATCGCTTCGTAAGGTGCTGTAGCTGAAAGGAAAGAAGCGGCGCAAGAAACTTTCAGCAGCACATCTTTTGAAATAAATATCTTACAATAATTATGAATACAATCATATAAACCTACACACACAATGTGCAGAGCTGGAGCTGAGTTTAGGACCAAGCCTCTTGGCTTGGTCCTAAACTCAGCTCCAGCTAAACAAAATGACTACTTAAATGATAAAGAGGCTTGGTCCTAAATTCAGCTCCAGCTCCAAATCAATTATACATAACTCTCACGTCCATAATCCCCGAGGGGGTAAACAGAAGAACCACCTTCATCATAAGTAGTTCCCACTTTTCGCCGTAAGATTTGGTAGACGAACATGATACTACTACTACTACTAGGTATAGAATAGTATCCACTAAGATCCGTAGTCGCCTCGTACGACACCCACGGGAAGAGTTGGGGTGGTGCTATTTTTTATGGCCGGCACGATACGGCATAAAATCAATCAACAGGCTGATTTTCAATTCGCAACGTTAAAATCAAGCCATTTTTCAGGCTGCAAGCGCGCTCCGATCCGTCACCGGATAAGGATGGCTGAAGAATCCATCATCTTGTTTTGATTGTTAAAATATTTTTTTTGTCAGTTTTCAAGCAACCTTGATAAAGAAATAAGCAGATCATAAAGAAAACCGATGTTTTAAGAATAACTTGATGTTGGAGTAGGTACCTAAATGTAAAAGTATAAGTAGGTACATTTCATCTGATCTAAACGCCCGTTGAAGAGGTCGCAGAAATGATAATTATGAATGAAAGGGATGGTACAAACTACGAATGGAGAATTAAGAAAAGTCACAAAAATTAGGCCAGAATTGACCGAACGTATAATTATAATTTGCACTGTCGCATTTAGCGAACATCATACGTAGTGACGTCACTGACCTGGTCGTGACTCTCAGCGTACGCCACGGTGCCCTCCATCCAGCGCCGGTTGGTGAGCGTGTGCACGATGTGCCCCATCTTCCAGTCCTCGTCCCGCTCCTCCTTGAGCATCTTGATCCACATGTCGGGGATGGCCATTCCGAGCCGGTAGTCGAACCCGGTGCCGCCCTCGCGGACAGGCCGGCACGACGCTGGCATGCCGGACACGTCCTGGAGAAAGATTACGATTCGGTTCTATAATGACTCGTCAATGTGGCCCTAAAACCCCTCACCCATTACATGACATTTTCTATCAGTGTTTAGCTACCTTTTCCACCATTATTTACTTACGAATACATTGCCGCGCCGTTGTTATCTACCCACATTTTGCATGAATAATTTAGTTAGCTATTATTTCCTAAATAAGTAATCTTGCATGAGGTCGGATATTATAATGCCTTTATTTAGTTTTTTCCACCATTATGTAGCTACTCTAAGCATACCTCGCGAATGTCTAATCATACGTGATAGTGAGCGTACGGCAATCGAGGCAATGCACTGCTCGTTCATGGCATTCTTAAGGTACCTATGCTGAAGCCACGTTGAATCTGTAATATTCGTCGCTGAAAAATCCGACAAACAAGTGTCTAGCTAATTACTTACATACCTTTTCTATTATTATCTAGCCACCTTTTCCACCACATCCTAGCCACCTTTTCCACCCTTATTCCCCCTCACCTCAGCGATGGTGATAACCCGGCTGTCCAGTCGGTGTACGAGTTCATACCACGGCCTTTCCACCATGGTCTATCTAACCTTTTCAATAATGATCTAGCCACCTTTTCCACCATAACCTAGCCACTTTTTCCATCCTTATCTACTTCGAGAAACGTCTACCTTTTCTATAATAATCTAGCCACCTTTGCCACCATAACTTAGTTACTTTTTTCACCCTTACCTTCTCCGAGAAACGTCTACCTTTTCTATTATTATCTAGCCTTTCCACCATCGTCAAGCTAATAACTCGTACCATCTATAATTATCAAGCCACCAAATTCCACTACAACCTAGCTACTTTTTCCATCCTTATCCACTTCGAGAAACGTCTACCTTTTCTATAATAATCTAGCCACCTTTGCCACCATAACTTAGCCACTTTTTCCACCCTTATCTACTCCGAGAAACGTCTACCTTTTCTATTATTATCTAGCCACCTTTTCCACCACATCCTAACTACCATTTCCACCCTTATCCCCTCACCTCAGCGATGGTGATGGCGCGGCTGTCCAGTCGGTGTACGAGCTCGTTGGCTAACATGAGGTATACCAACGCCTCGGTGTCTACATTGAGGCCGTAGTACTCGTCGTAGTGGCCAGAGAAACCCTCGCCGATGCCGCGGCTGTGGTATAACATGGAAGTCACACCGTCGAATCTGCAATAGAATGTACGAATTTAAATTCACTCTCTCTCTTTTTGGGGATAGTACGATGTATCCATGGTTCTCTGTCTTGCACGAGAAGGCCAGACTGCCAAAAACGTAGTTGGAAGCGTTCTGTGCTGACGAAGGCGCAGCGTTAGAAATGACCAGGGATGAAATTCGCGACCTGGTGCAAGATAGAGAATTTAAATCCTACCGACTAAGTATAAAATAAATATTACAGTAGTCTTCAAATCATGTCAAGAAAGAGAGATACTAAATACGTCAACTCGAAAATGGTTCCAGAACTTTGGGTAGAAGTCCTTTTAATTCTGTTCAGGAATGACCCTCTTACACATTTTCAATTTAAGAATGTGATTTTAGTGTTAATAAATCTGTGGGTTTTTTAATACAACCATCCAATTCATTGCTGGTTATCAATATAGGTACCGGCCATATCATACCCGATGGTAATATTGTGGCGGTGGATATATATAAAAAAAATCTATGCAAACGGTGAGATTCTGGTCAAACGCGGATCTAGTCCTAACATAAAAAAATACTCCAATAAATATACATATTACAGAATTTGTTTACCTGAACCCATCAAACTGGTATTCCTCTTGATACCACCGCAAATTCGACAACAGGAACCTTAGGACTTCCGTTCTGCAATAAACAATAGGACATTTGTAACTTTATTATTATTTATACATTATACATTAAGACAGAGAAAAGATACCTACTACGAGTAGTTCTACTTATTCTTACATTCTTGGTTCTTCGAGTCGGATCACTAACCAATTAAAGGTAAAATACGTAGTTACCTATTCTGAGAAGTGACATAGTCTTGGGTAGCCCATATAAAACAATAGAACATTTACTTTTGTTGGTCCTTCGAGCCGGATCATACCAATGAAAGAAAATATACGTAGGTACTCAGTTACATCTGGCCATAAAAAGCAAGAACATTAACAATTTTATTCTTATTGGTCCTTCGAGCCGGATGAGAGAAAACTACTTACAAGGAGTACGTGCCTTTCGGTCCATCGTGGAAGAAGGAGTTGGCGTCGTCAAACTCATTCAAACCGTCAATCGTGTGTTTGGGCGCGTGCGAGGGATTCACTTGGCCTATTATTATTGGTCCTTTGAGCCGGACTATTAGCTATTGAGAGATGACATACGTACTTACTCTATGCTTACTCTAAAGTCTTAAGTAAATGATAGTTCCCTATAACACTTATTGATCCATCGTGCCGGATTACTGATCAAAGACAGATACCTACCTACCCACTCCGAATAGTTCCATATTAAGATTAAACAATTTTTATTGGTCCTTCGAGCCGACTCACTTACGAAATAATACAAATTATTGAGTATCGAATAAAGGGCGAACCAATAATAAAAATAGGCGGCGAAAAATAGGGGGAAGGGGGCTGCTGTCTTTGAAATCGGAAAAAGTACTAAAAATGGTTGAGTCGTCAGGTTCAGTCTAGGGAAGTTACAGGTGGTAGCGGGAAAGTTCCCCTGGATCCGTCACTTGAACAGTTACTTACTCCGAGTAGTTAAACAGCCGGCTGTCCCATAACGAATGCGTTCCTCTCGGTCCATCATGGAAGAAGCAGGAGTTGGTCCCGTCGAACTCGTTCAGGCCGTCGAGCGTGTTCTTGGACGCGTGCGAGTGGACCACGTCTAGTAACACGTATAGACCCATCTCGTGCGCTTTGTCCACTAGCTGCTTTAGTTCGCATGGGGTTCCGTAGCGACTGGAAATATAGGATCCTATTTTATTAGAGGCAAATATTTCCAGGGTGTCATCTATAGGTTATAAGACTTATAACAATAGATCAAAAAAATATTATTTTTTACTTATTAAATTTTCGAGAAAAAGGACAAAATTATTTGTTTGAAAATTCTACAAATGAATGAATTATTGCTATTCTAATACAAAAATAAGAAATCGTTTCATTAAAAAAATCCTGTCAAAAGGGCTCCAATGACCTTTTTTAGTTTGTGTTAAGACAGGCAAAAATAGTTAATATAGATAGAATATATGACAAGGAATATAAAAAATTCCTGCCAAGTTACAATATTAAAAAAACCCTCTCAAAAGGGCTCCTTTTGAGAGGGTTATTTTTAATATTGTAACTATTTTTTTCACGGCGAAAATAGTTCCATTTAACTCCGCAATATGGAAAGGGTTTTAATAAATCAGGGTTTAATTTATTGTACAAAAGTTAATATAAGACAATGCGTGTGTAAAGGTTTACGGAATCAGTTACTTTGAAATTTACCATCGAAAGGCTACTTACGTAGAAAAGTTACATAAAGGGATAGCATGTATTTTAAACGATTTAACTTTGAGGACGTTTCATGCAACTGACGGAAATATACTATGGTAAATACCTGCTTGCTGCAAAGAAGCTGGTGACTTGATATCCAAAAGATGCGTAATACGCATGCTCCATTATGGCCATGAGTTGGATCGCATTGTACCCTGCAAAAAACATTAAAATAACTAAAAATAAAAAACCTACCATTAGTTACTACTAATGGTAGGTTTTTTATTTTTAGTAGATTCTGTAACTAGTACTTTATATCCTGTCTCTTATTGTAGGTACTTATTCTTAGTTTTTAACTTAGGTACCTACGGGTTTTTTAAAGAGAGATTCTATTACGCCTTTATCATACTGCAGCCAAAGAAACAGAAGCGGACCAAAAAAATAGAAAACCGAAAAATAAACTATGGTTTTGATCAGCTTCCGTTGCAGTCTGGCGTAAGTCGTCCTAAAAATATTGATGAAAATTGAATACGAAAATGCACAGAAAAATTATTGTAATATTAATAAGTCACCTTGTTTTTTAATTCTATGAAGAACATTTTCCCTAAACTCGTTGTAGGTGCCAACTCTTCCTTCCGGAGTAGCAATACCAACGTGGCACTCGTAAATACGAAGCGATGCGGGCTTAGCCACTTTCGAATGTTTGAACTGGTATGGCTGAAATATAACAAAAACATCTATCATCAATTCATCATCATTGAAAAACATGGTAAAAATATTAGCAAATTTTGCTGCCTGGAAGCATAAAAAAGTTTTACAGACGTAATGAAATTATGAAAATGAAAAACTGGCATTGAGGAGCCATTACTATAAAAACTAAATGTTTTTATAGTAATGGCTCCTCAATGCCAATTTTTGTTTTAATTCTTAATTCAAACAAAGGAGACTTTCATAAATCTAATTATTTATAATAAAAGTTTTTACTGACTAGAATATTCAAACAAATTTGTTGTAAATGACATTAGATATAAAAAAAAAGAAAATCTTTTTCCTACCTTAATGGCAATCGAAAATATTTTTTTAAAGTCGTGCCAGTTTATTGTTATATTGATTGGTATCACAAAGTTTGCATCGATAGAGATTTTAATATCAAGAAAGTTAATAGAAAAACTCGCTGAATTTTATTTACTACGCGCCTTACGCATGGCAGTGTTATCAGAGTCAATCGTAAAGTCGTAAACCATAATCTTTATAATCTGGAATCCATTATCACTTACTTGGTCTGGCTTATAAACGAATTGCTGATACGTGAATCCTTCAAAAGGCTTGACATAGCTGGCCCATGGGGAGATTCTGTAAAGGTGTTCGTTGACTATGATCTGGACTCGACTATCGTGCCGTAGGGGGCATGACCCGTCGGAGTTTTGTGGAATGTATAGCTCCCACTTGCCGTATTCAAGTTTCTTGAATGGATGACTTCTTGAGTTCCAGCCGTCTGAAATTGAATATAATTTTGAATAGTAGTAGTAATACTTTAGGCGTAAACTGATGTTGTGCCCACATTTCCTTATTTACTTCACGAAGTGATGCTATAGGTGTCTGACAATTTACACTCAAGCGTTTTGGTGTGAACGTAGTTTCGTCTTACCCCAGGGGCACGAGCCCTGGGCCCGCGGTCTGGTGGGTGTCCCGCAATGCCGAAACCGAAGCCCATATATTTTATATCAAATCTAATTTATCAATTTAAATAAACCACATTTTTAGTTCAACCCATAATTAACAAAACAAAGTTAAAACCCATAATTAACAAACATCAAAATGTAGATAATTTGTTTTTTTCACGTTTTTGTTGGGTTTTAAAAAGCTTAAGCATAGTTGTTTAGTTTCTATGATCGTGATAGCCAGGGCAAATATATTATATATATTCTATTACCAGTGCACGGTGTTACTAGAGTCTGTCTAAAAAGTCAGTTTACTTGGGATTATTAGTAGAATTAAAAAAAACTTATATTTAGAAAAAAATTACACGGGACAGACTTTTAGTTAGCCGAGTGTGGGAGTCGGTTAACTCTTTGCTGTGTTCAACATTTATTCTTATTCTGACACTACCTGTAACATTTTATGTCTACTGCTTTACTACTCCTAGTTCTACTTCCAGACACATTCCAGACAGCTAAATTATTGCTAGATAAAAGTTTTTTTTAAATTCTACTAAAAATCCCAAGTAAACTGACTTTTAAGACAGACTCTACTTACTGAACTCTCCCTGTAGATGCAAGGAGCGTGCCCCGGGAGCCCACTCGCGCCACGTCACGGCCCCGTTGGGGTGGAACTGCGGCCCGAAGTACCGGTAGCCAGTCGTGAAGCCCTCCAAGCCTCCTTCCCACGACTCGATGCGCTCCCATAGGTCTTTGAAGCATCCATATCTGGGAGTAAGATGTGTAAGTTAGGTACTGGTTAGATAGGTTAACCCCCGACTGATCGAGGAACGAGTTGACACTATTGTCTGTGACCTCATAACTTGACAACGGATTATCCGATTTGGACCCGGTTTTTTAATTGAATACAGAATTTTGCCGAAAGTTTTCTTAGCCATGTCTGATAAAAAATGGACCAGTGGTTACCAAGATCTTGGAGTATCTTTGATGTCAGATGGGATCTCTGGAACGATAATAGCTAGATGGTTCGAGTTTGACCTCAAATGTTTTAGACCATGGAGCCCTTCCCACATCTGGAACCTTAAGGACCTGACTTACCAGGAAAAAGTAAGGGGATCTCCACAATGGTAAGTCGGGTTTAAAAAAAAAGTTTCAATTTAGAGTTAAAAATGGTGCATCGATAGGTAAGAATTTACCAAAGTTTTAGAATAACATAACATAACTGTCACGTCCATAATCCCCGAGGGGGTAGACTGAGGAACCACCTTCATCATAGGTAGTTTTAGAGAACCTAATACCTATATTAATGTGTAGGTATAGGTACTGTACTAGATAAATCTATCGGTTGATTTTATTAAGTAGGTACTTAAACAGGCGACTGATATCTCTCCTTCTAACTTAGTTTTTTAACTCTTAAGGTTTTTAATTACCGACATTAACTAGAAAATGAGTAGGGCACCACTATATCAATTCATCAGCATTATCTTTCTGTAGTAAAGTAAGTAAGATGAGGATGTTTTTAGTTTTTTCCATAACTCATACATAACGAAGTAATGGTTGTTGGTTGCAATTGTAATGACCTTACGTTTGACATTGCGGATGTAGTCATTGCAAATCAGCGCTTGCAGCGCTGAGCGCTCAAAGATAACGTTAGTTTAACGCTCGCTGTTAAATTAAAGTAAATAAAGACATCTTCAACTCTAGATACTGATAAATTCGTGTAGAAATTGTTAAAATATTAAAAAATAACTTTAAATTCGTTTTTCCTTTAAATTATAAACCTCCATTTTACAAATATTATCGTCTTAAAGATTTGTTGATCAAGCGCTTGAAGCTTCATTGCCATAGTTTCGTAAACACGACTAACCTTTAAAACTTTACAACGCTTCTAAACGTTAAATCAACTAGCAACAAAGCTTTATTATTAACTAGAAATACGTAGAAAGTGCATAAAACTTACCTGCGGCGTATTTCACGTTCATAGGGCTTCAAATAGCCATCC